>CM029501.1:24629068-25873235 GCA_017140595.1 Eucalyptus curtisii
AGAAAGGGTTATTGTGGTTATTTAGCTTGTGTAAAAGACATAAGTAAGGCCGTTGTGAAGTTGGAAGATGTTCTGTTGTTAGAGAGTTTCCAAGTGTGTTTCCTGAGGATCTACCAGGCTTGCCTCTTGATAGAGAAATCGAGTTTTGTATTGAATTGATGCCCGGTACAGCACCAATCTCTAAGGCACCATATCGGATGGCACCCGCTGAATTGAAAGAATTGAAAACGCAGTTGCAAGAGCTTTTAGATAAGGGTTTCATCAGACCCAGTGTTTCGCCTTGGGGAGCTCCTGTTCTATTTGTGAAAAAGAAGGATGGTAGTATGCGGCTTTGCATAGATTACCGAGAGCTTAACAAGGTAACGGTCAAAAACAAATATCCTTTGCCCCGGATTGATGATTTATTTGATCAACTTCGGGGAGCTCGGAGTATTTTCCAAAATCGACCTTCGTTCCGGGTATCATCGGTTAGATAGATGATGTGCCTAAAACCGCTTTCGGAACAAGGTATGGCCATTATGAATTTCTTGTCATGCCTTTTGGATTAACAAATGCGCCGCTGCCTTCATGGACTTGATGAACGGGGTGTTCGGAGAATATCTAGACAAATTTATTGTGGTGTTTATTGATGACATCCTAGTGTATTCGAAGAGTTTAGAGGAACACGAACAACACTTGAGGTTTGTCTTGCAGACTTTGCATGAAAAGAAGTTGTATGCCAAATTTAGTAAGTGTGATTTCTGGCTTGATCATATAGAATTCTTAGGTCATGTGATCTCGAAGGATGGCATATTAGCGGATCCAAAGAAGGTTGAAGCAGTTGTTAAGTGGAATCGTCCAACTAATGTTACAGAAGTGAGAAGTTTTCTTGGGCTAGCCGGCTACTATAGGCGATTTGTAGAGGGATTCTCAAAGGTTGCTGGTCCACTTACCCGTCTAACTCAGAAGAAAGTTAAATTTGAATGGTCAGACCAGTGTGAACGCAGTTTTCAAGAGTTGAAGAGACGGCTGGTGTCGGCTCCTATTCTAACTCTACCTTCCGGAAGTGGCGGCTTCGTAATCTCGTGATGCATCCAAAGAAGGTTTGGGTTGTGTTCTTATGCAAAATAGCAAAGTTATTGCCTACGCTTCTAGACAATTGAAATTACATGAGAAGAACTACCCCACTCATGATTTGGAGTTAGCGGCGGTTGTGTTTGCCTTGAAGATATGGCGGCACTATTTGTATGGTGAAAAATGTGAAGTCTTTACCGATCACAAGAGTCTAAAGTATATATTTACTTAGAAAGAACTGAACACGAGGCAAAGAAGATGGCTAGAACTTTTGAAGAATTATGACTTGTCCATTAATTACCATCCGGGTAAGGCTAATGTGGTAGCGGATGCTTTGAGTCGTAAATCGTTTGGAAATATGGCAACTTTGCTCACTTCTCGAAACCCATTCTTGAAGATATGAGGAAGTTAGACTTGGAGGTATTGGTGCATCGCTTGGTGCTCGGTTAGCTAACCTTCAAGTACAACCTATGTTAATTGACAGAATTAAGGCTAAATAGAATGAAGATCCCCAATTACAAAAATTTAGAGAAGGTGTCGAAGCTGGAGGACAAGCGGATTTTAGTTTACACGTAGATGGATCCTTGAGATTTCGTGGTCGACTATGTGTTCCTGAGGACTCAAAGCTGAAAAAGGAGATCCTGCAAGAAGCTCACAGCACTAGATTTTCAATTCATCCGGAAGCACTAAAATGTATAGAGACTTGAGAGAAAACTTTTGGTGGATCAACATGAAAAAGGATATTACAAAATTTGTTGATCAATGTTTAGTTTGCCAGACAAGTGAAAATTGAGCATCGAAACCGGGTGGACAGTTGCAACCTCTAGAGATACCTAAATGGAAGTGGGAGCATATTACCATGGATTTCATAGTTGGTCTACCGAGGACGCCAAGTGGTAAGAATGCTATATGGGTGATTGTTGATTGATTGACTAAGTCTGCTCACTTTTTGTCATATCGATTTGGCCTTTCAATGGAAGATATGGCAAAGCGATATGTTAATGAGATAGTGAAGCTTCATGGAGTTCCGGTAAGCATTGTTTCGATAGGGATCCTAGGTTTGTGTCTAACTTTTGGAAGAGTTTGCAAGGAGCATTGGGCACTAAACTCAACTTGAGTACAGCTTTTCATCCTCAAACAGATGGACAATCGAGAGAACAATCCAGACATTAGAGGATATGTTGAGATCATGCATCATTGACTTCGGCGGTTCTTGGGATGAACATCTACATTGGCAGAATTTTCTTATAACAACAGTTATCACTCCAGCATTAAGATGGCACCCTTTGAAGCTTTATATGGCCGAAAATGCAGAAGTCCTATTTGTTGGGACAACGTTGGTGAGAAAAGACTAACTGGCCCCGAGTTCATTCAACAATCAGAAGAGAAAGTTAGGTTGGTTCGGGAACGTCTCAAAACGGCTCAAAGTCGTCAGAAAAGTTATGCGGATCTAAAAAGACGCAAGTTAGAATTTAATGTGGGGGATCACGTATTCTTAAAAGTTTCTCCTACGAAGGGTGTAATGAGATTTGACACACGTGGTAAGTTAAGTCCAAGATACGTGGGACCATTCTTGATCTTAGAGAAAATTGGTGAAGTCGCTTATAAATTGGCTCGCACCGGCACTATCGATGTCCATAATGTGTTCCATGTTTCTTTGTTGCGGAAATATGTGCCAAATCCTGAACATGTGCTAGACTTTACTCCATTGAGATTATGGGAGAACTTGACATATGAGGAGCAACCTGTTCGCATTGTCGACAAGAAGGATCGGGTGTTGCGGCGACGAACTATTCCTTATGTGAAAATACAATGGCAAAACCACACCGAGAGAGAGGCTACTTGGGAACTCGAGGAGGAGGCAAGACACAAATACCCTCACTTGTTTCATGATTGAAGTACATGCAAATTTTGAGGACGAAATTTTTTTTAAGGAGGGGAGAATGTAAAATATGGGTTTTGACCCAGTCAAAGAAAAAGAAAAAGGTGGAAGCTACAGCAGAGAGAGAGGAATCGAGAGTTTTCGGGAGAGAGGGGAAAGAGAAGAGAGAGAGAGAGAGAGAAGAAAGTAAAAAAAAAAAAAAAAGGAAACAAAAAGAAAAGGGAAGAGATAAAAAGGAAGGAAAGCCCACATTCAGGCACTAGAAAGAAAAGAAAGAAAAGAAGAAGAAGAAAGAAGAAGAAGAAGAAGAAGAAGAAGAAGAAGAGAAAGGGGTTTTGGCATGTGCACGCCACGGATGCCTCGCCAAGTCGACTCTACTCCATAACGCAGCACCCGGTAAGAGATTAGGCCCCTCGTTCGTCCAATTGAAGTAATTTTTGGGTTTAGGGCTCAAATTCGGAATTCTTGGAAAATCAAGTGGCGAAGTCAGATTTTGGAGCCATTAGCTGCATATTTCTGTAGGAATGATATTTTAGGGTGTTGTGGAGCCGTGGGATTTTACGGATCGTGATTTGAGCTTGTGGTTTGTCCGAAACAAAATTTCAAAGTTTCCCGCGCGCAGTGAACAGTACGCGTCCAGCAGCTTTGGGCCTATATTTTGTCACCTTTCGGCTTGATTTTGGGACGGTGAAGTTGGGATTCTCGTAATATGTGTCAAGGGTTCTCTATTGACTATAAATTCGTTTGGATCGGGGTTCGGAGGAGGATGTTATGGCGTGATCAAGTTTTGTGTTTAAACTCCGTGTTGCGTTTTGTTAGCGCGTAGAAGTCCTTTTGTTAGAGTTAAGGCATAAGTTAGTCATTTTGTAGTTAAGATAAGAGTTTTATTAGATTTTAACATTATTCCTCGATTATTTGATAGGGCCTTGAGTTCGGCGATACGGTATCGTTCGTCGTTTGGTTGTAGACGACGAGGTGAGTGGTACTATATCTTCTTTGATTTTATAAAATCATGTCTTGAAGTATATATATGTATATATATTGAATCGAGAAGAACATTTTTATTGCATAAAAGTCGGATCGAGCATTTACTACCCTTTGGTTGATTATGAGTGTTTGAGAAGCGTATTATACAAAGTTTGTGGAGAAATATATATGAAATTACTTTGCGACTGATTTATGGAAATGTTTATGATGATTTGAGAAATGGATATGAAATAGAAGATCGGCTATGCTGCAAATGTTATTTGTTTGATTTAAGATATTGATTTCTAGATTGGATTTCTGGTATTGGAGGATTTATGCTCCATATGACTGTGAACCCAGTTATGGGTTTTCGGGGTATGCATACCAGGTTTAGGATATCCTTCGGGCCCATTATTAGCTTTGTAGATGGAGACATCGCCAAGGGGAAAAGCTTGGTCGCCTTGTCACAAGGCGTTGTGTCGTGACCATGGTGGAATATTGAGCAATAGATTAATCAATGGATGGACCATTGATATGTGATATTTGATGGAGAGATTATTCAATGGACTTGACTATTGATATTTGACTTTTGATGGTGATTTAAATGAGTTTTCCATATTAGTATAAAGCTTTGATGATAAGAAATAACTCTTATATGATTTGATATGTATTTTATATATTGAGTTGGCATTATGAAGTTTGGTATTGTTTTGTATACATGCATAGTGGTTGTTCGATCTGCTTAGAAAATATGTACTACTCACTGAGCTGTTGTTGCTCATTCCACTCCTCCTTTAATCTTTCAGGTTCCTCGGTTAGCGGCAAATAGAGCGAGTGCGCCGTCGGTGGGAAACTTTTGGGGAATTCTATTTTTGGGTATGGCCAAAGGAAGTGGTGCACTTTCCTTGCTAGTGGTTGGATTTTCTAAGTTATAATTGTATATTTCTTTTTGGTGGATTATAGAAACTCGATGTTACAACCAATCTGTTGGTCTATCGATATGTATATATATATATATATATATATATATATATATAAGTTAATATCAAGTTGTTGGTTGTGTTTGAGGCTGCGTCCTTCGTGGGGAAGGACGGCCGTGTCATCCCTATTCTTTGTAGTTTTGGGGTGTGATAGAATCAATAAAAGAAAATCTGGTTTTTCTCATTATCCGAACCGAAAATATATGAAATTTCTATTTGGTCACCATGGCGTTGATGTGTATAAATTCTTAGCTCTTATAATAGCATCCAAAATATCAGGTCGAATTGTCATATCGTGATAAGCATAATAAAATCCACAATGAACCTAAACAAAGCTTAACTAAGATAGATTGGAACTCAATCCAAATTATAAGTATCCACACCTTGCAAGAGGCTAATAATCTCTAGAACACACCATGGCACCAGCATGCTGAGGGAGTTAATGTTGAGCGATTCCAGTAGAGATCTTCAATCCAATTCTGTATGTTGTAAATATAAATAGAAGTAGCCACATCATTAAGGTCCATGGCCACCCCAACATATATATATAATTTATAAATAGAGAAAAACAAGGATATGCAATTCAAACATAAAGGCCTCACAAGCATGCAAATTGTTAGGTGACTGTGACACAAGTTATATATCCAGAAGCAATGCTGAACACGAATTATCAATTCATTGAATCCGAACCTCTGCTTTTAGATCAAAAGGCATTAATAACCAGTTCAAAAGCTACTAAAAGGAAGCAACTTATATGCCCACAAAATGTCCTCTCAAGAATTGGCCATTTAGTGTCAAGGATCCATTCTCCAAGCAACCTTAGCAACAATGTCGTATTAAAACATATTAAATTACCTTGGTCTTTCCATCACATCTTGGACAAGTCCATCAATTAAGTTCTGGCAAATCTGACATGTAAACCTGCAAAATAAAAAGCTTTGCATCTAATTACAATTTTATTGCTTTGAAATGGTGAAACCTAAAAGGTAATAGCAACAAGCTATGGGTAAATGCGAAAATTTTTATAAAGAACACTTACGGCAGATGCATACTCCACCAACATTGTCGCAAAAGTGTGATTATAAACAGCTATATGAGCCTTGGAGCTCACTCTAAGTTCTGCATTTACTAATTAAGAAAATTTCAAATTGAAAATGCAATCACAAGTTCATCCAATTACAAGCAATGGAGCAAGTTTCTTATGTCTCTAGCAAGCTATTTCAACAACTTAAGTGAGAAGAACACTTGAAGGAAACATCAACTCAACAATATTTCAGTATATTTCTACTGCCCTTCGTGAACTTAAAGAGCTATATATTCAATGCAATGCGATGAAAGGGGAATAAGTAAACAACACAAGGCTCCTCTTTCCCACTACTCCACTGAAACCTACAAGTTACGGTCCATTACTCGACTGGAGAAAAGCTGAAGAATTTATGTATGTATGTATGTATGTATGTATGTATGTATGTATGTATGTAGAAATAGCAGGGTGAGATCTGTATCAAACAAATATATAAAAATTCGATCAATCTGACCATATTAAAAAGGACCATGACGCAAGGGAACGGCCATGACCCATGGGCATGATGTACAATCAGCTCGGAATAATTTTCAACAAGAAACCAGCAAACAAAAATGACACATTAAATCATCCAAGTGTTTGGACGAGATTTCATAGTTGCTATTAATATTTCGAGAAAAGGTTTAATCTAAAGTTCATGCAACCTATGATCCTATCGTAGGCCACATGAATGTCTGTATAATCCGAGTTAAAGACAAAGTTTGACGATCCAAAATCACATCTTGCCATGGATAAGAGAATTAATCAAAGATGACTTTGGGGTGGGTACCATTTCTGGCACCAATTCCACAACAGCTGCCTTTAAAACTCTGGACCACTTGTCCAATAACGCTGAGACAAAAAACATAAGTTAGGCATTTTAGAATTGGCTCTGGCCAACAACATATCTGGCCCTAGTCCAACTAAAAAGGAGCTGCTTCTTTTGGTTAGAGAGAGACAGACAAAAACAATGCACAAAACACATATTTAGGATCAATATATCTTAGTTTAAAATGCATGAGGACTTCAAGATTACATGACAAAATTTGTACTTCAAGTGCTTGCAAAAGTTACATATCCAGACCATAAACATATCAATAATCCCACAAAGTTTCCAGCAAGTAAACTTTGTAATGATTAGTTGGAAGTCTTTATCCACTATATTTAGGTATTCAATCAACTTGAAGCTCCATGGCTTAACGGTTAAGATTCAATTCACACAACTAAATACTCCACAATCACCGGTTCAGTTAAAGGGCCGTTTGTGCCCCCATTCTGCTTGTGTTTTGTCTATGGGTTCATGTATCCCAAAAAAAAAAAAAAAAAGATGCTAACCAAATTTAAATATAAATATGAAGCCATAGAAAGTTCAAGATATCCAGAGTCTCCAGATTCTAGACTCTTCAAGGCAGAGTTGGTAGGGAATTCCCGTAACTCTTAACGGACCAAAACTAAATAAATGGAAGAACACAATAGAGAAGAACCAATATCCAAACCATAACAATTTTTTTAACTATCTTACCACAATATCAAGTCCGCAAAAGGATGCCATAGGCCCTCCCATAGAATGCCCAGTCACCATGACGTTGATGTCTCCATATAAATCCCTGGCTCACTTAACAGCATCCAAAGTACAAGGACGCATTGTCATATTGATAAGCATTTTAAATCCACGATGAACCTAAGCAAGGACAATAGAATAAGACTGTAACTCATTCCAAATCAGAAGTATCCACAACTTGCAAGAGGCTTATCATCTCTACAACTCACCATGGCACCAGGCATGCTAGGGTAGTTTATGTCGAGCTGTTTCCAGTAGCGATCTTCAACCCAATTCTATATGCTGTAGAAATAAATAGAAGTCATCACTAACTGAAAAGCTCAAACAACTTTTCCAAGAACAAAATTAGTGAAGTAGGCGATCTCCTCATGACTCCATCTAAAATTACAAGCACATAACTTTTGAGTCTCCATGGAAATGATTAACTGTTTTCCCTTCTTATGGACAGCAGACCCATGTGCTTTGTGTACGTATTCACCGCAGGCTACTCTTCTTAGCTTAAATTTTCAGCATATCCTTCGCATGTCAAATGTGAGAGGAAGAATTGCTAAAGTTAACATGCATACCTATGTTCTTAAGTACCTTTGAAAGCTGAAACTGCAGCATTAAGATCCTGGCCACCATAATGTATGTCAACAGGTAATATATATTGATCAGAAATAAAGACAAAAAATTAGATGAAATTCAAACATAGAGGCATCACAAGCATCGCAAATTGGTAGCCAATGCAACACAAATTATATACTTGCAAGTAGTGCTGGACGTCGACTATTAGTTCAATGACCTTGAACACCTGATTTCAGATTCAAAGGCATTAGTAATCAGTCAAGAGTCAATAAGAGAAGGCAACATATGCCCACAAAATCTCATCTGAAGAATTGGCCATTTATTAGTACTAATAAGTAATGACCTATTCTTTAAGCAGCATTAGCAACAATGTCATATTAAAAAGAAAGGCTACTCTTTCCCATAAAGCTACTCCACCGAAACCTACAAGCTACGGTCCATTACTCAACTAGAGAAAAGTTGAATAGTTGATAGTCAATCATTATGAGATGCACAACAAATTTTATCCCAAAATAAAAACAATTGGTTGAAATTTTTGTGTCGAACAATTACGAGGAAATTTGATTGATCTGACCCTCTTCCAGTGGTAGCATCGATCCAAACTCAGTAATCCAAGAGCTTAACAAAACCAACCAAATACAACACAACACCATTAGTCATACGCTTTGAAAACATCCAAATCTACACTGGAGGGATCATTCAGCTATAGTATGCCCCACTCAATCAGGCACTACAGCTCCACAACACGGTAAACGATTCCCATCGACAGTGAAATGCCTAATCAGCCAAATTCACTACACAAACCTCACTTCCCTGGGCTCAAAACTGACATACTCGATACTAGAGCCTGTCCACACGAACCTTATCGCGATCCAGACTCTCGTCCAAATCAAGTCAGAGGATCAGATTCACAATCGTAATTGACTCCGTGAACACGAGTTGCGATGAAGCTTTGTCAAAACAACCATCACCCTCAACCATGATCTGTTCCACTCCACAATATTCTGCAAGAGGTACGGATCGAACAACGTCGTCGAGAAAAAGCACGATATCGCGCAACAAACGAATTTCCAATCTCCGCACCTTTTCATATACGCAAAACAATCACGTGCGATCAAATGGCGCGATCGCCCGGCGAGATGGAGAGATCGATTACGGCCTTTGTCCATATTGGTCGAATTCAAACCTCGAATCCTGGTCTTCGCAGCGTTCGTGGACTCTGTAGCGATTTTTGCGATGGATGGCGATCGAAAGCTCTGGCGACTGGGGGGGGAAACGGAAGGAGGGGGAAGATGGATTTGCTAATTTTCCTGATTTGCCCTCGGGCGCTTGCTCTGTCGGCGGGCATATTCGGTGTCACGTCCAGTGATTTTGTCATTTCTGTGAGGGCAATGAAGGAAGTTTTGCTCAAATGAGGCGCGCTCCTGGACAAATTTGCGCTCTCTCCGTCTCTCCTCTTTTGGCGCTTCCTTTGATGGCTTCAAATGAGCACTTTGACTCTGCTTGGTTCGATTAAGTCAATGTTACTTATCTATTCATGGATATTGGTGGAGGTATAAAAAAATGCTATTACTCTATTATAATCGCAAGCTTCTGGAGTTAAATATTTCTGATTCCAAGCTCCAATCAATCTCATAACTCGAATTATTCAAAACTTTTCTTTGAATTTGAAAAGAATGTGATTCAACATATGTGACAAGCGAGCTGAGTTTAATTATAAATTGCAGAGCCAACTTCTCTCAGGTTGAGAGAGAGTTCGAGAGTGCGACTTATCATGCCATATCAATTCTTGAATATTCATTGAAATTTATATGGAAGTGGATTCAATAGTTTTTTACTTTTTTATAGGTAAATGTATATATAATAGTTTGAGTAGACTTGTATACTTACCGATAGACCGAGTGGTTATGGCTCAAATAAAATATTTTGTAACAGATATAACACTTTATGTAACAACGAAAATGGATAAATCATATTGATCATTTTTTCTGACATTTTTTTTAATTTATCCGGGAAAAAAGAAAATTGCAACCCATTGCGACTTAGCTGGGCAGGCCAAATCGGACCACCCTCAATCCTCGTGCAGCTCAACGATTGTTGTTTCCGCCGAGGTTGACCGCTCGTACTAGCGCAAAACGATTGACTCACTTGAGATTGCCGTATGTGTGGTGACAGTTGCTATAATTGTTGTTTCTGCTGATCTGTTCCAAGATTTCTTCCAGAGAAGACTAAGAGCAGCAAGTAAGATTACTGGAGAGGACAGTCCATTTAGCGATACTGCTGTATGAGCAGTGTGAATGGAGAAATGATTTTGAATAGAATGATGAAACAAGGATAGGAAGCTAAACAAGGTCCCTCAAAAGTGTTCTTACTAGCAGATGAATCTAACGTTGGATAACTCGGTTAGCACCTCCTCTCGGTGGACTTCATGTGAATGGTGTGAACCCCCGAGAAATTGGCAAAGGGATGCATGATTTTTGGGGGAATTTATGTCGACTAACTTGCTAGATGTTGACTTTGATTCTCGAGCTGGTTTTAACGGACAAACATCAGCAATCCCTATCTTAAAGGGAAAATATATCTACAACCTACCAAGACGAAAGGGAAAGTATGACATAGACTTCTGCCTCCAAAGGGATTGCTGTATAACCTCAATAAAGCATATGCCTGAATGTCAAGGATTGAAGAGTCTAGAAATTCTCTGTGCTTGACATGGACTAACGCCTTAACTGAGTATTCCGTAGTCGCAGAAATTCTAGGCCTTGAGAGTTTTGAAAGTCTTAGAACTGTGGAGACGAAAGAATTCAACAAATTGGGCAGATAGGATGACCTGAGTGGCTTGAAGAAACTAGTGGCTTTTCATTTACATCAATGTGGTAATATGGTCGATCGGAATTGTTGGAAAATTTGTGGATCTCCTTCGGCAACTCAGTCCTGAAGTTTCCTAATGTATCAACTTTTAAAGAAATTAAAAAGTATGGGCATACTTCACCATGGGTGATTTGGAAATTCAGCACATTATGGAGTTGCTTGATCGAACTTGGCAAGTTTCTGCAAGAGAGAAAAAGATTGGATGCCTGCTCCGTTGACTACTTCTTTTCTGATAAGAAGTGGCCCCGGTTCTGTTATTGATATGAATTACCAAGAGATTTATGCAAATCTTCTTTTCATGTGCACTTCGCATTTTGACATCTTATATGGCTTTGTCATTCTATATACTCTTGTTCAGATCTTCTTTGTTTTAATTTGGTTTGGTTTAGATGTTTCGGTGGCTTTAAATTGCTAAGTAACTCACCTAGTGAGGTCTAGTCAATTTATATAAACTCCAAGTGCAATATTTTGTCAATTTACTAATAGTATTTTGTATAATAATCAGCACAAAGCATGGATTTTATGTCTAAGTACAATGCTTGGCGATGAGCAATTCATTGACACCAAGAAGTTTAATGTGAAGGATGGTTCACCTCGAAAATAACGTGTAATATTTTCTTAATTTGATTGTTCGCTAGGCGAGTGATTTGACGAAGATCAAGCCCGATAATTCCACCAGACTTTTCGTTTTGGTGTCAATTCAGAGCAAATTTGGCCCATTAAACTGGACTGACCAGAGCTCACCTTAATTAGGATGGGGGAAGCGAACTCGTTCATTAATGTCCTGCGGTGAAGGAACAAAGTTGTTGATAGTTAAAGCCCGCAGCCTTTCTTTTCCTCAAAAAAGTGTAGGAGTTGGGCAGTGGGATTTCACCTATTTTCTCTTCTTCCCTAAGCTTTTGAGCTAATGGAGGAAGCTCAATTTCAATTCTAAAGGAAGGAGTCTGATTTAAAAATCAGCAACGGGACTTTTGGACTTTCATTACTAAAACAAAGTCTTGTGGAGTAAAACTAAAGCTAAAGCTATTGGAAAACAAATTTTATCTTTCGTTAGTCTCATTCCAGGCAATTTGATACTTTTCATAATTTTTTTTTAACTCACCAAATTTCTGTGATTAATAGTTTCAATCTTGACTTCTTTTTTTGTAGATTCGGATCTATTTTTGGAAAGACCTAAGAACTTATGAATTTCAAAATGGAACATTTTTACACCTTCAGATGTACTGAGATTTTATTTTTCTTCCTCGGCTTCTCCCAACCTCTCCCCTCCCCCGAAAAAAAAAAAAACACCATGTTGTCCTTCTCCAGTATCAATGGGTTTCAGATAAATCAACATCTGTACCGATCAAAATCCAAAGGTCTTGTCGGCGTTGGTGCATTCACATCACTCATTCAATTGCCAGCAACTTTAAGGAGGTCTTTCAAAATGACCAGGGGCTGGGGTTTTTAATGTTTTTGGACGGGTGAGAGTAGGGCAGTGGGACTTGTGTGTTTGGGAGGTTTCTTTCTTCTTCTCATATTTAATTACGACAAAGAAAAAAGAAACTCCCTTTCGACATCTAGACTCATGTATATCGATGGATAAGATGGGCTCTATGGAGAATTCACCTTATCTATCGATGCACAAGTTGGATTTACATACATCGGTGCACAGACAATACTTGCTTGATGAATAGAAAAGGAGAGAAAGAGAGCTGTAATATGCAAGTGTGTAGAAATTTATGGAGACATGTGTTGTCAAAAAATCCAACGAAAGATATATTTACAGTATGTAATCGGTTAGATGTGAAGTGACCCCACAAAAGCAGGATAGTTAAAATTCAATAATACAACAGGAATGAGAAAATTATTTTGTTTTAGTCACCGAAAGCAACTCAATTGCTCCCCCATCTCTCTAGAATTCCACTAATTTTGACAACTTACAATTGCTCCACCCCCATTATTAGGGGAGCAATTGTTTTAAGTCTTTATAAAGTACACTTACAGCAGATGCATACTCCACCACCATCGTCGCAAGAGTGTGATTGTAAACAGCTTTGTGAGCCTTGGACCTCACTCTAAGTGCTGCATTTACCAGTTAAAAAAATTTCAGATTGAAAATGCAGTCATAAGCTCATTCAATTACAAGCAATGAAGCAAGTTTCTTATGTCTCTAGCAAGCTATTTCGACAAATCAGATGAGAGGAACACTTTGAGGAAACAACAACTCAAAACAATATTTCAATATATTTCTAACGTCTTTCTTCGTGAACTTAAAAGAGCTATATATTCAATGCAATGTGATGAAAAGGGAATAAGTAAACAACATGAGGCTCCTCTTTTGCATAAAGCTACTCCATGGAAACCTACAAGCTACGGTCCATTACTCGACTGGAGAAAAGCTAAATAGCAGGTAGTCAATCACCATGAGACACTCAACAAATTTTATTCCCAGAGTAGAAACAGCAAGGTGTAATATTTGTATCGAACAAATATAAAGGAATTCGATCAATCTGACTATATTCCAGTGGTAGCATTGATCCAAACTTGATAATCTAAGAGCTTAACAAAACTAACCAGAATACAACACAACACTGTCAGCTTTGAAAACATCCAAATGTACACCTGAGGGATCATTCAGTTATAGTTTGCCCCCATTGAACCAGGCACTACAGCTGCACAACACAGTCTACGACTTCCCCCAACCCTGAAATGCCTAATCCTCCAAATTCACAATACAAATCTCACTTCCCCAAGCTCAAAGCCGATGTACTCAACACTAGAGCCTGTGTCTATTCGCACCTCATCACGATCAAAACTCCCAATCCGAATTGAGCCAGAGGATCGCAGCAGAAACCGATACACAAACACGAATTGCAATTGACCTCCCGCCCCACTTGCGGCATTCAAGCACATTAGAACCGTCACTCCCAACCACGACCCGTTCCGCTCCATATTCTACAAGAGAAATGGATCGAACAGCATCATCAAGAAAACTACGGTGCGATCGCGCAGCGAGATAGAGGGGTCGGTCGGGATCTTTGTCCGCATTGCTCGGATTCCCGTCTCGCAAGTTCGTGGATTTCATGGCAATTGAAAGCTACGGCGATTTGGGGCAAAGGAGAGAGAGGGGGAGATGAATTTACGAAGTTTCTTGTTTTGCCCTCGGCATCTTCTTCTGTTGGCGGCCACATTCGGTGATTTCGTTGTTTGCGTGAGGGCACTGAAGTAAGTTCCAATAATATTTTAAATTTAGGGTTCTCTCTCTTGGAGATTCCCTTTGATGTCTCCACATTAGCACTTTGACTCGAGCTTCTTTTTTTCTTTCGGTGGTCTGTCCATCGAGCTTAGTTCAATTAGTTGGGTTCCAACTGGGATTCTGAAATTCGAAAAAAAAAAAACCAACAAACCAGGATTCTAAAAAACGCACTAAAATTAAGGCTAATATCCTTTGCCTATTTAATTTATATTTGTAGTGGGATATTTTAAAAAGTACAAAGATATTAGTGCACAAAAAAAAAAATTCAAAGTTATGGAAAATGAAATCCAAGAGAACTTATCCAATCTTTAGATTTGTTCCTTTATAGACGATATAGATAAATCAATCCCTCATTTGGCTTAAGTCAAATTTTATAAGCATAGAATAAATTTATACACGGCTTAACTTTTCTTACCAAGCTCATATGCTACTCATCTTAGGTGTTTGTCGTCTTACGTGGAAAGATTTTTTAGACTTTTAGCACGTCGGTGGGGTTACGATGACAGAGCCATGCACTTGAAATCGAATTGATTAACAATGACTCAAATAGAATATTTTGTGATGGATAATCATCCCCTCTTATTCTTTATTGAAACAAAAATTCATAACCCATCGTGACTCCGGCGGCGAGGCCAAGTCAGATCACCCCCACCTCGAGCCAGGGGTCTATCTCGCCGTGAACGCGTGGCTTCAATTCCCACGGAGGGAACGAAAAATACATTTCCCGCGCACTGCCTGGCGGGAAATTCTGGCATCGCTGGCATAAAACCAAAATCCAATAAAAAGAAAAAGAAATTGAAACCAAAGCAAAATCGAAAATGAAAAGCGAAAAACAATTCGAAACAGAAATACGCAAAATGCGACCTCACTCTCGCTCGCTCTCTCTAGAACCAGCACCGATGACCTCGTTCGACCAATCGATCGGCCACTCGCCGCCGTAACAGGCTTTCAGCACCGCCGTGGCGAAACCCTCGAACAGCGGGCGTCGCCCGACAGCTCAGAGCAGCAGCGGCAGCAGCTCAACTAGCCTGGTCAACGAGGAGGAGCTCGAGGCTTGTCAGACTGCTCCGCCTGAAGAGGATGACGCCGCCGCGGCTGCCGGCGCCGACGAGAATGTAGTGGCCGAGGAGGACGGCGATGAGGTTGCTGGATTAGTTGAATACTGCAATTGCACTCCATCCTTGACAAATCTCTTGGAATGCTCTGCGAGGAAACTCCAAATGTCTTCTGGATCATAACAAATGGCTTCAAAACTTTTCCATAGGAAAAGGGATGTCAAGTAGCAAGAGTAAACCGATTAATTGAGAGTAGCAACGCAGACAAAATGATAATAGTAAAGAACAAGTTGATTTCATTCATGTGAAGAGTATTTTTCACATGGTTAACAGTTAAGTGCTTTAATGGTGTACTACATGATGATAATAACATATCCTTTTTAAGGATAAACAGCTTGGAAGCAGGACAATCGGCATGAAAGTGAACCTAAAGACAGTATCGGCCGGGCCAGGTTGCAATGGCAAGTTATCCTCTTTCAAGAGCTTCATAACTTTCTGGACGAGTGTAGCATCTTTGTGCATTTTAGCATAATGCTTTTCGATACCCAAAGTTAAGACAAAAGAAAATCACTTGATATAAGTACATATCATCATTACAGATATGTGGTTTGTGGAGCCAATTGTAAGGTTCTATCCATGGACGTTATGCTTCCGCAAGGCCTTCTTACCTACAATTTTGTCAACCCTTAGTTTCTATCATCAAGGACTAAGTCCCTCATGGTGATTTAACTTATTAAGCAAAATAAGGATTAAGAGATATAAATGTGGATATGATTATGTACTCCCAATGACAATTAATTGCTGTAATCTCCTGACATAAAGAAAAGTATTAATATTGGTATTAATTTAGTCCTAAATTTTTCATATTTATACTAATTCATCCGGCCAATTTTGGCATCCGCCAATTTTGGCGGCCACTTAGCTAACGTTAGATGTTGACCTTCCGCTGATTTGACAATTTTTAATAATTTTTTTCTTTTTCCTTTTCTTTTTTCTCTTCTTCCTCCTTGGATTCCTTGCAATGGCCCTTGCCCAATGGTCGGCCACTGCTTGAGAAGAAGGCCACATATTAAATTGGATCGAGCTTAATATTAGTGTCTGAGTCATAAACGATATAACAAGTTCGCACATGAAAAATAGAGACACTTTTAACCAATTTAAACACATGGAAGCATTAGAGCAAGTTAACGTGTTTCTCCCATTATACATGTTTATACACATTTAACAGTGTTGTATGTACTTTAAATAAAATGTGATTTCATAAAATTATATATGAAAAATTCTTTCTTGAACATGTCATATGTGTCATGTTACTACTTCATCCATGTTGCAGTTAAAAACTCCTATGAATTCAAAGATTTGACAATGTCTGCAGGGAAAAAAGGAAAAAAAAAAAGGTTGTTTATCAATTGTCAAACGATCATAACTTTATTTCTCAAATGAAGCAAGAAGTCAACTGAAAGATCTGTGTAGGTTCTGCAAGACAACAGAGAGAAGCTTAATATCCTCTCTTCTTGCAATTTTTCAATCATGCATCGCATCTATGCATTTGGAGCTATTATTCTTTTCATATTAATGGATTCAAGAATGTCGCAATACATCTCCTTCATAATCTCTGCATTATATAATAAGAATTAAATACCAGAGAATGACACGATTCGTCAAGAGAGCTCACCACACTGTTAACTGAAAAAAGAAAAACCGGCAGGTTCCTTCTTTCCAGCACTTGCTCTGGTAAACTTGACAATATTTAACGAGGGGCTGCAGGCAATCTATTGCCAATGAAAAATGCGTCTCCGTTTTGTATCAACAAGGGACAAAATAATTCAACCCAGAACTAATATTGAAGAACATGAAGCGCTAGACTAAAAGAAACAATTCGACATGATTCATTCTATTACAGAATCATGTCTCCAACATCAGAGCTGTACGAAGCAAACACAATGAAAACAATAACAAGATGACATCTCCATATTCACAAGCACAATAGCTTACAGCACAATCATTCCTGATCTATATATACTCTCCGCCTCAACTTGACTGCACTAGGTACACATTCCTCGAATGAGTTACTTAGACTTCTTCATCGATCATCAAATTCCTTTTGGCCCCCATATCCAGACATTTAACTCAATCTGAAAAAGGTCCCTACTAACAAAGAACCATTAACCTGGCATCTACAATCCACTCGAAATTCCTCAGTAGCCAAAAGGAAAAGTCTAACGGACAACAAGCACACTACTTGCGAAACCAAGGGACGAAGCAGTAGAGGAGGAGCTATGATTTTGATATGCCTAGACTCAAATTTGCGCACGTTCCACGACTTGGTTATCATAAGAAGAGATGAATCCAGTTGAGTTGAGATGAATCGGAGGCTTGAAATGCAATAGAGTCTGCGAACTCTTGCATGGCTTCGAAGCCATCGAATCATGAGTTGATGAGTTCTCAAGCCTAAAAGTCATGTTGTTTTTCTTCTCTTTTTTTTGGGTCTTACGAAGGTCGTGTTGTTGCTGAGCGAGTTTTTGATACTTTTATAAGCTTCGAGGAATAATACTTTTGATCACTCACTTTATTTCTGATATTCTCTCGCCAAAAAAGAAAAATTAACGTCCTTAATTCTACTCCAAATTCTAAGACATCTTTTTCTTTTCTTTATTTATTTATTTACGCCACATGACATATTCTTGGTTCATTACCAAGACCATGACTTATCGGTATATATACTACACCAGCAATTGCACATTGAAAGTTTCTTTCTCCCTCAAAATGTGAATTTGAGCCATTATACTCGCACATTACACTTCTCTGGCTTCGAGCAAAGTTTGCAACAGACTTGAACTTGAGCATTTTCCCTTTCCTGACATGCACATTAACAAATCCCTACCCTTGGAATGGTAACTGGGCCATGCGGGCCCAGACCCAGCACTGACCGGCCCTCTTGGGCCTGAGCCCGTGAGGGGCCCTACCAGGCAAGGCCTGTTAGCAACAAGGGGCTGCGCCAATGCCTGGGCACCCGCCCAAAGCCTTTCTTTTTTTTTTTTTTTTTTTTTTTTTTTTTTTTTTTTTTTTCAAGGGTGATTGTAGTCAGAACAAAAAATTGAAGATAGTGATAGTAATCATCTTTCATGAATTTCATAAAGAAAAGAAATTCCTCATAGCATGGGAAAAGAAGGGGCAAGACAGGATGCATCAATTACGAACTTTTTTTTACCACCGAAATGCATCCTCATATATATATATATATAATCCTAGCACGCTTCTTTTGACTAAAATCTTGCAAACGGCCCAAAAGGCACTCTAAAAGCATTGGTAGCTTTTCTTTTCTACATTAGCAATGGCTCCATCTTCTTTTTCTTTGCTTTATTGCTTTAGGGTGGGTTTTGTTCAACCTCTCCATTATCACTTTGCTTTATACCTTTCCCCCTTGCGCGCTTCTTTTGACTATAATCTTGCCAGCAGTTTCGCCGTGAATGACGGTTTAGGTCTCTAGGGCATGGCTTTATGCTAACAATTATGGAATTTTTTTAAAAAAAGATCTGCACTTTACTCGGTAAGCATTCGTCCTTCATCAATTGAAGTTTGACAAATAAGTCCAGAGGTTTGCTAAAATTGATATATTAATTGATAGATCAAATCTTATTTAATATTTAGTAAGTGAATATATAGATTTATAAAATTGATACTTACAAGCATGAAAATCTGGATAATTCTCATTTTCTTTTCAAGAAAATCACTTTTTCAAAAAGCGAAAGTTTTCCGGTTCTCATTAGCTTGATATTCTAGAGAATCATAAACTTTCCATTTGCTATAAAAAAAAATGTCCTGAATATTCAACTTTATCACATATAATGTGAGCTTTCAATTTAATATGAAATGTCTTGACCTTTCAACTTTATCAAGTTAATTTAGCCATTGTAGGAGGATGTCCATATCATAGATTTGACAAATAAGTTCAAAAGACCAACTAGAGTGTCTATCTTGGCCCTCTATCGACGTATAACAACACTTCTCTATTTTTTTTTTTTTGGTTTTTTTATTTTCATTACTTCTGCGACATGAATACTGTTCCTAGTCAATGAATTACCAATTTATATTTAGCTTGATGAGTTTGAATAATTGGTGTGAGTATAGTTACCAGCTACTTCAATTGGATAAATCATTACCAGCTACTTCAATTGGATAAATCAAACCATTAAAGAAAGACTTAGATAACGAGGTCTTCTAATCAACAGTAGCAAGACCTTTTTTCTTTTTTTGGTGGCCCATAAGAACAAAAGCCACTTTGCTGAATACCCGGGAAACTGCTATTTTTGCAGCCAAAATTGTTCCCACGACAACAGCCAAAATTGTTCCCACGACAAGTTTTTCATTGAAGAGGCGAGACTTCCCCTTGTACCAGAACCCTTACTATTGCTCCTCATCCTATAGAATATAGTAAAAATAAATATTAAAATTTTGAACCTAAATTATAAAGATAAGCACAATATATTGGGTATAAGAGTAGTTTCTAGAATCATATTAATCTAAAAGATTAATTAGGTTTTTATCGGTGCCATATAGATAAGGAAGTTGCTTTTGCAAATGTTGTGGAAGTAGAATTCCTAAATTTCTATGGTTGAAAGAAGTCTTATTCAAGTTCCAAACATTGTTTATTTAGTCTAATGTAAAGCCGAAAACTTGAATTTGGTGTCCTCCCCTCAAAATATTCATTGTAACTTTGACAGATATTATTCTCTTTAATAAGTAATGAGTAAGATGAGGTAAAATTGTTGGCTAATGGGTAGAGATGGAAAGCATTGTTTTTTTTTCCAGGCCAATGCACCAATATCATTGAATGAGGAATGGAAGAAACTACTGACAACACCTCTAAACGGGGAAGTGGATTTGTGAATCAGAGCTTTTAACTAGCCACCCATTAGCTGCAAAAGCAAAACCAGATTCCTTAATAAGATGCCTATTCTTTTTTTTTTTCTTGGTCAGAATAAGAGGCATTCTAGTTCCTTAATTTACAGTGGGAAAGGAATAAAAGGTCTTGACAGCGGATCCGCATCTGGACAAGAAGTCTTCTTTTTCTTTGATAAGGTGAGAGTTAGGCAGTGGATCCCACATATTTCTTTTTCTTTCTTTTTTCCTATCCGACTCTAATTCTTTGCCTCTTTATAAAATGTTGGAGTCAAATCTCATACATAAAACTAAATGTCTCTACCCCCAATCCTTGGAGAAGGTTTGAAATTAAATTCCCCATCTTTGAGTGGTCACTGAGGCAATCCTCAGTGACTACCTATTTCTCTTCTTCTCTTAGGACTTGAGCTATTGGAGGAAACTCAATTTCAATTAAAATGGAAGAATTCTAATTTCAAAAATCTGCAACAAGACTGTTGGAATATGAACTACTAAAACAAACGTCTAGTGCAATAAAATCAAGCTAAAGCTATCAAAAAATAAATTTGACCTTTCATTGATCTCAATCCAAGGAATTTGTTCTATTCATCCACTCAGTCGTCTTGAATAATAATTTCAATTGTAAATTTTTTCCGTCACACTCGGATCTGTGTATATAAATATCTATGGATTTATGAGTTTCATAATGAAGTATTTTTGCACCTCCAGATCTGAAGAAATTTTATTTTTCCTCCTTAGGTCCATGTGCTTCCTCCATGTAGTCCTTCCTTAGCAAGTATCAAGAGGTTCAGATTAATCAACATCTTTACCGATTAAAATTTGAAGGTCCCGTTGGTGTTGGCGCATTCATCACTCATACCCTCACCGGCAACTTTGAGGAAATCGGCTCATCAACCACCAGGAATGACCATGGGCATGGGGTTGGCTTTTGGAGACGCGTGAGCAGAGCAGTGACAACGAGGGAAGACCAAGGATCTAGAGCAAGGAAGAAATGGGCAAAAGGTCAAGGAAGGATCTGTAATGGATTTATAAAAAATAATCAAAGTTTCAACATGTGCTCATTGCTTCTTAGTCTACGTTAGCATCTCCCTCAGAGTGAAAGAAATATAAATTAAACAATGGACGCGAGGCATGTAAAAGTATGATCTAACATTTCTTGTCCAGGTTTTGATAGATATTTGAGGAATCAATCCACTAGATCCATGCATTTTATTCATTTACTAGCAAAATAAAGGCACACACATGTAACAAAAATACATTTTGATAGAAATGAGTGTCATTTGAATTATTTTAATTAGGAAAAGAATTAGAAAAATTGAGGATGATCAAATTGGCCCCATTTTGGGAATCTAGATAAATTGGTGGCAGCGTGCTGTCAGAATGCTTTTGAATATCAAATTGTCAATTATTTAGTCAACGTATAGCTACTATCAGTTTTTTTGAGCTGACATTATTCATACTAGTATATAAAGTAAAGAGAATATCCTATTTTTAGGGGATGTCCATGATTATATAAATGTTGAACCTACGATCAATTGCGTAAGTTAACAATTGGCAAATGATGAGATGACGGTGCCGTAAATTTTCTAATTGGAGCGGTGGTTTCCCCACCTTTAGTTATTCACCTTAAATGATATGAGTAGATTTGTTTATTAAAATATAAACCGATACTCTCTCAAAATGTGATATGAATTGCACCGTTAATTTACAGTTTTGATAGGCTTGCAAAGATCTTAATAATTCTATTTATGAGTTTTATTTGCATAGCCTTAGACAGTGCTAGTCTTATGAATTGTAAAATTTTTAAAGGCCACATGAATGCTCACGAGACGGAATGTGTGTTATCTTTTGTTCTATCAGCCATTTTGTTTTGTCAAATTTGTATCCTTAGATGGTTTTGCGTTCGCCAATATACCCCGTAAAGACTGGTAAAATAAATTTCAAGGGCACTATAGTTTTTTCAATTTTACTAAATGGTGCTTTATCCAAGATCCTTGTGAATTGTTGCTTTCTTTCTAGAACTCGAAGCCTAAACCCATGCTTTGTGCAGGGCGATATTCTGCTGTCCGTCGGCTGAAAATTTGGAATTTTTCAATTTTGTTGGTAATAAATATAAGCGAAAATAGCTTATCGAGTAAATCAATAGTAAATTACAACACTGTCAGTATTTTACCAAATTTCAATAAAAGAAGTAAATTGCATGAACACAAATTGAAATTACCTCTCTCCCCACTTGCGGCGATCAAGCGCATCAGAACCATCACTCCCAACCACGACCAGTTCCTACTCCATATTCTACAAGAAAAACGTATCGAACAGCGTCCTCGAGAAAACGAATACGTACCACAAGAAAAAGTTTAATCTCTATATGTTTCACATAACGCAAATAATTATGTGCAATCGAATGGGGCGATCGTGCAGCGAGATAGAGAGATCGATTGCGATCTTTTTCTGTTGCTGTTCAAATGCAAACCTCGATTCCGGTCTCGCAGGTTCGTGAATTCTATGGCGATTTTCGCGACGGATGGCGACTGAAAGCTACGGCAACCTGGGGCAAAGGAAGGAAAGGATGATGAATTTACAGATTTTTTCCTGATTTGCCCTCCGGATCTTATTCTGTTGGCGGTCACTTTCAGTGATTTCGTCGTTTGCGTGAGGCCACTTAAGGAAGATCAGCTAGAAATTCAAATTTGGGGTTGTCTTCTCTTTTTGGAGCTTCTCTCCCCTTGATGTCTCCACATTAGCACTTCGGCTCAGCTTTAGTTCAATTAGTTTTAATATCCTTTATTTGTTTATTTATATTTTTTTTCAAGGTATAGGAAAATGTAATCACTTCTAGAAGCACCGCAAAGGCATGTTCGACTTTAAAAGGCAACTGTTTTCGGTTATTTATGCCTACTTTTCTCAATTTGGCTTAATAAGCAGTGAAAGAGGAGAGCTCCATTGAACCAAAGTAGTTGTGCCTTTAGAGTACAGAACCATTAGCCGCTCTGGATAAAAAGACATGTCCGGTTTTATTAAAAATGCGGTCCTTAATCTAAAGTTTCTAAATATGCAGGCGAGGACGGTTGCCGTGAAGGACGAAAAATTGCACGAAAAGTAAAAAGAGGCTTCTACGATCGATGGTGGAAGCGACGGGAGCCAATAGCAATGCTGATCCTGAAGAGGTAATTGAGTTTGCGAAAATGTTTGCGAGGCCGAATAGAAATGGCAGGGCTCAGGACCATTGGAATAGGGATCGCTTATGCTATAGTCTTCATTAATTCCTGTTTCTCCAAAGAAATGCACCATGCCTAGGTGATCGTCAATGAATGAACACATTTCATAGTTCATGTCAAGTCAATGCAAAGTCTCTACAAACCAAGACGTTCCTATGTACAGAAGACCATAGCTCTTTGCCCAAATTTTACCACAATTTGAGGTAAATGTACCACGTGTACCATTTTGGAATAAATATGGTAAAAGTACACTAATTTGAGAGTTTTTGTAAAAATATGGCATGAATATCTTAATTTTGGAGTTTTTGGTGATAGCAATCATAAAGTCACATCAGATTCACGTCAGCTTCATTCACCTATCGTTGTATATGCAAGCTGCCGCATAGGGACAAGTAAGTATTTTTGGGTCACTAATACAAGTTTGGAGAAATTGATAACACGAAAATTTGAGGCATTGGTGTCACACCAGGGAAAATTTACGCTTTTTGATAGAATTTTCTCAAGCCAAGTTGGCTTCATTTGCCGATCGATGTCCACATAAACGGACACATCCAAATTTTAATGAGCAATGAATTTTAATGGAGGTACTGATACAAATTAGGGATTTTGATAACGAAACCCATCGCCATCAGGAGCCCTCACCTTCGTGCGTCAATCCACCGTAGCGACGTTAACTCCTCGCCCGTAGTCGTCCACTACACCTCCATCTCTTTACATCTCCTTGTGGGCTCACCACTTATGTCGATGGAAGTCGCAACCACCGTCGATTCACTCCAATGGAGGTCGCTAGCCTCATACGGCCACAGATTCGAGGTTAGGTGAGGCAAGCCACCTCCATGACCGAGGTGTCGGAGCTCAACTCGGTCGATTTGCTTGATTCTTGGGGCAATCGAGATAGAAACCCTCGGCCCTACTTATCATTACGATCAATACAAAAAATAAATAGGCTTCTTCGCCTCGAGATATGCATTTGGGGTATTTTCGCAGCGGCCAAAGAGAAATGCAGTGATGCACTTGATGATCTACAAGATTCCAGAAAATCACAGGAACAGCTCGTATGGCCAGACGGGGAGCAGTTTTCACCAAAATAGGCCCGACCGGACACCATAACCCCGACGGTGTTAGCATTAGCTGCCAGTCTTAGAAAGAGGAAAAAAAATAAGACAACAGAGTGCGGGCGGTGCAAGAAGACTGAAAACCAATGATTGACCCAAGTCAAAGTCTACGAGGTCTTGGACTACCAACAGTCCATGATAAGCCAGCTTGCTCAAGAAGGAATCACACCATTGATTGGCCCAAGTCTTCGATTCACCATTGATTGGCCCAAGTCTACGAAGACTTGGGACTACCAAAGGCACACGCTAAAGCATTGGCGGGACTTCTTTTCCACGTTAGGATGACCCCATCTTCTTTTTTCTTTGTTGTATTGCTTTATTTCTTTTCATTATTCACTTTGCTTTTTAACAAGAATTTCCCTCAGATTCTTCGAGGCAGTTTCGCCGTGAATGACTATTGAGGTCCCCGGTGGGTTAATTACTATGAGAATTTTGTAAAATAACACGCACTCAACTTTTCACAAAATATATGGCATTTTAATTACAACTGCTAGTAATATGTGGATTTTTTTATTAATGTTGTTAAAAATATGTGCACTTTTACTCAATGAGCACGAGCTCTTCATCATTTGAAGTTTAACTAATAAATCTAGATTATTTACAAGTAATTTAAATAAGTATACTAAAATTGATATATTACTTAAGTGACATGATCAAATCATGATTTAATATTTAGCAAGTGAATAAATAGATTTGTGAAACTAGATACTACTCAAATGGGAATCCGATACTTCCCAAAGAGTGTTTTTGGACTCATCGAGTCATCGTGGTTAATAACTTCAATCTTAAATATTGTTTTTAGTCAAACTCGGATTTATGCCTGAAAAGACTTAAGAACTTATGAATTTCGGAATGTAACATCTTTACACTTCCAAATCTAGCGAGATGTTGTTTTCTATCGTGAAACATGGAATGTTTAATTACCATAAAATTGATTTAGAAAAAAAAAAAAATACTTGCAAACAAACACCATATGTGCATAAATACTTTGATTTTTAAATAGTCTAGCCAATCATATCATCAAAAAGTTGATGCCGTCTAATTTAACTAAATGGAAAGTATGAAAGTGCTGTCTACATGTAGTTTTTGCATTGCACCAAAATACAATCATTAAATTACGAATTGCATGAGATTAGTCGATGTGATATTGATACGGATGCCAACAATCTAAAACCTAAGCTCCCCGTGCCTCATCTTAATGTGGCATTAATATTAGCTACCACTCTCAGAAAGAGAGAAAAAAAGAAAAAAAGACAGGACAGCGTACGGGGCGTGCAAGAGGACTGAAACGTCATGGGATTGGAAGGGCAAAATCAAAGTCTACGAAGACTTGGACTGACAACAGTCCATGATGAAATAGCTTTGCTCCATGAAGGAATCAAATCAATGATTAACGCAAGTCTACAAAGACTTTAAGGACTATCAAAGGTGCACGCTAAAGCATTGGCGGGTCTTCTTTTCCACGTTTGGACCCATCTTTTTCTTTGTTGTGTTGCTTTATTTCTTTTCATTACCACTTTGCGTTTTTTACAACATTTTCCTTGGATCCTCACGGCCAGTTTCGCCGCGAATGACGGTTGAGGTCCCTAGTGGGTTAATTACTTTGATAGTTGATTGATTGGTGACCACCATTCGATCAAGGATTTTTTAAATTTTTATTTTTTGGCCTAGCAGCACTTGATAAGTAGGATTCTGAACTTTTTTCTATGTCTAAATTGTTTCTCAAAAGAAAAGATCAAGTGAGATCAACAAAGGGGAGGCAATGCTCGGTTTATTCATCATTGGATTGATCATAATCCGAACTGTGAAAAGCTTATGATACCGTACATATCAACGCTTTACGAGTGACTTTGATTGGCTAAAAAATGGTCGATAGAAGCTGATTATGGTATAGGCAACCTATCTTGGTTGTTGTTGAGTTAGTATTGTGAAACTTCAATTGTGAAGTGGCTATTTTTTTTTTTATCGTGAAATATAAATTTTTTAGTTATCACGAAATTGATCTAGAGTTGTGAAGTGCAGTATACATACAGTTTTACCTTGCATTGAAATAAAATCGTTAGATTCAAAATTGCATTACCTACCACTCTCCAAAGAAAATAAATAAATAAAAGAACAGTGTACCGGTAAGGGAAAAGTCAAAGTCTACGAAGACTTGGACTACCAACGGTCCATGATGAACCAGCTTTGCTCGAGAAGTAATCACACCAAAGATTCATTCATTTGGTACTTTGTCTAGATAGATATCCATAAACGTAGAGATTCTATCAAAAAGAAGAAAAAAAAATCACTAGATCACTCTGTAAAATTCAACACAGACTCGTCGTTCTCCCATTCACCCGCAAAATTTGCATGGCAACAAATCGATCTCCAATTCTCATATTCATCGATAATTTCATCGCATGATTTCCTCCAATCATATATTGTCAAAATAAAATAAAAACAAAATCTAAGGATGTCTTTATCTCGTTGAGAATTTTTTTTGTTGCAGGAAAATGCTTTTAGGAAATTCAATTTCAGATAAAGGGAATAGGAAAAATTTGATTATGGTGAAAACAAGTTGAAAAAAAATTGATTTTATCGTAATCGGTAAAAAGTGAATCCACTAAATGCGGCTTGTATTGTTAAAAGTAACATGGAATGACTAATAAACTAGAATCGATATCAACTTCGTTTATTCTATAATCCATCAAAATAACAATGATTACCAAGAAATTAAGATAGAAATATGAAATCATATTTGTAAAATATTAGATATAATCGTGCTTTGGGAATGTAGAAAAATTGAGCATTGATAAAGTATATTCTTGTCACTTCAAAGCGTAGCAAGAAAATAAGGGCAATGATTCCTTCTTGCCCAATTGTTTTTTTCTAAGCTTATTGTTTTTAGGGTCAATACCACGAAAAATTCCAAATTAATATACTCGTGAAAAATTTACCCAAAATTAATTCTTTAATCACTAAAAACCTTTCACCGGCACATTTGTGATAAAGTGATCCTCAACTAGTTTTTGTTAAATTGGATTAATACTACAAAAAAGTACAAATCGGTACATATGAGGATAAAATCCCAAACTGACACACCCATCAATTGTCAAAATCAACATCTGCTTTTGTTGACTTGACTTTCAATGAATCCACCATTTATTTGGGATGTAAAAGTTGATTCTAATCCCAAAATTTCTACACCACATAGTTCGCTGATTTTTTTTTTTTTTTTTTTTTTTGGTCGAAAGAAAATTGTATTCATTACTCAAAATGATGCAGAAGTACATAGTTTTTATGACAAAGCAAATCAAAACAAAGCATACATACTGAAAAAGAAAGCCAAATCTAGAACATAAGGAGGATCGATAGAGCATTTGCAAAGTTAAGCACAAACCATTCCACATGAATGGATCTATCAAACAAAATCGATGGCCGATCACTGGATCTAATGTCTTTGCCAGTGATGAGCACACGGCAAAAATTCCTTCTTCAATAATTACAATGTTGCTAGTTGACAGTGTGCGCCTAGGTTCGGCTTTCTCTACACCATCGTCATACGGAAACAATCATAACACGTTAGACAAACATAGATTTAACATGTGGAGGAGCAAATCTTTGTAATTTAATGAGACGCCAAAACTCCTACAATCAACATTGAAATTGGAGGCAAAGAACCTGCACATGAAAAGAGCAGAGGGGCATTGGATCCCCAAATCCATATTTATTAAACTCCTGGATCTAAATCAAGAGAGGATAGCACCCAAATTTAGAACTAGATCGAGACCGAAAGAAAAAAACTCTCAAATCTAAATCGGGAGAGAAGAAAAAATAAGAAAAGAACAATACAACGTGAACAAAATCAGCAAAAGAGAGAGGGGAGGGTGAGACTAGTTAGACACGTGCTTCGCATGGTGTCTAAAACGGTACGCTAACCATTACCCCCTAGTTCTAGACATTGTGCAAATCCTGTCTTCTTTGAAGACAAGATCATTAAAATGCGAACTGGCCCTTGACTCAATTCCGTCTTTTACATTTAATGACCCACGCGGATCTCTAGTTGTAATTCTGGCTTTTGAAAGGGATTTAGATTTCGCAATGTGCTGTAGTGATTTTGCTGTTATGTAGTTCAATTTTTTTTTTCTTCAAGAGATGATCAAGAGAGATCTATGGAGAAGAGGCAATGCTTGGTTTATTCATCATTGGATTGATCATTATCCAAATCGTGAAAAGTTTATGCTACTGTACGTACCAACTCTTTACAAGTGATTTTGGTTGGCCAAAGAATGGTTAATAGAAGCTGATTTTGGTAGATGCGGCTTATTTTGGTTTCTGTCAAGTCAATATTGCGAATCTTCAGTTGCGAAGTAGTTATTTTCTATCGTGAAACATGTTTATGTATTCCACATCTTTTGTTTATGAAATTCATATACTCTCTATATACATCTGGTCTTTATCCACCTATTGGCTTAATCTTCTGAATTGATATGATACTAGAGTTGATATTATACCAGAGTTAAGTTATGCTCTAGTGTATTTCGCTTGTGCAACCCCCTTTGTCAAATTCTATATGTTTTTTTTTTTTTTTAATGTTATATGGCGAAAAGGTTTAGAGTAGGCAAGGATTTGCACAAAAGTGTGAAGAGCGAGCTGGACCTTTAAAAACATCATCTGAGACACTTATTAGTTGAGATCCAGGAGATGTCAATATTTTGTTAATTATCCTAGTCATTGAAGAGGCTTCACCGAACTTTTGCGAGTCATTGAAGCGGAATCAGAGTTTGATTTGGTGAGGATAAATCGGAGTCCCGTGCTTGTTTGGATGATGCAGAAGGTCGAAGAACATATATTTGGAAGTGGAAGTACCAAATGGAAGTTGCTCGATGTATATGCCGTACCAAGGCTTATTTCGAAAAGTCTCGTCCATCAACATTTGTTAGACTTGCACAAGAGCACGTTTCCAGTGAAACCATTAAAAGCTTGAAAACTAAATTAAAATTTGAATATAAATTATAATCTCAACCAAGAGGCAATTTTATTGGTCAGCGGAAATAGAACTGGGAGATGGGAGTTAAATGAAAACTCCATTACTCATAAAGAAAGTCGGGGTAGCCTTTGTTACGTTTTCAAAATATAATGTTTAAGGAAATACATTCGTAAAACTGATATTAAATTTACTATAGTTATAAAATCAGATTTGATTAATAATTAAAGTTGGAATTTGAAATTCGCATCGGTGGAATTCGGATGCTATAGAAAAACTTAAATTAAAATAATCTCTGTTAGAAATGGCGAGCAAAGTATAAAATGTGTTAAGATAAAGTAAAACGATAGTCTAATTTGAAAATTAGAAATTTGTCCTCAAACTAGTAATGGACAATCTTTTAGAGAATTTATGTCAATAAGAGAAAGCAAAGGTCCGTACGTCTTCAATGACTTACATTGACCAAATGCAGTATGATGATATAATTTGCACGGTTTTGTGCTTTTGTTCGAAACTATATATATTCAATTCAATGTTCTCTATAAGCAATTGAATAAATAGTCGACATTAAATAAGATAAAAAGGAGGACATTTGATATAGCTTATTTCAGTAACTGCATTGGCAATTAAATCAGCATAATCAGATCTATATATCTAAATGATCATAGTTAAAGTAGAGAAAACGGTTGCAACGGGGCATGCCACGTAGCTATTGTGTTTGTGCATGGGTTTGCTTGGTGTAGCGAGAGTGTGAACTGCCTACATGAATGTATCTTGCATTTTTTATGACTAGGATTTCATGCAATGGGAACAAATGTTTAAGAAAAATGCCAAACAATGTTGATCAAGGACTGTTCTAATATTTTGATTAATGACATGGGGGCTCTCAACCACCACATTTGGTATAGCAAAAGAAATCAGGGAAGCATCTTAGAATCGGCTGATGAACCTTATTTTATGCTGTTAAGAAACTTGGAAGAATCCCTCCATATTATTTCACTAAACCTATTCTATGCATTAAGTGTTAAAAAGCAACTACACCAAGTAACATGGAAATCAATCAAAATTTATGCCATAAATTACGTGCTCAACCGACTTACCGTTAAAAAGAAGAATTAGCTTCTGGCCACGAGGGTATTGGAGTAATTTGGCAGCAGCAAAATATGCATCCAGATGATCAACGGATTCCAGAAAATAACGCGGTTTTGACCATTTAAGGTGCGCGTGCGCGTGCGCGTGCGCGATCAGGCACAGGAACAACTCATACAACCCGACGGGAGGCTGTTTTCCCTAAAAACAGCCCCGACTCGACACCCAAACCCCAAAAGCGACGCTACAATTATGTACGAGCAAGGACGCGCTGCGGGCAAGTGCATGGGCCACTCATCGCAACACAATTGTGGTCAGAAACTCCACAAAGACAAGGATTATTAAAATTCAAAAGAATAATCAACGAAAGCACTCGATTGCTTCTATCTTTTTAGAATTCCACTAGTCTATCTAACCCCGCTGTCGTGCCTTTCCTTTTTCAATTGCGTTATGACGGTCAATAAAAGAGAAGAATTGAGTGGGGAGGGGTCACTTTGGTTTTAAAAAAACCTGCATTCGTCAACTTTGACAGGCTGTAATGAACTGTTCTTATTGACCAATTCTAGCAAACTGGCCCTAGACCTCTGCATATTTAGCCAATCCTGTCTTCTGAGTTTAATGACCTACAGAGATTTTCATTTGTAGTTTTGGCTTCTAAACTTTTTCCATCTCTAGCTGTCACTGCTTCTGCTGCTATACTTTTCAATTTTTTTTTTCTCAAAGAGAAGATCAAGTGAGATCAATGGAGGGGAGGGCCAAAAAAAGACGCATATGTGAAAATGAAGGAATAGCGGGAGGCGCTTCTTCTACTCACGCTTCAACAGAAGGTCACGAAATGGCTACTTCATCAGGATATGACTATGAAGTATTTTTGAGTTTCAGAGGACCAGATACTCGAGCAAGTTTTACCGACTTCCTCTACACTAGTCTTGATAATGCAGGAATTCGCACATTTATGGACAATGAAGAGCTCCGCATTGGGGAAGAGTTTGCCCCAAAACTTCTCCAAGCAATTAATGAATCGAAGATCTCAATACCTATCTTTTCAAAAGGTTATGCCTCTAGCGTATGGTGTCTTAAAGAACTAGTCCAGATGGAAGCGAGCCATAAAGCTGGAAGACAAAAGATCATGCCCATTTTTTATGATGTGGCACCTTCAGAGGTTCGACACCAAACTGGGGGTTATGGAGAGGCCCTTGGTTTACATAAAGAGAAGCAACGATATGACAAAGAGACTATAAGTCAATGGAAGGCTGCTCTCAATGCAATTGGGAACATAAAAGGATGGGACCTGCATGGAGAGAAGGAGAATAGGTGATTGCTTTTATTATTCCATCGTGTGTGCATTGTATCATTAAAACTAGATGCATTTCAATCATTTTCTTTTTAAGATTTGTGTTAGTCTTGTTCAAATTGAATTTTATGCTATTAAAGTGATTACGTAGAAATCACATTAAATAATGGCACAATCCTGATGTTGTCCTTGTTTATTCCAAACAAAATTTTCTTCGGTTCAAGTCCTTCATTAACAGTCTATCACAGCACCAATTGATCTACAATGAAATAAATCCTTGAAGAATGCATTACAAATATGTCTCTAGTTTCAATTTGGTCTTGTCAAAACATAATTTGGTTTAGCACAGTTTTCTAACCGGTTGCCTTTTGACCTCCAACACTAGGCAAGAAGGTAAGTTCATCAGAGCAGTTACCGAGGAGGTTTTCAATAAGTTGAAAAAGGCTTATCTGGAGGTATCAGACTGCTTGGTCAATGTCAACCACCATGTAAATGCAATCATGGAAATGATAGGTGCTCAAACAAGTGAAACACGAATTATAGGAATCCATGGGATGGGTGGCGTTGGAAAGACGACAATTGCCAAAATCATCTACAATCAACTTTCAAACAGTTTCGAGAATTGTTGCTTCTTGCCCAACATTCGTAGCTGCACGGGCATTGAATGCTTGCAGAATCAACTCATCTCTAACATTCTCAAAGTGAAATGGATAAATATAAAAAACATAGATGAAGGGACTCGGACAATTAAAGACAGGTTGCCTAATAAAAGAGTCCTCCTTCTTCTCGATGATGTGGAAGAAAAGGATCACATGGATGCACTTGTAGGTAAGCATGATTGGTTTGGTAAAGGGAGCAAACTTATTATTACTACTAGAAACAAAGATGTTCTCAATGTTCCTGAAGTGGATGACTGTTATGAGGTTGATGGCATGGATTCCGATCAATCTCTTCAACTTTTTAGCAAACATGCCTTCAGAAGAGATTCTCCTTTAGACGATTATGTCAACCAATCCAAAAGGGCAATAGGCATTGCTGGAGGTCTTCCGCTAGCTCTTGAGGTCATAGGTTCACTTTTGTCTCGCACTGACAAGAAAAAGTGGGATGGCAAATTGAACGAGTTGGAAAATGTTCCTCCTAAGGATGTTCAAAGAAGGCTGGAAATAAGCTATAATGCATTAGATCTTCGAGAAAAGCATATATTCCTCGATATAGCTTGTTTTCTCATTGGATATGAAAAAGACAGTGTGATTCATTTTTGGGATGAATCTAAATTTCCAAAAGAAGCCATGGAAGTTCTGCAGAATATGTCTTTGATAAAGTTTGAAGAGTTAAATAGAGTGTGGATGCATGACCAACTCAGAGACCTTGGAAGAGAGATAGTTCGTCGAGAAAGTAACATGAAAATAGAAAAGCAAAGTAGGGTGTGGGATTATAAGGAAGGATTGGATTTATTGAGGCGACATAAGGTAAAATCCCCTCATATAAATTCTTAGTATTTATGGATTTGTTTTTCAGAAGATAAGCCAATTGCTTTTTGTGTTGTCTAGCACCATTACAACTTACTCAACCGATACTTTATTAAAGGAATGATAATACTCAACTCAACCACTTAATGCAGTGGACTTGAATAAATGGGTTTTCCTTCAACTCTTTTGTTTTTAAATGTTTCCTTTGGGCATGGACAAAAAGAAGTTGAAGCTCTTCGTCTCAAATTTGACCATAAGCGACGGTATCATTTTACCTATGAGGACTTTAAGAGCCTATCAAATCTAAGGTTCCTTGAAGTTGATGATTCGAAGGGAAATTTTGGTGCGGAGGAGACGCTTCTTTGGCACTGGCATGAATTGCCATCAAATGTTCTTCCAACAAATGTTTTCCAAGAGAATTTAGATCTTCTTCCACAATTACGGTGGCTTTCTTGGACTAATATTTCCCCAATGTTTAACATAACAAATTTCTCCATGGAGGATCTGGTTATTCTTGATCTATCTGAGAGTAGAATTAGGCATGACTGGAAGGGGTGGAGCCACATGAAGGTACGTTTTATAGTAGACAACACTTATTATTTCGTCTTATTAGATTCAAAAGAATCATATTAAATTCAAAAGTAATCTTTGCATGATTCTTCTTTTATAGATGGCGAAGAATTTGAAAGTTTTGAATCTGTCCTGTTGCCGACGCTTGAAGAGAACTCCCATCTTCTCTGCTCATTCAAATTTAGAACGTTTGATCCTATGCCACTGTGAATCATTGACCGAAATAGATAGGTCGATTGGTAAGTTGAAACGTCTAGTTTTCTTAGAGTTAGACTGTTGTGGAAATCTTCAGAGGCTGCCGAACGAACTAGGAGATCTTGTGCGCCTTGAATACCTATCTCTGGCATGGTGCAAATCGTTGAAGAGCCTTCCGGATACAATTGGGAATTTGGAATCACTGATTGAGTTGAACTTAAACGATATGAGGATCAAAGAACTACCTGATTCTATCGGAAAATTGAAAAATTTGAAAGTAGTTAGGATGTGGCGTGGTAAAATAAGCAAAATACCCGATGCCTTTTGGACTATTGAGAAGCTTGAAGATATATCAAGCCATTGTGGCTTCGCCCGTGTGAAAATTGGCGATTGCATCCACAGGAATCAATCGCTAAGGATATTGCGTTTGATGGATGCGGTTATACTGGCACTGCCGAGGCTTGCTAAAAGTCTTATCTATCTATATTTGACTGACTTGTACATGGACGCATTTCCGGATCTCTCAAACCTCACTAATCTACAAGAATTGGATCTGGGGTTTGGCCGCATTTTTACCGATGGGCCTCTGGAAGATCCTGTGCCGGTAGTTAATCCAATGCCGCGGTGGTTGGGGAATTTAACCAAACTTTGGTCTCTGAATCTGCGCTTTGATTGTCCGACCGCCTCCACAATAGACGACCCTAGCCTCCCTCCTCAACTCGAGTCACTTCGCCTCTCCCGCTCTGATTTGTGTCGCCTCCCGAGGCTTCCCTCAAGTTTGTCCTCCTTAGTTTTGAACGGTTGCCGCTCACTTTCCTCGATAGAGGATCTATCGAATTTGAACGAACTATCATATCTCCATATTACGGACTCTGCAATTACAGAGATTCAAGGCCTTGGTTGTTTGGAGAACCTACGAAGTTTGTCGCTTCGTTCTCTTCGACAGGTGAAGATACTACCCGATCTGAGCAATTTAAACAAACTAAGTGGTCTTGAAGTATATCAATGTGATAATCTAGTTGAGATTCAAGGCGAACTACCAGAGTATTTGGATAGGTTTAGAATTTCTTTCTGCGGTTCGTTAGAGAAGTTGCCTGATCTGTCAAGCTTGAAGGAACTGCAAATGATTGAAATGTGCAATTGCACGAAATTAATTGTGGAGGCAATTTTGGGCTTTGCACCGAGAAGTCAAGCGGATTTGTGGGAGAACCTACGATATTTGCATATTGGTGACCTTGAACAGGTGGAGATACTACCTGATCTAAGTTATTTAAGCAAACTAAGGAGTCTTGAAGTAGATTTTTGTCGTAATCTGGCTGAGATTCAAGGTGAACTACCACAATCTTTGGAAACATTGAAGATTTCTGCTTGTGAATCTTTACAAAAGTTGCCTGATTTGTCAAGCTTGAAGAATCTGAAACAGGTTTACATAAGACGTTGCACGACATTAAAGGGTAAGGCAATTCTTGGCTCTGCTCAGAGAAGTCAGGTGAATTTGTGGGAGAACCTACTATATTTGGGGATTTGTGACCTTCGACAGCTGAAAATACTACCTGATCTAAGTGCTTCAAACAAATTAAGACATCTTCGAGTATCAAACTGTGGCAAGCTGGTTGAGATTCAAAGCGAACTACCACAATCTTTAGAAAAATTGGAGATTTCTTCCTGTGAATCTTTGCAAAAGTTGCCTGATCTGTCAAGCTTGAAGGTGGAAATAATGGAGATTTCTTGCTGCGGATCTTTAAAGGATTTGGCTGATCTGTCATACTTGTTTGGGCCGCAAATTGTTGTCATTGTAGGTTGTCAAAAATTAAATGTGGAGGCAATTCTTGGCTCTGCTCGGAAAAGTCAGGCGAACTTGTTGGAGAACCTACGATATTTGCAGATTCGTTGCTTTGGACAGGTGAAGGCACTACCTGATCTTCGTAATTTAAACAAACTAAGAGGTCTTCAAGTAGAAAAGTGTCCTAGTCTGGTTGAGATTCAAGGCGAACTACCACAATCTTTCGAAGAATTGGAGATTTCTTCCTGTGGATCTTTACAGAGGTTGCCTGATCTGTCCAGCTTGAAGGGACTGCAAAAGGTGGTAATGAAAGGTTGCATGCAGTTAAATGTGGAGGCAATTCGTCGTCTTTGCTTGGAGAGGTCAGTCGAATTTGTGGGATAAGATGACGAATTGGAGGGAGAAGACGAATTTGAATCTGAGCAAGAAGGCGACGAATCTGAATCTGAGCAAGAAGATGACGAATCTGAATCTAAGCAAGAAGACGACAAATCTGAATCTAAATCTGAGGGAGAAGACAACAAATATGAACATGAATCTGAGGGAGAAGACGACGAATGAGTGCACATTGCTTTTGAAAGCTTCTTGATCCACGATCACAAATTGTTCCCTTGGTTCCAGACTTTAAACGAATTGAGGTGAGTTATTATCTCTGATAACCAATGTTTTCCTTTTTTTTTGGCAATAAAATTCTTTCACAGATTTTCACTAAAAAAATTCTTTCACAGATATGTATGGAGAACTTTTATGTGCACTCTTTAATGACCTTTTGTTCATGCTTGAAAATCTGATGAAGATATTGAAATTATGTTACCTTCATTCATACAACCAGAGTGTTCTTAATTATTTGCAACCATCCGTTCTCTTTTCCTGGTTTGGTTTGGCTTTTTTAGTGATGTTCTCTTTGGATGGTTTCTACTTGCTTTTATGTTTCCCAGCTGGAGGTATGCATCTCGATTGCATCGTTTTTCATTTGATACGAACAAATTATTAGAGATGCCAGCCAATTTGCTCCTTCACATATTTCGAAGTCGATAACGTCGCTTCGCATTGGAGTAACTTTGTTATGTAGTAAACAATTTGATGGAATGTTTGTTGGAAGGTCATATAACTATGGTTTTCATCCTGGAAATTTACAGTATAATTAACTCATCGATGCAATCGTGAAGAAGACAGACACTCTGTTACAATATGCTTATGTTTAGTTTATATTCTAGGAAAGGTGTGCTTCTTATTGGGTTTTGCAAATGTTATGGAGAAGCTATAAAATGAAGAAAGACTAATTTCACTTGGGTAGCGGCATCAATAGTTGGCGCAGCAAACTTCCATTTGTGACAGGAGGGAGGACCTACTTAGCTTCTCCAATGTATCATAAATCATCCTGTAGTCAAAGGCTAATATTTCAGTATTCCTGGTGCGTAGGACATCTGATAAGTCTCACTGGGGTCAAAAATCATGTAAATGGACTCTTGTGTGATCTCCATTATTGCCTACATCTTCTAGAAATGGTTATGCCTCGGCGACTCTGTAATAGAAGCCCTTCCATTCATCTCAAGCTATACTAGAGGACTCTTTTAGGTTTTAAGTTTGACAAGAATTGCTAAGGGAGACATCTCAAATGACTGGCCTTTTGCTTGTTTCTAATGTTGCTGAGAGGTTTCAGAGTTTGAGAAACTTATAGAAATCTTTCTGTGCAGGGAGCTGTGGCTAATTGGGCAGCTATACAGATGAAGACAGAATGGAGGAAAATGAAGATGACATTCAAAGTGCAATTTTATGTCCACTTTATAATTACTTTGGGAGTTGATGCCTGGGAATCTGAAAAAAGGTATTGAATTTATGTACCTCCTTACAACCAGAGGGTTCTTAATTATGTGTGAAAATATGCTTTCTTTTCTTAGTTTTGTTTGGCTTTTTTAGCTATATTCTCTTTGGATGGTTTCTCCTTGCTTTCATGTTTCCCAGCTGGAGGTATGCATGTCCATTGTGTCCTTTTTTATTTGATTTATTGCAATTCATTAGAGATCCTGGTCGATTTGCTGCTTCACATATTTAGAAGTTGATACCTCACCTTTGCATTGGAGATAACTTTGCTATACTGTGAACAATTAGATGGAATGTGTCTTCAAAGGTCATAGCACTATGGTTCTCATCTTGAAATTTTACGACATAATCAACTCATTGTTGCAATTGTGAATAAGCCAAACTCTGTATTGATATGCTTATGTTCAGTTTATTTTCCAAGCAAGGTGTGCTTCTTGGAAGGATTTGCTAATGTTATGGAGAAGTTATAAAATGAAGAAAGAACTTCGCTTGGGCAGCGGCATCAATGTTAGTGCAGCAAAGGTTCCATCTGTGACAAGAGAACAGACCTATCTAGCTTCTCCAAGGTATAATAAGTCGTCATAATGTTAGGCTAAATTTCGGTATTATCAGTGCTTATGATAAGTCTCACTTGGGGTTTGAAATCATGTAAATCGACCCTTGTGTGATCTCCATCACTGCCTCCATTTTCTCGAAATGGTTATGCCTAGGTGGCTATCAGTAATGGAAGCCCTTTTATTCACCTCAAGTTATACTAGATGACTCTTTTTGGTTTAAGGATCGGCAAGAAGTGCTAAGGGAGACGTCTCAAACGACCGGCTTTTTGCTGGTTTCTAATGTTGCTGAGAGATATTGAAGTCTAAGAAACTTACAAAAATCTTTCTATGCAGGGAGTTGTGGCGTTTTTGGGCAGTTGTATAGATGGAGACCCAAGCAAAAGGCAGATGATGGATGAAACTTGAAGCTGACCGTATTCCCTCTCATAATCTTGGGGGGGTAAACACTGTATTCGTCTGTTTTGGGGGGTAAAAGGGCTATTTAGGCAAATCTGATTGTGTTTTTTCCTTTATTGTGGGCCCACAAAAATGATTATTACATTTCATCTAATGGGTGTTCTGTTCATTGTTATGCCATAGAACTTGCTTATCAGTACCCAGATGTTCTTTGAGAAAACACTTGAAGGCCATGTCTGGACCAGGAGAAAAGTTGTGTTCTTAGAGTGGTGCTCGAGGTAGTCTTAGTTGCTCTTGCCAAATCTAGTTCATGGACCTCTCGATGTGAAAAATGTAGTCTTAGTCATGAGTTGTAGGCACTCACAACACAAGAAACATGGATTGTTGGAAGTCATGGAATGGGCCATGCTGGAGAGACGACTCTTGCCTAGCTCATCTACAATCATCTTGCACATGGTTGTGAGCACTGCTGCATTTTTTCTAACATCTGTGAAACTTCAGAGCTCAAGGGCATTCAGTTCTTGCGGAATTACTCATCTCTAATATCCTCAAAAGGAAGTTGACAAAAATAAGTAATGTTCATGAAGGGATCAAGACAATTAAATATAGGCTTTTCAGTAATAGAGTTCTCGTCCTTTTTGATGTTGTTGACCAGAAGAATCAATTGAATGCACTCATGGGTAACATTTGTGATATTCGAGCATTCTGAATCCTTCAATGGGGAATATCAAGCGCTGAAGGATCTTGAAATTCTCAGTGCTTTTTGTTTGTAATATTGGTGCTTTTTGTTGATCAAAAGCACTACCATCCTTAAAAGATTCAGCCATTTCCTGAAAAATTTAGAAGAAAATTTCAGCTGACGAGTTCATTTTCCAATAAGAAGTGCATGTGGTACTTGAAGGTCCTGCATCCACAACTAAGTCTGCTGTCAAGGAAGATTTGAAACTTAATTGCTTATTGCCCTATGTCATCTCAGCAGAACTTCATTGTTGTCTTTCTTTGGATCGTTATCAGTTATACATAAATTACAACCACACCTTGGCAAGTTGACTTGAAATATATTGTTCTTATAGGTATAGTTATTCGTGGCTGATTTTGCAACCGTTTCCTGCCTTTAAGATGGATCGTTGTAACCTGCTTATGAAATGGGACACTGATTTCTTTTGATCTTTTGCGTGAGTTTGATTTGGTTTAGATATATTACTTTTTGACATTTTTGGTTGGCTAATTGAGTTACCAATAAAAGACGAGTCAAATTGATGCTAGTGTTTACTACATTCAAATGCATTATAGTGTTACTACATTTTTCTTTTGGTCAGCGATTAGAGTGTTACTACATTCAAGTGCAGTACTTTCGTCAATTTATGCATTGGTCATTTATGCAAGAGCCATGGAGCTTGCTGGTTTGTACTTTAAATTTGAACCTTGTAAACCTGTCTTGTAAAACTCAACTTTGTTATTCCTTAAACCATGAAGAATATAGTCAAATGTATAGGTTTTAATATGTGACTAAAGCTCTTTCATTTTCTTTTGGTTACCTAGGAATGGAGCTTTAGGTTTTGGTAAGGAGAATCATTAAACGACAAAAGAGTCATATATGACGGCTTGAGCTCTTCCTCTTGGTAATAAGTAAGAAAAACTTAAGGGTTCTTTCTGTAAAGGCAAACTACCCCCAGCACAGTTACTAGTATATTCGATGACCGTATATCTTTCCTAACGCTTTGGTGCAATACTTCCACTTTTACTGTAATGTACAAACTCCAATTTATCATGTAATGGCAAGGACTTAACTGGTTTCTTGCACAATGTGCTTTGAATGGTCACAATTGGCAATTTATGCTTTAAAGTGACGAAGGAATTTTTGTTTTTTCCGATTTCCACTAATGTTTAGTCCGGCATATCAGAAATAGAAGGTAAAAGCTTACAGCTCTCTTTCCAAAGGCCAATCAGATCATTCCTACATCTCTATGCCAAGATGATATAAATTGGTTAACAGTTGCAGTACTTGGTTGCGCCGAGAAATCTTTTATGTGCCAATGAGCTAGTAGTAGAAGGTAAGGTCACTGATTGAAAAGTGCTCTCCTTAGACAGTCTTTATTTCACCTTACAAAACTGGTTAATTGCAAGACCTTGCAAGGCTTACAGTTCCAGAATTCACACACGTCTACCAAATTCGTGAAGTTCAACACAGGTTCAACCCGCAAAAATAGAAAAATATAAATGAAGGAAAAAGGCAGCATGATTCAGCTCTTCATAGCTCAGCACAGCATCCACACATCCCTTCAAGGTTTTATCGAGTCTGGTAAACAAAGCCATAGGCCTAAGATTAAATTGGCAGGTAAACTTGTGAGCGCATTCATTCAATAGGTATCACAGAGTTGTGTTTACGAGGATATACATTCAATTTCATGCTATTAACATTCCAAGTGAATTTCAGTAGAAATCCTATTCATCTTGTGAGGGACATGGAAACAGATTGATGGAATGCATTACATGAACAAACTTCATCCGGAGCTGCCTAATGATCCTCAAGAAATTAGGTGCTGACTTAGGAGCATTTTATGTTAAGTTACTCTGGGCATCAGAGTCTTAACGCAGCCTCAATGCAGAAGCAGAAGGATTTCCTCAAAAGCATAAGGTTTACTTTGTCTTCACTTGTGACGGCCTAGGGAATGGGTCCATCCCTTGTCCCACATCGCTTAGGGGGATTCCTGGGCTAGTTTATAAGGCTTGGGGTTCCTTTAATTTGTGTAACGCGTTTCACGTACGCTTCCGCTGCGCTGAAAACAAACCCGTGAGGGAGGACGGGCTAGTGGGCCGTGCCTCCAAAGCGGACAATATTATGGCTTGGGAGAGGGAAGGCTCGAAGGATGGCCCTCTACCACTGCGTAACGCGTTTTAAAGCCGTGAGGACTCAGTGTCCAAAGCGGACAATGGGAATGGGTCCATCTCCTGTCCCACATCGTTTAGGAGGATTCCTAGACTAGTTTATAAGGCTTGGGGTTTCTTTAATTTGTGTGACGGCTTTTAAAGCCGTGATAACTCAGTGTCCAAAGTAGACAATATTACACAGTGGGGCCCGGGTCGTTACAAATGGTATCAGAGTCGACTCCCGACCACAGCAAGGGCGCTGTGCTCTCAAGGGGGGAGAGTGTGACGACCCAAGGAATGGGTTCATCTCCTGTCCCACATCGCTTGGGGGATTCCTAGGCTAGTTTATAAGGCCTGGGTCCTTTAATTTGTGTAACGCGTTTTACGTATGCTTCCGCTGCGCTGAAAACAAACCCGTGAGGAGGACGGGCCAGTGGGCCGTGCCTCCAAAGCGGACAATATTATGGCTTGGGAGAGGGAAGGCCCGAGGGATGGCCCTCTACCCCTGCGTAACGGTTTCACGTATGCTTTCGCTACGCTGAAAACAAACCCGTGAGGGGCCCACTGTGGGGCCGCCAAAGCGGACAATATCAGTTTGGGGAAAGGAATGGCCAAGTGCAACCTTGTCCCCAGGTGACGCGTTTTAAAGCCGTAAGGACTCAGTGTCCAAAGCGGACAATATTACACAGTGAGGCTGGAAAAAATAAGACTTCTCCACGTAAATAGATTGAAATAAATGCAAAGCAAACATCAAATGCAGTCATCGAAAATTCCTCATAATTTATCTGATATTCCGTCAAGATCAAAGTTATACCACCCTAGGGAAGTGATGGTATGTCTTCTGTGGGAACCGAGAATAGTACAGAGGCAAATGAGGCACAATATCGTGTCCATTAGTTATATGTTATTGTATTTGGCATGCTGTAGTAAGACAAACATTGCATTGCCAATATGAGGTTGTCCAAATGTCAAGTAAATCAAGCGAGTGCTGGTCTGGAAAAAACAGCTTCAGCACACACAATTAGACAACCAAATTACTTGAACGTTAATACTTTCACGAGGGGAAAACTACTATGCGTCAATAACCATAAATTGCATTTCACATTAGAAGGTGAAAGAATAGAACAGCCCTTATCTCCATGAGGGTTGAAGGTCTAGCATTACTCTGTCTAGATCCCATCCATAATTTTCCCAAAACCAAACCCCACAGCCACAACAAAACCAACCACCCCACCCTCACCCCCAAGTAAATTTCCAACCAAGGTGCATTTAAATGCTCCTCCAGGAAGCACTTGGATGCTGGTGGGGTCAGTCACATCCTGCTAATGACATAAACAGAACATTCCAGGTTCATGGTGAAATTGCCCCTTGAACCCCAAAACTTACATCATTAATAGTGAAGGAGAAACTAAATCCTAAAAGGGCCAAAACGCATGGAAAGGGCCACGACGTAAACAAAACATTCCAGGTTCATGGTGAAATTGCCCCTTGAACCCCAAAACTTACAGTCATTAATAGCGAAGGAGAAACTAAATCTTAAAAAAGGCCACAAGACATGGGTATGATGGCTCAGAACAATTTTCAGAAAGATATCAGCAAACAAAAATGACATTTTAAATCATCCAAGTGTTCGGACAAGATGCTACAATTGCTACTAATACTTCGCGAAAAGGTTTAGTTTAAAGTTCATGCAATCTATGATCCCATTGTAGGCCAAGTGAATGTCTGTATAATCTGAGTCCAAGACAAAGTTTGACCCTCGAAAATCACAACTTGTCATGGAGGAGAGAATTAACGGGACATGACGTAGGGGTGGGTACCAATTCTGGTCCCAGTTCTGCAACAGGTGCTTGAAAGACTCTAGACCACTCTGTCCAATAAAGCTGAGACAAAAAGCATAATTTAGACATTTTAGAATTGGGTCCAGCCTATAACATATTTGGCCCTGTAGTCCGACTGAAAAGAAGCTGCTTCTTTTGGTTAGCAAGAGACAGACAGAAACAGCGTGCAGAACACAGATTTAGGATCAATATATTCTAGTTTAAAATGACTTCGCACTTCAAGATTACATGACACAGAATTTGAGCTTCAAGTGCTTGCAAATGTTATATGTCAAACATATCAATAATCCCATTAAGTTTCCAGCAAGTAAACTTTGTAATGATTAGTTGGAAGTCTTTATCCGCTATATTTAGGTATTCGACCAATTTGAAGCTCCATGGCTCAACATGTAAGACTCAATTCAAACAACTAGATACATAGACCATAGGAGACTCAGGTAAAGGGTTGTTTGCAACCCATCCTGCTTGTGTTTTGTCTATAGGTTGATTTGCCAAAAAAGAAAAAAAAAGAGGGGAAAAAAGAAGAAGAAGATGCTGACCAATTGCAAATATAAATATGAAGCGATAGAAAGTTCAAGACATCAATATATGAAATTGACAGAAATTGCCAGAGAACTATTAACAGACCAAAACTGAATAAATGGAAGGACACAATAGAGAAGAACCAATATCCGAACTATAACAATGTTTTAACTAACTTACAACAAGATCAAGTCCCCAAAAGGATGCCATAGCCCATCAATAGAATGCCCTGTCACCATGATGTTGATGTCTCCATATAAATCCTTGGCTCTTTTAACAGCATCCATAGTACCAAGTTGCATTGTCGTATTGTGATAAGCATAATAAATCCATGATGAACCTAAGCAAAGACAGTAGAAAAAGACTGTAACTCATTCCAAATCAGAAGTATCCACAACTTGCAAGAGGCTTATCATCTCTAGAACTCACCATGGCAACAGAAATGCCAGGGTAGTTTATGTCGAGCTGTTTCCAGTAGAGATCTTCAACCCAATTCTGTATCCTGTAGAAATAAATAGAAGTAATCACTAACTGAAAAGCTCAAACAACTTTTTCAAGAAAAAATTAGTGAAGTATGTGATCTCCTCATGACTCCATCTAAAATTACAAGCACATAACTTTCGTGTCTCGGTGGAAATGATTCACTTTTTCCCTTCTTATTGACAGCAGACCCATGTGCTTTGTCTACGTATTCACCATAGGCTAACCTTCTTAGCTTAAATTTTCAGCAAATCCTTCGCATGTCAAATGTGAGAGGAAGAATTGCCAAAGTTAACATGCATACCTTCGTTCTTGAGCACCTTTCAGAGCTATAACCGCAGCATTAAGGTCCCGGCCTCTCCAATATATGCCTACAGGTAATATATTTTGGATAGAAATAAAGACAAACAATTAGATGCAATTCGAACATAGAGGCATCACAAGCATTGCAAATTGGTCAGCCACTACAACATGAATTATATACCTATAAGCAGTGCTGGACGTCAACGTGATTTCGAACCCCTGTTTTCAGATAACAGGGCATTCATAACCAATCAGAAGCTAAAAAGAGAAGGCAGCATGTGCCAACAAAATCTCATCTCAAGAATTGGCCATTTAGTATTGTACTAAGGACCTATTCTTTATGCAACTTTAGCAAAGATGGCATTTTAAAATGTAGTCAAATTACCTATCTTTCCATCTCAACTAGGACATGTCCAACTAGAAAGTTCTGTCAAATCAGACATGTAAACCTGCCAAATAATAATAACAACAAGCTCTAGGTTAATGGGAAAGTCTTTATAAAAATTATCTATCTTCAATGCAACGTGATGAAAGGGGAATAAGTAAACAACTTAAGCTCCCCTTTCCCATGAGCTACTCCTCTGAAACCTATAAGCTACCGTCCATTACTTGAGTGGAGAAAAGCTGAACAGTTGATAGTCAAACACTATGAGATACTCGACAAATTTAATCCCCAAAGTAGAGACGGCAGGGTGAAATTTTTTTTGTCGAACAAATATAAGGAATTTCGATCGATCTGACCCTATTCCAGTGATAACATCGATCCAAAGTCGTTAATCCAAGAGCTTAACAAAACCAACCAAATACAACACAACACTCTCAATCATACGCTTTGAAAACATCCAGATCTACACCAGAGGGATCATTCAGCTATAGTATGCCCGACCCTGAAATGCCTAATCCGCCAAATTCACTACACAAACCTCACTTCCCCAGGCTCAAAACCAACGTACTCGATACTAGAGCCTGTCTATACGAACCTTATCACGATCCAAACTCCCGTCCGAATCAAGTCAGAGGATCACAACCGTAACTGATTACATGAACCCCGACCTGCAAGAGAAATTCCAATCTCCGCAACCTTTCCATATGCGCAAAACGATCGCGCACGATCAAATGGCGCAATCGCCCGGCGAGATGGTGAGGTCGATTGCGGTCTTCGTCCGTATTGCTCGAATCCAAACCTCGAATCCTGGTCTTCGCAGCGTTCGTGGACTCCGTAGCGATTTTTGCGACTCAAGTCACGTTTTACAAGCACAAAGCAAATTCATAGATCACTCCTTTTTTTTTTTTTATCAGGTTGATGCACCACTCATTCACTTTCAAAGGAGAAGAGAAAAAAATTGAACATGAAAAAGTTGCAGTCACAATTCAAGCACGATGACCCAATGATGGAGGGATCATGCCATCTTTCACTAATTTACGAGTTCAAATCATATCGCAAGCGAATATTTCACCAATCAATATTTTAGGCATTCACAATGTTATATGAAATTTTTTTCAAGCTTTTACCATATTAGTTACAATGATGGAGTTACATACTTACAGGTAGAACGAGTGGTTATGACTTAAACGAGATATTCTGTAATGGATACAATATTTTTATGTAATGATAAGAATGAATAATCGTATTGAACATCTCCTTCCCGCATTTTTTTTTTTAATTTATCAGAGGAAAAAAATCGCAATCCATCATGGCTCGGGCGGGAAGGCTGAGTCGGACCATCCCCAATCCTCGTGCATCTCCACGATTGTTGCTTCCGCTGAGTTGACCACTTGTGCTAGTGCAAAACGATTGACCACTTGAGGTTGCCCTATGTGGTGACAGTTGCTATCATTGTTGTTTCTGCTGTTCTTTTCAAAGATTTCTTCCAGACAAGACTAAGCATGAGTAAGATCAACGAAAGAGGCAGTCCAAATAATGATGCTGCTATAAACCATTGAGTAGCGTGAACGGTGAACTGACTGAATAAAATGATGAAACAAGTATACCTCTAGTACCTCTCGGAGGACTTTCACATGAACAAAAAAATGTTTGCAAGAGCTACCGGTGAGAACCCCCCACCAATTAGCAAGGGATGCATGATTTTTGGGGGAAAAAGTCATGTCGACTAACTTGCTAGACATTGACTTCATTCGATTCGTATGCTGGTTTTAGCGGACAAACGTCAACAATCTCTATCTCAAAGGAGAATTCCCAGATGGAAGGGAAAGATTGACATGGACTTCTGCCTTCAAAGGGATTGCCGTAGGACCTCAATTCAGTTCGGTCAGGTGGACCTTTCGATGATGAAATGGTGCTGTTAGATGCTAGATTTCAGGTACACATAAATTTAGACAGATTGATCTCCACCACCTCCCAAAGGAGCCTGGTAAAATGGAACGTTTGAGAGAACCCTTGATCGATGGGACATCAATAAAGCATATGCCTGAATGTCCAGGATTGAAGAGTGCACAAATTCTCTGTGCTTGCCATCGTTCCTACTGACTACAAAGCCTTCAATCAGTCACCTGACTTCCCCATTGAGCTTTCACCTGACTTCCCCATTGAGCTTTCTCTGCAAGGAGCTGGGATCACGAGAAGCTATCCAGCCCGATTGGATCCCTTGTAAGCCTTAAACACTAGTCTTCCAGAAACTGCAAGTCAATAAAGACACTACTGGACTCAATCAATTTGGAATCACTTGCTGAGTTCAATAAATTGAACATAGACATAGAGAAGCTGCCTGGTTTGGTCGGGAACATGAAGTATTTGATAGTATTGAAGATGAGGTTCTCTGTCATAAGAACGATAACTAGTGCAGTATGGAAGCAGGAAAAGCTAGAAAAAAGTTATGATGAAACAAGTATACCTCGGTTAGTACCTCTCTGAGGACTTCACATGAACAAAAAAATGTTTGCAAATGCATACGTTTATCTAGCCCAGTAGTCTGACTGAAGAGGAGCTGCTTCATTTGATTAGAGAGAGACAGACAGAAACAGCGTACAAAACATAAATTTAGGATCGATATATAATCTATCTTAAAATGCATTAGGAGACATAAAATTTGAGCTTCAAGTGCCTAAAAATGATATATGTCCGGACCATAAACATATTAACAATCCCATAAAATTTCCAGCAAGTATATTTTGTAATGAAAAAAGACCAAGAAAAGAAAGAAAAAACTTTGTAATGAATGGTTGGATGTCTTTACCCACTACGTTTAAGTATTCGACCAACTCAAAGCTCCAAAGCTTAAAATGTATGACTCAATTCACACAACTAGAGACTTCACTAATTGGTGGTCCGCATAAAGGGCTGTTTGCACCTCATTCTGCTTGTGTTTTGTCAATGGGTTGATTTACCCAAAACATAAGAAAACAAGATGCCATGCATGGCGATTGTAAATATGAATACGAGAGCCATAGAAAGTTCAAGATCCACGTAAAGAGTCTAGACTCTTCAATGTAGAGTTGGCAGAGATTTTTGGATAAGTCCTAACAGCCCAAAACTGAACAGTTGGAAGAACACAATAGAAAAGAAACCAATAAAATTCAGGAGTCCCAGGCATAATAATTTTTCAATTTATCTTACCACAAGATCGAGTCCTCAAAAGGATGCCATAGCCCCTCCAATAGAATGCCCTGTCACCATGACGTTGATGTCTCCGTATAAATCCTTGGCTCTCATGACAGCATCCAAAAATCTAGGTTGAATTGTTGTATTGTGACAAGCATGATAAAATCCATAATGAACCTAAGCAAAGATCAATAGAGTAGGACTGTAACTCAATCCGAATCAGAAGTATCCACAGGTGTGAAAGCCTTATCATCACTAGAACTCACCATGGCACTAGGCATCCCGGGGTAATATGTCAAGTTGTTTCCAATAGAGATCTTCAACCCAATTTGGATGCTATAGACATTAAATAGAAGTAATCACTAACTGAAAAGCTCAAATGATAAAGAGACGTGACATAATTTTTCACAGAACAAAATTAGTGAAGTATGTGATCTCCTCATGACTCCATCTAAAATTATAAGGAAGTAACTTCCTTGTCTTGGTGGAAATGATTGACCCCTTTTCTGTTCATATGGACAGCAGTCCCATGTGCCTTGTGTATGCATTCAATGAGGCTGCTCTTCTTAGCTTAAATTTTCATCAAATCCTTTGCATGTCAATTGTAAGAGGAGGAATCGCAAAAGGTAACATGCATACCTATGTTCTTGGAAACCTTTGAAAGCAATAACCATAGCATTAAGGTCCTTGGTCACCCCCAACATGTGCCTATATATTAAATAGTTTAAAAATAGAGACAGATAATAAGATGCAACTCAAACATAGAGGCATCACAAGCATGCAAACTGATAGGCCACTATAAAACGATTCATATACCTGTAAGTAGTGCTGAAGGTCAACTATCAGTTTAATGACTTCGAATCCCTACTTTCATCTCAAAAAGGCATTGTCACGACCTAATTTTTTGGGTTCACCACCTAAAACTAGGTTAATGGACTACTAAGCTTTTAAGCTTAGCTCGGGCTCTTCCAAGCCCATATTAATTTGCGACTTTAAGTCTAAATTTTTAAACATGCAAATGATTATTAACTAAGAGTCGCCACTAATCAGTTTTTGGTAGGTCGATTAGATACCTAAGTAAAATAATGAGAGGATTATTTTACTCCTACGAACCAGAGATTAAGGGTACGGGGACTTGGTTACATTAGATTTCTCTAATGCCCTTTCGGTACCATTTCTTTTTAATTTTTCAAAAAATATTTTTGCAGGCAACTTGGATTCATTTTAACCTAAATCTCTATCATGCAAAATGGTGATAACACGGATGCTTAGTCATTATTAAACAATCAGAAGACTTCCATTAAAAGAAATAAACACACAAAGCATTTTTTTGGTTTTCTTTTATCTTGAAATCGAAACGTGCATTTTAACTTCATGATCTAACAAGCAAATTCTAACTAAATAATCTATCATGCAAACTCAATTTTGGTTTTCACTTTATTTAATGAGAATCATGCAATGCATGTTACTAATTTAACATGAAATGATATGATGTGGTAATATGACCTAAACTATATAACATGAATAAGCATGCAATCTATCCTAAAGCATGAAATGAATTTATTCTAATTTTTTTTTTGTATTTTCCATGAAATTCGAAATTAAAGAAATGCAACAATTAAATATGCAATTTAAATTAATCAAATGACCTAATTCTAATGACATGCAATGCAATGCAATGACATACAAAATTATTTCAACTAAAATGACACGCAACATGCAATTTAATATGCGAGCTATATGTCACGCGACATTTGTTAAATGACCTAGTCTGATGACAAGGAAGTTCTAATTAAATGAATCTAGTATTCACTAAATGACGTTCATTTCGTGAACCTAATTCTATATGACGTGCACATGATCATTCCTAACAAAAACATGCAATCTATTTGGGAGAAATTATCTAAACCTATAATATGCAATCCTAATATGCTATGACATGCAAAGAATGCCCTAATTCTACAGGATATATGCATGCTATTTTTTATGTTTTTTTTTTATAAAATTCGAAATTTAAAATTGCCACGTAATTAAACATGCAACTTAAATTAAACAAAAACTAACACCCTAAATAAATGCATTTTTTATTTTATATTTTTCTAAATTCGAAATAAAATCCCTATTCTAGATATGCAAGATAACAAGAAATATTCCAAAACAAACTGAATCCTAATTCAAATATTTTTTGGATTTTCTTTAGTGGTTTTCCGAAATAAGCAATTATCAAATAAACATTGTATTTAAACTAATCAAGACATTCAATCAAATAAATGATTATAATAATCGAAAAAAATAACCTAGTCAAATTAACGATTATCTAACCCTAAACATCACGACAAAAGGTTCAAAATAATTAAAAATCTGATCCGAAATTTTACGGATCAAATTAATAATCATATTAATTTAGCAATTAAAATACTATCAACAAACCCCAATAATTAATATAATTAAAAAAATGACCCGACATCTTACGGGTCAAATTAATAATTACAATAATTTTAGGGATAACTCCTGCCGATAATGCCTACAATATTCATGAGTATTGACATCCAATGTTCCAATTTAAATAACTAAACTTAAAAATATAAACAAAATAAAGCAAAATAAATGAAAAATAAAAACAAAAACTACCTAATTAATTTTCCTTTTTTCTTTTTTTTTTCTCCTGTTTTTTCTTCTTTTCCGTGCACGGCTCGTGGGTCTCCAAGGGGCAGCTGATCGTCGGTCTGGTGAGGGGATCCGGCAAAGGCGGCGGATCAGAGGTCCGGTGAGGGAAAATTCCGAGCGAAGAAGAAGGCGCGAGCACGACGCGGGCCGGCGAGCGGCCAAGGCGAGGTGGTGGCAGCGGGCGTCGGCGCTGGGTCGTGCGGTGGCTCGGCGTCCGATTCTGGCGTCGCGGGTGGAGACGGTTGCAGGCGCGGGCGTCAGCAATCGGAGACGTTCAGCGAAGGAACTGCAGGCGCACCGTGAGGAGGCTCGTAGCGGAGATGGCCTGCAGCAGAGACGTCACTCGGACGTGTGGGGGCTCGGATCTGGGCCTGGCGTCGCGGGTCAGCAGCAAGTTGGGGGCGAGATCGGCGCTCCGGTGCGGTAGATCGGGCTTCCAGCGGGTGCGGGGACTGAGCAGAGGGCGGTGATGGCGCGGTACGGTGTCCGGCGGGGAGGTGGTCTCGCGTGATCGTTGATGCAGGGCTTCGGGGACAAGCGGAGGCGCGGCGTAGCTTCGTGGGTCGTCGGGTTGAGCGGCGAGCAGTGCTCAAGCGCGGGGCACGCGGGTGATCGACTGAACACGAGCAAGGAGGCGCGCCGGTAAAGGGACTGGACACCAGGGAAGCATCGCTGAAGAAGATGAACAAGAAAATTTTTTTTTTTTTTTTTAACTTTTCCCTTTTCCTCTCTCCTCTCAGCTGCACACTTTCCTCCCTTTTTGTGCTTCTCTCCTTCTCTCGAGACCTCCCCGGACGGCTTCACTCTCTCCTTTCACTTTTGACTTTTGTGTTCTTTTCTTTTCGATTTCCGAAAAACCGAAAAAGCCCCCTCCATTGAACTCCGTACGCACCCTTTATAGGCAAAACAAAATGTAATCATTTTGCAAATATTTTATCTTACGAAGATTGCCTATAACCTCCCGATCACGAAAATTATTTTATTTTCCTTATCTCATAAATATTTCATCATCTATTGCTAAAGATAAGATTACAATACGGAATCATCATAATATCGCATCAAATCTCAATTTTTCACAAGATAATTGATTTAAAAAAAAAAAACAACGGGCTTGGATTAATTTGTTCCTTTCATGGGCCTAGCCCGGCCCGCCACACTAAAGTTCAGAAACATTAATTCGAACCCATCCACCACCGGTCCAATAAAATGTAAAAATATAAATTAAAATAAATGCACCTAAATTTTTATGCTAATTAATATATATTTTTTAGAGATAAAATTAACCCTTAATTTTCTATGCAATAAATAAATGACCGAATCGCCAAAATCTAACCAGTTCGGAAGTTCATAATAGCAACAATGCTATATTAAAAAGGAGTCAAATTACCTTGGTCTTTCCATCACATCTAGGGCATGTCCAGCTAAAAAGTTAGTCAAATCTGACATGTAAACCTGCAATAAAGAGCTTTGCATTAAATTACAATTTTATTGTATTAAAATGGTGAAACTTGATGCATAACAACAACAAGATCTATGTAAATGTGAATTTTTTTTTAAAGAACACTTATGGCTGATGCATACTCGACCAATATCGTGGCAAGAGTGTGATTGTAAACAGCTTTATGAGCCTTGGACCTCACTTTTAATTCTGCATTTACCAGTACATAAAATTTCAGATTAAAATGCGGTCTCAAGCTCATTCAATCACAAGCAATGAATCAAGTTTCTTATGTCTCTAATCAAGTGAGGGGAGCACTTTAAGGAAACATCAACTCAAAACAACATTCAGTATATTTTTGCAGTGCTTTGTGAACTGAAAGAAGTATTTACACAATCCAGTGCAATGAAGGAGGAATATGTAAACAACGTAAGGCTCCACTTTCCCACAAAGTTACTGCACTAAAACCTACAGGCTACAGCCATAACTCAACTGAACAAAAGCTGAACAGCTGTTATTCAATCACCGTAAGACACTCAACAATTTTTTTCCCCAAAGTAGAAACAGCAGAGTGTGATCTGTACCGAACAAATATGAGGAAATTCGATCAATCTGACCATATTCCAGTTGTAGCATTGATCCAAACTCAGTAATCTAAGGGATTAGCATAAGCAACCAGTACAACTCGACACTCATCAGTTACATGAATTGAAAGCTGCCAATTGTACACCAGAGGGATCACATAGCTATAGTTTGCCCCATTCAATCAGGTACTACAACTCCACGACAGAGTCAACAATTCCCCCCAACCATGGAACACCTAATCTGCCAAATTCACAATACAAATCTCAATGTCTAACCTCAAAACCGACGTACTTAACGCTAGAGCCTGTCTATTCGCACCTTATCACTATTAAAACTCCCAATCCAAACTGATTACATGAACGCGAATAGCGATCACCTCTCACCCCACTTGCGGCAATCGAGCATGTCAAAACCACCGTCGCCCTCAACCGCGACCCGTTCTGCTCCATATTCTTTACGATCTTTCCCAATTTGCCCCCGGGATCTTCTTCTGTTGGCGGCTGTTCCGTGATTTCGTCGTTTGCGAGAGGGCACTGAAGGAAGTTCTGCTAAAATCGGGACGTTTTACGAAGACTCGCACGGCGACGTCCGCCGTCGGGTTCTTTTAGCCAAGAGAACGAGACGTGCTTTTTTGGGTTTCGATCTTCTCTCTTTCGGAGATTCCCTCCCTTCGACGTCTCCACATCAGCATTTTGACAGGGCTGGGTTCAATTTAGTTGGTTCACACTAAATTTTAAAGAACATGCTAAATTAAAGTTGATATTATTTATCATTTTATTTATAACCATGGAGATACGCGAAAATGCAATCGGTCCATTGTGGCCGCGGGCTTCTCGAGTTAAGTGTTTTCATATTCATCATCGAATTGATCTAGGACGCAACTTGTTCAAATTTTAACAAAACGTAATTGAATTCGAGTGATCGATGAGTTGAGCTTAATTGTGAATTACAGAACCCACTTGTCTTGGGTTGAGAGTTCAATAAGGCAACTTGATATTGTGTATTAATTCTCAAATACTATCTCTGAATACTTATGTTGAACTGGATTTTTCTATCGATAAAAGTACCCATAGCTTTTTTTAAATTGAGTCATTTTGTCTAAGATGTTTTGCACTATTATGAGGTGAATACATTTGGAACGAATAGACGTCCTAAAAATCATGGTATTGTCATCCATCATTGCTTGATTGAATACATGAGTCATACAATTGTCGAGATTGAATACTTTACAAGTCAAAGAACATGAAATAAAAGAAAACGTCCATAAACCTTGAGAACAAAGGTTAATAGGATTTTTCATCGGCCATGTGAGAAGTAAAAAGAGCGCGTAACCTCTGAAAATGCAGTCACAAATGAATGTTTTTAGAAACGCAGATGGTGTCAATAAGTTATTTTTATTTCGCATTTAGCTCACAAGAATAGCACAAAATAAAAATCCCAATGCGTGGTATGCGCCATGTTTGGTGGCTTTGGCAATTTATAGTTCTAGTGGCATATACTGATAAATTAGTTCATGAAACCAAAGTGAACATGAAGAAAAAGTGAAATTTATGAGATATTATTGTGAAGAGTAAGATGATCAATTTTATAGAGTTCAATTTTCAAATCTTTTAACCGACCAAAAAAATCTTCAAATCTTTTCATTCGAGTTAAGTCAAATTTTAACCACGCATTTGCACTACTCATTTACTTTGAAAAAGAAATAAAACCGAGCTTGAAAAATTCTCAACCCACGCCCAAGCGTGGTAACGCAATGGTAGAGAAATCGCGCCATCTTCCAGAGCGTATAACCTCTTATCATTTTGTGGATTTGCTACCTCAAGCATAAAGACTAGACTTTTAGCATATCAATAGGGCTACAATGACAAAAAAAAGTAGGGCAAAAAAAGGAAAATTGAAAATCAAACCAAACTAAACCAAATTGTCGGTTTGGGTCATATTCGGTTTAGGTCGCGATTCATTTCGGTTTGGATTCCCTGAAAATCCGAATTGAACCAAACCGTCGACATCCCAAGTTACAATGATAGACTCATACACCTAGGCTGCGCTTGGTAGTCGGGATAAAATTCGGGATAGGATATGATTTATCCTATCCTACATTTGGTGCTCACTCGGGACAGAATAAAGTCAGATATAAAGGGGATATAGACAAAGATAAAATTATCCCATGGGAGAGGTGGAATAAAGGTGGATAGAATTTCTAATGTCCATAATAGGAAAATTATTTTTCTCGAATGACAAACTTATTAAATTAACAAAATTGAAATTATATTTCAATTGAAATTATATTTCAATTGAAATTATATTTCAATATAAATAATATTTAAATTCTAATTTAAGAAATTAAAAATTTGAAAAATATATTTTTAATTAATCCTATTTTAATTTATATATTCAACTTTAATTCTATCTTATAATAAACATTCAATTTATAAATTAAATATTTATATTTATTATATATTTTAGGTATTTTTGTATTTTAGGTATGTAGTACGGTTTACTATTTGATAAAATTTTATTAAAGAATGATAAAAGGGGAAAAAAAGAAATAATAAAGATAATAATATAAAAAGAGGAAAATTAAAATAAAAATAAATTAAGGAGTAGTGTTACTAGAGATTTTCACCATATCCGTTTATGAATTTAGGTTTATTTATAATGATATGCCGTTTATATAAAAAAAAATGTATATGATATGATGTGAACATATCCGACTTTAATACTGCGATTCAGCAAACAATGGACAAGATATAAAAAAATCTCAGGATTTCATATCCTATCCTATATAGTCCTATCCCGATTAGAAATCCATACGACTAAACGTAGCTTTAGTGTTGGATTGAGTTGATATGCTCAAACAGAACCAGTGCACTCCGTTGGTGTCGACACCAAGAATGAGTAATTGTACTTCTTAACTTTTTTATTTTATTAAAAATAAAATCGCAAAAATCGTGACCAATCCTCGAGCCGTGGGTCCATCTAATGCGCAAGTCAATCCTGGCTTGAATTCCCGTGGGGGGAAACGAAAGTACTTCTCCCCTACTCTTTTTTTTTTTTTTGGTCTAACATAAAATTTCATTCACTCAGAAGAGCAAGGAACACACGATTCAAGGCATAACACATGGCGACCTCGATCGGTGGATACTTTTGTGCTAATATAACCTCACAGAACATATATCTATACGTATATACTTTTGTCTTATCAGACTTCATGCTGCGCAATGCACTAGTAGAGCGGAGGATCAATACAGCAAGCGCCAATCTGCAGAACCGAATGAAGACCGGGGGTTTTCCCCCTTTTTTTTATGGACATTTCCTTGTGATTAAAAGCTTCATCGATCACCTCACACCATATACAAAGTGGGAAACGATGGCGAACAGAGCCTGTCTATCTTGCTCTGTTTCTGTCTTTACATACACTGACTTCTTAAGTTGGCAAGGGCTTCCATTCATTTGGAATATTGTGGTTAAAAAAAGGTAGGCTTTTGCTTTTGGTTTTCTATATTTTGAAATTAGTGTTTTACCCAAAAACCGTAATTCATAAGGAAAGGTTCTTGTTAATGAATGTCTTGGGGCATTGTTAAGCACGCTTAAGGAGGAAATTTTTTATTTCGAGAGTATTGATTACTGATAACTCTATAAAAATAGAGTTATTTTACCTATTTTAGGCAACAATTAATGCAATATATATGAGAAAATATTTGGATTTTCTTCTGATTATTCGAATTTTCCTTGTTTATGCAAAATAATGATATATGGAGAAGATGAGGAAAAGAATGGAAAAACTCAAGAATTCAAATAAAAAAGTAGTGGAAGATAGATATCAAATTAGGAAATCCTTGATTTTGTTCCCTAATGTTATCTACAAGCGTTGGGAGATAGATATCTTGGATATATCCTATAAATAGGAGAACATTGAGAGCCAGAGAGAGCAGCTAGGTTTTTGTTAGATCGTTTTTTATTGTTCTGAGAGTGTTTCAAGTATTTTGAAGAGAAGACAAAAGTGGTGATAGCTGTTCTTTGATTCAAGATGCTGCGTTCGATTTATATTTTTATTTCTTATTCTACTATGTTCTAATTTTCTTTTGTTAGGGTTACGATGTAGCCTAACCATGATGATGTGAATTTCATGATTTTTACGTTTTACAATTGATTTTATTCATGTGAGTTATATATTATTGTGCTTAATGCTTTTGAGTGACTGGCCACCACTTGAATGATCTGATGTGCATGTTTGAGACTAAGAAATGATAATATGCAATTGCTCATTATAATATATAACCATGAATTATACGTGGATAGAGATATACCGTGTTATTTGTGTAGCTTTTGGTGATAAGGTGATCCAAAAGACTCATTGTAAGCCGGGAATATTCATAGTTTTTAATGCACTCATGTTTATTTTAATTCACAAAGAGATATAGTGGATTAATAAATTGAGTAGGTTTGCTATACCTAGAGATAGGATAGTAAATAGATTAGGAAATTCCGTTATCACATGTTTGATATCGTTCTTGTACTCACAACAATCTGAAATTCATATCTAGTGGTTATGGTGAAATCGGATGTTCTAACATATTTATCTGATCGATTTACTGCATTTAGTCTACAAATTTTGTTTATAATTTATTCTAAATTATATTTTGATCTGTTAGATAAATTTTAGAATTAATCTATTTTAGTATTTAATTAGTTTATTAATCATCAATCTCTATGGGACGATATTCTTTCTCATCATTATATTACTTGTTCGACACGTTCACTTGCGTTTAGAATTTTATGAACAAGTTTTTGGCGCCGTTGCCGGGGATCATTTGTTTAATACTAATTAATATTGATACCAGATAATTCTAAGTTTAATCTAACTTTCGCTTTGTTTTATTTTCATGGTGTACATCGGTTTATGACACGTAGCCAACAAGGGAAACTTGCTGAGCTTGATCCATAAATCGAGCGTACCTTTAAAAGGCGACTGAGAGAACGGAGAAATCACGTTAAGAAGATGGCAGACGGTGATAATGAAAATCCACGTAGACTCTTAAGAGATTATGCTGTGCCAACAGTTCAAGGCACCACATCAAGTATCACAAGACCTGCAATTCAAGCAAACAACTTTGAAATCAAGCCGTCACTCATTCAGATGCTTCAATAATCAGTGCAATTCAGTTGGCTACCAAGCAATGATCCAAATGCTCACATAGATACTTTTCTTGAAATTTGTGACACCATTAAATATAGTGGAGTTACAGATGATGCTATTAGATTGAGATTATTTCCATTCTCTCTTAGAGACAAAGCTAAGAGTTGGCTTTATTCTCTTCCTGCAGGATCAATTACTACATGGAATGATATGGCTCAGAAATTTCTTGGTAAGTTCTTTCCACCTGCAAAGTCTGCGAAGATGCGTAACGATATTACTTATTTTATGCAGATGGATAATGAATCATTATATGAAGCATGGGAAAGATTCAAAGAATTTCTTAGGAGATGCCCACATCACGGACTACCCATATCGATGTAGGTACTAACTTTTTATAATGGCTCTAGTACAAATCTTCGTTCAATGATTGATGTAGTTGCAGGAGGAACTCTAAATAATAAAATACCAGAAGAAGCCTACAATCTATTAGAGGAGATGGCGTCCAATAGTTATCAGTGGCCTATCTACTGAGAGACTACCAATGCGAAAAGTTAGCAGAATTCATGAAGTGGATGCTTTTGCTACAATTGCTGCACAATTTGAAGTAATCAACAAAAAGTTAGATATATGAGTGTTTCAGCCATGAAAATTCAGAATTTGACATGTGATTTTTGTGGTGGAGGACATGTTAGCATAGCGTGTCAGGTAGGTAATACTTTTAAACAATCTAGTGAAAATTCTAACTTAAATGGGAATTTTAACAGGTCACAGAATAATCCCTACTCCAACACGTATAATCCGAGATGGCACAATCATCCAAATTTTTCATGAAATAATCAGAATGTGACGAGACCACCGGGATTCAAACAATTAGAAGAGACACAGTCAAATTTGGAAGATATAGTCACCAAACTTGCTAATACGACTCATGACTTCATCAAAAGCATGGATGTGAGATTTCAAAACCAAGAGGCTTCGATTAGAAATTTGGAGATGCAAGTGGGTCAGTAAGCAAGCATGATGTTAGGGAGACAACATGGTTCTTTGCCGAGCAATACAGAGAAAAATCCAATTGAAAACATAAAGGTTATTACCATGAGAAGTGGTAAACAAGTGGGAGAAGAAGAGATTTTCAGAGATAAGGAAGAGGTGATCAATAAACAATCAAAGGAGACAAGCAAGAGTAAACTTTTTCCAGATAATCTCAAATCATATGTGCCGCCAATTCCATTCCCTCAGTGACTCCAGCAGCACAAAATAGATAAGTAATTTTCTAAATTTCTTGATGTATTTAAAAAATTGCACATTAACCTTCCTTTTGTAGATGCCTTAGCACAAATGCCTAGTTATGCAAAAATTTTAAAGGAGATTTTGGCAAACAAAAGGAAACTGGAGGATTATGAAACTGTGAAGTTAAACGAAGAGTGTTCAGCCATCCTACAAAACAAATTACCTCCAAAATTAAAAGATCTAGGGAGTTTTACTATTCCTTGCACTATTGGGGATTCTTACTTTGAAAACGCATTATGTGATTTAGGTGCCAGTATTAATCTGATGCCTTATTCAGTTTTTAAGAAATTAAGGTTGTGCGAGGTAAAAGCAACCACAGTGTCACTTCAACTGGCTGATCGATCAATTAAATATCCAAGAGGTATTATGGAAGATGTTTTGGTAAAAGTTGACAAATTTATCTTTCCTGCAGATTTCATAGTTCTTAACATGGAGGAAGATTTTGAGGTACCACTTACCTTAGGTCGACCTTTTATAGCAACAGGAAGAGCTCTTATTGATGTACAACAAGGAAAGTTGATTCTTAGAGTTCAAGATGATCTTGTTTCATTTAATGTTTTTAAAGCAATGAAATATCCATCTGATGATAATTCTTGTTTTAGAGTTGAAACAGTTGACAAGTTGGTAAATAAGGTTTTTCAGAAAAATATTTTTAAAGATCCATTTGAAGCATGTCTGATTCGACCAAGGGACAAAGATATTCAGAATGAGAAGATAAAGGAGTACACAAATTTCATGAAGGCAATTCCACCATATTCAAGGCAAAAGGCAATTAAATTTGAGGAGTTGGGACAACACATTACAAAGCCTAAACCATCAATTGAAGAGCCTCCAATTCTTGAACTCAAACCCTTACATTCTCATTTGAAATATGCTTATTTAGATGGAGTTTCTTCTTTACCGGTAATTATATCTTCTTTTTTGACAGATTTGATGGAGGAGAAACTACTCAGAGTATTAAGAGAGCATAAGGGTGCAATTGGATGGAAAATAGCTGATATCAAGGGAATTAGTCCTTCAATTTGCATGCACAAAATTTTGATGGAGGAACAATATAAACCCACTATCCAACCTTAGAGGCGTTTGCACCCGAAAATGCAAGAAGTAGTGAAAGTTGAGGTAATTAAGTTACTTGATGCAGGTATCATCTATCCTATCTCTGATAGTTCTTGGGTAAGTCCTCTACAAGTTGTGCCAAAGAAAGGCGGTATGACTATTCAGAAAAACGACAACAATGAATTGATTCCAACTAGAACAGTTACTAGGTGGTGTGTGTGTATGGATTATAGAAAATTGAATGATGCCACTAGAAAAGATCACTTTCATTTACCATTTATTGATCAGATGTTAGAAAGACTTGCAGGGCATGAGTTTTATTGCTTTCTTGATGGATATTCAGGGTATAATCAGATTCCTACTGCACCAGAAGATCAAGAGAAAACTACTTTCCCTTGTCCCTATGGTACTTTTGCTTTTAGAAGAATGCCCTTTGGTCTTTGTAATGCACCAGTTACTTTTCAGAGATGTATGATTGCTATTTTTTCTGATATGGTTGAAAAATATATTGAGATTTTCATGGATGATTTTTCCGTTTTTGGCTTATCATTTGATTCTTGTTTAAATAATTTGGCTTTAGTCTTACAAAGATGTGAGGAGACTAACCTTGTTTTGAATTGGGAGAAGTGTCACTTTATGGTGCAGGAAGGAATAGTGCTCGGGCATAAAATTTCTCGAAACGGAATAGAAGTCGATCGAGCCAAAGTGGAGGTCATTGCAAAATTGCCTCCGCCAACATCTGTGAAACTTGTCAGAGGATTTTTGGGGCATGCATGATTTTGCAGGCGATTTTTAAAAGATTTTTCAAATATTGCTAAACCTCTTTCTAATCTTTTGGAAAAAGATGCTCATTTTAATTTTTCTATTGAATGCATGCAGGCTTTTAACACTTTAAAGGAAAAGTTAATTTCAGCACCAATTATGTGGCACCCCGAAACGGCCCCCGATCCGTTAGGGTCGCCACAGATCACTCACCTTTCTCTTACTTGACCTGAAGGTCTATCAATCCTGGGGGTTTATATCTTTTAGATCGGTCCCTGCGCAGTATATATATATATATATAATGTTTTAATTAATATTGAGTGCATCTTGAGACAATTCCTTTGGAAAGGTACTGCCCTTGGTAGGGGCGGGGCCAAAGTCTCTTGGGAAGACATTTGCTCACCTAAAAATGAGGGTGGCTTGGCTATTAGAAGCCTGAAGGATTGCAATCGAGCCTCCATACTTAAGTACATTTGGATCCTCTTTACTGATAAAGAATCACTTTGGTGCCGTTGGATTCATTCTAATTTCTTAAAAAAAGGAAATTTTTGGACTTCTTCCCAACCTACTGTATGTTCGTGGGCGTGGAAGAAGATCTTGCAGCTAAGAAGTTTTTTTCGCCAGTCCTTCCGATGGGAAATTGGTAACGGTCTTTTGGTTTCTCTTTGGCATGACAATTGGCTTCCTTGCGGTCCATTAGACTCGATGGTCCCTATTTCTATTATGGATGACTCGGCCTACCCAACTATGCGCTTGTTGCGATCTTTACACTCGATCGGTTCCATGCTCAAATCTCTCCCGGAGAGTTGGTGTTTACCCTCCCGGTTTTGTCCAATGCCCGTGATCGGTTCTTGTGGTGTTGCGACCCGTCTGGTTCGTTCTCGGTAGCATCAGCTTGGAACTTCATTAGATCTAAAAAAGACCGCATTCCTTGGGCTTCTCTCGTTTGGGATAATGCTTTAGCTCCGCGGTTCCAATCTCTCTTATGGCTTATTGCTAAGAATCGCCTACCAACCCAAGTGTTCCTCTTCTCCTATGGCGGGATTGATTATTCGGTTTGTGCTTTTTGCTCCGCCCAGCCGGATTCAATTGATCACTTGTTCTTTCAATGTCACACCTCAGCTACTCTCGCATATTTTTGGGCTTCCAGGTGTAACTTACCTTGGAGGAAAAGATCCTGGAGCGAAAACCTTACCTGGGCGGTGAAGTTCTTATCGGGTAAGGACTTCTTCCATAGTATGGTGCGATTCTCTTTCGGAGCCCTTTGTTATCTTATTTGGAAAAAGAGAAATTGCATCATCTTCCGTGGTGAAACATTAGTCTTATCGGCTCTAAAAAACCACCTCATTAAGGTTGCGAAGGACAAAGCACTTTCCTTCAAGAATGTGCCTGCTTCTCCAAGGAATAGAAGACTTCACAGAGGATGGGGCTTTGACCCCCTCAGTGTTTATTCAGTAGCCTTGCTTCTCAAGCTTCTTGGGTTGTGTGACTTTCCCCCAACCATCCTGGCTCTCCAGCTCGCCCCGCTTCTTGGTGTGTGTAGAGGTTTAGTAGCTGCTGGTGTTTGACTCTTTTGCCCGGGTTGTGGGCTTTTTTTTGCTCCGTGTCTGTTGTTGCCCTTGTGGTGTTTAGTTCAGCTCCCTTCCACTCTTTCTGTTGTAGTTAGAGTGTAAGTTTTGGCGCCGTCTTTTCTGTATTTGTCCAAAGCTCAATATATACTTTTACCAATATATACATACATACATATATATATATATATATATATATATATATATATATAGCGGAAGCAAGATCAGCATCTCCCTATCCCAATATTAGAAACGAAGCACACCTACTAGACATTTTATAAGTCAAGCCGAACACTTTTATTTACATAGACTTGATAGACATCATCAGTTGGTACACCAAAAATTGCCGTGGTTTTCTATACCCGGCTACATACCAAAAGATAACCGACTCCCTTTTTTCTTTTCTTTCCAAACAGTCATATACATAAGTCTATCAGTCAGTGTCGGCGGTCCAAAAATGCTTCATCTGCTAACCGTCCCTCTCGGTCACACCCGACCCGATCCGTCAGCTGGCGGCGGCGGCAACATCCCCAGTATGATCCCATCACGACAGACGTGCACTGACAGAAACTCCTGAATCACTGGGCCGTCAGGTGAACTGATGTCATACATAACTAGAACCTGCACTCAAATAAAAACCAACCCTTGTATCTCGGGATGATGGTGCTCTGAACACTCACACTCAACGTCGACTGGAATGCCGTAAAATGTACCGGGGGTGACTGGTAGCAGAGGCATATCTTTTAATCTGAAATGTTAGTCCCCAAACGGGGTGAGTACAACCATTCAGCAGTAAAAGATTCATTAAACTATATCACTCAGTACCGTCAATATCTAGATTCATGCAAGATAGACAAAAACAAGTAATCCAAGAATAAGTATGCATAAAAATCAGGGAATTCTTTAATGCAATGACAAATGCAATTTCAAAGGGATTAAGATACATCATGTCCAATTACACAAGTCCCGATCATAGGGCCAAACTGTAACGACACGTCCCATTACATGCCATACAATTTAGTCCCATAACCAGACCACACACACACTTAGTAAAACCATCAGTTTTAATATTCAAAAGGTTCATCCCCCAGAGGACCAACGTTTGCATCCTTCTGGGATTTCGCACCCAACCCTGGCATCGCGAAAGCCTCCGGTTTTCAATCACCGGGCATCCGGAGCGTATCACAACTCTAGGCATCTTGCACCCCACCTGGCATCACGAGGAAACCTCCGAGGCTCACCATGAGAATGGTTACCCCGGCCCTCCGGATTTACGTACCGACTAGCATACAACCGGGCATCCCAAAGCTCTCGGGGAAAAACCTCTGGGGCACTACGGACCTCTGGCATCCACAAGGCATCAATTCATTCGATCCTTTGGGCCTCCCGACTCCCGGGGCATCGTTGACCCGAGGGTCCAACGGTAACAATTAACATTTTAATTTCCAAAAACACTTTTCTATACAATGACAAAAAAGTCCCTTGAGTCTCATCAAATATCAATATTGAATGATATGCTGAATGTCAATATCATCATGTCAAATAACAATTCAAGATGCATTCACCTTTTGAAATAAGTTAAGCAAATTCGGAGTAAAACAGTTCAAAATTCAAAATGCACAGTTTTAATAAAAATTTCGGAATAACCCATAAATGAACTCAGAAAATTCTAAAATTTTGACATGTTATAAATAAGACCTAAAGGAAAAAGTTTCATGAAGAACACTAATTTGGATTCATTGTATATCAAGAGCAGAAATTGCTATATTCCTTACTAACCTTCTGTAATAGCTTCTAGATTTAACATTTACAAAGAAAATCGTTTTACTGACCAAACCTTGATCATTTATTCTCAAATTTTGATATGTTATTCCTAAGGATGTGCCCTAAAACTTCCATTAGGGATTTGAAGTCCAATTCTGACTAGATAATTACAGAAAATTCACGGAATCACCGTAGGTCATGCTGTTTTTCTATGAAACAGTTTACTGATTTAAAGAGAACTACTTCTACTCATTTAAAATCCAGCATCCAACATCCACAACCCAATACTCTCAAGTCTATTGCACTACACTAGACAACAACAACACAACATAATATAGGTTGATGGACTTTCACTTGCCTTAGTTTCAAATTTCCTATATCACCGAATTTACACTTGATCAAATCCGCACATCACCGACCCAAACAGAATCCCGCGCCTATACTACAGCTATTTCACTTCAAAAATCCACTATGGGTAGACCCTTCAATCCTTATTTCAGCCAAGATCCATGACCACATAGAACAAATTCTGTTCTTACTCAATCTCTTAGTCCAACTTCATCTCAATCATCCAAAAACCAACATGCAGTTTCCATTTAAGCATTTTCTCACATCTACCAGCATTTCACCAGATACTCACAGCATGCAAAGACATAGATCAATGAACTTCCACTTTCCTCTAGCTCTTTTACTTGATTGCAAGCAAAACAGGGGCTCGTGGGTCTCTGGCTCGGCTCAACGGCGGCGAAGACAAGCGGTGACAACAGCAGCAGCACCGTGCTCGACCGAGGGCGACCTCCTCCTTCCTCACGCCATGCACCTGCTTGTTGCTCGCACTTCTCTTTCTCTCTCTGCTCTGGCTTCTACTCAGTTCACTCTCTCTCCTCTCTCTCAATTACACGAGCACTTTGCCCTTTCAATTCTTTAATTAATTTAATTACTGCATGCAGGTTTTTTCCGGTGGATGTTCGGTCAAGAGACAGCTGGGGTGTGCATGGCTTCCCCTGCTTGATTTCTCCTTCTGTGTTGGCCACCGAAATGGAGAGCAACGTGGCTGTTGTTGGGCTCCTCTCGGTCAACAAAGTTGAAGAAGTTTCAAGGATTGTTGACTGGCTTTGTCGACAATTAAGGGAGAGATGATGGGTTAATTGGGCCAGCAAAGTTGGAGCCATGCAGTCCTCACTACATGGTCCAACTCCAAAATTAAATCTTAAAATTTCAGTACATGCATGGGCATTTCAGTTTCATGGTTTTCATGGGAATTAACTAATCTCTTCCTATTCAGTCCACTTCATGTACAAGTACGTGACTGAAACCCTTGCGTGGAGAAAGAAATTAGCAAGGCTGCATGGGGTCGCGACAATGTACATAGGAGGTTCGGTCCAAGAGATAAAATGACGTGGCCATTGGTGAGATTGTTCGTATGGCCATTCAAAGACAAATTTCCTTTTCTCCGAAAGTAAATATTTCGGGATGTCGAGTGACAATGAAACTAGGCCAAATGTGGTACCGACGATACCCCCGCCGATTGCTCACGGCCGTTGCATATTTAAGAGTCGTCGAAATTTCCGGATGCCACAAATTATGGCAGCACCAAATTGGGATTTACCTTTTGAACTGATGTGTGATGCTAGCGATTATGCAGTAGGAGCTGTTTTGTCACAAAGGAAGAATAAAATTTTTCAAACCATATATTATGCCAGTCGAACCTTGTCAGGTGCACAATTGAATTATTCAACAACAGAAAAGGAACTTTTGGCGGTAGTTTTTGCTTTTGATAAATTTCGTTCTTATTTAATTGACTCAAAAGTTATAGTTTATTCTGACCATTCTGCTCTTGATTATCTGCTTAAAAAGAAAGAATAAAAACCTAGGTTGATCAGGTGGATTCTATTGCTGCAAGAATTTGATTTGGTAATCAAAGATAAGAAGGGGACTGAAAATCTAATTGTAGATCACTTATCAAGAATTCCAAATTCAAAGGAAGAGGTAAGACCGATTTTGGAAGAGTTCTCTGATGATAAATTTTTTTCCATTAAGTCCACAAAAATTCCCTGGTACGCAGACTTTGTAAATTATTTGGTAAGTAATGTTCCTCCTCCTGAATTATCATATCAACAGAAGAAAAAAAAATCTTTTCTGATGTTAAAAATTATTTTTGGGAAGAACCTTTCTTATTTAAAGTATGTGCAAACCAAGTCATAAGGAGATGTGTTCCAGACGAAGAGAAGGCAAACATTCTACATCATTGTCATAATGGAGAGACAGGTGGCCATTTTGGTGCCACCAAAACTGCAACTAAGATTTTATAATCTGGATTTTATTGGCCTACACTTTTTAAAGATCCATACTCCTATGTAGTTTCATGTGATAGGTGTCAAAGAACTGGAAATATTTCAAGAAAAAATGAGATGCCTTTAAACAACATTATTGTGTGTGAATTATTTGATGTTTGGGGTATTGATTTCATGGGACCCTTTACACCTTCTTATGGAAATTCATACATTTTAGTGGCTGTGGAGTATATGTCTAAGTGGGTAGAAGCTGTAGCATTGCCAACATATAATGTTAAGGTTGGGGTCAAATTTTTGAAGACAATTTTTTTTACCCGATTCGGCACCCTTAAGGCAATCATAAGTGATAGGGGACATATTTTTACAACAAACAATTCGAAGCACTTTTGAATAAGTACGAAGTTACGTATAAGGTTGCAACCCCTTATCATCTCAGACTAGTGGTCAAGTAGAGGTTTCAAATAGGGAAATCAATAGAATTTTAGAAAAAAACAGTGAATGCCTCTAGGAAAGATTGGTAAATAAAACTTGATGATGCACTTTGGGCCTATAGAACAGCGTTCAAAACTCAAATTGGGATGTCTCCTTTTAGGCTAGTGTTTGGAAAAGCTTGTCACTTACCAGTGGAATTAGAGCATAAAGCATATTGGGCATTGAAATTTTTGAATTTTGACATGCAGTCTACAGGTGAAGAAAGATTATTGCAACTGAATGAATTGGAGGAATTTCGCAATGAGACCTATGAAAATTCTAAGTTGTACAAGGAGGATGGCATAACAAGAACATATTCAGAAGAGAGTTCAAAATTGGTCAAAAAGCCTTACTTTATAACTCTCGTCTTAAACTTTTTCCAGGAAAGTTGCGGTCTCGATGGTCTGATCCTTTTACAATTACACGGGTATTCCCATATGGAATAGTTGAAGTTACGCATGACATTGAGAGCACATTCAAGGTGAACAGTCAACGTTTGAAGCCCTACTTTGAAGGTGGTTACAACAAGCATAAGACTACCATTGAACTCCATCCTCCATAATAGCGACATCTGAGATAGTTTGGCTGAAAACTATAAAGCAAGCGCTTCTTGGGAGGCAACCCAAGCATTTTAATTATGTTTTTTCATTTATTTTTAAGTTTATGTTTTGCCAAAAAAAAAAACCAGATTAACTTTTCTCTGTTTTATCCAGGTTAATTTTTTAGGGATCACATTTCAAGAGTTTAATCATCAAGGTCATCTATGAACTTATCCTACAACCGGGGGATTTTTCTTCTTCCTATTTTTATTTTTCGCATTGAGGACACTACTTCATTCAAGTTTGGGGGGGAGACAAAATATTTGGCTAAATCTATTTTTTTTTATTTATCATGATTGCATTCTTGGTTGTAAATTTTTGCGATTCTTAAGAAAATTTAAATTTTATTTAAACTTGCAATTGATGTGTGAGTTAATTTTAATTCTAATTATGTTGATCCACGTACTGAGCACTAAAAGTCCTTAATTTTTGAATTGTATGTAAATCTAGAGAACATTCATGTGAAGTATGTGATTTTCTTGGATTTCACCCAAATCTTAGAATTTGTTTGATTTTCTCTTAAGGCGAAATCCTAAGCTAAATCTAACTGAGAAAATGATTTAGGCAATTTTTGGATCGACTGAGCCTTTCAAGCTAACCCTATTTATTTATCCCTAGTCACCCTGTTGAGCCTTAATTATTACCCAATTTTTCACTGACACCTATATATGTTTAGCCTAGCCGTTATCAAATTATATCATTGTCCCATGCCTTATGAACACGTTGATTTTTTTGGGATAAAAAATTATTTGAGCTTAATAGAAATTTGGGAGGAATGATGGAGTACTAAAAAAAGAAGAAGTGATTGATATGGTTGTTTGGGGTGTATTGTAAAAAAAAAAAAATTTGCTTTTATGGTTCCCTATCCAACTTTCAATTGAGTGAGCCTTTTGGATATTCAATGGGTTGGAAATTTTCATGTTATATTAGGAGGGACTTTGGGAGAAACTCTACCATAAAGCAATTCAAAAGAAAAAAAAAAAGAAAGAAAAAACAAAGAAAGAGAAGGAAAAGAAAAAGGAATTATGATATATGGTGGTAGAAAAATTATCTTGAAGGAGTGAAATTGGATAGTGACATTGGCTCTAATTAGATCCTAGAAATCAACGTGTTGATAGGTGATTTGAGCTTAAAATTACCATTATCTCACATTTAGCCCAGCCTTACATTACAAACCGAGAAAAGTCCTATTGATTTTTGGTTGAATAATTAGCTTACATTAGTGGAGAGAGGAATGAAAAGCAAACCTATGAGATTTGGTCATAATTATTGAGAATTTTTGAGAGGTTGCATGTCAATGTGAATTTATCTGGATTGCATATAATTCGAAAAAGATGAGGATTCTCACACACACACACTTGGATCACATAGTTAGAATTGGTCTTAACTTATAAATCAAGTTCAATGTTTGGATGAAATTTCTGTTTTTCTTTGAATTGTGAATTTGAGCAATTATGGAAAGATGTCATGAAGGAGGTTGTTAGTTTGAGTATGTGTTATGTCTTGATTTTGCTCGAGAACTAGCAAAATGTTAAGTTTGGGGGTTTGATAACTCTATAAAAATAGAGTTATTTTACCTATTTTAGGCAACAATCAATGCAATATTTATGAGAAAATATTTGGATTTCCTTCTGATTATTCGAATTTTCTTTGTTTATGGAGAATAATGATATATGGAGAAGATAAGGAAAAGAATGGAAAAACTCAGGAATTCAAATAAAAAAGCAGTGGAAGATGGATATCAAATCAGGAAATCCTTGATTTTGTTTCCTAATGTTATTTGCAAGCGTTGGGAGATAGATATCTTGGATATATCCTATAAATAGGAGAACATTGAGAGCCAGAGAGAGCAGCTAGGTTTTTGTTAGATCGTTTTTTATTATTCTGAGAGTGTTTCAAGTATTTTGAAGAGAAGACAAAAGTGGCGATAGAATTCTTGTTCTTTGATTCAAGATGCTGGGTTTGATTTATACTTTTATTTCTTATTCTACTATGTTCTAATTTTCTTTTGTTAGGGCTACGATGATTAACCATGATGATGTGAATTTCATGATTTTTACGTTTTACAATTGATTTTATTCCTGTGAGTTATATATTATTGTGTTTAATGCTTTTGAGTGACTGGCCATCACTTGAATGATTTGATGTGCATGTTTGAGACTGAGAAGTGATAATATGCAATTGCTCATTATAATATATAACCATGAATTAAACGCGCATAGAGATATACCACGTTATTTGTGTAGCTTTCGGTGATAAGGTGATCCAAAAGACTCATTGTAAATCGGAAATATTCATAGTTTTTAATGCACTCATGTTTATTTTAATTCACATAGAGATATAGTGGATTAATAAACTGAGTAGGTTTGTTATACCTAGAGATAGGATAATAAATAGATTAGGAAATTCCGGTATCACATGTTTGATATCGTTTTTGTACTCACAACAATCTGATATTCATATCTAGTGGTTATGGTGAAATCGGATGCTCTAACATATTTATCTGATCGATTTACTGCATTTAGTCTACAAATTTTGTTTATAATTTATTCTAAATTATATTTTGATTTGTTAGATAAATTTTAGAATTAATCTATTTTAGTATTTAATTAGTTTATTAATCATCGATCTCCATGTGACGATATTATTTCTCATCATTATATTACTTCTTCGACACGTTCACTTGCGTTTATAATTTTACGAACAATTACACATAAAATAAGAAAAAACAATGTACGAGAAAATTGTAGTATCTTTATTATCGAGTTACTTAACAAGTGTCCTAGGGGCACTATTCAACAAAATCCCTGAGAAAAAGATTCCACGATGCCTCACATGCAAGCCGATCTTTACATATGAAGCACATAATCTATGCGTCAACTGGATGCAGGAAAGACATTTAAACAGAGGTAGCAAGATAGAAGAAAAAGAGGGAGCGCCAGGATTTAAAATCGTAACATGCGTTATGATACCAATCTTTATAACCCATTTTTGTCCAAAAGCTTACACTGGAAACAAGGAAGTTCATAATGTGTGTATTGCGTATTGATCTTTAAAGACGCTCTGTTTAATATCGAAAAAAATATACTTCCGAGATATGTCTGTCTTAAAGATCTTAAGTTGGTCATCTCTTATGTATATGAAATCTAAATACCTGATTGTTTTTGTGAATGAATTTGCAGGCTGCCCAGGCAATCTGCAAGCTTGGTGAAGTATTGGGTGAATCCCTGTCTCCTAGGGTCTGCATGGTAACATTTCTATTCCTCAAAATTTATGTTCTTTTGTTCTCCGGAACAAAAAAAAAAAAACAGAAATCCGTTTGGTAACGCCAAGTTGTTTTTCTATTCCGGGGAATAGAAAGTTAGCCCTGAGATAAATTTGGAACAGAAACGAGCAACAAAAAAAAATTGCTTCTGTTCCGGGGAACAATTTCTAAAAATAAGTCAATTTTTTATTTATTTTTCTTTTATTCTTCTCTTTTGCCGCGGCCACCTTCAACCGCCCGGAGATACCACCGGCCGCCGCTCGCCCTCCACCGCTCGTCGCCGGTCGTCGGCCGCCCGCCGCCCGCCGCCGCCGCCACCGCGATCCGCCGCGGCGGTCGATCTCGTAAGCAAGAATAAAAAATGAATAAATACAAAAAAAAAAAATTTGTTGCGTTACCTAACGCAATTCTATTATTTTTCTATTCCAAGAGTAGAAATTTTGTATAGTTACCAAACGGGTTCTTTTACTCAGAAATTGTTCTCCGGAATAGAAATAAAAAAGAACTATTTCTGAAAAAAAAAAACTCTTCCCCAGGCAAGAAGCGTTACCATGCGCACCCCTAGTCATCAAGTTTTGCGCATATCTCTTATGGAAGAACTTCCAGGTCGATTATGGGAGGTAGGAAATGTCTTACTTTTTTACAGGAGAGGCGATGTGTAGTTTGTCTTCTAAAGTACTAACGCAATGGCATGAAACTAGAATAGCAGGAATAAAGGCTGAATTATGTCACATACTATACCAGTTAAACTTCTTTGCCTTCATATGACAAAGATAATAATAAAAAAAAAAAAAAAAAACTTCATTGCCTTCTCAGATGTTAATCCGTCAATTTCCTTCCTACAATATTGTAGGGGAAGGAGGCTCTCTTGTTTGCCTTGGGTGCTCTTTCAAAGACTTGCCATCAAGCCATCGCCAAGGAAGATCCCAACGCTGCTGGTGCTATTCTGGATTTGCTATCCTCTGCATGCACAAAAAAGGACAAGAAATACCGGGAAGCGGTACTTTTAAGCCTTGATCAGGTAATTCCAGATTATTGTGTGTTCGCGAATGCAATTGTCTTCAATTAGAAAATGTAGGGCTTTTACGAGCTCTCACATCTAGAAACTTTCCAGCCGTACATTGTTCGGAAAGTGCTGTTTCAGGTCGATTCCATCTTTTTAATTCCCAACTAAAATCTGCCCCCGATCATCCCCCTTCCTCTCTAATGAAGATCTTGAATTTTTCATGGTTTTTCAGATTATAAAAGCATTTAGCAATCATGAGTTCTTCAACATGGTTTTTCCAAAATTGTTTGACATGTGCAGTTTAGGACTTCTAATAAATCTGGACAAGCACATTCAGCAAATGATTCTGCTAAATCAGGTTCTTCCATATTTCTAGCTTGTAACTGTCCAGCTTTCAGGATTTTGAGTTGTCCTGCATTGCAACCTTTGAATTCCAAATCATAACTTTCTCTCGTTGTTAAACTGTGCATTTTACATGGCATGGTTGATATGTGCAGACTATGATGGGAAAGAAGATTCTTCTGTTCCACTAGAAAAATTACTGGACCGTATCACATCATGTATCCATGTGGCATATATTGATGATATTCTTGAAAAGAAAAATAACTTGGAGCACCTCTGGATTGCCTCTCTCTCACCTGAGTTGTCATGGACTGGTACCTTCATAACCAAATTTTTCTTGGGTAAATGCAGCATGGAAAGTGTTTCTATTAACTGTTTCATCATGCCATCAAAATATCGGCTTTTCTATCAATTAAGGGACTCTGCTCAAGGATTCATGACATTTTGCTTGATTCTCAGCAAGCTTCTCAACATGCAAATGGAGCATCTTTGTTTCGTGACATAATTAGTATCCACTTTCTAACAATATTGCTGAGGAACAGGGTAACTAAGGGATGATATCTCTAACTTTGGTTAAGGAAAATAGCTTTCCTTTATTATGACGGAGATGTTGCACTTACCGGCTTTAGAATCAGTTGTCATTCTGTTCTCCAAATTCCTTATCTGGATTCTGATCATCTGTTTTTCCAACGCAAGTTTGAGCTTTTTTCTTCGACGTTACCCAAAGTGGCAGACTGCATAGCCACAGTTAAGATAGCACAGGTATGTCTTCACTTTCCCCTTTGTGGTGGAAATCGCCTTTGCCTTCATCTTCGTCAGAACAATCTGATCTTGTGTGGCTTTCACCTAGATGTAGGATTGTAGCATTATTAAGTCCCATGCATATATAGGTGACATTACTCCAGTAAATAAGAGTTTCATTAAGTTATCCATCAAGAGTTCTGGAGTCTAGATAGCATACAGTGCCTTCACAATGTGAAGAAGCAGAATTTTTCTCCGTCTTTAATTTTTCAAGTTTCAATGGTTCTTCTGATGTGGGCTCTGTATTAATCAGACTGCCGCGTTCAGCTGATGTTTTTCTTGGATTCAATTCCATTCTGACTCAAGGCACTAGAGGCATTACCTTTCACTTGGCTTACATTTTTTATGATGATTCCTTACTAAGTAGATCAGCCAAACCAGAGAGACCAGTTGATAGCATCCCAAGGATATTTATATATAATTCAACATAGCCATTTCTTGTATGTGCGAGCAAGAGTAAGTTAATATTTTGCAGGGATTAGTTGACATGGTAAGTGGACCACTTAAGAGTTCTTGATCGTCTTAGATCATTCTTGCAGATGCATTTTAGATGTTCATCTTGCACTGTGGACCAAAATCTGTTTGATACTTTTTCAAATTTAGGTTCATGACAGTGCTTCAGAGTGCCTTTTGGGGATGATCACCCTTTGTAGGGAGCTTCCTTCAACGTTCTGGACAGATGCAAGTTCGAAGGGTTTGCTGGTTCATCTACGTGAGGTGGAAAAAAATGAACAGGCCAAGTACTTGCTTAAGAGATGCATCCATTTACTAGAGACTTCTTAGAGGAAAATGTGAAAGCAAGTTGATTTCAAAGAAAGGTGAGTAGAGAGTTCTGGCCACTGTAGGTGAAGTATGATGAATGGGTAAAATCGGTAAAAAGCTGAAGTGAGGAGGTAAGTATAAAATGGGTAATGATCGATCTTGACTGTTTGGTGAATCAAGGCTGACACCGCCTTAGCAACCTTTTGGATAAACTAAAATGTTCGACAAAAGGAAGAAGCAAGAATTAAGCAAGCACAAGAAGAGCTTAGCTAGATATGTTTTAGGAAGTACACACGTTGGCCCTGCATATCTCAAGCGTGGACAGATTTAAATAGATATTGCACAGGCTTGATATCTTTCATTTAATGAGCCAGCTACTTTGTTCCTTTTTACTCTCATTCAGCTCTGTACGTTCATATTAGCAAACACCAAATAATTCCGAACTAACCAATCCGCTCTTCAGTGCATAAGATGATCTTCTTCTTCTTTTTTTTTTCTGTTCGAACATGAGCATGCTATTGTTTTTGTTTTTTTCATTGTTTTTGGTTATTTAGTTAGAATGAATTCTTGGGAGCTAGAATCCCGATCCATCTAATGATTGGTGATCCGATGCAGCCTGTTACGCCTTACTAGTAAATTCACCGTGAATGAAGGGACATTTCTTTGGTCTTGTCCCTGAAGCCTCACCATAGACAGAGACGCAGTGCAGACGACGTGTTCATGAACAAAGATTTATTGCTGTAGTTGCAAAACACTAACACATGCGATCATCCATTTTCCTGCTTTGACAGGAGAATCTGGGGGGGACAGAGCTGCTGCTTTCACGTGCAAGTACACAGCCTGAAGAGACTGAGGAATTTACATAAATTAACGCTTGTATACTTTGCACTTAGGATAGTCTGGGGTTTCTTAATCGGGTCTTTCTTACATTATAAAACTTTAGTTTAGACTGGGAGATTAATTTCGGTATAATGTCGTGAATGACCCTATATATATTCTGACATCTAAACAAATTATGTCAGGTTCCTTCATTGTAGGGTGATTCTTTCATCTTTCTTTGCTTGAGAATATCTTTACCTCGATCCTTCCTTTCTACTTTTGAAGATACGCTTTTCTTCGCTGCTCAAGCACCTATTCTCAAAAACTTGATCATTCGACGTGTTTAGTGTTATTGCATAAAGTAAGATTTGTCAAAAATTTTGAGGAAGTTCGACTCCTAGGTGAACATCTGCTGGTAAATAAACTGAATTTTTGAAAATTGCGAGTGTTCTAAGAAAAAGGATCCAAAAGTCTATTGCTAAGCTTCTTATTCTAATGTATTAGACATTAGCAATTCAAACCCAATCGAGGTGATGATGTGAATAGCAAAGCATTTTATTAACGTTATAAGTTGTTGGGGCTTCAAAGCTTGCTTGGCTAATTCAAATGCGCTTGGATTTTGGCTTGTTAAAAAAAAAAAAAATCAGATTATAGCAGTAAGAGTGATAAAAGAAGACAAGAAATCGATGGAAAATGAGGGGGAAAAAGTGCTATTTCTTTCTATGCTTGACAACATTAAATTTGAAGGAAAAAAAATTATGTCAAATATTCAAGGATAAAACGTATACTCGTGTGCATGCATGGCCATCTAATCAACAGAAAATATCACCCAACTTATAAATTTGATTAATTGAAAATCATCAAAAACTAAAATCCCAAGAATATAAACAAAAAGCACCTGGATTATTTCTTAGTTTTGTTTGTTGATCATTATTCATTCTAAAGTCCTTTTTATTATTTGCATGTTGGGGAAAAGAACTTTTGTGCAATTATTCAAGCCTAAACAACCATTTGGCTAGATAATTCTTAATTTGTCATGATATCCTACATTGTGTAAAATTTTCAATAGTTAGTAAATTTGACAACAATATTAACTTTTTTTCTGTTTGAATTACTCGTAGCAGATTCAAAGAAGATTTGGCATGAAGTTGGACGTCTATAATGTGTGAAACTCATGCTTTCTTTTACTGTGAAAATGCAATTTTACATGACATTGCCTGCAGATTAGACTCTATGATGTCCCTCTAGCACTGAAAACACAAAGTACATAGTAGGAGCATGTTGGTCAAACTAGAAAAGTCTTTATTTAGTTGTGTGAATAATATGAAACATAAGAAGAAGTAAAAAAAAGAAAAGTAGTTCCTTTTCCAATTCGAGAGGAAATTAATATGTTGGTCCAAAGGGGAAGCAATTTTCTGATACTTTTCTCTCTCTTCTTTCGTCTCTCTTATTACTACGTCCCAAATAAAGCAAAACGAAGACCCAAATAGAGAGAGGGGGCTTTTTGCATTTGCGTTTGCATCGGAGACGGGATGGATAAGCTCATTTAATTACAGCTTACATATTTACATTTCTCTCTTTCTAATCTAGAATTAAGAGAAAGATAAAAATAAACACGACAATTGAAATAATTCGATATAATCGTCCTAGTTTATCTAGAATATAGCTAAGTGGAAAAAAAAATACAAATACTCATGGACAAGCGCAAGGTGCATGATTCGTCTCTGCCCATATCTATAGACTCTCTAACCGAGAGAGAGATCCATTACTTCCAAAATTGATTCTCCTTAGAAGTTTGTGAAAATAAAATGGTTTTCACTATGTTATACACAATTGATGATAATTCAATTCAGATTGAGAGATAGTAAAAGTTATAAATTTCGCTTATTTGATAGGACGTTGCTTTTCAAATCACATATTTTCCCTAATTCATAATACTATCGTTAAGAAGATTTTTATGTTCCTTGATGACTTCCTCTTTCCTCTTTTCATCTTTTGTTGCGTGGCATGGCGAGGCCACCTTGAGCGCGGCGGAAGAGAGTGACTACATGAGAGGACAGCAGCACCGTGGTGCCAGAAGGAGGGGCAGAGACAGAGGGAATTATGGCTATTTGTCAGTTTTTGGGTTCAATATTTTCTTAATTATCATGGTCTGTATTTTGCTTTTGGTGAAGTTGCTACAAAGCTTTTCATGTTTGCTGGCTGGAATAATGGCATCTATTAAGCGAAGCCCCTTAATGTGAATTTATGTCTACGCGTGAGGCGGCCCCACTCAGATGTAATGGCATCTAGTAAGCAAGGCCTTCGCGGCCGGCGAGGACCTCATCCACGTCTGGTGATGGCCCCGCCCAGGGGCCTTTGCGGCTCTTGAGGGACTTGGAATTAAAAAAATAGAAAAATGGAAAAAAATGGAAAAAAAAAATAAAAAGTAAAATTCAAAAAAATTCAAAAAAAAAAAATATATATATATATATATATATATATATAAATTGTCTACGTTAGTGATTTTTGACGAAAATTAGTAAGAAGAATTGAATTAGCAAATTGTCAAAAGGCTTAAAATTAAATTGGTCAATTAAAAAGTTAAAAACTAAATTGTCAAAGGGTTTCAAACTTTTTTTGTCACGCCCGATCCTCAGACACGCGCACATCCCTTACCTTTGGTCGATTTTAAAATTTGCGATATCCCAGGACGTATCGCCGACCCTTTCATTTTTATATGCACATGCGGAAGCAATTAAAAATCCCCAGACAGTAAAACATTGGGATAGAACAGTAGGACTAAATTTCAAACTCTTTAAAACCTTCACTCTTATATACAAGGTGAACTATTAAATTCAATTCACATTAAGCCAGTTTAAAAACAAGGTCTACAAGCAGAAGTGGGTTTCTACAAGCTACGGGTCCCCATCCTCCTCTTCATCATCCTCCATACTCCAACTGGAGCCTTCAACAGACTGCACCGGACTTTCGAGATCTTCAAAATCCAAGTCTACTCGCATCTAGGGACCAAAATGGTTATTCAATAACCAATGAGACAACGTCTCAAAGCAAGTTCTACCCCTTAAGACCCGATTAGTAAACTAATACACCTTAGGGCTGCCTATGCACATCACGAGTCAGAGGACTTACCTTGGCCTCAGATTCCGCCCTGCATATTAGCACAATTCAATGGGCACCCTAACAATCACATCGAAGATCGACATCTTGATCAATTGACCTAGTCGATTACAAGTAAACAAGACCACTCACCGGTCATTTCCATTCAATCAATCAATTCACAACATCATATCAAAGCAATGATCAATCGACTTAGTCGATTACATATCATCAAGACCAGTTCCGGTCATTTCAACTATTCCAACTCAATTCCCCATTATGAATCACGGTCCTTAGGACACAACTTATCTATAGGTGGTAATCACGGCCCCACCAAGCAATTTTCTTAGATTTAGTGGCTTTACAGTCCCACCCGACCCTTCCAAGATTCAGTGGCTTTACGGTCCCACCCGACCCTCTCAAGGTTCAGTGGCTTTATGGTCCCACCCGACCCTTCCAAGATTCAATGGCTTTACGGTCCCACCCGACCCTCTCAAGGTTCAATGGCTTTATGGTCCCACCCGACCCTTCCAAGATTCAATGGCTTTACGGTCCCACCCGACCCTTTCAAGATCTAGTGGCTTTATGGTCCCACCCGACCCTTTCAACTGCGGCCAACGATATTACACCTCATAATTAAATTCCTCAATTTCATAATATGTCGGCCTAATTTGTTGGTATCAAAGATACTCGATAAAATATCGTGTGTGGGTACACGATCGGCTTTAGCCAAAATAGAATAATTTCCTTCTCTATAAATCCCACAATTTTCTGTAGTCTACCAAAAAATTTTTTGGCATTGTCAACCGATGCCCGCTTATTTTTCAATTAATAACCAAAGATTATTCAATTTAGGAATGAATCTTAAAATCACCAATAAATCAATTTCTCACAAATTAAGGCTCGAATAAATAAGTGGACTGCACCACTACAATCAACAAGAAATTCCGATCAACGACCATCCCGGTTGAATTTCCGGAAAATAAATAATTAAATAATTAATTTCAAAAATTAAATAAATCAACACAATAATTCCAATTTAGCATAATATAAAGCTCAATTAAATAAACGAACTACGTCATGATCATCAGCATAAAATCTCGGTCACTGGCCATCCCAGTTGAATTTCCGGAAAAATAAATAAATAAATAAATAATTTCGAAAATTAATATTTAATTCCTAAAAATTCTACTTAGGCCCGAATTGCCTAATTAACACCCGATAAAGGTCGGGAAAAATCTCAAGAAGCATCCAATAAATACTATAGGCAATTCTCTATTTAAGTACACTAACTATTTCACTAATATGCAATGCAATTAACTAATAATCCCTAATCCATTCTAATCTAACCACATAATTGCACTTAATTAAATCTAATCAACCCTTAGGCATAATTAGCAAACTAAGAAAGCATTAGTGAGCAAAACTCACCTGGCAAAGCGAAGACCGGAAACCACGACGGCGACGCGACGGCGGCCGAATCCCAAAATTTCGGCAATGACGACACACCCTCGGGCCGGGCCAAGAAACTTTACAAGCCCGCAGAAACTTCTGGGCTTGGGCCTACTGAAATTCTTGGGCTGAGCTTGAACCGGGCTTACTTTGGATCGGGCTTGCGGAGAGTTGGGCTTCAAGCTGAAGACACGGGCCTAACTGCTGGGCCCAAAATCTGCTGGACTGATTCGGTGGGCCTCGCACGGCAAGATGAAGGCCGCGAGTTGGGCAGACCGAGGCAGCAATAGAGGAGAATTTGCAGGGCTTGACTTCGTGCGTTGCTGCAGCTTGCTGGCGATGCTTCGTGGATTGTCTTCGAGCGGCGTTGAAGAAGCTGCTGCGTGTGAGCTGGTTCGGTTGATCTTCGGTGGCAACGAAAGGACAGGGGAGCTGATGCGGACTGAGCGAGTGGAGGAAGAACTCGGTGGTGCGGCACAGCTTCGGTCAACATGGGAAAACAGCTTCGATGGTGTTGGCGACGTAACACCGTGGAGAGAAGAATTGGTGGCTTCGGTAGAGAGGAATCGTGGGCGTGTGACAGAGAAGCGGCTGCCTTTGGTCTTGATGGACGTGGCAACGGCAGCAAATTCGGTGGAGACGCATGGCAGGGGATCACGTCGCTGCTTGGGTCAACAGACCGGCAACCAGTTGACCGTCGAAATTGGGGACGTTGCTGCTTGCTGGGTCTTGAGGAACACGCTTCGCTGGGCCAAGCTTCACTGGATGAACTGAAGATGCGCGGACGAAGAGAGCTGCAGCGTGGCGTCACGGGCGTGGCAGAGTCGAAGCTGGAATAGCTTCGGTTGAGAGAAAACCGATGAAGTCGGAGCAGCTGGCGGGCGGAAGTGAAGCGGTGGATGAGTCGATGAAATGATGGAGTCAAGAGCAGGGGTCTCGCTTGCTGAAGATTGACCGAAGATGGCTGGGCAGCGGACGTGTGGCCAAGAGTTACAGGGGCTGTTCGGTGGGGGTGTCCGCTAGAAGAGAAACGAAGAAGCTGCTTCTTCCTTTGAACCAATGAAAAGAAGAAAAATAAAAGGGAAGACAGCTAAGGGATGTCGGCCGAATGAGGGATAAACATTGACTCTAGTCAATGAAATAAAGCCCAAGAAGATAATCCTGCAGAGGCTGTCGGTCAGGGGGATTCCGCGCGCGCGAGTGGATGGGGAAGAGAGAGAGACCGGCGAGACTTGCTGAAGAAGCTCAAAGAAAAGAAAGAAAAGTCATCACACTTATCACACTTATCCACTAAATTGAAGGCTTTGTCCCCCAACTAGCCCTCAACTTATCTCAATGTTTCTTATTACTTTCTTGCATAAAATTCATCAATAATCCAAATCTTGAAGTCCAAAAATTGCTGCCTTATTCTAGGTCCGAATTTCATTAAACTTTGGCTTCGATTTCATCCTCAACTTCACCAATTCGAAGTCCAATTTCGTCGAAGAAAAATCCCAAACATTTCCACAAATTCCCATCACCCAGTAGCTCGGCTTAGAAGTCCAAATTTTCTTCAATTGAGCCCATCCGAATTTCCGCTATTTTCCGCGACGTTCGAATTGATTTTCCGTAAAAATCCCAAACTCGACGGAACTTCTCCAAAAGATAAGACGACGTCCTATAAATGAACCGTGACATGCTCGAACGTCCGATTCCCGAAACTGAATTCAATTTCGTGGTTAAAATCGATCGAACGCGATTTTAGTCCGATCCGACCTATTGAGTAGCTTTTAGGGATTTTACCGCGGTTATATCCCTTGACGGCTTCACCCAACAGATTGGTTAACTCATGAGTGATCAGCTTAGAGAATCATGAGTGATCAGCTTAGAGAAAAAGGAACATCGGCGCGTCGACGAGATGCCCATTTCATATATTCAGAACGGGTCGAAATTCAGGATGTCACATTTTTCGTAATTTTCCCGAAGTTTATAAGACATTAGCTAGAGTTAACGCTTCAACAACTAACACTTACCGAAGAATTCGAGTGACCTTTTCTGGATGCATCTTTTCATGCATTAGAGCCTCTCGGTAAATCCCAAGTTGAATGCCTATCCATGATCCACGATGTGATTACCCGTTGCAGTGTTCATCCATCAATTATTCGAGAGATGTGGTCCCAAAAAAAAAAAAAAAAAAAAAAAAAAACTGAGGGTATGTACAATGATCGATGTAATGATTTTGGTATTTGAAACGTATCATGACTTTATCTCTATTAGCAGTTTTCATTGTGCCAAGTTTGCACATAACCGCTTAAGCCAAAATCAGAAAATCTATAGCTTGGAAGAAAGTGAAAATCCATTCATCTACCGTCCTTTGATATCCCCAAAACTTCCCAACTTCCTTCAATTATATAAACATCCTAACCGGACCAACCGATATTGATCCCAGTCTATTCTGGTCGATGGATTTGCGCGCACGGTCAAGGCATCCTCTGCTGTGCAAACCAAAATGCTTGCTTTGCTAGAAGCCATTTGAAACTATACTCCGATCAATATAATCTGATATGGTGTCTAACTAGAGCAAATTAACCCTCAAGGCCACACCTTTGAGATTTAAGAATGGCACATTGTAATAGAAAAGCAATTAAGGTGGCGAACTAAGTTGTCAAACCCCACCGTAGAAAAGCCTTTCTTCTAAATGGATTTTTATCCCCTCAAGACCTTTGGGCTCTCTTATGTTCTGAAGCTGCTCCTATGTATGGTCAAACAATTTCTTACTGACTGGATATTATTATCCTCCTGACCAAAAAAAAAAAGAACAAGGTCCTTTTCTTTTTGCAGGCTCACCATTCCATTCTCTCTTTTTAGTTCCTCTCTTCAATCCATTGCAGAAGCACTGTAACATCAGTGAAAGGCCCATTCGACTTTAAAAGACAACTGTTTTCAGTTACACATGCCTACTTTTTCTCAATTTGGCTTAACAAATAGTGGAAGAGAAGAGCTCCAATGAACCAAAGTAATTGGGCCTTCAGAGTATAGAACCATTAGTTGCTCTGGATAAAATAATCTATCCAGTTTGATTAAACATGCGGTCCTTAATCTAAGTTTCTAAGTATATAGGTGAGGACTGTTGCCATGAAGGACGAGACGTCACGCAAGAAAAAGAGAAAGTGGCATCTACAGTGGCAGAAAGATCGGGAGCCGATAGCACTGCTGATCCTGAAGATGTTCTTGAATCTGTGAAATATTTGCGAGGCTAAATAGAAATGGTAGGGTATGCAGAAGGGAATGATATGATCCAGATTGAGGCTCAGGACCATTGAGTTAAGGTGTTACATTATGCTAGTCTTCATTAATTCCTGATTCTCCATAGAAATGCACCCTCCCTAGGTGATTGTCGATGAATTAACACTTTTCGTAGTTCATGTCAAACTGAGACGTTCCTATATGATTTTCTGATGAAGTAGAAGCACCTCCAAAAAAGGTTAATAGAACTATGTCCGTGTGCTGGAGGCTACGGCTCATTCTGCAGCTGAAGTAATTAGAAGAGCGATCAAATTGAAGAATCAGGACCGGATTGAATCTTATCTTCCCTAATCATAAGGAGCCTCTCAGGGTGCTTTCAATCTAGTGTCTCGTTCTGTTCTCAGAGCCAAACTTGTTGAACGGAATTACGTGTTGGATATTTCAATTATGATATGTAGCACATGAAATTCGTGGAATCGATTCATACAGAAAGCTCCAGTCATTAACATGGTCACCTTAACAATGATCTGGTCATTTTATGATTTGATTGAATAACAACAATGGATCTGGTAAAAAGTGCATCACTTTTAACGACCAAACGAGCAAAATATACTCTATACACAAGATCTAAACGAGGTTCTAAACCACCCCTGGGTTGGCTTAGACTATCAACTGAAAAAAAATGTGAGTGCAGATTAGTCCCACAGCAAATTCTATTTTCTTCTCTTATAGGGAAACAATCTCAAGTTCGAACTATCTACTTGAAATTATATTTCATTTTAGTCCGTTCACCACTACATTCCTAGTCTGCCGCATGCTCAAGATAGATTAATGAGTAGAGTCCGAAAGCGTGCTAGTTATGTACATGAAAAAGTGAAACACCTTGAACCTGTGCAATTACCAAATGCTTGTTCTAACATCAGCTAATGTTGAGATAAATCTGAAAAAATGACCCAAATCAATTAATTTCAAAAGCAGCAAGTTCTTTTCTTTTAGCCTTCTTTTTCCCTTTAAAAACCTATTCGAAAGCATTAGCCAATGGAGTTGAGAGCCACGTCTTTGAAAACATCATCTGAAGGAGAGAAATTTCATACTTGAAATCCAACAAGAATCAAGTCTTCTATCCATCAAAGTCTATGAGCTTAGATCCTTGTGCTAATGTTTTATTATGATTTAGACTTTATGTAATGTGAACAAATGTTTGAAAGAATCGCAATGATGTTGATCTAGGATTGTCCATATATTTTGATCAATTACGGGAGCTCTCAACCACTACAATTAGGATAACTATTGACACCTAAATTTTGGCGATTTAGTTTATTTATTTATTGCATAAAAAAATAGGGATTAATTTTATCCCTGAAAAAAATTAATTGCATAGCATATAGTTTTAGGTGTATTTATTTTTTAATTCGCATTTACATTGGATCGGTGAAAGATGAGTTCGAATTGATTGTTCAGAATTTTAATTTGATGAGCTGGGTTAAGCCCCACGAAGAGAACAAATCGGCCCAAGCCTGTATCCTCGGAGAGATTTTACAGATTTATTTGTGCGAGATTTCAAATTTATGAAATAATCCTCTTGCAATCCTGAATTATATCAAAACAAATATTGCATTTGGAAAAGCAAATATTGCATTCGGAAAAAGGAATTTTCGTGGATATGGATTTGGAAAAATTAAAACCCTAACTCGTGGCCTATAAATAGATTAATACGCGTAGGGTTTTGGGGGGTGCCTCACAATTCAATACGCGGTCACATATAGAGATATACGTGAGAAAAAAGAGAGGAGAGAACGAGAGTTCTCTTGGCCAAGCTTACGCCGAGACCTCGCCATTGCCGCCGCAACGCTCTCATCCTCCATGACAACTCGTCAACGAGCCGCAAGCCCTGTTGTACCGTGCTTGCTGTCCTCGACCTTGACGATGCTGCTGCTCTAGTCTCCCCACGATTGACAACAAAGCTGCTGTCCACTCCATGATAACGCTGAGTCGCTAATCTCGCCACCTGCACCACCCGTGCTGTACTACCTGTCCTCGGGTCACGCCGCAAGGCATAGCCATAGCCCTCCAGATCTGGACAACCGCTAACCAACGCTTGCCTTGCCTTAGTTTTCTTCTGCGGGCTGTTCTTTGGTTCAATATTAATCCATGTTGTCTTAAAAATTGCTAGTGTGATTCGCGAGTGATATGCAAAGAAACATAGAGAAATAAATCGTGAGTGGGAGTCAAGAAAGAAATATTGCAGTGCCATTGTAGATTGAAGATGGTGATCCAGCAGTGATGTTCAAGAGTGCAGTTCACAATTCGGTCAAAAACCCACTCACGGTCAAGTTCAACAAGAGCAGAATTTCTTCAAAGCTACGAGACAAAAGGAGGAAGAGATCGTGGGAAGTTGAGGGACGCGTGGCAACGTGTATACCAATTTCCCTTGTAGGTCCCGAGCGCCCCCACATATTCAAGTCGCGAGCTTCACCGGTTCAATTCACGAGCCCTATTGAATCCATCATTGGTCGGGCACCAAGAATCCTTGGCTGAGACGGCATCACAGGCAGCCATCCTATGCCACGGATGACCACCGAGAAGTCCACACCAACATGAGTAGCCGCTGCAGTGAGCCGATCACCCACCGCCATTCCCGATTGCGATCCCGGTCCGATTGCGCAAAGTCCATATTTGGAAGCCAATATTCGGATTAGGTAAAATTTTTATCTAATTTGATTTCCAAATATTCTGTTTCCTTATTTAAAATATTTCGATACACATGATCGAAGTTCATGATATATAGTCCTATTCGTAAACTCGAGTAGCATTTTAAATTGGGAAATCTTCCTAAATTCACAACGTGCATACGATTGACAGTCCGATTTCACGCTCGAAATACGATTCGCAATCGCACGGAAAAATCACCAATCCGATCTCACGCTCGAGATTCGATTCGCGGTTTTATTTAAAATTGACCAATCCGATCCCATGCGCGGGATATGATTCGTCAATTTGTGAATATCGATCTTATCTTGCCTCGTGTCGTTTGGATCAATTTCGTTTTCATAAAAAAGAAAATAAAAAAATTGAATTACGATTAGGTTCATTTTAGAATATTCCTCGTCTTAGGGTTATCTTGCATATCTAGAATAGGAATTTTATTTCGAATTTTTAAAATAAAAAAATAATAAAAAATGTCAATTTAGGATGCTAGTTTCTTTGAACTCAGGCTACGATTTTAATTTCGAAATTTTTCATAAAAAACACAAAAATCATCATGCATATGCCATGTAGAATTAGGGCATTCTTTACACGTCATTGCATATTAGGGTAAAATTACACATAGTTTAATTCTAGATATTTTCTTAATTTATTATAAGTTTAGGTATTTTCTTAAATAAATTGCATTTTAGGATTATTTGGGTTAAGATAATATTTTAGTTTAAATTAGGATTTGGCTTAACCTAATTCCTAATACAAATTGAATAGGATCTTAATCTAGCTAGATAATTTTCACATTTTATTTTAATTCCGAATTTCATAAAAAAAATACAAAAATGCCTTAGGCTAAATTAGTTTCATCATTTAGGATAGATTGCATTCTTTTAGGAAAAAAAGAAAAAAGAAAAATGTCATATGCACGTCATTAGGATTAGATTCATTGAAATGCATGTCATATAGTGGTTGTTGCTAGATCCATTCAATTAGAAATTACATGTCATTAGAATTAGGTCATTTAGTTAATATTGCATCGCATATTGCATAATTTTCATTAAATAAATGAAAACAAAAAAGGGAAATTGCGTGTTAATTAGAAATCATATCTAGGGTTGTTGATGCGAATTCTAATTTAACATTGCAGATGCTTTCGTTGCTTTGAGGTAAGTTTTGCAATTTATTCATTGTTTTCTTGGGTGTTAAATTGATGGATTGCGCACCCGTATGATCACCTCATCTGTTAGGAAAATAGATTTAAAATCAATTTAAGCTGCCTGCAAAAATATTTTTTTAAAATAAAAAGAGAAAGGTACCGAAAGGGCGTTAGAGAAATCTAGCGTAATCAAGTCCCCCGAACTCACAATCTCTGGTTCGTAGGAGTAAAGTAAACCTCCCGTTACTTTACTTGAGTTTCTAATCGACCCACCAAAAATAGATTAGTGGCGACTCCTAATTGAAAATCATTTGCATGTTGAGAAATTTAAACTTAAGTCGCGAATTGGTATGGGCTTGGGAGAGCCCGAGTTAAGTCTAGGCTTAGCAATCCATTAGCCTAATTTTAGGTGGTTCACCCCCCGAAAATTTGGTCGCGACAATAACAAAAAAAATTAAGGAAACATCTTGGCAACGCTGATGAACCTTGTTTTATGCATCACTTGTTGAACTTAAAAGAGTCCATTCATATTATTTCACTAATGAACCTTATTTTATGCATTAGGTGTTAAAAAAACTATATCATCAACTTTGACAGGTTGGAGTAATGTTGCCACATTCTTATTGACCAATTCTAGCAAACTGGTGCATGACTCTCGGCATATTTAGCCAATCCTCATTTTCCATATATTTTCTTATTTGTATCACATTTTTATTCCCTTGGTATTGTCACAAACATATGAATTAGGGTAAATACTCCGAAAAACCTCAAACTTGTACACATGTGACGAATTTACCTCAAACTAATTTTTTGACCACCAAAAACCCCAAACTGATACAATCCGAAACTAATATACTTGTGATAAATCTACCGTCTATTAGTTTTCGTTAAATTTTACTGTCAAATTATTAAGTTTAATGACACATGACAGTAGTTGATGTACCAATTTGGGATTTTACTCTTCGTTTGTTGAAGGTATACAATTTTTTGTGGTATTAATCCAATTTAACAGAGGGTATATTTGTCACAAATGTACTAGTTTGGGGTTTTTGGTGGTCGAATAAATTAACTTGGAATACATTTGTTACAAGTGTACTAGTTTGGGATTTTTTATGGTTAGTTGAGGTAAATTTGTCACAGGTGTACCAGTTTAGGATTTTTTATGTTTAAAAGAATAGTTTGGGGTAAATTTGTCACACGTGTATCGGTTTGGAGTTTTTCAAGATATTGACCTTATAAATTAATATAGAGTTATCCATAAGTAAAAAGCTTCTCTATAACATCCTTGGAACATGTGGCATTAGATAGACGCCTATTACCGAAATCATCTTTAATTACATCATTGAGCATAGTTGCTTTCTTTTTAAATATCCGAGAAACTTAAAAATCAAGGGCATCAAATACTTGCAAAATGATTTCATCTCTATTTTCCTATAAAAGGAAATTGACGAGTATAATGAATATTAATGAAGGTATTAACAATAAAAATATGCTATTAAATAAAAGAGTTCCCCTTCTTTAAAATGATGTCAACAAAAAGAATCATATTGATGCATTAATAAGTCCACATGATTGGTTGGGTACAGTAACCAAATGCGCTTCTTCTGATATCAGCTAATGTCTAGCTAAATCTAAAATATGACCTAAATTATTTAATTTTGAATGAATAGAAATGGAGCAAGTTCTTTTCTTTTCCCCTTCTTTTTTCCTTTATAATAATGTTTAACTAAATCTAAAACATGACCCAAATCATTTAATTCTAGAACCTTGTGCCAATGCTTTTTCTAAGACTTAGACTTCATGCAATGTGAACAATTGTTTTAAAAAATCGCAACGATGTTGATCTAGGATTGTTCATATATTTTGATTGATTACATGGGCTCTCAACCACTATGATTAAGACAACAAAAGAAATTAAGGCAATATCTTGAAGTCGATGATGAACCTTATTTTATGCATTAGGTGTTAAAAAAACCGCATCATTAACTTTGACATGTTGTAGTGATGTCACCACGTTCTTATTGACCACTTCTAGCAAACTGGTGCATGACTCTCTACGTATTTAGCCAATCCCCATTTTTCATTTATCTTCTTATTTGTATCGCATTCTTATTTCCTCGGTATTGTCACAAACATATAAATTAATATGGAGCTATCCACAAGTGAAAGGCTTCTTTACAATATCCTTGAAACGTGTGGCATTAGACGGATGGCTATTACTGAAATCATCTTTAATCACATGATTGAGCATCATTGCTTTCTTTTTCAATATCTGAGGAACTTAAAAATCAAGGGCATCAAGTGCTTGCAAAATTATTTCATCTCTATTTTCCTGTAAAAGGAAATTGACAGGTATAATGAATATCAATAAAGGTATTAACAACAAAAATATGCTATCTAATAAAAAAGTTCTCATTCTTTAATATAATGTCGACAAAAAGAATCATATTGATGCACTAGTGAGTACACATGATTGGTTGGGTATACTAACCAAATGTGCTCTTTCTGATATCAATTACTGTCTAACTAAATCTAAAACATGATCCAAATAATTTAATTTTAGACCCTTGTGCTAATGATTTTTCTAAGACTTAGACTTCGTGCAACGTGAACAATTATTTGAAAAAATCGCAACGATGTTGATCTAGGATTATTCATATATTTTGATCGATTGCAAGGGCTCTCAACCACTATGATTAGGACAACAAAAGAAATTAAGACAATATCTTGGAGGTATCGATGAACCTTATATTTTATACATCACTTGTTGAACAACTTGGAAGAATCCATCCATATTATTTCACTGATAAACCTTATTTTATGCATTAGGTGTTAAAAAAACTGCATTATCAACTTTGATAAGCTGGAGTGATGTTGCCACATTCTTCTAACATTAGCTAATGTCTAGCTAAATCTAAAACATGACCCAAATCATTTAATTTTAGCCCCTTGTGCTAATGCTTTTTCTAAGACTTAGCCTTCTTGTAATGTGAAAAATTGTTTGAAGAAATCGCAACGATATTGATTTAGGACTGTCCATATATTTTGATCGATTATGGGAGCTCTCAACCACTTCGATTAGAACCGCAAAAGAAATTAAGGCAACATCTTGGAGTTGTCGGTGAACCTTATTTTATGCATCACTTGTCGAACAATTTGGAAGAATCCATCCATATTATTTCACTGATGAACCTTATTTTATGCATTGGATGTTAAAAAAATTGCATCATCAATTTTGACAAGCTTATGTGATGTTGCCACGTTCTTCTAACATTAGCTAATGTCTAGCTAAATCTAAAACATGACCCAAATCATTTAATTTTAGACCCTTGTGCTAATACTTTTTCTAAGACTTAGACTTCGTGCAATGTGAACATTGTTTGAAATAATCGCAATGATGTTGATCTAGGACTGTAACTACTACGATTAGGACAGCAAAAGAAATTAAGGCAACATCCTACAGTCACGGATGAATCTTATTTTATGTATCACTTGTTGAACAACTTGGAAAAATCCATCCATATTATTTCACTGATAAACCTTATTTTATGCATTAGGTGTTAAAAAAAAACTACATCATCAACTTTGACATGCTGGAGTGATATCGCCATGTTCTTCTTGACCAATTCTAGCAAATTAGTACACGACTCTCTGCGTATTTAGTCAATCTCATTTTCCCAGTATCTTCTTATTTGTATCACATTGTTCCCTCAATATTGTCACAAACATATAAATTAATATAGAGCTATCTACAAGTGAAAGGCTTCTCCACAATATCCTTGGAACATGTGGCATTGGACAGATGACTATTACCGAAATCATTTTTAATCATTTTTAATCACATTATTGAGCATCATTGCTTTCTTTTTCAATATCTGAGGAACTTAAAAATCAAGGGCATCGAGTGCTTGCAAAATCATTTTATCTCTATTTCCTATAATAAGAAATTGATAGGCATAATGAATATTAATAAATGTATTAACAATAAAAATATGCTATCTAATAAAAAAAATCCCTTCTTTAAGATGATGTCGACAAAAAGAATCATATTGATGCATTAGTGAGTATAGATGATTGGTTGGGTATAGTAACCAAATGCGCTTCTTTTGACATCAGTTCATGTCTAGTCAAATCTAAAACATGACCCAAATCATTTAATTTTAGACTCTTGGGATAATGCTTTTTCCAAGATTTAAATTTTGTGCAATGTGAACAATTATTTGAAAAAATCGCAACAATATTGATCTAGGACTATCCATATATTTTGATCAATTGTGAGGGCTCTCAACCACTATGATTAGGACAACAAAAGAAATTAAGACAATATCTTGGAGGCGCCGATGAACCTTTTTTTATGCATCACTTGTTAAACAACTTGGAAGAATCCATCCATATTATTTCACCGATAGACCTTATTTTATGCATTAGGTGCTAAAAAAACTATATCATCAACTTTGACAAGCTGGAGTGATATTGCCACGTTCTTCTAACATTAGCTAATGTCTAGCTAAATCTAAAACATGACCCAAATCATTTAATTTTAGTCCCTTGTGCTAATGCTTTTTCTAAGACTTAGACTTCGTGTAATGTGAAAAATTGTTTAAAGAAATCGCAACGACATTGATTTAGGACTGTTTATATATTTTGATTGATTACGGGAGCTCTCAACCACTTCGATTAGAACCGCAAAAGAAATTAAGGCAACGTCTTGGAGTCGTCGGTGAACCTTATTTTATGCATCACTTGTCAAACAATTTGAAAGAATCCATCCATATTATTTCACTGATGAACCTTATTTTATGCATTGGGTGTTAAAAAAACTGTATCTTCAATTTGACAAGCTGGTGTGATGTTGCCGTATTCTTCTTACATTAGCTAATGTTTAGCTAAATCTAAAACATGATCCAAATCATTTAATTTTAAACCCTCGTGATAATGTTTTTTTTAAGACTTAGACTTCGTGTAATGTGAACAATTGTTTGAAAAAATCGCAATGATGTTAATCTAGGATTGTTCATATATTTTAATTGATTATGGGGGCTCTCAACCATTACGATTAGGACAGCAAGAGAAATCAAGGCAACATCTTAGAGTCGCGGTTGAATCTTATTTTATGCATCACTTGTTGAACAACTTGGAAAAATCCATCCATATTATTTCACTCATGAACCTTATTTTATGCATTAGGTGTTAAAAAAAACCGTATCATCAACTTTGACATGTTGGAGTGATGTCGCCATGTTCTTCTTGACCAATTCTAGCAAACTAGTGCACGACTCTCTACGTATTTAGTCCTCTCATTTTCCCTGTATCTTCTTATTTGTATCACATTCTTATTTTCTCGGTATTATCACAAAAATATAAAATAATATAGAGCTATCCACAAGTGAAAGGCTTCTCCACAATATCCTCGGAACACATGGCATTGGATGGATAGCTATTACCGAAATCATTTTTAATCACATGATACAGATGGCTATTACTGAAATCATTTTTAATCACATGATTGAGAATCGTTGCTTTCTTTTTCAATATTCGAGGAACTTAAAAATCAAGGCATTGAGTGCTTGCAAAATCATTTCATCTCTATTTTCCTGTAAAAGGAAAATGATAGGTATAATGAATATTAATAAATGTATTAACAATAAAAATATGCTATCTAATAAAATATGCTATCTAATAAAAGAATTGCCCTTTTTTGAGATAATGTCGACAAAAAGAATCATATTGATGCACTTATGAGTACACATGATTGGTTGGGTACAGTAACCAAATGCGCGTCTTCTGACATCAGTTAATGTCTAACTAAATTTAAAATATTTCCCAAATCGTTTAATTTTAAATGAATAGAAATGAAGAAAATTCTTTTCTTTTCGCCTTCTTTTTCCCTTTATGATAATATCTAGATAAATCTAAAACATGATCCAAATCATTTAATTTCAAACCCTTGTGCTAATGCTTTTTATAAGACTTAGATTTCGTGCAATGTGAAAAATTGTTTGAAAAAATTGCAACGATGTTGATCTAGGCTTGTTCATATATTTTGATTGATTATGGAGGCTCTCAACCATTACGATTAGGACAACAAAAGAAATTAAGGCAACATCTTGGAGTCGTCGATGAACCTTAATTTATGCATCACTTGTTGAATAACTTGGAAAAAATCATCTATATTATTTCACTAATGAACCTTATTTTATGCATTAGGTGTTAAAAAAACTGCATCATCAACTTTGATAGGCTTGGGTGATATTGCACGTTCTTCTAATATCAGCTAGTGTCTAGTTAAATCTAAAACATTACCCAAATCATATAATTTTAGACCCTTGTGCTAATGCTTTTTCTAAGACTTAGATTTCGTACAATGTGAAAAATTTAGATTTCATGCAATGTGAAATATTATTTGAAAAAATCGCAGCAATGTTGATCTAAGATTGTTCATATATTTTGATCGATTATGGGAGATCTCAACCACTACGATTAGAACTGCAAAAGAAATTAAGGCAACATCTTGGAGTCGTCGATGAACCTTATTTTATGCATCACTTGTCGAACAATTTGGAAGAATCCATCCATATTATTTCATTGACAAACCTTATTTTATGCATTAGGTGTTAAAAAAACTACATCATCAATTTTGACAAGCTGGGGTGATGTTGCCACATTCTTCTAACATCAGCTAATGTCTAGCTAGATCTAAAACATGACCCAAATCATTTAATTTTAGACTCTTTTTTTCTAAGACTTAGATTTCGTGCAATGTAAACAATTGTTTGAAAAAATCGCAATGATGTTGATTGAGGACTGTACATATATTTTGATTGATTACCGGGGCTCTCAACCACTGCAACTAGGACAACAAAAGAAATTAAGGCAACATCTTGGAGTCGCCAATAAACCTTATTTAATGCATCACTTGTTGAACAACTTGGAAGAATCCATCCATATTATTTCATAATGAACCTTATGCATTAGGTGTTAAAAAAACTGCATAATCAACTTTGACAGGCTAGAGTAATGTTGACACGTTCTTCTTGACCAATTCTAGCAAACTGGTGCACAACTTTCTACATATTTAGCCAATCCCCATTTTCCCTATATCTTCTTATTTATATCACATTCTTATTCTCTCGGTATTGTCACAAACATATAAATTAATATAGAGTTATCCACAAATGAAAGGCTTCTCTACAATATCCTTGGAATGTGTGGCACTAGACAAACGGCTATTACCGAAATATCTTTAATCACATGATTGAGCATCATTTCTTTCTCTTTCAATATCCGAGAAACTTAAAAATCAAGGGCATCAAGTTCTTGCAAAATCATTTCATCTCTATTTTCTTGTAAAAAAAAAAATTTGTTGACGCCTAAATTTCGTTTTTTTTTTAAATTAGGTTTTTTTTATTAATTATCTATTTTGCCTTTTTCAGTTTATAAATAATAAAAACAAAAAAAATAACAAAACAAAACAAACAAAAACAGAAAAAAACAAATGTAGCCCGTCGGGCTGGGCCTTTGAGCCCAGCCCCTCCTTTTTTTTTCTTTTTTCGCGTAAGCCCCCCAGCCCAGCCCGCGTGACTCAGCCCAGCCCCTTCTCCCTTGTCTTCTTCCTCCTCTGTCTTCTTCCCCAACCGGATAAGCAGCACGCGCCGGAGACGAGGACGCGCGCGACGCCGGAACGGAGAGGGAGACGGCAGCGTACATGGAGTGGACGCGCCTTCAATGCAAGGCGGCCTAGCTAGAGCCACCTCGACGGATGGGATGCCGATTCGGCCGGCGGAGGCCGTTCGGCGTGAGAAGACCGGCAGTCGAAGCTCCGTCGACCGGCCGCCCCCTCGCCTATAAATAGGCTTCTCCCGACAATGGCGAAGAACACGACGAACTCAGAGATCTCCCCTTTGAGAGACTTCAAGGGGAAATCGAAGAGCGAGCGCACGAGGGATCGGGTCGCGAAGCTCGGACGACCTCCCTCTGAGAGACTTCGAGGGAGGCCGGCGGTAAGCGAGCCCGAGAGAGAGAGGGTCGGGTATGAGAGAGAGGAATCGGAGGGAAAAGTGCTAGATCTGAGAAGCTGAGCACCTACCGTCGCTGCCGTCCCTCCTGACGCCGTCGACCGCCCACGCCGAAACTCCGGTCTGCTGTGGCACCCCTCGACGGCCCGCGAACCGTTAGGGTCGCCACAGTTCGATTACCATTCTCTTGCTTGACCTGAAGGTCTATCAATCCTGGGGGTTTATATCATTTAGATCGGTCCCTGCGCAATTTATATGGCAGAAGCGTATCCAACAACTCCCTTCCCTATATTCAGAAAACGATGCACACCAACTAAACATTTTATATAAGTTAAAGCCGAACACTTTTATTTACATAACTTGATGGACATCATTAGTCGGTACATCAAAATGCCAAAGTTTTCTATACTTGGCTATTTTTCAAAAGATGATCGACATCTCTTCCAACAGTCATATACTTAAAGTCCATCGATCAGTGTCGGCGTCCAAAGTTCATTCCTCTGTTGTCCTTCTCCTCACGGCCATATCCAACCACTCGGTCCATTTGCTAGTGGCGATGGCAGCATAGGTATCTTGTCTAGTCTGAAATGTTAGTCCCCAAAAGGGGTGAGTACAACCACTCAGCAGTAAAAGATTCATCAAGCTATATCAAGCATTACTATTAATATCCAGATTCAAGTATGGTAGACAAAATAGGCAATTCATGAATGAGTATGCATCCAAACCATATAACTCTTCAATGCAACGACCAGTGCATTTCCAACCAATAAGATGCATCGTGTCCAGTTACACCAGTCCCGATCATGGGGCCAAACTATAATGACACATCCCATTCCATGTCATACAATTTATTCCCATAACCAGACCACACTCACACTTAATATAATCGTTTGTTTATCATTCAAAAGGTTTCATCCCCCAGAGGACCAATGTTTGCATCCTTCTGGGATTCCGCACCCAACCTGGCGTCGCGAAAGCCTCCGGGCATGTATTCAAAATACAACCGGGCATCCAAAGGGCATCGACTCATTCGAACCTCTGGGCATCTCGCACCCCACCTGGCATCACGAGGAATCACTGGGGACCATAGACATGGTTACCCCTAACCTCCGGGCATGCATCATAATACAACCCCTCACCCTCCGGGTATGTATCATAATACAACCGGGCATCCCGACACTCCCGGGGAAAACCTCTGGGCATGTATGCACAATACAACCAGGCATCCAAAGGGCATCGACTCATTCGAACCTTTGGGCATCCCGACTCCCGGGGCATCGTTGACCCGAGGGCTCAACGGTAACATTTAGCATTTTAATTCACAAAACATTTTCAAATGCTAAAACAAGATGTCTCATGGACCCTCTATCACATCTCAATATTGCACAAATATCCACAGCCAATACCATCACATCACATAGCCATTCGAAACACCTTCACTTTCGGACACTTTGGTGAAAATTCAAGAACAGAATGGCCCGATTTTTACGATGCACAGTTCTGGTAAAATTTTTGAAATAAATACTAGATGGACTCAGAAAATTATGAAATTTTGACAAGTTATCAATGAGACCTAAACGAACAAATTTCATGAAGAACACCAAGTCAAATTTCATACATATCAAGAGTAAAAACTTCGGTATTTCTTGCTACAGTTTCTGTAAAATTTCCAGATTTAGCATTTCCGTATGAAAATCATTGCGTCAACCAAATCTTGTCCATTTATGCTAAATTTTTTATATGTTATTCTCACATATGTGCTCTCCAACTTTCGTTAAGACTTCGAATTCAAATTTTTGCTAGAAAATTCCAGAAAAATCGAGAAATTACCGGTGGTCAGGCTGTTCTTGCGAAAACAGTTCACTAGCCTAAAGAGGACTCTTCCTCTACTTTGAGTTTCGGTATCCAACTTCCACAGCCAAGATTTATAAGCACATTACACCACAATACAGCCTCTTTACTTCTCAAAAATTCACCATAGCTAAATCCTTGAGTTCTCATTTCAATATAAAAGCGAAATCCACCAAAACTTGCTCTATTTTTGCTCAATTACTTCGGCCAGCTTCATCTCCTTCTTCAAAATTGACATGCAACTCCACATTCCACATTTTCTCTCATCTACCAACTCCTCAATAGATAAAACAGCAAGCAAAACATAGATTGAAGAACTTCTACTTGCCTCTAGTCCTACGGTGTCGACGGCAAGAACTCGAGAAGCTCGCGGACTCGGTTAAGGTGAGATGGTGCGCTTCCCAGGCTGGTGGCAAAGGAGGTTGATGGTTAACGGTGAGGAGCGAGCAAGATGGTGAGAGGATTCTTAACTAAATCTACTGAGGACTTCGCTGGACAAAGGAAACCTAAGCTGCCGAGAGAGAAAAGAACACCGAGATAGAGAGAAAGATGGGCGTCGAGAGAGATAGAACGGAAGGAAATAGTTTTCTTCAGCATTCGTGGATTCCGCCCATTGAAAAATGGAGTCGACAATCCAAGGAGTTTGTGGCAGCTGCAATGGAAGGCACGTGGGAGGGGAACGTGGCTGAATTCTTGGTGTGAGAATTCCTTGTGCATGACACGTTGGTCTTCATGCATGAACGTGGCCTTTGCATGATCAAAGTTCTTCATTTGCTGTCCACCGAAGAAGGAAAGGGGCGCGCACGGCACCAGCTGGAAGAAGACGTGGCCTGCACTTGGGTCCTTCGGTTGCCACTCTCTCCCATGCATGCATGGGAAATTCTTTCTCTCCGTCCACGACACCTGTTGCTCCATACAGGTACGTGGCTGCAGTCTAATTTCAAGAGCTTCCTTTGCTGGCCACCGAGAATGGAGTCACGTGGCTGCAAGGGTCAAAGATTTTTCCTTCAGTTGACCGTCACATGTACGTGTCTTCGTTAGTGGACTCCTATAGTCGACTAGATTGGTCTTGATGGCAGCTTGTGCATGGAATATTATGCACGCCTCATGCATGGGCTGATTGAAAATTTTATTGAAACCTTTGTGGCTCTTCATTCCGGCGTGAATATGGGCTGTAGCTTGGCGCAAGGTATGCGCTTGCTGGCCATCAAAATAGGAATCGTGATAGCAAATCTCGGGGTCGAAAGTATAGTGGTCTAACGGGTTGAATGGCTAAAGTTAGTATAAAAGATATCTCATTGACACATTACTTGGAATAAACCTCGGTCTCGCTTGATCGTACGATAGATTTCCGACAAGACCATAGTTTTGTCAACGATCGAGCCATTACTTGAAAGCAACGCATCGGTCCAACGATGAAAATAGAATGGTGTACATAAATAATACCAATGACACAATCCGACGATACTTCCATCGATTACTCACGGCCGTCGTATATTTAGGGGTTGTCGAAATTCTCGAATGCCACACTGCCGCTGTGCCGTCGTCACCCTCCGACACTGTCCGCCGCTGCCGTCCCCTGCCCTCAGATCTGGAAAGCATAAGACTAGATCTGAGGAGGATCCACGAGATCCGGCCACCGCGACACACCGTCATCCACCGCCGTTGTTGCCCTGTCACCGCCGCCGTTCGCCACCTCGTCACAGACAGGTAACAGTAGCCGTTGCCGCCGCCGGTCGCGTCGTCACCGTCGCATTCCCCCTCTCGAACCATGTTGCCACCGACCACACCAACACAGCCGCATTGTCGCTCGTCCTCGCCGTCCTCATAAGCGGTTTGTCACTGTCGTCGCCACCGTCATAGTTGTCGCGGTTTGTCGCCGCCGTCGCCGCCGCGATGCCTCGGCCCTCCCCTCCTCGGCGCCGCGAATCGGGAACCCTAGGGTTCTTGATTTTTCGGGTCACGCCCGGGTCGTCGGGTCGGACTCGGGCCAGGAATCGGGTAGGTCTTTTTTTGCGCGAATCAAGGGCGGCTGGAAACCGGGTCATGAGGTCGGATCCGGGTCGGGCGTGGATCGGATTCGGGTAGGCTTTCCGCGATTTTTGGGGCGCTGGAATTCGGGTCGGATCCGAGTAGGGTTTCGCCGGGTCAGTAGGTCGGGCCGGATCGTTCCCAAAATGACGGGCCATCAGGCCGTTTTAATAAATAATTAAAACAAAAAGCGAGTCAGGCCCGCGTAGCGGGCCCGTCTACCTTTCGGGTCAATGACCCGGGTCGGACCCAACCCACGGACCCGACCCGGGTCGGCTTTTATATTATTTTAAATAATATTTTAATAAATAAATAAAAATAAATAATTTATTTTTCAAAAAAAAATCAAAAAATGCTTTATTTTCCAAAAAATATTAAAAATATTAAAAAATATTTTATTTTTCGAAAAATAAAAAAAATAAAAAATATTTCATATTTTCCCAAAAAAGCCAAAAAAGTCAAAAAGACTTATAATTTCCAAAAAAAAAAATCCAAAAAATCCTTTTTACGTTCTAAAAAATGAGAAATTGATCCAAAAAATGCTTTTCCTCCACAAATGTATGGAAAATCCCTCAAAAATCCAAAAAGCCTCGGGTTTAAACAAGATTAGGTACCGAAAGGGCATTAGTGATTAACTAGTGTAATCAAGTCTCCGATCCTAATTTCTCCGGTTGCGCAGGAACGAGTATTCCTCCCGATACTTCGCTTGGGTTTCTAATCAACCCACCCCAAACCGATTAGTGGCAACTCCGTTTTAAAATGAACTCACAAGTTAAAAACTTGAACCATTAAAGTCGTGAATTGGTGGACTTGGGAGAGTCCGGGCTAAAATAAACTTAGCCGAACCATTAGCCTCCACAAGGCGCTCGCCCCGAAACGGGCACCGGAAAAAAAGAGGTCGCGACAGCTTGGCGACTCCGCTGGGGACGCTTGAGGACTTAGGCCGTTTTATCTTGTTTAATCATTTTACTAACTTATTTTTGTTTTTTATGCAGGTCAATAGCTTAGAGGTTTATTTTCATAATGTTTTGTGATTATAAACTATTGCGCATGTTTTACTGTTTTAGCACTACACATTGCACACACAATCCGGCCGTCGGACCTGGGCCGCCATAGGATATCTAGGATGGTGTTAAGAAAGATACGGCCTTGAACGCAAGACTGCGTTGTAGAGGTTGCCTTTCTTTTCCCTGAATTTCTTTAGCCAAGATTAAGGGGGTGCGTTGCCAGCACGAGACTAGGACGGGCGGACACCCTTTTAATTTCAACAAGTCTTCATAGTTAAAAATCGAGTCGCACGTTCCATGTGCATGTCTCTGTGCTTGCCATTTTCTTTAAGAGCAAAGTAATTTATTTATTTTTACTCAGTCTTTTTTATTGGCCCATGGCAATTTATGGTAGGTTTTTCGAGTCTCGATTTATATGCAATGGGAGAAGATGATATCCAGTTTATTCCCACTCCAAAGCAAAGCTCTTCAGATGGTGGGGTCAATTGGACCAGTATGCCCAAGAGCGTGTGAAAGCCAAAGTCGGTCATCTTCTATCGTTGATCCAAATCCGTGTTCATCCTGAAGTCATACAGGCCATGACACATTTCTAGTGCCCGAAGACGACTACTTTTGTGTTCGGTAAATTCGAGCTAACCCCAACTCTGGAAGATTACAACATCATCACTGGAATGCCTCTCGAGAAAAAGCTGGTCAAGCCATCAACAGGCATTATCCCGTTGCGTGGATTAGCACGACTTTTAAGAACTGAAGTCCATGTTATGAGGCAAATTCTTGAAAACAACCATAATACCTGCCCACTAGCATTTTTGACTACCCGTTTGAAAATCAACCCATGACCCAAAAAAGTGAGATTTTTCTCCTGGGCTTTTTCGGGTTCATCATTTTCCCCCATCAAAGAAACGTCATAAGTCCAAAGATGGCATGGATAGTTGATCAAATCTTAAGGGGGCAAAATTATGTCAACATGATTTTAACCAAAACATTCTTGTCCCTCAATTGTTTTAAAGAAAACACGGAAAAAGTCATGTGGGTCTCCCCGGAAATTTTACAAGTCTGGTTCTTTTCTCACCTAAGTGAATATCGATGTTTCATGCAATCGTCTGAAGCAAATAATTTTGAAAATCCATTACAGAAATTTATGGTTTTAGGACCATACATTCCTAACCAAAGTTGTTAAATTGGATAAACTTCCTAAGAGACCCGACTCCCGAGGTATTCCAATGGTGTGCTGGTTGGTTCCATGAAAAGAGAGCTCACTTTGCTTACAAACGCTGCCATCCAATTCCGTTGCTCGGCCTCACCGGCGCCGTTTCCTATTTCCCATATCGGGTGGCACGACAATATGGAGCCCTTCAGAAGATCCCACCGCCTTTCAAGAGGAAGGCCCATCCACTCTTTTTCACCCATCAAAGCCGTGAATACACATTCGAGATTGACATTATCGAGGAAACATGGAGCAAGTGCCATCGCAAAAGAATCGTGGTACCTGAAGGGCTTGAGGGAGAAGAAAAAGCCCACCACGCCTCTACGTCCTACATCCACAACCATCGTATTCTGACAAAATGGAAGCCATTGGTCCCTCACTCAATCAGCGAGAGCAGCCAGCATGAGCAAGCAGAGCTTATGCAAAGGGATTTGGGAATAGACTGGATACATATCTCAGAGCCAGTCCAAGGAAGCGGGCATCCTCGCAAGAACAAGGCTCCCCGTCGCATATAAATTGGCAATCATGTGCCCCTTAGTGTTAATATTGTGAAAGTTTTGTCCCATTGTTTAGGGACTTTTGTTTAATATCTAGTATTTCATTCTGTCATTTTAATTTCAAGTTTTAGATGTCAGAAGTTTGCAGTCTATAAAATCCTCTTTTGATAAATAAAAAGCAGTTAGACCATTGCCATGGGTCAATCTTTGTTTACTTTCGCGCTCATTCATTATTTTCGCGACGACAGGTAATTATGAATCGTCGGCTACCAGCCACCCGCGAATGGCCTCACGTAATAGGGCCAGATCATAATGATGTACAAAATCGTCTCGCCAACATTGAAGACGGCGTAGGACAGATGTTCATTACCCTTCGACAACTCTCGAGGCAAATGGAATCCACTTAAGCCAAGCCCAACTCCGTAGCTGCTTTAAACATCATCATGACACCCACGAATTTGCTAGAGGATAACCAACATGATAGACAGCTTGAAAAGATCATGAAAAAACTGAGCTAGCTGCAGGAGCAAGATCCCATGGACTTGTCTAACTACGCCGGCATTAAGATCCCTGAAGAGCTCAAAGCACTTGAATGCGAAAGGTATGCTGATACCTCTCGCCTAGAGACCTACTTGCAGGCCTACTTGGTCCGGAGGATGATTCAATCATACCAATCAAACCTGACTGGCCTGCCTTGCGGTGGTACATTGTAAGGAAAATTAATCTCTTTGAAACCTGGAGGGAACTAATCGATATTTTTCGTCAAGAGTATAATGTTGACATCAGCCCCAACATCGCCCCGCCCTACGAAGAACCGATGGTCGCAGAGCACAAGGAGCCGATAGTCGCAGAGACCGGAGAAGAGGATGTCAATGAAGCCTTGCATGATAAATGGAAGACCGAGCAGCATCCTATTATTGAGAAGCTTCCCTCTAGAAAAGGCAAGGAGCCCACAGACGAAGTCAACACTACTCAGGGCCGAAGCATGATGGGACGGCTCCTCAAGCTTATCGCAAGAGCTAGGGTCCAAAGAAGGCCGACCCCCATCAATCTAGGGAGTGAAGCTCCACCATCTCCCACCCCTCTTGACAAAATCCAACTAGCAAAATGAAGAGCCTTACTCAAAAGATCCGGACCAGGAGTTAAGAAAGGAAAGCCTAAACAGCTCGAGTCAACGCCTACCACTGAACGTGGGCAAAACCTGACAATCAATGAGTCGCCACACCAAGACTTTGAACATCCCCTAGCGTACAACCCTGAAGGCTACCAGTCCCTAGGATGCAATCCCAAGGACTACTAGTGTTATACAGATGAAATCGGCCATTCATCGTATAACTGCTTCCAACCCACACACAGGGTCGAAAGCCTATCAGAAGAGGGAACATTCGTCCTTATTCGCTATGATCCTAATGAACTACTAAGCGTGTCACCTGACTATGAGGATAACTCAAATGCCTCATCCTCGTTTGGAGATTTTGACCCGGAAGAAAGCAATGGGATGATCTCAGTAGAATCCAGCTTTCCTAAGGCAGCAGAGTTCACCACTGCAATGAATATGCAATGGGAAAACCAGTGGCCTAATCAAGACACACCAGGCCCGTCTTGCCCTCATAAGATCATGACCCCCAGAGAAATACCGATACCTAATCTCCGCAAGTACAACGGCACGACTTGCCCCGTGGCTCATTTGCAATACCTCCACGCTGAAATGAGTCGATACTATAGCCCGATGTCATTCACAACTCAGGCCTTCCAAGAAAGTCTTACAGGGCTTGCATTGCAATGGTTCATCACAGCATATATCTACCTCATGAGGGATTGGAATGAGCTGTCTTCTGCATTCCTACTTCAATATCAAAGCCAGATTGGAACTGAACTGCCTTGCGAGAATTTGGTTCACTTTAGAAGAAGACCAATGGAGGATTTCCGAGCATATGCAAGGAGGTGGAAGACTTTTATGATACAAACCTACCCTCACCTGGCTGAAGAAGAAATGATGAACCTGTTCATAGGAGCTTTACCTCGCAAGCATCGTTGTTGGTTACATGGGTTACACTTCCGTAGCTTCAATGAAGTGGTCCTCTCATGCGAATACTTCGAGTCTACTAGAGGCGAGGAACTCAAATGCGCTTGACTTCAGGACCAGCACTATCAAAGCACTCCTTCTCATAGGAGTTTTCATGGGTTTCGTTTGTTTTTATAATTTCATGTTTCTTATCATGTCTAGTGTGCTACTGTTGTATTTTCCATCTAGTAATCTAATGTACAGTTCTAATATTTTGTTTTGAGAGCATGAGGCGGTATTCCAAACCAGCCCGGTGATGTTATCCAACCATGAAAAGAAAATATTATCCAAGGAGAATACTGAGGGCTGGGCTTCCTCATGCTTTCTCCCCCCCAAAGTCATATACTTTTGAAAACAAAAAACATTTCGTTATCAAAAGTTTTTGTCAAAACAAGAGGTTAAATCATGTTTGTTTTTCTAACTCATCCATTTCGTGTCTCAGAATATCATCCCCCTTTGACTTAGTGTGGCAGGAGGCATTTGAAGCTGGCACATCGTGTGAACTCACCGAGTTTAAAAGACATTCTTTCAAGAAAGTGGGGGCAAACAAAAAGGATCATCCTGTTTCAAAAAGAGTAAGTTTTATTCCCTAAACATAATTTTGAAAATGACTTCCCCTCTCTTCTATGTACAGGAAACAAAAGATATGGACGTAATAGGCATAGGCATACGGTTAAATTCGATGCATGCACACCATGGTAGCTCAAGGCAAGATAGCCTCCTCCATGCTGCCTTCAGCCTTCACCCTTGCTTTGACGATCCAAGAAGCACAAGGAAGAAATTTCTTCAATCACTTTGAATTGACTACTGTCAACAGGGAGAAAATCCAGATAGTCAAGGCTATCTATAGCCCCCTACTCCAGACAACGACTTTAGAATCTGGAAGCTTCACTCCGTGTTCCAGACGCATATTCTTCCAAGAAATAATTGCCTTCAGGAGACTGGAGATTTTGATTGTCCATCTCAGATTCCATGGAAGCTTGAGGTACATGACTTTGCCCAATGCTGCAATAGTTAAAGACAGAAGGAGAAATTCCACAGAAGGAAGGCGTTGAAGATGAATCAACGACCAGCAATCATACATACATGGCCACAAATGCGAAAGGCCAATCGAAAGAGACGTTGAACTGTGTCGAGACAAAGAGGCCATCATCGACATTCAAATATCTCTAGGAGCTAGCACATACAAACTCTGGGGAAGGGTAATTAGGTATCGTTTCCAACACTCACTCTCTGAACTCACTTTTGACATATTTTCTCCTATTGACAAGAAGCATAGGATTCAAGAAACAAGCTTAATGGTTAATTTGGGCAAATCAAGTGACCCATATCGATTTACCTAAATTGGTATAAAAGGATGTGTTGTCCAAAAGCCGGTTCGGTTAAATGAAAAAAGAAGCGCCCTACGGACACCGTCGGCGCCTCTAGCCGAGTGGTACTCGGGAAGAAGCAAAATGGTCCAAAGTCGGGGGTTTGAATCCCCGAAGCAGCAGTTAGTCGCTTGGTAGAAAAAAAAAAAAGAAAAGAAAAAAAAATTTGCTTCTCTTGCGCCTGCAAATTACAAGAGAGCAGGTGACCTAATAGAGTGAAAAGTGCAGGACTTCATATCCTCCTCATGCCTCAGGTCTATCCAATCATTTGCAAACCAATGAAGGGTAATGTTGCATCGTACCTAGTTGTTCGACACCTGAAAGAGTTTGTGACTAACATATTCCCTCTTGTCTGTTGCAGGATCACCTAACCGTTAAAGATGCGGAAAACAAATCAATGAGAGGCATGACAAACTCTCCTAAGCGAAATGGCGTCCTGAATAATCGCTAAAGCAAATGACAGAAAATCTTCAGGCCTCAACTCACATTTGATTTTGGCTAGACTAATTGATCTACTTGTACATCTTCTCTTCTGCAGGGACAAAAGCAGAGATGCCCGATCAGATTCCCAACCCCGGCTAATCATTCTTGTGCCATCTCCCTATTCAATAGGGACGATCCATTGACGCCCCTTTGTGAATAACTCTTTTAATATTCAAAATTCAACACATTTGTAAATACAATTCCACCAAGTAAACACCCCTAAAGTTGTCAATAGGGTTTCTTGAGTAAAAACCATTCATTTGTTTTGAGAGTACAAACTCTCTCATACTTAAAAATGCTGCATGCCTTCTCCAAATGGATTTTTGCAAGATGATTTTATTTGTCTAAATCACTGATTCCATTGAGGGTTATTAGAATAGATAGCTAAGTGAAGAATACCAGAATAATTGAGCATGCTGGATGAGGCGCATCAGAATGATGACAGGCAAGCCATATCCTACACACAGTCCCCCATCTATACACTTGTGAGATAAGTGCAGAAGATTCCATGATTGCAGGGTAAAGAGTTCTCTCGCGAATAGTACGATAACTAAAACAGTGAGAGGCATTTCATTGCTCACCCCCTTTTTGAGCCTCATACACTGGTGAAGCTCCTCTCATCAAGAATCACCCCACACCGGGGCATGTCGAAGACAAGGTAAATCAGCATCACAAGGTGAGAAAAGGGATAGAAATTTTCTTGCTCGCACTTGCATCAATCTTTGAGTGCCTTTATTACATATGAACACTCGCGTTAATTTAAGTGCCCTAGAATGACGAAGAGCAATTCTTTCTTTACGCACTTGTATTCATTGTACAATCCAATTAAGTCTGTAAATTCACCCTCACATGAAGGCAAAACAGAAGTTACTGCCATTCAAGCAGCAAAATCAGGAGCGCCGGCAAAAGATGAAGACTTAACAGTCTAACAATGGTGTTTGCTTGAACTTGTCTAGATTAGTTCCTCAAGCAACAAAGAACAAAAAGCTAAGGGCATAAAAAAGCAGTGTACCTGGTAAAAGCAAGGTCAATGCCCATAAATGAAGAACTGAAATAAAAAATAGGGGCATAAAAAAAGCAGTATGCCTGGTAAAAGCAAGACCAATGCCTCCCAGTAAAAAAAAAAAAACACAGCCATTTGTTGCTGTTGTGGTTCAATTGATGGAACCTCCATCTGATAGTGAGAAGAAAGATCGGTGACAAATGCCAAGGCAATTACCAGCTCTCACCCCTTTTACATATGAGTCAAGCCTACATTGCATCCCATTGTAAAAGTCTCTTCAGACTAGGGCACTTCAATTAACGTAGGATTTCATATGTTTATAAACAACGCTCGAAGAAGTACGAGCAAGACTATTCTATCTTTTTTTTCGCAGGGTTCCTGACTTGCAAACCCGGAGATGATCGTGCAGTGTTCCATTCATAAGCCTTGACCATGATGGTCCCCATTAATGAGCCAACAACCAAGCCTACATTGCGGTCTCAACAAAGACCTCTCACACTGGTAAAATCGTATCACTTGAGAGAATACTCGGACCTCTGTTGACATGATGACAGTGAGATGTGTGGTCCTTATAAATCCTGCATCAATGGTCAAGATAGCCTTTTCCATGAGAGTGAGTGGAAAGTCCTTTCAGACCGAAAGTCCCTCATCTGGCATGCTCAAGACATCTACATTCTAAATGAGGGTTGTCTTTCAAAATCTTCCCCAGTGGAATTCAAATGGTGCAAATCTGACAAAATTGTCATGTATGAATCACATTTAAATTCATGAATTTACAGCATATACAATCATGTGTGCATACTGTGCAAATAGCAGACATACTCTCAGTGATAAGAGATATTGCCAAATAAGCATGTCCTTATCCCCATTTGTCTTAAAGAACCTACCACTGTCCAGGTACTCTCTTCTTGACACTCGACATATTCGAGTCACCCTTTGAGTTTGGGTGCTTGCAACTATCTAAGTATCCCCTTGTCCTTGAGTACCCACCACTTGCCGGGTACTCCCTCTTATAGACACTCGACCTGTTCGAGTTGTCCCCACAGTATTGATATTTGCGACTATCCAGGTATCCCCCTGTTTTTGAGTGCCTGCCATTACTCAGGTGCTCCCTCTGTTGACACTTGACCTGTTCGAGTTGTCTTTGAAGTTTGGATGCTCGTGACTATCCAAGTATCCTTTTGTCTTTGAGTACTGGCCACCGTTCGAATACTCCTTTTCCGTGACACTCGACCTGTCCGAGTTGTCCTCAAAATTATACCATTGAATACTAGCAACCATTCAAGTATTTCACCACATTGTGCTCCTGCGATTACCCAGGTATGCTTTCTTACACTTGGACCAGTTGAGTGGTCCCTGATCATATTAGTAAATACTTGTGTTCATCCAAATATTCCACTACTTTGTACACGTTTGCCTGCGACCATACAGGTAAGTCTCGTGCCACATTCGAGCTTATGTTCCCAGGAGGTGGGAGACCTTCACGAATATGCGGGGCACGTCCTCAATATTCCAATTACCAGGAGGTGAGAGACCTTCATGAATATCCGAGGCACGTCCTCCATATTCCCAATTACTAGGAGGTGAGAGACCTTCATGAATATCCGAGGCACGTCCTCAATATTCCCATTTACCAGGAGGTGAGAGACCTTCACGAATATCCCAGGTACGTCCTCGATATTCCCATTTACCAGGAGGTGAGAGACCTTCACAAATATCCAAGGTACGTCCTCGATATTCCCAACTACCAGGAGGTGAGAGACCTTCACGAATATCCCAGGTACGTCCTCGATATTCCCATTTACCAGGAGGAGAGAGATCTTCACGAATATCCCAGGTACGTCCTCGATATTCCCCATTACCAGGAGGTGGGAGACCTTCACGAATATCCCAGGTACGTCCTCGATATTCCCCTTTTTCCAGAAGGTGAGAGACCTTCATGAATATCTCAGGTACATCCCCGATATTCCAACTACCAAGAGGCGGGAGACCTTCAAGAATATCTCAAGTACATCCTCGATATTCCATCTACCAGGAGACCTTCGAAAACGACCAGGTATTCTCCAAGAATTTGTACTTGTCATCATCCAAGTACCCCTTGGATACCTGCAAACGTCCAGGTTTCCCCCAAGAATTTGTACTTGTGATCATCCAAGTACCTCTTCAATGCCTGTGAACATCCAAGCATCCTTCAAAATTCGTACTTGTGATCATCCAAGTACTCTTTCGATACCTACAAGCAATCAGGTATTTTCCAGCATCTAGTACTTGTGATCATCCAAGTACTCCTTCAATGCTTGCGAATGTCCAGGCACCCTCCAGAATCAGCACTTGTGATCATCCAAGTACGCCTTCGACGCCTGCAAAAGCCTAAATATCCTCCAAGTTAGTACTTGTGAATATCCATGCACTCTTTCAATGCCTGTGAATGTCCAGGTATCTTCCAGAATAGATGCCCTGAGAAAGCTCGGCGCATCTCCCGAGAAAGGTCGGGTGCCAACCGGTGTCCTTGATTGAGGTCAGACACCCCAACAAATCGATGCCACGAGAAAGGTCGGCGCATCTCCCGAGAAAGGTCGGGTGCCAACCGGTGTCCTTGATTGAGGGCACCCCCAACAAATCGATGCCTTGAGAAAGGTCGGCGCATCTCCCGAGAAAGGTCGGGTACCAACCGGTGTCCTCGACTGAGGTCAGGCACCCCACAAGCAGATGCCTTGAGAAAGGTCAGCGCATCCCCCGAGAAAGGTCGGGTACCATTCTGTGTCCTTGACGATGATCAGACACCCCACAAACAGATGTCCCGAGAAAGGTCGGCGCATCCCCTGAGAAAGGTTGGGTAAACAACTTATTGCTCTAACAGGCGACCGAAGAATGGTTCGGGTCCTAAGAAAGCAATTCCCCGTTAAGGCGACCGAAGAAAGGTTCGGGTCCTCGACAAACCACTGATTACTCTAACAGGCGACCGAAGAATGGTTTGGGTCCTGGAGAAGCAACCTCCTCATGTCACCAGATAAGATGACGCCTTGATACTTGCCAAACTCGGGGTTCACAACCTATCTCACTCACTCTCGGTAAGTAACTACAGGTATCTTCTTATCTGTCTTAGTATATGTAAAGTTATATTGCTCTTTTTCTGCATAGAATGATAGGTCCCAAATAAAATATAATCTGCTACGCATGCATAGATAAAATTTAGGCATCGGTTGTCTTTGAATGCAACCTTTGAGAACTCACCTTCAAAGAGGGGCAGCTGTTGACGCCTAAATTTCGTTTTTTTTTTTTAATTAGGTTTTTTTTTAATTATCTATTTTCCCTTTTTCGGGTAATAAATAATAAAAACAAAAAAAATAACAAAACAAAACAAACAAAAACAGAAAAAAAAAAAAAAAAAAATGCAGCCGTCGGGGCTGGGCTTTCCGGCCTTCGAGCCCCCCTCCTTTTTTTCTTTTTTCGCGCAAGCCCCCCGCCCGGCCCGCGTGACTCGGCCCGGCCCCTTCTCCCTTGTCTTCTTCCTCCTTTGTCTTCTTCCCCAACCGGATAAGCGCACGCGGCCGGAGACGAGGATGCGCGCGACGCCGGAACGGAGAGGGAGACGGCAGCGTACATGGAGTGGACGCGCCTTCAATGCAAGGCGGCCTAGCTAGAGCCACCTCGACGGATGGGACGCCGGTTCGGCCGGCGGAGGCCGTTCGGCGTGCGAAGACCGACGGTCGAAGCTCCGTCGACCGGCCGCCCCCTCGCCTATAAATAGGCTTCTCCCAACGATGGCGAAGAACACGGCGAACTCAGAGATCTCCCCTTTGAGAGACTTCAAGGGGAAATCAAAGAGCGAGCGCGCGAGGGATCGAGTCACGAAGCTCGGACGACCTCCCTCCGAGAGACTTCGAGGGAGGCCGGCGGTAAGCGAGCCCGAGACAGAGAGGGTCGGGTCTGAGAGAGAGGAATCGGAGGGAAAAGTGCCAGATCTGAGAAGCTGAGCACCTGCCGTCGCTGCCGTCCTTCCTGACGCTGTCGATCGCCCACGCCGAAACTCCAGTCTGCCGCTGTGCCGTTGTCACCCTTCGACGCTGTCCGCCGCTGCCGTCCCTTGCCCTCAGATCTGGAAAGCAGAAGACCAGATCTGAGGAGGATCCACGAGATCCGGCCACCGCGACACGCCGTCATCCACCGCCGTCGTTGCCCTGTCACCGCCGCCGCTGGTCGCGTCGTCACCGTCGCATTCCCCCTCTCGAACCATGTCGCCACCGACCACACCAACACAGCCGCGTTGTCGCTCGTCCTCGCCGTCCTCGTAAACGGTTTGTCACCGTCGTCGCCACCGTTGTAGTTGTCGCCGCGATCCACGCCGTCACCGCCGCGATGCCTCAGCCCTCCCCTCCTCGGCGCCGCGAATTGGGAACCCTAGGGTTCCTGATTTTTCGGGTCACAGCCCTGGGTCGTCAGGTCGGACTTGGGCCAGGAATCGGGTAGGTTTGTTTTTGCGCGAATCAAGGGCGGCTGGAAACCGGGTCATGAGGTCGGATCCGGGTCGGGTGTGGATCGGATTCGGGTAGGGTTTCCGCGATTTTTGGGGCGCCGGAATTCGGTTCGGATCCGGGTAGGGTTTCGCCGAGTCAGTGGGTCGGGTCGGATCGTTCCCAAAACGACGGGCCATCGGGCCATTTAATAAATAATTTTAAAAAAAACGAGTCGGGCCCGCGTAGTGGGCCTGTCTGCCTTTCGGGTCAATGACCCGGGTCGGACCCTATCCGCGAACCCGACCCGGTCGGCTTTCCTATTATTTTAAATAATATTTTAATAAATAAATAAAAATAAATAATTTATTTAAAAAAAAAAAAAAAAAATGCTTTATTTTCCAAAAAATATTAAAAATATTTAAAAAAATATTTTATTTTCCGAAAAATAAAAAAAAATCAAAAATATTTCATATTTTCCCAAAAAAAAAAAAAGTCAAAAAGACTTATAATTTCCAAAAAAAAAAATCCAAAAAATCCAAAAAATCCTTTTTACGTTCTAAAAAATGAGAAATTGATCCAAAAAATGCTTTTCCTCCACAAATGTATGGAAAATCCCTCAAAAATCCAAAAAGCCTCGGGGTTTAAACAAGATTAGGTACCAAAAGGGCATTAGTGATTAACTAGTGTAATCAAGTCCCCGATTCTAATTTCTCTGGTTACGCAGGAGCGAGTATTCCTCCCGATACTTCGCTTGGGTTTCTAATGAACCCAGCCCAAACCGATTAGTGGCGACTCCGTTTTAAAATTAACTCACAGGTTTAAAACTTGAACCATTAAAGTCGTGAATTGGTGGACTTGGGAGAGTCCGGGCTAAAATAAACTTAGCCGAACCATTAGCCTCCGCAAGGCGCCCGCCCCGAAACGGGCGCCGGAAAAAAAGAGGTCGCGACAAAAATCGACAGATATAATGAATATTAATAAAAGGTATTAACAATAAAAATATGCTATCTAATAAAAGAGTTCCCCTTCTTTAAGATGATGTCGACAAAAAGAATCATATTAATGCACTAGTGAGTGTACATGATTGGTTGGGTACAATAACCAAATGCGTTTCTTCTGACAACAACTATTGTCTAGCTAAATTTGAAACATGATCCAAATCATTTAATATTAAATGAATGGAAATGGAGCAAGTGCTTTTGTTTTTGCCTTCTTTTTCCCGCAATAACCAATGGAGCTAAGAGACACCTCTTTGAAAAAAAATCATATGAAGGAGAGAATTTTCATACTTGAGATCTGACAGGAAATGAAGTCTTCTATTAATCAAAGTCTATGAGCTTAAGACCCTTGTGGTAATGCCTTCTTTTTAAGAATTAGACTTCGTGAAATGCGAAAAAATGTTTGAAAGAAATGTGCAACGATGTTGATCCAGGACTTTCCAAATATATTGCTTGATTACATGGGGGCTCTCAATCACTTATTAGAACAACAAACGAAATCAAGGAAGCATCTCGGAATCGCTGATAAAACTTATTTTATGCATTGGTTGTCGAAATACTTGGAAGAATCCATCCATAACATCTTGGAATCGCTGATGAACCTTATTTTATGCCATAGGTGTTGAAACACTTGGAAGAGTCCATCCACATTGTTGCACTGATGAACCTTATTTTATGTATTAGGTATTAAAAAACTGCATTTTCAACTTTAACTGGCTAGAGTGATGTTGCAATGTTATTGTTGACCAATCCTAGCAAACTAGTCCATGAATCTCTGTATATTTGGCCAATCCAAAATTTCCTTGTAACTTCTTACTTCTATCACATTCTTGTTCCCTAGCTATTGTCGCAAACATACAAATTGTCCACGAATGGCGAGCTTCTCTATAATATCCATGGATTTGATGGTATTGGACAGATAGTTATTGCCAAAATCATCTATAATCAACTTTCACACAATTGAGCATTCTTACTTTCTAATATCCTTAAAAGGGAAATTGATAGGTATAATGAATATAAATGAAGGGATTAACAATTGAAAATGCGTTTTCTAATCAAAGAGTTCTCCTTCTTCTTAGTGATGTAGACAAATGAGATCATATGAATGCACTTTTGAGTACACATGATTGGTTGGGAATAGTAACCAAATGCGTTTACTCTTACATTAGTTAATGTTGAGCTAAATTTGAAAAATCACCCAAATCATTTAATTTCGAACGAGCAAAAGTGCAGCAAGTTATTTTCATTTTACCTTGTTTTTCTCTTTATAATACATACCCAAAAGCATTATCCAATAGAGTCGAGAGCCGCATCTTTCGAAAACATCATCTGAAACAAACAAATTCATGAGATTCGATAGAAATTGAGTCTTTCTTTAATCAAAGTCTATGAGCTTAGAACCTTCTACTCGTGCTTTCTTTAAGACTTAGACTTTATGCCGTGTGAATAAACTTTAGAAAGAAATGCCCGAAGATATTTATCTAGGACTGTCCAAATTTATCAATAGATTACATGGGAAGCATCTTGGAATTGGTGATGAATCTTATTATATGCGTTAGTTGTTGAAAAATTTGGAAGCATCCATCCATATAATTTCACTAACGACCCTTATTTTATGCGTCATGTCATAACACAACTACATTATCAATTTTAACAGGCTAGAGTGATGTTGCCACGGTCTTATTGACCAATTCTAGCAAAGTCTTCCACGACTGTCTACATATATAGCCAATCTCGACCTTCCTTGTATCGTCTTACTTGCATCGCATTCGTATTCCACCAATATTGTCTACCATATCCTTAATACATGTGGCATTGGACAAACCGCTATTATCGAAATCATCTTTAATCGGCTCTCACATGATTGAGCATTGTTGCTTTCTTTTCCAATATTCAAGAAACTTCAAAAATAAAGCGCATTGAGTGCTTGCAAATCCATTTCATCACTTATAGTCATAAAAAGGAAATTGGCAAATATAATGAATATTAATAAAGGGATTAACAATTGAAGATGGGCCGTCTAATAAAAGAGTTCTCATTTTTCTTAATTTAACATTTTAGCAAGTGAACATATAGATTTATAAAAATAGAAACTGTACAAGTGTGAAAATGTGAAGGATTCTCATCTTCCTTTTTGAAAAAAAAAAAAAAACAATCACTTCTGGAAAAAGTGAAAGTTTTTCGGACCCCATTAGCCTGATATTCTAGAGAACCTTGAACTTTCCACTTGCTATTTAAAATGTCCTGAACATTCAACTTTATCACGGAGATATATAAGCATTCAGTTTAATATTAGGATGTGATGAAATTTTAATTTTCTTTAACAATGTCCTAACCTTTCAACTTTATTAAGTTAATTTAGCTGTTGAAGGAAGACGTCCACATCGTAGATTTGACAAATAAGTTCAATAGATCAATTCAAAGTTTCTATCTTGTCCCCGTGTTTGACGTATAACGACACTTGTCTTTTTTTTTTTCATGGTTTTATTTCTTTTTGTTGCTTCTGTGACGACCACGACGCGTGGATACTGTTCTTGGTCAATGAAGTACGAATTTATATCTTAGCCAAATAAGTTTGAATTATTGGTGTGATTCAAGTCGCCGACTACTTCAATTACATATATCAAACCATTAAAGGAAGACTTACTTAGGCAATAAGGTCTTCTAATCAGTAATCAACACCAGCAAGACTGTTTCTTCGTGGCCCTTAACAAGGCCCACTTTGCTTATTACCTGGGGAAACGCTATTTCTCCAACCAAAATAGCTCCGGCCACAGCCTTTTCGTGAAGAGACGAGACTTCCCCTCCTACGAAAGTCCTCACTATTGCTACTTGTCCCATAGAATAAAATTTTGAATCCAAAATATAAAGATAAACACAATATATCTGAAACAAAGGTAGTTTTAAGAATCAAGGCAATCAAAAAGATTAATTAGGCGATTATTGGTACTATATAGACATGAAAGCAGCTTTTGCAAATGTTGTAGAATTAGAGTTCGTATATTTCTTTGGTCGAAAGAAGTTCTATCGAAGTCCTAAAAGTTATTTATTCATACTTATACGAAGCTGAAAACTTGAATATGGTGTCCTCTCCGGAAATATTCATTGTATCCTTGATAGATACAAAAGATGGGGTAAAACTGTTATCTAATGGGCATAGATGGAAAGCAACTTTTTTTTTGGCTACTGCATGCAACATTATAATTGGAGACTGACAGGGGAAATAGGAGAAACTAATGACCACCCCTAAAAAGGTGGAAGTGGAAGTTGCGAATCAAAGCTTGCTACTAACTACCCATCAGCCGCAAAAACAAAAACTATTCAGATTCCTCACCAAGATGCATGTAGCGCACGTAGTGCGCCTTTTTTTTCTTTTAATTCCTTAATATTCAGCTGCAAAGGAATAAAGGTCTTGATAGTGGGCTCCCATTTATAAGAAAAGTCTGTTTTTTTTTTTCTTTCAATTTAAAAGAGTAGGAGTTCGGCAGTGGATCCCGCCTACTGTCTCTTCTTCACCGGGCTTTTGAGCAAATGAAGGAAGCTCCATTTCAATTAAAATTGGAAGAGGTCTGATTTCAAAAATCTGCAATGACACTTTTGGACTTTCGATTATTAAAACCAAAGTTTAGTGGAGCATAATCAAAGCTAAAGCTATCCAAAAACAAGTTTAATCTTTCACTGGTTTCAATTCAAGGAATTTTAATACTCTCCATGGGGCTTTTCATCCACTCATCGAGTCATCGGGAATAATAAGTTCAATCTTATGATTTTTTCATCACACACCTGGATCTACACACCCGGATCCATGCCATGGATTTATGAGCTTTGTAACGGAACATTTTTGCACCTCCGGAATTAGCAAGATTTTATTTGTCCGCCTTAGCTCCATGTGCTTCCCCATGTTGTCCCTCCTTACTGAGTATCAATAAGTTCAGCTTAATCAACATCTTTACAGGTTGATATCTGAAGGTCTCACCGGTGTTGGCGCGTGCATCACTCATGCACTTGGCGGCAACTTTGAGGAGGTCAGGTCATCAACCGCTAGGAATGACCATGGCCATGCGCATGGGGTTAGGGTTTTGGATGGGTGTGAGAAGAACAGTGACAACGAGGGAAGATCAAGGATTTGGAGCAAAGGAAGAAATGTGCAAAGGTCAAGGAAGGAACTCGGAGGAGTTGTCATGGAGTTAAAAAAAAAGGTTTACCTAGAAAAGAAATTATACATAAATGGAAAGATAAAAATTCAAGGTCTGGGGCATGTTGAATATATTTTGGTCTCTCCATCCAAATAAAGAGAGATCCATCAATATGCTTTCTTGTCCCGAAAAGGAGTAGATAAAAAGTGAAATGCTAAAGACAAGGTGGACGAATTTAAAAGTCTCAAGCGCATAAGTGGAAATGGGTAAAAAGCAAAGCAAGAATATATACTCATTTCCACTTTTCTTAAGAGTTAAAATTGTAGACTCGTTTCTTTTGCATATTGAGGTAAAGATTGAGTAGTGGAATTTTTCTAAAAAACTTAAACTTTGCCAAGTTGGCTAAGTCACTATGGACCGTACTAAAGTCACATGAGATCTGCATTAGCTTTATTTACCTGCCGTTGTTCATGCATGCCGGCATATTAGGATATTTACCGCTTGCCTTAGATGAAACTACGACAAAATGGTGCTTTTTGGTAATTAGTACAACTTGAGGTATTTAGTAATACGGAAAAAATTGGATAATCAATGTTAGATTGGCAAAGTATAGAATATCTTATGAAATTTTTGTAATCCATGTTAGATTTTTAAGCTTGTTGTTGTCCAAGCAAGCCACCATGTCGGATTTTCGAAATCTGTCTAGACCCAATTTTGATGGAACAAATTTTTTGGTCACTAAACAAATTTTGAATTTTGATGCCATAAAAAAGGTTCAGATAATTGGTATTATAGTGGATATATAGGTTAGGATTTTTTAGGGAACAGCCAGTTGCTGTCATTGAATTGCCGCCCACCCATCGTCATCACGAGCTCTTACCTTCGCGCGTCAATCCATTGGCAAACTAACTCCTCACCCGCTCGAGTTGTCTTTTACGCCCTCGTCTTTTTTCATTTCCGCGCAAAGCTCACGACCTATGTCCATGGAAGTCGCGACCAACAGAGGTAGCTAGCCTCGCACGGCCACAGATCTGTGGTTACATGGCGGCGGTGTCGGGGGTCGAATTAGTTAATTCGCTCGATTGTTTGAGCAGCGGAGGGAGGGCCTCCGCCCATTTTACCATAAAAATCACATGCCAGAAAAGGAAAAAAATAATAATTCCTCGCCACGAGGGCATTTGGTTATTTCGGCAACGGCAAAAGGTTAGAATGCAATTGATAGAGGAGAGGGGAGCATAGGAAAAGGACAGAGCGGGTCGTGATTAGGCAAATGCCGAAGGGACCAAGGCGCAAGTGTGCCTCGTGCAGTGCCATTCCTGCAATCTGGGGGCCAGTGTGTGGGCATTTGTGCGTTATCAGAAAATTCAATAGAAGATGTTGGGAATATCGGATCCCCAAAAACCGGATTCGACACTAAATCGAACCCTAAAACGAATGCGGAAGACAAGCCCGGGAAAATCACGTATCACCGATCCTAAAGCACACCACGGATTCGAGCGTACCTTGTTAGCCACGAGTTAAGCACCAATGCCGATAAGAGGAAGAGAATTTGGCCCTGTTCGATCCGATGACGTCAATTGGCCTTGGAGGGAAGATGGCGTCGCCGCTTGCGCACTTTTTCTTTTGGAGGGAGAGAGGGAGAGGAACGTACGTTCGTTATGCCAACAGGTGTGTTCCTCCCTCTCTCTTTCTCCTTTTATATACGTTCCTCCAACAGAAAGGAACGTACCCCTTCATCCATGGGCCCTAATCTTGTGGGCCGGGCTTTTAGGCCCAACATGGGCGGACGGGCCTTAAGCCCATCACATAAAACCATCATCTCCCACTCGCACATGGTGGGCCAAACATGATTCTCTTTACCTCTCTTCAACATTCATACCGGTGAACAATCCGTGCGACCAGCATACTTTGAGAGCTCGTTGCTATACATCTGTTAGGAATATATAGCAGCTCATAATGGGCATCACATCCCGAGTAGATTTAGTATGCGTTCCCTAGATCGATCGATCACATTTATATCTCTCTTGATCTCTTTCAAACAATGATATATATATTGTATTCACAATTATGATTATCCCAAAGACAGTCATAATTGGTTAACCAAAGTGAATACAAAACTACAATGTGATTCTCCATATTCGATCTTCCTCTTTCCTTCAAACTCTCAATTTCAGTTCAGCTTGCTTTTCTAGAAATGTCCCATTAGATCGAATCAAACTCATGACCATTGGCAACATCCTAAGATAGCAAACACTAAATAGAAATCTTGAGAATAAGAAAGAGTCATGAGGGGACTAAAAAATTGAGGAACTCTTTTCCTCAAGAGTCTCACACGACATAAAAGTTGAGATCATACTTTTGCCACTCTTATTGGTCGTCTCATGCATACGTAGTATGAAATACGTATTACGGTATTAACTCCTTTCCTATGGAGCGTATGTCTACACCTTCAATACCGTACAGATGATAGTTCGGACATACCCAATGTCTAACTTGAGTTCACGTATCTACTCATTCACAAAATTCATCGGAACTCACATCGGCATCATAGACGGATAAAGTAAAATATGTGGGGTATTTTACTTTCGGACATAGTAAGTATTATGTCCTCATCTTAACACCCAGTTAAGGCGACATACATATTTTAAGCTTGAGCTCTCGATTATCACCTAAATAATAAGCTTAAAAACAGTCTCATCTCTATTTATCACACAGTAAATAGAGGCAATTACCCGTGTGAGTAGGCTAATCTTATATCTGTCCGACATACTTTCTCAACTTAAAATAATGCACTGAGCATTAAGATGCATAAAGATCAAACAAAGATTCATAAGCATTAATGACGAAAAAACACAAATTCATCAAATGTGAACACTTCGGGAAATTACAATATTCGGTACATCAGCCTCTACGCAATCCTAGAGATTTCATATGGCCACAAAAACACATCTCTAGGTATTGGCTTTGTCATAGGATCTGCTACCATTCTATGCGTAGTATGTACTCTAAGTTCACATCTTTTCGTGCAATCATATCCTTGACAAAATTATACTTGGTATCTATAGGTTTGGTCTTGCCATGATATTTTGGATCTTTGGTGTACGCTTTTGCTGCTTGGCTATCACAGTTAACCAACAATGAATCTGCAGCACTTCTAATAACACCTAAATGATCCAATAATCTCTTAAGCCAAACATCTTCTTATATTGCTGCTAATAATGCCACGAACTCGGTTTCCATCGTGGACAAGGCTATACACTTTTGTTTCTTACTTTTGCTCCAACATATGGTGCCATTATTCGATAAGAAAACAAACCCGAGGGTAGATTTTCTTTCATCTAAATCTCCTCTCTAATCAGCATCGAGAATAGCCTTTAAGTCGCAGATCCTTTCCATAATAACTCAACGTATAATCAACGTCCCTTTAGATACCTTAGTATTCATTTAACGGCTTTCCAACGTGCTTGACCTAGATTGGATTGGTATCTGCTCACCATTCCAACTGCAAAACATATGTCAGGTCTTGTACACATCATAGCGTACATCAAGCTCCCAACAGCACTAGCATAAGGAACATGTTTCATTTGTTCCTTCTCTTGTGGAGTCCTTGGACACAGTCTATGGCTCAATCCTTCACCTTTTGCATAGGAGTGTCTATGGGTTTACAATCTTGCATACGAAATCATTCAAGAACCTTGTTTATATATGTTTCTTGCGAAAGAGACAATGATCTCTTCGAACGATCTCTTGAAATCTTAACTCCAAGAATGTATGCAGCCTCACCCATATCCTTCATCTCAAAGTTGGAAGACAACCAACTCTTGACAAGTATTAACAAGCTCCATATTGCTTCCGGCAATTAGTATATCATCAACATATAATGATATGATCACAAATTGATCCTTGGATCTTTTGATATATACACAATGATCCTCATCTATCATTGTAAAGTCATATGCCATTATGACATTATGAAAACGTATATACCATTGTCTCGATGACTGCTTAAGGCCATATATCGATCTCAAAAGTTGACATATCTTTTCTTCTTGGCCTTTCACTATGAAACCAGCAGGTTGTTCCATATATATTTCTTCCTCTAATTCTCCATTGAGGAAAGCAGTCTTTACATCCATTTGATGTAACTCAAGATCCATACTAGCCACTATTGCGAGAATAATGCGAATCGAGGTAAATCTCACTACAGGAGAAAATGTTTCTTCATAATCAATTCCTTCCTGTTGATTATACCCCTTCGCCACAAGGCGAGCCTTATGCCTTTCTATCGAGCCATCAGCTTTTCGCTTTATTTTGAGAACCCACTTGTTCCCAATAGCTTTGTGTCCTTTTGGAAGATCAACCAGTTCCCAAACATGGTTTGACTTCATTGACTCCATTTCCTCTTCCATTGCATGAATCCATTTTTCCTTACTAGGGCAATTTAGAGCCTCATTAATATTTCTTGGCTCATCCTTATCTTGTGGAGCAATCATAAAAGTTTCCCCTTCAATGTCAAAACGTCGACGGGGAATACTTTGGTGACTTGTTCGACGTATGGGAGATTGTACACTTAGCACATCATTTCCCATTATGCTCCCACTAGGATTAGATAATCATGACGTCGTCTCATCATGTGGTTGCAATTGAGAATGAGTTGAATTCAATTCATCACTTCTCATATTAGTCCCACTTGGACGAACTCCACTAATATCATTATCTTGATCCAAGGTTTCAAATAGGGAGTAATCTTCCCCTATTTCGCCCTTCTTAGGAAATTCATTCTCTAAGAATGTGACATCCCGTGATTCAAATTCAGTTATACTCCCACTTTCCTGCTCACCTATGAACACATACCCTTTTGAGTGTTCGAAGTATCTCATGAAAATACTCTTCTTTCCTTTGAGACCCTATTTCCCAAACTTGTGAGAGGACTCATGAGTATAGGCAGCACAACCCCATGGCTGCACAACCCCATGGCTTAAGAAAACTTAAGTCTGGTTCTCTACATGTCCATAACTCATATGGAGTGGAAGTAACTGATTTTGGAAGGCACTTGATTAAGTATATAGGCAGCAGTTAACAACGCATCACTCCAAAAAGTGATAGGTAAGTTAACATGCGCCATCATGGACCTAACCATTTCTAGTAGGGTTCTGTTTCTTCTTTCCACAACACCATTTTGTTGAGGAGTATATGGAATAGACAACTGTCTTTCTATTCCTTTTTCATCACATAATTTTCTGAACTCATCAGATAAATATTCTCAACCTCGATCGGATCTTAATACTTTTATTTTCTTGTCTAATTGATTTTCTACCAAGTTCATAAACCTTTTGAAACAACTCAAAGCTTCAGATTTATGAGAAATCAAATAGACATATCCGAATCGAGTATTATCATCTATAAAAGTGATGAAATAAACAGCCCCATGCCTTCCTCTCACATTCATTGAACCACAGACGTCAGAATGGATTAAACGCAGAGGAAATTCAGCTCTTTTACCTTTTCCAAATGGTTTCCTTGTCGTTTTCCCTTCTAGGCAATGCTTACATATGGGCAAATCGACTTTTTCAATGTGCCCAACAAGCCCTCTTTGGCTAGTCTATTCATACGTTGTTGGTCAATATGACCAAGTCTAGCATGCCACATAATCACATCATTATCATATTAAGTAGAAGACGTGAAACAAGGGAATAACAAATATTGACATCACCACAGTCAACATTTAGTACAATAAAACCATCCAGAAAGTGACCACAACCATAGTAGTTTGTATCCAAATACAAATCTACACCGCTATTACGGAAGTTCACACTAAAACCAAGCTTAACCAACATCAAAACAGACACTTAAATTTCGACGAATCTCCGGAGCATATAGAATATCATGTAGGAACAGGGTGCGTCCACCACGCATGTTCAATTGGCAGGTGCCAATTCCTTTAACTCTCAGCTCTGGAGTTATTTCCTACATAGATCCACTTAGTTCCAGTTGGTACTCGTCGGAATTCCACGAAGGATCCTCTATCATTCGCTACATGGTCTGTTACTCCTGAATCTACAGTCCACGAAGGATTGGATTCAGCCAATAATTCAGAACTTGACACATAAGCAAAGTTCTCAAATGTACAAGGGGTGTTTACCTTTTTCGGCTCACAACAGTTTGCGAGCATAGTGACCTTTCTTGTCACAATTGTAACACCTCACCCTCGACATTTTCTTCACTTGAGGACGTTTTCCTCTCTTGTGTTGGTTAACTCTTGATTTCTTGCAATAAGGACTTGATCCTTTGCATTCCCACATATTGAACGAATCAATACGCTTGCGCTTAGAGCTCAAAGCCCTTTCTGAGCTAGAACCAGCATTGCAAATGTCTATTCTCGGCTCAAATGCCGTTAAGCGGTCCTCTGCTAGCTCAAGGTGGCGCACGGCATTCTCAAGATTTTCCATAATATGGTCAAGAGCTTCTAGTGCTTCTTGCTTTTCCAGCACATATTGAATCTTCATATTCAATATTTCACAATTGTTGCCGTTCATATCAGCAATTACGTTCTTAGTTGCTTTGAAACCATCGATCCGAACACATCGAGACATATATGCACGAATAATTAATGCCTATCATTTATGCATCCACTTTGCACAGACCCATCATATCAATGAATAATTTCAAGTAAGGTTTCAGAATCAAAAGGTCACTACGTTTCCAATCATCCTCCAAAAATCCTAACTTAAAACTATTATTAATATAATTGTCTTATGAAATAAATTCTATGAAGTTACAAAAACTTCTATGAACTACCCACAGCAGTCAACAATAACAAAAAGCAAATAATATCTAACATCCAATAGAATAATAATGCTTTCACATAATACAACAATCAATTACACTAAGTAATATATTCAAAGAAGAAATATCAACATAGAAAGAGATATTCACACTTAAAAAAAAATCTCAAACTAATCTAAGAAATAAATAGGGAATGTCCCTTCTAATCTATCAATCAAAATATCTAAGAAATTTGTAGGCACATTTGCCAACCATGGAAAAACTTTTGGAGAGCTCTCATGTCGCCTCCAAGGCGCATTCACTCTGCGCCATGTGGCGCTCAATCTAAGATTTGAAGTTTTGGTTAACTCAACCCTATAGTACTCTCTAACAAAAGCTACCATTAGCCTCCTATAACCCGGGACCACGTTGACCTCCCATAGCCGATCTAACACTGCTTGCCATTCGGGTGGAAGAGTGTTCATCAAAGCCGGCACCTTCTCAAAATCCTGCATAAGATAACCATTACGGATGATTTCTGTATCATCCGATTGACCTGACCACGTGTGATACTAAATCACCGTCATGCCACCGATAATCGCTAACTCGTCATCGGCCTTTTAAGTCTTGCTTTTCCTTCGTCCGTTCTCGGGATTGCGGTATCCGTCCATAACACATCATAGTTCCTGCAACAAATGCAGAACTAAAAATGGATCACTTATAATCCACAATAAACAAAATGGAAAATATATAATTTTCCATGATTCATGCAACAAATGCAGAATAAAAAATGGATTACCTCTAACCCACACAGACATAACTGAAAAAGAAACAAATTCCTTTTTTTTTTTTTTTTTGGGTCAACTGTCAACGACGTCGGTCAACGGTCAACGCCGGTCAACGGTCACCGGTCATCGGGCTTGCCGATCGGACGGCCGGTTGGACCGGTCGGGCCGGGTCGGACGAACCGACCGGCACATGCCGCGCGCGTGCGCGGGCTGACGTCACGCAAACGTCATCCAGCACGTGCGCCGCATGCGCCTGGCTTCCATGCGGGTCGGGTCGGGTCGGGTCGCCGGCCGTCCAACGGTCGTCGGCGATGACGTCATCGATGACGTAATCCCGGCGGTTACCGTAACGGCACGGTGACGTCGGCACGCGTCGGTTCGCGGACCGGCGCGTGCCGGTTCGCCGCCGGCCGGCGCGCGCACGTGCCGGTTCGCCGACCGGCGCGTGTGTCGCACGTGCTGGCCGAGTCGGCGCTTCGGGCGCGTGGCGCCCACGCGCAGCGGCTTCGGCCGCGCGTGTGGGCACGTGCGGCGTCTCCGGCGGCGGTCGACCCGTCGACGGACTCGTCTCGACGATCTCTTTCACGCTATGCCATCAAAAATGTATTTCGACTTACGGAAACTCGAAAAAATGGATGAACAGTGCTCGGGTGTCGGGATTTTTCGTCCCGATCCGTGTCAGCCGATTATTTTCGCGAAAAATCAATCAAAAAACATGAAAGGGGTTGGGAAAACATGAACTAGGGCTCTGATACCAATGTTGGGAATATCGGATCCCCAAAAACCGGATTCGACACTAAATCGAACCCTAAAACGAATGCGGAAGACAAGCCCGGGAAAATCACGTATCACCGATCCTAAAGCACACCACGGATTCGAGCGTACCTTGTTAGCCACGGATTAAGCACCAATGCCGATAAGAGGAAGAGAATTTGGCCCCGTTCGATCCGATGACGTCAATTGGCCTTGGAGGAAGATGGCGTCGCCGCTTGCGCACTTTTTCTTTTGGGAGGGAGAGAGGGAGAGGAACGTACGTTCGTTATCTTGAATGTGTTCCTCCCTCTCTTTTCTCCTTTTATATACGTTCCTCCAACGAAAGGAACGTCTTCATCCATGGCCCTAATCTTGTGGGCCGGGCTTTTAGGCCCAACATGGGCGGACGGGCCTTAAGCCCATCACATAAAACCATCAGAAGATATATTCATAATTTAGGATGGGTTAACTGTGAAGCAACCTCACAAAGATGAAATAGTTAAAATTCTATAATACAAAAAGAGCGAGAAGGGTTTCTTTCAATATTTTGTTTTAGTCACCGAAAGCGACTTGGTTGTACTGTTCTTTTTTCAATTGCGTTATGACGGTGGCTAGATGAGAGAAGAATTCATTTTTCTTTTTGGTCAGAAAAGGACTGCTTCTAGTTCTCATTACTCGGGCAACGATCACAAAGCATAAAAGGCCTCGGGAGAGGTTTGGACAACCAACCAAAGTTGAAGAGTCTGACTCAAGTTGAAGACTGAGATCGCTTCGTGTGCTGAGAAAATCTAGGGATTTCTACTAGAGCCTTCGCTTCCGCCAGAGCTACTGCTAGAGTTGCGCGCGTGGATCTCACGACTCCGTCCACAAAACGCCACCGCAGTCTCGGCACGCTTGGCTGATCGCTCCCTCAGTCGAGCCTCCGGCGAAGGAACCTGTCGATATTTCACCTCGAGAGCTCCTTGCCGCAGTCGGAGCCAGATCTGAGGTGAGTCTCCAGGGGTCCACTTTTTGGTGTTTAGAAAGAACCCTGGCATTTTCTCAGCTTTGACAGGCCGCAATGAATCATTCTTAGTACAGATATCTCATGGCTTGGAAGTTTCTACCATCTCTGGCTGCCATTGCTTTTGCTGCTGTCCTGTTTCGACTTTTCCTCGAAGAGGAGATCAAGCGAGATCAACGGAGGAGAGTGTAGAGAGACGGCCCGCGGGTGGAAATGATGGAACAGCAAGAGGCACTTCTTCTACTCACACGTCAACAGAACGTCCAGAAGTGGCTACATCATTGAGATATGACTATGAAGTATTTTTGAGCTTTAGAGGGTCAGATACTCGAGCAGCTTTTACCGACAATCTTTACACTAGGCTTAATGATGCAGGAATCCACACATTTAAGAACGACAAAAAGCTCCGCATAGGGGAAGAGTTTTCCCCGGAACTTCTCAAAGCAATTGAGCAGTCGAAGATCTCAATACCTATATTTTCGAAAGGTTATGCCTCTAGCGTATGGTGTCTCAAGGAGCTAGTCCAGATGGTCGAGTGCCAGAAAAATGGACAAAAGATCATGCCCATTTTTTATGATGTGGCCCCTTCAAATGTTCGACACCAAAGTGGAGATTATGCAGAGGCCTTTTGTACACATGAGAAGAAGCAACGGTATGATGAAGGCACTATCCTTGAGTGGAAGGCTGCTCTCGGTGCAGTTGGGGCAATAAACGGATGGGACCTGCACAGCAAGACCGACAGGTGACTTCTCTTAGCATTCCATCTCAAGTGCCTTGTATCATTAAAACTCGATGCATTTCAATTGGTTTCTTTTTTAGGTTTCTGTTAGTCTGATTGAAATTGAATTTTATGCTGGAGAAATCGCCCTAAATAATGGCGCAGTCCCAAATTTGTCATTTTTCATCTTGTGCAACATATTTTTCATTTTATGTCATTCATTAACTCTTAGTACCAACGCTAGTTCATGTACAATAAAATAAATCCTTGAAGAACACATGCCAGATAGGTCTGTAGTTTTCAATTTGCTCTTATCAGAACATAGTAGGGTTCAACACAATTTTTTAACTCGTTGCTTTATGACTTCCAACTGTTAAAATATGTCTCGAGTTTGAGCGTTTATAAAACGCGATTCGCTGAAAAAAAGAAAATAAAATAGAATATATGTGCAGCAAAGTTCCCTTTTCGTTGCAAAGGAGGAGCCCAATTTTATTGAGCTATGGTGGGGCCCAAATGGGCACACATTAATAAAAGGGGAAGTTTCCTCTTTGCTGCAGAATCCAAAACAAGAAGAAGCCGCGTGAAGCCTCACGTGAATGAAAGGTAGTGGGGCCCAAGGTCAAAGGTTTGACCTTGGGCACACACACACGTATTTCACGCGTGGGCTTCTGCTATGATGCACGGACACGTCCCACATGCCTCTGTGTCGTGTCCGACACGCTCGGACACGCGTTGACCGCGTGTCGGATTTGTCGACACGTGGTCAACTTTTGTCGACACGCTTCGACACGCGTGTCCAAAAGAGAATGGAGGGCGGAGGCGAGGGCGAGGGAGTAGAGATGAGGCCGCGAGCGAGGGCGAGCCCGTGACGGCGAGAGACGGCCAGAGAAAGAGGGCGAGGGCTGTGAGGAGAAACTTTAGGAGGGACGCGCGCGTGGGGGAGGGCGGCGTCGTCGAGTGGGGCGGCGGCGGCAGCGGCAGCGGCAGCGGCAAGGGGGAGGAGGAGGAGGAGGAGTTCGCGGCGGTGTGCAGCCTCTCGGTGCACAGGGACCGCGCGTTCCGCCTTCTTTTCCGATTCCTTTTCACTGAAACTTTTCTAGGTTACTCCCTTTTCCGCTCCTTCGGCGAATGATGGTGCTTTTCTTGATCGAGTCTTCGATGCTTTCGGAGATAGGCGTCGTGCGACGAGGAGGAGGAGAGGAGGAGGAGAAGAAGGCGCCGCGCTGCTAGGGTTTTGAACTTTTGAGAAGGAAAATAATAAAAAAGGACGCGAGGAAGGAGAAGAAGGCGCCGCCGCTGCTAGGGTTTTGAAAAGAATAAAAAAGGACTTGGCGTGTTGGAGGGAGGGGAAAGTGACAGGAGGGAGGGGGAAGTGATGGGCTGTCAGGTGGTGGGGAGGGAAAAAAAAAAGCGAAAAAAAAATTTGGGGGGGGAAGAGACGAGGGAAGTTTGGTCGCAGGGGGTGGTTTCGAAAAATAAAAGTAAATTTGAGGGAGGGGGAATTTCGAAAAATAAATGTAAATTTGGGATAACGAAATAAAAAAAGTGTAAGATTTATTAATATTATTAGTATAAATTCATTGTAAACTCCTTATTTATTTATTTATAAATTTGAATTAAATTAATTAAAATTAAAAATATTTATTTAATATTTAACGTGTCGGAACGTGTCGAAATTCTCTACATTTTGAAAAATGACGTGTCGCGTGTCATGTCGTGTCGTGTCACGTGTCGTGTCGCCGTGTCTGTGCTACATAGGGCTTCTGTACGCGAAGCAAGTGCAGGTGGGCCCTCAATGGGCACACGTATAAAAGACAATTTTTGCAGGTCTTCGGCTTTTGAGGGTTTCTTCTTTTCGGTGAGTGGCTGCCGCACGTCCACGAAAGAGAAACGAAGCTTGCCGCGAAAGAGAGAAAAATCCTACGAAGCCGCACACGATCGTTGAGCGAAGTCATATCTTGAAGCGCCGTTTACTCTGAGTGCCGTGGGTGTTCTCTATTTGTGAGAGACGTTCCGTAGGCACTAGGTGCTTGATAGCGGGTCTTCGTGTTTCTCGTGCGACAAAGCTTATTCGTGATTTACATCCGAGAAAGATTGGTGTATTGGGTGTAATTGGGGTTTGGGAAACACCGAGAGAGTGTTTGAGTGATTTGAGTGTGTAATCTCCTTGTATCGCTTGATCTATAGTGAAATTCGCTGCTGCTCTCTCTGTGGACGTAGGTCTTTACGACTGAACCACGTAAATCTGGTGTCTGATTTATTTTTCTTTTTCTGTCTATATTTTGTTCGATCGCTCGCCCCATCTCAACACCAACAAACACTAGGAAAGAAGGTGAATTTGCAAAAGAAGTCACTGCGGTGGTTTTCAGAGAATTGAAAAATGCTTATTTGGCGGTATCAGATTGCTTGGTCAATGATAACAGCCATGTAAATAAAATCATGGAGAGGATAGGTGCTCAGACAAATGAGACACGGATTATAGGAATTCATGGGATGGGTGGCATCGGAAAGACGACTATTGCCAAAATCATCTACAATGAACTTTCAAGCAATTTCAAGGATTGCTGCTTTCTGTCCAACATCCGTGAAACGTCAGAACGCGAGGGCATTGAATGCTTGCAGAATAAACTCATCTCTAGCATCCTCAAAGTGAAAGGGTCGGATATAAACAATGTAGATGAAGGGATTGAGACAATAAAGGAGAGGTTTTCTAATAAAAGAGTCCTCCTCCTTCTCGATGATGTGGAAAAAGAGAATCATATTAATGCATTTGTAGGTAAGCGTGATTGGTTTAGCAGAGGGAGCAAAATTATTATTACTACAAGAAACAAGGAGATTCTCTGTGTTTCCAAAGTGGACTACAGTCATGAGCTTGGTGGTATGGATGATTATCTATCTCTTCAACTATTTAGCAAACATGCCTTCAGAAGAGATTCTCCTTTAGATGAGTATATGGACCAATCCAAAAGGGCAATACGCATTGCTGGAGGTCTTCCGCTTGCTTTAGAGGTCATAGGTTCACTTTTATCTAGCACTAAAAAGAAAGAGTGGGATGGCAAATTGAAGAAGTTGGAAAATGTTCCTCCTAAGGATGTTCGTTGTAAGCTGAAAGTAAGCTATGATGCTTTAGGTCATCGAGAAAAGCATATATTCCTCGATATAGCTTGTCTATTCATTGGATATGAGAAAGACATTTTGGTTCATTTCTGGGATGAATCTAAATATTTTCCAAAAGTAACCATGGATGTTTTGGAGAACATGTCTTTGCTAAAGATTAATGACGATAATAAAGTGTGGATGCATGACCAACTCAGAGACCTCGGAAGAGATATAGTTCGTCAAGAAAGTAACGAGAAAATAGAGAAGCAAAGTAGAGTGTGGGATCCTAAGCAAGGATTGGATTTGCTGAGGAGACCTAAGGTAAAATCTCCCCGATGTAATTCCCGTTATTTATGGATTTTTTTCAAAAAAAGCCAGTTAATTTTTGTGTTCTCTAGCAACACGACTTCCTCAACCTATATTCTTGCTCTTTTAAGATCAGAGGAGTGAAAATACTGAACTCAACCGCTTAATATAGCCTTTACCTTGAAATTTTTGTTTTTAAAATTTTCCTTTGGGCAGGGAAATAAAGAAGTTGAAGCTCTTCGTGTCAAGTTCGACCATCAGCGGCAGTATCGTTTTACCTACAAGAGCTTTGAGAACCTATCGGATCTAAGATTCCTTGAAGTGGGTGGTTGGTCAAGAAATTTTCGAGCAGAAGAGAGGCTTCTTTGGCACGAATCGTCATCAAATCTTATTCCAACTAATGAGAATTCAGATCTTCTTCCACAATTACGATGGCTTTCATGTCGTATTCCCTCAACATTTAACATTACAAATTTCCCCATGGAGAATGTGGTTATTCTTGATCTATCTTGTAGTGATATTACGGATGATTGGACGGGATGGAGCCACATAAAGGTACGTTATATGTCGGACAACACTTTCTATTCCGTCTTATTAGATTCAAGACTAATCTTTGCATTATTTTTCTTTTACAGTTGATGAAGAATTTGAAAGTTTTGGATCTGTTCGATTGCCACTTTAAGAGGCTGCCAGACGAGCTTTTTGAAGATCTTGCAAGCCTTGAACACCTATCTCTAAGACATTGCGAATTGTTGGAGAGGCTTCCGGATACAATGGGGAATTTGGAATCACTGATAAAGTTGGATATATCTGATACGAACTTCAAAGAACTACCTGATTCCATTGAAAAGTGGCAGAATTTGAAAGTAGTGAAGATGCAGGAATGTAACTTAGAAAAAATACCTGATGCCTTCTGGACGTTTCAGAAGGTTGAAGAAATAGAAGGCATCAGAGAATATCGGCGCGACCCTTTCCATATGAATATTGGCGATTGCGTCCACAAGAACCAGCCCCTGAGGATTTTGAGATTGTCAGTCGAGGATATATACGAACTACCAAGACTTCCTGAAAGTCTCATCATATTAGAACTGGCTTTTTGGCGAATGGACACGTACCCAGATCTATCGAACCTCACTAATTTAAAGGAATTGAATCTGACTTTTGGCTGTTCAGATAGGAGTTCTTGTCGCCATGTTGAGGATCCAATGCCGCAGTGGATTGGGAACTTAAGGAAACTGGAGCTTTTGGCCCTGTGCTTTACGTGGTGGGGGCCCCACGCACCAAGAGATCTCAGCGTCCCTGATCATTTCGAGGCATTTGAGCCCCCGATGCTGCCCTCAAGTTTATCCTCCTTACGTAGGGACCATTTCGACATAGATAATTTCTATATTGAATGGGCCTATCGAATTTGAAGAAATAATCATCTCTGTAGATTGTGGAGTCTGCGATTTCAGAGATGTCGGGCATTGCTAAGGAGATTCAGTGATTTCTCAGAAAAGTTTAGAAGACATGCTCTGTGGAGGAGTACATTTTCCAATAAGAAGCGCTTGCACTTCCTGAAGGTGCTGCGTTTACAACCAGATCTGTTGTCAAGGAAGCTTTGAAACTTTAATTGCTTATTGCCTTGTGTCGTTCTAGCGAACATTTGCAATTGTCTTTCCCCGTTTATGCAATCACTTACTACCTTTAAGATGGATGTTTGTAAACTGTTCATGAAATGGGACCATGGTTTCTTTTAATCTATTTCATGAGTTCGATTTGGTTTGAATATGTTCCCTTTTGATGGTTTCGGCTGGCGAATCAAGTTTCCGGTAAAAGACAGTCAAATTGATAGTAGTTTTACTATATTCAAGTTCATTAATTTTGTCAATTTACATGTCGGTCTTTCATGTGAGATCCTCAGAATTTGTTGGGTTGGATTTTGACTATGTCACGCCTTACATAATGAAGGATATATTCAAATGTGTAGACTTTAGTCGGTGACATGTCATACACCTCTTAGTTATCCTAGGAATGGAGCTTTAGGTTTCAACATTGATAAGTAGAACTGCTCCCTGACAAAAGTCTTATATGATAGCCCGAGCTCTTTTTCTCTCGGGAACGGGTAAGAAAAATTTACAGGATCTTTCTATGTGGATGAGTTGTGGCTAACTCAGTAAAAGTGGGGAATTGACAACCGGTGCACCAAGTAAGATATAAATGAGACGACAATATATCTTTTCCAACGCCTTGGTGTTGTACTTTGACTTTTACCACAATGTAAATACTCTTTATTTATCATAAAGTGTCGAGGACTTAGTGGCACAAGTACTTACAATTGCTTTCCGACAGGGAGTTGTGCCAATTAATTGTTAAATCAAGCAATCTTCGAAACAAATGATGACCTTGTCTAGCATCATTTCCACCGGCAAACTTTGCTAAATCTTAACTTTTATGAGGTAAACAATTTCTATCGTCTTGGCTTTGACATGTAACACTAATCAGTCTTTGGAACAATAGTTGTAAGCTTTTACCTTTCTATTTTCCCCGATATACAGGAAACTAACATTAGTGGAAACTTGAAAAACTAAATTTCCTTCATCATTCAAAGGATACATTACTATCACCATCAAAGCGAATTGTGCAATCTTTAGTGACAATGTGCCTATGGTAGAAGGTGGGGTCACAAATGGAGAAGCGGTCTCCCAAGGTACTCTTTGCTTCACCTTATAAAACCAGTTAAGTCTGGTAAACAAAGCCACAAGCCCAAGATTAGATTTGAGAAGTAAACTAGCGAACGCGGTCATTCAATAGAAATCATGGAGTTGTCTTTACAAGGATGACACATTCAACTTCGTGCTATTTACTTTCATAGTGAATTTTGTTGGAGAAATCTTTCTGGAATATTTTGAAGCTGACAAAACGTTTCCATCAGTCTAGTCTGAAGATTTGTAGACTTTAAAGTCTAAAGACCTCGGATCGCAGGACTCAAGACTCAAAGTCTATTCTCATTGATAGTTTGTAGTTTGTCGAAGAAGGTCTATCCGGATTTGTGTGTTTCATTAAGGATTTGATCTTATCGATCGACGAAGATCTCTTGGCTGGATATGACATAACGGATTCCTTTATTTGAATCAAGATTGATTACGAGATCCGATGATTGGCGAAGTATACTTGGAAGGTTCTACTTATGGAAACCGAGATCCCGATTGTATGGGCGAAAGGGATTGATGGGCTATCGACATGTTTCTTTAATGGCTCGAATGATCTTCCCAATTGATTCTGTCCAACGGGAAGATTGGAAGAATTCCTTTGGTAAGTGCCAACGGGTATGATGGCATAAAGGAGTATATAAGGAAGACGTTCCGGTTGTTCGAGGGGTGCACGATAGAAGAATTTCAAAGTCGAAACTCCTTATTCTTAGTCAATTCATTTACGAGCGAAATCTTGTACGCAAAAGAGAGTCTATATTTTGAGATACCTTGAGGAAGTGTGGTAGAATATCTACACTTTGTGGAATCAAGGGAAAGCATTGCTGTAATATCTCTTTTGTTCATAGTGAAATCCAGTAGGTGGGCTGTCGGTGCGAAAAAGTGGACATAGGCTTGGAATAAGTCGAACCACTATAAACCTTGTGTTCAATTTTCTCTTCCCTACTCTCTGTTTACTTTGATCATAATCTGTTTTAGAGAACTTCCTTTCTATTGTCTGCCTAGTATTGCTTTCGTATTTCGATAAATTGTTTTTACACCTATTCACCCCCCTCTAGGTGTTTATACTAGCTATATCAATTGGTATCGAGCACTGTGTACTCACTTTGTTTGAAGTGTTTTACTTGAGTTAAAGATCCATGGCTAGTATGTTAGCTCCGGGGGCTGGTGGAAGGGCAAAGCAATACCGAGACCTCCTTACTTTGATGGAAAGGATTACAACATCTGGAAAAACAAGATGAAAGCGTTCTTAAGATCAAAGGATCCTCGGAATGGGACGTTGTAGAAAAAGGAATCACTCCTAAAGCTGCATCTGTCTCGAGAGAGAGGAAAAGAAAGCTGTTGAGTCTAGTGAAATGACTCGGGAAGAGATAATCAAGAGACAAGCTCTTGATGCAAAAGCAATTTATTCTTTATATTGTGCTTTGTCACCTACTGAATATAACAGAATATCTTATTGTGTTACAGCAAAAGAAGTCTGGGATAGATTACATATTACCTATGAAGGAACTGATCAAGTGAAAGAGACCAGAATCAACATTCTCCTCGGTCAATACGAAGCCTTCAAAATGAAATCGGGAGAATCTATAACGACATGTTTAGTCGTTTTACGAAAATCGTGAATGGTCTTGAAAATCAAGGTCAACCAATTTCGATCCCATGAAAGTAAACAAGCTACTGCGTGGACTCTCCAAGGATTGGAATCACATAAAGACCTCAATAAGAGAGACACAAAGAATCATGCCACTATCGTCGATGAGTTGGTTGGAACTCTTCGATCTTATGAAGTGGAACGAATCAATGAAGACGAATATCCTAAAGGTAAGAAATCCATTGCATTAAAATCCAATGATGATTCGATGTTACGGATTCGAAGACGATATGGATGATGAGGAGCTTGCTCTCATGATAAGAAGATTCGAGAAAGTTGAACGAGAAAAGGAAGAAGATTCAATCCAAAGAAACGAGTTTTCAAAAGCAACGAGACTAAGTCTATTGAGGATGATGAATCAAACAAAGATATAGTCTGCTTTGAATGTAAGAAAAAGGGACACATCGGACCCAACCTTGTCCTCTTCGAGGAAGAAGAAAGGAAAAGCTGAAAAGTATCGAAAGGCTCTTAAAGCGAAAACACCTGGGTGATACGAGTGTGAAGAAAGTGATGATGATTATGCCAATATATGTCGATGACACAATCGGATTCAGATTCAAACTCCGAGACAGACTTAGATTCGGACGGTGAGTTTGAGGTAAGTAACTTTAAAATCCCTATTAAAGTTTCTAAATACATTGATGAGCTGTGTTCTAGTCTTAAGACTTCTCTTAAAAGGATTTTCGAACTTAAAAAAGAAAATTCTGCACTAAAACAACAGGAAAATGCTTTGAAAGAAAAGTTGAAATGTTTAGACATGAATGTTTCTACTCTTAAAGAAAGTGAAGAAAATCTTTTAAAAGAAAATGAATTTTTAAAAATTGACATATCAAATATTGCAAAAAGATTTTCAATAGGATTTGAGAAACTTGAGAAAATTCTTTCAGCACAAAGACCTTATTTCAATAAATTTGGTTTGGGAATGACTGTGGAAACCATTCCTCTAATTGATTTTCCTAAAGTGAAGGAAAGAATTAAACAAAAACCCACAAGAGATGCTTACAAAAATCATTTCAAAAAGGTTTTTGTAAAACCGATGGAGTCGAAATGCTCTCGGATGTTCAAAGTGCAACGGTGCGATCATTTTGAAAAGGAATGTCCTATGGTTTGGAAACCTGTTAAAAAGGTATGGGCAAAAACCGCATATCATACTAACACCAATGGACCCAAGAAAATATGGATACCAAAGAAAGCTTGAGTTTTTTTTTTAAATACAGGTCACCATCAAGAAAAAGGTAAAATGGTATCTGGATAGTGGATGCTCAAGACATATGACAGGAGATTCAAATTGCTTCATAAAGCTCGTTCAAGTAAATGGTGGAAAAGTCTCATTTGGAGGAAACAGCAAAGGAAGAATTGTGGGGTTTGGAACTGTAAAGATTGGAAACCTCACAATAAGCAATGTTTCCCTAGTGGAAGGACTCAACTACAATCTGCTCGATATCGATCGGTTTGTGTGATACGGTTTCAAAATAAACTTTCAAGAGGGAATATGTTCGGGAACCGTAAAGATTCTACTCGATCATTTATGGGTCGAAGACATGGAAATATCTACCTCTTGGACGTGAAACCGGATGAATCGCAATGTCGATCTCAATTCAAGACGAAGCGAACTTATGGCACGAAAGCTTGGGCACATCAATATGAAGCGAGATAGCCAAAATTTCAGCAAAGAAGCTTGTTCGTGGTTTACCCAATTTATCATACCAAAAGTCTGATCTATGCACTCCATGCGTATTGGGAAAGCGGGTAAGAAATTCCTTTAAACCAATAAATCAAGTTTCCACTAATCGTGTCTTTGCGGCTTACGCATATGGATCTCTTTGGACCAACCGAACTCGAGCATTGGAGGTAAGAAATATTGCCTAGTAATTGTGGATGATTACTCACGATTTACCTGGGTATATTTCCTGGCAAGTAAGTCTGAAACATTCTCTTACTTTGAAAAGTTTGCTAAAAAGGTTCAAAATGAAAAAAAAAAAAAAGGGTATGTTATTTCAAGTATAAGAACAGACCATGGAGGTGAATTTGAAAATCAAGATTTTACAAAATTTTGTGATGAATCTGGTTTTCAGCATTTATTCTCCTCTCCATATACTCCGAGCAAAACGGAGTTGTGGAAAGAAAGAATAGGTCGCTACAAGAAATGGCTAGAACTCTTTTAATTGAAAGTAACATTTCTTCACGTTTTTGGGCTGAAGCGTTTCTACACATGTTATATTATTAATAGAGTTTTTCTAAGACCAATTCTGGAAAAAAACCCCTTATGAGTTATTCAAAGGAAAGAAACATATTGTTTCATACTTTCATGTGTTTGGATGTAAATGCTTTATTTTGAAAAATGCAAATGATCGAGTTGGCAAGTTTGAGGAAAAATCGAGACGAAGGCATCTTCCTTGGATATTCTACCTCGAGCAAAGCCTACGAGTCTATAACAAGAAGACTCAATCGTGGAGGAATCAATGAATGTCAAATTCCAGGATTCTATGCAAAATGAATCTATTCGAGACTCATCTTGAAGAATCGAACACCTTCGAGACTCTACAAAGTCTAAAGAAGCGGCTCGAGACTACGAAAGACCAGAACAAGTGGTTATTGAAGATTCAAATGAAGGAAGTGATCATCAACCTGAAAAATCAACCATGAATCGGAAGCATAAGTCCGGTCATCCCAAAGATCTCATTATTGGTGACATTAATGAAGGAATTCGCACAAGATCCAAAAGGCGCGAAGAGTCTAGTCTTTGTGGCTCTTATTTCGAAATAGAACCCAAAAGCATAGAAGAAGCTTTATCGATGAAAGCTGGATTGAAGCTATGCAAGAAGAACTCGAGACAATTCAGCATTAATGATGTCGGGAGTTGACTCCTAAACCAAAAGGTAAATCTATTATTGGAGCTAAATGGGTTTTCGGGAACAAGATGAACGAGAAAGGAAAAGTCATAAGAAACAAAGCAAGACTCGTGGCCAAGGGATATACGCAAGAAGAAGGGATAGACTATGATGAGACTTACGCACCGATAGCAAGGTTAGAAGCAATTCGATTATTACTTGCTTTTGCTTGTTATAAGAATTTCAGGTTATTCCAAATAGACGTCAAAAGTGCTTTCTGAATGGATTTATCCATGAGGAAGTCTATGTGGAACAACCACACTGGGTTTGAAGACCCAAGGAAACCCGGACTCGGTATTCGACCGAAAAAAAGGCCTTGTATGGTTTAAAGCAAGCACCTCGAGCTTGGTACGACGAGTGAGTAAGTTTTTAATTCAAAATGACTTTGTTAAAGGTAAAGTAGACACTACTCTGTTTATCAAAAGAGAAAGCAAAAGTTTTCTGCTTGTTCAAATATATGTTGATGATATTATTTTTGGATCCTCTAATGAAAATTTGTGCAAGAATTTCTCTAAGACTATGCGAAATGAATTTGAAATGAGCATGATGGGTGAACTAACCTTCTTTCTTGGACTTCAAGTGAAACAATTGAAGGAATGGACCTTTATTCATCAAGAAAAATATGCTAATGATCTTGTCAAAAAGTTTGGACTGGAAAATTGCAAAAAGACTGATATACCAGTGTCAAGTTCTTTGAAGATAGACAAAGATGAAGGAGGAAAGAAAGTTGACCGGAAGCTATACGGGAGTATCATTGGTTCACTTCTTTATCTTACGCTTCTAGACGACATTTTGTTTAGTGTTTGCATTTGTGCTAGATTTCAAGCGAGACCCTAAAGAATCTCATCTCAATGCTGCAAAACGTATCATTAAATACGTTGCTTCATCTTCAAGCATGGGTCTTTGGTATCCTAAGAAGGGAGACTTTAATCTTCTGGGATATTCAGACGCAGATCTAGCCGGTTGCAGAGTTGATAGAAAGAGTACTTCGGGCACTTGTCAACTACTTGGAACGGGACGGTGTCTTGGTTTTCAAGGAAGCAAAATACGGTAGCTCTTTCTACGACGACGAGTATGTAGCTCTCGGAAGTTGTTGTTCACAAATTTTGTGGATAAAACAACAACTAAGAGACTTTGGAATTGAAGATTCATGCACGAAGATTAACTGTGACAACACCAGTGCAATCAATCTTACCAAAAATCCAATCCTTCACTCAAGAGCGAAGCATATAGAGATTCAACATCACTTCATTAGAGATCATGTTCAAAATGGAGAAATTTCGATTCAGTTTGTTGACTCAAAGAACCAACTGGCGGATAAATTTACAAAGCCTTTGGAGAAAAATCAATTTGAAATCATCCGTTCCGGACTCAACATCCTGAAGCTTGAAGAAGTTAAAGTCTAGAGACTCTCGGACTCGAGACAAACAAGGTTCTTGACTGTAAGTTATTTTATTTTCTCTCATATTAAATCTCGGAAAGGTACGATCATCTATCTATAATTGATTTTTGCTATCTTCAATTTCCGTGATAAGTGCAATCTTTTCTTTTTTCAAAAAGGAGTTAATATTTTAAAAATGGCGGGTATCTATTTTTGAAAAAGGCGGTTATTTTTTTAAAAAGGGCATCTTTTACTTTCCATTACGACGCTTGGTATGCCTCTCTTCGGCCCGACCTATATACAGTCAGTTCCTTCTCGTTCAAAAAAAAAAAAAACCCCTAAAAAGCATCGATCTTCCACTCCTGTCTTCTTCACTTGTTTAATCTTCGAAAAAGTTATCATCTTTCTTGGGAAAGTCAAGTTCGGAATCTTTCAAGACTGTGAAAGATGTCGTCTTCAAGAAAGTCTTCGAGGATTGCAAGCAGGGGACCACGGCAAATGAGTGAGGGGCCTACTCACTTTGATCTCACCGAGGAAGAGGAGTCACCCAGTCAGCAACAGAGCCCACAACATTCTCAGCAGCGTCATTCTCCACCAACTAGTCCACAGGGTGTTGGTCATCGCGAAGAGGAAGAAATCGTTGAAGGAGCTGTTCCTGTAAGAACTCAAAAGCCCTCTTTTATTTATAAGCTTTACCGTGCTTTAAAGAGGATCGGTACTCCATTGAACTACATCGATGAGTTTCTTAAGGACAAGGGATATGGGAATGAGTACATCTTTTTACGAAATATGGAGCGTTTGGGAATTGCTCCTAAGGGGATGGCAGAAGAATCCCTTGCAAATATCCCAAGTGATCCGCGTGTTGGAGGACTGAATCCGATAGATGGGAATGATGATGACAAATTGTACAGCCAATTTCAACCAAGAATGGGTGTTGCGGCGAAAATTCGGGGAAAAAGGACAGACTTGTTCCGATCGAAGGAACAGAAGGATCTATACTCCAAATTGTTGAAGCGTGGGGTGATAAACCCTAGGAGTATGGATTTTGATTTCCTTGATGCTGTGAACATTAATTTGAGGGAAAAGTTCCGTTTTCTTCAACTTGAACAGGTTACGTTCGACACTACGAAAGCCTATCTTGAACTAATCGCATATTTCTATTCGAATCTTAGCTTCTTGGATGCGAATAGAATTTCTTTTAGTGTCCGAGATCGGGACTTTGTGGTGGATGTAGATATGCTAGCTGATATGATTGGGGTTGAGAGAGGAAGATATCAACCTATTAATGTCTCTATTGCTCGTGCTACATTGGAACTTGTTAAGGACGAGAAGGACGAGAGGAAGAATTTCCTACTCAAGAATGCGTGCGTTCAACGTTACGCTTCACAAGATTGTGATAAATTGCCTCGAGACCGAAATCTACTTCAAAGGCGATGTTTCAAACTCGGAGGCAAAGCTGATGTACGCCATCAATGCTTTGGAAAAAGGTTTTCTCTTCCTCACACTATTTTGTTCCACATGTATAGAGCGGTGGTGAAGGACAAGGGTCAACTTCCTTATCCGGTCTTGTGTCAAAGTTATTCAGACATTTGAATGTTCAGCCTCCACAATTTCTCTGTGTTCGATCGTGTGATAAAATGGTGGTAGGACTGAAAATGGTGTCAAAAATGCGTCTGAAAGAACTCGACAAGGCGTTGGAGAAATTCAAGGAGACAACCCCGCCAAGCCTCATCAAGTCTCTTTGGCAGCAAAAGAAAAGGGAAGGAGCCTATGGTTGCTCCATCCAAAAAGAGAAGAGCTCTCATCATTGAGGATGAAGATGATGAGGATGACATCACCATTTCTACTATGGTATTGAAGAACCTGAGTCGTTCTGTTCCAAAATCAATGGAACGACGGGAGAGAGAAGCGAAGAAAAAAAGAAGCGGAGGGAGAAAGAATCGAGAGGAGAGAGAAGTTGAAGAAAGAGATGCAGAGGAAGAAAGGTTTGAAAAAGAAGAAGAAGAAGAAGAAAGAGGAAATCCGGAGGAAGGAGAGCATGAGGAACACTCTTCTCCACCAAGGCATGGAAACAGGGGGGAGATGGTGAGAAAAGAGGAATGTCCTCATATCCTGCTACCGAGTGAAGGAGTCGGCCGCTCTCCGGCGAGATCCGGAGGACATTTATGCCTCTCAATTTCCGAGGAGGGACATGATGCTTCATCGCCAAATCTGCGTGACTATCTTTGATGTACCATCGTCTGCCTTTACTCCATCTAATCGTGCCGAAGCCGATCGCGACCGATAATTCAGCGAGATTTCCGCAGAATTCTTGATGTTCTCTTGGAAATGTGGGGTCGGATATATGCTCGGGATACGAAGTTCGAACTTGCGAACGCATGACAAGCTTCTTCGGTTTCTTTGAATGATCGAGATCCAAGCCCTTGCTCTTGAAATCAAGCAAATGCTAAGAGTGAAGAGGTGGCTCAAGCGAAGGAAGATTTGAAAAAGCTGGAAGGCATCGTCCGAGTCAATGGGAGATTTCCAGCTTGTTCGTATTCCCAAGCAATCTTGACTCTATTCCATTTCCATCTCAACCTTTTTTTATGATGACAAAAAGGGGAGAGATGCGAGATTTGAAAACTTTGAACTTAAACTTTTAGTTTGTTTGTTTTGATGTTTGACTTGACTTGTGTGTCTGGTTGTGGACTGAATTTGGGATTTGGATTTGATTTGCTTATATTAAGTACTATTGATATCTTATTAATGGCTTTACTCTCATGCAAGACTAACCTATTTTCTGTGGTTGCAGATTCTAGTGTTATCATTAAGCCATTAATCTTTATGAGATATCCATATTTGCTTGAGTAATGTTTTGCAGGTCAAAGATATTCAAATCTTCAGGAAAGTTTTGTCACCATCAAAAAGGGGAGATTGTTGGAGAAATCTTTCGGAATATTTTGAAGCGACAAAACGTTTCCATCGGTCTAGTCGAAGATTTGCGGACTTTAAAGTCTAAAGACCTGCGGGATCGCCCGGACTCAAGACTCAAAGTCTATTCTCATTGACGGTTTGTAGTTTGTCGAAGAAGGTCTATCCGGGAATTTGTGTGTTTCGTTAAGGATTTGATCTTATCGGCGACGAAGATCTCTTGGCTGGATATGACATAACGGATTCCTTTATTTGAATCAAGATTGATTAAAGATCCGATGATTGGCGAAGTATACTTGGAAGGTTCTACTTATGGAAACCGAGATCCTGATTGTATGGGCGAGCAGGATTGATGGGCTATCGACATGTTTCTTTAATGGCTCGAATGATCTTCCTAATTGATTACGTCCAACGGGAAGATTGGAAGAATTCCTTTGGTAAGTGCCAACGGGTATGATGGCATAAAGGAGTATATAAGGTATATGTTCCAGTTGTTCGAGGGGGTGCACGATAGAAGAATTCCAAAGTCTGAAGCTCCTTATTCTTAGTCAATTCATTTACTGAGCGAAATCTTATACGCAAAAGAGAGTCTATATTTTGAGATACCTTGAGGAAGTGTGGTAGAATATCTACCTTTGTGGAATCAAGGGAAAGCATTGCTGTAATATCTCTTTTGTTAATAGTGAAATCCAGCCGGTGGTGGGTGTCGGTGCGAAAGAGTGGACGTAGGCTTGGAATAAGCCGAACCACTATAAACCTTGTGTTCAATTTTCTCTTCCCTACTCTCTGTTTACTTTGATCATAATCTGTTTTAGAGAACTTCCTTTCTATTGTCTGCCTAGTATTGCTTTCGTATCTCGATAAATTGTTTTTACACATATTCACCCCCCTCTAGGTGTTTATACTAGCTATATCACGACGCCCCCCTCCCTGCTCAACGCCCTTTCGCCGTCCGCGTGCGCGTCGTTCTGCGCATGAGCCGCCCCGTCTCCGCCCTCGTCCGCACGCTAGCAGCCATCGTCCGCCCCGCCCAGCCGCTGCACGTCGCCGGAGGACCGCCGGAGCCACGCCAGCCACCGCCCGAGCTACCGTCGCCATCTCCGCCGTTCCTCCGCCCGATCTAGCCCCGAAACCACCCTTCTCAGCCCCAAATTAACACCTGATTTTTGTGGGTATTTCAGCTTGGTTAAGGCCCGTTTTGGCCGGCTTCCCGACCCTGAAGTTTAGGTTCGCCTTTGGAAAAGTCGATCCCCTCAACGCCCTCGTCGTTTTGGTCCGCTTGGCTCGCTAATCCGGTGAGTTTAACTCACTAAATCTTGATTATAGGGTTAATGATGCCCTAAGTGTGCTTAGTCTAAGTTAAGTAAGTTTAGGTGGTTAGATTAGTTTATTTTAATTGTGGATTAGATTAGGGGGTGTGATTAAATTAGAGTATGTTTAATTAGAGTTAATTGAGTGGTTATATTATAATAACTCTTGATGAGACATAAAAGGGTTTGTTTTTTATTTAATTAAATGTTTCGAAATTCTGGAATTTTAATAATATATTATATTCCGAAATTATTAAAATATAAAAAAATTCGAAAAAATTATTTTTGACATCAATTGCTTAGAATTTCGTGCTGATTGCTGCTGTGCATTTAGAATTTGAATTTGATGAATGGATGTGGAAAATTGAGTATTTAATGTGATAAATAGTGATTTTATTCATAAAAACCCAAGTGTCGGGTTTTGATGCAAAAATTGAATGTTAAGGATTACTATTGTGATTGGAGTATATGAATGAAATGCGGAGTGTCCGGAGGTCAGTATTGATTGTCGTGTGCTGGTTGAAAGACTCGGTCGCAGTAGTGGCTAAGCCAACTAGACTTGTATTCCTTTTGGATCGCCGTCAGCGTAGTGACAAGGCTTAGGTCACAGTAAAGGCTAGGCCAACTGGACCTATGCTCCTTCGGGAATGCCGTTGACGTAGTGACGAAGCCGCGCTCCAAGGGGGGGAGGCGATGCCTGGCATTAATGTCAGTAGATAGTTGAATTGCGAGTAGGCTATACCCTTGTGTGGCGGTGAATAATAATTGGAATGCGTACTGAGTGCGATTGTGGTTTATATGAAAGTGATGGCGTTCCATTTATTTAAATTTTTATTATTACCTGAGATTGTGTGATACAAATTGTGCTAACCTACAGGAAGGAATTAAGACGAGGTAAATCTTCTGTGTGAGATGGCTAGGCCACTCGGGGTGTATTTTCTTTCTAATAGGGTTTAGGGGGTTGAACTTGCTGAGACAATGTCTCACCCCGTTGTGGGCCAAAATTTCAGGACTGTAGATGGCAGAACCCCCGGAGCGTTATGGTCTTCCCGTGCATAGTACGAAGCAGAAATTCAGTTGTCCCGATTCTGATGGCCATTGGATCTATGAGCTGGTTAGGACCACGGTCTGGGTCCAGGAGGGCTTGACTGTTAGGGTACCTCATAGATATAGGGCTTGGTTTCGTTTTGGGCCCAATGGTTTCATGATTGGTCCGCTTAGTAGTTTTGATAGTCAATCTGCTGTTATGGAAGCCATCCTAGGAGAAGGAGTAGATGACCCTCCTGATGGTAGGCTAGAGGACCCATCGTCTCCGGAGGCTGCTCATTTTGAAGTGGGATCGAAGAGCGAGTCCAACTAGTAGTCTTAGGACCGTTCCTTCTTTTTGATGGACCGATCCCTTTTTGTAAGCTGACCCTTTTGGCATATATGTAATCTATGGAATGATATTTATCTATGAAAGCACGCTTGTTTATGAATGTGTTGATTTCCTGCTTTCCTATCTCGTGAATTTTTGTCATGGGTTTTATAGCACGTTCCGTATGCGCATAATAAATTAATTGGGTCGGCGACACCACCTGGGAATGTCGCATTTGTATGATCATGGTGGGTTGTTCACATGCCTCAGGGTTTAGGGCGTGACACTCAATACTCACTCTATTCGACGCTCACCCTACTCGACCCTCATCGCTTGCCTTTCTTAGCTAACCTCGCTTGTCATCGAATCTATTGGGTCGGTCTAGTCCTCGGTTGCCCTTTCAAGGAGTACAAAAAATGAAATGAAAAATTATTGGTTAGTTCCGAATTGACCTTGGAACCAAACCGAATCCATTGAGTTAGTCTAGTCCTTAATCACTTTTTCAATGAGTACAAAAAATGAAATAAAAAATTATCGGTTGGTCACGGGTTGACCCTGGAACCAAACCGAACCCACTAGATCGGTCCGGTCCTCGGTCCCAAGCTCAATAGGATCAGTCATTGGTCCCAAAAATTGAGGACCAGTACTGTGTGGGTTGATCCTAGGGTTAGAGGGTGGACTGGCCCAACCCGGACCATGCTCACCCCTAAGACTAAGTATGAGTGAGACCGCTGAAAGAGGGCAGTCCAAATAAGGATGCTGCTATAAACCATTGAGAAGCGTGAATGGTGAACCGATTGAATAAAATGATGAAACAAGTATACCTCGGTTAGTACCTATCGGAGGACTTCACATGAACGAAAAATGTTTGCCAAGACTATTGGTGTGAACCCCCGACTAATTAGCAACAAGTGCATGATTTTTGGGGGAAAGCCATGTCGACTAAGTTGCTAGACGTTGACTTTGTTCCATTCGCATGCTGATTTAGCGGAAAAACATCAACAATCTCTATCTCAAAGGAGAATTCCCAGATGGAAGGGAAAGATTGACATGGACTTCTGCCTACAAAGGGATTGTTGTATGACCTCAATTCAGTTAGATCAGGTGGACTTTTCAATGTCAAAATAATTTGAAAAATATTTTTCTAAAAATGATTACTTGAAGTAATTAGTCAATGAAAAATGCTTTCATTATCGACAAAAATTTTATGTTTAAATATTTCATAAGTGATGAAAAAAATTCATTCATCATTTTGTAAGGGATGCAACCGATCAATTTTTGATAAATAATTTTCAAATAATTGATTTTCTTTTAAACAAACGCACCATGAATATCAAGCTAAACTTGAAACAATGACTAGACATTAGTAATGTATTTGTATGGATGGGCATTTTATTCTAAAATCGGAATCCTATAGACTAATGGCTTCCCAGTATGTGCATGCCCTTCGCAGAGCAATTTTTTAGATAGTCTATTGGAAAGAACCAATTTTCGTGCTTAGATACGAGATGAGGTCATCTTTTCCCTGACCGTAGTTTACGAGCTTGGAGCCTGGGGCTAATACATTTTTAAAAATCATTCAATGTGGAAATTTTTATTTCGGAGATGCCTGGCATTGTTGGCACGTGCCAATCATTCAAAGGAGCTAATGCTTTCGTGTTCATTCTTCCCCAAATAGAGTGGGCTCTCAACCACCATCATTAGATGTTGAAAGCCACGCTACTCTTTGGCCGTACATCGGAAAAGAATGGACAGTGAATCCTCCAACAATTGGTCAATTTAATCCCAACTTTCTTACGATTGTTTAATTTTTTTTTTAATTTCTTTTCTTTTCTTCTTTTTCTTTTTTTTAATATTCCTCCGTTGGTTTGTGACCCAAGCGATGGATAACTAAGATCATCGATTGCAAAGCCCTCACTCGTAGGCCCTCACCTAATGGTGTCCCTGACTGCCGTTGTGGCCAATGACCTTTGCCAATCATTGTTGTGGCCCAGTTGAGGGAAAGATGAAAAAATAACAAATAAAATTACAAAAAACATTCACATCGGCGTCGGGCATATTATGTAAGACGGTCGAGTTGACGGTAGTGACTATTGGCCAAAATTAACCAAAAGAATTATATTGGCAAATTGTCAAAAAAATAGAGGACTAAATTGATAAAATTAAAAAGTATATGATTTTGCCGTATAATAAGCTTATGATTTTTCGAACAATTATCCCTTTGACTTTGTCACAGTCAAATTACATTGTGATATCATATCGACACAATATCACCATGTATAGCAAACTAGCCTAGTCCCTCGTGGTTATTAAAAATGTATTTTCTTGAACAAAAGGCTCTTAAAAAAGGATAGATAGAGTATTCCCAAAACTTTTTTTTTTTTTTTAACCCGGGAACCCCTGTACAGTCGGTAGCCGGCGAGGTAAACCCGGGGGGACGCTAGCGGAGGACCCACCACCCCGACATCCCACTTAAGACACCAAATGCCTCCACTGGGTTTTGAACCCCTCACCTTTGAGGAAGGATCAATGAAGCTCTTATCCAGCGGAGCCACCACGGCCGGTGGTGAGTATTCCCAAAACTTTTGATATGTGAAAACCCTGTAAATGAGAATAAAGGTACAGGTTTCATAATACATGCACCAAGAAAGTGATTCACAATCGAGCCTGCCGACATGTAGAAAGCTACATCAATATAAATAACCATCAATATCACTGGTAAACAGGTACATTCAAGCTGCTGGCATAAATTTGTATATAGTTGACAGTTCCATAAATAATGTTGGTACATTATTAACAAATTAATTTTTGTATCCATAAAATTGAAATGTTGTTAATAATGGTAAAACTATTATCTTTTTTGGACATTAAAACCTTTAACCAATATCACTAATGAAATATGTAAGCAACTCGCAATCTACAAGTGGAATAACACACTCAGTTGTGAAAGCACACAAATATTTGTAATCTACAAGATTATTTCAGCCTAGTAAATCGATTATTTTGTTAGTATGTTACATACAAATAAATATCGCTATTCGTGAAAATCGAAATAATGTTAATAATTTGTTAATAATTTATGGTGGTAAAATTACTATTTTGTTAATAAACACAGCTATAAGCAACTCGTAATCTACAAGCAGAGAGTTGACCTTGTCATTTTAAAATAAAACTCCACACCGTGCTATGTCATATGTGACCACATTCTTGTTCTCCCTTGAGAAAAATCATATGGTCCTGGTCATTAGAAGGGTATTTTGCTAGCCTTGGTCCATCCATTGCTTCAAACCTTCCAATAACATTCCATCACTTTAATATTTACACTTGCTTTCCAATAACATTCTGTCACTTTAATACTCACACTTGCCAACAAGCGCAGCTGAAGTACCTATCGAGTACATTGATTTTATGGTAATATGAAAACCTTGGGCAAGAATTTAGAGAGCCACCGAAGTGTAATTGTCATTCGAATTTTGCCCATCAAGTAAAAGGCCGTGTTTCAGTAATTAAATGTGAACTCAAAAAGTAGAGTGAAGGGCCAAATCGTCAGAAACGATCTTAGAAAGAGGTAATTTTTGTTTTCGAGATTAGAAAAGAGATTACCTTTTATCGAAGCGAATGAGCTTGGTCGGTCCTGGAGACCAACTAATGCATTACATCCCGTGAAATGTTGCTAATATTAATACTTTCTTTTTTCCTCATAGCTATTGCAGTGTGAAATTGCTTAGGGAAGTGAAGTCAATTTTTTCCTAACCGGAGTCCACATGAGTAAGCTTCGTGCTAATACCTTTTTAAGAATCATTGCACATGGACATCTTTATTTGTGAGATGCCTGACAATGTCGACATGTGCATGATCTGATTTCGATAGATTAATTATTATACAGGAAGCTGATTTTCGAGTCCACTCTTCCCCAGATGGATTAATAACATTTTTTAAGAATCATTCCACGTGAAGATGCCTGACAAGGTTGGCATCTACCCACCCACCGCAATTAAATTATTGAGAAAAAAATTATATCAGAAGTATCCAATGAAATTGCTGAAGAATTGTATATAATGCATTAGATGCTGAAATACACAAAACCACGCTAATGTTTGGCTGGGCATTGGAAGACAATGGAGAGTATGTACCGTGCACTGTTGACTTTGTCACGGTCTAATTACGTTGCAGTATCGTACTGAAACAGTATCACCATATATAGCAAATTAGCATAGTCCAAAGTCTTTAAAAAAGCATTAGCACGGGGCTCCAAGTTCATAGGCTTCGATTAAAAAAAGACTTGATTCCAGTCGAATATCAAGTATGAAAGCGTATCGGGCGGGTTTTGAGGGTTTCTCTTTACCATGTATTTAACTAATACGGCGGTAGATTCACTTATTCCAATTACAGAAAACCAATTGTTTCAACTTGTTTTTCAGCGCAAAAAATGTAAAAAAGAAAACACTAGAAAATGGTTCACTTTCTTAAAATTGAATTTCCTGAAAACACTTTCAGCGACAAGAATTTTTCAGTCTATAAACAAACCTTTGAAAGATATAATGCTACCCACGGAGGTAGCTGGGTTCATTGCAACGTGGAAGATTTTTGAGTTAGAAATCATTGCGTGTGAATTGCATCTTTATAGATATGAACTACGAAAAGTTGCACAAGTAAATTTTATTTGTCTAGCGTTTCTACAGCATTAGTCTTACTCGCTGTTTTGCAACATTGATTTTTTAAGGTAAGGGCCATATGACTGCTCACTGAACGGGAACATATTGTCTTTTGTTCTATTTCCTTGTTTTGTTATATTTATTCTCTTTGATGGTTTTGCACTTCGCTAATTACCCACCAAAGACTAGTCAAATCAATTTCAAGGGCATTATTGTTCTTCAATTTTACTAAGTGGTGCTTTTATTAGAGATCCTTGCAACTTGTCGTTTCCTGAATAAAATCTGAAGCTGTGACAGCTATGCTTTGAGCAGGGCAAAATTCTACAATAAAAATCTGGAAAATTACTGTATTGATAAAGTTTCAAAGTTGCTGGTAATTATTCAATTTTATTGATAAAGACAATAGAGAAATGGTTAGAGGACAGTACCCTCCTGACTACACGTCCCCAACTCACCGTTGATAAGATCTATTCCCAAATCAAACAAAATCTATTGCCAGACAACAAATTTACTACTAAACAACACGCTTGGGGATATGTGCTTAAGACAATACCATCCTCTAAGCATTTCTCAAGAAGATACCACCAACAACTTGCTTGTCAGGTAAACCCCTAATGAATTACTAACACTGGTAGAATTTTGTCTACAATTCAATGAAATAGTAAATTACCAACTCTTGTGAAATTTTATCATTGCCGTAAGTAAGTTACTACAAATATTAAGAACTTATCAATAGTCCAATGAAATAGTAAATTACCAAATAAATCATCACCATTATTAGGAATTAAAACATTATTATTGGATGACCATGCTACTTCTCAAAAATAGAAATGATTGATCAGCAAAGGAAAAATATCACCATTTTTGTTCAAAATTCGGTGACATTTCAATGAAATAGTATATTGGCAACTCCTCTCAAATTTAACCAATGTAGTAAGTAAATTAATATCACTATTAGTAATTTATCAACTTATATTAAATTTTATTAGCGTGACAAATAAATTACTAACGCTATCAAAAATTCATCCACATTTCAATGAAGTAACGCTGTGCCAACTCCTCTGAAATTTTTACCAGTGCCATAAGTAGATTACCATTACATGACCACTGACAAGGGTTGTGGCCCATCATTTTAAGAAAAAACTTGATGATGTTGATGTGCACCTATCCTAATATTTGCGTAAGTCGAAATGGGTTATTGGGAAAGGCAAAGGAAGCATCAAGGAAACCGATGATGACCCTTATTTTATACAATAAATTACAGTTATATCACGGGTTATCAATCAAAATTTATGCCATAAATTACATGCTCGACCGACTTACCATTAATAATAATAAAAAAAATAGCTTCCTGCCATGAGGTCATTGGTGCAATTTGGCAGCAACAACATAGACGTCCAATTGATGATGATCCGGGGATTCCGGGAAATGACGCGGTTTTGGCCATTTGTGGCGGGCGCGTGCGTCGATGGGGGGACCAAGAACGTCAAAGAAAATCTCCGCCATTAGGCACAGAAACAGACTCACATGACCAGATGGGGGCTCTTTTTCCCTAAAATAGGCCCGAGTCGACACCCAAGTCTTGAAACCACGCTACGATTATGTACAAGAAAAGATGCGCTGTGGGCAAGTGCGTGGGACATTCATTGCCACGCAGTGTTGCCAGAAAATCCAATGGATGATATATTTACGGTGCGAAGAAACTCCATAAAAATAAAGATTATTAAAATTCAAAAGCATAGTAACCAAAAACACTCGATTTCGCCCATCTTTCAAATATTTTATTTAGCCACCGAAATTACTCGATTGCCCCCATCTTTTTAGAATTCCATTAGTTTATTTGCCAAGCATTTCTTTCTTTTTTTTCAACTACGTTATGACGGAGGAGATAAAAGAGAAGAATAAAGTTGCGAGGGGGCCACTTTGGCTTAAAAGACGCAATTGTCAACTTCGGCAGGCTGTAATCAAAGTAGCAATATGCGATAAAAATAAAAAATCTTGACACGTTGGGTTTCATTATATATTAAATAAATATTTATATATAATAATTTAAATTAATTTAATTTAATAAATAAATAAATAATTAATTAATTAAAAAAAATCTCAAATGAATTTATAAGCCCTCCATCCCGCCGAAGCGGCCACGCCTTTTTAGCAATTCATTGAAACACGGGAAGCCTTTACTTCCCCCGGCGCCCCAAGTCAAAATCCCCCTGTGCTTCCGATTAAATTATGCCATTTCCCCCCACGCCTCATCATCACCACCGCCCATTTCCAATATTTCAAAAAAAAAAAAAAAAAAAACACTGCAAATTTGATGATCCAATGGCCGAGATCGAATTGGCCCGGGCCCCACGGCCAATCATGCACTCCCAAAAACGTGCCCCTCCCCCAAAAATCAAAATAATTTAAGAATGGCAAAAAAATAATAAGAAAAAGAGAAAAAAAAGAGGAGTGAGGATGGGAGTGCGTGATGATTCGTCTTCTCCGCAACTGCGAAGTTGACACACACAGCTTCAAATCCTCCCCTCTCGCACCATTTTTGACACGAGTAATCTCCGCCATCTCCATCTCCACCACCACCGTATGATCCTTCGATTCATTGCTTTTCCGACCTGAGATCTCTCCCAAGTTCCCAACTTTTGTCCCATCCTGACATACCCATTTGCTCCTTTTGCCGGAATTCCAGCCCAGCCACCGCCGCGCAATGGGGCAGGTCCTATCTTCTACCTCCGCCTCCGCCTCCACCTCCCCCAAGCCCAGCCACGGCCGCGGGATCTTGTCCAGATAGCGGCTCGACTTACTGCTGGGCGCGACAGCCACGTGAGTTCTCCACCTCCTGCTTCTCCGCCTCTGTCAAGAACACCAAACCCCCGCCCCCTCTACGGCGGCGTGTGGCGGAAGCTTTTGGAATTTCTTGAATAACCTGGTGCGTGTCGGAATCGCGTGTCGAAATTTCGGAAGAGTTGATCGGTGTGTCGGTGCTTCTTAGGCTATTATATGAATCTTTCTTATTGTCCGATTCTAGCAAACTGGCCTCCGACTCTTTACATACCTTGCCTATCCTGGCTTCTAATGATCTACAGAGATCTCCATTTGTAGTTCTTTTTTTTTTTTTTACTAAATCTCCATTTGTAGTTCAGGCTTCTTAACTTTATCCATCTCCAGCTGCCACTGCTTTTACTGCTATACTTTTCAATTTTTCCTTGAAGAGAAGATCGAGTGAGACACATGGCGGGGAGTGCCAAAAAAAGACGCATCCGTAAAAATGAGGGAATAGCAGGAGGCCCTTCTTGTAATCACACATCAACAGAAGATGGAACGGCTATTTCATTGGGGTATGACTATGAAGTATTCTTGAGTTTTAGAGGACCAGATACTCGACCAGCTTTTACGGACTTCCTTTATACTAGCCTTAATGAGGTGGGAATCCGCACATTTAAGGACGACGAAATGCTTCGCGTTGGGGAAGAGTTTGAACCAAAACTTCTCCAGGCAATTAATCAATCAAAGATCTCAATACCTATCTTTTCGAAAGGTTACGCCTCTAGTGTATGGTGTCTCAAGGAGTTAGTCCAGATGGTCAAGTGTCAGGAATCTGGAAGACAAAAGATCAAGCCCATTTTTTATGATGTGGACCCCTCAGTGGTTCGACACCAAACTAGAAATTATGCAAAGGCCTTTCTTTCACACGAAAAGAAGGGGCGATATGACAGAAAAACTATAAGTCAATGGAAGGCTGCGCTCAAAGAAGTATCATCTCTAAGCGGATGGGACCTGCATAGCAAGAAAAAGAATAGGTGATTGCTTGTAGCATTCCATCTCATGTGCCATGTACCATTAAAACTTGACGTGTTTCAATTGGTTTCTGTTCTAAATTTGTGTTAGCCTTTTTGAAATTGAATATTGTGTTATTAAAATTATACTGCAAAAATCACGCTAAGCAATGGCACACTCCCAATTTTGTCGCACTTTACTCCAAGCAACATTTTTTTTCAGTTCAGTTCATTCATCAACTGTAAGTACCAATGCTAAATCATCTGCAATAGAATAAATCCTTGAAGAAGACATTACGAATATGTCTCTAGTTTCAATTCGGTCTTGTCAGAACAAAATTTTGGTTCAACACAGTTTTCTAACATGTTGCTTTTGATCTCCAAAACTAGACGAGAAGGTGAGTTCGCCAAAACAGTTACCCAAGAGGTTTTCAATGAGTTGAAAAAGGCTAATTTGGTGGTATCGGACTGCTTAGTCTGTGTCGACAATCATGTGAATGCAATCATGAAAATGATAGGTGCTCCAACAAGTGAAACACGGATTATAGGAATCTACGGAATGGGTGGCACTGGAAAAACAACTATCGCCAAAATGATCTACAATGAACTTTCAAACAATTTCCAGAATTGTTGCTTTCTATCCAACATCCGTGAAATGTCAGAACGCAAAGGCATTGAAAGCTTGCAGCATCAACTCATCTCTGACATCCTCAAAGACAAAAGGGTGGATATAAAAAACATGGAAGATGGGACAAAGATAATTCAAGACAGGTTGTCCACTAAAAAAGTCCTCCTTCTTCTTGATGACGTGGATCACAAGAAACACATGGATGCGCTGGTAGGTAAGCGTGATTGGTTTGGTATAGGAAGCAATCTTATTATTACTACTAGAAATAAAGAGGTTCTCAAGGTTCCCGAAGTGGATGACTCTTATAAGGTTAATGGCATGAATGATGCTCAATCTCTTCAACTTTTTAGCAAACATGCCTTTAAAAAAGATTATCCTTCGTATGAGTATATTCACCAATCTAAAAGGGCTATAGACATTGCCGGAGGTCTTCCGCTAGCTCTCGAGGTAATAGGTTCACTTTTATGGCACACTGAAGAGGAAATGTGGGATGCCACATTGAAGATGCTAGAAAGTGTTCCTCGGGATAAAGTTCTGTGTAAGCTGAAAATAAGCTATGATGCATTAGATTTTCGGCAAAAGCGCATATTCCTTGATATAGCTTGTCTTTTCATTGGATATGACAAAGATATTCTAGTTCATTTCTGGGATGAATCTATTTTTTTTCCGGAAGAAGCTATGAAAGTTTTTCAGAACATGTCGTTGATAAAGATTAATGAGGATAATGAAGTGTGGATGCACGACCAGCTGAGAGATCTGGGAAGAGAAATGGTTCGTGAAAAAAGTGACACGAAAATAAAGAAGCAAAGTAGGGTGTGGGATCCTAAGGAAGGATTGAATTTGTTGAGGAGACATAAGGTATTATCCCATCCCCCAGCCAATATAAATTTCCAGTGTTTACAGATTTTTTTCCAAAAAAAAAATCGGTTATTTTTTGTATTACAGGAATGATTGAACTCAACCACTTGATATAGTGCACTTGAATAAATTTATTTTCCTTCACCCTTTTTGTTTTTAAATTTTTCCTTGGGACAGGGGAAAAAAAAAGTTGAAGGTCTTCGTCTCAAGTTGGACCATCGACGACGGTATCGTTTTACCTGTGATGGCTTTGAGAACCTATCAGATTTAAGATTCCTTGAAGTGGACGGCTCGATGGAAAATTTTTGTGCAGAAGAGAGGCTTCTTTGGCACGAATCGCCATCAAATGCTATTTCAACTAATGAGGATTATGATCTCCTTCCACAATTACGATGGCTTTCATGGCATGATATTCCCCCAACATTTAACATTACAAATTTCTCTATGGAGGATGTAGTTATTCTTGATCTATCGCGAAGTAAAATTATGCATGATTGGAAGGGGTGGAACCACATGGAGGTATAATATGCTAGACAACACTTTATTATTCTGTCTTGTTAGATTCAAATGTAATCTTTGCATGCTTTTGCTTTTGCAGGCGATGGAGAATTTGAAAGTTCTGAATCTGACGGATTGTCAATGCTTAGGTAAAACTCCCAACTTCTCTTGTCTCGCAAATTTGGAACGTTTGATCTTACGAGGCTGTCGCAAATTATTAACAATTCACGAGTCGATTCATCAGTTGAAAAACTTAGTTTACTTAGATGTAAGGCATTGTCGGAATCTTCGGACATTGCCAGAGGAGCTTGGTGGACTAGAAGCTTTGAAAGAACTACGGATTGATTTGACTCCAATCGAGGAAATCCCTAATTGTCAGGAAATGAGGAATTTAAGGACTTTCACTGCTTCTTATTGTGGGATAATCACAATTCACCCCTCAATTGGAAATCTTGCGAGCCTTGAATATCTATCTCTAAAAGGGTGCAAATCATTGGCAAAACTTCCGGATTCAATTGGGAGTTTGGAGTTGCTGATTGAGTTAGATATATCTGAGACAGAAGTCAGAGAGCTACCTGATTCCATTGGAAACTTGAAAAATTTGAAAGTTATGAAAATGAGTAGAACTCTTATAAGCACAATACCCAATGCCCTTTGGACGATTGAGAAGCTTGAAGAAATAGAAGCCGAAGGTAAACTGCCTTTTCATGTGAAAATTGGCAATTGCATCTACAGAAATCAATCCCTCAGGATCTTGAGATTGAAAGATGCTAAAATATGCGCAGTACCAAGGCTTCCTGAAAGTCTTACCATCCTAGTTTTGGATACATTGTACGCGACGTTTCCAGATCTTTCAAACCTGATTAATTTAAGGGAATTGGATATGAGGTTTAGCCCACGTGATTATGATCGGAAATCTCATGGGCTTGTGGAAGGTCCGATGCCACGGTGGATTGGGAAGTTAAGTAAAATGGAGTCTTGGGGCCTGGAGTCGGATTACGTGACCACCGTACCTGAAGATATTAGTCTCCTTCCTAAACTCAAGGCACTTGCCGTAACCTGCTCCAATCTCCATTGCCTCCCAATGCTTCCCTCAAGTTTATTATCCTTAACTTTGCACAGTTGCCATTCACTTCCTTCGATGGATCTATCAAACCTGAAGAAACTATCATCTCTTAGGATTTGCTTCTCCGCAATTTCAGAGATACGAGGCCTTGATTGTCTGGAGAACCTAATAAATCTTGAACTAGGAAATTGTGGTAATCTGGTTGAGATCCAAGGGAAACTACAACAATCTTTGGCAGAATTGCGGATTTATTCATGTGAATCCTTACAAAAGTTGCCTGATTTGTCAAGCTTGAAGGGGCTAGAAGAGGTTGTCATAAATGATTGCATGAAATTAAATGTAAAGGCAATTCTTGGCTATGCTCGGAGAAATTGGCGAATTTCTGGAAGTAACTGCAGATGAAGTGCATTTTGAAGGTAGAACACTCACAATTCACACAACTTGACTCTAATCAAGAGAAGGAGATAAATAGGCCTTTATTCCTTTTTTCTTTTTTTATATTTCTCCTTATGAACTGATTACAAGACTTGCCTTTATATAGGTTTGTTACATAACTCTTACTCTTAAATAACTCATAAATGTATCTAGCATTTCAAAAAAGATAGATTTATTGAATTTACGAGATATTGAACTAGACATAAAAATATGAACAGTTACGATGCATGCACGTAGGACATCCACGAATATGATTTAATTTCGAGCACTGCATGTTGCTTTGTAAAACTTGATCATTCGAGTTTATTATTCTTAGATTTGTACACGTGCAAATCATTTGTACGATGGGGATATCGAACTTGAAGAAACTATTAACTCTTGTGATTTGGTCCTCTGCAATTTCATAGATTTGGGGCCTTGGATATTTAGAGAACCTACTACATTGGAGCTTCATGGCCTTCAAACAGGTGGAGATACTACCTGATCTCAGTAACTTAAAGAAACCAAGAAGTCTTCTAGTGCAATGTTGTGGTAATTTGGTTGAGATTCAACGCAAATTACCACAATCTTTGGAAGCATAGGACATTTATTCTTGTGAATCTATACAGAAGTTGCCTAATTTGTTAAGCTTGAAGGGACTCCAAAAGGTTGAAGTAAATGATTGCATGAAATTGACGGAGGCAATTCTTGGCTTTGCTTGGAGAAGTGAGGCGAATTTGTGTAGAGATGCCGAAGGAGAAGTGTACTTGCTCTTGAAAGTTTCTTGATCCACAACCACATATTGTTCCCTCGTGTTCAAACTCTAATCAAAGTGATGTGAGTTATTTGATGTGACAACCTATGTTTTCCATTTTTGCAATCAAATTATTTAGTATATATGAATAGGGAAGTTTCACATGTACAATATAATTACTTTTTGCTTGTTTGATGTCTACAAATCTGATGAAGGTTTTGAATTACGGCACCTCCGTACAGCTAGATGGTCCTTAATTATGTACAAATATATGCATTGTTTTCCTAGTATGGTTTGGCTTTTTTAGCTCTATTTTCTTTTTGCTGGTTTTGAACTTACTCATCAACGACAGAGTTAAAAATCAATTTCTAAAACTCTGTTTACAAAAATCGGAATTTTGTTACTTAATTTGTAAATGCATAACGTTGGTGGTAAATTTGAAATATTGATGGCAAGAAAAAAGTGATTGGTGGTCAAATGCTTGTAAGCTAGCAGTGAATAGCAATTTTGTCATCCGCAAAACCAATAATAGATTACCACTTGATTTTGGATTTTACAGTAGGCTCATAACTGTCTATAAGCATTCAATAAAATAACTATCTTACCGCCCTCAAAGCCAACTGCATATTACGATTTATTTTTAGATTTTACAGGTGGCGTTTATTTTTGCTAGTAGATTTTGAATATATATATATATATTCTTAGTTGTCTCGGTTAATGATTATAACTTGCACACGAAATAACTAGTTTCCCAATTTGTGTTCTCTGGATATTATTAACGTTGTTTCAGTTTTCCTGAGAAAAAGAAAGAAATATAGTTTCAGTTTTACGAGTGGCAACGTCTATTAATTCGGCCAAACGATAGTAAATTATCAATGACATGTTATTACCATCTCACTGCTAGAATTTTGCTTTGAGCCTTTGAGTAGTACCCTTCAAACGTAGATGGTAAGTTATTCATTGGCTGTTGTACTTCGCCAACATCATTGGTAAGTTACATCAATATGTCTAATCAGTAGTGTAGGAGGTCGCACGATAATTCCACTGTCGTTAGAAGTCACGAAGCCCGTTAATAGTTTTCTATGATCAGAATATTTGCCATATTAAGGAACAGAATGCTCGACATGCCCTATTAATTAACTCACTGACGATTCATGTGATTTCTAGATCTATGAATAATTTTATGTTAATTAAAGAAATAATGTATTAAAAATATTAAAACTTATTGCAAAAGTGCAATTGAGTTCTAAAACTTTCAAAAAGTACAATCAAGTCATAAAATTTGTCTTATTGATCCAATTAAGTTCTTCTATTGATTGCACTTTTTGAAAATTTTAAGACTCGATTGTACTTTCGTGACAACTTTTTGGATTTGATTGTATTGTTTGAAAGTTTTAGGATTCAATCACATATTCATGACAAGTTTTAGGACTTGATTACATTTTTTTAATGTGTTATGACTCAATTGCTTTTTTGTAACAAGTTTTAGGATTTGCAGTGCACTTATCCCTTAATTAAATCTATGCTGATTTAGAGACTGTTTACAAAGATTTTTCCAAAGTTATAGGAAAAAAACTAATGGATCCTTTCATGTCCAAGTGTGAACAAATCACGAGGACATGAGAAAGTATTCAGTAGTATCAAAGTGTCATGTCAGCCGTTAATGTGGCGTGCTTTGCCTTGTTAGATCCATTCATGGACTAACACGTGGTGCCAAGTCATGCCACCCTATCGCATAGCACCCCCGAATTGGAGGAGTTGCGAAGACAACTCAAGGAGTTGCTATATGTGGGTTATATCCAACCATCGAAGACTTCATTCGGTGCCTTGATTTTGTTCCAAAAGAAGCACGATGAATCATTCTGGATGTGCATAAACTACTAGGTGTTGAACAAGTTGACGATCAAGAACAAGTGCTCAATACCCCTCATTGTTGACTTGTTTGATGAACTTGGAGGAACTTAATGGTTCGCCAAGCTTGATCTTCGATCAGGCTACTATCAAGTTTGGATTGCCAAATGGGATGAGCCAAAGACTGCTTCTGCGACGCGGTACGGTTTGTACAAGTTCTTAATCATGACATTTGGTCTAATCAATGCTCCGACCACATTCCGTGCTATAATGAATAAAGTACTTCACCCGTTCCTTAATCGGTTTGTTGTGGTTTATCTTGATGACATTGTGGTATATACTTAGACACTTGAGGAACACATCGAGCACCTCTAGCAAGTCTTACAAGTCTTACAAGATCAAAAGTCAAAATACCTTCACCAATAGCAGTCATGTGTCGATATGACTGTGTCAAATGTTTTTGGTTATCATCAATGAGAGGATAATTATGGATATCGTCAAATTTGGTGACTTCCCAAACTCCATCTTCAATTTTAAATTTAGTGCAAGCTGGACATTAGTTCTCTTCATTATCCTATAAACATCTTTTTATTCATGAAGTGAGACGAGTGGAGAGTGTCCTTTACAATTATATACAAATATGCATCTTCACATTTTTTTTTCTTTACTATTGTTTGCTTTTTATTCTTTTCACACCCAAATCCCTTGCAAATTGCTTAATGCATATGCATTATATGTATTGTAGGCTTCATTCTTAATAGCAAATATCACGCCAATTTTAAATTCAAATTCTTCATCAATATTAAGCATGATAATATTCTCATGGCTACATAGACATGCATTTAAACCTCTTAATCACTCCCATCATCCAAATGCTTTCTAATCAACATATTATGGTAATATAAACAACAATTATCCATCATCAAATAAAAAACTAAAATTGAAAACAAAAGAATAACATAAACAATAATTACCCATTATCCTTATGGGCTTAGTCTAGATTGTTATTAACAGCCTAAATCATCAAAAAATCAGTTTCGATATAAAGTTATTACCTCCCCTTTGTCCACCACTCATTCCTACCGAGATAATGCATGGAATAAAGCAACATAGAGAAACAGGCAATCTGAGGTCCTCCCAGATTTCAGGTTCGAATTGCCATAAACAAAAACGACATAAATGGCTCGAATTGTCTTAACGTGATCTGAAAATGTGCTGTAGATTTAAGCCATTCTTTCTTGAATACATTTCACAATTTCAACGAGGCATTTCAACAAACGATTTATACGAACGGAGGTATTGAACTGGTCACGAAACCGAAGCAGTTCTTTTTCTCCATAAACAACATTGACACAGGGAAGTTGCCATAAATCATCGAACTACACCTCGGACTTCGAGTGATTTTCATCCGAACATGCATGAGCACTACTTGACCTTATCAAGAACAGGGCAACACAGGGACTATGACATTACCTAGTCGTCTGAGAATGAGCAGGCTGCAACGGGCGACTGGGTTGAGGCTGGAAGCGTCGAGGATTGTCAAATTCTGAGATCTAGGCTGGTTAAACAATCATGCTTGCGGTTAGCTCTTCACCTCCTCTGGCAAACAAGGCAAAACAGAGGAGTCCCACGTATAGCTGTGGTGGGTAGTTCATGGCGAAGGCACAATGAACGGCGATGAACATCATCGAAACTCAAATTGGTGAAATAGGTAATGACAAATGCAACTTCGGTTCTTCGATGAACATGGCTGAGATCGGAACTGTGAAGTACAAACATACTTGATGTCCGAGGACGATCGATGGCTATGAAGATGGAAACACGGCCAAGGATTATCGAGAAAGAGAAAGCTAATAATCTCTTTGCCCAGGAAGAAATTTGTCGGTTCCGTCTATATGCGCGTAGGTGATTTCACGCTTTGAAGCGTCAGTCTCTGCAAAAATGGAGGTCTCCAAAGCTATGGTTGAGCAAGGGTTCGCCTAAAAATGGAGGTCTTCGAAGCAATAATTCAGTTGTTTTCAAAGCGAAAGCAGCGGTCTTTGCAATGCAGGTCTTCGAAGCGGCGATCGAGCGAAGATGAAGGTCGAGTGAAAACGGAGCTTGAACGACGAGAGGAAAACAAAAGAGGGTCCGCTTCTGAGAAGATGTGGCTGGTCATTCAACTTATATATATATAGAAAAGTTGCAATCTGAACATTTATTGCCATCGGTCAACTTTTTTAGATGATTTTATTTACTAGTATGACATGGGGCCACATGTAAGTTTGTGAGTGGATCTAACGAGGCAAATGTGCCATGTCAGAGATTGACATGGCGTTTTGATACTAAGGAATATTTTCTCCGAGGACATACATCAGAGTAGTTGTTTGAAAATATAGCGGGATGACTGATTGTCATGATTCAAAAATGAGATTAATACCACAAAAAATCTAAAACTAATTTTTTATCACCAAAAGTGCCAAATTGATACATTTGTGATAAATTTGTCATTCGTTAATTTCTGTTAAATTTGATTAATATCACGAAAAATCATAAACGAGATATACTTCTGATAAATGGTAAAACCTCAAATTGGTACACTCGTCAACTGTCACATATCATCCAACTTAACAATTTAACAGTAAATTTTATGGAAATTCGACAAAATGTGTTATCAAAGTAGATTTTCAGAAAGCTTACGATACTATTGATTGGGATTTCCTGGAACTGACGCTCCATGCTTTTGGCTTCCCCAATCAATTGGTCAGGCTTATTATGACCTATGTCTGTACCCCTGAGTTCTCCATATCCATTAATGGGGAGCTTCACGGATTCTTTTCCAGTGGTCGTGCCCCATGTCTCCTTACCTTTTCACCTTGGCTATGGAGGTATTCTTGGGGATCCTACACCTTCAATCCAGACAACTGGGATTCAAGTTTTTTTGGAGGTGCAAATCAACTTGATTATCCCATTTATTCTTCGCAAACGATGTTTTCCTATTCAGTGAGACAAATGTGGCCTTTGTATCTCTCCTCAAGGACGGCTTGGAAATCTTCTCTTCTTGGAGTGGATTGAGACCCAATATGAACAAGAGTGAAGTTTTCCTTTCAGGTGGAACGGATATTTCTCGAACCCAAATTCTTCATACCTTCGGATTCTAGGAAGGCAATTTGCTAATCCGTTACCTGGGAGTTCCTATCATTACTTCGCGGCTTGGCAAGTCAGACTGTAACTCCCTTATCAACCTTATAACAGCAAGAGCGCAATTGTGGGCACATCGTTTCCTCTCGTTCGCGGGCCACCTATAGCTTATTAGGTCAGTCCTCCATTCAATACAAGTCTATTCGGCTAGTATTTTCTTGTTACCTAGAGCTGTGCTGGACCGAAATGAACAAATACTTAGAAAATTTCTCTGGAAAGGCCCTGGCCTTGGGAGTGGGGGAGCGAAAGTAGCGTGGGAAGATGTTTGCCTCCCAAAAAAAGAAGGAAGATTTGGTATACGTAAACTTCTCGATGGCAATACGGCGGCTATGCTTAAACATATCTGGATCCTATTCACGAATAAAGAATCCATCTGGTGTAAGTGGATTCATTCTACTTACTTAAAAGAGAAGAATTTTTGGGTAGTCACTAAGTCAACTTTCTGCTCCTGGCTTGGAGGAAGCTACTTAATCTCAGGAGGGACTTCCAGCAGTACTTTAAATGGTGTGAGGGCGATGGCCTCTCGGTGTTTCTATGGTTTGACCCTTGGCACCCTCGAGGACCCTAAAAATGTTCTTCATGGACACCTACATCTATCACTCGGGTCTATCCAAGCAGGCTACATTTGCAGATTTATTCTCCACACCAGGCCAAGCTACCAAGGTCAATATGGAATCGTGGACGCATACCCTCTCAATACTCTCACAAAACCCTGACCGGTTAATTTGGCTGGAGCACTCCTTAGGGTCTTTCTCGATTGCATCAGCTTGGGAAGCCATTTGACCGAAGAGAAGCTTGGTCCCATGGTTCTCTTTTGTACCCACCCCATGGTACCAATTCCACCTCTGGCTTATCACCAGGAACCGGCTACCTACCCAGGTTCTATTACTTTCTTATGGTAGGATTGCGGATGGCTCTTGTGCTTTCTGCAATTCAAGATCGGACTCAATTGATCATCTCTATTTTGGATGCCATATTATTGCTAGCCTTGTTATGTTTTGGGCTGCAAGATACAACCTCTCTTGGCAAAACAAGTTGTGGATGGGCAACTTACATTGGGCCATCAAATTTCTTTCCAGCAATGACTTCTCTTAATGTATTGCTCAATTTTCTTTTGGAGCCCTATGTCACTTAATTTGGAAGATGAGGAACAACATCCTTTTCCGGAGCCAAGTCTTGTTCGTGCCTACTTTGAAAAAACATCTTGTCAAAGTTGTCCAGGACAAGGCCCTGACCTTCAGCCATGTTGTGGACACTAGGAGTGTCAATGGGTCGGATCGGGTCGGGTTTTATTGTTACCCGACCCGACCCGCAACACAATGGTCACACACTGTGACCCGACCCAAACCGACCCGAAACACATTAGACCATCTAATGTTTTTGGGGTCAGTTCGGGTCGGGTCGGGTCGGGTTGCTGGGTTTCCTCTCTCTCTCTCTCTCTTTTTTTTTTTTTTTTTTTTTTTTTTCTGGGATTGGTTAAATCCTTTCAAAAAATCCACCACCTTAACTAATCGATTTAAAGCAGCTTTCTTCTGGGTGCTTGGAACCAATGCTTCTGTCAAGGACTGTGCTGCTTTGTTAAATTCAACCTGCACATACACATTGAAGCCTTTAGCTTCTGATGATACAGAGATGGAGAAGACATCAAATGCAGCAACTCTTTTACCTCGTATTTTTTTACATTAGAAAACCTGTCTCTGCGAAAAAATGTAGCACAACCATCTATTGTATTGATATTCCCACCATAAACCTGCAGACAATGGACATATAAATAAATAAAATGACGTGAAACCGAAGACAACATAAAAGGAAAAGTCCATGAATAACCTCGATCGTTTTTTTCTTGTATAAAGCTTCATAACCATGTTTGTCTAATTCAGGGGCAAAAAACTCCTTGAAATGATCACTTTGAACCTGGAAAAGAAAACATATCTGTTTTCAATGTACCAAACATACCAAAAAGGGAGGACAAAACTAATAGTCGATCTCCACTGACGCATGAGGAGGAGGCCTAGTTAACATTCTGTTCTTCCAAACAAAGTAAATCTGATCAACATACATCCTCTTACTATAAACTTGGACGAACGATGGACCGAACTAATTGACTCTTAATGCAATGGACTCCTACCCCGTAAAAACAGGGATGATAAACTATGAAACCCTTGGGAACACAGAGCAAACAACAATCCCTCCAAACTAAAGCAGAAACTGAAAGTCCTGGTTCAGAAAATTCTTGTGGATGGATAAACGCTCTTCGATTGGTTTTACAGAGTTAAACGCACGCATTGTCTCTTTAAGCTGTTGCAGAAGTGGCCATCATGAAGACAGAGCAAAAACTTGGATGAACAGAACAAAGCACCAGGCAATTTAAAACTAAACTACGCACCTCACAATGTAATGAGAAATGCCCTTGTTTATATTGAAACAACATGTAGTGTACATCAAGATGAAATCTAAGAAACAGAAGCCCGCGTGAGAGAACATGGAGAGCAGACGACGATGCGCCTAATTTTTCTCATACGCACATTAGTCCGAAAGCCCTATCGTTCATCCAAGTTCATCTCTTCTTTCTTGGCAAACACCAATTACACAAATCCGACGGCAACTCTCCGATTCTTGTTCAGCTTCCTAAATCCAACTCCACCAGAGGACTCACCCCATTTCCCGAAATCATCCAAAGCTAAAGAAGACGACGCAGAGAGACCCATCAATCATTTTAGCTATAAATTTCGGCAGAACAAGAACTGCCGCACTCGCTCGACATGAAAACCAAACAACTTGCAGGAAACAAAACAAAAACGAAAACCCAGGAAATCAAGAAGCAGCGGATCAAACCTATATAGAGCGTAATCGAGGCCTACAGAGGAGAAGCGAACCTTGAAATTCCACTGGAAGCTGTATCGGAGCTCGGGGTCGAGAGCCGACTCGTCCTCCTCCTCGGCGTTGCCGGCAACGATCGACAGATTTGGCGGCGGCTAGGGTTCCGGCGTTGAGACGAGGGGTGGTGACGGCGACGGCGAGGCGGAGGCGCGTCGACGGATGGCAACGATTGACTAATTCGGCGGCGGCTAGGGTTCCGGCAGTCGTGAGCGACGTCGGAGAAGAAGGCTGAGCCGAGAAAGATACGTGTTTACTGTTTAGTGTTTATGCTTGTTTGCTTATTTGGATTTGAGGGTTATTGTGTTTCGGGTCAAAACAATGTTCCAACCTACCCGACCCATATTGTTTGCTTGTTTTATATTTGTCTTTTAAACAATATCAAGACCCGAAACAAGTATAATACTTGTTTCGTGTTCAGGTCATGTTCGGATCGGGTCGGGTCGGGTTTTTTTGACACCTCTAGTGGACACGCCAAGGAACAGGAGGATTCAACGAAGTTGGGGACTTGATCCCTCTATTTTCTCTTATGAGGTGTCTGAATTTTCCTGTAAATTTTGCTTCGAGGGTCACTGCCGTTGGTTTTCCCTCCTTTTCCTTTTTATTCTCGACACCCTTCCACTCTTAATGACATGTTTGCCATCATGAGTGCAAGTTTTGTTGGTGCCGAGGCTGCCCTGCTGTAAAGCTCTTTTTGGTTAAAAGTCAATACAAATCTTACCTTACCCAAAAAAAAAAAAAAATTATAATTAGAGTACCAGCTTGGTGTTAGCCTAAAATAAGTTTATAGAAAAATTCATTGTAAGCATACAACTGGTAAGTATGCATATAGTTGTCTAAGTGTGGTTTGTAAACTACCATAAACAATAAAGAATCTACCAACATATCAATAAATTAACAAATTAAAAATTTATTTCTAATTTTACATGTTTGGTTAATAAATACCAAGCTTATGGAGAAGTTTCCAACATCTAAATAGATCAGTAAGTCACCAACTTCTTTGAAATTCTACAGGTACAATTAGTAAACTATCAAAACTATAGAGAGCCTACCAACATTTAATAAATTAGTAGATTTACTAACTTCTTTCAAATCTTATAAGTGTTTTTGGTAAAGCACCAACCCTCTAACAAATTTAGCAATATTTGTATAAAGTAGTAAGTTGCCAACTTCATTCAAATTTTACAAGCATATTCTCCCCATATTCGGTGCGTAGTTCGATTCATTCTTGCCCTATTCACTATCTTAGAAGCCTACAAAAGTCACTCCTTGTCCGAGTCCTTTGACCCTAGCAACCATTCCCCGCCCTTGTCGGACCGGCTAGTTGCAGGCTTCCAAATTCCGCATGGTTTGTACCAGAACCAAAAACCTAATGGAGGGGTCCCGCTCTAATACTATATTGTAACATTCTAAGATTAACTCAGGCCCATCTTGTACCGAGTCTCATAGTTTCATCCTTTGGCATATAGGCAGGCAATTTTTAGGATGTCACCCATCCCAGTAGTGCTTTAGCTCGAGCACGCTTAACTTTGGAGTGTCAAAGCAAACATTGCTATTATGTGAAAAGGTGCCTCCATGAGTTAATCTCATTTTTCACAAATATACCCCAGGCATGTTTTCCCCTTGTTCGATGTGCAGTTTTGTTCATTTTTGCTTTTTTCACCATCCTAGAAATTGCCAAGAGCTGCTCTTTGTTTGAGCTCTCTAGCCTCGGCAATCATCCCTTCCCTCATCGAAACGGGTTGTTACAATAACGGTCCCGGACCACTAACTTTGTGCACCACAACTACTAGTTGTTGGGTCCACGGTCTCCAACCATCTGCTCCAATATCATTAGTTGAGAAAGACACAAAGCTCACTTAAAGAAGACACAGTCTTTTAGCAAAGACATTATCTACAATATCGGTTGGGAGAGTTTCTCACACAAATACAAACACATTGAGGAGCCAAGTGCACACCGAGATGGGATTGCTTCTTAGCTATTTATATGCCTAACAGAGAGGTGCAGCTACCTCCTAAATATTTCCGGAGAATATTGTTGCGACCTCTCTTTTTCCATTAGAGGGAAAAGGACGGGGTTTTGAGGTAATACCAAGTTAGAGACCAATGGTCTTTAATCGGCTTAAGTTCTCCCAAACCTTTACCTCGCGCGATGTTAGGATATTCAATTTTAGTTTCAACTAGCCCTATCAAAATTCTATATGAGGGAGTCTTCATTAGTTTATTAGGGTTGGCCTAAAACCAAGTGAGGTACAAGAGTATACCTCATTTCTTACGCAAGTAAAAATCTAGGATCGGAGACTTGAGTACACTAGTTATCTAGTGCCCTTTTCGGTACCTAAGTCTTTTTTTTATAAAGTTATGAATCCTAAAGTTCACATCCGTAAGTGTCCAAGCAATAATTTGTGTTTATCATGATCCTAAGACTATGCTAACAATGTTTAAAAAGAAGAAGAAGAAAGAAGAAGAAGAATTAATGTATTGAAAATGCAAAAAGTAAACACTCAAATATATATAATTAATATAAATGAAAATGTGAAAATGGAAATCCAATACTTGTCACAAAGAACATACATCACCCTATTGTTAAGCCTTGGAGGAGGGGACCCTCGTGAGCATGTTCAGATTGGATCCAATTTTTTCCTAAAAAGGTTAATCTACCTAAACTATACTAAGGAAAACATGTTTCTCAACAATCCAAATGAATCTAAACCAATTCTAATACCAAAGTCTAACAAACTAATCAAGACCTATTTTTCAACTATTTTCCAAATTTTCTATTTTCGAATTTTTTATATTTATTGTAATTTTTTTTTTTATTATCTGGAAAATAGAGACTCGAGCTGGGCCCTGAGCCCACCCCGCATGTAAGGACATGTTCGGATTGCTCAAGGACAGGTCATCAATGGGCATATTAAAGTAAGCGTACATCAATCAAATCGAAGTCAGTTTACAAGAACTCAGCTCAAACCCTTTTTAACCTATTCAAGCCCACTTACACTAAGACCATTCAAGGCATTTTCTATGATAAAGAACATTGAAACAAGCTTCTCTTTTTCATTCAACACTACAGTATTACGCTGAACGCTCTAGGCTTACTTCTTCGATCTATGATCATCATAACACTGAGAACCTACCCTACCAAATCATGAACTTCAAGGCTTACAGTTTAAGGTCAAATACCAAAATCTCAAGCCGCAAACATATAGACTCAATCGAATTCTGAGGTTTGTCACCAGGAATCAACGCCAATCACCATTGAGCACCATCGGATTCGTATACTCGCCATTCATCATCACACGTGCGACGAGAACATTGAACGAGCATTCAGCAGGTAAAAGCAAAAGACATGACCAATAACAGAGAAAGGAGATGAGAAGACTCAAAATATAAGCAAAGCCTTTGAATCATCAACTCTACTTGAAGAGATTGTGAGTTATGGAATGCAATTTTCATTTGCTCAACTAACAGCAGGACTCTTGGGTTACTTAAGCACCAACCGAATATGATGAAACCTCGATAAATCAACGATAAAGTTGGATTCAAGAATTTTCAAGTATCAGTTTGAACATGAAAGTGACAATATGAACGACGAGAAGACTATAATATGGCTGTGAGAGGTCAAACACTGGGTGGAATGAACAACAAACTCACGTTATGAGATGAGCATACATTCTGACTTCATTTGAGCATTTTATCGAACAGATTGAAAGCGTTTCATCCAGGGTTCCTATATAAGGATCTAAGATAAGCGATTCATTCTCGAATATCACAAACAACAAAAGTCCGGTTCAGTTTATCGCAACAGCATCAATTCACGTTCAAGACACTAAAAGAGCTTCAATCACAAATGATTTTCTCACAAACATCAAATAGAGTTCATGGCCTTAAGCAAACTCGGTTTAAACAGGTAGAGAATCGTTACTGGCGATGATTACTGATCAGACTAAGGCGATCACGGGAATCACTTCAAGTGCAAAAATCAACAAAAACAATAGAAATTGTCGCTACTCAGGTTTTTTCAGCGATTTCGAACGGAGGTGCTGAAGACGTCACCGAGCGACTACGGCAGTGACTACTAATGTTCGGAGGACGATAGAGAAGGAAAACCGATGAAGAAGCCGCTTCCCCCTGGTAAATCAGAAAAGAACAGAGGACTCAGTGCTATTAATTGAATCAAAAACGAAGCCAGAGAAAGTAAGACGACTTGGCTTTTTAATCCTGTTGGAGCGATTTTCTGAACTTCCACGCTCAGGTCCCATCCGAGGAGCGCAAAGACGGACACGGCCGGGCTCGCGGCTGTTGCGCTTGGTCTCACCGCCTTGAAAGCGATGGACAGTGTCGCCTTCATCGGCCGGATGCTCGGCGGCGGCGGCGGGAGGAAGCCCCGACCCGGCGGTTGAGAAGTGCCTCAGCGACTACACTGGCCAGTACGCGGACGTGGTGGAGCAAATGGAGGCGTCGATCACCGCCGCGAGCGGCGGGGACTACGGAGGACTGAGGTCGTAGGTGAAGACAGGGACCGCGGACGCGGAGTCGTGCGAGGAAGGGTCCAGCATGGAGGGCTGTGCTACACCACACTGAACAAGGTGTTCCTATTGTTACTGATCAAAACAGTAAACAAGAAACAGAAAACCAGAAGCTATAGATTTCGAATGAGGAAGAGAAGCACAGAGAAACATAACACGAACTTGCATTCATCGGTTCTCTAAAGGAAAACTGTCAAGTACAGGATAACTTAAACAAGAACAATAACTGCTTATAAACCACACATACGTGCAGCATATAACTGCACCTAAACGTGCTAATTCACTTCCTAAATAACAAAAATACCAGCTGCATAATATAACTAACTTAGCAAGAAAAAATAAACCATAAGAAGAAAATAGAACAGAGGAACATCAGTCGAAAAACCAGCAGCACTGAGACATTATAATCCAACAAACTCCTCCTTGGATCAGTTGCTGCTGCATACTCCAATTTTCTTTCTTAATACTTCAAATCTTCCAGCTTGAAGTGGTTTTGTGAACATGTTTGCAAGTTGATCTTCAGATCTGCAATAAACCAGCTTAACTTCACCATTTTGTTGCACCTCACGTAGAAAGAAGAACTTAACCTTGAAATGCTTAGTTTTGCCATGAAAAACTGGATTATGAGATATTGCTAGAGCAGCTTGATTATCCACATTGATTTCGATACAGCCACTGGAATTCAGCCATAAATCTTTCATTATCTTCTTCAGCCACAAAGCTTGATTTGCAGCTGCGGCGAGCAGCTATAAATTCTACTGCGAGTAGATTGAGCTACAATTTCTTGTTTTTTAGAACACCAAGAGAAACAAGCTGATCCAAAACTGAAACAATATCCGGATGTACTCTTCATATCATCCATCGAGCCAGCCCAATCACTATCGAAAAAACCTTGTAAATTGAATTCTTGACCCCTCCGAAACTTCACACCAAAGAACAAGGTTCCTTTTAGATACCTCAAGATCCTCTTTGCTGCAATCAAATGAAGCTTACTTGGATCGCTCATAAATCTGGATAGAACACTTACAGCAAATAGAATGTCCGGTCCAGTTCTTTGTAAGGTACATGAGACACCCTATCGACTTCTATACATCGAGGCATCCACAGCATCTGTTCCATCAACCTTCTGCAACTTCTCTTTAGCTGCCATCGGTGTACTGACACTTCGACAGTCTTCCATCTGAAACTTCTTTAGAATTTCCTTCAAATATTTCCTCTAGCAAATGAAGATTTCATATGGACTTTGCTTAACTTCCAGACCTAAGAAATAAGCCATTTTTCCTAAGTCTGTCATCTCAAAACCTGCAAACAAACCTTGCTTAACATTTTCTATCAATTCTGCATCATTTCCTGTCACCAATAAATCATCCACATAGAGTGACAGAACTACCACACTTTGATTTACTTTCTTGATATAAAGAGTGAACTCACTTAAGCTTTTTGCAAAACCAAAATCCTATAAATATCGATCTATCTTTCCATACCAGGCTCTTGGTGCTTGTTTCAGTCCATATAGAGCTTTGCGCAATATGTATACACTTTCCTCTTGCCCTTTAATACTTTGAAACCTTCAGGTTGTTCAACAAAAATTTCCTCTTCAAGCTCTCCATTTAGGAATGCGAGACTTGACATCTAACCGAAAGATAGTCCATCCCTTCTCTGCTGCAACAAATGCTAACTAACGAAGCCTTATTGTGTCCAGCCTTGCAAGCTGGAGCAAAAGTTTCAGAATAGTCTACTCCCCATATTTGAGCATAGTGTTTCACAACCAGTCTTGCTTTATACTTATTGACAGAACCATCAGGATTGAGCTTTGTCCTAAACACCCACTTAACTCCAATCACATTCTTATCTAGTGGCCTGTCTACTAATTCCCAAGTCTGATTTTTCTGAATCATTGCTATCTCCTCCTACATTGCTGCAATCCACTTCTGATCTTCCTTAGCTTCTGCAAAGTTGGATGATTCGAGCACTGCCACATTACTTCTTTCATAGATCTCAGCAAGTGACCTTGTGCCTCTCACAGGTTGATCATCTATACTCTCTTCCATTTCCTCTGTAATTCCATTAGTCTCCACATTTGTTTCAGGATGTCTTTCGAAGTGCTTCAATTCTGTGATCCTTCCATCTATCCAATTCCATTCATCTTCCTCTAAAAACATGACATCTCTGCTCACAGTTATTTTCCCTGTCATGGGATTGAAAATTCTGTAAGCTCTTGATTGAAGACTATATCCAACAAAGATCCCAATCTCTGCCTTTTTATCAAGTTTGTCCCTCTTAACATTAGGAACATGAGTGTAACACAAACATCCAAAAACCTTCAAGTTTTTCACAGAAGGTTTAATATATTGCTAGCCTTCGAGAGGTGTTAATTTCTCTAAGGCTTTTGTAGGCAATCTATTTAATAGAAATACAACGGTATTGGCTGCCTCGGCCTGAGAACCTCTTAGGCAAATTCTTCTCTTGCATCATACATCTGGCCATCTCCATAATACTTCTGTTCTTTCTCTCACTGACCCCATTCTGTTGAGGTGAGTAAGGAGCTGCAAATTGCTGCACAATTCCTGCTTGCTCACAAATCAGCTTAAATTTGTTAGATGTATACTCAGATCCATTGTCAGACCTAAGAGCTTTAATTTTCTTTCCATTTTGATTCTCAACTAAAGCTTTAAACTTCATAAATGCATCAGCTACTTCAGTCTTAGCTCGCAGAAAATAGATCCAGCTCATCCTAGTCAAATAATCAGTAAAGGTAATAAAATACCTGCTTCCATTGAGAGAGGGTTCAGACATAGGTCCACATACATCAGTGTGAACTAATTCCAGCTTTTGACATATCCTCGAGACTCCTCCTTTGAAGGGAAATCTAGCTTGTTTGCCAAAAAGACAGGTTCTGCATTGTGGAAGTTCTTCCTCCAAGCTTGGCAAGTCATCTACCAAGCCATTTTTCTGCATAAACAGCTTACTCCTCCAGTGAACATGCCCAAGTCTTTTATGCCATAGCTCTGTATTTTCTTCTTTGCATTTCAAAGCCATCTGTTGCATCTCATGTGGGTTGAACATAAAACTTTTATCCCTCATTGAAATTCTCAAGACTTCTTTGCTGTCAGCATTTTTAATGAGACATTCCCTTCCTTCGAACTTCACTTTATAGCCCTTCTCCACTAACTGACCAACACTTAATAGATTTTGGTCAATATTTGGCACAAAGAGAACATCCCTGATCAGCTTTACCTCTTGGTTTCCTTCAATAGCAACTACACCTTTACCTTGCACTTCAATATGCTGTCCATTGCCAATTCTGACTCTAGACTTTATTGTCTTGTTTATGTTTGTCACGCCCCGAACCTCGAGCGCGCGCGCAACCCTTGGTGGTCAATAGAATTTCGCGACGTTCCCAGGACTCGTCGCCGACCCTTTTTCTTTTATTGCACATGCGGAAGCGAATTAACTAATCCCCTGACAACAACATACATGGGATAGAAAAGCAGGACAATTAGTTTCGAATCAAATACACTTTTATAAACACTTCAAGCTTATACGAAGGTCTATGTCATAAAGAACTACGAGCCACCTATGCTCCCGACCCTTCCGCTTCAAGCTCCCGGCTCTTCACACTAGGGACCTGAAAATGGTTATTCAATAACCAAAGTGAGATATAAATCTCGCGAGTTCCACCCCTAAGCCCCGGTTAGTACACCAACTCAACTCGGGTATCTATCCGAACTACCCCACCACAAGCAACAACCAACGGTCGATTCGCATACAACCTTACCTGTTATGCCATACCCCGCACGTTATAATTCAACACGATACACGCAATGCACATGGCCATGAGATGATACGTTTCATCAATCACATACGAGTCGCATCGCAAGCGATCTCACCTGGCCATTGCCACACCTTGCACGTTATCAAGTCATGCGTGCGTGCCATAAACAATGTGCTTAACTCCCCGCATGACGAAATCACAAATGCCATGATTCTCATGCATTCTTGCACATTATCACAGTTCATAAACATAATGCATATATTCAATGCATACAACAATTGAAACGCTTTACTCATCTCAGTCAATCACATGGGTCCTGATTATAAGACCAAATCGTTATGACACGTCCCATTCCGTGCCACACAATTTCGTCCCATAATCCGGCGCATCAATAACACTCGGCATGTGTTCCAATTGTTAATCACTACCACACATAGGCATAGCCTACTCGCGATTCGGCTATCTACGGCATTTAACCAGGCATCGTCTCCCCCGTGGAGCATGGCTTCGTCACTACGTTGATGGCATTCCCGAAGGAGCATCGTCTCCCCCTTGGAGCACGGCTTCGTCACTACGTCGACGGCATTCCCGAAGGAGCATCGGTCCGTCGGCCCGGCCTCTCTCAACCGGCATCCATTGCGCGGGCATCCCATATAGGGGCACGTCTAGCTCAACAGCTCGGACGGTTCCTCATTAGCCAACACACGACAATTCAATATCGGCCCGGATACTTTGCATTTCACTCAAATGCCTCGATTAAAATAGTAATCCCGGCATCTTTTCTTCGTATTAAAAACATCCGCGAAAGTAGTCGTGCGTGGGTACACGTCAATTCGAACCAGAAAACGATACTTTCCTTTTTCAAACCCCACTTTGTTTGATATAATACTTAAAATCCATTTTCGGTGTCCAAACCCGACACCCGGGATTTTCTGAATAAAATCCAATTTTCTAATCACCACATAATTGCACAAATCATCATTCAATTCATGCAGATGTTTATGCAATAACACATCCAATCACTTCATAGGATTAAACCCACATGAAATTAGAAACTTTTCGTTCTCGGGTGAACAGTGTTCGTGAACAGTAGCTCGTGAACAGTGCCTCGTGAATAGTGTCGAGTGAACAGTAAATTTCCAGAATTTAATAAATGATAATTTAAACTCAGAAATCATTAAAAACATTAATTCAAACAATCAAACAATTAATTAAGCAAAACAAGCTTAATTAAACACATAGGCACAATTAAGTAAATAAAGCAAGATTAAGCTAAACTAATTTAATCCATTCATCTAACCACCTATCTTAGAGCTAATACAACTTAATTTAATCACCTAAACTAGAATTAAATCTAACTAAACCAACCCTAAGCAAGTTTAGGCACTAATCGAAGGATTAGGAGCTAAACTCACCCGTTAAGCGGGCCGGAGGCACCGACGCAGCGGCGACGACGGTGGCTACGCACCGAGACCTCTACAACAATGATCCAAGGCATTCCCAATCTCAACACAGCAACCACAGCTCGGACTCCCACTGAAAACACTGAAAAACAGGACTGCTGGAGGAGAGACAGAGCTGAACGGGCTTGGCCGGAGCTCCGGCGAGGGGTTGGCCGGCAACCGGCAGCACTAGGGGGTTGAGGGGGACCTGCTGGTGGTTGGTATGGGTGGAGGTAGGGTTGGAATGGAAGAAAAACGGAAGAAAACGCTGAAATGGCGAAACCGGGCAAACTGCCAGGCGGACCGACGGACCGGCGACCGGTAACTTCACGACGGCGTACCGGACGGACGGAGGATCCGTTCAGGGCGACGTTGGGCTTGTTGGAACGGTCTGGATGTCCTCTTCGTAGAAATGGGTGGCTCGTTCACTGTTTCAACCGGGAAGATAACTTTTTATACGGATCTTTGGCAAAAGGTCGGCTGGAGCAGAAACTGGAACGAGGGGAAAACAAAGGAGAAAAGAGGTCCGGTGGCTTGGGCGCTGGTGCGACCGGCAAGGGGGCTGCTGCTCTGTGTTCTCTGATTTCTCAAGCTCTCTCTACACCTCATCCATGGAGAAAGCCATGCTTCAAGGAGGAAGAAGGCTCAGCTGAAGAGGGGGACCCCAAGAGCTCCCTGCTCAACACTTGTCTTGCTCTCCTCTCTCTTGCCCCCACCAGCCTTGGCCCTCACCCTCAGCCATTTTCCTCACCTTAGCTTCCTCAAGAAGCTTGCCAAATGGTCTAAAATGTCATGCACCCCATGGCATACGAATTTGTTACATTCCCACTTCAATCTCATTCAATTTCATTCGATTCTCAAACAAACAAATCCAATTGAAGCCCAAATAAATCCATTAAGGTGTCCTCGTCCGTCTCATGACTTTTCCCTGTCAATTGATCCAACTTGCATCCCAAAGATGCGATCAAAACCGGCCCTCTGACTTTCCCAAACAAAAACGGCCTTACTTTGCTTTTCTGCCAAAAATCTCGGTTTGTAGAAAAATCTTCTGAGGATAAGTCGACGTTCCTAAAATGAATTGTGACATAACAACCTTCAATTTCTGAAATCGAGTTCAATTTCTCGGTTAATTTCAATCGCGCGACTTTAGCGCGTCCTAACCTACCGGGTAGCTTTTAGGAATTTTCTGCGCAATTGACCTGTGGTTGATTATTTTCAAGCCACAAAGTGCATCTTCGACACATTGGCGACTCTCGGTTGTCGTAAAAATCTCAAGGTTTCAAATACGGACACAGGGTACCCAAAACGACAGAAGAATCGAGTCTAATGCCGGTCGACGAGGATATTGCGATCGGTGGAATCACCCACACTCGATCACATATCTCAGTCGAATCGACTTATTACTAATCTTTGTTCGATTCTGACAGTGTCGTAATGATCCTTGCATATTAATACGGTCGAGCAGTCGGTTCCTAGTCGAATTCTCAAGTCTATTGCGTTTAGATTCCTTAACGGCTTCACCTGATAGACTAGTTATCTCGTGAGTGGCCAACTCAGAGAAGAGAGCTATAGGCGCGCAGATGAAAAGATTTAAGTTACCAGTCATGTGATTCGTACATCCACTATCTACCAGCCATGTATTATTTTCGATTGAAGATTCACCAGTGAAGCTACAAACAGTGTGCTCTTCATCAACTTCATTTACCGCCACTTGTGCTTCTCCCGCTTGCTGATAAGTTTTCCCTTTGCAAATAGCTTCCATGTGACCCAACTTGTGACATCTTCTGCACCTAGCATCCGGCTTTCTCCAAAGATCTAAAAGACTGATGATTGGTTCCACCACAATACTGACATGGCCTTTTATTATTTTTCCATTTGCTAGATCCACCAGTGTTCCCTTCTTTTGGTAAAAACCTCGAATCAACAACATTTCCTCTAAACTGAATCCATTTCTTCCCTTTGCCTCCATCATTTTGCTTTACTTTGGCTTGCAATGCCCCTTCTACATGTTCTTCTCTCCTCATTAGTCTTCTGTGTTCCTGTGCCTGCAAAGCATTCAACAACTCTGCAAGTTTTATATCGCCAAGTCCCTTGTGTTTTCCGGAGAGAAGCTATAGTAGCTTCGAATTTCTCTCGGAAGAGACACCGGGATCTTCCGAACAAGCCTATCATCCTTCAAGTCGGTCCCCAAAACTCGATTTTATCGCCTATCCCCACTAGCCTATCGAGTATTCCTTCACCGACTCGAGACTCTTTCATCTGTCTCTCAAATTCTCTCAAGAGATTCAGCACCTTCATACCTCTTATCTTCTCATCTCCTTCATATTCTTCCTTCAAGAAGTCCCATATGGCCTTTGCGAGTCACACTTCATAATTCGGTAAAGATGGTAGGGAGACAATGAAAGATACATGCAAGATTTTGCCTTGGCTTTTCTTGTGGTTCTCTCTTTATGAAGTTTGATTTGATTCATGGTCGGATTATTTGGAAGTGGAGCAACTTCATAATCATCCTCCACACTTCCCACAGATCATGACCCTCCAAAAATGCTGTCATCTTAACAGCCCATGCTTGATAATTCTCTTCGGTAAATACTTTGGAGAAGCCATCGCAGAGAAACCACTTGACCCCCGTCTCCATCACCCTTTAACTTCTTTACACTTCGATACTTGCTCCACTTCACAGTCCCTCAAGATCATTCATGCTCGATACCACCGTTGTTACTTGATCAAAACAAAGAAACAAGAAACAGAAAACCAGAAGCTATAGATTTTGAATGAGGAAGAGAAGCGCGAGAAACAAACACGAACTTGCATTCATCGGTTCTCTAAAGGAAAACTGTCAAGTACAGGACAACTTAAACAAGAACAATAACTGCTTACAAACCACACACACGTGCAGCATATAACTGCACCTAAACGTGCTAATTCACTTCCTAAATAATAAAAATACCAGTTGCATAATATAACCAACTTAGCAAGAAAAAATAAACCATAAGAAGAAAACAGAACAGAGGAACATCAGTCGAAAAACCAGCAGCACTGAGACATTATAATCCAACAGTTCCCCCATTTTCAACCAGATGGTGATGTCGCGCCAGAACAAGGTGTTCGAGTTGCTGTGCTACACCGCGCTAAGAGTCGTGGAACTGTTGGAGCTCGCTCGACGAAGATGACGATGGATGCGTTCGTCGCCCAAGGAACGGACGAAAACGAGAGTGCCCGGAAACAGAGAGGGGGTCCCCTTCCCCGAGAGAGGTCCCTTTCCGTTATATCCGCCGGCCTTCTCTTCCCTTGCCGATAACCACCTCTAACAGCTCATCTCTAGAAGCTCTTTGACATCGCTTGTTCGTCACAGACGAATTCCTTCTGCTTGTGATTGTTCTTCGAGTTGATGAGGCGAAGCGAAACAAAGAAAGCGACAGTCAACCATAACGAAAAACCGGCTGACTTTTTTTTTTTTTCTTGGGCGGGCGGGCCTTATTATTGTATTTTTTATTTTTCTATTTTTATATTTTAGTCAACAAAAATACGGGTATCAACAAATATATTCTACTAAATAATTCTAGAGTATACTAAATGTTGCCAATCTATTAGCCACGCATTCTTCTTAGATGCTAGATATTTCTAGAGAATTAGATTTGGCCAATCCATTAACCATAGATCTCTATTTAAACTATATTATTGGAAAATATCTAGATATGTAAGCGGCAATTTAGAAAAATTTAGATTTCTTGGAGAAGAGAGAAGGTGAGACATTTTCTCCAGGTTGGAGCCACTAAAGGGATGGGATCTAAATTTAGAGTATACTAGATGCGACGAGGCTTGAGCTCACTTGTGATTGGCTGCCGCCACAATGGGCAATTGACCAAGGAACAAGAACAAGAAAAACAAAGAAAAGGAAAAAAAAAGAAATAAATAAATAAAAACTTTTTTTTTTCAAAAATTATATGAAAAATAAAGGAGAAAAGAAACAATAAATATAAAAGGAAAAAGTGTTCTATGAAAGACGTGAGACGAAAAAAGATATGGAAAATGTTTTCCTTTTCTTGAAAAGTAGAAAATATTTCCTATTTTAGAAGACATTTTTTTTCCATTGTTTGGAAAATGTTTTCTTCAAGTAGTTCATTTTCCGTGAAACGAACGTTGGAAAATCCACAAAACATTTTGTTGGAGGTTATTTTCCATAAAATAAACGAAACCTTAGATGTTTTCTCACATTATGAGGGGAGATTAAGGGTGTGTTTGGTAATACTTTTGTTCCCATAAACATTTTTTTTATCATAAATGATTCTTTTTTATTCTGTTATTGGAAACAATTTCTAAGGCTGCGTTTGGCAGTCGGGATAAAATTCGGGATATGATATGATTTATCATATCCTACGTTTGGTGCTCGCTCAGGACAGGATAAACCGATCAGTGTAATGGGATATGTCTATTTATCTATCTCTTGACTCGAAATAGGAGCAGTCGGATATAAAGGGGATATAGACAGGATAAAAATATCTCATGGGGGAGGTGGGATAAAGGTAGATAGGATTTCTAATGTTCCTAATAGGAAAGTTATTATTCTCAAACAACAAAATTATTAAATTAACAAAATTGAAATTATATTTCAATATAAATAATATTTGAATTCTAATTTAAGAAATTAAAAATAAAAAATTAAAAATTAAAAATTATTTTTAATTAATCTTATTTTTATTTATATATTCAACTTTAATTCTATCTTATAATAAGCATTCAATCTATAAATTAAATATTTATATTTATTAAATATTTTAGGTATTTTTGTATTTTAGGTATGTTAGTACAATTTATTATTTGATAAATTTTTATTAAAGAATGATGAAAGGGGAAAAAAGAAATAATAAAGAATATAATATAAAAAAGAGAAAAAATAAGATAAAAATAAATTAAGGAATAGTGTTACGAGAGATTTTTTTTTTTTTTTTTTTTTGTCGAAGTTTTACGAGAGATTTTCACCATCTCTCGTTTATGAACATTTAGGTTGATTTATATACATTTATAATGATATGCTGTTTATATTAAAAAAATGTACATTATATAATGTGAATATATCCGACTTTAGCACCGCAATTCACCAAACAATTGACAGGATATAAAAAAAATCCCAGGATTTTATATCATATCCTATCTAGTCCTATCTCGATTAGAAATCTGAACGACCAAACGTAGCCTAAGCATTTTAAGCCGTTTGATAACTGTCCAAAATTTCAATTCCTATAATAGAATTGCGTTTGGTACCGTGCTCAAAATTTCTACTCCAAATTATTTTCTTTTAATTTTTAAATACTTTATTAATTTTTTCCTTTTTTTCTTTTTTCTTCCTTTCTTGTTTTCCTTTTTTTCTCCTATTCTTCTTCTTCAAGTGGCCGGTCGCCGACCTTGGGATAACCGGCGACCGGCTAGACGAGGGATGACGACCAATCAGATGAGGGCTGATGACCTCACTGGAGCATCGCCGGCCCTCAGCGAGGCCAGCCCTCGTTGGTCGAGCCATGGCTGGGTGAGCGGCCTCGCCCAAATCTAGCGAGGCCGAGATCGCCCAACCATCGGCGGGGCTTGACCTTGTGGTGGCCTCGCCGAGGCTGGCCGAGCCTTGTCGATGGCTGGGCTTGCCTCCGAGCTCACCGGATCGGTTGCCGGCAACCAGCGGCAGTGGGCGACGAATAGCGGACAACAACCGTGGCGGTGGCAGTAGATGAAGAAGAAGAAAAGGAAAGAAGAACAATAAAAAAGAAAATAAAAAGAGAAAATATGGGCTCGATTCTAGAATTGTTCCTGGGAACAAGAATCAATTTTTTTTTTTATTATTGAGTATGTTCCAAATCTACTTCCGAGAACAAAAAAAATAAAAATTTGTTCTCGGGAACAAAAATTTTACCAAACGCATTTCTGTTCCAAATCTACTCTTGGGAATAAAAAAATAGAAATTAGCATTATTTGGCCAGTTACCAAACAGACCAAGTTATTATTTTCATCATATTGCATTTAGAATTTACTTATCATCACATATATTGGAAATTTTTTATTTATTAGACTATTGCACATTTATCTTTATGCACCTCTCACAAGGTCTTGTCTTGAGGCGTAATAACAAGGTTTTGAATTAATTTTGCCCAATATGGGTTATTTCCTTTCCGTACTTAATTTGCTTTGTTATTGATAGATTTAACTTAATTGCTTGAGCATTTGTGCATGGACATCTAGATGCATGTTGGGGAATAAAATTGGAAAGATTGCATGAGATATATTAAAGTAGCAATAGTTGGCGCCAGGTAAAATTTACGTACCCAAGTTCCATGCCCCAATTCTCTAGTTCATATAAATAGAACGAATTAATGCGTGCATCTCACTTGGCCTCTAATCGGTCTGTAATAGATCGGTGGCAAATTCTTATGAAAAACCTACTGCATAATAAATCGAGTTCAAACCAATTTCTAGTGGGACTCCTAATCGATCGTCGCGTTAGCAATTTTCAGCGAAAATTGCAATATATTAGTAGGAAACCATTAAACCAAAATTAAATACAAGGGGAATTGGTTCCTATTTAACCATATTTGAGATGATTTGCTCCGCGTTTTCGGTTCAAATAATAAATTCGCTCAAGGACGATTATTCTGACAAAATCAAATTAGAACGCAACGAAAGCTGGCCTGCTCTGGTTGGACAAATTGATGCACTCCGGCCAGCGACGCAGTGAAAACATAGGGCCCGTTTGGTTCGGCTTTTGGGGAATGCATTTGCAGTAATGCAAATACCTTTGGGTGAAGGGGGTTTTCTGAAATGCAAATATCGTTTGGTAAAATTTGCATTGAAAAACAACTTTGGCCAAAATACCGTTTGGTAAAATTTGCATTTATAATTAACTTTTATTAAATTAAAAAAGCAAAAATACACTCTTTTTTTTTGAAGTCCGGCCCCGGATCCGGCGGCCGGACCGCACGGATGGCGGATCCCAGCCTCCGGAGGGTCGCCGGGTCGGGCGACCCCGTCGATGGCCGCGGCGGCCTCGGGCGAGGCGCTGGGTCGCGTGAGGCCGCGCGACCCGCGACGGCCGCCGAGGTCGCTGGGTCGCGTGAGCCCGCGCGACGGCCGCCCGAGGTCCGGCGACGGTCGCCGGGGTCGAGCGACCCTAAAGCGGCGGTCGCCGCGGCGCGTCGCCGGCGTGCACAACCCCTTGGCCGGCGGTCGTCGGCCTCCCTGCGGTAGTTTTCCTCGATGAACAATAACCGTGAGTGAACGATGAACCGAAACTTGCATTCCGGAATGCAAGTTTTCAAAGGACCTCCGGACCTCCTTTGGCCCTTAGGGCCTTTGGAGATGCGGTGCATCTTGCCAAAGTTGCTTCAAAAACTCGAATCAAACACATTTGCGTTTGGCCAATGGACTTTAGAGTCCAAATGCTCATCCCCAAAGCTGAACCAAACAGGGCCATAGTGCCCCCTTGTTGAATATAATGAAAATACTGGGTACAACTCTCCTGTCACGTCACTGTCGCAATAATCCATTAATTGAGTAATAGGTGGGCTCGCTCTCTTCGCGGTCTCTCTCTCCCTGCCCGACTCACAGACATGCTCTGCTCTCTACGCACGCGACCTCTCTCCCTCCCGACTTCCGACCTTGCCCTGTTCTGTCACCGCTGCCTACGCCTTATTCACCCCTCTGCTTATCCGTTGCCAGGAGTTCTTGACATGAATACCACCATTGATCTTGAACAAGATTTTTACATGAAAATGAAAGCCCTAATACGAATTGCAGAAGCAGAGGGAACACACAGAACCAACCCCCTCCCCGGGGCCAAAAAAAAAAAAAAAAAAAGGACAGAAACTTTTGCAGAATTTCCAGGTTAATTGACTGGGGCTCCTGAGGATGAATCTCACCATGCTCAGCCCCCACCTTACCTTTGCGCTTCTCCTAGAAATTCTCCCCGATTAATTTTTCAACCAAACAAAAAGGTTTTGCAGTTAGCGGCAGACCAGTACTCTTCTTTTCGACCTCTGGTTTCAGCTTGTTGATGTAGCCATCATCCAATTTTTCACCATCTTTCTCGACCTCATCCTTGAATATACACCAGCAGCTCTCAGAGTCCGTGAGTGACTGACTGCAGGTGGAGCACGTTATCTTCCCTAAGCATGGTGTTGGCTACTTCCTCTGACCTGCTTGTGATAATGACTAAACCACCAACCATAGGTCGTGAATCGGAGCCAACGGACGAGGCAGAGGTAGAGGCGGTCGCGGATGAGGCGGAGGCGACGGTGAGAGAGAGAGAGAGAGAGAGAGAGAGAGAGAGAGCAGAGCTGAGTCATGAGTCGAGAGGGAGATAGACGTGAAGAGAGTAGGAAAAGGTGGGCCCAGCGAGGACACCTGGCCTCAGTCAATGGACCATTGCAACGGTGGTGGTTTCAGGGTCGCACCCAATATTTTCTCGTTGAAATCGTCACGGTACAATCTTCCGTCGCCAAAAATAAAAATAAATAAATAAAATCTTCCGTCTTCATGTTATAAAATAACTAAAACTTTTATTTTTCTTCACCGATTTTTCGACCGCCGATTGCAACCTTGCCTTCAGCTTTTGGTTCCCCTTCGCTCTTGTTTGTATTTTTCTTCTCTTTTTAGCATCTATTTGGTGTCCATTCCATTTCTTTTGTTCTTTGAAATAGAAAAAATAATTAATTTCTATATCTGAATCAAATAAGTGGTCAGGAAATAAATTTGGAACGAAAATAAGAAGTAGAGAAAAATCTATTTCTTTATTCTTGAAAACAATTTTTAAGACAATTTTTTTTTTTTTTAAACTTTCTTCTTCTTCTTCCTCTTCTAGTCAGTCGTCGGGTTGATGGCCAACGAGCCAAGGACGAGATCCGATGTCCTCGCTAGCTCTGGGAGAGCTTGATTGGCCCTCAGTGAGGCTCGATCTCACCTAAATCTAGCGAGGTCAAGTCTCACCCAACCACAGCAAGGTTGGCCAAGCAAAGCCGACCTCACACTAGCTAGGCGAGGCTCGACCTCATTAGATTTAGGTGAGGCTACCTTGAGCAGCCATCATGAAGTCAACCGCAGTGAGGTTGTCGGCTCTAGCCTTTTGCTACTCACTATCTACTAGCAGGAGGAGGAGAAGGGAAGAGAAAAAGAGGAGAAAAAAATTTCAAAAATTTATTAAAAAACTAAAAAAAAAATTATCGATGATCGTATCAAATGCATTCTTATTCTTTTTGTATTTTAGGAATATAAATTTTATGCAATTACTAAAAATCTTATCTTTAGAAACTCATTCAAAAAATTATTTAAAAAAATTATTTTTAAACAGAAATTGATCAAGAAATAGAAATGTTATCAAATTCATCCTCAATGCGGAATGTCTCACCTTTGGCTCCTACTGAGTGTTGCACTTCTATATTTTTTTCTTTACGTTTTTTTCCCTTCTTCAATCCATCCGATGTCTTCAGCCTCTCTTCTTGTCTCCACGAGAATAGTTTTTCTGACCTAATAAATTATTCGTCGGTGAATGTCGTTTCAGCTTCCTCTTAACCGAATGTGATTATTGACCTTGGGTATCTTCACACCGCTATGCTCGTGCGATCATCCGGGAGTGAGTGGGCTTGCGTCCATCTCCTTGTGCTGTGGCCGAATATGACAATATATACTAAAATTCTGTAGCTCTTGAAATGCTCTTGAAATGAAGAAGCAAATCTCACAATTTCCCTTTGATCGACCGTCCACCATATGCTACTTTCCTAATTTAGGCCAAGGAAGTATATCTCCTCATTCTAGGAAATTAAAATATATACTCTTATTTTCCATGCGACCGAAATTTCAATAGAAGTTGTGCATTCTTGCCCTCCAAGCTTCATCAAAATTCACTTTCCAAATTTAGAACCCACATGAGGAAGTCAGCCGAGAGGAAAATGCAAGTGGGTTTGGCTGAATTTCATAATTGCTTTTATTAAGTAGGCTTGGTTTTTAAATTTTAAAGAGATTAGGGCCCTCCTTTCTACTAAATTCAAGCCCATTTAACAAATAGGGCCAATTTAAATGCAATTCATGACCAGGCCGGTTTAAGTGAGATTTTTTTATGCAGACACGTCATTACTAAAAAAAATGTTAATCACGCCTAAGTACAATATCATACAAATTTATGAGATATTTATATTTTTTTTTTTATCATGGATCAAGTTCAATGCCAAGTATTCTATGCAATGAATGACAATATAAAAACCAAAATTCACATGTCAATAGATATTTGACATTGCAATTTTTTCTGTGATGAATCTAATCATTCTTGATCTATCTTGGAGCAAAGTTACTCATAATTGGGATGGTTGGAGCCACATCATGGCATGATTTAGGGCAGAAACATCTTTTGTCCCTCGGTCGTGTCTCTATTAGATCCAGAGCTAAACTTTGCCTAGCCTTTTTGTTACATATGACAAAAAGCTTGAAAGTTCTGAATATGATTGATTGCGGACGCTTGAGTGGAACTCCTCCATTCTCTACACATTCAAATTTGGAACGATTAACCCTGGAGGACTGCGACCCCTTAACCGAAAGTGGTAGGTCTAACAGTCATTTAAAGCTTTTAGTTTTCTTATATGTGAAGTCCTGCATGAATAATTGTCAGTTGCCAGACGAGCTTAGCGGACTAGAGGCATTGAGGGAACTCTTAATTAACGACACATCAATACAGAAAATCCCTAGTTGTTAAGGGATGAAAAATCTGAAAATTTTGTGTTCGTGATTGTTCATTAATGGAGTTAATCCCTTGCATCGATCACTAACTTCTCTATCAAGGCTTTTGGTGGAATGCGCCAGAAAGATCTTGTAAGCCCAGATTACTTGTCCTTGAGGAACGCCAGAGTGGCTTTCAGACTCGGCTGGGAATTGGAAATCGGTAATTGAGTTGGATATGTCTTCCCCATCTATCAAAGAACTGCCTGATTCGATTGGAAGCATGAAAAAGCTGAAAGTATTGAGCATGAAAGCGCCTTCCGTAAGAAAGTTACCCCGAAGTTTATGGGCAATGGAGAGGCTCGAAGAAATAGAGGCAATGGACACACATCTTGAATTGTTTTAGACACTGCTTTGTCTAAGTTGGACTCTAGTTTTAACACAAAACATCAACAGTTTCTTCTTTATTTTCTTAGGTACAATTTCTACAATCAAGGAAATTGTAGCATGATATGCCACGCCTCAATTCAACCCTCAGAAACAAAAATAAAATAAAATTAAAATTGTCAGTGCTTTGAGCTTGGGCTCAGGGACATGATTTCGCAAGCGAGCAAGTGAATTATTGCTAATAATCACATCTTTTAGCAAATAAACAAATCGTGTTTTTTGTTACACGCCCTCTGAAGATTATACACTACTAGTTTTACTGACTTGTTGCTGATCTAATATGCCGACTCTGTCTCTGCAATTTCACGATTCACCTCCCAAAATTAGCTTCTAAGTTTCTTGTACTAGCGGAAATTGAGTGACTCCTTGAGGTTGCCCATTGTGGTGCCAATTTCTGTCTTTTTTTTTTTTTTTTTCTGCAGTTCTATTCAAAGATTTCTTCAAGACTAGACTAAGGGCATGTAAGATCACTTAAGAGGGCAGTCCAAGGGCAGTCCAAATAATAATATGCAGCTGTAAGCCGTGGAGTAGCGTGAACAGGAAAATGATCGTATAAAATGATGAAACAAGTATAAGAAAGCTAAGTAACTTCCGCCACGTACTAGCGGAGGAATTCACCACTCGATATACCTAGCAGAGGAATTCGCACACAAACAAAAGTACTGAAAAGCTACATGTGTGAACCCCTCAACTAATTGGTAAGCGGTGCGTGATTTTCGGTGGAAAGTTATGTCGATTACTTTGCCTACTTTGATTTTGTTCGATTTGCGTGCTGGTTTTAACAGAAACCTCAACAATCTTTAATTCTGTTTGTTGCTAGATTTCAAGAACTTAATTATTTTTGCTAGCTTGGTTCACTCTCTTGTTTAACCTTCCAGTCCGCGACTTTAATCCTCACACTTGCTAGCAAAGCTCAGCTGAAGTACTTATTAAGTTCATTGATTTTCAGGTAAAATAAAAACCTTAAGAAAGAATTCAAATAGCCGCTAAAGTGCAGGATTCTTATTATAATTTTGCCCATCAAAGAGAAGGCTGTGCATCACTCTTTAAATAGAACTGAAAAAGGAGAGTGGGGGGCCTACAGAACCAACCTTAGAAAGAGATAATTTTCGTTCTTGAGATATGAGAAGAGACAATCTTTTATTGAAGCGGATGAGCTTATTTGGTCTTGGAGACCAAACTTATACATCTCAGCACGTGAAATGTTACTAATCATATTTTTCTTTCCTCAAAGCCAGTGCAGTGTGGACATTGTTTAGGAAATGCCAGATGAAAGACGCTGGCGATCTCCGACCTTCGAGAGAATATTCTCTCGGAAGCTTTTATGAAACTGCCGTTGAAAACGATCAACTCAAAAGGCATTCAGGAAAAAAAAAAAAAAAAAAAAAAAAAATAGTGTGCACAGTGCACTATGAGGTGTGAACCACGACCGAAGGAAAGTGACCAAAAAGATTTTTTTTTTTTTTAAAAAAAGAGAGAAGAAAACAGCAGAAGACAATTTTTTTTTGCATGAAAAATCCTTCAAAATCATGAACGAAAAAATACGGTGCCGGACTAAGCAATCTTTTTATCAATAGTATTGAGTTACATTTACAAGAGAAATTGCCCAAATACATAATAGGAGTCTAGGGCATACAAAGCTATGGTGAAATTTACATGTATATAATATGGGATCTGTGAGTTTTCACCTTCAGCTTTAATATTAGGTTCTTCTATCAGACTCCACTACTCCATCAATCTCCCACTTGGAGAACAATCTTCAAAACAAAAATAGTCTCCCATATTCTTTGTTAAAATATATATATTGGTTTAATATGTAAGTATTATAGAGCAAATGAAGTACAACAGCTTAAGGGCATCCCCCAGCATTACAAATAGATCTAATATTCAAAAAGATGGAGGCAGGAAGTCTCCACATGGTAACCAATACAACATTTGACTGGGAAGGTCTAATTTTTTTGTAAAGTGAAGCTCTATTTCTTACATTTTTACGCAACTTGGCTAAAATAATTTGTATGTTAGTTGATTTATTTTGAAATTGTCTATAATTGCACTCCATCCAAATGCAATATATGGTTGTTAGAAAAGACACTTTGAGGAGTCTCGCCGCCAAATCTTTGCCCTTGTTGCCCTAATCATCTATTGAAGTTCCTCATTCCATCCTCCTAAAGACCGCCTAATCCCATGTCGCATAAGGATACTATGCCAAATGCTGCACATCCATTCGCATTGGAAGAATAAACGAGTTCCGTTTTCTATACCAACCTTGCAGAAGTTACACTAGGTATCAACTGAGGTCATCCATTGTGCTACGATCTCTACTGTTGGTAGTCTATCTCTACAAATTAGTCATCCAATAAAATTGTGTTTGCTAACGCTGCTACTCTAAATTAGGTTGTACCACTCTACAACTGGACCCTTATGTCTGAGCTCGTCATATATATCACGATGACAGTATCCTGAACTAGAAAAAACTAAGGTTAGAGCATGTCATAATTTGAGAAGACATCATCGACTCCAAGCCATACTATCTCTAATGTCAAGTTGCATAATTGGGGCACCTCTACATTTTGTGCTATGAACCCAAGTGCTCCAAAGGGAAGAAAATGGGTGATTAATAACGTTCCACAGGGTGTGGCCTAACAAAACTTTGGTCCATATGTGCAAATTAGGCAATCCTAATTCTACTTTCCTTTTAGGTTAGCAAACTACCTACCATGCAACTTAGTGTGATCCATGATTTGTTGGAGAACCAAACCATAAGAAATGAGGGATGGTTTATCATGAAAAGTAGTGATCATTGATCATGAAAAGTGGTGGTGATGGGGATAAGGCATCATACATTGTTCATCACAATTGTTCATGACAACAACAACAACTCTCTTTATTTCACAACATTTTCTATTCTTCTCTTTTTATACACAAGTTTGATAATACATTTGAGGTGAAATTCCAAGAGAAAAACTGAATGATTGTTGAATTCATTATATTATGTAGATATATTTTGTTTTAAAATCTGTAGTAATAATAGTGGGAGCAAATAATACTTTAGGAACAATGATCATCATCACACATTGAAGCATCAAAGAACTATAAAGTATTGCTCTACTTTCATTAACAATCAAATTTTCCCAACAATCTTAAGGTATCATTTTTTTCATGGAGATTGAAACAGTGATTGCATCAAGTGCTCGCAATGTTGACAAATAATATCAATGAAACTTTTGCATATATTTATATACTTGAGTCATCTTCCTTATGGCAGCATAGACTATCTCATGTTGATTATATTACTTTGAAATTAACGAATAAAAATGGTAAAATATCATGTAACAATTTGGATAACAGGGATTGTGAAATATGTTTACAGAAAATGTGACTAAGAAATTGTTCTCAAATGTTGAAAGATATAAGTACTAGAGCTGGTGCGTTATGATATTTATGAAAATTAATGGTATTTGTGCATCAAGCAAGTTCACCTTATGCACCACAACAAAATGGATTGGCAGAAAGAAAGAATCAAATTTTGGTAGATATGGTTAATTCTATGATCTTAAAAGCAAATTTGGCAATCGATTTGCGGGGAAAAGCACTTCTTACCACATGTCATGTTCGCAACAAAATTTCTTTAAATAAATTTAAGATATCTCTATATGAATTATGGAAAGGAAGGTTGCTAAAATCCAATACTCTATTTTAGAAATTCTAATCCTAAGTGAATTGAGTTAGGACCAAATGCATTAAAAAGTGTGTTTGTTGGATATGTTGAAAATTCTAAAGCTTATCACTTTTAGATGTTGAATCTAACACTATTGTGGAATCAAGAGATAATGAATTTCTTGAACACAAATTTCTTAAAAAATCAAGTGATACCTCAGCATATTCATAAGTAATGATTGATGTAAACAATCCTTCATCGAGTAAAAGAAAATTGTTTGATTCTTCAAGTGAGCTGAGGAGAAGACAAGGAGTGAAGAAAACAAAATGTTTCGATTCGGATTTTGTAACCCTCCTGGTAGAAGACATAGGGAAATGTTATGAATAAATTACTCGTGTTATTTCTTTTGGATAAAGACCTAAGAACGTTTAATAATGCAATGGCATTTAGAGATACATCATTTCGGAAAGAAGTAATTAATGATGAAAAGAGGTGTTGAGGGAAAATTCTTAGTGGTTTGTATGATCGTCTATATGAAATTTTTTGATCTTACACAAATCTCAGAGACATTTCAAATGTTTTGGAGACCAAATACATACTAATAAATAAGGTAGGGACAGAGTTACAGCTTTGTAATATTTTGAATTTATCTAAATTAATGGAAAATCTGTCTCTAAGCAAGTAGATGTATCTATCTTCTCTTTTTAAATAAGAGTTTGAGAGAAGTGGATGAAATTTTAGGTATGAAAGTGATCAAACATAGTGGGAGTTATGGTTTAAGTCAAGGCCATTATGTGGAGAAAATTATTCAAAAATATTAGAATTTGGGAATTAAAGAGTCAAATGTACCATTTGATGTGTCAATCAAATTGATAGAAAATCCTAGACAACCTTTACTACAATGAGAATATGCTAGGACAATTAAAAGTCTAATATATGCTATTTATCGCACTAGACCGAATACAACATTTATTATGTGTAAATTGCCCAGAAGCCATAAGTAAAATTCTTTGTTTACTTTAAAAAAAAAGCAACACATCATGGTCTATTCTATGGAAGACAATAATAGTACTAAAAGGATATTCATATGCTAATTGAATAACCAACACAATTGATAACAAATCTCGATGGATTTTCAAGCTTGCAAATGGTGCAGTCTCTTGGGCATCGAAAAAGCAAATATGTATAACTCATTCAATGGTGGAATATGAATTTACAGCACTACCGACAACTTGTAAAGTAGTCGAATCGCCGTAGAATTTGATTTAGATAAAAAGTTGTGGTCACTGAAAAATGCTAGTACAAACACCTAGAGGGGGGTGAATAGGTGTTTAAAAGAAGTCTTGACAAATAAATATGGAATGAAATAAGTTGCAAGCAAAGTCTAAATAAGGATCAGAGTCTGACTAAACGAGCCACCGGACTTCTAGTAAAAGTTCAGAATTTGTTATGCGATAGAACAGACTTCTGAAATACCCTGTAAATATGCAACGAACTTAAATAAGAAGAGTTAAAAGAAGAGAAAATTGCACACAAAATTTATAGTGGTTCGGCTTAGATCAAGCTTATGTCCACTTTTCCACGCTAACAGCTTTCTGGCTGGATTCCACTATGCAATCAACAAGAGATTATAACTGTGAGTGCAAATACTTAGTGGTAGATCACACTAGCTCACTAAGTAACTCTTTTGGTATTTCTCTCACGATCACAAACGTGTAAGCTCATGAAAGACAAGTATATAATCGAAATTTGCTTAGACTTTGGAATTATAAATTCTATGCTCGATCTCTTACTTGCTCATCGGTCATTGATATCCTTAAATACTCCTCCACTTTTAAACTAGCCGTTGGACAGTAGCTAGAGGATTGTCTTCCAATCTACCCATTGAACAGATCTGTATCAAGAAGATTTAGTAGTCGTTGAGTGACAGAAGTAGAATCGCAAATTAATTATGATCGCCCATACAAACATAATCTTAGTTTTCATAAGTAGAGCTTCTCTGTTTAGAAAGTTTTTGTCTTCAAGATCCAATTGTCAATCAAATCAATCTTGATGTAGAATCCAAATCAGATCACTACCCGTTATATGTTTGAGACTTGTGTTACATTCTGTCAAGTTGTCTCGTTCTGAATATACTTCATTCTGAATCTGCTACGTTCTGAACTTGTGTCTCGTTTTGGACCTCCTCACATTTTGGACTTGTGTCTCGTTCTGGATGTAAAGTCTGAGTATGTTCTGTCGGAAGTAAAGTCTGAGTGTCTTCCGTCTAAAGTAGAGTCTGAGTGTCTTCTGTCTGAATTATAGTTTACAATATAGACGTAAGTCTGAACATATTCTGCTTCTGAACATATTTAGCCTTAAGATCTGGACACAGTCTGAATAAGTTCAGCTTCAGCATAAAGTCTATCTTCTGATTCTTCTTAATATAAACCTTGATTATATCATTTACACATTCTATCATCTGCATAGTCTACTACTCAATCATTAAACACGTTAGTAGCCTTTGATTTATTTTGTCATCTTCAAAAAATCATAAGGGATTTCCCTAGTAGTCACAACCAATGGCAACCATATATTTATATTGTTATATTGAGTCAACAATGTCTAAGGTATACAATGAAATAAACAATGGAAAATCTAGACATTGATTGACATGAGTATGTTTAACAATTAATTAATGATAGAATTATTTCAGTAATTTATGTTTGGACAAAAATAATTACTTGGCCGACCCATTCACTAAGGGACTCTTGAGAGATTTAATTAGCAGTATTGCCCAAGGAATGGGCCTTAAACCAATTGTTAATAGTCAAGCATAGTGGAAACCCCACTTAACAATTTCTAACAGCATTGTCAAAGTTCAATAGATAATAATAAGCTATTGTATCTTGATAGTGATCAACTACTGGGGCACGAGATTAGTACTCATGGATACCTGGGAGGGTGAGTATAAGAGAACACTCTTAATAAAATTGAAGGATCTAGTAAGGCAAGGCTAAAGTAATAAGTTGGGGATCTCACCTATATGAAGATAAGAAGTAATGTTGCTTTTGACAAAAGTTGGACGAACTCTTATAAATGTTCATGAATGTAGGAGGAATCATAATACCATAAAAGTGCTTAGGCATAGGAAATTTCTCGTTGAATGTGTATAAATTCATATGTGTGATGATTCGATTAACAAATGGCATCTTGGTTCAAAGTTTCATCTAGCATTGATTTCATTAATTGAATTGTTTACAATAATCAAAAGTTCAAATCTTAACAGATACATTCTTGTATGTATGAATTTATGTAAATTAGTAAAAATAACAAACTAAGTGGGGGATTGTTGAAAAAGAAAGATGTGATTGTTGACATGACAAAGAGTAATAATTGATCATGAAAAATGACAATGGTTGATCATGAAAAGTGGTGATTGTAGAGACAAGGTATGTATTCTTAAGAGATGTGTTAATTGGTTGTTTATAAATATGATCAAATCATACATTATTCATCACAACAATTCATAACAATAACTTTCTCTTTTTCATGACATTCTCTCTTATTCTCTTTTCACACACAAGTTTAACAACACATTCAAGGTGAAATTCCAAGAGAGAAATTGAGTGATTACTGAATTCATTTCTCTAGACATGGAGGCATATTTATTTTAAACTCGGAAGCAACAATAATGGATGCAAATAATGCCTTAAAAGAAAACTATATTCATGCATTAAAGATCTATAATTTACTACTCTATCTTTATCAGCAATTAAAGTTTCCCCAACAATAGGTTGCTGGATTTGTTGAATTTAAGGAAAGTATCATCTTAGATTACGTCTTCAATATGAGAGATTCAAGGTCTTGATTTTTTTGGAGAACCTAGGAGATTTGTGGTTTTGGGACTTTCCATAGATGGAGATATTACTAAATTTTGGTAAATATAAAGTCCACTAGCCACCCTAAGGAGGTGGGGGTTCGAATCTGCACATTTTTAAGGTGTTGAGGTGGGGATAATTTAATTTTGGATGTGGGTTTTAACTCTCACACCCTACAAGGACGTATGTCAAAAGTCTGAGAGTGAGAGTTAAAGTAGGAGTAAAGTAAAACTGACAAAAATAAAAGCGCTAAGAAGTCTACGGCTAGGAAATTGTGATAATCTAGTTGAGATTCAAGGCCAACTACTAATATCATTTTAAGAATTGGAGATTTCATCTGTGAGTCTTTGGAAAAGTTGCGTGATCGGATACGAAAGATGATAGGATAAATCACTGCGATGTGGAGGCAATTTCAAGTTAGATGCACCGAGTCTGATCCCATAGTGGAAGATCCAATCTGCGGTGGGTTGGGAGGCCAAATTATATTGGACTCTTTTCGTTTGAAACACATCCTTTAGAGGTATGAACTACGAAAATTTTCAAACCTAAATTTTAGTTGTCTAGCCAGATACAGTTTTAGTCTTACTCGTTGTTCTGCACCATTAACTTTATAAGGGCCATATGAATGCTCACGAGATGGGAACGTGTTATCCTCCTAGTTTGATTTGTTACATTTGTTCCCATTGAAGGTTTTGCGTTCGCCAATTTACACAATAGGACTAGTCAAATCAATTTCAAGGGCATTTTTTTTTTCAATTTTACTTAGTGATGCTTTACGCGAGATCATGGTAAATTATTATTTCCTATAAAAAGTTGAAGCTTTTTCCCAAGTTTTGTGCTGGGCAAATTTCTCTTGTCCCGTCTATTCAAAAATTGGAAAATTTCCGTGATGGTAGAATGTCAAAGAGGTTGGTGATTTTCCAATCTTGTTAGTGATAAATTATGACCGATAACTTGCTTGTCCTACACCAATAGTAAACTACCAACACTAAACATTCCAATTAAGTAATAAGTTACCGACTCCAAGAGTGAATAACAGGCAACTACCAAGAATTTAGCGACAGTCCAGTAAAATGGTTAATTACCAATTCCTTTGGAATTTTATCAGTGGAAAGAGTAATTTATCATCACTATCAGAAACTTAGCAATCTTTCATAATTTTACCGATATGGTAAATAAATTACTATCACTATTAGTAACTTAACAACATACCCATAAAGTAATAAAATGCGAAATTTTCTGGAATATTACAAGTGTGATAAGTAAATTAACAAAGCTATCAAGGAATTAGCAACACTTTAATAAAGTAATGAATTACCAACTTCTTTGAAATTTTACCAGTGTCATAAGTGAATTACTAGCATTTATCAAGAAATTACCCACATACTGAAGTAGTAATTACCAACTCCCATAAAATATTACAATTGTAATACGTAAATTATTGATAGTATCAGAAATTTACCAATATTCCAATAAATTAGTAAATTACTAACTCCTACAAAATTTTACCCGGTAAGTAAATTACCAACACTATCAAGAATTCACTAACATTCCAATGAAGCCTCAAATTGCCAACACATATGAAATTTTGTTACTATGATAAGTAAATAACCATTACTATTAGGAATTTACCAAGATATATACTTACATGAATATGACTTGTCTTCCTTAGATATTTGTTAAAATGGTTTTGCGCCACAATTGGGTCCGGCTTGTCAATTAAATTATCAATAACTATGTATGGCGTGGGCTTAAAAATGTATTTGCTATAGTTAACTCTTTTAAAGAATTATTAAAAAAACTCACACATTAGAGCCACTTAATGAATCTTAATATCAATGCCTATCCATGATCCATGATATGATTCCCATTTTTTTTTGGCCGAAGGTAGTACTTTCATTCATTCATAAAAACGAGAATTACAAGAGGACGATACATAAGTTTCTGAACATAAAAATTTCAAAAAGGGATAGGGGAGGGAATGTCATCCAATTTAGGGGAAGGGTTTTGGTCTGATGGGCTTTGGCGAGCCAATCCACTGCTCGATTCGCCTCCCTTGGGCAGTGGACTAGGTTTGTCAATTCCAAATGGGCCAAAATCTCTTTGCAGTGATCAACAATATGAAAGTGCTAGTATTATCACCTAGAGGAGGGGTGAATAGGTGCAAAAATAAATTTGGCCAATAAAAGCAATAAAAGTTATTTTCTTCAAACAACATCTGATTAACACCAGACTTCTATTTTCAATTCGGACTTAAATAAGATATTTTGGAATTTAGCAAGATGTAGAAAAATATCGCAACAACCAAATTAAAGAAGTTAAGAGAAGAGAAAATTGAACACCGAATTTATAGTGGTTCGGCTTAGATCAAGCTTACGTCTACTCTCCCATGCTGACAGCCTTCTGGCTGGATTCCACTATGAAATCAAAAGAGAATTACAGCAATTTGAGTACGATCACTCAATGAAGAGTTTCTTCCTCTCTCACTAAGTCACTCCCTCTTATGTTTCTCTCTTTTAAGTACAATTTCAAGCACTATCAGTGAAGAACAAGCAATTGAAAGGTTTCAAACTTTGGAATTCTAATTCCCACACCCTATCTCAAATGAACCGAAAGACCTCCTTAAATATTCCTCCATGCCCTTCTAACCGTTGTCACTTTCCAGAGGAATTTCTTCTAATCAATCCGTTGGACATAATCAATTAAGAAAATCTTGTAGCCATTTGAAGATTGATGTGAAAATCCAATGATCCTGGTCGTCCATACAATCAGAATCTAAGTTTTCATAAGTAGATGCTTCCAAAAAAGGAACTTATCTTCGAGATTGATTTCACCAATCTGTAATTGATTTCATCAATATATTCAGAAAATGTAAGTTAGATTCTCCACCAAAAAGCTAGATATGTCTTGATCCTACTAGTATGAAAGACTTTTGGTATAAAATAGACTTTGACAGCTTTCCACAGAAGTCCAATATTTCTCAAAATAAGAATAAGAATAAGAAAATTAAAGTTTTGTCAACTTCAAAACTTAATAGGAGTTTTCTCAACACAATATCCTTCACTTCCCATGATACTTCAGCTCAATCGGTGATGTTTTCAACCAAAGTCAAACTATCACTTTTGCATAGCCACTTCTCTTTTTGAAGCTGTTCTGATCCCACGTGCTTCTCTTTTTTTTTTTTTTTCCCCTTAAGTACAGCAACTCGTGTAGTACAGCTAGGGCTTATGCTTGCAAGGAAGAGGACGCTCGAATTTCTCACATAAAACCTTCATAGCTATTCCGAATAAGTCTTGCAGAATTCCAGCAATTGAACTCGAGAAATCGCCCTGCACCCAAGAGCAATCAACATTGAGCTTCAATACTCCTCTCTCTAGTGGCATTCACTTTACTGGTGAGTTTTAATTTGTGTGTTTTTTTCACCCCCTTTTGCTTCTACCATCTACTAAAGTTGTTTGCCTGTGCTTGTGCCATGTCTATGAAGGAGTATGGATCTGGTGGTTTGGCTCAAAATATGAAGTTGTTGCACGTTTTCCAAATGTTCCATAGCATGGTGGCTACCATCTCGTTCTCGAGTAGGGCTGAACTTCCTTCAAGAACTTCCGTTAGCCACTTGTCAAACCTTGTTATAATGTTATAATTCCAGCTGAAATTGATTCGTGGCTCTACCCATATATTTTTTGTCCAGCTGCAGGGCAAAAACAAGTGTTTGGTTGTTTCCGAGTGGTTGGAACAAAGTGGGCAACTGGGGTCAGGTATCACCTTCCTCTTATACAAGTTATCTCTTTTTGGTATAGCATCTTAATGTAGACTCCAGATAAATGTTTGCTTTTTTGAAGATAGATAAGTTCCATATCTTAGTCCACAGGGTCTTAAAAGGCTGGAAAGAGGTCGATGCTCTATTTGGTTATGTTCTTTTAATGTGGGAACAGACCCTGTTATGACTGATTTTCATTGTATACCTCCTTGATTTATTGCCGGTCCATACTAGACAATCTTTCTTTAGACTAGGGCAGATTGTGATCGCTAGGATTTCATTAGCTATACGATCTTCAAAAAGATTTTGGATCGCATTTTCATTCCACTCCCACGAGTTTTCATTGATGATCTCAGCCACCATTACATTTTCGTCTTTATTAGCCAGGCCTCCAATTACTCCCGATGTGAGCCATTTGTCTTCTCGTATTCGAATAGAATTTCTGTCACCCGCCATCCATTTTGCCTCCGATTCTATAGCTTCTCTTCCGACTAATATGCTTTGCCATCCCCATGACAAACGTTGCCCTTTTCTTGCCTTCCACAAGTCTCCATTTGGAAAGTAGATTCCTTTTAGATTCTGCTCCAAAGAGCTAAAGGGGATTGGGATAGCCACCACACTTGCTTGCTAAGCATTGCTTTATTAAAATTTATCAAGTCTCTGAAGCCCATACCCCTTTCATCCTTTCTGGTTTTCATTACTTCCCATTTTTCCCAATGTAGCCCTTTCCTTGAATCATCTTATTTCCACCAAAATGAGGCAATTCTTCTTTCTATGGCATTGCATATTGAGATGGGTATTTTGAAGATTGACATTGCATATCGAGGAAAAGCTTGTACCACACTTTTTATCAAAGTTTCCTTGCCCGCTTTGGATAGTAGTTTTTCTTTCCAGCTCTCTAACTCATGTTAACTCTAGCAAGGATTCACGTGAACATCTCTTTCTTTGAGTGGCCCAAATCCATTGGAATGCCGAGGTATTTCCCTGTCTTGTCTATTATCAGTACTTTGAGTTGTTGAGCCATGTTTCTTTTCATAGTTAAAGGGCAATTGCTGTTGAAGCATACTTCTGATTTGGTCAGGTTTATGGCTTGACCCATGGCGAAGCAATATTGGTTTAAGATGGCTGTAAGGTTTTGGCATTCTTTGATAGTCTTATCCAAAAAAAAAAATATAGCATCATCGGTAAAAAGTATGTTGGATGGGGTAAGGCAATACCAATTTAAAGTTATTCCTTTGAGGCTTCTATCTTCTATAGCTTTGTGCATCAACCAAGACAAAGCATTTGCCGTTAGTATGAATAGGTAAGGGGAAAGTGGGTCGCCCTGTCTAATTCCCCTTGAAGGTGTGAAATATGGCATTGGCTCCCTATTTATCTTCACATCGAAGGAAATCGTAGAGACATTGCATGATCAAAGCTACCCACCTCTCGCAAAAACCTATCTTCTGCAAGCACTCTCTCAAGAAATCCCATTCAATTTTGTCATAAGTTTTCTACATATCCAATTTCAAAATTGCCCGAAACTTCTTCTTCTTCTTTTATTCTCAACTGATGGAGGACTTCCTTAACTATGAGGATGTTATCTTATATTTGCCGACCTTGTACAAAGGCACTCTATTCAGTAACTATTATCTCTAGGAGCCATAGTTTCAGTTTATTAGCCATGACTTTGGATATGATTTTGTAGTTGAAATTACATAGGCTAATGGGTTTAAATTGGCATATGCTTTATGGGTTTTTGATTTTTGGTATCAAAGAGATGTGTGTTTTGTTAAAGAGGGGGTCAAGTATACCTGTTTCAAAGAAATTCTGCACTAACTGTAGTAGTTCAATTTTGATATCCTCCCAATAGTGCTGATAGAACTGACCATTTAGTCTGTCGGATCTTGGGGCTTTTAGTTAACCTAGTTGGAAAATCGCTTCTTTCAGTTCTTCGAGGGTTATGTTTGCCATAAGCATTTCATTCATTTCTTCATTTAATGGGATGGGGCACTAATTTAAGACTTGCTGAAAGTTCCTCGGTCCCACCGATTCGTAGAGTGTTCGATAAAAGTCCCTTATGTGTTGCTTAAATGTGTCCGGTTTCCTACACCAATTTTCTTCGTCTATTTTCAGCATCATATTTCTATTCCACTACCTTCTTTGCCTTATTGTTGCATAGAAGTACTTTGAGTTCCTATCTAGGACCCAATTGATGCGGGATCTCAACCCCTAATATTTTTCCTCTTGACTCCAAAGTTTGTCGATTTGGTTGATAATGTTATGGGTTTCCTCTTTGCTGAAGTTTCCTTGAGTTCTATTGGTGATCTCCATTAGTTTCCTCTTTAGTTCCCTGATTCGAATTGGTACATTTGAGAACTTTTCTTTACTCCAGGTTGCTAGTTCCTTTGAGACTTTACGGACTTTCTCCGAGAAGCTTTTATTATTTGATAGACTCCCATTCCAAGCTTTCTTTATGATCTCCCCATATTCTTGATCTTCCAACCAGTAAGCTTTAAATTTAAATTCTTTATTTCTTTTCTTGCTTTTAGGTTGTAATGTAAGAAGTGGGCTGTGTTCCAATCCGACAGTTGGAAAAGCCTGAACTTCGGCGTTAGGGAAGGTAATTCTCCATTCCATGGTGCATAGAACTTTATCTAATCTTTTTTTAACTAGTGCCTCTCCTTCTCTATTGTTTGCCCAAGTACAAGCGCAACCTTTGCTATCTATATCCATTAGGAAACAATTATTTAAGAGTTCACGAAAAGCTGCTATTCGATAGTGATTTGCTTCCCGTTTCCCTACCTTCTCTCAAATATATAAAATTTCATTGAAATCCCCCATGCAAATCCATGGTAGTATGTTGTTGGACTGGATCTCCCTTAATTTTTGCCATAGCATTAATCTCCCCTCAAGGCTCGTCGGAGCATGGAGGAAAGTTATCCTCATTAGACAACCACTAATCGGGTCTTTACACTCCAAATCAATGAACTCTTTAGAGTTGGAATTCACCTTTAATTCTACTTTTCCACTCCACATAATAGCTAAACCTCCCGCCATACCTTCTGAATTTTCTAAAAATAGATTTGGGAACTTGAAGCGTCTTCTAATGCCCTCCACCATCGTCTCCTTATTCTTGGTTTCCATTAAGAAAACTAGGTTAGGCCTTTTGAGAGCTATGAAAGCTCTTAATTCCTAGAACGTTAGGGGATTGCCTAGCCCTTGACAATTCTAGCTTATAATCCTCATATCGTCTCCGGTGGCTTATTAAGGCTAGCCACCAAAGCCCATTCGCTCCCATCTTTTACCACTTAAATGGGGGTCTCCAAGAGCTCCAAATTGTCAATGATTAGGGGGGCAGGGTATGTCGTATGTTTTTTATCTCTAAATCTTCGAATTTTTCTTGTTGTAGTTTCCTTACTTCACTAGGTTCGGCCTAGGCAGTTCAAGACACATTATTTGTTTTCCATTCTCTTTCTCCTTTGCTGGTGTAGAAGCCGAGCCTTCCATTCCTTCTTTAACAAATGAGCTTTCAGCCTTTTCTTTTGTGGATAGGGACATCCCTTATCTCGACTTCATTTCTAACTACTATGTCCATCTCGACTGTTGTGGCTGGTGTTTTAGGGATTGTTTCTTCAGCATCAATGTCTATTCCTATATTATCATAAAAGGCCTGTTTCTATATTATCATAAAAGGCTTCCCAATGAGGGCTATGATTTCACACTTCCGCCTTAAACCAAGGGCCAAATTTTCTAGCCTTATTTTCTGCCCACTCCGTATGCTCATAAGGGATTTCTTCGCAATATGTAGCATAATGGCCAATTCTCCCGTATGAGTAGTAATAATGCGGGAGATATTCAAATTTGAATTCCACCCATAATTTCTTGTTCCCTATGTCCAGTATGGCACCGGATTTCAAGGAAACTGACAAATCCACTTACACCCTTGCCTTCCCAACTTTGTATTTTCCATTTCCTTTTGAATCCACCTGTATTTTTAGTACCTTGCCCACTTTTTCTAGCCAAACCAGCAAACACTTCCTCTAAAATTCTCTAAGGAGGTATCTCACCAATTTGCACCCAAAATGCACATTGCGAAAAGTCATAGTAGTGTTCTGGCATTTCTGGATCACATTGTTTAAGAACCAATAGATTGCTAGCAAAAGATCTGGGACCCAATTTTAAGACTCTTTCTTTTTCCTCCTCCGAATGAAAAACGAATGAGAAAAATCCCGGTTCCTTTTGGGAGCATGCCACTAATTCTGTTTTGCATGCCTTCTTCATCGTATTGAGAAAAGCTTGGAAGTTGACATTTGGTTTTGAGAATAACTTACCAAATAGGGTGTGGTTGCATTCCTTCCTTTTTGCAGGAGGGATTTCCATTTTCACTTCTACTACATTATTCTCCAACCATAAATGGCCTAGGCTTTTTGCATATGGCTGCTAATCGCAAATCGTTCTCTATTTCACCTTCCATTCCTCCTTTCTGCAGGCACTCAGGTGGATGTTGCTTCTGATTCTGCTGTTCACGTGAAGACGGCTAAAAACAGAGGGGATAAACCTTTTTTGGGTTTTTGTAGGGTCTTAAGAAGTGATTTTTGGTGGGTGAGTTGGATTTGCTATTTGTTTCTGTGGTTTTTTTGGGGTTTTGGGTTTAGAATGAGTAACGATTGAAGGGAGCTCTGTGATGGTGGGTGAGAGATTTTGGGGAGGGAGAGGCGAATTGGACTAAAGAAAGGATTAATAAACTTTGAAACTACTTATTTGAAGAAGAAAGGTCAACAAGGAGTTGTGAGATGGGGAGATGGAGGTCGAACCTGAGATGGGGCGGCCATGGGTTAGGATCCTGTCTGGTGGAATCGTAGAAGGTTGAAGGGGTTTGGGGTAGCGAAAGGAAGCTTCTTTCCGATTCTGGACAGTAGATGGATCCATGTAGGGAACGAAGCAGAAGAGGATTCAAGATGGTCATAGGTTTTTGTTTACCCCATCACCCATTGAAGGGGTAGAGGGAAACCCTGCACAGAAGAGAGGGAAAAAGCTTTACACAGCGAGAGAGAAGAAAAGCTACTTTTTCCTTTCGTTATGTGTCGTTAATCCATTCCAGTGTTCGTCCATTGATTATTTGATAGATGTACTCCAAAGGAAAACAAGGTTAAGCAACAATCAATGATGACTTTATCTAAGAAAACAATATCACAAGTGCCACAACTTTCATAAGAATGCACTTGTGGGTCATAACTTCTTTTTTTATTACTGTGAGTGTCATGATTTATGTACGATGTTTACTTGTGTGCCACAACCTTTTTTTTTTTTTAAACACTTAAGCGCTGCATAACTTTTCAATCAATCACTTCCATGCCAAAACTTTTTAAAATGTTCACCACAAGTGTTGTGACAAATCGGATTTCCGGCAATTGGGCGAACATTCTTAAAAGTTTTGACACTCAAGTGATTAATTGAAAGTTATGATACTCAAGTGAACATATTTTGCAATTATGTCACTCAAGTGGTCGAAAAAAAGTTATGACACCGAAGTCAGCATCATGAGAAAGTTGTGATATTTGTGATACCCTCGTTCTACTTTATTTCTATGGGCAGTTTTCGTTGTGCCAAGTTAATTGCACTTAACCACTTAAGCGAAAATCAGAAAGTCTCAGGCCTGGAAAAAGTGAAATCCCATTTATTTACCATCCTTTGAATTCCCATGATTCCCAACTTTCTTCAAATATATGAACAATCCTAATTGGACCAACGAATATTAATTCCAGTCCAGTCTTGCAATCATCTATGATGGAACAAGGTCCTTTTCTTCTTTCCAGGATCACTACCAGAAATGGTAGAGGATGAATAGAAATGGAAGGGGAAGCAACAGGAGCCAATGACTGCTGATCCTGAAGAGGTACTTGAATTTGTGAAATATTTGCGAGCTGAGTAGAAATGTAAGGGGATGCATTAGGGAATGATAAGTTCCAGATTGGGGCTCACAATTTGATTGGGATTACATTATGCTAATCTTCATTAATTCCTGTTTTTCCCAAGAAATGCACCCTCACTAGGTGATTGTCAAACACATTTGATAATTCATGACAAGTCAATGGAAAGACTCTGCAGTCAAACATTTGTATTGTAACTGTAAACTAAGTGATTTTCTGGTGAAGTAGAAGCAACTCCCAAGAAAATTAATGTAACCATGTCTATGTGCAGACCGATGCTTTTGCCAGATTTGTAATGTGGTCTTTCCCAGAATTATTTCGTTGAGAGTCTGGATATCTCGATTGAAGACACTTGTGACATCGGCTCTTTAGCTTATCTTCAGTGAAATCTTTTCTGGGCCCTACTTTATCAAGATGATGGATCAGTGTTGATCGGCTTCTCGGGGCTGGATTTTCCAATGCCAAAGCCGAAGAGCTGGTTGGCACGTCATTCTGTCAGGCCAATGTACATTTTCAGCCAAAGCAGATTAATTGCACAAGAGTGGGAGACAAGAAGCACGGGTTCTGTTAATCTAGCGTATAGTTCTATTCTCTGCGCCTAACTTGTTGAACAAAATTACATGTAAGATATTTCGATTCATGTAGCATATGAAAATTATGGATCTAATAATACAGAATGCTCCAATCCAGAAATAAAGCTCCAATCATTCACCTCGCCGTAACAATGAATCTGGTCATTTTATGATTTGATTGAATTATAACAATAAATCAGGTAAAAGTGCAATCTTTTGAACAACCAAATGAGCAAAAAATAGTTATGCACAAGATTTAAACGAGGTTCTAAGTAACCTATGGGTTGGACTAGTCTATCAATTGATCAAAATGTGTGTGCAGATTAGTCCCACAACATGTTGCAGATTAGTCCCACAACATGTTTTATTCTCTCACTCTTATACGTAGACAATCTCAAGTTTGAATATCTACTTCAAATTATCTTGCATTTTAGTCCACTCACGACGACATCCCTAATCCACCACACACTCAAGACAGATTCTTGAATAGAGTCCGAAAGCGTGCTAGTTATGCACATGAAAAAGAGAGACCCCCGCGCCTACGCAGTAACCAAATGCGCTTGTTCTGACATTAGCTAATGTTTAGCTAAACCTGAAAAATGACCCGAATCATTTAATTTCAAATGGATAGAAATGGAGCAAGTTCCTTTCTTTTTGCCTTCTTTCCCTTTATAATTCATATCTGAAAGCATTAACCAATGGAGTTGAGAGCCGCATCTTTGAAAAAAATCATCTGAAGGAGAGAATTTTCATACCTGAGATCCGGCAGGAATCAAATCTTCTATTAATCAAAGTCTATGAGCTTGGACCCTTGTGCTAATGCTTTTTCTAAGACATAGACTGCATGCAGTGCAAACAATTGTTACAGAGAAATGCGTAACGATGTTGATCTAGGACCATCCAAATGTTTTGATCGATCACATGAGGGCTCTCAACCACAGCGTTTAGGACAGCAAAAGAAATCAAGGAAGCATCTTGGAATGAATCTTTTTTTTTGCATTAGGTGTTGAACAACTTGGAAGAATCTATCAACATTAAGGCTACGTCCGTTTCGTGGAAAGTGTGGTGTTTTCGGAAATTGTTTTCCAAGAAGTCATTTCCAGGAAAATAATCATATTTTTTAGTGTTCAGCTGAAATTTGAAAATGAATTAGAAAATATTTTTTGTTTTTCGGTAAAGAAAATCTTTTCCTACATGCACTCATTTTCAATCAATTTTTTAAAATCTTTTTTTAAAATTTATAATTTTTTCCTTTCCTTTTCTTTCTTTCCTTCTCTTCTTCTTCTTCACCTTAGCCGATCATCGACCACGGCAGCAGCCGACGACTGGCCATTGGTGAGCTTCGGCTTGTTCACTAGATCTAGCTAGGCCCAAGCTCGTTGTCCTCAGGCAAACTCAGCTTTGCCAGATCAAGCGAGGCTGCCTCGCCATAGGCTGGAGCTTGCCAATGGCTAGTCACTAGCCGCCGCCATGGCTAGCAACCGGCCAAGGCCAAAGAATAAGAAAAAGAGAATGAAAGAAAGAAAAAAAAAAAAAAAAAATTAAAAACTCAATTTTTAAAAAAAGAAAAAGAAAACATAAAAATGAAATGAAAATGTGTTTGATGAAAGAAGAACGTGGGTTCCCTCTTGGCAATCTTCGTGAGCGAAGGTATGAGATCTCTACTATGCGCTCCCAACATATATGTACACACTTGGTGGTTCCATAAAAGTTATTGGCACGCTAGAGACAAATAAATCTTGGCAATTAATTTTTGTCTAAAATTACCGACGTAACGCTCTAATCATTATTGGCTATCTTATGAATTTTCTTAATTTTTTCTCTCTTTTTTCTATTTTCTTTTTTTCTTTTTTATTTTCTTTCCTTTTCTACGCTATCGTTCATCTTCTACTTTGGTTGTTCATCCGATGCCCCTCCCATGGAGGCAGCATCTAGTACAGCGAACAGGCCCTGGAAGCTACCAATCTCCACCCTCGGCACCTGCCAATACCAACAGAATCAAATCCATACCGGCGGTCTCGTCCTGGCCGTAGAGGCCGGCAAAATGAAACCCTTAGAGACATTATTGATGAATTTCTCCGAGTTCCGAGTAAAAACATTCCAAATTTCGAAAACCTACTACGTTTACGCTTTCTCCCCCGCTTTACTGTGCATTGTCATCAGCCAAACGGTTCGAAACTCAACAGACAAAAACAGGACGCACCAACAATCGAAACGGGTGGTTCGTTAAATCAAAACACACACAAATGACATCAAGTCAGCACATTTGTTTCGAAGCTAGGGCTTCGGGAATGAATTTTTCCTCCATTTCTTTTAACTGACGGTGAATTGTGCCTCCCATTCTAACCGAAAAGGACGAACGAGAGACTAGCTGACGAGAAATTGCGAGGGGTCTGGTGAGGAAGGCTGGGGAAGCATATAAGAATTGGTGATGTTCTAGCGAAAATACGCACCCCAGTTGTAAAATCTAAAAGAAAAAAAATATTTAATTTAAGGACAAGAAACTAGTATTTTAGCGATTGACTTAATGATAATTAATTGGACTAATAAGTTACCGTTTGATTTTTACTCACCAGAGATATTTCGAATTTATTTTTGATTATTGAAATTTACCATGCATACAAAAAAACTTCATGTTTGGTGAACGGAATAAAGGAAATGGTGCAAGATTTCAAATTAGAACTATCCCGTCACATTCTCCCTAGAGATTTAAAACTTTAAAAGTGATACTAAGAAGAAACCATTTAGATTGTCGAGTAGAGCGAAACTTTTCTTTTTTAGAAAAGAAAACTCAGCAGCACTTTGCTGTGCTGTGTAACAAAAACACATTCACGTTGTCCCATTGATATTTAGTATCTGATTAGTATGGGTTCCGTTTTATATTTTGAAAACCCTAATTACTCCTCGCTCCCTTGCGCTCGCTGCGCCTCCATAACGCACGCTCTCTCTGAGAAAGAATTAGAAACCCTAGCCGCCGGTCGCCTCTCAGTCGTCGCGCACGATCCTAATTCTCTTAACTCTCCCGGCTCATCACGCTCTCGGTCGCCTCCCAGCTGAGCTCTCGCCTCCGGCCATCAGTCTTTGCCGGACTCCGGCCCTCCCTTGCAGTCACGGCCTTGCCTCCCTCGCCTCATCTCTCGCACGAGTGGCTCTTTCAGTCTCCGTCGACTCTCGCAGCGACGTTATTCTCGCTCGGGTCCATTCCGGAAACTGCTTTGAAAAATAAACGAGTTTTGGCTTCGAACGCTGCGAATCCATTCTGGAAAACTATTGCCGCCATCATCAGTCATTCCACCGCCGGGTGGATTCTTTCCCGTCATTGTTGCGGCGCCTCTTGATATTTTGGAATTGCGACTAAGACTCCTCTCTTCGGCTTTTACCCGAGAAAGCTCGAATTTCCGGGCCTTCCTTCGAAGCTTCTACGTCGGACTCGAGACACCATCCGAACTTTCTATCTTCTGTTCGCTAGAAATCAAGTTTTCAAGGTGAGTTATGGTTCCTTTGCTTCAGTCTCTTCATCAGGGCAAATAGAATTTGATGTTGGCTTGCTGTTCGTTCAGAATTCAATTAGGAATTGAGCTACATTCATTGATATAAATTGAATTTTTGTTGATGGAACACTGTGAATTCTGATAGTTCACTCAAGTCTCAAAAATCGCTGAACCATCTTTGCTATCAAGTAGATTAGATTAGTTCCATGGGCGGTTACTGGTGTATTTTCCGATTCCCAGTGTGGAACCAGCACCGGGAACCACCCACCCTCGAACCGATCACCCCTAATTCTTAGGGCATAATCTATGTTGTCAAGATTTGAGTAGAATTGAACTTTTCTTTTTGGAAAGGTGTTAAAAACGTGCATAGTCAACTTTCACAGGCTGGACTCCCTGCATATTTAGCCAATCCTAGCTTCCAAGTTTAATGACCTACAAAGGTCTCCATTTGTAATCTCGCTTCTGAACATTTTCATCTCTAACTGCCCCTGCTTCCACTTCTTGTCCTCACACTTCAGCAGAAGGTCACGGAATGGCTACTTCATCAAGATATGACTATGAAGTATTCTTGAGCTGCAGAGGATCAACTACTCGAGAAGGTTTTATCGACTTCCTCTACACTACTCTGTTAGATATGAGAATCCGCGCATATAAGGACGACGAAGAACTCCGCATTGCTAAAGAGTTCGACCCACAACTTCTCCAAGCAATTAATCAGTCAAAGATCTCAATACCTATCTTCTCGAAAGGTTATGCCTCTAGCGTATCGTGTCTTAAGGATCTAGTCCAGATGGTCGAGTGCCAGAAAACTAGGGGACAAAAGATTATGCCCATTTTTTATGATGTGGCACCTTCAGAGGTTCGACACCAAACCGGGGGTTATGGAAAGGCTATTCTTTCACATGAAAACAAGAAGCGATATGACGAAGAGACCATGCGTGAGTGGAAGGCCGCTCTCAAAGAAGTATCATTTCTCGAGGGATGGGACTTGCACGACATGCCCGACAGGTGACTGCTATTAGCATTCCCTCTCACGTGCCTTCTATCATTAAAACTCGTGGCATTTCATATGGTTTCTTTTCTAGATTTATGTTAGCTTCTTTGAAATTGAATTCTGTGTTATTGAAGTTATACCGGAGAAATCATGCTAAGTAATGGCACACTCCCAATTTTGTCCCATTTTATTCCAAGCAACATCTTTTCCAGTTCAGTTCATTCATTAACTGGAAGAACCAATGCTAATTCATCTACAGTGGAATAAATCCTTGAAGAACACATCTCGAATTCAATTTGGTCTTGTTAGAACATAGTTTAATTCAACACTGTTTTCTAACACAATTGTCTTTTGCCTCCAACAAACACTAGGCAAGAAGGCGAGTTCGCAAGAAAAATTACTCAGAAGATTTTCAGTGAGTTGAAAAAGGCTTATCTGGCGGTGTCAGACTACTTGGTCAATGTCGACAACCATGTGGATGCAATCATGGAAATGATAGGTGCTGGAACAAGTGAAACGCGGATTATTGGAATTCACGGGATGGGTGGCACTGGAAAGACGACTATTGCCAAAATCATCTACAATAAGATTTTACCTGGTTTCGAGAATTGTTGCTTTCTATCCAATATCCGAGAAATGTCAGAACGCAAGGGCATTCCATTTTTGCAAAGGCAGCTTATCGCTGACATCCTCAAGGAGAAATTAATGGATATAAAAAACATTGATGAAGGGACTCAGATAATTAAAGGCAGATTGTATGATAAAAGAGTCCTCCTGTTTCTTGATGATGTGGAAGAAGAGAATCATATGCGTGCACTTGTAGGTAAGCGTGATTGGTTTGGTAAGGGGAGCAAAATCATTATTACTTCTAGAAGGAAAGATGTTCTCGAAGTTCCTGAAGTGGATTACTGTTATGAGTCTACCGGTATGGATGCCAATCAATCTCTGCAACTTTTTAGCAGACACGCCTTCAGAAGAGATTATCCTCTAGACGATTATTTAAACCAATCCAAAAAAGCGATAGAGATTGCTGGAGGTCTTCCGCTAGCTATTGAGGTCATAGGTTCCCTTTTATCTGTCACTGAAAAGAAAATGTGGGATGTCAAATTGGAGATGTTGGCAAATGTTCCTCATAAGGAGATTCAGCGGAAGCTGAAAATAAGTTATGATGCATTAGATGATGGAGAAAAGTGTATATTCCTCGATATAGCTTGTCTTTTCGTTGGATATGACAGAGACATTGTCGTTCATTTCTGGGAGGCATCTAAAGTAGCCATGGAAATTTTGGAAAACATGTCTTTGATAAAGATTAATGAGGATAATAGACTGTGGATGCACGACCAACTTAGAGACCTTGGAAGAGAAGTGGTCCGTCAGGAGTGTGAGATCAAAATAGAGAAGCAAAGTAGGGTGTGGAATCCTGAGGAAGCATTGGATTTGCTGAGTACACACAAGGTAAAATCCACCCAACAATAAATTGCTAGTTCATTATGGATATTTTCTTTCGAAAAAAGCCAGTTACTTTTTGTGTTATGTAAGCACCACTGTGACCTACTCAACCAATATCTTGGCTCTTTTATTAAGACTAAAGACTCAACACAACCCCTTAAAATGGTGAACCCGAATGATTATGTTTCCCTTCAACCTATTTGCTTTTAAATTTTTCCTTTGGGCAGGAAAAAACGAAAGTTGAAGCTCTTCGCCTCAAATGTGACCATCAGCACCAGTACTGCTTTACCTTTGAAGACTTTAAGAGACTACCAAATCTAAGGTTTCTTGAAGTTGATGGTTGGAGGGAAAATTCAAATTTCAAAAGGAGGCGTCATTTCTCAAAAACTAATGTTTTTCAGGAAAATTCACTTCTCCTTCCACAATTACGATGGCTTTCTTGGCATGATATTCCTCCCACATTTAACATAACAAATTTCTCGGTGGAGAATATTGTTATTGTTGATCTATCTTTTGGTAAATTTACGCATGATTGGGATGGGTGGAGCCACATGGAGGTATGTTATATGCTAGACTACATCTATTAGTTTATCTTATTAGATTTAGAAGTCATCTTTCCATGATATTTCTCTTACAGGTGATAAAGAATTTGAAAGTTCTGAATTTGACCAATTGCTGGTACTTGGAGAGAACTCCCAACTTGTCTGCTCATGCAAGTTTAGAATGTTTGATCCTACGGGGCTGTAGCAAATTAGTCGAAATTGATAGGTCGATTTGTCGGTTGAAACAATTAGGTTCCTTAGATGTAACCTATTGTTCGGATCTCCAGAGGCTGCCAGACGAAATTGGTGGACTAGAAGCTTTGAAAGAACTCCGGATTGATTGGACTCCAATCGAGGAAATCCCTAATTGTCAGGGAATGAGAAATTTAAGGATTTTCACCGCTTCTGGTTGTAGGATAACCACACTTCCCCTCTCAATTGGAGATCTTGCAAGCCTTCAATACGTATATCTGAAAGAGTGCCGAAGGTTGGAGGGGCTTCCAGATTCAATCGGGTATTGTGAATCTTTGATTGAGCTGGATATATCCTGGACAAAGATCAAAGAACTACCCGATTCCATGGGAAGGTTGAAAAATTTGAAACTAGTGAAGATGACTGGGAGTTACATAAGCAATATACCGGAGACCCTTTGGACAGTGGAGAAGCTCGAAGAAATAACAGCCGCAGATAACCGGTGTTTGCATCTGAAAATTGACAATTGCATCTACAGAAATCAATCCCTGAGGATCTTGAGATTGAAATGTGCTGAAATATGCACAATACCGAGGCTTCCTGAAAGTCTTACCAATCTATATTTGTCTAAATTGGATATGATGACATTTCCAGATCTCTCAAACCTAATTAATTTGAAGGAATTGGATCTGCGGTTTGGGCCACGTCATCATGATGTGAAATCTTATGGGCTTGTGGGAGATCTGATGCCGCGGTGGATTGGGAAGCTAAGCAAACTGCAATATCTAGGTCTGGAGTGTGATTATGTGATCGCCTTACCGACAGATATTAATCTCCTTCCTCAACTCAAGACACTTAACCTCCACTGCTCTAATTTGAGTTGCCTCCCGTGGCTTCCTTCAAGTTTATCATCCTTATCTGTGAACGATTGTATGTCACTTTGTTTGATGGATCTATCGAATTTGAAGAAACTATCATCTCTTAGAATTTGCTCCTCTCCAATTTCAGAGATGCGAGGCCTTGGTTGTTTGGGGAACCTTAAATATTTGCGGATTTTTGACCTTGGACAGGTGAAAATACTACCTGATTTAAGTGATTTAAGCGAACTACGTAGTCTAGAAGTACGAAGTTGTGGTAAGCTGGCTTGAGATTCAAGGCGAACTATCACAATCTTTGGAAGAATTGGAGATTTGTTCCTGTGAATCTTTACAGGAGTTGCCTGATCTGTCAAGCTTGAAGAGATTGCGAAAGATTGTCATAGAAGATTGCATGAAATTAAATGTGGAGGCAATTCTTGGCATTGCTCAAAGAAGTTGGGCAAATTTGTGGCAGAACCTACAAAATTTGCAGATTTCCGACCTTCAACAGGTGGAGAAACTACCTGATCTAAGTAATTTAAACAAACTAAGTTGTCTTGATGTACGGGGTTGTGGTAATCTGATGGAGATTCAAGGCAAACTACCACAATCTTTGGAAGAATTGGGGATCTATTCATGTGAATCCTTACGAAGGTTGCCTGATCTGTCAAGCTTGAACCAATTGCAAAGGATTGATATAAATGATTGCACGAAATTAAATGTGGAGGCAATTCTTCGTTCTGCTCCAAGAAATCGTAAAAGAAGTGCACCTTGGTCTTGAAAGCTTCTCGATCCATAATGACGTAGTTTTCCCTCGTGTTCAAACTTTGAACAAACTAGCGTAAGTTATTTTACTTGACAACCAATGTTTTCCTTTTTTGCAATCCAATTCTTTACAGATATGGGCAGAGAAGTTTCACATGCACATCTTAATTACCTTTTTGGGATTGTATGTCTGAAATAATGCTTTCACCATCTCAATGCCAGAAGCGTCCGCTTAATTAACTCGCTGGTGGTTTATTTGAAATTTTCTAAATCAATGCTTCATGTCCTGTTAATTAAATCTATGCTGATGTGGAGGCAGTTTACAGGATTTTTCTGTAGTTCAGCATAACGTTAAAAGAAAAAGCTAATGGATCCTGCATTCTGCATTAATATGCTTGTGTTCATTTTAATTTCCAAAAAAGGTGCTCTTCTTAGTGGATTTGCAAATGTTATTAAGAAGTTGTATAATGAAGAGAGGAATTTCATTTGGGTAGCGACATTACTAATTGGTGCAGCAAAACTTCGATCTGTGACAGGAGAGGAGAACCATGTAGCTTCTCCAAGGTATCATGAATCACTGAGTAGTTAAGGCTAAATTTTAGTATTATTGGTGCATAGGACATATGATAAGGTCTCGACTTCTGGTCAGAAATCAATAAATGGACTCTTCTGTGATTCTCCCCATTATTGCCTACATTTTCTAGAAATGGTTATGACTAGGTGATTATCTGTAATAGAAGCCCTTCCATTCACCTCAATTGGTACCAGAGGATTTTTTTAGGTATTAAGATTGACAACAAGTACTAAGGGAGAGCTCGAACGACTACCTTTTTGCCAGTTTCTGATGTTGCTGAGAGGAATTAGAGTTGGAGAAACTTACAGAAATCTTTTGGTGCAGGGAGCTGTGGCTACTCGGGCAGCTTTATGAATGAAGACCGAATGGAGGAAGATGAAGGATGACATTTAATGTGGACTGTATACCCTTTCTCATTCTTGGGGTGGTAAACCATGTATTCATCTGTTGAGAGCCTGAAACTTTAAGATTAGTGAGGAGAAGTGGTTACCTATTGATGAAATCGTTTAATCTATTGAACTCGATCTAAAGTTTTAGTTGGATGGTTGGCCCTTTTTTGGGAGAAATCATCAGAGCAGGTTAGAGGGATTTATTTTGAAATTTGGGGCATCGTACGTATTGTTTTTGGGGGTAAAGGGCTATTTACGCAAACCAGATTGTTTGTTAATCTTTTCTGTGGGGCAGTAAGAATGAATATTGCATTCCATCTAAAAGGCATTGGAAGAGAAATAAGTTAGGAGGCATTAGATGATGGGAAAAAGAAAATCTTTCTCAATATAACTTGTCTTTTCGTCGGATATGACAAAGACATCATGGTTCATGTTGGAATGAGCCTGCAAATTTTTTAGAAGAAGCTATGGAAGTCCTAGAGAACATGTCCTTGATAATGGTTCTTGAGGATAACAAGATATGGATGCATGATCAGCTAAAAGGCCTTGGAAGAGAAATCACCTGTCAGAATGGTGGCATGGAAATAGAATAGCAGAATAGACTGTGGAATCATGAAGAAGCATTAGATTTGCTGATGAGAAGCCAGGTAAAATTCTGCTATGATCTATTTCCGGGTTCAACAACACTAGTAACATGCCCCTTCAATTTGGCGACTTCTTTCTGGTATTCCAATCTCTCTAGCACCATACTCATCTACCGCACTAATATTTAGCCTCCTGTGAAGTTATGGGAGGATTTTGCTCGACCTCTGAGAAAAATGAACTGGAAGTGATGTGTTTTTCTTTTGGCAGGGAAAAGACAAAGTCGAAGCTCTCTGTCTCCAGTTTAACCATCGACGACAATACGGCCAGGACATTTGGAGACTTTCCAACCTAAGATTCTCTCGAGTAAATATAGTAAACTTGCAGGTTGAACTTACGGGAGACCTTCGTGCACAAACCAGGCTTTATTGGCACGGTATGCTGTCAAATGTTCTTCCGACATGTATTTTCCCAAAAGAAGTCACGTTTCCTTCCCAAATTGCGATCGTGAGTATGACACCCCTTCCAAATTCAAAATAACAATTTTTTTGTTACAAGTATAGTCTTTCTCAATCTGTCAGGGAGCAAAGTTACAGAATATGCTGGGGAACATCTCTTATGCATGGCGTTGTATCTTTGTTAGATCCAACTCTTACCATAGCAAGCTATTTCTGTCGCAGATGGCAAAGAAATTATGTGTCATGGATCTAACGTGTTGTAAACACTTTAGATAGAACTCCCGACTTCTCTCTACATGTTAATTTAGAACAATTGATCTGTGAGTAGTTATGTGAAAGCTTGGTCCAAATTGACGATTCATTGGTCAGTTGAATCACTTAGCTTGCTTAAATGTGAAGCACTGCAGGAAACTTCACAATCTACTGGATGAGGAAAACTGGAATCTTTAAAGGAACTCCTGATTGATTGCACATCGATATGGAAATCCTGGAATATCAAGCACTGACGGATCTCGAAATTCATTGTTCATCATTGAAGATAAACAATTACACAACTTCCCATCAACTAAACTCTTACAAGCCCTGAATACACAAATTGATGCCAGTATCATTACGTTCAAGTGCATTAATTTTGTTAATTTACATGTTGGTCATTAATGTGAGATCTTTCCAAATTGCTAGTTTGTACCTTAAATTTGAAGCCAATACCCACGCTTTATAAAATTTGACTTTGTTACAGCTTAAACAATGAAGGATATAATCAAATGTGTAGGCTATAATCGGTGACAAAAGTATTCACCTTTTGATTATCCTAAAGGAGCTTTAGTTTCAACACTGACAAGAAGAAACGGTCCTTGACAAAAGTCTTACTTGACGGCCTGAGCTATTTCTCTCGATAATTGGAGATGGAGTCCTTCTGTGTAGGTGAACTATGACCGACTAAATTGATGCCTACAGTGAACATCCAGCTGATCAGGTAAAGAAAGATACAAGACAATAGAACGGTATTTCTTTCCCCACATTTTGGTGTTATACTCTAGCCTTTACCGCAACGTACAAACTCTATCTAATCGTACAGTGTCAAGGATTTGGTCTCTTGCACAATGTGCTTTAAATGGTCATAATTGGCAATACATGCTTTGAACTAAAGAAGGAAATTTAGTTCTTCAAGTTTCCATTACTGTTTATACCTGCATATCAGAAAAAAAATAAAAGGTAAAAGCTTACAACTCTCATTCCAAAGGCTAATTGGATTATTGTTACATATCAATGCCAAGATGATATGAATTGTTTACCTCCTAAAAGTTAACATTTAGCAGAGGTTGCCAGTAGAAATGATGCAAGACAAGGTCATCATCTGCTTCCAAGATGGCTGATTTAACAGTCATCTGCACAACTAGGCTAGGGAACCATTGAAGTACTTACTCCAGCCAAAAAAATCTTATGTGCCAATGTGCCTGTAACAGACGGTAAGGTCACCACTTGAGAAAGTGGTCTCCCGAGGCAGTTTTTGTGTCACCTTATAAAACCGGTTAATTGCCTAACCGTGCAAGTCTCACCGTTCCAAAATTTCACACATCTGCCAATTTTGTGAAGTTCGACACGAGTTTGACCCCCCAGAAAAGGGGGGGAAAAAGAAGGAAAATAGCTGTGCGATTCAACTATGAATAGCTCAGCTCCGCATCCACACATTACGTCTGGCAAACAGCCACAGGCCCAAGACCAGATTGACAGGCAAACATGCAAACAGATTCATTCAATTGAAGTCCCGGAGTTGTATTTACAAGGATGATATATTCAACTTTGTGCTATATACATTCAGAGTGAATTTGAGTAGAGCTCCCATGCATCTTCTGCTGGATATAGACAACAGATTGATGGAATGTATTTCGTGACCAAACTTCATCGCAGAGGTCCCCAATGATCTTTGACAAACCAGGTGCTGACCGAGCATTTCAACTGAAGTTGCTCCTGGCATCGGAGTCTGCAGCCTCAATGCAGAAGAAGGATTCCTGGAAAGCATAAGATTTCCTTTGACATCTTCACCTCCATATTCCGTCAATAGTGCATCTACAATGATTTTGCATGATCCCCAGGTCTCAACCATTAATTTCACACTATAATAAGACTAAATGGTCTACAATGTAGTTCCAGTTACCAATCTGAAGAAACACACCCTCATCAGTCGTCCACAAATATTCCTGGTAACAAATGGACATTCTCCAGAACAAGCTGGTCTATCACATGACTTATTGCATCTAGCATGATAAATCCACAAAAATAATTGCTTGAACAAGTAGCTACGACTGAAACTAGCTCCTTACTTGCTGCATGATGGATATTCTCCAGATGTATCACAATCTTTCTCGACCTGATAAACCAGACTACCAAATCCTATATTATACAGCCATACCTACAACAAAGGGAAGATTACAATTACATTTGAACACTGTTATGAGTACGATTAGTCACCAGAGAAGCAGGTGGAACCAAATCATTTTTACATTATCTCACATCAATATGTTTATCCATGGCTATCTTTGTGCTAGTCACCAATAATTACAAGCATTAGTGTACATACATAATTTTTTTTTGGTCGAAGTACATACATAATTTAAGAGCATATAATTGCACAGAAATTAAGACTAGGTAATCACCCATCACAGACACACACAGACACACAGACACAGACACGCACAGAGATTATAGCAAACATTATACGAGTCTTAAACTTTGGAATCAGTACGAAAGACTCATGATGGCTTTTGCAGGGATGAGAGTTACTCAAATATTTTTGAAAGGTCATGAGTCCTACAAACTACCCTGCTTTGTTAAGAAGATAAACAAACAAGACAGTTATAATACGCTGAAAACAATGTTAGAATACATGAAACTTCACTGGCTATATAGGTTGAAAGAAATGCGAAGCAAACATCAAATTCAGTTAGCGACAATTCCCCATAAATCATTTGATATTCTGTCAAGACCGAAGCTATACCTATCTAGGGAAGTGATGGTACATCTTCTGTGGGAATCAAGAATGGTACTGAGGCAAATGAGGCACAACAAGAAGTCCAGTAGTAATTAGTAATGTTTTTGGCACACGGTCACTGTAGTAGGAAAAAACACTGCATTGCCAAGACGAGGTTGTCCAAATGTTAAAACCTGAACATTCCATGCTTCATGATTGACCTGGAAATGAAGAGTTTCAGTTATATAAGTAAATCAAGCAAATGCTGGTCTGGAAAAAACAGCTTCAGCACACATAATTAGACCACCAAATAACTTGAAAATTAATATATAATGGCCCTTTCAAGACGGAAAAAAAAAAAGAAAAAACACTTTGCATCAATAACCATGTATTATATTTTACATACAAAGGTGAAAAATAGAGTTGCCCTTTCTCTCCATGAGGATTGAAGGTCTAGCATTAACTCCGTCAAGATCCCATCCATAATTTTCCCAACACCAAGCCCCACACACAACAAAACCAAACCCACCCTCAGCACCAAAAAAAGGTGTCAATATATGAATAGTGAGATTGGGTGTGAGTTTACAACCGAGGCGCAATTAGTTGCTTCCACAAGAAGCACTTGGATGATGGTGGGGTGAGTCACATCCTGCTAATAACATAAACATTCTAGGTTCATGGTAAAAATGCCCCTTGAACTCCGAAACTAACTGTAATAAACAGCAAAGGAGAAACTAAATCTTAAAAGGACAACGACGCATAGGCTTGATGTCACAATTGGCTTGAAACAATTTTCAGCAAGAAACCAGAAAAAAGAAGTAAAATTTTAAATCATTTTAAAAGTGTTACTACAAGATGTTATACTTGCTACTAAAACTTTGAGAAAAGGTGTAGTCTAAACTTCATGCGACCTATGATCATATCATAGGCCACACAAACATTTGTACCATCAGACTCCTAAGGTAAAGTTTAACTCTCAAAAATCACCACTTGTCATGGAGATGAGAATCAATGGGACATGAATTTGGATTGAGTACCATTTCTGGGACCAGTTGTGTGATAGGTGCCTAGAAAAGTACCCTGGACCACTCTGTCCAATAAAGTTGAGAGAAAAGGCATAATTTAGACATCGTAGAATTGTCTCCAGCCTACAATATATCTGGCTCTGTAGTCCAACTGAAAAGGAGCTGCTTCGTTTGATTAGAGAGAGACAGAGACAGAAACAACACACAAAACACATATTTAGGATCAATATATAATCTATCTTAAAATGCATTAGCACTTCAAGGTTACATGACATAAAATTTGAGCTTCAAGTGCTTTAAAAAGTTATATGTCCAGAACATAAGCATATCAACAATCCCATAAAGTTTGCAGCCAGTAAACTTCGTAATGATTAATTGGAAGTGTCTTTAACCACTATATCTAGGCATTCAACCAACTTGAAGCTCCATAGCTTAACAGGTAAGACTCAATTCACACAGCTAGATACTTCAACAGTTGGTGGTTTGAGTAAAGGGCTGTTTGCGCTCCATTCTGCCTGTGTTTTGTCTATGGGTCAATTTACCAAAAACGAAAGAAAACAAGATGCTGTCTATAACGAATTGAAAAAGAAAATATGAGAGCAATGGAAAGTTCAAGATCCACATTAAGAGCCTAGACTCTTCAACACAGATTTGGCAGAGAATTCCAGATGACTCTTAACAGATTATAAACTAGATAGGTGGAATAACACGATAGGAAAGAAAAAAATAAACAACAAAATTCACAGGTCCCGAAAAATTCATAAGTCCCGACAATAACAGTTTTTTAACTATCTCACCACAAGATCAAGTCCACAAAAGGATGCCACAGCCCCTCCCATAGAATGCCCTGTCACCATGACGTTGATGTATCCATATAAATTCTTGGCTCTTATAACAGCATCCAAAATACCAGGTCGAACTGTTGTATCGTGATAAGCATAATAAAATCCACGATGAACCTAAGCAAAGCTTAATTAAGTAAGACTGTAACTCAGTCCAAATCAGAAGTATCCACAGCTTGCAAGACGCTAATCTATAGAACTCACCATGGCACCTGGCATGCCAAAGTAATTTATGTCGAGCTGTTTCCGGTAGAGATTTTCAACCCAATTCTGTATGCTATAAACATAAATAGAAGTAGCCACAGCATCAAGGTCCATGGCCACCCCAACATATGCCTAAAAGAATATATATATATATAAGATGCAATTTAAACACAAAGGCATCACAAGCATCGCAAATTGTTAGGTGACTGCGACACGAATTATATACCTGCAAGCAGTGCTGAACACGAATTATCAGTTCAATGAATCCGAACCTCTGCTTTCGGATCAAAAGGCATTAATAACCAGTTCAGAAGCTACTAAAAGGAAGCAGCATATATGGCCACAAAATGTCATCTCAAGAATTGGCCATTTAGTGCTGAGGATAAATTCTTCAGGCAACCTTAGCAACAATGTCATATGAAAACATATTAAATTACCTTGGTCTTTCCACCACATCTACGATAAGTCCAACTATTAAGTTCCGGCAAATCTGACATGTAAAGCTGCCAAATAAAAAGCTTTGCATCTAATTACAATTTTATTGCTTTGAAATGGTGACACCTGAACGGTAATTACAACAAACTCAAGGTGAATGCGAAAATCTTCATCGAGAACACTTACAGCAGATGCATACTCCACCACCATCGTCGCAAGAGTGAGATTGTAAACAGCTTTATGAACCTTGGAGCTCACTCTAAGTTCTGCACTTACCAGTTGAGAAAATTTCAGATTGAAAATGCAGTCATAAGCTCATTCAATTACAAGCAATGGAGCAAGTTTCTCATATCTCTAGCAAGCTATTTTGACAAATCAAGTGAGAGGAACACTTGAAGAAAACATCATCTCAAAACAATATGTCAGTATACTTCCGCTGTCCTTGTTCGTGAACTTAAAGAACTATATGTTCAATGCCGTGTGATGAAAGGTGAATAAGTGAACAACATAAGGCTCCCCTTTCCCATAATGCTACTCCGCTGAAACCAACAAGCTACAGTCCATTATTCAATAGGAGAAAAGCTGAATAGCCGGTAGTTAATCACTGTGAGATACTAGAAAAATTTTATCCCCAAAGTAGAAACAGCAGCATGAGATTCGTATCAAACAAATATAAAGAAATTTGATCGATCTAACCATATTCCAGTGGTGGCATTGATCCAAACTCAGTAATCCAAGAGCTTAATAAATCCAACCAAATAATTCAGCTATAGTATGCCCCATTCAATCGGGTACTACAGCTCCACAACACGGTCAACGATTCCACCAAACCCTGAAATGCCTAATCAGCCAAATTCACAATACAAATCTCACTTCCCCAGGCTCAAAACCGACGCACTCGATACTAGAGCCAGTCGATAAGAATCTTACCACAATCCAGACTCCCATCCGAATCAAGTCAGAGGATCATAACCGTAACCGATTACATGAACGCGAATTGCGATTACCTCTCGCCCCTACCTGCGGCAATGAAGCACTTCAGGACCATCACCCTCAACCGCGAACTACTCCGCTCCACGTTATTCTGCAAGAGGAGCGGATCGAACAGCGTCCTCGAAAAAAAAAAAAAAAAAAAAAAAAAAACCAACATCGCGCAACAAAAGAAATTCCAACCTCCGTACCTTTCCATACACGCAAAACGATCACACGCGATCAAATGGCGCGGTCGCCCGGCGAGATGGAGAGATCGATTGCGGTCTTTGTCCCTATTGCTCGAATTCTGGTCTCGCAGGTTCGTCGACTCCGTAGCGATTTTCGCGACGGACGGCGATTGAAAGCTACGGCGACTTGGGGGCAAAGGAAGGAGGGGACGGTGGATTTACAAATTTTCCTGATTTGCCCTCCGGCGCTTGCTCTGTTGGCGGGCATATTCGGTGTCACGTTCGGTGATTTGGTCTTTTCCGTGAGGGCAATGAAGGAAGTTTTTCTAAAATCGGGACGTTCAGGAAGACTGCATGGCAATGTCTTCTGTTTGGATTTTAGTCCGAGAGAATGAGACGTGCTTCTCTTTTGGAGCTTCTCTTTTGGAGCTTCCTTTGATGCCTTTCGAAGGAGAATTACGAAAATACAGTAAGATTAAGTCAATATTATTTGTCTATTTATTGATATTCGTGGATCTATATAATAATGCGGATTACTCTACTATGATCGCATGCTTCTTGAGTTAATTATTTTCAATTCCAAGATCGAATCAATCTAATAACTCGAATTATTCAAACTTTTTTTATCGATATTATTCAAACTTGAAAGAATGTGATTTAACATGTGTGGCAATGACAAATGAGTTGAACTTAACTGTGGATTGCAAAACCCAGTTCTCTCGCGTTGAGAGAGGGTTCGAGAACGTAGCTTGCCATGACGTATCAATTCTTTAATATTCTTTGAAACTTATATGGAAGTGAATTCGATAGTTTCTACTTTTTTAAGATAAACGTAAAGACAATAGCTTGAGGTTAGTCATTTTATCTAAAATTTACAAAATATTTATAGTGCGAATACGATTGGACTTATCCCTATCTTTTAAAATGAGGGAAAATTACTAAAACGGTTCTAAACCTATTTCAATTTTTCTAATTCAGTACTAAACCTTTTTTTTTGTCATTTCAATCTTAAACATTTTGCAATTATGTCAATTCAATCCATTTGACTAGTTTTGGTCGGCCGCTATTGACATGAATGTTGGCCGGCACTGGTTGTCCGGCCAACGCCAATGTAGCATTTTTTTAATAATATAAGAACCCCTATGCGAGGTATGCGCGATGTTTGGTGGCTCTAACGGATTTACATTCATAGTCAAATGTTTATAAAAGCACAAAAAAGTTAGTACACGGAAACAAAAGGAGGAAATTAAAGAATAAGTGAAATTCTATAGAAATTATTGTGAAGATAAAATAATCAATTTTGTAGAAACCAATCTTCAAATCTCTTCCTTTATTGGTAACATATGTATGTATGTATATATATGTATGTATATATACATGTATATATATAACATAAAAAGTGTAACTGTATGATATGGGATCATGTTTGAATCATGTCGTGCATGTATATATATGTATATATACATGTATATATATTGAACATGAAAAAGTCGCAATCCAACTCGAAGAATGATGACCCAATGATGATGGGATCACACCATCTTCCATCCATTCACAAGTTTGAATCATGTCGTGAGGAAACATTTCACCGGTTGGTATCTCAGGCATTCACAACATTATGTGGAAAGACTCGTAAGTTTTTGGCATATTAGTTACGACCATAGACTCTTGCACCTTATGGCTCAAACAAGATATTATGTAACGTATATAACACTTTTACGGAAGCACAATAATGGATAATCGCATTGATCATCTCTTCCCACATGTCGCAATCCATTGCGACTCAGGCGGAGAGGCCAAGTCGGACCACCCTCAGTCCTCGTGCAGCTCAGCGATTGTTGTTTCTATTGAGTGTGAGATTTTATGGGATCATTGTCAACTATTCTAAAAGTTTAAATTATTAAATGGAAGCGTGATTTAATATTTAATTATATTCTAATACTCTCTCTCACGATTCATCTATTCTTTTGCTAGTATTAAGCGTGGAAATTTAATTTGAGAGGTAATTGGGGCCTGAAAAGATTTGAACTCAAAACCTCCGGTTCGAAATCATAGAAAATAATAAATGAAGAGATCATTATATTACAATCATTGTCAATCCCTTGATTCTAATATCGCCAAGAATCAAGTTATGATTTTGATTGATATCTCCAGATCCTTCTTTCTTACTTGATAAACCAGTGCCTTTACTGAGGTGGACCACTTGTACTAGTGCAAAACAATTGACCCAGTTGAGGTTGTTGTGTGCGGTGACGGTCGCTACCATTGTTGTTTCTGCTGTTCTATTCAAAGATTTCTTCTGGAGGAGTCTAATGAGCACAAGTAAGATCACTGGAGAGGGCAGTCCAAATGACGATGCTGCTATAAACCATGGAGCAGCGGGAACAATGAAATGATTTGAATAAAATGATGAAATAAGATATCTCGGTTAGTATATCTCCGAGGACTTCACACGAACAGAAAGTATTGTAAGAGCTACTGGTGTGAACCCCTGACTAATGGGTTGCGGTGCATGATTTTGGGGTTGACTTTGTTCGATTCGCATGCTGGTCTTAACAGACAAACATCAAGAATCTCCATCTTGAAGGGAGAACACATCTACAAACAGCCGAGATGGAAGGGAAAGTCTGACGTGGACTTACTGCCTTAAAAGGGATTGCTCTATGACTTCAATTCAGTTAGATCGGGTGGACCTTTCGGTGTCAAAATGCCGCTGTTAGTTGCTCGATTTCAGGTACATGTGAATTTAGAAAGATTGATCTCCACCACCTCCCTAAGGAGCCTAATAAAAGGAATGTTAGAGAGAACCCTTGATTAATGGGACATCAATGAAACGTACGCCTGAATGTCAAGGATTGAAGAGTCTACGAATTCTCTGTGCTTGCCTCGTTCCTCACTGACTATAAAACCTTCAATCACTCGCCTAACTTCCCTATCGAGGCTTTCTCTGCGAGGAGCTGGGATCGTGGAGCTTCCCAACTCAATTGGATCCCTTGTAACCCTTGCACACTAGTCTTTGACAGCCTGCAGTGGACAAAGACGCTATTAGACTCAATCTGGAATTGGAGCTGAGTGAACTCAACCAACTGGACAGATTGGCCAACTGAGTGGCTCGTAGAAACTCCTGGCTTTTCATTTAGATCATTGTGGTAATCTGGTCGACAGGAATAACTGGAAAATTTGTGTATCTTCTCCAGCAACTCTATCAAGATGTTTCTAATGTATCAATGTGGAAAAAATTAAAACAAGTAGGCATTCTTCACCACGGGAGACTTGGAAAGTCGGCACATTATGGAGTTGCTTGATCAAACTTGGCAAAATTCTGTGAAAGAAAAAGGAATGGACACCTGCTCTTTTGAGTACCTTTTTTCCCGATAAGAAGAGCTTCCTATTCTGTTATAGTTATGAATTACAAAGAGGTTTATGTAAATCTTATTTTTAGGTGCACATTGCATGTTGACTAGCGAAGACTAAGAGCAGCAAGTAAGATCATTGGAGAGGGCAGTCCAAATAACGATGCTGCTATAAAACCATGGAGCAACGTGAACGGAGATATGATTTTGAATAGAATGACCAAACAAGGAGAAGGAAGCTAAACAAGGTCCCTCAAAGTGTTCTTACTAGTAGAAGAATCTAACACTGGATAACTCGGTTAGTACCTCCTCTCGGAGGACTTCATACGAACAGAAAGTATTGTAAGAGCAATTGGTGTGAACCCCCGACTAATTGGCAAAGAGGGGCATGATTTTTGGGGGAAGTTATGTCGACTAACTTGCTAGACGTTGACTTTGATTGATTCGCATACTGGTTTTAATGGGAAAATACATCTACAAGCTACCAAGATGGAAGGGAAAGTCTGACATGGGCTTACTGCCTACAAAGGGATTGCTGGATGACCTCAATAAAGCGTGTGCTGAATGTCAAGGATGGAACAGTCTACAACTTCTCTGTGCTTAACATGGACTCCTGCCTTAATTGAGTCTTCCGCAGTCACAGAAATTCCAGGCCTTGAGAGTCTGGAAAGTCTTAGAACTTTGGAGCTAAATAAACTCAACCAAGTAGGCAAATTGGATGATCTGAGTGGCTCGAAGAAACTAATGGCTTTTTATTTACATCATTGTGGTTATCCGGTCAACCAGATTTGTTGGAAAATTTGTGGATCTCCACCAGCAACTCAGTCCTGAAGTTTCCTAATGTATCAACGTTGAAGAAATTAAAACGGATAGACATACTTTACAATAGGTGATTTGGAAATTCAGCACATTGTGGAGTTGCTTGATCGGACTTGGCAAGTTTCTACAAGAGAGAAAACAATGGAAACCTGCTCTGTTGAGTACTTTTTTCTGATAAGAAGTGCCTCCTATTCCGTTACAGATACCAATTACCAAGAGGTTTATGCAAATCTTCCCTTGATGTGCACTTCGCATGTTGACTTCTTATGTGGTTTTGTAATTCTATATACCCTTATTCGGATCTTCTTTGTTTTAATTTGGTTTGGTTTAGATGTTTTAGTGGCTTTGAATTGCTAATTAACTTACCTAGTGAGGTTGAGTCGATTTGTAAAACTTCTAAGTGCATTATCTTGCCAATTTACTATATGACGATTTATCAGAGGAATCCTTATAATTGTTGCTTCATATTACTGAATCCGAAGTTGTTCGATGCCCATGCTTCACGCAAGAGAAAGTTAACTTCATCACACTGTATAGGATAAATATTTGTTATAAAAAGTGTGAAATATCTCAGCACTAAGGGCATCACCTCTACGGCAATAATCCTACTCAAAATTGTAACGTAAAGAAGATAAATACTCTACCTTGATAAACACATGTCCAGTTTGTTTTTAGGGTAAAGCATCGCTCTTAAGTTGGATTCACATGAGTTTAAGGGAAGGTGTAACAATTCTTAATTAAAAAAAAAAAAAATTCCCATTGCAAATGGACTTAGTCTGACATACCCAATGTTGAGGTAAATCTAAAATAATAACCCAAATCATTTAATTTCAAATGAATTGAAGTGTGGCAAAAATTTTCCCAATGATAAAAATTTAACATGTAATAGTCTCGCGCTGTCCATGAGTTTTTATATTTTCACTTTTTTTTTTATTTGTAATAGATAATCCACAAGCATTAACCGAGAGAGTGAAGAGCCACACCTCTGAAAACATTATCTAAAATAGAGAACTTTCCTACTTGAGATAGGGGGAGTCGATTTTTTTTTTTATTCATTTCAGTCATTGGAGAGTCTTCATTAAATTAATTTCAATCATTAGAGAGGCTTCTGAGTTTGATCGGGAAATTATAATTGAGTTGGATTCCAAATGGGATCTAATAGGTCACATCAGTTTCATGAGCTTATTTAACGCACTTTTTAGTGGTTCAAAGTTTTAATACGATACTTATGAATAAATTTTCCGACCTATGTTGACACAAGATTGTGCTTACACATTGGTTTTGCGCACTCTATTTTAATAGTATTTTGTATAATAATCAGCACAAAGTACGGATTTATGTCTAACTACAACGCTTTATGATGAGCAAATTATTGATACTAAGGAGGGGTTAAATGCGAAGAATGGTTCACCTCGAGAACAATGTGTAATCTTTTCTTAATTTCATTGTTCTTTTTTTTTTTTTTTGAACAGTTCTTAATTTCATTGTTCGCTAGGGAGTAATTTGATGAAGATCAAGGCCGATAATTCCACCAGGCTTTACGTTTTGGTGTCAATTCGGGCCTGGGCTGTGTCAGCCCGTTAAACTGGACTGATCGGAGCTCACTTTAATTAAGATGGGGCCAAACGAACTTGTTCATTAATATTCTGTGGTGAAGGAACAAAGGGCTTGATTGTGAAGGCCTACATCTAATACAAGAAGTCTTTCTTTTCCTAAAAAAATAGTAGGATTTGGGCAATGGGATCCCACCTATTTTCTCTCTTCCACGAAGCTCAATTTCGATTATAAAGGAAGGAGTATGATTTGAAAAATTGGCAACGAGACTTTTGGACTTTCGTTACTAAAACAAACTCTAGTGGAAGTATAATCAAAGCTAAAGCTATTGAAAAACAAACTTGATCTTTCATTGGTGTCACTCCAAGGAATTCGATACTTCTCAAGATTTTTTTTTACTCATCGAATTATCGTGATTAATAATTTCAATCTTGACTTTTCTTTTTGTTAGATTCAGATCTATATTTGGAAAGACCTAAGAACTTATGAATTTCAGAATGGAACATTTTTACACTGTCGGATTTAGTGGAATTTTTGTTTTCTTCCTTGGCTCCCCCCACCATGTTGTCCTTCTCTAGTATCAATATGTTCAGATCAATCAACATCTGTACCGATCAAAATCCAAATGTTTCTGGACGGGTGTGAGTAGAGCAATGGGATTTGTGTGCTTGGAAGGTTTCTTTCTTCTTCTCACATTCAATTATGATTAAAAAAAAATCATTTTGACATCTAGATTCATGTATACCAATGGATAAAATGGGCTCTATGAGGAATTCACTTGATCTATTGGTGCCCGAGTTGGGCTTACATGCATCGGTGCACGAGCAATACTTGCTCAATGAATAGAGAGGAAGAGAAAGAGAGTTATAATATGCAAGTGTGTGGGCATTTATGGAGACATGTGTTGTCAAAAAATCCAAGAGAAGGTATATATACAATTTATGGTTAGTTGAGTGTGAAGTAACCCCATAAAGGCGAAATAGTTAAAATTTAATAATATAAAAAGAATAAGAGAAGAATTTCTTTTAATATTTTGTTTCAGACACTGAAAGCGAATCAATTGCACCTCCATCTCTTTAGAATTCTACTAATTTTATTTTCTTCTTCTGGAATTTGAATTCCACTAATTTATTTACCCCGCAATCGTACTGCTCCCCCATCAGAACATAAGCTTGGACAACCAATCAAAGGCCAGGCATTTATTTCTATGGGCTTTAGCCCCATCAATCCGCAGGACTGCAACCTTGTTCGCGTCTCAAGTACAATGGGCCAAGGATGAATCAGCAAAGCCCATAAGCTTTTCTCTTCGCTGCATCAATGAGCCCTTCGCCGACCCCAAAGCCACACAGCTCTTGCCAAAGCTGAAGGAGTCCAAACTCAAGTTGAAGGCTGAGATTGCTTCTTGAGCTGAGAAAATCTGACAGTTTTCTACTAGAGCCTTGGCTTCCGCCGGAGCTGCTGCTGAAGTTGGGCGCCCGGATCTCACGAACCGGTCTGCCGAAATGCCACCGCGGTCTCGGCACGCGCGGCTGATCGCTCCCACCGTCGAGCCCCCGCTGAAGGATCCCGTCGATATTCAACCTCGAGAGCTCCTTGCCGCAGTCGGAGCCAGATCTGAGGTGAGTCTCTCAGGGCCCACTTTCGGTGTTTGGAAAGAACCCTGGCATTTTGTCAACTTCGACAGGCCTCAATGAACCATTCTTAGTACAGAGATCTCTCCATTTTGCTAGTTTTTTTGGCTTTCAAGTTTTTCCCATCTCAGGCTGCCACTGCTTTTGCTGATATCCTGTTTCGACTTTTTTTTTTTTTCCTTGAAGAGGAGATCAAGCTACATCAATGGAGGGGAGTGCAAATGGACGGCGCGTGTGTGGAAATGATGGAACAGCAAGAGGCGCTTCTGGTACTCACGCTTCAACAGAAGGTCAAGAAGTGGCTACTTCATTGGGATATGACCGTGAAGTATTCTTGAGTTTCAGAGAACCAGATACTCGAGCAGATTTTACTGACTTTCTTTTTACACTAGGATGATGTGGGAATCTGCACATTTAAGGACAAAGAAGAGCTTCGCATTGGGAAAGAGTTTGCCCTAGAATTTTTCCAAGCAATTATATCGCTACTACATTCAAGTGCATTACTTTTGTCAATTATGCATTGGTCATTTATGTGAGATCGTTGGAACTTGCTGGTCTGTACTTTAAATTTGAACTTTATAACGAGGCCTTGTGAAACATAACTTTGTTATACCTCAAACAATGAAGGATATAGTCAAACATGTAGGTTTTAATCCATGACAAAAGCTCTTTCATTCACTTTTTGGTTACCTAGGAATGGAGCTTTAGATTTCAACATTGGTAGGGAGAATCGCTAAACAACAAAAGAGTCCTATATGACTGCCTAAGCTCTTTCTCTTGGTAATAAGTAAGAAAAACTTATGGGATGTTTCTATAAAGGTAAGCTGGGGCTGGGGCTATGGCTATTAACTCGTAGATTTGATGATAGTATATCTTTCCCAACGTTTTGGTGCTATACTCTGGCTTTTACTGCAATGTACAAACTCCAGCTTATCGTACAATCTCAAGGGTTTAACTGTTCTCTTGCACAATGTGCTTTGAATTGTCACGATTGGCAATTTATGCTTTGAAATAATAAAGGAATTTCATTTTTTCCGGTTTCCGCTAATGCTAATTTCGGCATATCAAAAATAGAAGGTGGAAGCTTACAGCTCTCATTCCAAAGGCCGCTCATATCATTGTTACATGTCTAAACCAAGATGATATAAATTGTTTACCTCTTAAAAGTTGAAATTCAGTAAAGGTTCCCAATTAAAATGACGCAAGCTTCAGACAAGATCATCATTTGTTTCCAAGATGGCTTGATTTAACTGTTAATTTGCATAATTTCCTACCAAGGAATAGTTGAAGTACTTGGTTGCGCCGATATGCCAATGAGCTAGTAGTAGAAGGTAGGTCACTGATTGAAAAGTGTTCTCCCCATACAATCTTTATTTCACCTTATGAAATCGGTTAATCGCAATACCATCCAAGTCTTACAGTTCCATAATCCACACATCTGCCAATTTGTGCACTTCAACACGAGTTCAACCCCAAAAAAGGGGGAAAAAGGGAAAAAAGTTGCATGATTCAGCTGTTGATAGCTCAGCTCAGCATGCACACATCCTTAATAGGTTTTATCGAGTCTGACAGGTGAACTTGCGAGCGGATTTATTCAATAGCTATCACAAAGTTGTATCTACAAGGATGATACATGCAACTTCCTGCTTTTTACATTACAAGTGAATTTCGGTAGAGGTCCTATGCATATTGTGATGGACATGGAACAAGATTGATGGAACACATTACGTGAATAAAATTCATCCAGAGCTGCCTAATGATATTCATGAAATTAGGTGCTTACTTAGGAGCATTATACGTTAAGTTACCACCCTTGGCATCGGAGTCTTAACACAGCCTCGATGCAGAAGCAGGACTCCTTGAAAGCATATGGTTTCATTTGTCTTCGCTTCCGTATTCCTTCCATCGTGGGTCTGGGTCCATGATGATTTTGCACGATCCCCATGTCCCTGCCATTAATTCTCCACCATAGTAGACTAAATGGTCCGTAAGGCTATTACTAGTTACCAATCTGCAGAAACACACGTTGATAAGTCATCCGTAAATATTTACAGTAATAAAGAACTGGCATTCTCTAGAACAAGCTGGTCTGTCACATGAGTTATTGCACCTAGTATGATAAATCCACAAAATAATTGCTTGTAACAGGTAGCTACGACTAAAACTACCTCCTTGCCTGCTGCACATTGGACCTTCTCCAAAGCCATCGCAAACTTTCTCGACCTGATAAACCAAACAATCAAATCCTATATTATACAACCATGCCTACGAAAAAAGGATTCTAATTACAGGTGAACACTGACATAGAAAAGATTAAAATTATCACCAGACAAGCAGGTGGAATCAAATTATTTTCACATTATCTCACATCAATATGTTTATCCATGGCTGTCATTGAGATAGTCACCAATGATTACAGCATTAGTAGACATACATAATTTAAATGAGTAATACCTTATAATTGCACATAGCTTAAGACTAGGTCATCAGCCATCAGAGAGAGAGAGAGAGAGAGAGAGGGAGTAAATGATACACATTATTACACGTCTTAAATTTTGGAATTGGTATGATTGCTTTATGGGAATGAAAAGAGTTCCTAAAATATTGTTAAAAAGGTCATGAGTATCACGAACTACCCTACTTTGTTAAGAAGATAAAACAAACAAGACAGATAAAATTTAAACGCTGAAAAAAGTAAGAGTACAAACATTGTTGGAAAAGATAAGACTTCTCCAGTTAGATAGGTTGAAATAAATGCAAAGCAAACGTAAAATGCAGTCAGCAACAATTCCCCATAATTTACGTGATATTCCATCAAGATCAAAGTCATACCACCCTAGGGAAGTGAAGGTATATCTTCCGTGGGATCCTAGAATAATACGGAGGCAAATGAAGCACAATCTCACGTCCATTATTTATATGTATTGTATTTGGCATGCTGTAGTAAGAAAAAAACATTGCATTGCCAATACGGGGTTGTGCAAATGTCAAAACCTGGACAATCTGTGCTTCTTGGCTTACCGGGAAATTAAGCATCCTTAGTTATCTAAGTAAATCAAGCAAGTGCTGGTTTGGAAAAAACAGCTTCAGCACACGTAATTAGACAGCCAAATTACTTGAATGTTAATAATTTCACAAGAGGAAAAACTTCTATGCATCAATGACCATATATTGCACTTCATATACGAAGGTGAACGATGGAACAGCCCTTTCTCTCCATAAGGGTTGGAGGTCTAGCTTTACTCTGTCTGGATCCCATCCATAATTTTCCCAAAACCAAACCCCACAGCCACAACAAAACCCACCCAAGCCTCACCCTCACAAAAAGTTGTTAATAATATGGACTAGTGGGATTGGGGGTGAATTTACAACCAATACGCATTTAAATGCTTCCACAAGAAGCACTTGGATGTTGGTGGGGTGAGTCATATCCTGCTAAAAACATGAACAAAACATTCCAGGTTCATGGTGAAATTGCCCCTTGAACCTCAAAACTTAAGAGTCATATATAGCAAAGGAGAAACTAAATGTTAAAAAGGGCCATGATGCATGCAAAGGGCCACGACCCATGGGCATGATGTCACGATCGGCTCAGAACAATTTTCAGCAAGAAACTAGCAAATAAAAATGACATTTTAAATCATTTAAGTGTTCGGACAAGATGTAACTTATGATCCTATTGTAGGCTACATGAATGTCTGTATAATTTGAGTCCAATCCAAAGTTTGACCCTCAAAAATCACAACTTGACATGGAGAAGAGATTTAGTGGGACATGGCTTTGGGGTGGGCACCATTTCTAGTACCAGTTCCACAACTGGTGCCTAGAAAACTCTAGACACTTCTTAATAAAGCAGAGAGAAAAAGCATAACTTAGACATTTTAGAATTGGCTCCAGCCTACAACATATCTGGCCTGTATTCGGACTGGAAGGGAGCTGCTTTTTTTGGTTAGAAAGAGACAGATAGAAACAACGCACAGAACACAGATTTAGGATGAATATATTCTAGTTTAAAATGCATTAACACTTCAAGATCACACAAGATAGATTTTGAGCTTCAAGTGCTTGCAAAAGTTATATAGCCAGACCATAAACATATCAATATTCCCATAAAGTTTCCAGCAAGTAAACTTTGTAATGATTAGTTTGAAGTCTTTATCCACTATATATGGGTATTCAGCCAACTTGAAGTTCCATGGCTTAACATGTAAGACAATTCACACAACTAAAAACATAGACCCTAGGTGGTTCAGGTAAAGGGATGTTTGCAACCCATTCTGCTTGTGTTTTGTCTACGGGTGGATTTACCAAAAAAGAAGAGAGAGAGAGAGAGAGAGAGAGAACAAGATGCTGACCAATTGTAAATATAAATATGAAGCCATAGAAAGTTCAAGGTATCCAGAGTCTAAACTCTTCAAGGCAGAGTTGGCAGGGAATTCCAAGCAACTCTTAACAGACCAAAACTGAATAAATGGAAGAACACAATAGAGAAGAACCAATATCTGAACCATAGCAAATTTTTAACTGTGTTACCACAAGATCAAATCTGCAAAAGGATGCCACAGTCCCTCCCATAGAATGCCCTACCACCATGATGTTGATGTCTCCATATAAATCCTTGGCTCTTTTAACAGCATCCAAAGTGCCAGGTCGAATTGTTGCATTGTGATAAGCATAATAAATCCATGATGAACCTAAGCAAAGAAAATAGAATAAGAATGTAATTCATTCCAAATCAGAAGTATCCACAACCTGCAAGAAGAGGCTTATCATCTCTAGAACTCACCATGGCACCACGCATGCCAGGTAGTTTATGTCGAGCCATTTCCAATAGAGATCTTCAACCCAATTCTATATGCTGTAGACATAAATAGGATAATCACTAACTGAAAAGCTCAAACAACTTTTCTAAGAACAGAATTAGTGAAGTATGTGATCTCCTCATGACAAAATCTAAAATTACAAGCAAATAACATTCGTGTCTCGATGGAAATGATTCACTTTTTCCCTTCTTATGGACAGCAAAGCCATGTATTTTGTGTACGCATTCACTGGAGGCTACTCTTCTTAGCTTAAATTTTCATGAAATCCTTCACATGTCAAGTGTAAGAGGAATAATTGCTAAAGTTAACATGCATACCTACGTTCTCGAGTACCTTTGAAAGCTGTAACCGCGGCATTAAGGTCCTGGGCACCATAATATAAGCCTATATGTAATATATATTGATTAGAAATAAAGAGAATAAATTATATGAAATTCAAACATAGAGGCATCACAACCATCGCAAATTGGTCACCACTGCGACACGAATTATATACTTGTAAGCAGTGCTAGACGTCAACTATCAGTTCAATGACTTCAAACCCCTAATTTCATATCCAATGGCATTAATAACCAGTCAGAAGCTAATAAGAGAAGGCAACATATGCCCACAAAATCTCATCTCAAGAATCGGCCATTTAGTACAGAGGACCCATTCTTTACGCAACCTTAGCAACAATGTCATATTAAAACGTAGTCAAATTACCTTTTCTTTCCATCACAACTAGGACACATCCAACTAAAAAGTTATGTCAAATCTGACATGTAAACTTGCCAAATATAAAGCTCTGCATCTAATTACAATGTTATTGTATTGAAATGGTGAAACCTGAAGGGGAATAACAACAAGCTCTAGGTAAATGTGAAAATCTTTATAATGAACACTTACAGCAGAGGCATACTCCACCACCATCGTCGCAAGAGTGTGATTGTAAATAGCTGTATGAGCCTTGGACCTCACTCTAAGTTCTGCATTTACCAGTTGAGAAAAATTCAGATTGAAAATGCAGTCACAAGCTCATTCAATTACAAGCAAAGAAGCAAGGCTGTTATGTGTCTAGCAAACTATTTCGACAATCAAGTGAGAGGAACACTTCAAGGAAACATCAGTTCAAAAAAATATTTCAGTAAATTTCTACCCTTCCTCCTTCATGAACTTAACGAACCATATATCAATGCGATGAAAGGCGAATAAGTAAACAACATAAGGTTCCTCTTTCCCATAAAGCTACTCCACTGTAACCTACAAGCTACAGTCCATTACTCGACATGGGAGAAAAGCTGAATAGCCGATAGTCGATCACTGTGCAATACTCAGACAAATTTTATCCCCAAAGTAGAAACAGCAAGATGAAATCTGTATCGAACAAATATAAGGAATTTCAATCGATCTGACCATATTCCAGTGGCAGCATTGATCCAGACTTGGTAATCCAAGAGCTTTACAAATCCAACCAAATACAACACGATGCTCAGTCAGTCACATGCTTTGAAAACATCCAAATCTACACCAGAGGGATCATTCAACTATAGTTTGCCCCCATTCAATCAAGCACTACAGCTCCACAACACGGTCAACGATTCCCCCCAACCCTGAAATGCCTAATCAGCCAAATCCACTACACAAATCTCACTTCCCTAGGCTCAAAACCGACGTACTCGATACTAGAGCCTGTCTATATGAGCCGTATCACAATCTAGACTCCCAATCCGAATCAAGTCAGAGGATCACAACCATAACTGATTACATGAACACGAATTGCAATGAAGCATTATCAGAACCACCATCACCCTCAACCATGATCAGTTCCGCTCCACATTATTCTGCAAGAGGGACGGATCGAACAACGTCGTCGAAGGAAAGGCAAAAAAAAAAAACGATATTGCGCAGCAAAAGAAATTCCAATCTCCGCAACCTTTTCATGTACGCAAAACGATCGCGCGCGATCGAATTGCGCGATCGCCCTGCGAGATGGAGAGGTCGATTGCGGTCTTTGTCCGTATTGCTCGAATTCAAACCTCGAATCCTGGTCTTCGCAGCGTTCGTGGACTCCGTAGCGATTTTCGCGACAAATGGCGATCGAAAGCTACGGCGACTTGGGGGGAAAGGAGGGCGGGGATGAGGAGTTTACCGATTTTCCTGATTTGCTCTCGGGCGCTTGTTCTGTTGGCGGGTATTTTCGGTGTCATGTCTGGTGATTTTGTCGTTTCTGTGAGGACAATGAAGGAAGTTTTGCTAAAATGAGACGTGCTCCTGGACCAATTTGCGTTCTCTGTCTCTCTTCTTTTGGCGCTTCCTTCGATGTCTTTCAAATTAGCACTTTTGACTCAGCTTGATTCAATTAGTGGGTTCGAACTAGAATTGTGAAAAATGCACTAAAATTAGAGTCAATATTATTTATTTTTAATTGATATTCATGCAGATATATAAAGATGCGAAGTACTCTAATATGATCACAAGCTTATTGAGATAATTTTTTGCAATTCCAAGCTCAAATCTATCTCATAACTCAAATTATTCAAAATTTTTCTTTTGTCAATATTATTCAAACTTGGAAAGAATGCAATTTGACATGTGTGAACCAAGCGGAGCTTAATTATGGATTATGGAACCACAATTCAAGAACGCGGCTTATTATGACGTACAAATTCTTAAATATTTTTTGAAACTTTATAGAAGTGGATTCGATAGTTTTTATTTTTTTTAGATAAATGTACATACAATAGTTTGAGCTGAGTCGTTTTATCTCAAATTTACAAAATATTTATAGCAAATACGATTGGACCGATCAGCATATTATAAAATGATGCCATTGCCATCTCATAATTGCTTGATTGATAAATGAGTCGTACAATTATAGGGATTGAAAACTTTACTTTATGTGTAAAAGATTATTAAATAAAAGAAAAAGGTCCATAATCTTTGAGAACAAAAGTCATTGGACTTTTTTCACGGGCTATGTTTGAAGTAAAAAGAGTTGTGACCTCACGCAACGAAAGTCACATAATGTCATTTTAAAAATATCTAAGAGTGTGAATGATTTTTAAATCACATTTAGCTCACACGAACAAAATAATATAAGAACCACCTCAATGCATGGGAAGTTAAAGAATAAGTTTGGTGGTTCTCACGGATTTATATTCATTAGTCAAATGTTTATAAAATCACAGAAAAATCAGTACACCAAAAAAAGAAGAAGTGGAAGTTAAAGAATAGGTGAAATTCAAGAGAAATTACTAGGAAGAGTAAATTAATCAATTTTATAGAAACCAATCTTCAAATCTCTTCCTCTATTGGTAACATATACGCATCAATCCTTCATTCTCCTTAAGTCAAATTTTATAAGCACAAAACAAATTTATAGATCACTCCTTTTTTTATCAGGCTCATGCACCGCTCGCTCATTCACTTTGAAAGTTAAAAAAACCAAAATTGAATGTGAAAAAGCCGTAGTCGCAATCCAACCCCAAGCATGGCGACCCAATGATGAAGGGATCATGCCATCTTCCATTAATTCACGAGTTCAAATAATGTTGCAAGTGAACTTTTAACCGGTTAGTATTATAGGCATTTACAACATTCTATGGAAAGATTTTTAAGCTTTTGGCATATTAGTTACGATGATAGACTCGCACACCTGACAATGGACCGAGTGATTATGGCTAAAACGAGAAATTCTACGATGGACATAACACTTCATATAATGACGAGCATGGATAATCGTATTGATCATCTTTTCCCGCATTTTTTAACTTATCAAGAAAAAAACAATTGCAATCCATCGGGACTCGGGCGGGGAGGCCAAGTCGGACCTCCCCCAATCCTTGTGCCGGTTTGCCATCTTGCACGTAAGCCCACATTAGCTTCAATTTCCACGGCGGGAAACGAAAATACATTTCCCTCCACCGGCTGGCGGGAAATTTTCACATCACCCGCATAAAATGAAAAATGGAAAAAAAAAAAAAAACCGCGATAAAAAAACCACTAGAAAAATAATAATAATAAAAGTGAAAAACTATTTAAAACAAGATTACGAAAAAACGCAAACCCTCCTCTTCACTTCCTCCATTTGCGGACACCAACTCTGATCGAACGACCCACTCCTCCTATCTCCTCCTCCACTTGTTCAAATCTTCTTTGTTTAATTTTTGTTTGTTTAGATGTTTCACTGGCTTTGAACTGCTAATTAACTTACCAAGTGAGGTCAAGTCAAGTTATATAAATTCCAAGTCCATTATTTTGTCAATTTACAATGCGGTGATTTATCTAAGATACCTTATAAATTGTCGTTTCATCTTACTGTATTTGAAATCGGTCGATGCCCATGCTTTTTATAGGAGGACGTTAACTTCATTATATTGTATACATTAAAGTAGCCGTTACAATGTATACAAAAGTATCACACTAACAGCAATGTGAAGAAGACAAATAATCTACATTGGTAAACGCATGTCCAGTTTCTTGTTTGTTTTTTTTTTTCAAGTAAAGAATAGCTCTTTATTGGATTCACAAGAGTTAAAGAGAAGGTTTAGCGATTATTAATTAAATTAAAAAAAAAATTATAGTTGCGAATGGACTTGGTCATGTTGAGGTAAATATGATATAATGATCCAAACCGTTTAGTTTCAAATGAATAGAAGTGTGGCAAAAAATTTTCCAATTCTAAAAGTATAACATGGAATAGTCTCGTAGTGTTCGCGAGTTCTTATATTTTTCTCCTCTTTCTTTTCTTTTGTAGTATATAATCCATAAGCATTAACCGAGAGACTAAGGAGCCACTCCTTCAAAAACATTATCTAAAATAAAGAACTTTCATACTTAATATTGGGGGAGTCAATATCTTTTCCCATCTATGCTGACATAAGACTGTACTCACACATTGATTTTGTATACTTTATCTTAATAGTATTCTGTATAATAATTAGCACAAAGTTACCAAATGAATGAATCATGGGTGTGATTCCTTCTTGAGCAAGCTAGTCCATCATGGACTGTCGGTAGTCCAAGTCTTTGGTTTCAGTCTTCTTGCACCGCCCCGCACGCTGTTCTGATTCTTTTCTCTCAAGATCATATCGACCAATCTCAAGCAATTCTTAATATAGTAATCAACAATCAATCGAGAGGGGAATGCGAGCACAGACAGGAACGCCGAACGAGACTGGAATGAGGGAGTCGAGGAAGGACGATCAGGTTAGGGGAAGGAGACACTCGCAACGGTCGTCTTTTTTTCTATTTTGATTATATTAGGAAAGTTCATACAGAATTACACGTCTACTAATAATTAACATTACTTTTTTCATGTGAAATTAGTTGTCTCTTTCTAAAGAGACTTTTTGAAAATTTTATATAATCTTTATATAGTATGATACTAAATAATCAGTATCAGTTTTACTTGTCATATTATTATAACATAAATTTATTGGTATTCGATATTATAAAATACTTTATATTTAAATAAGTAAAAATTATTATGTTAATTAGGAACCTTTCTTATCATGCATAAAATTAATGTCTACTAAAAACAATTTTACCATAGTAAGTAAGAGTAAGTAACTTACTTACTATGAGAATTTTGTGAAATAATATGCATTCGACGTTTCACATAATAAATGGCATTTTAATTACAACTGCTATCAATATGTGGATTTTTTTTTTTAATATTGTTAAAAATATGTGCACTTTTACTCAATAACGACGAGCTCTTCATCGTTTGAAGTTTAACCAATAAATCTAGGTTATCTACGAGTAATTTAAATAAGTATACTAGAATCGATACATTAAGTGACATGATCAAATCATGATTTACCAAGAGTGTTTTTGGACTCATCAAGTCATCGTGAGTAATAACTTTAATCTTAAATGTTGTTTTTGGTCACCCTCGGATTTATGCTTGAAAAGATTTAAGAACTTATGAATTTTGGAATGGAACATCTTTACACCTCTAGATCTAGTGAGATTTTGTTTTCTATTGTGAAACATGGAATGTTTAATTACCACAAATTTGATTTAGAAAATAAAAAAATACTTGCAAACAAACACCGTTTGCTGAAAAATACTTTGATTTTTAAATAGTCTAGCCAACCGTATCATCAATCAATAGAAAAGTTGATACCATCTAATTTAATTAAATGAAAAGTACGAAAGTGCCGTATACATGTGGTTTTCGTTGCATCAAAATATAATCATTAGATTATGAATTGCATGAGATTGGTCGATGTGATTTTGATACGGACACCAATAATCTAAAACCTAAGCTCCCTGTGCCTCGTTTTAAGGCGGCATTAACATTAGCTACCTTTCATAGAAAGAGAGAAAAACATAAGACAGAACAGCGTACGGTTGATGCAAGAAGACTGGAACATCACGGGATTAAAGGGGCGTCAAAAGTCTACGAAGACTTGGACTACCAACAGTCCATGATGAACCAGCTTTGCTCCAAGAAGGAATCACACCCATGATTCATTCATTTGGTAACTTTGTCCCTCAAAGTCATACTTCCATAAACATAGGGATTTTATCAAAAAGAAGGAAAAAGAACGTCACTAGATCACTCCGTAAAATCCAACAATGACTCATCGTTCTCCCATTCACCCGCAAAATTTACATGGCAACAAATCGATCTCCAATTCTCATATTCATCGATAATTTCATGACACCATTTCCTCCGATCATGTACAGTCATACGAAAATAGAAAAAAAAAAAAAAAAAAACTCTTGTTATATCTTTATCTCGCAGAGAATTTTTTCGTCTTGGGAAAATGCCTTTAGGAAATTAAATTTCAAATAAAGGGAATCAAAAGAATTTGATTGCTTTGAAAACAAGTTAAAAAAAATGATTTTATCATAATTGGTAACTGAATCCACTAAATGCGGCTTGTATCGTTAAAAGTAACACGGAATGACTAATAAATTGGAATCGATTTCGTCTTTGTTTATTCTATAATCCATCAAAATAACAACTATTACAAAGAAATTAAGATAGAAATTATGAAACCATACTTGTAAAATATAGATATGATCGTGCTTTAGGAATGCAGAGAATTTGAGAATTAATAAAGTATATTCATCTCTATTCGAAGGGTAGCAAGAAAATAAGGGTAACGATTCCTTCTTGCCAAGTCGATATTCTATAAGCTTATTGTTTTTAGGATTAATACCACGAAAAATCTCAAATTGGTACACTCTTGATAACACAAAAAATCCCAAACTGACATATTTGTGACAAATTTAATCTCTTTTAGTTTTTGTTATATTGAGTTAATACTATGAAAAAAATACAAACTAGTGCACATGTAACAAATAGAGAGTAAAATCCCAAATTAATACATCCATCAATGGTCAAAATTTGATGTATGCTTTTGTTGACTTGACTTTGAATGAATTCGCCATTTTTTTGGGGGGCAAAAGTTGATTTTAATCCCAAAATTTCTGCACCACAAAGTCCAGTGATTTTCCACGTTAAGAAACGTAAATAAGTATCAACTTTGGCAGGCTAGAGCGATGTTTCGAGGAGTCATCCTTATCGACCAAATTTTGCAGCAAAACTGGCCCACGACTCTCTCTGCATATTTCACCCAGTCCTATGGCTTCCAAGTTCAATGACCTACCCAAAAGTCATTCAAAAAGATCTTTCCTTTTCATTTCCTTGTTATTTCTATGGTGAAGAAACAAAGGTCTTTGATAGTTAAGACTCGCATCTAACACGAAAAGTCTCTTTTTCCTTTAAAAAGAGTAGGAGTTAGGCAGTGGGATCCCACCTGTTTTCTCTTCTTCCTGAAGCTTTTGAGCTATAATGGAGGAAGCTCAATTTCAATTCGAATGGAAGGAGTATCACTATAAAAATACCCGCAACAAAACTTTTGGACTTTCGTTTTACTAAAACAAAAGTTTAGTGGAGTAATGATCAAAGCTAAAGCTATCGGAGAACAAAATTTGATCTTCCGTTAGTCTCGAATCAATGAATTTGATATTTCTCAAGAGTATTTTTTTACTCATCGAGTCAATTGATTAATAACTTCAATCATAAATTTTCTTTTTGTTAGATTCGGATATACATCTGAAAAGACTTTAGAGCTTATGAATTCCGGAATGGAACAGCTTCACATCTAGCGTGATTTCACTTTTCCTCCTTGGCTGCCCCACCATGTGCTTCCTTCATGTCGTCCTTATCAATACCAATCGTTTAATCGACGTCAGTACCCATCGAAAATTGAAGGTCTTGCTGGTGTTGGAGCATTCACATCAATCATGCACTCCCCGCCAACTTTGAAGGCGTCAGTTGGTCAATCACGGGGAATGACCTTGGCCATGGGGTTAGGGTTTTGGAGGCGGGAGCAGAGAGCAATGACAACGAGGGAAGATCGAGGATTTGGAGTAGAGGAAGAAACGTGCAAAGGTCAAGGAAGGATGTGGAAGGAGTTGCCGTGGAGTTTAAACGAAGTTTACATAGAAAAGAAACTATATAAGAGGAAAAGATAAAAAAAATTCTAAACCTGAGCATGTTGAATATTTTGGTCTCTTCATCCAAATAAAGAGAGATCCATCATAGGCTTTCTTCTCCCGAAAAGGAGTGAGACCAAAAGTGAAATGCTAAAATCAAGGGGGAAGAATGGCAAAGTCTTAAGCGCGAAGCGGAAAAGGATAAAAGCAAAGCAAGGATTTATACTTCCATTCCACTTTTCTTTTGAAGTTAAAATTGTAGCTCGTTTCTTTTGCAAGAAAGACCGCGCACTGGATTATCTCACTTTTTAGACCCTAAAAGTTGCTAGTCCAGTTTCCTGGACCCTAAAAATTGCAAAGTTCAGATTTTTAAGTGCATCGTTGTTCAAGTAAAATGCCACGTCAGATTCTCAACATCCATGTTTGACCAAACTTTGATGGAATGTATTGTCTGGTTATTCTATAAATTTTGGATTTTGATGATATAAATACAGTGGGAATAGTTGATATTGTGGTAAATATAAAGGTTGGGATGGAACTGCCCACTTGCCGTTGTCGAATTTGCCGTGCGTCCATTGCTATCACAAGCCCTCAACTTCGCGTGTCAATCCATCGGCAAGTTAACGCCTTACCCGCTTGAGTCTGTCCTCTACGCTTTCGTCTCTTTTTTTCTTTCCGCGTAGAGCTCATATCCTATGTCCAAGGAATTCGCGACCGACAGAGGTCGCCAGCCTCGCACGGGAACACGTGTGGTTGCATGGTCGCGGCATTGGGGCTTGACTTAATTAATTCGCTTGATTTTTTTAGGAATGGAGAGAGCCACTCGGCCTCGTTTATCATTAAAATCAATACCAGAAAAAGAAAAGGATCAATAAGGGTCTGTTTGTTTATGTTTTTGTTTTTCGTTTATGAGCAGTTTTTTGTTTTTTTTGTTAAACAAAAAAAAAGCGAAACGCGTTTGTTTGCGTTTTTGTTAAAATCTATTTTTCGTTAGAACGAAAAAGAACATAAATAAGAAAAAAAAAAAAAGTTGTTTCTTATTTCCTAACAATTTTTTGGAACAAATTTTCTCTCTCCTCTCTTTTTTTTCTTCTTCTTTTTTTTTTTGGCGGCGACCTCGCCGGAGCGTCGCCGGCCCCGGCGAGGCGAGCGTCGCCGCCCCGGCGAGGCTCGGCCTTGCCTGCCGGGCGAGCTCGGCTCGCCCAGTCGGCGAGGCCAAGCTCGCCCGGCCACCCGCGAGGCTCGGCCTCGCCGGTCACCGCCAGCGCGGCGTCGACCGGCGGTGGCTCGGCGAGGCCGAGCCTCGCCCGGTGGCCGGGCGAGCTCGGCCTCGCCGGATTGGCGAGCCCGAGCTCGCCTAGCCTCGACCGCGCCTCGAGGCCGGGCGAGCTCGGCCTCGCCGGATCGGGCGAGCCCGAGCTCGCCCGGCCAAGGCGAGGCCGAGCCTCGCGGGGCCGGCGAGCCTCGCCGTGGCCGGGCGAGGCCGTCGGCCCTCGTCGGCCGGTCGCCGGCCATGGCCAAGGCCGGCCGCCAAAAAAAGAAAAAAAAAAAGAAAAAAAAAATAAAAAGTAAAATAAAAATATTTAAAAATTAAAAGAAATAAAAAAAGAACACAAATTTACCAAACATGTTTTTGTTCTTTTTTTATTCTAAAACAAGTTTACCAAACGCGTTTTTTGTTCAAAAACTATTCCCCTAACGTAAATAATTTTTTCTATTTCTATTTTTCTAACAAAAAAAAAAGAATAAAAACACAAACAAACGCACCCTAAATTCCTCGTCGAGGGAGGCATTTGGGTATTTTGGCAGCAGCAAAAAGACAGAATGCAATTGATAGGGGAGAGAGGGGAGCAGAGGAAAAGGACGTGTCATGATCATGGTGCGTGTTCTGCCAGCTGTCGGTGGTCCACATGGGGGGAGTGATGATATCGTGTGCAGTAGTGAAGCCCGGCTGCTAATAAAAAAGTTCTCCTTCTCATTTCTGGAGAGAGGATGCATTTGTGATGAGGTACGGGGAGCTTATTATTACTCCTAGAAACAAAGATGTTCTCCATTCTTCCGAATTTGATTGCAGTATTAACTTAACGGCATTAATCCCAATCAAGCTCTTCAACTTCTATTGGCAGACCGTGTAATCATCTGCTGGGAGCCAGAAACTTGTAAGACTAGTGAGGGAAGTCATTGCCTTTTGATGGAATAGTTAAATCTATTGGAACTCGATGTGAAGTTTTAGTAGAATGGTTTGCCTTTTTTTTTTTTTTTTCTCAAAGAAACTATTAGAACTAGATACAAGGATTCATTTTGCAATTTGGGGCATCATATGCGGAATTTTTGAAAACCATGTACCTAAGAAAATAACTACCATCACTGCCACAATTAGAATCTAAAATCCAAGTTAAGGATATGTTCATTTCACGGAAAATAAGTGATTTGAAATATAAGTTTTGAAAGATGATCGTTTATACCGTTTGAAAAAAATTATTCAATGAAAAATATTTCTATTGTCAATAACAATTTATGCCTAACTATTTTCGTGGGTGATGAAAATTTTTTCCATCCATTATTTTTCTGAATCATATAAGCGATCATTTTTTGAACAATATTTTACAAATCACTCATTTTCCTTGAAACAAACGCACCTTAAGTTTGGAAAAATTTCATTATGGACTCTCAATGGTAAATTGATTAATATTCTCTCTTGTAATACGAGAAACAACCTAAGTTTTTTATGACATGTTCATGTATCCCACATCTCTTGTTTATGGAATTCGTATACTCTTTATATACATATGGTCTTTATCCACCTATTGGCTTAGTCTTCTGAATTGATATGATAGTAGAGTTGATATTATACCAAAGTTAAGTTATGCTCTAGTGTATTTCGCTTGTGCAACCCCCTTTGTCAAATTATATATGTTTTTTTTTTAATGTTATATGGCGAAAAGGTTTAGAGTAGGCAAGGATTTGCACAAAAGTGTGAAGAGCGAGCTGCACCTTTAAAAACATCATCTGAGACACTTATTAGTTGAGATCCAAGAGATGTCAATATTTTGTTAATTATCCTAGTCATTGAAGAGGCTTCACCGAACTTTTGCGAGTCATTGAAGCGGAATCCGAGTTTGATTGGTGAGGATAAATCCGAGTCCCGTGCTTGTTTGGATGATGCAGAAGGTCGAAGAACATATATTTGGAAGTGGAAGTACCAAATGGAAGTTGCTCGATGTATATGCCGTACCAAGGCTTATTTCGAAAAGTCTCGTCCATCAACATTTGTTAGAATTGCACAAGAGCACGTTTCCAGTGAAACCATTGAAAGCTTGAAAACTATATTAAAATTTGAATATAAATTATAATCTCAACCAAGAGGCAATTTTATTGGTCAGCGGAAATAGAACTGGGAGAGGGAGTTAAATGAAAACTCCATTACTCATAAAGAAAGTCGGGGTAGCCTTTGTTACGTTTTCAAAATATAATGTTTAAGGAAATACATTCGTAAAACTTATATTAAATTTACTATAGTTATAAAATCAGATTTGATTAATAATTAAAGTTGGAATTTGAAATTCACATCGGTGGAATTCGGATGCTATAGAAAAACTCAAATTAAAATAATCTCTGTTAGAAATGGCGAGCAAAGTATAAAATGTGTTAAGATAAAGTAAAACGATAGTCTAATTTGAAAATTAGAAATTTGTCCTCAAACTAGTAATGGACAATCTTTTAGAGAATTTATGTCAATAAGAGAAAGCAAAGGTCCGTACGTCTTCAATGACTTACATTTTGTGCTTTTGTTCGAAACTATATATATTCAATTTAATGTTCTCTATAAGCAATTGAATAAATAGTCGACATCAAATGAGATAAAAAGGAGGATATTTGATATAGCTTATTTCAGTAACTACAATAGCAATTAAATCAGCATAATCAGATCTATATATTTGATCATAGTTAAAGTAGAGAAAACAGTTGCAACGGGACATGCCGCATAGCTAGTGTTTTTGTGCATGGGTTTGCTTGGCGTAGCAAGAGTGTGAACTGCCTACTTGAATGTATCTTGCATTTTTTATAACTAGGATTTCATGCAATGTGAACAAATGTTTGAGAAAAATGCCAAACAATGTTGATCAAGGTCTGTTCTAATATTTTGATTAATGACATGGGGGCTCTCAACCACCACGATTAGGATAGCAAAAGAAATCATAAAAATATCTTGGAATAAGCTGATGAACCTTATTTTATGCTGTTGAGAAACTTGGAAGAATCCGTCCATATTATTTCACTAAACCTATTTCATGCATTACGTGTTAAAAAGCAACCACACCAAGTAACATGGAAATTAATCAAAAAATTTATGCCATAAATTACATGCTCAACCGACTTACCGTTAAAAAGAAGAATTAGCTTCTGGCCACGAGGGTATTGGAGTAATTTGGCAGCAGCAAAATATGCATCCAGATGATCAACGGATTCCAGAAAATAACGCGGTTTTGGCCATTTAAGGTGCGCGTGCGCGTGCGCGGATCAGGCATAGGAACAACTCATACGACCCGACGGGAGGCTGTTTTCCCTAAAATAGCCCCGACTCGACACCCAAACCCCAAAAGCGACGCTACAATTATGTACGAGCAAGGACGCGGTGCGGGCAAGCGCATGGGCCACTCATCGCGACACAATTGTGGTCAGAAACTCCACAAAGACAAGGATTATTAAAATTCAAAAGAATAATCAACGAAAGCACTCGATTGCTCCTATCTTTTTAGAATTCCACTAGTCTATCTAACCCCGCTGTCGTGCCTTTCCTTTTTCAATTGCGTTATGACGGTCGATAAAAGAGAAGAATTGAGTGGGGAGGGGTCACTTTGGTTTTAAAAAAAACCTGCATTCGTCAACTTTGACAGGCTGTAATGAACCGTTCTTATTGACCAATTCTAGCAAACTGGCCCTAGACCTCTGCATATTTAGCCAATCCTGTCTTCTGAGTTTAATGACCTACAGAGATTTCCATTTGTAGTTCTGGCTTCTAAACTTTTTCCATCTCTAGCGGTCACTGCTTCTGCTGCTATACTTTTCAATTTTTTTTTTCTCAAAGAGAAGATCAAGTGAGATCAATGGAGGGGAGGGCCAAAAAAAGACGCATCTGTGAAACTGAAGGAATAGTGGGAGGCGCTTCTTCTACTCACACTTCAACAGAAGGTCATGAAATGGCTACTTCATCAGGATATGACTATGAAGTATTCTTGAGTTTCAGAGGACCGGATACTCGAGCAGGTTTTACCGACTTCCTTTACACTAGTATGATAGATATGGGAATCCGCGCATATAAGGATGATGAAGATCTCCGAAAGGGAGAAGAGTTTGGCCAAGCACTTCTCCAAGCAATTGAGCAGTCGAGGATCTCAATACCTATCCTTTCTAAAGGTTATGCCTCTAGCATATGGTGTCTCAAGGAGCTAGTCAAGATGGTCGAGTGCCGGAAAACAAAGGGACAAAAGATTATGCCCATTTTCTATGATGTGGCACCTGCAGAGGTACGATACCAAACTGGGGGTTATAAAGAGGCCTTTGATTCACATAAAAAAAAAACCGACATGATGAAGGGACTATGCGTGAGTGGAAGGCTGCTCTCGAAGAAGTATCATCTCTAGATGGATGGAACTTGCACATCATGCACAACAGGTGATTGCTTTTAGCATTCCATCTCATGTGCCTTGGATCATTAAAACTCGTTGCATTTCATATGGTTGCTTTTCTAGATTTGTGTTAACCCTGTTGAAATTGAATTATGTGTTATTGAAGTTATACTGCAGAAATCATGCTAAGTAATGGCATAATCCCAATTTTGTCCCATTTATTCCAAGCAACATTTTTTTTTTCCATTTCAGTTCATTCATTAACTATAAGTACCAACACTAATTCATCTACAATGGAATAAATCTTTGAAGAACGCCTTTCGAATTCAATTTGGCCTTGTCAAAACTTGATTTAATTCAACAAAGTTTTCTAATTCATTGTCTTTTGCCTCCAACAAACACTAGGCGAGAAGGTGAGTTCACGAGAAAATTTACCCAGGAGGTTTTCAATGAGTTGAAAAAGGCTTATCTGATGGTATCAGATTGCTTGGTCAGTGTCGACCACCAAGTAAAGAAAATCATGGAAATGATAGGTGCTCAGACAAGTGAAACACGGATTATCGGAATCTGTGGGATGGGTGGTATCGGAAAGACGACTATTGCCAAAATTATCTACAATCAACTTTCACATGATTTTGTGAATCGTTGCTTTCTTTCTAATGTCCGAGAAACGTCAAAACTTAAGGGCATTGAATGGTTGCAGAATCAGCTCATCTCCGACATTTGTAAGGTTAAATGGATTGATTTAAGAAACTCTGATGAAGGGATTCAAACAATTAAAGACAGGTTGCCTAATAAAAGAGTCCTCCTTCTTCTCGACGATGTGGAAGAAAAGGATCACATGGATGCACTTGTAGGTAAGCAGGATTGGTTTGGTAAAGGGAGCAAACTTATTATTACTACTAGAAACAAAGATGTTCTCAATGTTCCGGAAGTGGATGACTGTTATGAGGTTGATATCATGGATCCCGATCAATCTCTTCAACTTTTTAGCAAACATGCCTTCAGAAGAGATTCTCCTTTAGACGATCATGTCAACCAATCCAAAAGGGCGATAGGCATTGCTGGAGGTCTTCCGCTAGCTCTTGAGGTCATAGGTTCACTTTTGTCTCGCACTGACAAGAAAAAGTGGGATGGCAAATTGAACGAGTTGGAAAATGTTCCTCCTAAGGATGTTCAAAGAAGGCTAGAAATAAGCTATAATGCATTAGATCTTCGAGAAAAGCATATATTCCTCGATATAGCTTGTTTTCTCATTGGATATGAAAAGATTATGTGATTCATTTTTGGCATGAATCTAAATTTCCAAAAGAAGCCATGGAAGTTCTGCAGAATATGTCTTTGATAAAGTTTGAAGAGTTAAATAGAGTGTGGATGCATGACCAACTTAGAGACCTTGGAAGAGAGATAGTTCGTCGAGAAAGTAACATGAAAATAGAAAAGCAAAGTAGAGTGTGGGATTATAAGGAAGGATTGGATTTATTGAGGCGACATAAGGTAAAATCCTCTCATATAAATTCTTAGTATTTATGGATTTGTTTTTCAGAAGATAAGCCAATTGCTTTTTGTGTTGTCTAGCACCATTACAACTTACTCAACCAATACTTTATTAAAGGAATGATAATACTCAACTCAACCACTTAATGTAGTGGACTTGAATAAATGGGTTTTCCTTCAACTCTTTTGTTTTTAAATGTTTCCTTTGGGCAGGGACAAAAAGAAGTTGAAGCTCTTCGTCTCAAATTTGACCATAAGCGACGGTATCATTTTACCTATGAGGACTTTAAGAGCCTATCAAATCTAAGGTTCCTTGAAGTTGATGATTCGAAGGGAAATTTTGGTGCAGAGGAGACGCTTCTTTGGCACTGGCATGAATTGCCATCAAATGTTCTTCCAACAAATGTTTTCCAAGAGAATTTAGATCTTCTTCCACAATTACGGTGGCTTTCTTGGACTAATATTTCCCCAATGTTTAACATAACAAATTTCTCCATGGAGGATCTGGTTATTCTTGATCTATCTGAGAGTAGAATTAGGCATGACTGGAAGGGGTGGAGCCACATGAAGGTACGTTTTATAGTAGACAACACTTATTATTTCGTCTTATTAGATTCAAAAGAATCATATTAGATTCAAAAGTAATCTTTGCATGATTCTTCTTTTATAGATGGTGAAGAATTTGAAAGTTTTGAATCTGTCCTATTGCCAACGCTTGAAGAGAACTCCCATCTTCCCTGCTCATCCAAATTTAGAACATTTGATCCTACACCACTGTGAATCATTGACCGAAATAGATAGGTCAATTGGTAAGTTGAAACGTCTAGTTTTCTTAGAGTTAGGCTATTGTGGAAATCTTCAGAGGCTGCCGAACGAACTAGGAGATCTTGTGCGCCTTGAATACCTATCTCTGGCATGGTGCAAATCGTTGAAGAGCCTTCCGGATACAATTGGGAATTTGGAATCACTGATTAAGTTGAACTTAAACAGTATGAGGATCAAAGAACTACCTGATTCTATCGGAAAATTGAAAAATTTGAAAGTAGTTAATATGTGGAATGGTAAAATAAGCAAAATACCTGATGCCTTTTGGACTATTGAGAAGCTTGAAGATATATCAGGCCATTGTGGCTCCGCCCGTGTGAAAATTGGCGATTGCATCCACAGGAATCAATCGCTAAGGGAATTGTATTTGTTGGGTGTGGTTGTACTGGCACTGCCGAGGCTTCCTGAAAGTCTTATCTATCTACATTTGACTGACTTGTACATGGACGCATTTCCGGATCTCTCAAACCTCACTAATCTACAAGAATTGGAGCTGGGGTTTGGCCGCATTTTTACCGATGGGCCTCTGGAAGATCCTGTGCCGGTAGTTAATCCAATGCCGCGGTGGTTGGGGAATTTAACCAAACTGTGGTCTCTGAATCTGCGCTTTGATTGTCCGACCGCCTCCACAATAGACGACCCTAGCCTCCCTCCTCAACTCGAGTCACTTCGCCTCTCCCGCTCTGATCTGTGTCGCCTCCCGAGGCTTCCCTCAAGTTTGTCCTCCTTAATATTGCACGATTGCCACTCACTTTCCTCGACAGAGGATCTATCGAATTTGAACGAACTGTCATCTCTCGAGATTATGGGCACTGCAATTACAGAGATTCAAGGCCTTGGTTGTTTGGAGAACCTACGAAGTTTGTCGCTTTATTGTCTTCGACAGGTGAAGATACTACCCGATCTGAGCAATTTAAACAAACTAAGTGCTCTTGGAGTATATGATTGTGATAATCTGGTTGAGATTCAAGGCGAACTACCAGGGTTTTTGAATAGTTTGAGTATTTCTTTCTGTGGTTCGTTAGAGAAGTTGCCTGATCTGTCAGGCTTGAAGGAACTACAAACGATTGAAGTGCAAAATTGCACGAAATTAATTATGGAGGCAATTTTCGGCTTTGCACCGAGAAGTCAGGCGGATTTGTGGGAGAACCTACGATATTTGCATATTGGTGACCTTGAACAGGTGGAGATACTACCTGATCTAAGTTATTTAAGCAAACTAAGGAGTCTTGAAGTAAACTTTTGTCGTAATCTGGCTGAGATTCAAGGTGAACTACCACAATCTTTGAAAAAATTGAAGATTTCTGATTGTGAATCTTTACAAAAGTTACCTGATTTGTCAAGCTTGAAGAATCTGGAACAGGTTTACATAACAAGTTGCACGACATTAAAGGGTAAGGCAATTCTCGGCTCTGCTCAGAGAAGTCAGGTGAATTTGTCAGAGAACCTACTATATTTGGGGATTTGTGGCCTTCAACAGCTGAAAATACTACCTGATCTAAGTGCTCTAAACAAACTAAGACGTCTTCGAGTATCAAACTGTGGCAAGCTGGTTGAGATTCAAAGCGAACTACCACAATCTTTAGAAAAATTGGAGATTTCTTCCTGTGAATCTTTGCAAAAGTTGCCTGATCTGTCAAGCTTGAAGGTGGAAGAAATGGAGATTTCTTCCTGCGGATCTTTAGAGGATTTGCATGATCTGTCATACTTGTTTGGGCCGCAAATTGTTGTCATTGTAGGTTGTCAAAAATTAAATGTGGAGGCAATTCTTGGTTTTGCTCGGAAAAGTCAGGCGAACCTGTTGGAGAACCTACGATATTTGCAGATTTGTGGCTTTGGACAGGTGAAGGCACTACCTGATCTTCGTAATTTAAACAAACTAAGATGTCTTCAAGTAGAAAAGTGTCCTAGTCTGGTTGAGATTCAAGGCGAACTACCACAATCTTTCGAAGAATTGGAGATTTCTTCCTGTGGATCTTTACAGAGGTTGCCTGATCTGTCCAGCTTGAGGGGACTGCAAAAGGTGGTAATGAAAGGTTGCATGCAGTTAAATGTGGAGGCAATTCGTCGTCTTTGCTTGGAGAGGTCAGTCGAATTTGTGGAAGAAGATGACGAATTGGAGGGAGAAGACGAATCTGAATCTGAGCAAGAAGACAACAAATCTGAATCTAAATCTGAGGGAGAAGACAACAAATATGAACATGAATCTGAGGGAGAAGACGACGAATGAGTGCACATTGCTTTTGAAAGCTTCTTGATCCATGACCACAAATTGTTCCCTTGGGTCCAAACTTTAAACGAATTGAGGTGAGTTATTATCTCTGATAACCAATGTTTTCCTGCTTTTTGGCAATCAAATTCTTTCACAGATACGAATGGAGAACTTTTACGTGCACTCTTTAATGACCTTTTGTCCATGCTTGAAAATCTGATGAAGATATTGAAATTATGATACCTTCATTCGTACAACCAGAGTGTTCTTAATTATTTGCAACTATCCATTCTCTTTTCCTGGTTTGGTTTGGCTTTTTTAGCTTTGTTCTCTTTGGATGGTTTCTCCTTGCTTTTATGTTTCCCAGCTGGAGGTATGCATCTCGATTGCATCGTTTTCATTTGATACGAACAAATTATTAGAGATGCCAGTTGATTTGCTGCTTCCCACATTTCGAAGTTGATAACCTCGCTTTGCATTGGAGACAACTTTGTTATGCAGTAAACAATTCGATGGAATGTTTGTTGGAATGTCATATAACTGCGGTTCTCATCCTGGAAATTTACAGCATAATCTCATCGATGCAATCGTGAAGAAGACAGACACTCTGCATGCTTATGTTCAGTTTATTTTCCAGGAAAGGTGTGCTTCTTACTGGGTTTTGCAAATGTTATGGAGAAGCTATAAAATGAAGAAAGACAAATTTCACTTGGGTAGCGGCATCAATAGTTGGCGCAGCAAACTTCCATTTGTGACAGGAGGGAGGACCTACTTAGCTTCTCCAATGTATCATAAATCATCCTATAGTCAAAGGCTAATATTTCAGTATTCCTGGTGCGTAGGACATCTGATAAGTCTCATTGGGGTCAAAAATCATGTAAATGGACTCTTGTGTGATCTCCATTATTGCCTACATCTTCTAGAAATGGTTATGCCTCGGTGACTATTTGTAATAGAAGCCCTTCCATTCATCTCAAGCTATACTAGAGGACTCTTTTAGGTTTTAAGTTTGACAAGAATTGCTAAGGGAGACATCTCAAATGACTGGCCTTTTGCTTGTTTCTAATGTTGTTGAGAGGTTTCAGAGTTTGAGAAACTTACAGAAATCTTTCTGTGCAGGGAGCTGTGGCTAATTGGGCAGCTATACAGATGAAGACAGAATGGAGGAAAATGAAGATGACATTCAAAGTGAAGTTTTATGTCCACTTTATAATTACTTTGGGAGTTGACGCCTGGGAATCTGAAAAAGGTATTGAATTTATGTACCTCCGTACAACCAGAGGGTTCCTAATTAGGTGCGAAAATATGTTTTGTTTTCTTAGTTTTGTTTGGCTTTTATAGCTATATTCTCTTTGGATGGTTTCTCCTTGCTTTCATGTTTCCCAGCTGGAGGTATGCATGTCAATTGTGTCCTTTTTTATTTGATTTATGACAATTCATTAGAGATCCTGGTCGATTTGCTGCTTCACATATTTAGAAGTTGATACCTCACCTTTGCATTGGAGATAACTTTGCTATACTGTGAACAATTAGATGGAATGTGTCTTCAAAGGTCATAGCACTATGGTTCTCATCCTGGAATTTTACGACATAATCAACTCATTGTTGCAATTGTGAATAAGCCAAACTCTGTATTGATATGCTTATGTTAAGTTTATTTTCCAAGCAAGGTGTGCTTCTTGGAAGGATTTGCTAATGTTACGGAGAAGTTATAAAATGAAGAAAGAACTTCACTTGGGCAGCGGCATCAATGTTAGTGCAGCAAAGGTTCCATCTGTGACAAGAGAACAGACCTATCTAGCTTCTCCAAGGTATAATAAGTCGTCATAATGTTAGGCTAAATTTCGGTATTATCAGTGTATATGATAAGTCTCACTTGGGGTCTGAAATCGTGTAAATCGACCCTTGTGTGATCTCCATCACTGCCTCCATTTTCTTGAAATGGTTATGCCTAGGTAGCTATCAGTAATGGAAGCCCTTTCATTCACCTCAAGTTATACTAGATGACTCTTTTTGATTTAAGGATCGACAAAAAGTGCTAGGGGAGACATCTCAAACGACCGGCTTTTTGCTGGTTTTTAATGTTGCTGAGAGATATTGAAGTCTAAGAAACTTACAAAAATCTTTCTATGCAGGGAGCTGTGGCGTTTTTGGGCAGTTGTATTGATGGAGACCCATGCAAAAGGCAGATGATGGATGAAACTTGAAGCTGACCGTATTCCCTCTCATAATCTTGGGGTGGTAAACCCTGTGTTTGTCTGTTTTGGGGGGTAAAAGGGCTATTTAGGCAAATCTGATTGTGTTTTTTCCTTTATTGTGGGCCCACAAAAATGATTATTACATTTCATCTAATGTGTGTTCTGTTCATTGTTATGCCATAGAACTTGCTTATCAATACCCAGATGTTCTTCTCTGAGAAAACACTTGAAGGCCATGTCTGGACCGGGAGAAAAGTTGTGTTCTTAGAGTGGTGCTCGAGGTAGTCTTAGTTGCTCCTGCCAAATCCAGTTCATGGACCTCTCGATGTGAAAATGGTGCTCAATATAGTCTTAGTCATGAGTTGTAGGCACTCACAACACAAGAAACATGGATTGTTGGAAGTCATGGAATGGGCCATGCTGGAGAGACGACTCTTGCCTAGCTCATCTACAATCATCTTGCACATGGTTGTGAGCACTGCTGCATTTTTTCTAACATCTGTGAAACTTCAGAGCTCAAGGGCATTCAGTTCTTGCGGAATTACTCATCTCCAATATCCTCAAAAGGAAGTTGACAAAAATAAGTAATGTTCATGAAGGGATCAAGACAATTAAATATAGGCTTTTCAGTAATAGAGTTCTCGTCCTTTTTGATGTTGTTGACCAGAAGAATCAATTGAATGCACTCATGGGTAACATTTGTGATATTCGAGCATTCTGAATTCTTCAATGGGGATATCAAGCGCTGAAGGATCTTGAAATTCTCAGTGCTTTTTGTTTGTAATATCGGTGCTTTTTGTTGATCAAAGGCACTACCATCCTTAAAAGATTCAGCCATTTCCTGAAAAATTTAGAAGAAAATTTCAGCAGAGGAGTTCATTTTCCAATAAGAAGTGCATGTGGTACTTGAAGGTCCTGCATCCACAACTAAGTCTGCTGTCAAGGAAGATTTGAAACTTAAATTGCTTATTGCCCTATGTCATCTCAGCAGAACTTCATTGTTGTCTTTCTTGGGATCGTTATCAGTTATACATAAATTACAGCCACGCCTTGGCAAGTTGACTTGAAATATATTGTTCTTGTAGGTATTGTTATTCGTGGCTGATTTTGCAACCGTTTCCTGCCTTTAAGATGGATCGTTGTAACCTGCTTATGAAATGGGACAATGATTTCTCTTGATCTATTTCGTGAGTTTGATTTGGTTTAGATATATTACTTTTTGACATTTTTGGTTGGCTAATTGAGTTACTAGTAAAAGACAGAGTCAAATTGATGCTAGTGTTACTACATTTAAGTGCATTATAGTGTTGCTACATTTTTCTTTTGGTCGGCGATTAGAGTGTTACTACATTCAAGTGCAGTACTTTCGTCGATTTATGCGTTAGTTATTTATGCGAGAGCCATGGAGCTTGCTGGTTTGTACTTTAAATTTGAACCTTGTAACCCTGTCTTGTAAAACTCAACTTTGTTATTCCTTAAACCATGAAGAATATAGTCATGTATAGGTTTTAATATGTGACTAAAGCTCTTTCATTCACTTTTGGTTACCTAGGAATGGAGCTTTAGGTTTTGGTAAGGAGAATCATTAAACGACAAAAGAGTCCTATACGACGGCTTGAGCTCTTCCTCTCGGTAATAAGTAAGAAAAACTTAAGGGTTCTTTCTGTAAAGGCAAACTACCCCCAGCACAGTTACTAGTATATTCGATGACCGTATATCTTCCCTAACGTTTTGGTGCAATACTTTGACTTTTACTGTAATGTACAAACTCCAATTTATCATGCAATGTCAAGGACTTAACTGGTTTCTTGCACAATGTGCTTTGAATGGTCACAATTGGCAATTTATGCTTTAAAATGACGAAGGAATTTTTGTTTTTTCCGATTTCCACTAGTGTTTAGTCCAGCATATCAGAAATAGAAGGTAAAAGCTTACAGCTCTCTTTCCAAAGGCCAATCAGATCATTCCTACATCTCTAAGCCAAGATGATATAAATTCGTTAACAGTTGCAGTACTTGGTTGCGCCGAGAAATCTTTTATGTGCCAATGAGCTAGTAGTAGAAGGTAAGGTCACTGATTGAAAAGTGCTCTCCTTAGACAGTCTTTGTTTCACCTTACAAAACTGGTTAATTGCAAGACCTTGCAAGTCTTACAGTTCCAGAATTCACACACGTCTACCAAATTTGTGAAGTTCAACACAGGTTCAATCCGCAAAAATAGAAAAATATAAATGAAGGAAAAAGGCAGCATGATTCAGCTCTTCATAGCTCAGCACAACATCCACACATCCCTTTTAAGGTTTTATCGAGTCTGGTAAACAAAGCCATAGGCCTAAGATTAAATTGGCAGGTAAACTTGTGAGCGCATTCATTCAATAGGTATCACAGAGTTGTGTTTATGAGGATATACATTCAATTTTATGCTATTAACATTCCAAGTGAATTTCAGTAGAAATCCTATTCATCTTGTGAGGGACATGGAAACAGATTGATGGAATGCATTACATGAACAAACTTCATCCGGAGCTGCCTAATGATCCTCAAGAAATTAGGTGCTGACTTAGGAGCATTTTATGTTAAGTTACTCTTGGCATCAGAGTCTTAACGCAGCCTCAATGCAGAAGCAGAAGGACTCCTCAAAAGCATAAGGTTTCCTTTGTCTTCACTTCCATATTCCTTCAACTGTGGGTCCATGACGATTTTGCACAATCCCCATGTCTCCTCCATTAATTCCACACCATAGTAGAGTAAATGGTCTGTGATGCTGTTACCAGTTACCAAGATGCAGAAACACACTTTGATTAGTCATCCGTAGGTGTTTCTGGTAATCAAGGACTGGCATTCTCTTGAACAGGCTGGTCTGTCACATGATGACTTATTGCACCTAGCCATGATAAATCCACAAAATAATTGCTTGTGACAGGTAGCTACGACTGAAACTACCTCCTTACCTGCTGCACATTGGATCTTCTCCAGAGCCATCACAAACTTTCTCGACCTCATAAACCAGACTACCAAATCCAATATCATACAGCCTTACCTACAAAAAAGAGGATTCCAATTACATGTGAACACCGACATAGAAATTAGGAAGATTATCTCACATCAATATATTTATCTGTGGCTGTCATTGAGCTAGTTTCCAATAATATAGGCACTAGTAGACATACATAATTTAAATGAGTAATACCTTATAATTGCACAGAGCTTAAGACTAGGTCATCAGCCATCATAGAGAGAGAGAGAGAGAGAGGGGACAGGGAGGGAGAGGGAGGGAGGGAGAGAGAAAGAGAGAGTAATACATATTATTAAATTTTGGAATTGGTACAGGAAACTATGATAGCTTTACAGGAATGAGAAGGGTTCCTTACGTATTGTCAAAGAGGTCATGAGTATGAACTGCCCTGCTTTGTAAGAAGATAAAACAAACAAAACTATTAAAATTAATGTGCTGAATAAAGTGAGTGCAAACATTGCTGGAAAAAATAAGACTTCTCCAGTTAAATAGGTTGAAATAAATGCAAAGCAAACAGCAAATGCAGTCATCGAAAATTCCTCATAATTTATCTGATATTCCGTCAAGATCAAAGTTATACCACCCTAGGGAAGTGATGGCATGTCTTGTGGGAACCGAGAATAGTACAGAGGCAACTGAGGCACAATATCGTGTCCATTAGTTATATGTTATTGTATTTGGCATGCTGTAGTAAGACACAAACATTGCATTGCCAATATGAGGTTGTCCAAATGTCAAGTAAATCAAGCGAGTGCTGGTCTGGAAAAAACAGCTTCAGCACACACAATCAGACAACCAAATTACTTGAACGTTAATACTTTCATGAGGGGAAAACTACTATGCATCAATAACCATAAATTGCATTTCACATACGAAGGTGAATGAATAGAACAGCCCTTATCTCCATGAGGGTTGGAGGTCTAGCGTTACTCTGTCTAGATCCCATTCATAATTTTCCCAAAACCAAACCCCACAGCCACAACAAAACCAACCACCCCACCCTCACCCCCAAGTAAATTTACAACCAAGGTGCATTTAAATGCTCCTCCAGGAAGCACTTGGATGCTGGTGGGGTCAGTCACATCCTGCTAATGACATAAACAGAACATTCCAGGTTCATGGTGAAATTGCCCCTTGAACCCCAAAACTTACATCATTAATAGTGAAGGAGAAACTAAATCCTAAAAGGGCCAAAACGCATGGAAAGGGCCACGACATAAACAAAACATTCCAGGTTCATGGTGAAATTGCCCCTTGAACCCCAAAACTTACAGTCATTAATAGCGAAGGAGAAACTAAATCTTAAAAAAGGCCACAAGACATGGGTATGATGGCTCAGAACAATTTTCAGCAAGATATCAGCAAACAAAAATGACATTTTAAATCATCCAAGTGTTCGGACAAGATGCTACAATTGCTACTAATACTTCGCGAAAAGGTTAGTTTAAAGTTCATGCAACCTATGATCCCATTGTAGACCAAGTGAATGTCTGTATACCAAGTGAATGTCTGTATAATCTGAGTCCAAGACAAAGTTTGACCCTAAAAAATCACAACATGTCATGGAGGAGAGAATTAACGGGACATGATGTAGGGGTGGGTACCAATTCTGGTCCCAGTTCTGCAACAGGTGCTTGAAAGACTCTGGACCACTCTGTCCAATAAAGCTGAGACAAAAAGCATAATTTAAACATTTTAGAATTGGGTCCAGCCTATAACATATTTGGCCCCGTAGTCCGACTGAAAAGGAGCTGCTTCTTTTGGTTAGCAAGAGACAGACAGAAACAGCATGCAGAACACAGATTTAGGATCAATATATTCTAGTTTAAAATGCCTTCGCACTTCAAGATTACATGACATAGAATTTGAGCTTCAAGTGCTTGCAAATGTTACATGTCGAACATATCAATAATCCCATTAAGTTTCCAGCAAGTAAACTTTGTAATGATTAGTTGGAAGTCTTTATCCGCTATATTTAGGTATTCGACCAATTTGAAGCTCCATGGCTCAACATGTAAGACTCAATTCAAACAACAAGATACATAGACCATAGGAGACTCAGGTAAAGGGTTGTTTGCAACCCATCCTGCTTGTGTTTTTTCTATAGGTTGATTTGCCAAAAAAAAAAAAAAAGAGGGGAAAAAAGAAGAAGAAGATGCTGACCAATTGCAAATATAAATATGAAGCCATAGAAAGTTCAAGACATCAATATATGGAATTGACAGAAATTGCCAGAGAACTATTAACAGACCAGAACTGAATAAATGGAAGGACACAATAGAGAAGAACCAATATCCGAACCATAACAATGTTTTAACTAACTTACCACAAGATCAAGTCCCCAAAAGGATTGCATTGCCCATCAATAGACTGCCCTGTCACCATGATGTTGATGTCTCCATATAAATCCTTGGCTCTTTTAACAGCATCCATAGTACCAAGTTGCATCGTCGTATTGTGATAAGCATAATAAATCCACGATGAACCTAAGCAAAGACAGTAGAAAAAGACTGTGACTCATTCCAAATCAGAAGTATCCACAACTTGCAAGAGGCTTATCATCTCTAGAACTCACCATGGCAACAGAAATGCCAGGGTAGTTTATGTCGAGCTGTTTCCAGTAGAGATCTTCAACCCAATTCTGTATCCTGTAGAAATAAATAGAAGTAATCACTAACTGAAAAGCTCAAAAACGCTCAAAAACTTTTTCAAGAACAAAATTAGTGAAGTATGTGATCTCCTCATGACTCCATCTAAAATTACAAGCACATAACTTTCGTGTCTTGGTGGAAATGATTCACTTTTTCCCTTCTTATTGACAGCAGACCCATGTGCTTTGTCTACATATTAACCATAGGCTAACCTTCTTAGCTTAAATTTTCAGCAAATCCTTCGCATGTCAAATGTGAGAGGAAGAATTGCCAAAGTTAACATGTCAAATGTGAAAGGAAGAATTGCCAAATATTTTGGATTAACATGCATACATAGAGGCTTTGTTCAGCCACTGAGAACCTTTCAGAGCTATAACCAATCAGAAGCAAAGCATTAAGGTCCCGGCCTCTCCAATATATGCCTACAGGTAATATATTTTGGATAGAAATAAAGACAAACGATTAGATGCAATTCGAACATAGAGGCATCACAAGCATTGCAAATTGGTCAGCCACTACAACACGAATTATATACCTATAAGCAGTGCTGGACGTCAACGTGATTTCGAACCCCTGCTTTCAGATAACAGGGCATTCATAACCAATCAAAAGCTAAAAAGAGAAGGCAGCATGTCTTAAAATGCATTAGCACTTTAAGATTATGAGACATAAAATTTGAGCTTCAAGTGCCTAAAAATGATATATGTCCAGACCATAAACATATTAACAATTCCATAAAATTTCCAGCAAGTAAATTGTGTAATGAAAACAGACCAAAAAAAGAAAGAAAAAACTTTGTAATGAATGGTTGGATGTCTTTACCCGCTACGTTTAAGTATTCGACCAACTCGAAGCTCCAAAGCTTAAAATGTACGACTCAATTCACACAACTAGAGACTTCAATAATTGGTGGTCCGCATAAAGGGCTGTTTGCACCCTATTCTGCTTGTGTTTTGTCTATGGGTTGATTTACCCAAAACGTAAGAAAACAAGATGCCATGCATGACGATTGTAAATATGAATACGAGAGCCATAGAAAGTTCAAGATCCACAAAAGTCTAGACTCTTCAATGTAGAGTTGGCAGAGAATTCCAGATAAGTCCTAACAGTCCAAAACTGAACAGTTGGAAGAACACAATAGAAAAGAAACCAATAAAATTCAGAAGTCCCAGGCATAACAAATTTTCAATTTATCTTACCACAAGATCGAGTCCCCAAAAGGATGCCATAGCCCCTCCAATAGAATGCCCTGTCACCATGACGTTGATGTCTCTGTATAAATCCTTGGCTCTCATAACAGCATCCAAAAATCTAGGTTGAATTGTTGTATTGTGATAAGCATGATAAAATCCATGATGAACCTAAGCAAAGATCAATAGAGTAGGACTGTAACTCAATGTGTGAGAGCCTTCTCATCACTAGAACGCACCATGGCACTAGGCATGCCGGGGTAATATGTCAAGCTGTTTCCAATAGAGATCTTCAACCCAATTTTGTATGCTATAGACATTAAATAGAAGTAATCACTAACTGAAAAGCTCAAATGATAAAGAGACGTGACAGAATTTTTCACAGAACAAAATTAGTGAAGTATGTGATCTCCTCATGACTCCATCTAAAATTACAAGGAAGTAACTTCCTTGTCTTTGTGGAAATGATTCACCCCTTTTCTGTTCGTATGGACAGCAGTCCCATGTTCCTTGTGTATGCATTCAATGAGGCTGCTCTTCTTAGCTTAAATTTTCATCAAATCCTTTGCATGTCAATTGTAAGAGGAGGAATCGTAAAAGGTAACATGCATACCTATGTTCTTGGAAACCTCTAAAAGCAATAACCATAGCATTAAGGTCCTAGGCCACCCCAACATTTGCCTATATATTAAATAGTTTAAAAATAGAGACAGATAATAAGATGCAATTCAAACATAGAGGCATCACAAGCATGCAAACTGATAGGCCACTGTAAAACAATTCATATACTGTAAGCAGTGCTGAAGGTCAACTATCAGTTTAATGACTTCGAACCCCTGCTTTCATCTCAAAAAGGCATTAATAACCAGTTCGGAAGCTCATAAGATGAGGCTGCATATGCCCAAAAAATCTCATCTTAAAAATTGGGTATTTAGCACTAAAGATCCATTCTTCACGCAACCTTAGCAACAATGCTATATTAAAAAGGAGTCAAATTACCTTGTTCTTTCCATCACATCTAGGGCATGTCCAGCTAAAAAGTTCTGTCAAATCTGACATGTAAACCTGCAATAAAGAGCTTTGCATTAAATTACAATTTTATTGTATTGAAATGGCGAAACCTGATGTGCGTAACAACAACAAGCTCTATGTAAATGTGATTTTTTTTTAAGAACACTTATGGCTGATGCATACTCCACCAATATCGTGGCAAGAGTGTGATTGTAAACAACTTTATGAGCCTTGGACCTCTCTTTTAATGCGGTCTCAAGCTCATTCAATCACAAGCAATGAATCAAGTTTCTTATGTCTCTAGCAAGCTATAATGACAAATCAAGTGAGGGGAACACTTTAAGGAAACATCAACTCAAAACAACATTCAGTATATTTTTGCAGTCCTTTGTGAATTGAAAGAAGTATTTACACAATCCAATGCAATGAAGGAGGAATATGTAAACAACGTAAGGCTCCACTTTCCCACAAAGTTACTCCACTAAAACCTACATGCTACAGCCATAACCCAACTGAACAAAAGCTGAACAGTTGTTATTCAATCACTGTAAGACACTCAACAATTTTTTCCCCAAAGTAGAAACAGCAGAGTGTGATCTGTACCGAACAAATATGAGGAAATTCGATCAATCTAACCATATTCCAATTATAGCATTGATCCAAACTCAGTAATCTAAGGGATTAATAGAAGCAACCAAGTACAACTCGACACTCATTAGTTACATGAATTGAAAGCTGCCAATTGTACACCAGAGGGATCATATGGCTATAGTTTGCCCCATTCAATCAGGTACTGCAATTCCCCCCAACCATGAAACACCTAATCTGCCAAATTCACAATACAAATCTCAATATCTAACCTCAAAACCGACGTACTCAACGCTAGAGCCTGTCTATTCGCACCTTATCACTATCAAAACTCTCAATCCAAACTGATTACATGAACGCGAATAGCGATCACCTCTCGCCCCATTAGCGGCAATCAAGCATGTCAAAACCACCGTCGCCCTCAACCGCGACTTGTTCTGCTCCATATTCTTTACGATCTTTCCCGAATTGATCTAGCACGCAACTTGTTCAAATTTTAACAAAATGTAATTGAACTCAAGTGATTGACGAGTTGAGCTTAATTGTGAATTACAGAACCCACTTGTCTTGGGTTGAGAGTTCAATAAGGCAACTTGGTATTGTGTCTTAATTCTCAAATACTATCTCTGAATACTTATGTTGAACTGGATTTTTTTATAGATAAAAGTACCCATAGCTTTTTCAAATTGAGTCATTTTGTCTAAATTTTTTTGGACTATTATGATGCGAATACATTTGGAACGGATCGACGTCCTAAAAATCATGGTATTGTCATCCATAATTGCTTTATATGAGTCATACGATTGTCGAGATTGAATACTTTACAAGTCAAAGAACATGAAATAAAAGAAAACGTCGATAAACCTTGAGAACAAAGGTTAATAGGATTTTTTCACCGGCCATGTGAGAAGTAAAAGGAGCATGTAACCTCTGACAATGCAAGTCACAAATGAATGTTTTTAAGAACGCAAATGATGTCAATAAAATTACTTTTATTTCGCATTTAGCTCACAAGAATAGCAAAAATAAAAATCCCAATGCGTTGTACGGGCCATGTTTGGTTGCTCTGGCGAATTTATAGTTGTAGTGGCATATACTGATAAATTAGTTCACGAAACAAAAGCGAACATGACGAAAAAGTAAAATTCATGAGATATTATTGTGAAGAGTAAGATGATCAATTTTATAGAAATCAATCTTCAAAACTTTTCATTCGAGTTAAGTCAAATTTTAACCGCTCATTTTTTTATAGGGTTGTGCACTACTCATTTACTTTGAAAAGAAATAAAAACGGAGCTTGAAAAATTCTCAACCCACGCCCAAGCGTGGTAACGCAATGGTAAAGAAATCGCGCCATCTTCCAGAGCGTATAGCCTCTTATCATTTTGTGGATTTACTACCTCAAGCAAAAAGACTGGACTTTTAGCATATAAATAGGGCTACAATGACAAAAAAAAGTAGGGCAATAGAAGGAAAATTGAAAAATCAAACTGAACTAAACCAAATTTTCGGTTCGGGTCATATTCGGTTTAGGTCGCGATTCATTTCGGTTCAAATTCCCTAAAAATCCGAACTGAAACAAACTGTCGATACCCCAAGTTACAATGATAGATTATAATGATAGATTCTCAAACGGAACCTTCCGTACAATTAGTGTTGGATTGAGTTGATATTTTATTAAAAATAAAATCGCAAAAATCGTGACCGGTGCAGCGAGGCCAGGTCGGACCAATCCTCGAGCCGTGGGTCCATCTAATGCGCAAGTCAATCCTGGCTTGAATTCCCGCGGAAGGAAACGAATGTACTTATCCCCTACTCTTTGTTTTTTTTTTTTTTATTTGGTCTAACATAAAATTTCATTCACTCAGAAGAGCAAGGAACACATGATTCAAGGCATAACACATGGCGACCCCGATCGGTGGATACTTTTGTGCTAATATAACCTCACAGAACATATATCTATACGTATATACTTTTGTCTTATCAGAGTTCATGCTGTGCAATGCACTAGTAGAGCGGAGGATCGATACAGCAAGCGCCAATCTGCAGAACCGAATGAAGACTGGGGTTTTCCCCCCTTTTTTTTGGACATTTCCTTGTGATTAAAAGCTTCATCGATCACCTCACATCATATACAAAGTGGGAAACGATGGGGAACAGAACCTGTCTATCTTGCTCTGTTTCTGTCTTTACATACACTGACTTCTTAAGTTGGCAAGGGCTTCCATTCGTCTGGAATGTTGTGGTTAAGATACTTGTGGTTAAAAAAAGGTAGGCTTTTACTTTTGCTTTTGGTTTTCTACATTTTGAAATTAGTGTTTTACCCAAAACTGTAATTTATAAGGAAAGGTTCTTGTTAATGAATGCCTTGGGGCATTGTTAAGCACGCTTAAGGAGGAAATTTTTTATTTCCAGAGTATTGATTAAACATAAAATAAGAAAAAACAATGTACGAGAAAATTGTAGTATCTTTATTATTGAGTTACTTAACAAGTGTCCTAGGGGCACTATTCAACAAAATCCCTGAGAAAAAGATTCCACGATGCCTCACATGCAAGCCGATCTTTACATATGAAGCACCTAATCTATACGTCAACTGGATGCAGGAATAAAGGCATTTAAACAGAGGTAGCAAGATAGAAGAAAATGAGGGAGCGCCAGGATTTAAAATCGTAACATGCGTTATGATACCAATTTTTATAACCCATTTTTGTCCAAAAGCTTACACTGGAAACAAGCAAGTTCATAATGTGTGTATTGCATATTGATCTTTAAAGACGCTCTGTTTAATACCGAAAAATATACTTCCGAGATATGTCTGTCTTAAAGATCTTAAGTTGGTCATCTCTTATGTATATGAAATCCAAATGCCTGATTGTTTTTTGTGAATGAATTTGCAGGCTGCCCAGGCAATCTGCAAGCTTGGTGAAGTATTGGGTGAATCCCTGTCTCCTAGTCATCAAGTTTTGCGCATATCTCTTATGGAAGAACTTCCAGGTCGATTATGGGAGGTAGGAAATGTCTTGGACTTTTTTACAGGAGAGGCGATGTGTAGTTTGTCTTCTAAAGTACTAGCAATGGCATGAAACTAGAATAGCAGGAATAAAGGCTGAATTATGTCACATACTATACCAGTTAAACTTCTTTGCCTTCTTATGACAAAAGATAATAATAATAATAATAAACAACTTCCTTGCCTTCTCAGATGTTAATCCGTCAATTCCTTCCTACAATATTGTAAGGGGAAGGAGGCTCTCTTGTTTGCCTTGGGTGCTCTTTCAAAGTCTTGCCATCAAGCCATCTCCAAGGAAGATCCCAACACTGCTGGTTCTATTCTGGATTTGCTATCCTCTGCATGCACAAAAAAGGACAAGAAATACCGGGAAGCGGTACTTTTAAGCCTTGATCAGGTAATTCCAGATTATTGTGTGTTCGCGAATGCAATTGTCTTCGATTAGAAAATGTTGGGCTTTTACGAGCTCTCACGTCAAGAAACTTTCCAGCCGTACATTGTTCGGAAAGTGCTGTTTCAGGTTGATTTCATCTTTTTAATTCCCAACTAAAATCTGCCCCCGATCATCCCCCTTCCTCTCTAATGAAGATCTTGAATTTTTCATGGTTTTTCAGATTATAAAAGCAATTGGCAATCATGAGTTCTTCAACATGGTTTTTCCAAAATTGTTTGACATGTGCAGTTTAGGCACTTCTGATAAATCTGGACAAGCACATTCAGCAAATGATTCTGCTTAATCAGGTTCATCCATATTTCTAGCTTGTAACTGTCCAGCTTTCAGGATTTTGAGTTGTCCTGCATTGCAACTATTGAATTCCATATCATAACTTTCTCTCGTTGTTAAACTGTGCATTTTACATGGCATGGTTGATATGTCCAGACTATGATGGAAAAGAAGATTCTTCTGTTCCACTAGAAAAAGTACTGGACTGTATCCCATCACGTATCCATGTGGCATATATTGATGATATTCTTGAAAAGAAAAATAACTTGGAGCACCTCTGGATTGCCTCTCTCTCACCTGAGTTGTCATGGACTGGTACCTTCATAACCAAATTTTTCTTAGGTAAATGCAGCATGGAAAGTGTTTCTATTAACCGTTTCATCATGCAGTCAAAATATCGGCTTTTCTATCAATTAAGGGACTCTGCTCAAGGATTCATGACATTTTGCTTGATTCTCAGCAAGCTTCTCAACATGCAAATGCAGCATCTTTGTTTCGTGACATAATTAGTATCCACTTTCTAACAATATTGCTGAGGAACAGGGTAACTAAGGGATGATATCTCTAACTTTGGTTAAGGAAAATAGCTTTCCTTTATTATGACAGACATGTTGCAGTTACCGGCTTTAGAATCAGTAGTCATTCTGTTCTCCAAATTCCTTATCTGGATTCCAATCATCTGTTTTTCCTACGCAAGTTTAAGCTGTTTTCTTCGATGTTACCCAAAGTGGCAGACTGCATAGCCACAGTTAAGATAGCACAGGTATGTCTTCACTCTCCCCTTTGTGGTGGAAATCGCCTTTGCCTTCATCTTCGTCAAAACAATCTGATCTTGTGTGGCTTTCACCTAGATGTAGGATTGTAGCATTATTAAGTCCCATGCATATATAGGTGACATTACTCCAGTAAATAAGAGTTTCATTAAGTTATCCATCAAGAGTTCTGGAGTCTAGATAGCATACAGTGCCTTCGCATTGTGAAGAAGCAGAATTTTTCCTTGTCTTCAATTTTTCAAGTTTCAATGGTTCTTCTGATGTGGGCTCTGTAGTAATCAGACTGCTGTGTTCAGCTGATGTTTTTCTTGGATTCAATTCCATCCTGACTCAAGGCACTAGAGGCATTACCTTTTACTTGGCTTACATTTTTTATGATGATTCCTTACTAAGTAGATCAGCCAAACCAGAGAGATCAGTTGATAGCATCCCAAGGATATAAATATATATTGATTATCAACATAGCCATTTCTTGTATGTGCGAGCAAGAGTAAGTTAACATTTTGCAGGGATTATAGTTGACATGGAAAGTGGACCACTTAAGAGTTCTCGATCGTCTTAGATCATTCTTGCAGATGCATTTAAGATGTTCATCTTGCACTGTGGACCAATAATCTATTTGATACTTTTTCAAATTTAGGTTCATGTCAGTGCTTCAGAGTGCCTTTTGGGGATGATCACCCTTTGTAGGGAGCTTCCTTCAACGTTCTGGACAGATGCAGGTTCGAAGGGTTTGCTGGTTCATCTACGTGAGGTGGAAGAAAATGAACAAGCCAAGTCCTTGCTTAAGAGATGAATCCATTTACTAGAGACTTCTTAGAGGAAAATGTGAAAGCGAGTTGATTTCGAAGAAGGGTGAGTAGAGAGGTGTAGCCACTGCAGGTGAAGTATGATAAATGGGTAAAATCAGTAAAAAGCTGAAGTGAGGAAGTAAATATAAAATGGGTAATGATCGATCTTGACTGTTTGGTGAATCAAGGCTAACGCTGCCTTAGCAACCTTTTGCATAAACTAAAATGTTCGACCAAAGGAAGAAGCAAGAATTAAGCAAGCAAAAGAAGAGCTTGGCTAGACATGTTTTAGGAAGTACACACGTTGGCCCTGCATATCTCAAGCGGGGACAGATTTAAATAGATATTGCACAGGCTTGATATCTTTCATTTAATGAGCCGGCTACTTTGTTCTTTTTTACTCTCATTCAGCTCTGTACGTTCATATTAGCAAACACCAAATAATTCTGAACTAACCAATCCGATCTTCAGTGCATAATATGATCTTCTTCTTTTTTCTGTTCAAACATGAGCATGCTATTGTTTTTGTTTTTTTCATTGTTTTAGGTTATTTAGTTAGAATGAATTCGTGGGAGCATGAATCCAGATCCATCTAATGATTGGTGATCCGATGCAGCCTGTTACGCCTCACTAGTAAATTGACCATGAATGGAGGGACATTTCTTTGGTCTCGTCCCTGAAGCCGCACCATAGACAGAGACGCAGTGCAGACGACGTGTTCATGAACAAAGATTTATTGCTGTAGTTGCAAAACACTAACACGAGCGATCATCCATTTTCCTGCTTTGACAGGAGAATCTGGTGGGGACAGAACTGCTGCTTTCACGTGCAAGTACACAGCCTGAAGGGACTGATGAATTTACATAAATTAACGCTTGTATACTGTGCACTTAGGATAGTCTGGGGTTTCTTAATCGGGTCTTTCTTACATTATAAAACTTTAGTTTAGACTGGGAGAAATTTGATGGCAAAAAGTAACGCTCTCGGTGTATGATCTTTCACATGGACTGTCTACCATCTTAACTAAGAGATTAATTTCGGTATGATGTCGTGAAATATATTCTTGACATCTAAACAAACTATGTCAGGTTCCTTCATTGTAGGGTGATTCTTTCATCTTTCTTTGCTTGAGAAGATCTTTACCTCGATCCTTCCTTTCTACTTTTGAAGATACGCTTTTCTTCGCTGCTCAAGCACCTATTTTCAAAAACTTGATCATTCGACGTGTTTAGTGTTATTGCATAAAGTAAGATTTGTCAAAAAATTTGAGGAAGTTCGACTCCTAGGTGAACATCTACTGGTAAAATAATCTGAATTTTTGAAAATTGCGAGTGTTCTAAGAAAAAGGATCCAAAAGTCTAATGCTAAGCTTCTTATTCTAATGTATTAGACATTAGCAATTCAAACCCAATCGAGGTGATGACGTGAATAGCAAATCATTTGTTTCTTTAATGTTATAACTTGTTGGGGCTTCAAAGCTCGTTTGGCTAATTCAAATGCGCTTGCATTTTGGCTTGTCAACTCAGGTTATAGCTCTGACCAAAAAAAAAAACAAAAAATCAGATTATAGCAGTAAGAGTGATAAAAGAAGACAGAAATCGATGGAAAATGAGGAAAAAAGAAAGTGATATTTCTTTCTATGTTTGATTACATTAAATTTGAAGGAAAAAAAATTATGTCAAATATTCAAGGATAAAACGTATACTCGTGTGCATGCATGGCCATCTAATCAACGGAAAATATCACCCAACTTATAAAATTGATTAATTGAAAATCATCAAAAAGTAAAAACCCAAGAATATAAACAAAAAGCCCTTGGATTATTTCTTAGTTTTGTATGTTGATCTTTATTCTTTCTAAAGTCCTTTTTTTTTATTTGCATGTTGGGGAAAAGGACTTTTGTGCAATTATTCAAGCCTAAACAACCATTTGGCCAGATGATTCTTAATTTGTCTAAACAACCATTTGACAACCATTTGACAACAATATCAACTTTTTTTATGTTTGAATTACTCGTAGCAGATTCAAAGAAGATTTGGCATGAAGTTGGACGTCTATAATGTGTGAAACTCATGCTTTCTTTTAATGTGAAAATGCAATTTTACATGACATTGCCTGCAGATTAGACTCTATGATGTCCCTCTAGCACTGAAAACACAAAGTACATAGTAGGAGCATGTTGGTCAAACTAGAAAAGTCTTTATTTAGTTGTGTGAATAATATGAAACATAAGAAAAAGTTTTCTAAAAAAAAAAAAAAAAAAAAGTAGTTCCTTTTCCAATTCGAGAGGAAATTAATATGTTGGTCCAAAGGGGAAGCAATTTTCTGATATCTTTCTCTCTCTTTTTTCGTCTCTCTTATTACTACGTCCCAAATAAAGCAAAACGAAGACCCAATTAGAGAGGGGGGGCTTTTTGCATTTGCGTTTGCATCGGAGACGGGATGGATAGGCTCATTTAATTACAGCTTACATATTTACGTTTCTCTCTTTCTAATCTAGAATTAAGAGAAAGATAAAAATAAACACGCCAATTGAAATAGTTCGATATAATCGTCCTAGTTTATCTAGAATATGGCTAAGTGGAAAAAAAATACGAATACTCATGGACAAGCGCAAGGTGCATGATTCGTCTCTGCCCATATCTATAGACTCTCTAACCGAGAGAGATCTATTACTTCCAAAATTGATTCTCCTTAGAAGTTTGTGAAAATAAAATGGTTTTCACTATATTATATACAACTGATGATAATTCAATTTAGACTGAGAGATAGTAAAAGTTATAAATTTCGCTTATTTGATACGACGTTGCTTTTCAAATCACATATTTTCCCTAATTCATAATATTATCATTAAGAAGATTTTTATGCTCCTTGATGACTTCGTCTTTCCTCTTTTCATCTTTTGTTGCGTGGCATGGCGAGGCCACCTTGAGCGCGGCGGAAGAGAGTGACTACATGAGAGGTCGACTGAACAGCAGCACGGTGGTGCCAGAAGGAGGGGCAGAGACAGAGGGAATTATGGCTATTTGTCAGTTTTTGGGTTCAATATTTTCTTAATTATCATGGTCTGTATTTTGCTTTTGGTGAAGTTGCTAAAAAGCTTTTCGTGTTTGCTGGCTGGATAATGGCATCTAGTAAGCGAGGCCCATTAATGTGAATTTTTGTTGACGCACAAGGAGGCCCTACTCAGATTTGGGCAAGGCCTTCGTGGCCAGCGAGCACCTCACCCTCATATGGTGGTGGCCCCGCCCAGGGGCCTTCGCGGGTTGGTGAGGGACTTGGAATTCAAAAAAATAATGAAGAAATTCAAAAAAATTAAAAATTACAAAAATTGTCCACATCAGTAATTTTTGGCAAAAATTGGCCGGAAGAACTAAAATGGCAAATTGTCAAAAGGCTTAAGATTAAATTGAGCAAGTTAAAAAGTTAAAAACTAAATTGTCAAAGGTTTCAAACATTTTTCATAATTTTCCCAAAGCTCATAAGACATTTTCTAGAGTTAACGCTTCAACAACTAATACTTACTGAAGAATTCGAGTGACCTTTTCTGGATGCATCTTTTCATGCATTAGAGCCTCTCGGTAAATCCAAATTTGAATGCCTATCCGTGATCCGCTATGTGATTACCCGTTGCAGTGTTCATCCATCAATTATTCGAGAGATGTGCTCCAAAAAAAAAAAAAAACTGAGGGTATGTACAATGATCGATGTGATGATTTTGGTATTTGAAACGTATCATGACTTTATCTCTATTAGCAGTTTTCATTGTGCCAAGTTTGCACATAACCGCTTAAGCCAAAATCAGAAAATCTATGGCTTGGAAGAAAGTGAAAGTCCATTCATCTACCGTCCTTTGATATCCCCAAGACTTCACACCTTGCTTCAATTATATGAACAATCCTAACTGGACCAACCGATATCAATCCCGGTCTATTCTCGTCAATGCATTTGCGAGCATTGTCAAGGCATCCTCTGCTGTGCAAACCGAAGTGCTTGCTTTGCTGGAAGCCATTTGGAACTATACTCAGATCAATATATCTGATATGGTGTCTAACTGGAGTGAATTAGCTCTTGGACTACTCTTTTCAGATTTAAGAGTGGCCCATTGTAACATAGAAGCAAATAAGGTGGCGAACCGGGTTGCCAAAGTCCATAAAAAAAAAAAGTCTTTCTTCTAATTGGATTTTATATCCTCTCAAACCCTTTGGGCTCTATTATGTTCTGAAGCCGCTCCTATGTATGGTCAAACAATTTCTTACTGAATGGTTATTATCCTCCTGACCAAAAAAAGAAAAAGAAAACAAGGTCCTTTTCTTTTTGCAGGCTCACCATTCCGTTCTCTCTCTCTTTTGTTCCTCTCTTCTATCCATTGTAGAAGAACTGTAACATCGGTCAAAGGCCCATTTGACTTTAAAAGACTACTCTTTTCGGTTATGTTTGCCTACTTCTTTTCTCAATTCGGCTTCACAAATAGTGGAAGAGGAGAGCTCCAATGAACCAAAGTTATTGGGCCTTCAGAGTGTAGAACCATTAGTCGCTCCGGAGAAAATAATATGTCTAGTTTGATTGAACATGCGGTCCTTAGTCTAAGTTTCTAAATATGCAGGCGTGGACGGTTGCCGTGATGGACGGGACATTTCGCAAGAAAAAGAAAAAAGTGGCGTCTACAGTGGCAGAAGGAACAAGAGACAATAGCAATGCTGATCCTGAAGAGGTACTTGAATTTGTGAATATGTTTGTGAGGCTGAATAGAAATGGTCGGGGATGCAGAAGGGAATGATAAGATCCAGATTGGGGCGCAGGATCATTGTGATAGGGATTACGTTATGCTAGTCTTCATGAATTCCCGTTCTCCAAAGAAATGCACCATGCCTAAGTGATTGTCAATGGATGAACTCATTTCATAATTCATGTCGGGTCAATGCAAAGACTCTGCAGTCAAACATTTGTATTGTAACCGTAAACCAAGGCGTTCCTAGATGATTTTCTGGTGAAGTAGAAGCTCCTCCAGTGAATATTAACATAATCATATCTATGTGCAGGAGGCCGAGGCTCATTCTGCAGCTGTAGTAATTAGAAGAGCGGTTAAATTGGAGAGTCAGGACTGGATTGAATCTTTTCTTCCATGATCATAAGGAGTCTCTTGGGATGCTATCAATCTAGTATCACGTTCTGTTCTTAGGGCCCTAAATTGTTGAATGGAATGACATGTCGGATGTTTCAATTATGATATATAGCACATGAAATTCCGTGAATCGAATCGTACAGAAGGCTCCAATCATTCATTCACCTGGTCAGCTTAATGATGAATATGGTCATTTTATGATTTGATTGAATAACAACAATAAATCTGGTAAAAAGTGCATTCTTTTCAATGGCCATATGAGCAAAAAATAGTTTATACACGAAAACCTACAGGCAACAGTCCAACAATCCATTACTCAACAAAACCTACCATATACAACCGAACGCTCGTTAGTTATATACTCCGAAAACATTCGAATTGTACACCAAAGGGATCATTAAGCTATGTTTTGCCCCATTAAACCAGGCACTACAACTCCACAACATGGTCTACGATTGCCCCCAACCCTGAAATGCCTAATCCACCAAATTCACAATACAAATCGCACTGTCCAAGCTCAAAACCGACGCACTCAGCTATGGTTGTCTACTCGTACCTTCTCAAGAGGATCAGAGCAGCAACTGATCACGTGAGCGCGAATTGCAATCACCTCTCGCCCCACTTGCGGCAGTCAAGCATGTCAGAACAACCATGGCCCTCAACCACCCTCTGTTCCCGCTCCATATTCTTTGCGATCTTTCCTGATTTACCCTCGGGATCTTCTCCTGTTGGCGGGCATATTCGGTGTCCCATCCGGTGATTTCGGCGTTTGCGTGAGGGCACTTAAGGGAGTTTCGCTGAAAATCGGGACGTCGAGAAAGACAGCGCGGCGATTTCTTCTGTTGTATTTTAGCCCCGAGGAAATGAGACGCGCTTCTCGGTTTGAATATTCTGCTTTCGGACAAATTTGGGGGTTCTCTCTCTCTCTTTTGGAGCTCCCCTTTGACGTCTCCCCGGGGGCACTTTCACTCTAAGCTTGGTTCCATCTAGAATTCCGAAAAATACACTGAATTTAATGTCAATTTTCGTGGAAGTATAAGAAAATGCATGTACTACTTTGGTCAGATATTTTCGAATTCAAGCTCGAATTGATCTAATAATTCGAGTTATTCAAATTTGAAAAGAATGTAATTAGACTTCAATGACTAGGGAGGGGAGCTTAATCGTGAATTTTGGAACCCACTTCTCTTGATTTCGAAGAGAGTTCAAGAAGACAACTTGTTGTATGTATCAATTCTTGAATACTCTTGGCATGCTTATGTTAAAGATGCAATAATTTATACTTTTTTAAGATAAATTTGCGTGTAAAATTTTGAGTTGAGTCGTTTTGTCAAAAATATACGAACTTATAATGGGAATACAATTAGAATTGATTGCTGCCTTAAAAATCATGGCCTTGTCATCTCACATGATTGCTCGATTGAATGTATGAGTCGTGGAATCATGGGGATCGAATACTTTACATGTAAAAGAATATGAAATGAAATAAAATGTCCATCAACCTTGAGAACAAAAGAAAAATGACTTTTTGCTGGCTATTTGCGATGTAGAAAGAGGTTGTAACCTCAATAAAAAAGTCACAAAATATACATTATAAGAACGCAAAGAGTGTGAATGATTTTTTTTATTTTTTTATTTCGCATTTAGTTCACATTAATAATGGTATGGGCCATATTTGGTGGCTCTCACATATTTATATTGGTAGTGGAACAGTTACAAAACTAGAGAGAAATTAATACGCAAAACAGTAGGTAGAAGTCAAAGAAAAAATCGAGATTCAAGAAAAATTATTGTGAAGATTAAAATGATCAAATTTGTGGTGACCAATCTTCAAATCCTTTCCTTTGTATAAAGTATAGATAAATCAATTGATCATCTAACTTAGGCCAAACTTTAATGAGCATAAAACAAATTTACACACCATTCTTTTTTCTTTTCTCTTTTTATCATGTACATTACTCATTCACTTTAAAAAGGGAAAATTTGAACATGAAAAAATCGCAACCTGCCCTAAGCATGGTACCTCGATGATAAAGGGGTTAGACTTCTAACACGTCAATATGATTTTATAATGATAGGGTCTTGCATTAACAAATAAATTGACTAATTATGGTTCAAAATGAATGCATCCTAATAGACATAAAATTATTATGATAACACCAACTATGGATAGAGACTCAGGCGGCGAGGCCAAGTCGGACCATCCCAAATCCTGAAGCTTGCGCGTGAGTCGACGCTGGCTTCGATTCCTGCGGCGGGAAACGAAAATACATTTCCCCCACACTGGCTGGCGGGAAAATTTTTGCACCACTTGCATAAAACAAAAATAAATTGAAAAAAAAAAAACCACTCCATAAAAAAATTATAATAAAAGCGAAAAACAATTCACAACAAAAATACGAAAAAGCGCAAACCCTCTCTCTCTCTCTCTCTCTCTCTAGAACAAGCAGTGACGACCTCGAATCGATCCGTCGATCTCCGCCGATTGCCGTGGCGAGACCCTAAAAGCGGCAGGCGTCTTCCGACGATGCCCCGTCCGACGGGTCCGAGGAGGAGGAGTAGCCGCAGCTCAGCGGCGCCGGTCAACGAGGAGGAGCTCGAGGCCGTCGCCCGCGCCGCCAGCGGACGACGCCGCCGCAGCAGCTGCCGACGCCGACTGGAATGGCGAGAAAGAGGAGGAGGACGACGACGAGGTTCCATGTTCGCCTGCGCCGTTCCGTACTGGATGTGTCGGGATTTCGGTGCGGTGATAGGCCTCTCCGGTGTCTTGCGCCAGCACGATCAACCTCCCACCCAATCCGCCATGGCCACCGACCGGATCTTCCGGAAGCTCAGGAGGTCGAGCACCTCCGCAAAAGCCCAACGCTCAAAACCTCTTAAAATTCAATCAGCTTCGAGAGATCTGGAAGTTTGCCTTCATGTGCAATCGTGACAATCGGGGAGATCGTCAGAGATGAACTCCTGTAGATGTCATTTGGTATTTTCACCGAGCGCTTGTGACCGACCAAATTGATTTACCGATTTGTCACTCGAGTTTCTACATTCTTGTAGGATAAAATCTCCTAAATTTGCATGTGCAGAGAAATTAGGGGTCCCCTTCAAGCAAGGGCTGCCAATCGGACTTAGAACTTTGAAATTCTTTGCTATCTGTGTAAGAAGAATCATGTGAATTATTGGTGTGTTCGATCTCATAAAACCGGATGTTAATAAATGTCAAGTAGCATAATAATTCACCTTCATATGGCTCTACCCCTTTTAGTCAACATGTAATTCCACTCTTAAGATAGATCGAGAACAATTAGATTCATTCAGGGAAAATTCACTCTATCGGGCATTCGGGGGAAATAATTAACCCTGTGGAACTCCAATGCGATTGTTGAAGGAGAATTGACACCCTTGGAAAACATTGGTTGGAAGAAAGTTCCTTCCCCAAAAAACCCTGGCTTGCGTACGGACATCTTCCTTCCTAGAGAAACGAGTCCATGTTAGGAAGAGAAAGCAAAGGTCCACATGTCTTCAGTGACTTTCATCAACCAAATGCAATATGATGAAATAATATATAGGGTTTTGTGTTTTTTATCTTCGAAACATCGTATTGAATAATTGGGTTCAATGGAAAGTTTTCAATAAGCAAGCGGCGGTAGAGTCAACATTAAGTAAGATAAAAAGGAGGATATTTGATATAGGTTAATCTAGTAACTAGACTGGTAATTAAATTGGCATAATCGAATCTATTTATTTGAATTATTGTAGTTTTTCTTTTGTCAGTGAGGTGCGATCTACCTACTCGAATTCATCTTTGAAAAAGTCATCTGAAAGAGAGAAGTTGCATACTTGAAATCCGAAAGGAATCAAATCCTTACTGAATATGCAGTTCGGGTTCGTCGTGCCATTTCACCCGTCCAAAACGAAGAAAAGAAGAGGACTGAGGATGCCATCTCACATTTTGAATCGTCTCTCCACGTTCCTTGGCCCGACACGTGGCATGTTGGGTTTCGTTCGAGCGATGTCCAGCCATTCACGCAGGTTGCAGACTCGTATGGGCTTTCAGATGACCCCAACGCGCCAGGCCCGTCTCGAAAGCAAGAGGAGAGAACACGGGGAGGAGACGTCGTAAAATGCCCCTCGCAGCAAGTGCCGTTTTCTCAGACCATCTTGCTTTCAAATTTAACCTCTCTTTCTCCAACCTTAGAGCCTTGTTCTAATGCTTTTCTTTCAAACAATCGTTTGAAGGAGATGGCTAACAATTTTTGATCTAGGACTGTCCAGATATTTTGATGGATTATATGGAGGCTCTCAACCACTGCGATTAGGGTTAGCAAAGGGAATCAAGAAAGCATCTTGGAATCGCAGATGGACCTCATTAAAAGCTTCAGGTGTTGAAAAACTTGGAAGAATCCAAGCTTATTATTTCACTAGCACATTAAGCCCATACAACATTATAATATTACTTCGGTTTTGTGAGTAGCGGCATTTATTAATCTGGTTAGCCATTAATGCGTTATAAATGGAATAATGATTTTACCATCTCACTACTAGATTTAGCATTGAGTAGTAAACATAAAACCCTGTTGGTAAGTCACTAATTCATTGATGGTTGTAAATTGCAAACATTGTGGCAAATTACATCAATATATCTGATAGGCAGAACAACGGTTCATGTCCTATTTGATCTAGGGACAGTTTACAGAGATTTTTATGTGGTGCGGGATAAGGTCGTAGGGAAAAGGAAATGGATCCTTTCATCCCCAAAATCCCAAAATGTGAATCAATCGTAGCAATTGTTTGAATTAATAGGGTCTTGTACTCCATAAGAATCTATCTATAAACAACGTCATTCAATTAAGTCGTTTTCAATTACATTTGACAAAATTAATCCACGTATAAATTATAAATCTTGAAAGAATCCATCTATAAACAACGTCATTCAATTCAAGTCGTTTTCACTAACATTTGACACAATCAATCCATCTATAAATTAAGTAGAAATCTTGAAAGAATCAATTCACAATAGTTTATTGCGGTATTTTGTATGGGTTTTTTTCCTGAGCATAGTTTGGTTCGAAGTGAGTTTCTAATTCCTTCAACTACTACCTCCAATAATATCAGTAACGAAGGAGAGTTTTGGAGAAAGGTGGCCAAACAAGCTTTCAGTGAGTTGAAAACGGCTCATTTGATAGTATCCAAATGCTTTGCTGGAATGGACAATCACATGAACGAAATCATGAGTATGGTGGTGTTGGCAAAATAACTCTCGCAAAAATCATCCACAATCAGCTTTTTCAGGATTTTGCTAATTGTTGTTCAAATTTTATCAAAATGCGTGTCCAGATTGTTTTTGCGGAAAACCACGGTTGTTAATTGGATCCGCAGGTATTGAGGAGAAGCTCTACCAAATCTTAATTGAACTCAGGAATGTTTCCAGCTGCCAATGGACTTAGTCCAACGTTATCTAATGTCGAACTAAATCTGAAATAATATGCATATCATTTAATTTGGGATGAATACAAGTTCGACAAAATTTCATCCAAGTCTGGAGATTTACCATACAATGGTCCTGTGTTGCCTGCAAGTTCTTCTCTTCTTGCCCCTTTTTTGATCTATTAGATGAGATAATCTGCAAGCATTAGCTGAGAGGGTGAAGAGCCACGCCTCTGAAAACTTCATCCGAAACAGAGAACTTTCGTACTTGAGATCCTGGAGAAAGCAACATTTTTTTAATCAGCAAAGTCTATGAGCTCGCAACCTTCTCTTAGTACTATTTTAAAGTGTCGACGTTGTGCGATGTAGACCTCATTTTAAGAAATGCCTGATGATGTTGCTGTGGGCCTGTCCTAATATTTTGATAGGTCAAAAGTGAATTTTCAACCACCGTGATTGAACCGGCAAAAGAAATTAAAAACGAAAGCATCCACGAAACCGCTGGTGGACCATATCTTATGCATTATATGTTAAACTGAAGTACATTGTCAACTTTGAAACGGTGCAGAGATGTCACGGTGAATCATTCACCTTGACCGATTCTCGCAAACTTGCACATGGCTCTCTGCATATTTAGCCAATTCTGGCTTCTGAGTTTTGCGACTTGCAGATATCTCTATTTATAATTCTGGCTTCTTAACTTATTAATCTCTGGGACCTTCGAAGCATGCTGAACAGGTGACTAAGCATTATATCCGGTGTGCCTTGCTTTATTAAACTTCGACGTGCTTCGTTTGAATCTTTTCTTGGTTTTTGTTAAAAAATTAGCATTGTCAACTGTGACAGGCTAGAGTGATGTTGCAATGAATCATTCTTAATGACCAATTCTAACAAAGGGATCATCGAATCACATAAGGGGATGAAATCAAAATGACAGAGTCATGGAGGCTAAACCCAAAGTACTTCTACAAATACACTTATTCGAATGCAATTTAAATGCCGAGCTAAACTTGAAAAAATGACTAGAATATTGGCACTTCATGTTTATTTTAACACATCAAATGAAAAAGTATAAAGTTTTGTTCTGAACTCAGAATATCAATAGACTGTCTCACGATGTTTGCAAGTCCTTACTCCTTGGCAAAGACTTTAAGACGGTCTATCTATTAAAACGTGGAGGGCCACATCTCCAGGACCAACATAGAAAAGAACCAATTTGCGTGCTTAGACATGAGAGGAGTCATTTGCGTGCTTAGACATGAGAGGAGTCATCTTCCCCCCCCCCCCCCCAGTAGTTTATGAGCTCGGAGCCTAGTGCTATTACATTTTTAAGAATCATTCAATTTTTCACATCATTATTAGAGATGCCTGACAATGTTGAAATGTGCCTGTACTACTTTTGATAGATTAATTGTATAGGAAGATGATGTTTTGTATCCATTCTTCCCTAGATAGAACGGACTCTCAATCATTGCAATTAAATTATAATATATAAATATTACTTATTTCTGTCGATTTCCTTTTGAGAACATGCAGAATGGTTTGATTGTGCAAGTGCTCAACGCCCTTGAGCTCTAAAGTTTCACGGGTGTTAAAAAGAAAGCAACAGTGATTGTGAAAGCTGATTGTAGATGATTTTGGTGAGAGTGGTCTTTCTAACACCATCCATTCCATGAATTCCAACAATTCATGTTTTTTGTGAGTGAGTGCCCATCATACTAATGACTGAGACTACCTTGAACACCATTTTCACGTCGAAAGGTGCAAAATGGTTTTGGCAGGTACTACTACTTCTTTTTTGTTGGTGTTATTCCCTTTCGTTGCTTCTACGAAAACCACAAGCGCGTGGTTACTGTTCTTTGTCAATGAAGTACGAATTTATATGTTAGCTTGATAAGTTTGAATTATTGGTGCGATTCAGGTCGCCAACTGCTTCAATTATAGATCAAACCATTAAAGAAAGACTTACTTAGACAATGAGGTCTTCTAAGCAGCACCAGCAAGACTTCTGTTTTTTTTGTGGCCCTTAACAAGACGCACTTTGCTTATTATCTGGGGAACCGCTATTTTTGCAACCAAAATAGCTTCCACCATCGCTCTCTTGTGGAAGAGACGAGACTTCCCCTCGTACGAAAATCCTTACCATTGCTACTCGTCCTATAGAATAAAGTAAAATATATAATAAAAATTTTGAACCCAAAATATAAAGATAAGCACAATATATTTGAAACAAAAGTAGTTTCAAGAATCATGGCAATCTAAAAGATTAATTGGGCGGTTATCAGTACTATATAGACATGGACGCAGCTTTTGCATATGTTGTGGAATTAGAGTTCGTAAATTTCTATGGTCGAAAGAAGCTCTATTGAAGTCCTAAACGTTATTTATTTATACTTATATAATGCCCAAAACTTGAATGCGGTGTCCTCCCCCTGAAATATTCATTGTATCCTTGATAAATACTATTCTCTTTAATGAATGAGATGGCGTAAAACTGTTAACTAATGGGCATAGATGGAAAGCATAGGTTTTTTTTTTTTTTTTTTTTTTTTACCACTATATGCACCATTATAATTGGAGATTGACGGAGGAAAAAGAAGAAATTAATGACCACACCTATAAAGAATAAACTAAGATTGACGGAGGTCTGATTTCAAAAATCCCTATCGACACTTTTGGACTTTCGATTACTAAAGCTATCAAAGAACAAATTTGATCTTCCGTCGGTCTCAATTCAAGGAATTTGATACTTTTCGAGAGTCTTCTTTTTAACTTATCGAGTCATCATGATTAATAACTTCAATCTTGAAATTTCTTTTTGTCAGGTTCGGATGTACATCTGGAAAGACTTAAGAGCTTATTAATTTTAGAACAGGGCCATTTTACTCCTCCGGGTTCAGATGTACATTTGAAAAGACTTAAGAGCTTATAAATTTCGAAATGGAGCAGTTTTGCGCCTTCGGATATCGCAAGATTTTACTTTTCCTCCTTGGCTCCCCCATGTTGTCCTTATCAAGTATCAATATGTTCAGACCAATCAACATCTATGCCGATCGAAATCCGAAGGTCTTGCTAGTGTTGGTGCGTTCACATCACCCATGCAATTGCCAAGAACTTTGAGGAGGTCTTTTAGAATGACCGGGGCAATGAGGATTTTAGGATTTTGTACAAGTGTGAGTAGGGCAGTAATAGATATAGTCTTTTGGGATAAGAACATGCTTACAGCTGCAGTGTGATCTTTTAATTTCTAGGTTTTGTTTTGTTTTGCAGTTCTTTTGATTTATTTGCTTGGAAGTTTTCTATTTTCAACCCATATTCGAATATGACAAATAAAAAAATTTATCTTTCAACCAAAAAAATAAAATACCGATGGATAAGGTGGGCCCTATGGAGAATTCACCGATCTATCGGTGCACAAGTCGGGTTTACGTGCATCGGTGCACAGACAATACCCACTCGATGAATAGAGAGGGAGAGAGAGAGAGAGCGCGCGCTATATAATATGTCCAGGCAAAGACGCGAGTGTGAAGTAATACAAAAAGAACGAGGGAGAAAGAGTTTCTTTCAATATTTTGTTTTAGTCACCGGAAGCAACTCAATCGCTCCCCCATCTCTTTAGAAAATCCATGGTTTTCTACTAGAGCCTCGGCTTCCGCCGGAGCTGCTGCTGAAGTTGCGCGCGTGGACATCGCAAACCCGTCCGCCGAAACACCACCGCAGTCTCGGCACGCGCGGCGAATCGCTCCCTCCGTCGAGCCCCTGGCGAATGATCCGTCGATATTTCACCTCGATAGCTCCTTGCCGCAATCGGAGCCAGATCTGAGGTGAGTCTCCGAGGGCCCCACTTTTTGGTGTTTAAAAAGAACCCTGGCATTTTGGCAACTTTGATTGGCCGCAATGAATCGTTTTTAGTACAGAGATCTCATGGCTTGGAAGTTTTCACCATATCTGGCTGCCGCTGCTTTTGCTGCTATCCTGTTTCGACTTTTTTCTCGAGGAGGAGATCAAGCGAGATCAACGGAGGAGAGTGCAAGTGGAAATGATGGAACAGCAGGAGGCGCTTCTTCTACTCACATGTCAACAGAAGGTCAAGAAGTGGCTAATTCATTGGGATATGACTATGAAGTATTCTTGAGTTTCAGAGGACCAGATACTCGAACAAGTTTTACTGACTTTCTCTACACTAGTCTTAAAGGTGCGGGTATCCGCACATTTAAGGACGATGAAGATCTTCGCAAAGGTGTAGAGTTTGCCCCAAAACTTCTCCAAGCAATTAAGCAGTCAAAGATCTTAATACCTATCTTTTCGAAAGATTATGCCTCTAGTGTTTGGTGTCTCAAGGAGGTAGTTCAGATGGTCGAGTGCAAGAAAACTAGGGGGAAAAAGATCATGCCCATTTTTTATGATGTGGCACCTTCAGAGGTTCGACACCAAAGTGGGAATTATAAAAAGTCCTTTCTTTTACATGAAAGGAAGGGGAGGTGTGACCAAAAGACTATCGAAGAGTGGAAGGATGCTCTTCGTCAAGTTGGGGAAATAAACGGATGGGAACTGCCAAGGGATCCTACCAGGTAATCGCTTTTAACGTTCTTTCTCATGTGCCTTGTATCATTAAACCCGATGCAATTGAAGTTATGCCGCAAAATCACGCTAAATAATGGCACAATACCAATTTTGTCCCATTTCATTCCTAGCAACATTTTTTTGTCAGTTTAAGTCATTCATTAACCCTAAGTTCCACCGCTAATTCATCTAAATGGAATATATATCATTGAAGAACACATTTGGAATAGGTCTGTAGTTTTCAATTTGGTCTTTTCATGACATAGTTTGGTTCAACTCAGTTTTCTAATTCATTGCCTTTTGACTTTAACAAACACTAGGCGAGAAGGTGAGTGCGTGCAAACAATCACACGGGAGGTTTTCAATGAGTTGAAAAAGGCTTCTTTGGTAGTATCAAACTACTTGGTCGGTGTCGACCACCATGTGGATGAAATCATGAAAATGATAGGTGCTTGGATGAGTGAAACACGGATTATAGGAATCACTGGGATGGGTGGCATTGGAAAGACGACTATTGCCAAAATCATCTACAATAAGCTTTTAGAAAAATTCAACAATTGTTGCTTTCTTTCCAACATCCGTGAAATGTCGGAAAAAAATGGCATTGAATACTTGCAAAATCAACTCATCTCTGACATCCTCAAAGAGAAATGGACAAACATAAGAAACTCTCATGAAGGGACTCCGACAATTAGAGACATCTTGGTTGAGAAAAAAGTCCTCATACTTCTCGATGATGTGGATGAAAAAAAACATATAGATGCACTTGTAGGAAGCCGTGATTGGTTTGGTAAAGGAAGCAAACTTATTATCACTACTAGAAATAAAGGGGTTCTTGTTCATAAAGTGGACAAAATTTATGAGGTTAATATCATGGATACCAATCAATCTCTTCAACTCTTTAGCAAACATGCCTTTAGAGAAGATCATCCTTCGGATGATGATATGAACCAATCCATGAGGGCAATAAAAATTGCTGGAGGTCTTCCGTTGGCTATCGAGGTCCTGGGTTCATTTTTATCTACCATTGAAAAGAAAAGGTGGGATTACCAATTGGCTAAGTTGGAAAGTGCTCCTCATAAGGATGTTCGGAGTAAGTTGAAAATAAGTTACGATGTATTAGAAGATGAGGTTAAGCATATTTTTCTCGATATAGCTTGTCTTTTGAATGGATATGATAAAGACATTCTTGTTCATTTCTGGGAATCTAAATTCCATCCGAAGTGTGCCTTTGATGTTTTGGAGAGCATGTGTTTGATAAAGATTAAAGAGAATAATAAAGTTTGGATGCATGACCAATTCAGAGACCTCGGAAGACAAATAGTTAGTCAACAAATGAACATAAAGGAGATAACTAGGGTGTGGAATGCTAAGGACGCATTGGAATTGCTAAAGAGACAAGAGGTAAAATTCCCCGTACAATAAATCTCCAAGTTACTTATGGACAATTTCCTTTAAAAAAAAATATATAGTTACTTTTTGTGTTCTCTATTGTGACCTACTCAATTGATATTTTTGCTCTTTTAAGATTAAAGGAACATTGGTACTCAACTCAATCCCTTAAAATAGTGAATTTGGATAAATGTGTTTCCCTTCAACTCTTTTGTTTTTTAAAATTTTTCCTTCGGGCAGAAGAAGAAAAAACTTGAAGCTCTTCGTCTCCCCTTGGACCATCAGCACTGTTTTGCCTATGAAGACTTTAGAAGATTACCGAATCTAAAGTTCCTTGAAGTTTGCGATTCAAACGAAACTTCAACGAACAAATCACTATCAAGCGTTCTTCCAACTGACGTTTTCCAAGAGAATTCAGATCTCCTTCCAGAATTACGATGGCTTGCTTTGCGTAATATTCTCCCAACATTTAAGATTATGAATTTCTCTATGAAGAATGTGGTTATTCTTGATTTGTCTAAGAGTAGAATTACGCACGACTGGGAGGGGTGGTGCCACATGAAGGTATCTTTTATATTAGAAAACACTAATTATTCCGTTTTATCATATTTGAAAGTAATCTTTGCTTGATTTTTCTTTTCACAGGTGATGAAGAATTTGAAGGTTATAGATCTAAGCAATTGCAATTACTTAAAGAGAACCCCCGACTTTCCTGCACATTTAAAATTAGAACGTTTGATTATAAAGTTTTGTTGGGGATTAGTTGAAATTGACGAGTCAATTTGTCAATTGAAAAGCTTAGTTTTCTTAGATGTAAACTTTTGTAGGAACCTTTGGAGGCTTCCGAATACAATTGGAGATTTGAAATTGCTGAAAGAATTGAATATACTTAATACGGGGATCAAAAAACTACCTGATTCCATCGGAAAATTGAAATCGCTCAATAAGTTGAATATATCTTGGATGGGGATCGAAAAACTACCTCATTCCATTGGAAATTTAGAATCGCTGATCGAGTTGGACATATCCTATAGTGAGATCAAAGAACTACCCGATTCCATTGGAGAGTTGAAAAATTTGAAAGTAGTGAAGATATATGGTTGTTCCACAAGCAACATACCCGATGCCCTATGGAGGATTGAGAAGCTCGAAGTAATAGAAGCGACAGCTCATCATTTCGATGTGAAAATTGGCAATGACATCTATAGAAATCGAGCCCTGAGGATCTTGGAATTGAATGGGGCAAGAATATACGAAGTACCAAGGCTTCCTGAAGGTCTTACCATTCTAAAGTTGTCTAACTTGTACATGAATACGTTTCCAGATCTCTCAAACCTGACTAATTTAGAAAAATTAGAGCTGCAGTTTGCGCGACGTGATTCTGATGGAGAATCTGATGGGCCTGTGGAGGAAGATCCAATGCCACTGCGGATTGGGAGTTTGCATGGAGAATCTAATGGGTCTGTGGAAAAAGATCTACCACGGCAGATTGGGAATTTAAGCAAACTAGATTATCTATTCCTGAAGTCTCCATACGTGACCGCCTTGCCAGATATAAGTCTCCTTCCCCATCTCAGCGTACTTAAGCTCCGGTGCCCTGATTTGCCTTGCCTCCCGAGCCTTCCCTCCACTTTATCATCCTTGGATTTGCAATCTGAATGCATGATCACCTTACCTACGAATATGAGTAGTCTCCTTCCTCGACTCGAGTCACTTATGCTCCGGTGCCCTATTCTTCTGCCTTGCCTCCTGAGCCTTCCCTCCAACTTAACATTCTTGGGTTTGGAATCTGAATCCGTGACCACCTTACCCACGGATATGAGTAGTCTCCTTCCTCAACTTGAGTTACTTAGGCTCAAGTGCCCTAATCTGCGTTGCCTTCCGAGCCTTCCCTCCAGTTTATGTAGCTTACATTTGGACGATTGCAAGTCGTGTCGTTCCATGGGGGATCTATCAAATTTGAAGACACTAAAATATCTTGAAATCTCTAAGTGTGCAATTTCAGAGATTCAAGGCCTTGATCGTTTGGAGAACCTAAAAACATTGGAGCTTGAGAAACTTCAATGGGTGGAGATATTACCTGATCTAAGGAATCTCAACAAACTATCGTCTCTTAAAGTATCTGATTGTGGTAATCTGGTCGAGATTCAAGGCGAACTCCCATCATCTTTGCTAGCATTGGAGATTTTGGATTGTGGATCTTTGCAGAAGTTGCCAGATCTGTCAAGCTTGAAGGAACTGCCAAGAATTATGATAATGCGTTGCAAGAAATTAGATAAGAAATTAGATGTGGAGGCAATTTATTCGCTTTATCCAGACAGCGAATCTGGATGCGAATTTGACGACGAATCAGAGGGAGAAGATGACGAATCCGGATGCGAAATTGAATATGGATCTGAGGGAGAAGATTGACGGATAACACGTCGCTCTTGAAAGCTTCTTAATCCCCGACTGCAGATCGCTCTCTTGTGTGCAAACTTCAAACGAATTGAGGTAAGTCATTTCATTTGACGACTGATATTTTCCCTTTTCTACAATCAATCTCTTTCACGGATATGAACAGAGAAGCCTCACATGCACTTTTTAATGACCTTTTCGTGAGCTGACGTCTGTAAATCTGATGGAGGCATTGAAATTATCGTACCTCCATTTTAATTTGGTTTTTTTCAGCCATATTCTCAAGGGATGGTTTCTCCTTGGTTTTATGTTTCCTAGCTAGACGTATGCATCTCGACTGCATTGTTTTTATTGGATATCTAACAAGTTATTAGAGATCCTCGTCGATTTGCTGTTTCACATATATCGAAGTTGATAACCTCACTTCACATTTGAGATGACTTCGTTATGTTGTAAACAATTAGATTGAATGTGTGCTGGAATGTCATATAAGTATGATTCTCATCTTGTAGATTTACATTATAACCAACTTATTGCAACTGTGAAGTAGACCTACCCTTTGTGTTGATATGCTTATGTTCAATATATTTTCCTGGAAGGTATGCTTCTTACTGGGATTTGCAAATGCTAGGGAGAAGTTATAAAATGAAGAAAGACAAATTTTACTTGGGTAGCAGCGTTAATAGTTGGCGCAGCACAACTTCCATCTGTGACAGGAGAGGAGAACTATTTAGCTTCCCCAAGGTATCATAGATCATCTTGTAGTTAAGGCTAAATTTCAATAATATCAATGCCTACTGCCTAGGACAAATGATAACTCTCGCTGGGGTCAGAAATCATGTAAATGGATTTTTGTGTGATCTCCATTATTGCTTATTTTTTCTAGAAACGGTTATGCATAGGTGATTATCTATAATAGAAGCCCTTCCATTCACCTCAGGTTACACTAGAGGATTCTTTTAGGTTTTAAGATTGACAAGAAGTGCTAAGGGAGATATCTTAAATGACTGCCTTATTGCCGGTTTCTAATGTTGCCGAGAGGAATTAAAGCTTGAAAAACTTACAAAAATCTTTCTGTGCAGGGAGCTATGGCTAATTGGGCAGCTATGCAAATGAATACCAGATAGAGCAAAATGAAGATGACATTCAAAATGAAGTTTTTTGTCCACTTTACAGTTACTTTGGGAGTTGATGCTTGGAAAGCTAAGAAGGTATTGAAATTAGGGTACCTCCGTACAGCCACATGGTTCTTAATTATGTACAAATGTATGTTTTCTTTTCCCAGTTTGGTTTGGCTTTTTTAGCGAAATTCTCTTTGGATGGTTTCTCCTTGCTTTTATGTTTCCCAGTTGGAGGTATGCATGTCGATTGCATCATTATTATTTGATTTATGACAATTGACTAGAGATCCTCATCGATTTGCTGCTTCACATATTTCGAAGTTGATACATTCTGCTTTGCATTGGAGATAGCTTTGCGATATTGTAAACAATTAGATGGAATGTGTGTTGGAAGGTCATAGCATTATGGTTCTCATCCTGGAATTTTGCAGCATAATCAACTCATTGTTGCAATTGTGAAGAAGATAAGACTTTTGTATTGAGATGCTTACAGTCAATTTATTTTCTTGGAAAGGGTGTGCTTCTTAGTGGGATTTGCAAATGTTATGGAGATGCTATAAAATGAAGGATGAGGAATTTGCACTTGGGTAGCAAAGCTTCCATCTGTGACAGGAGAGAACTATCTAGCTTCTTCAAGGTATTATAAATCATCTTATAGTTGAGGCTAAATTTCGGTACTATTGGTGCATAGGACATGTGATAAGTCTCACTTGGGGTTTGAAATCATGTAAATCAACCCTTGTGTCTTCATAATTGCCTCCATTTACTTGAAATGGTTATGCCTAGGTGGTTATCTGTAATAGAAACCCTTCCATTCACCTCAAGCTATACTAGATGACTCTTTTAGGTTTAAAGATTGACAAGAAGTGCTAAGGGAGACATCTCGAACAACCAACTTTTTGCTGGTTTCTAAGTTGCTGAGGGACTTAAATGTTTGAGAAACTTGCAAAAATCTTTCTGTGCAGGAAGCTATGGCTAATTGGGATGTTGTATAGATGGAGACTGAAGAAAGGCAGATGATGGATGAAATTTGATGTTGACCGCATTCCCTCTCACAATCTTGGGATAGTAAACCCTGTTTTCATTTGTTTTGGGGGGGTAAAAGGGCTATTTAGGCAAACCTGATTGTGTTTTTTTCCTTTATTGTGGTCCCATAAAAATGCTTATTACATTTCATTTGAATGTGTGTTCTTTTCATTGTTATGCAATAGAACTTGCTCATCAGTGCCCAGATCTTCTTTTACAAGGAAACACTTGAAGGGCTTGTCTGGACCGAGAGAAACATTGTGTGTACTTAGAGCGGTGCTCGAGGTAGTCTTAGTTGCTCCTACCAAAACTAGTTCATGGACCTCTTGATGTGAAAATGCTGTTCAAAGTAGTATTTGTCATGTGTATGATAGGCACTCACAACACAAGAACCACAAATTGCTGGTATTCATGGAATGGGCTGTTGGAGAGACGACTCTCGCCAAACTTATCTAAAATGAGATTTCACATGGCTTTGAGCACTGTTGCTTTTTTTCTAACATCCATGAAACTTCAGAGCTAAAGGGTATTCAATTCTTGCAGAATAATTCATCTCCAATGTCCTCAAAAGGAAATTGACATAAATAAGTAATGTCGACGAAGGGATCGAGACAATTAAAGGTAGGCTTTTTAGTAAAGGAGTTCTCATCCTTTTTGATGATGTTGACCAGAAGAATTAATTGAATGCACTCATGGGTAACATCAGTGATATTCGAACATTACTGAATTCTTCAAAGCTGAATATCCAGCGCTGAAGGATCTCGAAATTCTCAGTGCTTTTTGTTTGTCATTGAATATCAGTGCTTTTTGTTGATAGAGACACTGCCATCCTTAATGTGAGTTGATCGGGTTGAAATAGTTCGCAGAAAGGGACATGTGTGAGCCCTCTCATCTGGTCCAAATGACGCAATGTTTGGCATTGCTTAGAAGATTCCTGCATCCACAACCAAGTCTATTGTGAAGGAAGATTTGAAACTTAGACAAATTTCTCATTGCCCTATGTCATCTCACTAGATATTGATTGTTGTCTTTCTTGGGATCGTTATCTGTTATACATAAATTACAATTACAATATGGCAAGTGGACTTGAAATCTATTGTTCTTGTACCTAGAGTTATCACTAGCTGCTTTCGTAACCGTTTCCTATCTTTAAGATGGATTGCTGTAAACTGCTCATGAAAAGGGACCATGGTTTCTTTTGATCTATTTCATGACTTTGATTTGGTTTAGATATATTACTTTGTGACGGTTCTGGTTGGCTAATTGAGTTACCAGTAAAAGACAAGTGAAATTAATGCTAGTGTTACTCCACTCAAGTGCATTATAGTGTTACTACATTCAAGTGCATTACTTTTGTCAATTTACACGTTAGTCTTTTATGTGAGATCCTTGGAGCTTGCTGGTTTGTACTTTAAATTTGAACCTTATAACCCTGCCTTGTAAAACTTAATTTTGTTATTCCTTAAACAATGAAGAATCTAGTCAAACGTGTAGGTTTTAATCCGTGACAAAAGCTCTTTCATTCACTTTTTGGTTACCTAGGAATGGAATAAACGACAAAAGAGTCCAATATGACGGCCTGAGCTCTTCCTCTCGGTAATAAGAAAAACTTAACGGGGTCTTTCTTTAAAGGTAAGCTACCCCTAGTACAATAAATAGTAGATTTGACGACTGTGTATCTTTCCTAACATTTTGGTGCTATACTTCGGCTTCTACTGTAATGTGCAAACTCCAACTTATCATGGAGTGTCAAGGACTTGACTGGTCTCTTGCACAATGCGCTTTGAATGGTCACAATTGGCAATTTATGATTTGAAATGACGAAGGAATTTCAGTTTTGCTAGTTTCCGCTAATGTTAATTCCAGCATATCAGAAATAGAAGGTAAAACCTTATAGCTGTCGTTCCAAAGGCTGATCAAATCATTCTTACATGTCTAAGCCAAGATGACATAAATTGTTTACCTCCTAAAAGTTGAAACTCAATAGGGGTTGCCAATTGAAATGACGCAAACTTAACAGGGGATCATCATTTGTTTCCAAGATGGCTTCATTTAACTGTTAATCTGCATAATTTATTGCCATGGAACAGTTGAAGTACTTGGTTACACCAAGAAATCTTTTATGTGCCAATGAGCCAATGGTAGAAGGTAAGGTCATTGATCGAAAAGTGTTCTCCCTAAACAATCTTTGTTTCACCTTATTGAACCCGATTGATTGCCAAACCGTGCAAGTCTTACAATTCCAAAAGTCACATCTGACTATTTTGTGAAGTTCAACATGAGTTCGTTCAACCCCCCAAAAAAGAAAGAAAGAAAAAAAAAAAAAGAGAGGAAGATGGACAAGAGCAGGGTGATTCAACTATGGATAGCTCAGCTCAGCATCCACACATCCTCATTAGGTTTTATCGAGTCAGGAAAATTAGATTAACAAGTAAACTTGCGAGCACATTCATTCAATAGGCATCACAGAGTTGTATTTACAAGGATGGTACATTCACTTACATGCTATTGACATTCCAAGTAAATTTAAGTAGAGATCCTGTGCATCTTGTGATGGACATGGAAACAGATTGATGGAATGCATTACATGAATAAACTTCATCTAGAGCTACCTAGTGATCTTCAAGAAATTAGGTGCTGACTTAGGAGCATTTTTTACTTTAATTGACTTGTGGCATCGGAGTCTTAACGCAGCCTCAATGCGGAAGCAGAAGTAATCCTGGAAAGCATAAGGTTTCCTTTGTCTTCGCTCCCATGTTCCTTCAATCCTGGGTCCATGAGGATTTTGCATATTCCTTCAATCATGGATCCATGACGATTTTGCACGATCCCCATGTCTCCGCCACTTAATTCCACACCATAGTAGACTAAATGGTCCACAAGGCTGTTATTAGTTACCACTACGTAGAAACACACTTTGATACATCGTCCGTAAATATTTCCGGTAATAAAGGACTGGCATTCTTTGGAACAAACTGTTCTGTCACATGACTTATTGCACCTAGCATGACAAATCCGCAAAATAATTGCTTGTAATGGGTAGCTACGACTGAGACTACCTCCTTACCTGCTGCACATTGGATCTTCTCCAGAGCCATCACAAACTTTCTCGACCAGATAAACCAGACTACCAAATCCAATATCATACAGCCATACCTACAGAAAAAGTAGGATTCCAATTACATGTGAACACTGACATAGAAAAGAGTAAGATTATCTCACATCAATATGCTTATTTGTGACTGTCATTGAGCTAGTTGCCAATAATATAGGCATTAGTAGACATACATTATTTAAATGAGTAATACCTTAAAATTGCACAGAGCTTAAGACTAGGTCATCAGCTGTCATACAGAGAGAGAGATACATATTATTATGCATCTTAAATTTTAAAATTGGCATGGGAAACTCAGGATAGCTTTACGGGAATGAGAAGGGCTCCTTATATATTGTCAAAAAGGTCATAAGTACTATGAACTGCCCTGCTTTGTTAAGAAGATAAAACAGACAAAACTATTAAAATTTATACGCTAAATAAAGTGAGTACGAACATTGTTGGAAAAAAAATAAGACTTCTCCAGTTAGATAGCTTGAAATAAATACAAAGCAAACGTCAAATGCAGTCAATGACAATTCTCCAAAATTATCTGATATTCTATGGGAACTAAGAATAGTACAAAGGCAAATGAGGCACAATATCGTGTCCATTAGCTATATGTAATTGTATTTGGCATGCTGTAGTAAGACACAAACATTGCATTGCCAATACGAGGTCGTCCAAATGTCAAGTAAATCAAGCGAGTGCTGGTCTGGAAAAAACAGCTTCAGCACACACAATTAGACAGCCAAATAACTTGAATGTTAACACTTTCGCAAGGGGAAAAACTACCGTGCATCAATAACCATATATTGCATTTCACATATGAAGGTGAACAATAGAACAGCCCTTATCTCCACGATGGTTGGAGGTCTTGCGTTACTCTGTCTAGACCCCATCCATAATTTTCCCAAAACCAAACCCCAAAGCCACAACAAAACCAAACTTCCCCCACCCCCCCCCCCCTTTTTTTCACCCCCCAAGAAAAGGTGTCCATAATATGGAATAGTGGGTTGGGGGTAAATTTACAACCAAGGGGCATTTAAATGCTCCTACAAGAAGCACTTGGATGCTGGCGGGGTCAGTCAATCTTGCTAATGACACAAACAAAACATTTCAGGTTTATAGTGAAAGTGCCCCTTGAACCCAAAACTTAGTTATTAATAGCGAAGAAGAACTAAATCTTAAAAAGGGCCACAATGCAAGGAAAGGGCCACGACGTAAACAAAACATTCCAGGCTCATGGTGAAATTGCCCCTTGAACCCCACAACTTACAGTCATTAATAGCAAAGGAGAAACTAGATCTTAAAAAGGGCCACGACGCATGGGCATGATGGCTCAGAACAATTTTCCACCAGAAATTGGCAAATAAAAATGACATTTTAAATCATCCAAGTATTCGGACAAGATGTTACCATTGCCACTAATAATTCGAGAAAATGTTTAGTCTAAAGTTCACACAACCTATGATCATATCGTAGGCCACGTGAACATCTGTATAATCTGAAGATGAAGTTTGACCCTCAAAAATCACCAACTTGTCATGGAGAAGAGAATTAAGGGGACATGACTTTGGGGTGGATACCATTTCTGGTACCAGTTCCGCAACAGGTGCCTAGAAAACTCTGGACCACTCTGCCCAATAAAGCTGAGACAAAAGGCAAAATTTAGATAGAACTGGCTCCAGCCTATAACATATCTAGTCCCGTAGTCCGACTGAAAAGTAGCTGCTTCTTTTGGTTAGAGAGAGACAGATAGAAACAGCGCACACAGGTTTAGGATCAACATGTTCAAATTTAAAATGTATTAGTACTTCAAGATTACATGACATAGAATTTGAGCTTCAAGTGCTTGCAAAAGTTATATGTCGAACATATCAATAATGCCATTAAGTTTCCATCAAGTAAACTTTGTAATGATTAGTTAGAAGTCTTTATCAACTATATTTCGGTATTCCTCCAACTTGAAGCTCCACGGCTTAACACGTAAGACTCAATTCACACAACTAAATACATCGACCATAGGTGGTTCAGGTAAAGGTTTGCAACCCATTCTGCTTGTGTTTTGTCCATTGGTTGATTTGCCAAAAAAGAAGAAAAAGAGAAAAAAACAAGATGCTGACCAATTGCAAATATATATATGAAGCCATAGAATGTTCAAGATATCCAGAGTCTATAGACTCTTCAAGGCAGAGTTGGCAGAAATTGCCAGGTAACTCTTAACAGACCAAAACTGAAATAAATGGAAGAACACAATAGAGAAGAACCAATATCTGAACCATAACAATCTTTTAACTATCTTACCACAAGATCAAGTCCCCAAAAGGATGTCATAGCCCCTCCCATAGAATGCCCTGTCACCATGACATTGATGTCTCCATATAGATCCTTGGCTCTTTTAACAGCATTTGTAGTACCAGGTTGCATTGTCGTAATGTGATAAGCGTAATAAATCCATGATGAACCTAAGCAAAGATGATAGAATAAGACTGTAACTCATTACAAATCAGAAGTGTCCACAAGTTGCAAGAGGCTTATTGTCTCTAGAACTCACCATGGCACCAGACATGCCAGGGTAGTTTATGTCGAGATGTTTCCAGCAGAGACCTTCAACCCAATTCTATATGCTGTAGAAATAAATAGAAGTAATCACTAACTAAAAAACTCAAACAACAAGCTGTAGGTAAATGCGAACATCTTTATGAAGAACACTTATAGCAGATGCATACTCCACCACCAACGTCGCATGAGTGTCACTGTAACAGCTTTATGAGCAGTGGAGCTCACTCTAACTTCTGGACTTACCAGTCGAGAAAATTTCAGATTGAAAATGCAGTCACAAGCTCATTCAATTACAAGCAACGAAGCAAGTCTCTTATGTCTCTAGCAAGCTATTTCGACGAATCAAGTGAGCGCGACACTTCAAGGAAACATCAACTCAAAATAATATTTCAGTATATTTCTGCCGTCCTTGTCCGTGAACTTAAAGAACTATATATTCAATGCGATGCGATGAAAGGGGAAGAAGTAAACAACAAGAGGCCCATCTTTCCCAGAAGGCTACTCCATTGAAACCTACGAGCTACAGTCCATTATTCGACTGGAGAAAAGCTGAATAGCCAAGAGTCAATCACTCTGAGACACTCAACAAATTTTATCCCCAAAGTGAACAAAAAAGGGTGAGATCTATATCGAACAAATATAAGAAAATTCGATCAACAACTTCCCCCAACCCTGAAATGCCTAATCAGCCAAATAAAAACTATACAAATCTCACTTCCCCAAGCTCAAAACCGATGCACTCAACACTAGAGCCTGTCTGTTCGCACCTTATCACAATCAAAAACTCCCAATCAGAATTGAGCCAGAGGATCACAGCAGAAACCGATCCATGAACACGAATTGCAATTGACCTCTCGCCCCACTTGCGGCGATCAAGCACGTCAGAACCGCCACTCTCCAACCACGACCCGTTCCGCTCCATATTCTACGAGAGAAATGGATCGAACAGCGTCATCGAGAAAACTACGGCGCGATCGCGCAGCGACATAGAGAGATTGACCGCGGATCTTTGTCCGTATTGCTCCAATTCCGGTCTCGCGAGTTCGTGGATTTCATGGCGATTGAAAGCTACTGCGACTTGGGGCAAAGGAAGGAGAGGAAGATGAATTTGCGAATTTCCCTGTTTTGCCCTCGGAGTCTTCTTCTGTCGGCGGTCACATTCGGTGATTTGGGTGTTTGCGTGGGGGCACTGAAGTAAGTTCAGCTAAAATTTCAAATTCGGGGTTCTCTCTCGGAGCTCCCCTTTGATGTCTCCACATTAGCACTTTGACGCGAGCTTAGTTTTTCTTCTTTTTTTTTTGGTCCGTCTCTCGAGCTTAGTTTAATTAGCTGGGTCCGAACCAGGATTCTGAAATTCTAACAGGAAAAAAAAAAAAAAAAAACACAACAACAAACCAGGATTCTCAAAAAGTACCAAAATTAAAGGTTAATTAATATCCTTTATCTGTTTAATTTTTATTTTTTGAAGTATATAAAAAATGCACCTTTCACTATGATGGAAATTTTTTTGAGTCATATTTTTGAATTCAAACTCAAATCAATCTAATAACTTAAGTTATTCAAACTTCAAAAGAATGCAACCGAACTTGAGTGACTCATGAGTTGAGCTTAACTACAAATTATGAAATCTACTTCTCTTGGGCTAGAAAGAGAGTTTAAGAAGATGACTTGCTGTTACGTATGGATTCTTGAATGCCCTCTAAATACTTATAGTATTTTGAGTCAAGACAATTTGTCTAAAATTTCCGAACTATTTATAATGCGAATGTGTTTGGAACTTATAACTTGTAGAAACTTATAGCCTTCTTGAAAATTGTGGCATTATCTTGTTAGGAACACAATTTGTTGAAGAGAAAAAATAAAAAAAGATGACAAGCGAAGTTTTAAGTGAAAAAACCCCTTCGGAATCAAAAAGAAAAAAAAAATTACAATGTTGCACTATACAATTTTTACACTATCAATATTAGTTTAACATGAGAATTACATGTACACCATTAGCGATAAAAAGCCTCTATGCTTTAATAGCACTTTCTTATGTCACACTCCATAACTCTATCATTATCTTCCCATAATTTCTCTAATTGAATACGTTAGCAATACGATCGTCACCATTGAATCTATGTGTAAATGAATGAGGAATAGAAGAAAAGGTCCGCGAATGTTGAGAACAAAAATCATTGGGCTTTTTCATTGGCTATGTGCAAAGTAAATAGAGTTTATGATCTTAGACAACAAAAATCATGATACATTTTTAAAGAACAAAGAGCATGAATGATTTTTTTGATAAATATAAAATAAGAACCCAAATGTATGGTAGGCGCCATGTTTGGTGGCTCTCATGAATTTATATTTACAGTGGGATATTTAAAAAGGTACAAAGATAGAACAATTTTATACACGACTTAATTTTTCTTACCAAGCTCATGCACTACTCATTCACTTTAAAGAAATGAAAATAAAAATAAAAATTGAACATGAAAAGATTCCAACTCACCCTCGAGTGATTAAAGAATTATAGTGTTTTTCATGAATTGTTATGTTATGAGCATACTTCTAACCAGTTAGTATCTTAAGTGTTTACTGCATCATGTGGAAAGATTTTTTAGAATTTTAGCACGCTCATGAAGTTGCAATGTCAGATTTATATACTTACAAGTGAATTGATTAATAATAACTCAAATCAAATATTTCGTGATGGATGATCGATCATCCTGCTCTCTTTATCTGTTGAAACAAAAACTCACAACCCATCATGACTCGGACGGCGAGGCCAAGACGGATCAACCCCCAACTCTAGCCGGGGATCCATCTGGCCGTGAGCCAGGCGGTGCCTTCAATTTCCACGGAGGGGAACGAAAGTACACTTCCTACATTTTCCCCGCACCGCCTGGCGGGAAATTTTCGCACCGCTGGCATAAAACCAAAATCGAAAAAAGAAAAAAAAAGGAAAATTAAAACCAACACAAAAACGAAAATGAAAAGCGAAAAACAATTCAAAACAGAAAAAACGCAAAGCGCGACCCCTCCTCCCCTGCTTCCTCCCAGGTTCGGACATCCGTTCAGATGAAAACGAAACGGCTACGATCCTTTCACCATCCCCACTCCCACTCTCTCTCTCTCTCTCTCTCTCTCTCTAGAGCAAGCGCCGACGACCTCGATGGACCGATCTCTTGGAATACTCCGTGAGGAAACCCCAAGTGTCTGGATCATAACAAATGGCTTCAAAACTTTTCCATGGGAAGAAGGATGTCAATAGCACGAGTAAACCGATAAATTGAGAGCAGCAATGCAGACAAAATGATAATAATAAAGAACAAGTTGATTTTATTCATATAAGAGTATTTTTCGCATGGTTAACAGTTAAGTGCTTTAATGGTGTAATACGTGATGATAATAACATCCTTTTCAGAATAAACAGCTTGGAACCAGGATGATCGGTATGAAAGTAAACTTGAAAACAGTATCGGCCGTGCCGGGTTGCAATGGCAAGTTGTTCTTTTTCAAGAGCTTCATAACTTCCTGCACGAGTGTAGCATCTCTGTTCTATTTAGCATAATGCTGCATTTCGATACCCCGAGTTAACAGAAGAAATGTGCAAATAAACCAAAATGAAAGAAAATCACTTGATATAGTATCATAGACGTTATGTTTCCACAAGGCCTTCTTACCTATAATTTTGTCAGCCCTTGGTTTCTATTGTCACGGACTAAGTGCGCCGCAGTAATTTGAATGCATAGGCAAAATAAGTATTAAGAGATATAAATGTCGATTATATTATGTACTTCCAGCGACAAATTAATTAATATAATCACCTCACAAAAGACACACTATGGAAATGCAATTTGATTAAGAATTAGCTCGAATGGATAATCAGTGAAGCTATCAGTTTGTAAAAACATGATGCTCTTTGCTGAGTTTTAGTAATGAAACAACTAACTTGAAGTAGAGGTGTCATTCAAGAAATCAGAGGCTCGTAGAGCTAGCAATTGTCAAAAAGAAATCAATTTACAAAACTAGCGTATGACATATATTAAGTTGGATTGAACTTAACAGTGCCCAAGTCATAAACGAGATAACAAGTTTGTACATGAAAAATAAAGATGTAACCAATTTAGACACATTGAAGCACGTCGAGCAAGTTAACGTGTTACTCCCATAGGACACATTCATACACATATAACAATGTTATATATACTTTGAATAAAATGTGGTTTCATAAAATTATATATAAAAAACTCTTTCTCGAGCATGTTATATGTGGCATATTACTATTTAATCCATATTGCAGTTAAAAACTCCCATAAATTCGAAGATTTGACAATCTCTGCAGTGAAAAAAAAGAAAGGTTTGTTATCAACTGTTAAAACATCATAACTTTACTTCTCAAAAGGAGCAAGAAGTCAACTGACAGATCTGCGTAGGTTCTACAAGACATCAAAGAGAAGTGTAATATCATCTGTTCTTGCAATTTTCAATCGTGCACCGCATCCATGCATTTGGAGCCATTGTTCTTTTCGTATCAATGGATTCAAGAATTTCGCAATACATCTCTTTCATGATTTCTACATAATATTATAAGAATTAAATATCGGAGAATAACACAATTCGTCAAGAGAGCTCACCACACAGTTTATTGAAGAAAGCAAAAACCGGTGGGTTCTTCCTTTTCAGCACTAGCTCTAGAACAACATGGTAAACTTGACATTATTGAATAAGGGGCTGCAGGCAATCTATTGCCATGAACTGGCCCAATGAATTTCATGACGTCATATCAAAACCTTATACTGCTATCGAAAATGCAACTCCGTTTTGCATCAACAAGGACAAGAAATAATTCAACCCAGAACTGAAATTTAAGAACATAGCATTCAACCAGAAGAAACAATTCAACGTGATTAATTTTCTATTACAGAATCATTTCTCCAGCATCAAATTTATACGAAGCAAACACAATGAAAACAATAAAAAGATACATCTCTATACTCACAAGCACAATCCCTGACAGCATGGTCATTTCTGATCTATATATACTCTCCGCTTCAACTTCCCTGCACCAGCTACACATCCCTCGAATGAGTTACTTTGACTTCTTCATCGATCATCAAATTCCTTTTGCCCTCGTGTCTAGACATCAAACTCAACCTAAAAAGGCCCCTACTAACAAAGAACCATCACTTTGGCGTCTACAATCCACGTTGAAATTCCCTAGCAGCAAAAAAGAAAATCCTAATAGACAACAAGCGTGCTATCTGCGAAATCAAGGGACTGAGTAGTAGAGGAGGAGGAGCTGTGATCTCGACATAAATTTGAGCACATTCTGTGACTTGGTGATCATACGGAGTGATAAATCCGGCTGAGCTGAGATGAATGGGAGGCTTGAAAATGCGGTGGAGTCTGCAAGCTCTCGAGGCAACGTGCATGGCTTTGACGCAATTGAATCACAAGTTGACGAGTTCTCATGCCTGAAAGCCATGTAAAGACTTTGCAGTCCAACATCTGTATCGTAACTGTAAACTGAGACGTTACTAGGTGATTTTCTGGTAAAGTAGAAGCAACTCCACAGATAGTTAACAGAACCATGTCTATGTGCAGGAGGTTGTGGTTCATTCTGCATGTGAATTAATTAGAAGAGCAATTAAATTGAAGGATCGGGACCAAATTGAATTCTTTTCTACCATAATCATAAGGAATCTCTGGATGTGTTGAGTAGGTCACTCCCAATTGGAGAGGCCAGTGCAATTATGTATATCTATAGTAGAATATGTATAGTAGTGAGCGTGTAAAAGAAAAGAAAAAAAAGGAGAAAAAGAAAAAGAAAAAGAAAATATCAAACGAGATCGGAAGATAAATTAACGTGATCTTCCATATCCAGAAAATCAAGGGAGATTGGAAAAGAAATCAAAGTGATATTTTCATATATACAAAATCACGAGAGATGAGGAGATAAATCTACGTGATTTTGTATCGTACAATTCCAATTGGGATTGCATTTGCTCCTATAAATAGGAGTCCTCCTCAACGGAGAAGAGGTTACACAAAAGCAAGAATATCAGAGCAGCGTAGCGGAAGAAACAGTTTTCTTCTTCCAAGAAAGAGAGTCATCTTTGAGAGTTATCCAATTTGTGAGAGGTTCAGATCTACAAATTGAAGACAGCAAGAGATCCACCTTCGGGTGAAGTTGTATTCCATTATTTATCATAGTGGAAGTTTGAAGTGGACTATAGTCCCGTGGTTTTTCCCTTCACCTTGGAGGGTTTTCCACGTTAAAATTCTGGTGTTATTTATTATTTAGTTTTACTGTTTTCAGTTAGTATTTTATCCTATTTAATTTTCACAGAAATAGTAGTGGGAAAAATTTTCTGGGCGTTCTCCTCAAATATTTTTCCCAACAAGTGGTATCAGAGCGAGGTTGCTCTATTTATTATTTTTATGTGCAGAATTAAATGGAGGAAAATTTTGGCAACATGATAAAATTGACTGCGTTCAATTATGCAATCTGGAAACCAAAGATGGAGGATCTGCTATACATTAAAGATCTTTGGAGGCCAATTGTGATATCGACGGAGGTACCAGTACCAACGTCCGACGAGTCCGATCCTGTAGCGGAAGCCAAATTGGCATCATCTTCTGGTGGCAAACCAACGACAATGTCCGAAAGCGAATGGATGGTGCTCAATCGGAAGTGTGCCGCTCAAATCCGACAATGGATTGATAAGAGCATTTTTCAAAATTTTGCTAATGAACATGATGCTGGTGTTCTTTGGTAAAAAATTAGAGAAAATGTACGCAAGAACAACGGTGCAAAATAAAGCAAATCACATGCGGCGGCTCGTGAATCTGAAATACAAAGACGGCACCAGTGTCTCGGAACACATGAACGAGTTCCAAGGTATAGTAGACCAACTCAATTCTATGAAGATGACATTAGATGATGAATTGCAGGCATTACTGTTGCTTAGCTCTTTGCCAAATAGCTAGGACACACTTGTTGTGTCGGTTAGCAACTCAGCTCCCCGACGGGCAGCTTACCATGGACGTGGTAAAAGATAGAATGTTGAATGAAGAATCCTGGCGAAAAGAGAGTGGAGTCAACCCCGAGTCCGAGGCTCTTGTCGTGTCGACAAGAAAATCAAGAACGGAGAGGGAGAAGCAAAAGTCGAAACTTTTGGAATCAGCAACGAGGAAGGTCCCAATCCAACTTCAGATGAGACAAGAAGTGCCATCATTGTGGTAAATTGGGACACTTCATCCGAGAATGCAGAAAGCTAAAGGCGGAAAAATAAAAAAGTCATAACGTCAACAAAGCTAACGAGAACTAGACGAATGACATTGCAAATATTGCAGATGAGGTGATCATTATTCAAAGTGATGATTCCATTAATCTTGCATCCCAAGATTCGACATCGGCAGTTGATTCTGGCGCATCCTACCATGTCTCGGCTCGTCAAGATCTTTTCACATCTTACACCACTGGCGATTTTGGACTTTTAAAGATGGGAAACGAAGGTACGTCCAAAATTATTGGTATGGGTAATATTTATTTGGAGACTAATGTTGGATGTAGGCTACTACTCAAAGATGTGAGACATGTTCCGGCATACGCCACAATCTTATATCTGTCGGCAAGCTTGATGATGAAGGCTACATCAATTTCTTTAGTGATGGAAAATGGAAGCTCACCAAAGGTAATTTGGTGATAGCCAAAGGAGAAAAGACTAACTCTCTCTATATCACACAATTCAAGCCGTGTAGAGGAGAGGTGAATGTAACCGGAAAAGGAGTCACCACCGAGTTATGGCATAAGCAACTCGGACACATGAGTGAGAAAGGACTTAAGATTCTCACTAGAAAGCAACTTCTACCAGGAATAAAAGGTACACCGTTGAATACTTGTGTCGACTGCATTATGGGAAAACAACATAGAGTAGCATTTCACAATTCCCCACCATCTAGAAAAGCTGAAATTTTAGATTTGATACATACTGATGTATGCACAATGCAAACAAGGACACTTGGAGGTGCGCTTTATTTTGTAACATTTATTGATGACCACTCTAGAAAGGTGTGGGCATTTGCCTTGAAAACTAAATATCAAGTGCAGGAAATCTTCAAGCAATTTCATATGAAGGTTGAAAGAGAAACAGGCAGGCGATTGAAGTGCGTATGCTCTGACAATGGTGGCGAATACCGAGGACTTTTTGAAGATTATTGCAAAAACCTTGGGATCAAACTAGAAAGATCCGTACCAAAAACACCTCGACACAACGGTGTCGTAGAGCAGATAAATAGAACCATATGTGAAAGAATCGATGTATGCTCTCCAACGCAAAGCTGCCAAACCACTTTTGGGGTGAGGTAATGAGAACAGCAGTTGATTTAATCAACTTATCACCTTCAGCTCGACTCAACGGTGATGTACCACAAAGTGTCTGGACTAGTAAAGATGCTTCTTATGGCCACTTGAAGGTGTTCAGCTGTAGAGCATTTGTTCACATTCCAAGGGATGAGAGATCAAAGCTTGATGGGAAATCAAAGCAATGTATTTTTTTGGGGTACGCACATGAAGAATTCGGCTACGCACTGGGATCCTATTAACCGGAAAATAGTGAGAAGCAGGGGACGTGGTATTTCTTGAAGATCGACAATCGAGGACTTCGAGAAGCACGAAATCTCCATCAACGATGAATACTCGCTTGATCTTGGCCCGATCACTCCTCCTATCAACAAGCAAGCTGAATCTAGGATTGAAGGTAAGACTACTTCAACTGAACTTGAACCAATTGTTGAACAGGTCCCATCAGAACCTCAATTGAGGAGATCAACTCGTGAACGACAATCTAGTCGTAGATATTCTCCCAATGAGTATGTGATGCTCACTGACGGAAGAGAACTGGAGAACTACCAAGAAGCTATATTCCACGAGCATAAAGAGGAGTGGTTAAAAGCTATGCAGGAGGAGATGAAATCCTTAGATGAAAATCATACTTATGATTTAGTCAAGTTGCCACAAGGAAGAAAAGCTCTAAAAAACAAGTGGGTGTTCAGATTAAAGACTGAAGAAGGTAACTCACAGCCACGATACAAAGCAAAGTTCGTTGTGAAGGGATTTGCTCAGAAGAAAGATATCGACTTCGATGAGGTATTTTCTCCTATAGGTAAAATGTCCTCTATCCGAGTGATCCTTGGCTTGGCAACAAGCTTGAACTTGGAGGTCGAGCAACTTGATGTGAAGACCGCGTTTTTACATGGAGATCTAAATGAGGAGATCTACATGGATCAGCTAGAAGGTTTCTGTCGCGACCAAAATTTCGGGGGTGAACCACCTAGGGTTTGGCTAATGGATTGTTAAGCCTAAACTTAACTCGGGCTCTCCCAAGCCCATACCAATTCGCGACTTAGGTTCAAGTTCTTAACATGCAAATGATTTTTCAATCGGGAGTCGCCACTAATCATTTTACGGTAGGTCGATTAGACACCTAAGTAAAATAATGGGAGAATTATTTTACCTCTACGAACCAGAGATTTTGGATACGGGGACTTGATTACGTTAGATTTCTCTAATGCCCTTTCGGTACCTTTCTCTTTTATTTTGAAAAAAAATGTTTGGCAAGCAGCTTGAATTGATTTTAATTCACTTCCCTAACATGTGAGGCGATCATGCGGGTGCGCAAACCACCAATTTAACACCCAAATAAATAATGAATAAATTGCAAAAAACTTACCTCAAAGCAACGAAAGCATCTGCAATGTTAAATCAGAATTCACATCAACAACCCTAGATATGATTTCTAATTAACACGCAATTTCTTTTTTTCTTTTTTTCACTTAATTAATGAGAATCATGCTTTATGCAATGCAATATTAACCAAATGACCTAATTCTAATGACTGGCAATTTCTAATTAAATGGATCTAGCAACAATCACTAAATGACATGTATTCTAATTTTATATGACATGCAATGACATTTTTATTTTATTTTTATAAAAAAATCGTAATTAAAAATTGCAAAAAATAAAAATCTAACTAAAGTGAGATATTATCTATTTTAAGTTAGGAAATAGACCAATCTGAATCCTATCTTAACTTAGAAATTTATCTCGACATGCAATTTAATTCATGGATATTATCTAACCTAGATATCATCTAAACATGCATTCTAATATAATTAGAAAAAAAAAATCTAACTATTCTATCATGCAATTCTATCGAGGAAATCGATTCTACATGATATGCAAATGCAATATTTTTTGTATTTTTGGGATTAATAAAGCAATTAAAATATAAGCACCAAAATCATCCACAGTCATCAAAGATATTATCCATCACTCGAATTTGGAAACAATATCTAATCAAACTTGATTATTTCGCTAATAAAATCAATAAATTGATCTTAAGCCTTAAAGATCAAGATATCAATTTTATTCCCGCGGAATCAATAATTTCATCTAAAGCCTTATAGATGAAATCAAAGATCATATGCGGTTGCGAATTAGGAATAAATCCTAATTTTGGGATATGTCTATCATTCATGGATATGAACACTAGATGTTAATAGACATATATTAGGCAACAAAATTTCCAAATATACTAGAGATGTGCATCTTACCTAATGTGAGGATATTCTTTCCAAATTTGGACCAAGCGCAATTGGACCGGGATCACAACCGGCTCCTTAACGGTGAAAGGCAACAGATGGTGGCGAACAGCGGCGGCACGGAGATTCACGATTGAAGCTGGCACAGTTCGATGAGCCTGCAAAAATGGAAACTTCGAAGGTCGACTTGGCTCGTGGCTGCTTGAATCAGGAACGTTGTATGCTTTAATGGTGGTGTTCCTTTGATAACGAATCTCCCACCGCCGGTGGAGATCAGGGTTGGATGAAAACGCTCGCGGATGATTTGTTGGCGCGGCAGAACAGGTGGCTCGAAAGATGAGTGAACGCATCGAATTGTGGGTTTATTCTTTTGCCCACACGACTGAATCTGTAGTTCTGATTTCACCACGTTGGCTCTGACCTTTTTCAAGTCAAAGTCCATGGATCTTCTTCATGCAGCAAGTGGAATTGTCTTCATGCAGCAAGTGGAATATTCAACGTGAGTGCTTTCGGCAAAAGAACCACGCCTGGAATTTCTGGAACTTAACGGTGAGCGTAGAGCTCGTGGCGTATCGGGTCAGCGGCTTAGTCGTTGAGGTTAGGGCTTGCGGCGACAGGTGCTTAATGTCGCCGGGCTCCGTAGCAAAGGGATAGCACGAGCGGTGTTTCGACCAAGCCTTGGCCGAAGGACCTCTCCTCTCTCTCTCTCACGTGTTTGATCAACGTGCTCTGAGAACTCTGAATTGCGGACCTCCGATTTTTGTGTGTGCCGTGCTGTGGCCGTCTCAATCTTCGCGTGTGGAGGGTACTGCAAATAGAGGTGGCAAATGGGTGGGTCGGGTCGGGTATGAGTCGGGTCGAAAATGGGTCGACCCATATTCGACCCATTTAACCCGTTTTGACCCATATTGTTGTAATGTAAATATAATGACCCATACCCGACCTGACCCATACCCGACCCGACCCATATTGCTAAAACCTACTAATATTCTAAAAAAAACCCGCACTTACTTTAAGCTATATGCTAATTGAATAAAAACCTCAAATTAAATTAAGAAATAGTAAATAAAATAAAAATTGTTAAAAAACCTATAAATTGAAATATTTATGAAGAATTAGACTATGCACGTGCTTCTCTTATTTAAAGTGAGCATACTATTGAGGTCAAATTATTTACTCACAAATGAGTTCATCATCTTGATTAAGATATGAAGCTAACATTTCCAGCCTTTTGAGTAAGAAATTCATACTGTCACCATGCATACGAAGGAATAATTCTTCAGCACTGCAAAAAGATACTTCACTTCAATGTTTCCCCTCAATAAGACAGCTCCAAGACACAATTCTCAGCAACTCTACCAAGAACAAAATTATCTACCAAATAATCAATTGCCCCAAAACATAAGAGGCTTCAGATGTGGTACTGTTAAGACATTCCACATTCAGAACCAAGCAATCGATTGAAGCAACACCAACTTTGCGCTTTTCAGCTTGTATGAGCTTGTCCGCGACAAACTGAGGACTCCCGAATTCGCCAAGGCTGGCAAGACGAACTGGACTCACCACCACTCCCACATTGTTGCTCCCCTTGGTTGGCTCCTCAAATAGCACAGTCGCCCCTGCTTTATCCACCTTCAATTACAACAAAAAACTAAACCAGCAAAGAATCTCCTCTTGGGGAATCTCCTCAGTGGCTGCTGACAGACTGGGGCCTGCAAAATAAGGGGGAATACATCATAAATAGTGGGAGGGAAAACACGCCTTGGTAAAAAATGAATGGTTGGCCACATAAGAGAAAAAGGAGTAAGCCAGCTTCAGGCCGATGCAGCAAAAGACTTGGTTCAAAGGCAAATTCAGGCAAGAACAAGAGACATCATCTTGAAGATTGTCACAGACGGAAAATCCATAAACCATAGGCTAAGATCCAGACAGCAACATAAAAATCTCCAACTCAGCCAAGTGACAAGTATGACATTTAACAGCATCAATGCAGGAAATGAAAGATTGCCAAGAGAACCCAAAAAATAAAGATAAAGCTCTGAAAAACAAACTCAATCTGATTATATGACTATGAAACAGTAAATTCATTGCAGTCTAAGCTTCCCTTCACAAGGCTACTAAAATAGATAGATTAACAGGATATTTTCACCTGGAAAACACCATGCCGGAGTTGATCATATGATTGTGCATACATCATTGCAGCAGTAGGCCACTGCATGTACCCAGCATCACTTGTATTTTGATTCAATCCCGTCACTCCAAAAGAGTTCATAACAGCACCGGAAGGAGGCATATAGTTAAGTGAAGCTTGAGGCCTCGGCATCTGACCAAGTGGAGTACATCCAGCATCAAAATGCCCAAAATGATGTTGAATCTTTTGCACAAATACACACACATATCAGCACATTGTTAAGAACCTACAATATTGCAAGAACAAGACAAAAACCATTTTAACATGCTAGTCTGAATCTGGAGACAAAAGAGATAATTTAAAAGAAAATACCTAATGCAAATAGTCTTGGAAGTCAACAATGAGAGACTCGTCCTCAAGATCTTCCTCAGGCGGAACTCCAAATAACCAATCTCTGGTGCATAGCTCAGCCTCCACATTTTCAGGCGAAAGGGAACTACGATATTTATTTAGGATGCGTCCTCCAATGCTAAAGGCTGACTCTGAGGCAACAGTAGTGATAGGAATACTCAATATATCACGTGCCATGAGAGATAACTCGGGATATCGATGTGAATTAGCTTTCCAATAATCAAGGACATTGAGATCAGGGAATTTTTTTCTATCAACCCTGGGCTCCTCTAAATACAAATCCAATTGTGATTTAGTAGATTGCGAGCCAAAGTGTTCGCTCTCAAATGCATCATACTCATCAAGATTGTCCCCAATGTTTTCGACAATGTCCTCAACTGAAATGTTACCTCGACATGCAAAGCGATCATCTCTCGATGTTGAGGTCACATATTCATCAAAAAGCATATAAAGCTTTTCTTGAATGCTCTGTACAAATTTCACATGATCATCCATCTCCAACTTCGAATAGCAAAATTCTAACAAGTGTAGCTTATAGCGAGGATCTAATACAGCAGCAAAAGATAAGACAACACTATAACACTTCCAATATTTTTCAAACTTCTTTAGCATTGCCATAGCCATAGATCTAATAGCTACATCCTCACTATTCCTTGCATTTATCAAACGAAGCTGAATCTGCCATACTCCATAGAAATATAAATTTGCCGTGGGATATCTAACTCCGGAGAAGATAGTAGTAATATCATAGAAAGGTTGCAACAAGAATGCAATTTTCTTGGCTCTAACCCAATCCTCAGGTGATGGACATGTAAGAAAGTTAGAATCAATTAGCTTCAAATGAGAAAATGCATGTTCAAAGACCAAAGCACCTTCAAGCATTAAGTACGTGGAGTTCCATCTAGTTGCCACATCTTGACGTACCTTTTTACCCGTCTTCAAGCAAGACTGTGTTATACACTCAACAAATTTTGCTCTCCTCCCTTGTGTAGCTCTCACATATTTGACAGATTCTCTAATATTTTGCAATAATCCATCAATCATCTTTAGACCTTCTTGGACAATAAGATTCAGAATGTGTGCACCACAACGTACATGAAAAAACTTCCCATCACACAACAAAGAGGATCTCATAGAAGGTGTACTTTTCCAAATATCAACCATACTATCATTGTATGATGCATTATCCAATGTGATACTGAAAATTTTCCTCTCAATGCCCCACTCTCTCAACAAAGTCAGCAATTTTTCCAATAAAATGGCGCCATTGTATGGAGGTGGCACGTAAGAGAAGCACAAAACCTTTGCATGCAATTCCCAATTCTCATCAATGTAATGGGCAAAGTGACGGTCATATAATGATCGGTTGTCACGAAGTCCACAAGTCAGAAGTTAAACATATTCTGCTAGAAAGTGACATTATATTTGATTTCAAATTTTTCTTCTCTTTCTCATAAACTTTTACCACATCATTTCTTGCTGTATTTCTTGAGATGTGCTTCACATTGGGATTAAGATAACTAAGCAACTCTCTAGTGGCCTCATGCTCTACAAAAGAATATGTGTAATTGTGTTTGATTATCGCTTTTGCTAGCTTACTTCTAAACACGGCTTGATCAAATCGTTCCATTGAATCATCAATATTGGCCTCTCGTTTGGGACAAGTATGTAAATGACGCAACAAATTTTTTGTCCCATGACCAGCCATGTAAGCTGATTTGCACCGTTTACACTTGGCCTTTTTCTTGCCATCCTCATCTATGAATTTTTCGAATTCAGACCATACAGTAGAAGTGCATTTTTTGGATTGTTTAGAGCAAGTAGAGTTATCTTCCACATCCTCATGAAATAAGGATACAACTCTACGCCTCTTAGACCCTTCTGTTGTTGAATATTCTTCTTGATCCTCGTTAGATCTTGACATGTCAACTAATTTGTTAAAGAAAACGTGAATTAGAACAAGTTATTTACTCAAAGAGAAAATGACATGTTATATTTCTATTTAACACTAAAAGAAAACATCTCCAACTTTCATTCTCCTTTAAGAGTAGAGTACAAAAGAGAAAACATGCAGAAGACCCCAAAAGAACTACTTTGCCCATTTACAGGGAACACATCCACATAGAATTGCACAGTCCACACAATCTACAAAACACCGAAGCATAAACTGAGCATACAGCACCCTTCTCATAGGAGGACTCCCAAAAACATACTTGACGACAGATTTAAGACATACTGTTTTGCAAGAGAAACTAAAAAAAAAAAAAGGCATACTGTTTATTAAAGCATCATCCTATCTGAAAAACATCTGAAAAGAAAAGATGATGCTTGTGAAAGTAAACGACGACGATTTAAGACTAAATGGTTGGGGTTTTTCAAAGGTGGCCCATTCTAATGAACAAGGTGTGACCTTTTACAAGTGCCACTGTATGCGACAAAAACTCCTCAATTCCACTAGACCGCAAGTGGAAACCACCATAGCTATTGCAAAGGATGAACAAATAATACAGTATTAAACGGTTCATACACGGGCAAAGCACAGGGCTGATCTAGTATAATCTACCCAAGAAACCGCAAGCTAACTCCACCCGGTTTCGAAGTCAAATGTGCCGGAATACTCACGAAGTATATCGAGACGGATAAACGTAGCAATTGAGGAGAAATTCTCCCCGCGCCTAACCTACAACAAGCACCAAGCCCAGTTCACCAATTTCACTTCCCATGCCCATAAGAACCCGACCAACCCCAAGTTTCCCTCTTTATCCAAGCAATTCGCAGAAAACGACATGTTGATCCAAAATAGCGAACCGCAAACGGAAAAGGAGAAAAAATAAGGGGTTACCGATTGGTAGGCGGATTTGAGAGGGTGAGATCCGATGATCTGCTCTTGACGCCTTGGAGGCCAAACCGCGGGCGTCGGCCCGGACACCTCCGATTTCGTGGGCGAGCCGCGGAGGCGAGCAGCGGAGGTGGGTGACGAAGCTCGTCGACCTTCGAGGGAGCGGCGGAGGCGACTCGGAGGCGAGCCACGGAGGTGGGTGACGGAGCTCGTCGACCTTCGAGGAGCGGCGGAGGTGAGCCTCGAGCCGAGGCGGGCGGCGGAGGCGACTCGAGACTAGTCGCGGCGCGAGTGGTGGAGGCGAGTGGCGAGGCGGCGAGTGGCGGAGGCGAGCGGCGGAGGTGGGTCGAAATGGCTCACCGATGAAGTCACGAAGAGAAGACGAAGCGGCGTGTCGCGACTTGCTTTACGGCTTTAGGTTTTGAAAATGGGTCACGGCGTGTGACCCATTTTCAACCCATATTAGAATTGAACTTAAAATGGGTCACACGCTGTAATGGGCCCATTACATTCTTCATAACTCATATACGACCCATAGTGAAAAATATGGGTCGCAAAATGGGTCCATGACCCATTTTGCCACCTCTAACTGCAAAGATGAAAGCCAAGTGTTGCGGATTGACTACACCAACTTATTTGCCGATGGAGGGGATTCGCCGTCGTTGTGGATCCCAAATGTCGGTCAGCCCTCATCAATGCAATGGACAACAGGAGCAGCGACGTCCATGGGCGGTGGACTGGCTTTTCATATGGGACTCCGCAATCGGCAATAGGAGGTGTTGCAATTCCTGATGCTTCGCGAGCACTCTGTACAGAAGCTCCCCCTCATGATTTTTCCCTCAATTCAGTGTATGGCCATGTCTTCAATTGTGTGGCCTCCCCTGAAACCCTATGCGAAAAAACCTTTTTATAGGCCAAAGATTAGGGTTTGAATTTCCTTTTCAAATCAACATACGCGAAGATTTTTTTTCCGCACGCGATATCACTTTTTTTTATTCTCCACATATCCTGATTTTATCGCCTAAAGATAAGATTGCAACCCGATTTTCTTAAAATCCAAAAATCCACCGTAATATCATTTCAAATCTCCATTTAGGTAATTTTTGTCATTAAAAGAAAACGGGCTCGGGCCAATTTATTTGCTTTGCGGGCTTAGTCCGGCCTGCCAAATTGAAGCTCAGAACCACTAATTCGAATCCGTCCGTCACCGGTCCAATAAATGCAAAAATAAATGTACCTAAAATTATATGCTATGCAATTTATTATTTCTTTGGGGATAAAATTACCCCCTAATTTTCTATGCAATAAATGACTAAATGGGTCGCCAAAATTTAGATGTCAACAGCTTCAAAATCAAAGGCAAAGAAAACCTTGTGTGTAGATTGAGGAAGAGTCTTTACGGGCTCAAGCAAGTACCAAGACAAAGGGTACAGAAAATTCGATTCCTTCATGGAAGAAAATGGGTTGAACAAAACCACCGCCGATCATCAAGTTTTTCGTCAAGAAATTTACTGATGGTAATTTCCTCATTCTTTTGTTTTACGTTGATGACATTAGGGGTGTCAATGGTTCGGTTCGGTTCGATTTTTTTGAAAAACCGAACCGAACCGAACCGTTAGAAAAATCTTCCGAACCGAACCGAAATTTCGGTTCGGTTCGGTTCGGTTTTTCGGTTTTTGGTTTTCAACTATTGGTTTCGGTTTCGGTTTTCGTTTTTTTTTTTCTGTTAAACTCATATTTCTCCACTTTTATTTCTCTACTTTTATTTGTCGGTTCGGTTTGGTTCGGTTAACCGATAAAAACCGAACCGAACCGAAAAATTTCGGTTTTTAATGAAAACCGAACCGAAAAAACCGAATTTTTCGGTTCGGTTCGGTTCGGTTTTCGGTTCGGTTACTGACACCCCTAGATGACATGCTAATTGTTGGCCAGGATAAAAGCAAGATCAACAACTTAAAGAAGGAATTAAGCAAGTGCTTTGCGATGAAGGATTTGGGACCCGCAAAACAAATTCTTGGGATGGAAATCTTGCGAGACAGATAGAATCGTAAACTCTGGTTATCTCAAGAACGGTATGTTAATAAAGTTCTTGAAAGATTTAATATGAATAAATCCAACGCAGTTTGTTCTCCACTTGCAAATCATTTCAAACTCAGCTTAGAGCAAAGTGCCCAAAAGGTGAGATAAAAAAGAAGGAAATGGAAAAGGTTCCTTATGCATCGGCGGTTGGCGCCTAATGTACGCGATGGTATGTACGAGGCCCGATATTGCGTATGCGGTTGGTGTGGTAAGTAGATTTCTATCCAATCCTGGTAAGGAACATTGGGTAGCAGTCAAATGGATATTCAGGTATCTTCGTGGTACATCTAATAACTGCATATGTTTTGGTGATGGTAAAATTGTGTTAGAAGGTTTTTCGGATTCAGACATGGCAGGGGACGTGGCTCAAGAAAGTCTACATCGGGATATCTAATGACTTTTGCAGGGGGAGCAGCTTTCATGGCAATCTCGACTACGAAAATGTGTTGCCCTATCTAGTGCTGAAGCAGAGTATATTGCAATAACGGAAGCATGTAAAGAACTTTTGTGGATGAAGAAGTTTCTACAAGAAGTGGGCCACAACCAAGAGGAGTATATCTTATATTCAGATAGTCAAAGCGCAATACACCTCAGCAAAAATGCAACTTTCCACTCTAGATCCAAACACATTGACGTCAGATATCATTGGATACGTGATGTGTTGGAAGAAAAAGCTCTACAAATATAGAAAATACACACGACAACAATGGCTCGTATATGATGACAAAATCTCTATCTACAAAGTGAAGATGCAAGCCTCTGTCGAACTTTTGCAGGTTTGACACCTTCTCCAAATTGCTTGTGAGGGGGAGATTTGTTGAGTAGGTCACTCCCAATTGGAGAGGCCAATGCAATTATGTATATCTGTAGTCGAATATGTATAGTAGTGAGTGTGTAAAAGAAAAGAAAAAAAAAGGAGGAAAAGAAAAAGAAAAAGAAAATATCAAAAGAGATCGGAAGATAAATCAACGTGATCTTCCACATCCAGAAAATCAAGGGAGATTGGGAAAGAAATCAAAGTGATATTTTCATATATACAAAATCACAAGAAATTAGGAGATAAATCTACGTGATTTTGTATTGTACAATTCCAATTGGGATTGCATTTGCTCCTATAAATAGGAGTCCTCCTCAATGGAAAAGAGGTTACACAAAAGCAAGAATATCAGAGCAGCGTAGTGGAAGAAACAGTTTTCTTCTTCCAAGAAAGAGAATCATCTTTGAGAGTTATCCAATTTGTGAGAGGTTCAGATCTACAAATTGAAGACATCAAGAGATCCACCTTTGGGTAAAATTGTATCCCATTATTTATCATAGTGGAAGTTTGAAGTGGACTATGGTCCCGTGGTTTTTCCCTTCACCTTGGAGGGTTTTTCACATTAAAATTTTGGTGTTATTTATTATTTATTTTTACTGTTTTCAGTTAGTATTTTATCCTATTTAATTTTCACAAAAATAGTAGCGGGAAAAATTTTCTGGGCGTTCTCCACAAATATTTTTCCCAACAGGATGTGCTGTCAATCTACTGTCTAGTTTATTTCTCAGCACCTAATTTGTTAAACAGAATTACATGTTGGATATTTCAATTGTCACTCGTAGCGTATTCAATTCATGGAATCAAATCATACAGAAAGTTCTAACTCAGAAGTCAAGCTCAAATCAGTCACCTGGTTAATGAATGTGGTCATCTTGTGATGTAATTGAATCATAACAATGAATCTAGTAAAAGATGCGATCTTTTTCAATGAAATTAGAAAAAAAAAAATAGTTTGTAGACGAGTTGAGGGAGATTCCAGGCAACTCGTGGCTTAGACTAGTTCATCAATTGATAGACATTTAAGTACAGATTACTCCCCAACACAGTCCAAAATCGTGTTAGCTAAGTACATGGAAAGACAAACCCCCTGAAGCTGCCCAGCCACCAAACGTGCCTGTTCTGACATTAGCTTAATTAGAAAAAATGACCCAAATCATTAAATCTAATGGATAGAAGCGTAGCAGTATCTCAACAGCAGCACTCAATGGTCAGAAAAAATCCTCTTGGTTCGAGAATGGATTTTATAGGACTCCACTTCTAGTCCATCGACATTTCCTAGTCTTCAGCAACGTCCAGTAATCAAACTGAGAGAACCTAAAAAAAAATTGAAAGAAGGGAAAAATAAAAGGAAAACTACTCATAGTGGAGGTCATCATGCTTGCTGGTCATGATTATATGATGTTGTTGATTTTCGCCAAGATAGAAATGCACTCTTGAACCGTCGAAGATAAATTACTCAAGACAGGATAAAGGCTTACCAACCCCGGCCCACCGCCCCCCTCCTTGCTTTTCAATCGCTACGGAGCATATTAAAATTAGACATAACTCTACCAAATCCTAGTTACCCTTGAATCGGGTCAAACGATTCACCTGTTTAGATTTGGTAGTGGGAGTTGTAGTTGGGGCGGTGACACCACTCGGAGTGCAACATCTACGTCATGAAGCTAGAGTATTCTCCTTATTTCAAAGACAAACCGGGAAGAAGTTATATGTGACCGCGGATAAAACAATGAAGGACATTTTGGAAAGTTAACTACAAAGAGGGTGTCTATAATCAAAGAAGGTGGAGAACTAGCACCACCGTTTCTGTAAACAAATTTTCATGAACATAGTAAGTTTCCTTTTCAAATTCATTTTTTCAGCTTATTTCTTACAAGTGGGCCCAGTGCCTTGGTACTAATACATAATATTTATATGCCTTCTCTGGTTAGGAGAAAAACTTATATCAATTATTGATATCTAAAACTCTTTAGCTCACTAAAGATTAATATATGTACATTTCAGAATCACTATCCTTTTTCCCCCCAAAATATATTCGATTAATTATTTTGTTTTATTCCTATCAATGCACAAATGCACAAACTAATCATTCTACTTTATTTATCATGCATTTAGATTTTAAAGTTTGAATATTTTCTATCTCATAAGTTATAAATAATCTTATAAAAAGGGACATAGTTTTATCTTTCCACAAATTCACGGATACAATTTCTTCATATACGTGAATAATATCTTTCAATTCATTAGTAATTTGAATATTTTGTAATAAGAGAGTTGTGCCAAATCTTTTAAATAATAACTTTTCGTATACACGCAATGCGGGTACACTTTTGCTAACAATATTAGAAAGGAACGATATAATTGATCATAAAGATTATGTAATAGTATATACACAAGTTATTGGCTGGAAAGGAAAAGTGAGAGGAACGAAAAGAACTAACTTTTTTATAATAATAATTAAAAAAAGGAAAAAAAAAAAAGAGGGAGGATACTGTATAAGCTTCGAAAAATAATACTTTTGATCACGCAATTTGACAATATATGCTCGATTATTTTTCTCTATTCCTGATAATATACACTTAAACAAAAACATAATTCATTAATATTCAGAAATATTGCATTCAAGACAAAGGTGAAATAACATTCTTCTCGTAATAAAAAAAACATTCTTAATTTTACTCCAAATTCTAGACATCTTTTTATTTTCTTCGTTTATTTTCCTACTCCACATCACATATTATTTGTTCGTTACCAAGATCATAACTTATTGGTGTTTATATCACAGTAGCAATTGCATATTAAAATTTTCTTCCTTCCTCAAAATCTGAATTTGACACATCATAATCATGCATTATTTTATGTGTCTTTGGCTTTGAACAAAGTTTTCAAAAATACTAGAACTTCAGCAATTTTTTACGTTTCCTAATATGTACATTAAGACTTTGTTTGATAACATTTCTGTTTTCTATAATAGTTTCTTTCCATAAATACTTTTTTCTATTTCTATTCCCAGAATAAAAATATGTTTGATACGACCCTAAATATTTTTGTGACTTAATTTTTTTTTTTAAATTTATTAATAATTTTATTACATTTTTCTTTTTTTCTTTTTTTTACTCCTTCCTCTAGCCGCCGCCAACCTTGGCCATAGCCGGCCGATGCCAAGCCAAACGAAGGTTGACGAGGTCACCGGCCTCGAGGGAGCCTCGTCGACCACTAGTGAGGTCCTCTTGAGCCTCATTGTGGCTGAACGAGGCCAACCTCACGGTGGTCAGGCGAGGTCAAGCCTCGTTGCGGTCGAATGAGGCTTGACCTCGCCTATATCTATGAGGCCAAGCCTTACTTAACCACCGCGAGGCCAAGCGACGCCATCGTAGGCAATGCCAACCTCGCGGTGGCTTGGGAAGGCTCGACCTCGCCAGATTTGGACGAGGTCTAGCCTTGCCCAACCACAACGAGGCTTAGGGGCCTCGTCCAAGGCCTGCAAGGTCATCGAGCCTCATCTAGCCGGTCACTGACCATCGCCAAGGCTGCACGACTAGCGGGGGAATAAGAAAGGAAGAAAAAAAGAAAAGAAGAGAAGAAAGGAAGAGACAATAAATACTTGTTTCGTAAGTTGTTTACAAAAACAAGATAAAATTTTATTTTTATTTCTTATTTCTATTCAAATTCTATTGTTCCTAGGAAAAAAAAATTACGAAACACGTTTTTGTTCCATTTCTATTTTAGAAAAAAATAAAAATATTTATTTTCGAGAGCATTATTAAACACAGCCTCACAAATCCCTACCCAGACATAACACAAACCGGCTCCCTTGGGCCCGAGCCCGTGAGGGGCTGTTCCAGGCTAGGCCTATTAACAATAGGGGTGATTGTAGACTTGTAGTCCGAACGAAAGTGAAGATGGTAAGGGTTTGCATGGTAACGTTTCGTTTCTCCCACTTTCGTATTTTTGTTCCCTAACAAAAAAAGAACATAAACCCGTTTGGTAAAGCCAAGTTGATTTCTATTCCCCGGAATAGAAAAGTTAGCCCGGGAATAGAAACGAGAAACAAAAAAAAATTACTTCTTGTCCCGGAACAATTTCTATAAATAAGCAAATTTTCTTTATTATTTTTGTTTTATTTCTCTCTTGCCGTGGCCACCTCCAACCGCCCGAGCCACCGCTGACCGCCGCCGCCGCCGACCGTGAGCAAGAATAAAAAAACAAATAAATAAAAAACAAATAAAAATACAAAAAAATACAAAAAAAAACAAATAAATACAAAAAACAAATAAAAACAAATAAATACAAATAAAAAACAAACGCAAGAAAATAAAAAAATACAAAAAAACAAATACAAAAAATACAAAAAACAAATAAAAATTCAAAAAAATACAAAAAACAAAAATATACAAAAAAACAAATAAAAAACAAATGCAAGAAAATAAAAAACAAATAAAAAATGAATAAATACAAAAAACAAATAAAAAACAAAAATAAAAAACAAATAAATACCAAAAAAAGAATTAAAAACAAATAAATACAAATAAATACAAAAAAGAATAAAAAATAAATACAAAAAATAAATACAAAAACAAATAAATACAAAAAAGAATAAAAAGCAAATAAAAAAGTACAAATAAAAAACAAATAAATACAAAAAAGAATCGTTGCGTTACCAAACGTATTTCTATTTTTTTTTTCTATTCCAAGTAGAAATTTTGTGCGGTTATCAAACGGGTTCTTTTGCTCGTAAACCGTTCCTAATAGAAATAGAAAAGAACTATTTCTGAAAAAAAAACTCTTCCCCACCAAGAAATTTTACCATGCGCACCCTAAAAGTAATACAAGATCTCTCAATGACGATTTGTCATGAATTTAATTTCTGTATTTTTGTTCCCCGGAACAAAAAAAGAACATAAACCCGTTTGGTAACGCCAAGTTGATTTCTATTCCCCGGAATAGAAAAGTTAGCCCGGAATAGAAACGAAAACAAAAAAAAAATTACTTCTTGTCCCGGGAACAATTTCTAGAAATAAGCAAATTTTCTTTTTTATTTTTGTTTTATTTCTCTCTTGCCGTGGCCACCTCCAACCGCCCGAGCCACCGCGACGCCGCCGCCGCCGCCGCCGACCGTGAGCAAGAATAAAAAAACAAATAAATAAAAAACAAATAAAAATACAAAAAACAAATAAACAACAAATAAATACAAATAAAAAATAAACGCAAGAAAATAAAAAATACAAAAAACAAAAAATACAAAAACAAATAAAAATTCAAAAAAATACAAAAAACAAAAATATACAAAAAAACAAATAAAAAACAAAAATAAAAAACAAATAAATACAAAAAAAGAATTAAAAAAAATAAATACAAATAAATACAAAAAAGAATAAAAAACAAATAAAAAAATAAATACGAAAAACAAATAAATACAAAAAAGAATAAAAAGCAAATAAAAAAGTACAAATAAAAAACAAATAAATACAAAAAAGAATCATTGTGTTACCAAACGTATTTCTATTTTTTTTTCTATTCCAAAAGTAGAAATTTTGTGCGGTTATCAAAACTAGTTCTTTTCAAAAACTGCTCCTAATAAAAATAGAAAAGAACTATTTCTGAAAAAAACTCTTCCCCAGCCAAGAAATTTTACCATGCGCACCCTAAAAGTAATACAAGATCTCTCAATGACGATTTGTCATGAATTTAATTATGAAAAGAAAATACTCGTAGTAACGAAAAAAGAAGGGGCAAAAACGGTAAAGACCAATACTGAATAAATTTTCCACCGGCTTCTTTTTGACAAAAATGTTGCCGACAGCACCAAGGTACGCTAAAGCATTGGCGTGGTCGTCTTTTCCACATTCGGATGACTCACCTTCTTTTTCCTTTGCTTTTATTGCTTTATTTCTTTTCATCATCACTCTGCTTTTTGTAACAAGATTTTCCTTGGATTCTCTTGGGGCCAGTTTCGCCGTGAATGATGGGGGTGAAGTCCCAAAAGATGGAGAAATGGTTTTGTAGTGGGAGCAAAAGTGAAGATAGTGAAAAAGAAATATTTATGTGATTGTTTTTAATTAATTATGAAAATAATAGTTTATTTTAAATTATAAAAAATAAATATAAAATTATTGAAAATTATTGCGAGATTTATTTTTTTTCAAGAATTCACGACTCATAATATATTATATATTATGAGCATAATAAGAAAGAGCAGTAATAAATAATTTTTTTGCCATTGAAGTGCGCCCTCATGTTTTTAATTTTTTGCCTTACGGGCGTCTTCCGACTGAAGTCCCACCGATAATAGAAAGGCACGCTAAAACATCAGTCACTGAGCTCGGGGAAGTTTGCGGGTGTGAGAGCCTGAGAGTAAAGATAGAAACAAATTAGGGTTTTTGGGCTGCCATAAAAACCGGTTCTCAAACCGGTTCCCCGAACCGTCCGGTCGATCCGGTTCCCGGGTGGGTAATCCCTCGGAACCGCTTCCCGGACCGGTTCAAACAGGGTCTGAACTTTGGGAACCGGTTCCCGGACCGATTTCAACCGGAACCGGTTCCCAACCCTGTTTTCCGGGTGGGCCGATCCGGGAACCGGGTTGACCCGGTCCGGTTGCACACCCCTACCCGACACTACAGACTCGCCCCCCTTTTTTCATATATGTAACTATGAAATGAAATTCCTCGGGTCACGGGAAAGGAAGAGGGCTAAAACAGGACGGGGCAATAATGAACAACGTCTTGCCAACGAAATGCATCCTCTTCGCGTTTCTTTTTTCTTTGCGGGCTTCTCTTAACAAAAATCTTGCCGACAGAACAAAGGTCCCCAGAGCATCGATGGGTTTCTTTTCCACACTGGCAGGACCCATCTTCCCTTTCTTTGCTTTATCACTTTATCTCTTTTCATTGTCGCTTCTCATTGAATGAACCTCGCTTTATTACAAGTTCCCAAGAAATGGTTTTGTACTTGTCATCAAACCGGTGGGTTAATTATTTTGATAATTTTTTCTTTGCCAACAGCATTTGATATACCATTCAGACCTCAATTTCAATATTTTCGAGTGGATTTTCAATGAGGACTTGTATGATAACATACTTTCGCCGTTTCGCGCAACATATTTTATTTAATGACGACTTTAATTATTTTTCACTGGCACTATGTAGATTTTTTTCAATCTTGTTCCAAAAATTGTGTACCTTCACTCAGGACGCACTTGCACTCCATCATTTGAAGTTTGACAAATAAGTTCAGATAATTTACAAGTAATGTTATTAAATATAGTAAAATCGATAAAAAAATATTTTATTACCAAATTAGAATTTTACATTTAGCAAGTAAATACATGAATTGATGAAAAGAGATAATATACAAGCGTAGAAATGTGAACACTTCTCATGTTCTTTTAAAAAAAGAAATCCATTTTGGAAAAACTGAATTTCCTGAACTCTTTAACTATAACAAGTGAACTCGAACTTTCCACTTGCTATTAAAAATGAACATAATTTTTAAGTTTCTCACGGAGAATATAAACTTTTAGTTTTGAAGTGAGACATGATGAAATCTTAGTTTTCTTTCAACTTTATCAAGTCAATTTAGATATTGCAGGAGAATGTTCATATCTTAAATTTGACATATCAATTCAGAGTTTCTATCTTTGCCCCTGTCTAACGCATAACAGCACTTGTCTTTTATCTTGGGTTTTATTTCTCTTCATTGCTTCTACACCGACTATAAGTGCATCTTAGTATTCCTGGTCAATGAATTTCAAATTTATATATGGTTTTATTTCTTTTCATTGATTCCGGTTGCCAACTGCTTCAATTAGATTAATCAAACCATTAAAAAAAGACTTACCTGAGGTCTTTTAAACACCATTAGCAAGTTTATTTTTATTTTTATTTTTATTTTTTATATTTGTGGCCCACAGCAAATAGATCCAAGCACAGTTTTCCGTTGAAGAGACGAGACTTCCCTTATACAAAAACCCTTACTATTGCTACTCATCCTATTAAAATATAGTAAAATACAAGTTAATTCAAAATTATTGAACTCACAATATAAAGATAAACCCAGTATATTTGAAGCAAAAGTAGTTTTTAGAATGATAGTAATCAAAAATATTAAATAGGCGATTATTGGCACTATATAGATATGGAAGCAGCTTTTGCAAACGTTGTGGAATTAGAATTTTTAAAATTCTATGGTTGAAAGAAGTTCTATTAAAGTCATGTACGTTATCTATATACACTAATATAAAGCCAAAACCTTGAATTTGGTCTCCTCCCTCGAAATATTCATTTTATACTTGACAGACACTGTTCTCTTTGATGATGAGGTAAAGGTGTTATCTAATGGGCAGAGATGGAAAGCATTGTTTTTTTTTCTTCTGCCGCTATGCGTATGCAGCAACAGCGTTTGAAGATGGACCAAGGAAACAGAAGAAGCTAAGGACAACACGTTTAGACGTGGAAGTGTAAGTTGTGAATCATTGCTTAATCGAGCTTTTTTAACTCATCATGATTAATAACTTCAATCTTAAAAATATTTTTTTTTTTTTTAAAAAAGAGAGTTGTCACTCTTGGATCATACATGCTCTCTTATCCAAAAATGAGTAGATTAAAAGTGCAACTCTAAAAAGAAGGTGGACGAATGTGAAGTCTCAAGGGCGCAGCAGCGGAAAAGGAAAAGCAAAGCAAGAATATATTCCATTTCACACTTCTTAAAGCTGAAATTATAGTATTTTGCATATTGAGTTTTAAGTAAGATTGTTTCACGGATTATCTCGCTCCGAGGACTCTAAAAATCGTTAAGTCCAAATTTTTATAAAATTAGACTTTGACATGTTATCTAAAGTCACTTTGGACTATACTAAAGTTACATTAGATCTACATTAGCTCTGTTTACTTGCCGTTGTTTATGCATACCGCTACATCGGATTTTTACTAGTCGTCTTAGATTAAATTGTAACGCAAGTTGCTCTTTGGTCATTAGTAGTATTAGTAATTAGTAATATGAAACTTTTCTTTTTGAAGAATTGGTGTCCCCTGGTAAAGTACAGACTTTTTATGGAATTTTTCAAAGTGATTGCAAATCCATATCAGATTTTTAAGCCCATTGTTGTCCAAACAGGTGTCACCTTGGATTTTCGATGTCTATTTTGGACCAAATTTGACCGAATGTATTTTTTTGGTTATTGTGTAAGTTTCGGATTTTTATGGCGATAGTGATTTCCTTTTGGTGAAATTGTTATGAATTGTACTTTTCTTGGAGTTTTTCTCGTTCATAATTTTTTACCCAAATTGTTTGGCTTTTAAGTTGGCTGATTTTGGACATATTTATTTCCATGCACTCGAAAGTAATAGCCATGCTAAATTCTTCATTTTGTTTCCGTTGACATTTCTTGATTTGGTAACGGAGACATTGGGTTCTCGAATTTGGTAAAAGTTGAACTTTAGCAAGAATTCGATTTTTTTAGGAGGAGCAAATGTAGTTACATTTCTTCCATTCTTGATTCTATTTCAAGTTCAAAAAGGTATTTGCCATGGTAGTTGCAGGCTTGTTAGAAAAACTTGTCGTGTCTTTGGCAAATGTGGTTGTTTTTGGAAGGGAACGGAGTAGCATTTGCTCTCTATTCCGAAAGGGTCACAACCATGGCAAGCTACTCTCTTCTGAAAAAATAGCCATGGCATAAAACTTCAGGCTAATGAGATGCGCAAAACTATCACGTTTTCCAAAAGTGATTTTAAAAAAAAAATGAGAAATATTTATATTTTCACGCTTGTATAGCATCTATTTTCATAAATCTATATATTCACTTGCTAAATGTAAAATTAAGATTTGATCATATCAATTAATATATCAATTTTAGCACACATCTTTTTGAACAAAATTGGAAAAGAAATCCATAATTGTTAGCATAAAGCCATTTCTTGGGAACCTGACCATTATCCACGGCGAAACTATCGGCGACATGGAGAGGTATAATGGAGAGGTTTAAAGCAAAGTGATACTGGAGAGGTATGAAGTAATAACGCATAGAAAGTAATAACGCAAAGAAAAAGAAGGTGGAGCCATGCTAATGTGGAAAAGAAGGGCCACTAATGCTCTTAGCGTATCTTTTGTGCTGTACACAGGATTTTAGTCAAAAGAAATATGCTAGAATAAAGGTTCATAGTTGCTCTTTTCTATTTTGCCCCTTCTTTTCCGATAGTAATTTCTTTTCATAATTAAATTCATAAAAAAAATGATCATTTTGGTCTTATTTGTCAAATCTACAAAATGGACATTCTCCTGCCAATGTCTAAATTGACTTGATAAAGTTGAAAGATTAGGACATTATCAAAAACAATTAAGATTTCATCACGTCTTAATATTGAACTAAAAGGTTATCATCTATGATAAAGTTGAATTTTCATGACATTTTTATAAGCGAGTGGAAAGTTCAAAATTCTTGAATATTAGGCTAATGATATTTGGAAAACTTCCACTTTTTTCAAAAGTGATTTCTTTTAAAAGAAGATGACAAATATCCGATTTTTCACGCTTTTATAATATCTATTTTCATAAATCTATATATTCACTTGCTAAATGTTAGATTGAGATTTGGTCGTATTAATTATTATATCAATTTTAGCATACTTATTAACATTACTCATAAAAAACCTGAATTTATTTGTCAAACTTCAATTGATAGAGAGTGAATTCTTACTGAATAAAAAGTGCACATCTTTCTTAACAAAATCGACAAAAAAAAAATCCATAATAATAAGCATAAAACCATTTTGTGCGTGGTTTTGATAATTGGTATTACAGTGGACATATAGGTTAGGATTTTTCACGGAACTGCCAATTGCCATCATTGGCCCGGCCACCCATTGCCATCTTGAGTCCTTACCTTCATGGCGTCAATCCATGGGCGAGTTAACTCCTTGCCCGCCCAAGTTGTCTTTTACGCCCTTGTCTCTTTTTATGGTCACTAGCCTCGTGCGGCCACGATCTGTGGTTGCATGGCCACGGTGTTGGGGCTCGAATCAGTTAATTCCCTCGATTGTTAGAGCAACGGAGAGAGGCCCTCCGCCTATTTTACCATTAAAATTAATATCGAAAAAGAAAAAGAAAAAATTCCTCACCACGAGGGCATTTGGGTATTTTGGCGACGGCAGAAGATAGGATGTAATTGACAGGGGAGAGAGGAGCAGAGGAATAGAACAGAGGGGTCGTGATTCTGGTTCGAGTTCAAGCCAGTTGAGCAAAGAGTCAAAGACTCAAGGGACCAAGGCGCAAGTGCCTCATGCGATCCCATTTCTGTAATCTGCAGGCAAGTGTGCGATCATTTGTCGAGACACATGTTGTCAGAAAATTCAATAAAAGATATATTTATAATTTATCATTGCTTAAGTGTGAAGTAATCCACAAAGATAGCATAAATTAAAATTCAACGATGCGAAAAGAAGGAGAAGGGTTTCTTTTAATATTTTGTTTTAGTCACAGAAAGTGACTCAATTGCTCCCCCATCCCTTTAGAATTTTACTAATTTTTTTTCTCTTTTTTCGGAAATCGAATTCCACTAATTTTATTTATCCCGCAATTACACTGTTCTTTTGTCAATTGCGTTGTGTCGGTGGCGAGATAAGAGAAGGATTTGGTTTTCTTTCTTGGGTAAAGAGTCCTTCTGCCAGGGCTTTCGCCTCCGCCGGAGCTGCTGCTGAAGTTGTGCGCGCAGATCTCGCGAACCCGTCCCCCGAAACGCCACCGCAGTCTCGGTACGCGCGGCTGATCGCTCCCTCCGTCAAGCCCCCGGCGAAGGATCCCATCGATATTTCACCTCGAGAGCTCCTTGCGGCAGTCCGGAGCCAGTTCTGAGGTGAGTCTCCAAGGGCCCACTTTTGGTGTTTAGAAAGAACCCTGGCATTTTGTCAGCTTTGACAGGCCACAATGAATTATTCTTAGTACAGAGATCTCAGGGCTTGGAAGTTTTTCCTATCTCTGGCTGCCGCTGCTTTTGCTGCTATCCTGTTCCGACTTTTTCTTCGAAGAGGAGATCGAGCAAGATCAATGGAGGAAAGTGCAAAGAGACGGCGCGTGTGTGAAAATGATGGAACAGCACGAGGCGCTTCTTCCACTCACACTTCAACAGAAGGTCAAGAAGTGGCTACTTCATCAGGATATGGCTATGAAGTATTCTTGAGCTTCAGGGGACCAGATACTCGAGCAGGTTTCACTGATTTCCTTTACACAAGTATGATAGATGCGGGAATCCGCGCATTTATAGATGATGAAGAACTCCGCAAAGGGGAAGAGTTTGCCCCGGAACTTCTCCAAGCAATTGAGCGGTCGAAGATCTCAATACCTATATTTTCGAAAGGTTATGCCTCTAGCGTATGGTGTCTCAAGGAGCTAGTCCAGATGGTCAAGTTCCAAAAAAATGGAAGACAAAAGATCATGCCCATTTTTTATGATGTGGCACCTTCAGAGGTTCGACACCAAACCGGAGGTTTTGCAGAGGCCTTTCTTTCACATGAAGAGAAGCAGCGATACGATGAAGAGACTATTCACGAATGGAAGGCTGCTCTTAGTGCAGTTGGGGCAATAAACGGGTGGGACCTACACAGCGAGACCAACAGGTGACTTCTCCTAGCATTCCATCTCAAGTGCATTATATCATTAGAACTCGATGCATTTCATATGGTTTCTTTTCTGGATTTGTGTTAGCCTTGTTGAAATCCGTGTTATTGAAGTTATACTGCAGAAATCAAATTTTTCCCATTTTATTCCAAGCGACATTTTTTTCCAGTTCACTTCATTTAAGTACCAACGCTAATTCATGTACAATGGAATAAATCCTTGAAGTAATACATTTTGAATTCAATTTGGTCTTCACAGAATTAGTTTAATGTTTACACAATTTTCTCACTCATTGTCTTTTGTCTCCATCTAACTCTAGGCGAGAAGGTGAGTTCGCAAGAGAAGTTACCCAGAAGGTTTTCACTGAGTTGAAAAAGGCTTATCTAGCGGTATCAGAGTGTTTGGTCAGTGTCGACAACCACTTGGATGCAATCATGGAAATGATAGGTGCTGGGACAAGTGAAACAAAAATTATAGGAATCCACGGGATGGGTGGCATCGGAAAGACAACTACTGCCAAAATGATGTACAATAAGCTTTTACACGACTTTGAGAATTGTTGCTTTCTTCAAGATATTCGAGAAACGTCAAAAGGTTATGGCATTCAATACTTACAGAATCAGCTCATCTCTGTCATCCTCAAAAAGAAATGCATGGACATAAAACACATTGATGAAGGAACTCAGATGATTAAAGACAGGTTGTTTGATAAAAGAGTCCTCCTTCTTCTCGATGATGTGGAAGAAGCAAATCATATTAATGCACTTGTAGGTAGACGTGATTGGTTAGGTAGAGGGAGCAAAATTATCATTACTACAAGAAACAAAGATATTCTTGAGGTTCCTGAAGTGGACTGCAGTTATGAGCTTAGCGGCATGGATCGTGATCAATCTCTTCAACTATTTAGCGAACATGCCTTCAGAAAAGATTATCCTTTGGATGAGTATATCGACCAATCCAAGAGGGCAATAGGTATTGCTGGAGGTCTTCCACTAGCTCTTGAGGTCATAGGCTCACTTTTATGTCACACTAAAAAGGAAAAATGGGATCTCACATTGAAGAAGTTGGAAAATGTTCCTCATGCAGCAGTTCAGAGTAAGTTGAAAATAAGCTATGATGCATTAGATGTTCGACAACGGCATATATTCCTCGATATAGCTTGTTTTTTCATTGGATATAACAAAGATATTGTGGTTCATTTTTGGGATGAATCTAAATTTCCAGAAGAAGCTATGGAAGTTCTGCATAACATGTCTTTGATAAAGATTGAAGTGTCTTTTGAAAGCATTGGAGTGTCTTTGATAAGGATTGAAGAGTATAATAAAGTATGGATGCATGATCAACTCAGAGACCTCGGAAGAGAAATAGTTCGTCAAGAAAGTAAAATGAGAATAGACAAGCAAAGTAGGGTGTGGGATCCCAATGAAGCATTGGATTTGCTAAGGAGACCCGAGGTAAAATTCCCCATGCAATAAATCTCCAAGTTACTTATGGATATCTTCTTTTTAAAAAATGCAGTTACTTTTTGTGTTCTCTAGCATCATTGTGACCCACTCAATTAATATTTTTGCTCTTTTAATATTAGATGAATGGTAATATGCAACCCCTTAAAATTGTGATCTTGAAGCGTTTCCCTTCAACTTTTCATTCTTAGATTTTTCCTTTGGGCAGGGAAAAAAAGAAGTTGAAGCTCTTCGTCTCAAGTTTGACCGCAGGTGGCGGTTCTGTTTTACCTATGAGGGCTTTAAGAGCCTTTCAAATCTAAGGTTTCTTCAAGTTGACAGTTCGGCGGAATATTTTGATGTAGAAAAGAGGCTTTTTTGGCATGAATCGCCATTAAATGTTCTCCCAACTAATGTTTTCCTGGAGAATTCAAATCTCCTCCCACAATTACGATGGCTTTCTTGGCATGATATTCCCCCATCATTTAAGATTACAAATTTCGCTATGGAGGATGTGGTTATTCTTGATCTGTCTAGGAGTAGAATTAAGCATGATTGGCAAGGGTGGAGCCACATGAAGGTATCTTTTATGGTAGAAAAAACTCATTATTTCATCTTATCATATTCGAAAGTAATCTTTGCATGATTTTTCTTTTCACAGGTGATGAAGAATTTGAAAGTTTTGGATCTGCAATGTTGTCTTGAATTGGAGAGAACTCCTAACTTCTCTGCTCATTCAAATTTAGAACGCTTGATCCTAAGTGATTGTCTCCGTTTAGTCGAAATTGACAAGTCAATTTGTCAATTGAAATGCTTAGTTTCCTTAAAAGTAGATGGATGTCACAAACTTCGAAGGCTACCAGGAGTGGTGGGTAGAGATCTTGCAAGCCTTGAATATGCATCTCTGCAACATTGCAATTCGTCGGAGAGGCTTTCGAATACAATCGAAAATTTGGAATCGCTGATTGAGTTGGATATATCTTATACGAAGATCAAAGAACTACCCGATTCTATCAGAAAGTGGAAAAATTTGAAAGTAGTGAATATTGGTGGTGCCATAGGCAAAATACCCAATGCCCTCTGGATGAATAAGAGCCTTGAAGAAATAAAAGTCGAAGGTAACCCTCGTTTCGATGTGGAAATTGGCGATTGCATCTACGAAAATCGATGCCTGAGGAAGTTGGACTTGTTGTTTGTTAGAATAAACAAAGTACCGAGACTTCCCGAAAGTCTCGAGTTTGTAAGGTTGCAAAAAATATTTATGGATACATTTCCAGATCTCTCAAATCTGGTTAATTTAAAGGAATTGGACCTAAGGTTTGGTGGGGAGTCTGGTGGGCCTGTGGAAGCATATCCAATGCCACGGTGGATTGAGAATTTAAGCAAACTGGAGTCCCTGGGCCTGTGGTCCGATTACGTGACCACCTTGCCCACAGATCTCGTAGCATCCTTCCCCGACTCGAGTCACTTAGCCTCATGGGTGCTCATCTGCGTTGTCCCCCGAGCCTTCCCTCCAGTTTATTAACCTTCACCTTTGCATCTGAATACGTGACCACCTTACCAATAGATATGAGTTTCCTTCCCCAACTCAGGAATCTTTCACTCAATTGCCTTTATCTCGATTGCCTCCCGTGCCTTCCCTCCCGTTTGTCATTCATGGATTTGCAACTTGAATGCGTGACCACCTTACGCACGAATATGAGTAGTCTCCTTCCTCGACTCGAGGAACTTACACTCTCGAAGTGCCCTAATCTGCGTTGCCTCCCGAGCCTTCCCTCTAGTTTATCCCTTTTGAGTTTGGACGGTTGCAAGTCATTATCTTCTCTGGGGGATCTATCGAATTTGAAGGGACTTTCATATCTTGACATCGTGGATTGTGCAATCTCAGATATTCGATGCTGTGATCCTTTGGAGAACCTACAAGAATTGGATCTTCGGAAACTTCGACAGGTGGAGACTTTACCTTCTCTAGGTAATTTCAACAAACTAGGTTCTCTTCATGTATCAAAATGTGGTAAGCTGGTTGAGATTCAAGGCGAACTACCACAATCTTTGGAGAAATTGAAGATTATTGGATGTAGATCTTTAAAAGAGTTACCTGATCTGTCAAGCTTGAAGGGACTGAAAAAGGTTAGAATAAAGTGTTGCAGGAATTTAAACGTGGAGGCAATTTCTTCGCTTTGCTTGGAGAAGTCAGTCGAATTTGGGGAAGAAGACAGTGATTACGTAACCGAATTTGAGCAAGAAGACGACGAATTTGAATCTGAATTTGAGGGAGAAGGCGACGAGTACGAGGAAGAAGACGACGAATTTGAATTTGAATTTGAATCTGAATCTGAGGGAGAAGGCAACGAGGACGAGGAAGAATAAGACGAATCTGAATATGAAAAAAAAAAAAAAAGACGACGAACCTGAATATGAGGAAGAAGACGACGAATGAGTGCACGATCTTTTGAAAGCTTCTTCATCCACGTCCACAAATTGTTCCCTCGTGTTCAAGCTTTAAATGGATTGAGGTAAGTTAATTCATCTGACGGCCTATGTTTTCCCTTTCCAGCAATCTAATTCTTTCGCGGATATGAACAGTGAAGTTTCACATGCACTTTTTAATTACCTTTTCACGAGTTGATGGCTGCAAATCTGATAAAGGCATTGAAGTTATGATACCTCCGTACAACCAAAGGGTTGTTAATTATGTACAAATATTCGTTCTCTTTTCCTAGTTTGGTTTTGCTTTTTAGCTATATTTTTTCTTGGATGGTTTCTCCTTGCTTTAATGTTTCCCAGCTGGAGGTATGTATGTCGATTGCATCATTTTTATTTGATATGTAACAAATTATTAGAGATACTTGTCGATTTGCTGCTTCACATATTTCGAAGTTGATAACCTTGCCTCGTATTGGAGATAACTTTGTTATGCTGTAAACAATTTGATGGAATATGTGTTGGAAGGTCATATAACCATGGTTCTCATCCTGGAACTTTACAGCATAATCAACTCATTGATGCAATTGTGAAGAAGATAGACACTCTGTATTGATAATGCTCATGTTCAGTTTATTTTCCAAGAAAGGTGTGCTTCTTAGTGGGATTTGCAAATGTTATGGAGAAGTTATACAATGAAGAAAGACAGATTTCACTTGGATAGTGGCATCAACAGTTCGCGCAGCAAACTTCCATCTGTGACAGGAGAGAGGAGCTACTTAGCTTCTCTGATGCATCGTAAAGCATCTTTTAGTCAAAGGCTAATATTTCAGTATTCCTGGTGCGAAGGACATATGATAAGTCTCGCTGGGGTCAAAAATCATGTAAATGGACTCTTGTGCGATCTCCATTATCGCTTACATCTTTTAGAAATGGTTATGCCTTGTGATTATCTGTAATAGAAGCCCATTCATTCACCTCAAGTTGTACTAGAGGACTCTTAGGTTTTAAGTTTGACAAGAACTGTGAAGGGATACATCTCAAACAACCAGCTTTTTGCCGGTTTCTAGTGTTGCTGAGGTTTTAGAGTATGAGAAACTTACAGAAATGTTTCTGTGCAGGGAGCTGTGGCTAATTAGGCATCTGTACAAATGAAGACCGAATGAAGGAAAATGAAGATGACATTTAATGTCGCCTCAATTCCCTTTCACAATCTTGGGGCAGCAAACTGTGCATCCATCTGTCGAGAGACTGAAACTTGAAGATCAGGGAGGGAAGTCGTTGCCTAATGATGAAATTGTAAAATCTGTTGAACTCGATGTTCAGTTTCAGTTGAATATTTGGCATTTTTTTCCAGAGCAGGGCAGGGGTATTCATTGTGAAATTTGTAGCATCATATATAATGTTTTTGGGGGGTAAAAGGGCTATTTAAGCAAACCTGATTGTTTATTAATCTTTTTTGTGGGACCACAGAATGAATATTGCACTTCATCTGGATGTGTGTTCTCTTCATTGGCATGCAATAGAACTTGCTTATCAGTACACAAATGTTACTTTGCGAGGAAACACTCGAAGAGTTGTCTGGACAGTGTGAAAAATTGTGTGCGCTTAAAGAAGTGTTCACGGTAGCGCCTGCCAAAATCAGTTCATGGACTTCTTGATGTGAAAATGGTGCTCAAGGTAGTTTTCCTCGTGAGTATGATAGGCACTCACAGCACAAGAAACAGGAATTGTTGGAATTCATGAATTGGGCGGTGATGTCAATTGAGTCTCACCAAAATTATCTACAATAGTTTTCACATGGTTTTGAGTACTATTGCTTTCTTTCTAACGATCGTGATACTTCAGAGCTCAAGGGCATTTAGTACTTAAAGAATTAACTCATCTTTTGTGTCCATAAGTGGAAATTGACTGAAATAAGTAATGTTGATGAAAGGATTAAGATAATTAAAGATAGGCTATCTAGTGAAAGAGTTCTCTTCCTTTTTGATGATGTTTACAAGAAGAAACAGCTGAATGCGCTTGGGGGAAATATCTATGATATTCAGGCATTACTGAATTCTTTGACACTAAGTATCGAGTGCTGATGGATCTCGAGATTCTTAGTGCTTCACATTGTTTATAACTGAAGATGATCTCTTCCATTGGTCACTTGACATCTCTATCGAGGCTATCTTTCAGAACCACCACAATTACACAACTTCCCCTGTCGATTGGAGCTCTTACAAGCCTTGAATACTCGTCTTTGAAAGAATGTAGATGTATACAGAGGCTTCCAGACTCGAGTGGCAATCTACAATGGCTACTTGAGTTCGATATCTCCTACACCTGCATTGAAGAGCCACCTTCTCGACGGGAAACATGAAAAGTTTGAACGTTGTGAGGACGTACAATTGTTCCATTGAAAAGGTACCTAGTGCCTTATGGTTGCTATAAAAGCTTGAAGAAATAGGTGCAGCAAGGTCAAAGCTTGCAACTGGAAACTATAAATGACATTTACAGATATTCTTCTTTGAGAATCTTGAAATTGACACTGATTTAAACATGACGATACCAAGGCTTTCTCGTCTGCTTACACATTGATTCATCGATGATGACACATTTCAGATTTCTTAAACCTGACTAGTTTAAATGATTTGTATTTGGCCATTTGACAAGATGTTTACCCGTTGACAATTGTCCACTTGTGGAAAATCCTATGCCATGGTGCATTGTGAGATTAAATAAAGTGGAGTCTTTGACCTTGTCATCTGCTGTTGTAACCACCTGATCATCAGATATTGGTCAGCTTTCTCTACTCAAAAGACTAGAACTCTGGTGTCCTAATTGGCTGGGCCTCCAAAGGCTTCCCTCAAGTTTGTCTTATTTATCTGTTGAATCTTGCTGGTGGAGGAGAACATCGATGGATCTCTCAAATATGAATAGACTATCAGAACTAAGAATGGTAAAATCTGCAATAACAGAGATTCAAGCCCTTGACTATTTGAAAAATCTATGAATTCCGGAACTCTTTGATCTTGAAAAGGGAGAGTTTCTTTAATCCGACTCATTTGAAGAAGTTGAAGTCACTTGAACAAGATTATTGGAGTAATGTGGATTTTGCTCGTTGCAAACTACCAGAATCTTTGGAAGAATTGTTGATTGGAGGCCCTGCCATACCTGATCTAAGTTGATCGGGTCTAAATGCTTTGCAGAGAGGGGATAACATGTGTGAGGCCTGACTGTTTCAACTTGAAGAGGTTCAAATGATGCAATGTCTAGCATTGCTTAGGAGATTCGTCCACTTCTCGAAAAAATTAGAAGACATGCTCTACAAAGGAGTACATTTTCCAATAAGATGTGCATGCAGTTCTTGAAAGGTCAAACATTTACAACCAGATATGTTGTCAGGAAAGCTCTGAAACATAAGCAAATTGCTTATTGGCCTAGGTCCTTTTAGTAGACTTCATTATTGTTTTCCTCGAATTCATTATTGTTTTTCTGGAATTGTGTTCTTTATATTAAATTAGAATCACAATTTGGCAAGTTGACTTGAAACCTGCACCCTTGTATAGTTAATTACTGGCCTTTTTGCAACCACTTTCTATTTTGAAGATGGATGGCTGCAAAATGCTCATGAAATGGACCATGGTTTCTTTTGATCTATTTCATGAGTTAGATTTGGTTAAGACATATTCCCTTTCGACGATTTTGGTTGGTGAATAAAATTTCTGGTAAAAGACTAAGTCAAATTGATATGCTAGTTTACTATAGTCAAGTGCATTAATCTTGTCAATTTACACATTGGCCTTTTATGTGAGATCCTCGGAACTTGCTCGGTTGTACAATTTGAAGCTGATATCCATGCCCTGTAAATATTAACTTCACTACACCTTAAACAATGAAGGATATATCCAAAGTGTAGGTTTTCATCAGAGACAGAAGCTCTGTCATTCACCTTTTCGTTTTCCTTGAAATGGAGCTTTAGGTTTCAACATTGATAAGGAGAACCACTGCCCAACAAAAGTCCCACATGAACATGACAGCCTAGGCTTCTCTCTCTCGGTAACAAGTAAGAGAAATTTACAGGGTCTTTCTATGCGAGTAAGCTGTGGTTAACTCAATTAATGCATAGAATTGACAACTAGCTCACCAAGTAGAGGAAAATATACATAAGACGACAATATATTTTTTCCAACGCTTTGGTGTTGTACTCTGGCTTTTATCGCAACATTCGAACTCTAACTTATCATAAGGTATGGAGGACTTAGCTGGTCTCTTGCACAATGTGCTTTGAATGGTCATAATTAGCAATATATCCTTTGAAATGATGAAGAAATTTAGTTCTTCAGCTTTCCACCAATGTTAGTTCCTGCATATCAAGGGAAAAAAAAAGGTAAAAGCTTACAACTCTCGTTCCAAAGGCTGATCAGTGTTACATGTCAAAGCCAAGATGACATAAATTGTTCAATCCTAAAAGTTAAGATTTAGCAAAGGTTGCCAGTGGAAATGATGCAAGACAAGGTCATCATCTGCTTCCAAGATGGCTTGATGTAATAATTAATCAGCATAACTCCCTGCCAGACAACAGTTGAAGTACTTGCGCCAAGAAGTCTTTAGTGACAATGTGCCTATAGTAGAAGGTGAGGTCACAGATGGAGAAGTGGTCTCCCAAAGCACTCTTTGCTTCACCTTATAAAACTGGTTAAGTCTGGTAAACAAAGCCACGGGCCCAAGATAAGATTGAGAGGTCAACTAGGGAACGCATTCATTCAATAGAAATCACAGAGTTGTATTTACAAGAATGACACATTCAACTTCGCGCTATTTACGTTCAGAGTGAATTTGAGTAGAGCTCTTATGCGTCCTGTGATGGATGTGGCCAACAGATTGATGGAATCCATTTCATAACCGTCATCACAGAGGTCCCTGATAATCTTTGAGAAACCAGGTGCTAACAGGTGAGCATTTTAACTGAGGTTGCTCTTGGCATCGGAGTCTGAAGGCAGCCTCAATGTAGAAGCAGAAGGATTCATAGAAAGCAAAAGATTTCCTTTGACGTCTTCACTTCCGTATTCCTTTAATCGTGCGTCCATTACGATTTTGCATGATCCCCATGTCTCAGCCATTAATCCCACGCCATAGTAGACTAAATGGTCCGCAATGATGTTACCAGTTACCGATCTGCACGGATGGACCCTCATCAGTCGTCCACGTATATTCCTGGTAACAAAGGACTGACATTCTCGGAACAAGCTGGTTTGTCACGACTTATTGCGTTTAGCATGACAAATCCACAAACTAATTGCTTGAACAAGTAGCCACGACCGAAACTACCTCATTACCTGCTACATGATGGGTCTTCTCCAGAGCTATCACAAACTTTCTCAACCTGATAAACCAGACTACCAAATCCTATATTATACAGCCATACCTACAACAAAGGGAACATTCCAATTACATGTGAACATTGACATAGAAAAGATTATGAGTAGTCACCAGAGAAGCAGGTGGAATCAAATCATTTTCGCAAATCTCACATCAATATGTTTATCCGTGACTGTCTTTGAGCTAGTCGCCAATAATCATAAGCATTAGTAGACATACAATAATTAAAATGTGTATAAAAGACTAGGTTATCAGCCATCAGGAGAAAGAGAGAGATTATATAGCAAACATTATTACGCGTCTTAAACTTTGGAATCAGTATGAAAAAACTCAAGATGGCTCTTGCAGGAATGAGAGTTACTTGAATATTTCTCAAAAGTCATGAGCACTACGAACTACCCTGCTCTGCTAAGAAGATGAAAAACAAAACAATTATTTTTCATACGCTGAAAAGAGAGTACATACATTGTCGGAATAAATGAGACTTGGTTAGATAGGTTGGAAGAAAAGCAAAGCAAACGTCAAAATCAGTCAGCAACAATTTCCCCTTAACATAGATGATATCCATCAAGATCAAAGCCTTACCTCTCTAGGGATGTCATGGTAAGTCTTCTGTGGGAACCGAGAATAGTAAGGAGGCAAATGAGGCACAATATCATGTCCATTAGTAATACGTATTGTATTTGGCACACGGTCACTGTAGTAAGATGCAAACACTGCATTGCCAATACGAGGTTGTCCAAATGTTAAAACCTGAACATTCCCTGCTTCATGATTGACCTGGAAAAGGAGCTGCTTCTTTTGGTTAGAGAGAGACAGATAGAAACAGCGCACAGAACACAGGTTTAGGATCAACATGTTCAAATTTAAAATGCATTAGTACTTCAAGATTACATGACATAGAATTTGAGCTTCAAGTGCTTGCAAAAGTTATATGTCGAACATATCAATAATGCCGTTAAGTTTCCATCAAGTAAACATTGTAATGATTAGTTGGAAGTCTTTATCCACTATATTTAGGTATTCCTCCAACTTGAAGCTCCACGGCTTAACACGTAAGACTCAATTCACACAACTAAATACATCGACCATAGGTGGTTTAGGTAAAGGTTTGCAACCCATTCTGCTTGTGTTTTGTCCATTGGTTGATTTGCCAAAAAAGAAGAAAAAGAGAAAAAAAACAAGATGCTGACCAATTGCAAATATAAATTTGAAGCCATAGAATGTTCAAGATATCCAGAGTCTAGACTCTTCAAGGCAGAGTTGGCAGAAATTGCCAGGTAACTCTTAACAGACCAAAACTGAAATAAATGGAAGAACACAATCGAGAAGAACCAATATCTGAACCATCACAATCTTTTAACTATCTTACCACAAGATCAAGTCCCAAAAAGGATGCCATAGCCCCTCCCATAGAATGCCCTGTCACCATGATATTGATGTCTCCATATAGATTCTTGGCTCTTTTAACAGCATCCGTAGTACCAGGTCGCATTGTCGTAATGTGATAAGCATAATAAATCCATGATGAACCTAAGCAAAGATGATATAATAAGACTGTAACTCATTCAAATCAGAAGTGTTCACAAGTTGCAAGAGGCTTATTGTCTCTAGAACTCACCATGGCACCAGACATGCGAGGGTAGTTTATGTCGAGCTGTTTCCAGCAGAGACCTTCAACCCAATTCTATATGTTGTAGAAATAAATAGAAGTAATTACTAACTAAAAAGCTCAAACAACTTTTCCAAGAACAAAATTAGTGAAGTACGTGATCTCCTCATGACTCTTTGTAAAATTATAAGCACATAACCTTCATGTCTCAGTGAAAATGATTCATCGTTTTCCCTTCTTATGGATAGGAGACCCATGTTCTTTGCGCATGAAGTCACTGTAGGCTACTCTTCTTACCTTAAATTTTCAGCAAATCCTTCACATGTCAAATATGAGAGGAAGAATCGCTAAAGTTAACATGCATACCCTTGTTCTTGAGTACCTGTCAAAGCTATAACCGCAGCATTAAGGTCCGGGCCTCTCCAATATATGCCTACAGGTAATATATATTGATTATAAATAGAGACAAACAAGTAGATGCAATTCGAACATAGAGGCATCACAAGCATTGCAAATTGGTAGGCCACTAAAACACAAATTATATACCTATAAGCAGGCAGGACATCAATGTGACTTCAAACCCCTGCTTTCAGATAAAAGGGCATTAATAACCAATTAGAAGCTAAAAAGAGAAGGCAGCATATGCCCAGAAAATCCCATCTCAAGAATTGGCCATTTAGTACTGTACTGAGGACCTATTCTTTAAGTTTACGCAACCTTAGCAACAATGTCATATTAAAATGAAGCCAAATTACCTTGGTCTCTCCCTCTCAACTGGGACAGTCCAACTAGAAAGTTTTGTCAAATCTGACTTTTAAACCTGCAAGATGATAAGCTTTGCATCTAATTACAAATTTATTGCTTTGAAATGGTGAAACCTGAAGGGTAATAACAGTAAGCTCTAGGAAAATGCAAAAATCTTTATGAAAAAACTTACAGCAGGTGCATACTCCACCACCATTGTCGCAAGAGTGTGACTGTAACAGCTTTATGAGCATTGGAGCTCACTCTAACTTCTGGACTTACCAGTTGAGAAAATTTCAGATTGAAAATGCAGTCACAAGCTCATTCAATCACAAGCAACGAAGCAAGTCTCTTATGTCTCTAGCAAGCTATTTCGACGAATCAAGTGAGCGGAACACTTCAAGGAAACATCAACTCAAAATAATATTTTAGTATATTTCTGCCGTCCTTGTTCGTGAACTTAAAGAACTATATATTCAATGCGATGCAATGAAAGGGGAATAAGTAAACAACAAGAGGCCCCTCTTTCCCAGAAAGCTACTCCACTGAAACCTACGAGTTACAGTCCATTATTCGACTGGAGAAAAGCTGAATAGCCTAGAGTCAATTACCGTGAGACACTCGACAAATTTTATCCCCAAAGTGAACAAAAAAGGGTGAGATCTATATCGAACAAATATAAGAAAATTTGATCAACAACTTCCCCCAACCCTGAAATGCCTAATCAGCCAAATTCACTATACAAATCTCACTTTCCCAAGCTCAAAACCGATGTACTCAACACTAGAGCTTGTCTGTTCGCAAAAAACACAACAACAAACCAGGATTCTCAAAAAGCACCATAATTAAAGGTTAATTAATATCTTTTATCTGTTTAATTTATATTTTTTGAGGTATATAAAAAAATGCACCCTCCACTATGGTGGAAAGTTTTTTGAGTCATATTTTTGAATTCAAACTCAAATCAATCTAATAACTTAAGTTATTCAAACTTCAAAAGGATGTAACCGAACTTGAGTGATTCACGAGTTAAGCTTAATTGCAAATTATGAAATCTACTTCTCTCGGGCTAGAAAGAGAGTTTAAAAAGACGACTTGCTATTATGTATAGATTCTTGAATGCTCTCTAAATACTTATGTTGAACTGGATGCAATATTTTCTTTTCCTTTTTAGTTAAATGTATTTATAGTATTTTGAGTCAAGACAATTTGTCTAAAATTTCCAAACTATTTATAATGCGAATGTGTTTCGAACTTATAACCTTGTAGAAACTTATAGCCTTCTTGAAAATTGTGGCATTATCTTGTTAGGAACGCAATTCGTTGTAGAGTAAAAAAAAAAATTATGACAAGCAAAGTTTTAAGTGAAAAAACCCCTTCGGAATCAGAAAGAAAAAAAAAATTACAATTTTGCACTATACAATTTTTACATTATCAATATTAGTTTAACATGAGAATTACATGTACACCATTAGCAATAAAAAGCCCATATGTTTTAATAGCACTTTCTTCTGTCACACTCCATAACTCTATAATTATCTTCCCATAATTTCTCTAATTGAATACGTTAGCAATACAATCGTCAGCATTGAATCTACGTGTAAATGAATGAGGAATAGAAGAAAAGGTCCGCGAATGTTGAGAACAAAAATCATTGGGCTTTTTCATTGGCTATGTGCAAAGTAAATAGAGTTTATGATCTTAGACAACAAAAATCATGATACATTTTTAAAGAACAAAGAGCATGGATGATTTTTTTTATAAATATAAAATAAGAACCCAAATGTATGATAGGCGCCATGTTCGGTGGCTCTCATGAATTTATATTTGTAGTGGGATATTTAAAAAGGTACAAAGATAGAACAATTTTATACACGATTTAATTTTTCTTACCAAGTTCATGCACTATTCATTCACTTTAAAGAAATGAAATAAAAAAATTGAACATGAAAAAATTCCAACTCACCCCTGAGTGATTAAAGAATTATAGCATTTTTCATGAATTGTTATGTTATGAGCATACTTCTAAGCAGTTAGTAACTTAAGTGTTTACTGCATCACGTGGAAAGATTTTTTAAACTTTTAGCACACCGGTGAAGTTGCAATGTCAAATTTATATACTTACAAGTGGATTAATTAATAATAACTCAAATCAAATATTTCATGATGGATGATCGTCCCATCCTGCTCTCTTTATCTATTGAAACAAAAATTCACAACCCATCATGACTCGGGCGGTGAGGCCAAGACGGATCAACCCCCAACTCGAGCCGGGGATCCATCTGGCCGTGAGCCAGGCGGTGGCTTCAATTCCCACGGAGGGGAACGAAAGTACACTTCCTACATTTCCCCCGCACTGCCTGGCGGGAAATTTTCTCACCGCTGGCATAAAACCAAAATCGAAAAAAGAAAAAAAAGGAAAATTAAAACCAACACAAAAACGAAAATGAAAAGCGAAAAACAATTCAAAACAGAAAATACGCAAAGCGCGACCCCTCCTCCCCTGATTCCTCCCAGGTTCGGACATCCGTTCAGATGAAAACGAAACGGCTACGATCCTTTCACCATCCCCACTCCCACTCTCTCTCTCTAGAGCAAGCATCGACGACCTCGATGGACTGATCGATCGGCCGGTCGCCGCCGTAACAGGCTTTCAGCACCGCCGTGGCGAAACTTTCGGAGCAGCGGGCGTGGGCCGACGGCTCCGAGGAGCGGTGGCAGCAGCTCAACGAGCCCGGTCGATGACGAGGAGCTCGAGGCCTGTCGGACCGCCCCGCCCGAAGAGGATTTCGCTGCTGCGGCCTGCGGCGCCGACGAGAATGTCGGGGCCTAGGAGGACGACGATGAGGTTCGACGTTCGCCTGCGCCGTTCTTGCTGGATTAGTTGAATTCTGCAATTTCACTGCAATCCATGACATATCTCTTGGAAAACTCCGTGAGGAAACCCCAATCTGGATCATAACAAATGGCTTCAAAACTTTTCCATAGGAAGAAGGATGTCAATAGCACGAGTAAACCGATAAATTGAGAGCTGCAATGCAGACAAAATTATAATAATAAAGAACAAGTTGATTTTATTCATATTTGAGTATCTTTCGCATGGTTAACAGTTAAGTGCTTTAATAATGTACTACGTGATGATAGTAACATCCTTTTCAGAATAAACAGCTTGGAAGCAGGATGCCCGGCATGAAAGTGAACCTAAAAACAGTATCGGCCGTGCTGGGTTGCAATGGCAAGTTGTTCTCTTTCAAGAGCTTCATAACTTCCTGCGTGAGTGTAGCTTCATTGTTCTATTTAGCATAAAGCTGCATTTCGATACCCCGAGTTAACAGAAGAAATGTGCAAATAAACCAAACGAAAGAAAATCACTTGGTATAATATCATAGACGTTATGCTTCCGGAAGGTCTTCTTACCTACAATTTTGTCAGCCCTTTGTTTCTATGGTCAAGGACTAAGTGCGCCATGGTAATTGGTTTCTATCGTCAAGGACTACGTGCGCCATGGTAATTTAAATGCTTAGGCAAAATAAGGATTAAGAGATATAAATGTTTATTATATACTTCCAACGACAAATTAATTGATGTAAATGTTTGATTAAAAATCAACTCGAATGGATAACCAGTGAAGCTATCAGTTTGTAAAAACATGTTTTGCCCAAAGTAAGTTTCAGTGATGAAATAACTAACTTCAAGTAGAGATGTCATTCAAGAAATCAAAGGCTTGTCAAAAGATCAATTTACAAAACTAGGGTATGACACATATTAAGTTGGATCGAGCTTAACATTGCCCAAGTCATAAATAAGATAACAAGTTTGTACATGAAAGATAAAGACGTAATCAATCTAGACACATCGAAGCACGACGAGCAAGTTAATGTGTTACTTCCACAGGACATGTTCATACACATTTAACAATGTTATATATACTTTGAATAAAATGTGGTTTCATAAAATTATAAATGAAAATCTCTTTCTTGAGCATGTTACATGTGTCATGTTACTACTTCATCCATGTTGCAATTAAAAACTTACATGAATTCAAAGATTCGACAATCTCTGTAGTGAAAAAAGGAGAGGTTGGTTATCAAGTGTTAAAAGATCAAAATTTTACTTCTCAAATGGAGCAAGAAGTCAACTAACAAATCTGCATAGGTTTTACAAGACATCAAAAAGAAGCGTAATATCCTCCGTTTTTGCAATTTTCAATCACGCACCACGTCCATGCATTTGGAGCCATTGTTCTTTTCTGATCGATGGACTCAAGAATTTCACAATACATCTCCTTCATGATTTCTGCATAATATTATAAGAATTAAATATCAAATAATAACACAATTCGTCAAGAGAGCTCACCACACAATTTATTGAAGAAAGCAAAAAACCGGTGGGTTCCTCCTTTTCAGCACTAGCTCCAGAACAACATGGTAAACTTGACATTATTGAATAAGGGGCTGCAGGCAATCTAACTGCCATCGAAAATGCAACTCCGTTTTGCATCAACAAGGACAAGAAATAAAAATTGACATTTAAGAACATGAAGCATTCAACTAGAAGAAACAATTCAACGTGATTAAGTTTCCTATTACAGAATCACGTCTCCAGCATAAAATTTATACGAAGCAAACACAATGACAACAATAAAAAGATACATCTCTATATTCACAAGCACAATCCCTGACAGAATTCAAGCTCAAATCAGTCACCTTATTAATGAATGTGGTCATTTTGTGAGGTAATTGAATCATAACAATGAATCTCGTAAAAGATGCGATCTTTTTCAACAAAATGAGAAAAAAAAAAAAAGTTTGCACACAAGAGTTGAAGGAGATTCCAGGCAACCCGTGGCTTACACTAGTTCATCAATTGATAGAAATTTAAGTACAGATTACTCCCCAACACAGTCCAAAACCGTGTTAGCTACGTACGTGGAAAAGACAAACCCCCTGAAGCTGCCCAGTCACCAAACGTGCCTATTCTGACATTAACTTAATTAGAAAAAAATGACCCAAATCATTAAATCTAATGAATAGAAGCGTAGCAGTATCTCAACAGCAGCACTCAATAGTCAGAAAAAATCCTCTTGGTTCGAGAATGGATTTTATAGGACTCCACTTCTAGTCCATCGACATTTCCTAGTCTTCAGCAACGTCCGGTAATCAAACTGAGAGAACCTAAAAAAAAATTGAAAGAGGGGAAAAATAAAAGGGAAACTACTCATAGTGGAGGTCATCATGCTTGCTGGTCATGATTATATGATGTTGTTGATTTCCCCCCGGCAAATTGACTCCAAGATAGAAATGCACTCTTGAACCGTCGAAGAGAAATTTACTCAAGACAGGAGAAAGGCTTACCAACCCCGGCCCACCGCCCCCCTCCTTGTTTTTCAATCGCTACGGAGCATATTAAAATTGGACATAACTCTACCAAATCTTAGTTGCCCTTGAATCGGAATCGGGTCACGCGATTCACCTGTTTAGATTTGGTAGTGGGAGTTAGTAGCATGGGAGTTGTAGTCGCGGTGGTGACATGGTAATGCTCGTGAGTGCAACTTCAACGTCATGAAGCTAGAGTATTCTCCTTATTTCAAAGACAAACTAGGAAGAAGTTATATGCAATTGCGGATAAAACAATGGAGGACATTTTGAAAAGTTAACTACAAAAAGGGTGTCTTTAATCAAAGAAGGTGTAGAACTAGCACCACTGTTTCTGTAAACAAATTTTCATAAACATATTAAGTTTCCTTTTTAAATTCATTTTTTCGGCTTATTACTTACAAGTGGGTCCAATGCCTTGGTACTAATACATAATATTTATATGCCTCTTCTGGTTAGGAGAAAAACTTGTATCAATTATTGATATCTAAAACTCTTTAGCTCGCTAAAGATTAATATCTATACTTTTCACAATCACTATCCTTTTGTCCCCCCAAAACATATTCGATTAATTATTTTTTAATATTCCTATCAATGCACAAATGCACAAACTAATAATTCTACTTTATTTATCATGCATTTAGATTTTAAAGTTTGAATCTTTTCTATCTCATAAGTTATAGATAATCTTATAAAAAGGGACATAGTTTTATCTTTCCACAAATTCACGGATACAATTTCTTCATATACGTGAATATATCTTTCAATTCATTAGTAATTTGAATATTTTGTAATAAGAGAATTGTGCCAAATCTTTTAAATAACAACTTTTCGTATTGCGGGTACACTTTTGCTAACAATATTAGAAGGGAACGATATAATTGATCAAAAAGATTATGTAATAGTACACACAAAAGTAATTAGCTGGAAAGGAAAAATGAGAGGAACAAAAAGAACTACTTTAAAAAATAAAAAATAAAAAATAGAGGGGGATACTGTTATAAGCTTCGAAGAATAATACTTTTGATCACGCAATTTGACAATATATGCTTGGTTATTTTTCTCTATTTCTGATAACATACACTTAAACAAAAACATAATTCATTAATATTCAGAAATATTGCATTCAAGACAAAGGTGAAATAACATTCTTCTCATCAAATAAATAAATAAATAACATTCTTAATTTTACTCCAAATTCTAGAACATCTTTTTATTTTCTTCGTTTATTTTCCTACTTCACATCACTTATTGGTGTTTATACCGCAGCAGCAATTGCACATTAAATTTTCGTTCCTTCCTCAAAATCTGAATTTGACACATCATAGTCATGCATTATTTTATGTGTCTCTGGCTTTGAACAAAGTTTTCAAAAAGGCTAGAACTTCAGCATTTTTTTACGTTTCTTGATATGTACATTAAGGTTGCGTTTGATAACGTTTCTGTTCTCAATAACAATTTTTTTTTTCCAAAAACACTTTTTTCTATTTTTGTTTCCGAGAATAATTTATGAATATTTTAAGCCGTTTGGTAACTATATAAAATTTATGTTCCGAGAACAAAAATATGTTTGGTACGATCTCAAATATTTTTGTGACTTAAAATCTCTTTTAATTTATTAATAATTTTATTATATTTTCTTTTTGCCTTTTTCTTCTCCTTCCTCTAGCCGATCGCCAACCTTGGCCATAACCGGTTGATGACTGGCCAAACAAGGGCCGATGAGGTCGCCAGCCTCGGGGGAGCCTCACCGGCCACCAAGGAGGTCCCCCAAGCCTCGCCGTGGCTGGGCGAGGCCGACCTTGCAATGGTCGAGTGAGGTCGAATGAGGCTCGACCTCGCCTATATTTGTGAGGCCGAGCCTCACTTGACCACCGCAAGGCCAAGCAACACAGACCTCGCAGTGACCTAGGGAGGCTCGGCCTCGCCAAATCTAGGCGAGGTTGAGCTTGGCCCAGCCACAGCGAGGCTCAGGGGGTGCCTCACCGAGGGCTAGTAGGGTCGCTGAGCCTCGTCTAGCTCGTTGCCAACCATCGCTGAGGTCGCGCGACCAATTGGGGGAAGAAGAAATGAAGAAAAAAAAGAAAGAAAAGAAAGGGAAGAAAGGAAGAGAAAAGAAAAACTTGATTCTTGAGTTGTTTCCAGAAACAAGAAACAATTTTATTTTTATTTCTTGTTTTTGTTCCAAATATATTGTTCCCGAGAAAAAAATTACCAAACGCATTTATGTTATATTTATGTTCTAAAAAACAAAAGAACGGAAATATTTATTTACGGAAACGTTATCAAACGCAGCCTAACAAATCATTGGGCCATGCACGCCCAGACATGACACCATCCAGCTCCCTTGGGCCCGAGCTCGTGAGTGGCTGTTTCAGGCTAAGCCTATTAACAATAGGGGTGATTGTAGACTTGTAGTCCGAACGAAAGTGAAGATGGAAAGAGTAATACAAGATCTCTCAATCACGATTTGTCATGAATTTAATTATGAAAAGAAAATACTCGTAGTAACAAAAAAAGAAGGGGCAAAAACGGTAAAGATCAATACTGAATAAATTTTTCACCGGCTTCTTTTGACAAAAATGTTGCCTACAACACCAAGGTATGCTAAAGCATTGGCGTAATCGTCTTTTCCACATTCGGATGACTCACCTTCTTTTTCCTTTGCTTTTATTGCTTTATTTCTTTTCATCATCAGTCTGCTTTTTGTAACAAGATTTTCCTTGGATTCTCTCGGGCCAGTTTCCCGTGAATAATGGGGTGAAGTCCCCAAAAGATGGTTTTGTAGTGGGAGCAAAAGTGAAGATAGTGAAAAAGGAATATTTGTGTGACTGTTCTTAATTAGTTATGAGAATAATAATTTATTTTAAATTATAAAATCTAAATTTTAAATAATTGAAAATTATTACGAGATTTATTTTTTTAAGAATTCACGACCCATAATATATTATGAGCATAATATAAAAGAGCAGTAATAAATATTTTTTTTGCCACTGAAGTGCACCCTCGTGTTTTTAATTTTTTGCCTTGCGGGCTTCTTTCGACTGAAGTCCCGCCGACAATACAAAGGCACGCTAAAGCATCGGTGACCGAGCCATTCTACCCCGACACTGTACAGATTCGCCCCTCTTTTTTCATGAATGTGACTCTGAAAAGAAATTCCTCGGCAACGGGAAAGGAAGGGGGCTAAAACAGGACGGGGCAATAATGAACTACGTCTTGCCAACGAAATGCACCCTCTTCGCGTTTCTTTTTTTTTTTTTTTTGCGGTCTTCTTTTAACTAAAATCTTGCCGACAGAGCAAAGGGCGCCAAAGCATCGATGGGTTTCTTTTCCACACCGGCAGGACCCGTCTTCCCTTTCTTTGCTTTATTGCTGTGTTGCTTTATTGCTTTTCATTGTCGCTTCTCATTGAATGAACCTTGCTTTATTACAAGTTCTCAAGAAATGGTTTTGTACTTGTCATCAAACCGGTGGGTAAATTATTTTGATAATTTTTTCTTTGCCAACAGCATTTGATATAATAACGTACTTTCGCCGTTTCGAGCAACATATTTTATTTAGTGACGACTTTAATTATTTTTTGCTGGCAATATGTGGCTTTTTTTCAATTTTGTTCAAAAAATTGTGTACCTTTACTCAGCACGCACTTGCTCTTCATCATTTGAAATTTGATGAATAAGTCCAGATAATTTACAAGTAATGTTATTGAATATAGTAAAATCAATATAAAAGATATTATTACCAAATTAGAATTTTACATTTAGCAAGTAAATAAATGAATTGATGAAAAGAGATAGTTTACAAGCGTAGAAATGTGGACACTTCTCATGTTCTTTTAAAAAAAGAAATCCATTTTGAAAATAGTGAATTTCCTGAACTCTTTAGCTATAAAAAATGAACTCAAACTTTCCACTTGCTTTTAAAAAATGAACATAATTTTTTTGTTTCTCATGGAGGATATAAAGTTTTGTAGTAAGACATGGTGAAATCTTAATTTTCTTTCAACTTTATCGAGTCACTCTAGATATTGCAGGAGAATGTTCATATCTTAAATTTGACATATCAATTCAGAGTTTCTATCTTGGCCCTTTCTAATGCATAACAGCACTTATCTTTTATCTTGGGTTTTATTTCTCTTCATTGCTTATACACCGACTATAGGTGCGTCTTAGTATTCCCGCTCAATGAATTACAAATTTATATATGGTTTTATTTCTTTTCATTGATTCCGGTTGCCAACTGCTTCAATTAGATTTATTAAACCATTAAAAAAAGACTTGCCTCAGGTCTTCTAAACACCATTAGCAAGTTTATTTTGATTTTTTATATTTGTTGCCCACAGCAAATAGATCCAAGCATAGTTTTTTCGTTGAAGAGACGAGACTTCCCTTATACAAAAAACCCTTACTATTGCTACTCATCCTATTAAGATAGAGTAAAATACGAGTTAATTCAAAATTATTGAACTCACAGTATAAAGATAAACCCAGTATATTTGAAGTAAAAGTAGTTTTTAGAATGATAGTAATCAAAAAGATTAAATAGGCGATTATCGGCACTATATAGAAATGGAAGCAGCTTTTGTAAACGTTGTGGAGTTAGAATTTTTAAAATTCTATGGTTGAAAGAAGTTCTATTAAAGTCCTGTACGTTATCTATAAACACTAATATAAAGCCAAAACCTTGAATTTGGTCTCCTCCCTGGAAATATTCATTTTATCCTTGACGGACACTGTTCTCTTTAATGGTGAGGTAAAACTGTTATCTAATGGGCAGAGATGGAAAGCACTGTTTTTTTTTTTCCTTCTGCCGCTGTGGGTATGCACCAATAGCGTTTGAAGATGGGCGAAGGAAACAGAAGAAGCTAAGGACAACACCTCTAGATGTGGAAGTGTAAGTTGTGAATCATTGCTTGCTGCTAGCCGGGCTTTTTTAACTCATCATGATTAATAACTTCAATCTTAAAAAAGATTAAAAAAAAACAAAAGAGTTGTCACTCTTGGATCATATATGCTTTCTTATCCCGAAAATGAGTAGACAAAAGTGCAATTCTAAAAAGAAGGTGGATGAATGTGAAGTCTCGAGCGCGCAGCGGAAAAGGAAAAGCAAACCAAGAATATATTCTACTCCACACTTCTTAAAGCTGAAATTGTAGTATTTTGCATATTGAGTTTTAAGTAAGCTCGTTTTATGGATTATCTCACTCCGAGGACTCTAAAAATTGGTAAGTCCAAATTTTTATAAAATTAGACTTTGACATGTTGTCTAACGTCACTTTGGACTATACTAAAGTCACATTAGATCTACATTAGATCTGTTTACTTGCCATTGTTCATGCATACCGCCACATCGGATTTTTACCGATCGACTTAGATGTAACTTAAGTTGCTTTTTGGTCATTAGTAGTATTAGTAATTAGTACTATGAAATTTTTCTTTTTGAAGAATTGGTGTCCCAATGGGTAAAGTATAGACTTTTTATGGAATTTTTCCGAGTGACAGCAAATCCATATCGATTTTTAAGCTCATCATTGTCCAAACAAGGGTCACATTGGATTTTCAACGTCTATTTTGGACCAAAATTTGATGGAATGTATTTTTTTGGTTATTTGTAAGTTTCGGATTTTCATGACATTAAATCAGTTTAGATAGCTGGCATTGCTCTGGATTTTTTATGGAATCGCACGCTCACCGTCAACGAGTTGCCGTCCACCCATCACCATCACGAGCCCTTCCCTTCATGCGTCGATCCAGCGCCGGGTCAACTCCTTGCCCGCTCGAGTTGTCTTCCAAGCCATCGTCTCCTTTTCTTTCCACGCAGAGCTCATAACCTATGTTCCCGAAGTCACGACCGACAAAGGCCGTCAGCCTCGCATGGGCCGGGATCTGTGGTTGCATGGCCGCGGCGTCGGGGTTTGACTCGGTTAGTTCGCTCAGTTCTTTTAGCACTTAAAATCGATACCAAAAAAAAAAAAAAGGGAAATTCCTCGCAATGAAGGCATCCGCGTAATTTGGCAGCAGCAAAAGACAGAATGCAATTGACAGGGGAGAGAGGGAAGCAAGGGGAAAAGGACAAGGGCCGGGAATAGGGTGGATAGAGCGTAGAGCCATTAGCGATCGGCGGTCACATGGGGGAGTGACGATATCGCGTGTAACGAAGCGGGAGCCAATTAATAAGAAAAAAGAAGAAGAAAAAATCATTAAAAAATTTAAATTATATTCATCATAATACATTTATCCTAAACTATTCTTTTTGTAAAATCAAAATCCAAAAATCAAATATTTTACATAGGTATAAGTTTAGAATTTTTTATATTATAAAAAAAGCTTGCGGTAAATACGTCACAATAAAATGCTAAATCAACCCGGGCATACGTATACCAATAGGTGGACCCTTTGAAAATATCCACCCGATCCACTGGTGCATGAGTTGGGTTAGTGCTTGGGCAATACTCGACCAATGAATAGAGAGGAAGTGAAGAGAGCTGTAAATCCAATCCATATGCAGAATTCGACAGCCTTGCGCCCTTGCCGAGGCGAGGGCCACCCTCACTTGAGTAAGACCAACCCTCACTCGACATTGGGCACTAGAGGAAAGATGTGGGGAAAAAGAGGAAAAAAATAAATTAAAAAATAAAAATTATTGTAAAAAGAAGTCCACCTTAGTGTCAGCCGTGTCGCGTAGAACGGCCAACTTTCATGATAATAATATCCAATCGAACTTAATCAGGAGGACTAAAGTGGCTCTAGATAATAATAAAAACATTAGTACTAAATTAGCATAATTAAAAAGGTTTAAATTTAAATCGATATCAATGCGACAGATTTAGGATTTTTTAAGATTTTCTTGGAGCAAACGAGGGGAAGTTAGAACAAAGAGCCCGTACCCTTTCCACACAGCCAACCCCAAAATAATGGATCCCCAGCCCCCACGTTCCGATTGAAATGGCCATATTTTCCCGAACTACTGTCGCATTTTTTCAGATTGGGAGAGCACAGAACAGAAACGGGGGTTGTTTTCCCCAAAGGAGCCCCGATTGGACACCCCAACGGGGAAAGTGACACTAAAATTATGTAGACAGGCAAAGACGCAAGTGTGCCTCTTGCAGAGTCATTCCTGCAATCTGCGGGCAAGTGACTGGGCATTTGACCTGGCACGTGTTGTCAAAAGATGCTATGGAAGATTATATTTACAATTTATGGTCATTTGAGTCTGAAGTAAACAATAAAGGCAAGGTAATTAAAATGCAAAAATATATAAAGAACAAGAAGAATTTCTTTTTATTATCTTATTTTAGGTTGCGCGTGGTAATGTTTTTGTTTCTCCCATTTACGTTCTTTTGTTTTCGAAACAAAAAAAGAATAAAAACTTGTTTGGTAACACGAGTTGTTATTTTATTCCTCGGAATAGAAAGTTAGCTCGGAAATATATTTGGAGGCGCGAAACGAAAAAACAAAAAAAAATTAACGCTTGTTCGCAGGAATAATTTCTAGAAATAAGCTAATTTTCTTTTTTGTTTTTCTTTTATTCCTCTCTCTTCTTTGTGCGCCACCTCCAATCACCGGAGCCCTTTGACCGACCGTCCCCGTCGCCGCGCTATCTTCTCAGTCGCGGTCATTGTCGCCCTCGATTCTTTGCCGCCGCCACCGGTCATGCCCCGCCGCCCCCTTCATGGACGCCGCCGGATCTCGGATCTTGCCGAAGCCGGAAGCTGGACTCCAACCGCCGCCGTGATCAAGAATAAAAAACAAATAAATACAAAAAAAAAACTATCGCGTTTCCAAACGCATTTCTATTTTTTTTTCTATTCAAGAGTAGAAATTTTGTGTAGTTACCAAACGCGTTCTTTTACTCAGAAATTGTTCATCGGAATAGAAATAGAAAATAATTATTGCTGAAAAAACAACTCTTCTCTAGTCAAGAAGCGTTGTCATGCGCACCCTTAGTCACCGAGAGCATTCGATTGCTTTCACCTATAGAATTCCACTAATTTATCTACCCCCAGTCGCACTGTTCTTTTTCCAATTGCGCTCCGGCAGTGGATAGAAAAAGAGAAAACTTGGGTTGGGAAGGGCCCACTTTGGTGTTAAAAGACCTGCATTTGTCAACTTCGACAGGCTGCAACAGTCATTCTTATTCGACCAATATTAAGATGTGATGAAATCTTAATTATTTTTAATAATGTCCTAATCTTTCAACTGTATTCAGTCAATTTAGATATTTGCAGGAGAAGGCCCATTGTGTAGATTTGACAAATAAGATCTCAATGATGATTTTTTTAATGAATTTAATTATTAAAATAAATTTATATGGAAGAAGAAGGGGCAAAACAGGAAAGAGCAATTATGAACTTAATTGCTCCCCCATCCCTTTAGAATTTTACTAATTTTTTTCTCTTTTTTCGGAAATCGAAGTCCACTAATTTTATTTATCCCGCAATTACACTGTTCTTTGCAAAATAAAAATAAAAATTACACTGTTCTTTTGTCAATTGCGTTGTGTCGGTGGCGAGATGAGAGACGGATTTGCTTTTCTTTCTTTTCAGAAAGAGTCTTCCTCATTTACTCGGGTAAAGAGTCCTTCTGCCGGGGCTTTCGCCTCCGCCGGAGCTGTTGCTGAAGTTGGGCGCGCAGATCTCGCGAAATTGTCCCCCGAAACGCCACCACAGTCTCGGTACGCGCGGCTGATCGCTCCCTCCGTCGGGCCGCCGGCGAAGGATCCCATCGATATTTCACCTCGAGAGCTCCTTGCCGCAGTCCGGAGCCAGTTCTGAGGTGAGTCTCCAAGGGCCCACCTTTGGCGTTTGGAAAGAACCCTGGCATTTTCTCAGCTTTGACAGGCCGCGATGAAATATTCTTAGTACAGAGATCTCATGGCTTGGAAGTTTTTCCTATCTCTGGCTGCCGCTGCTTTTGCTGCTATCCTGTTTCGAATTTTTCTTCGAAGAGGAGATCGAGCGAGATCAACGGAGGAGAGTGCAAAGAGACGGCGCGTGTGTGAAAATGATGGAACAGCACGAGGCGCTTCTTCCACTCACGCTTCAACAGTAGGTCAAGAAGTGGCTGCTTCATCGGGATATGACTATGAAGTATTCTTGAGCTTCAGAGGACCAGATACTCGAGCAGGTTTCATCGACTTTCTTTACACTAGACTTCATGACGCGGGAGTCCGCATATTCAAGGACGACGAAGAGCTCCGCATTGGGGAAGAGTTTGCCCCAGAACTTCTCCAAGCAATTAAGCAGTCAAAGATCTCAATACCTGTATTTTCGAAAGGTTATGCCTCTAGCGTATGGTGTCTCAAGGAGTTAGTCCAGATGGTCGAGTGCCAGAAAAATGGAAGACAAAAGATTATGCCCATTTTTTATGATGTGGCACCCTCAGAAGTTCGATACCAAACTGGGGGTTATGCAAATGCCTTTCGTTCACATAAAAAGAAGCAGCGGTATGACAAAGAGACTATATGTCAGTGGAGGGATGCTCTCAGTGTAGTCGGGGCAATAAACGGGTGGGACCTGCACAGCAAGACCGACAGGTGACTGCTCTTAGCATTCCATCTCAAGTGCCTTGTGTCATTAAAACTCGATGCATTTCAATTGGCTTCTTTTGTAGCTGTTTGTTAGTCTGGTTGAAATTGAATTTTATGTCGCAGAAATCACGTAAAATAATGGCGCAGTCCCAAATTTGTCAAGTTTCATTTCATTCAACATTTTTTTCATTTTAGGTCATTCATCAACTCTTAGTACCATCGCTGATTCATGTACAATAAATAGATCCTCAAAGAACACGTACCGGATAGGTCTGCAGTTTTCAATTTGCTCATCAGAACATAGTAGGGTTCAACACAATTTTCTAACTATTGCCTTTTGACCTCCAACTAACACTAGGCGAGAAGGTGAGTTTGCAAAAGAAGTCACTGAGAAGATTTCCAGAGAATTGAAAAAGGCTTATTTGGTGGTATCAGATTGCTTGGTTAGTGTTGACAACCATGTGGATGCAATCATGGAGATGATAGGTGCTGGGACAAGTGAAACGTGGATTGTAGGAATTCATGGGATGGGTGGCATCGGAAAGACGACTATTGCGAAAATCATCTACAATCGACTTTCAAAAAATTTCGAGGATCGTTGCTTTCTGTCCAACATCCGTGAAACATCAAAACGCAAGGGCGTTGAATGCTTGCAGAAACAACTCATCTCTGACATCCTCATAATGAAAGAGACACATATAAACAATGTAGATGAAGGGACTCAGAAAATCAAAGACAGGTTCTCTAATAAAAGAGTCCTCCTCCTTCTCGATGATGTGGAAACAGAGAGTCATATTGATGCACTTGTAGGTAAGCATGATTGGTTTGGCAAAGGGAGCAAAATTATTATTACTACAAGAAACAAAGATATTCTCTGTGTTCCCAAAGTGGACCGCAGTTATGAGCTCACATGCATGGATTGTGATCAATCTCTTCAACTTTTTAGCAAACATGCCTTCAGAAGAGATTCTCCTTTAGACGGGTATATGGACCAATCCAAGAAGGCAATACACATTGCTGGAGGTCTTCCACTTGCTCTAGAGGTCATAGGTTCACTTTTATCTCGCACTGAAAAGAAAAGGTGGGATGGCAAATTGAAGGAGTTGGAAAGTGTTCCTCCTAAGGATGTTCAGAGTAAGCTAGAAATAAGCTATGATGCATTAGGTTTTCGAGAACAGCATATATTTCTCGATATAGCTTGTCTTTTCATTGGATATGACAAAGATGATGTGATTTATTTCTGGGATGAATCTAGATTTTTTCCAAAAGAAGCCATGGATGTTTTGGAGAACATGTCTTTGATAAAGATTAATGACGATAATGAAGTGTGGATGCACGATCAACTCAGAGATCTTGGAAGAGAAATAGTTCGACGAAAAAGTAACATGAAAATAGAGAAGCAAAGTAGAGTGTGGGATCCTAAGGACGGATTGGAGTTGCTGAGGAGTCGTAAGGTAAAATCCCCCCGATCTAATGCCCGATATTTATGGATTTTTTTCTCAAAAAAAAAAAAAAAAAAAACCAGTTAATTTTTGTGTTCTCTAGCACCATCACGACTTCCTCAATCTATATTTTTGCTCTTTTAAGATTACAAAAGTGAAAGTACTGAACTCAACCGCTTAATATAGTCGACTTGAATAAATGTGTTTGCCTTCAACTTTTTTGTTTTGAAATTTTTCCTTTGGGCAGGTAAATAAAGAAGTTGAAGCTCTTTGTCTCAAGTTGGGCCATCAGTGGCAGTATTGTTTTACCTATGAGGGCTTTGAGAGCCTATCGGATCTAAGATTCCTTGAAGTGGACGATTGGTTTGAAAATTTTCGTGCAGAAGAGAGGCTTCTTTGGGATGAATCGTCATCAAATCTTATAACAACTAGTAGGAATTCAAATCTCCTTCCACAATTACGATGGCTTTCATGGTTTTCTATTCCCCCAACATTTAACATTACAAATTTCTCCATGGAGAATGTGGTTGTTCTTGATCTATCTGACAGTGATATTACATATGATTGGAAGGGGTGGAGCCACATGAAGGTATGTTATATGCTGGACAACACTTTTTATATCGTCTTATTAGATTCAAGAGTAATATTTGCATGATTTTCCTTTAACAGGTGATGGAGAAGTTGAAAGTTCTGTATCTGTGCGGTTGTCACTTACTTGAGAGGCTGCCAGACAAGCTGGGTGAAGATCTCGCAAGCCTTGAAGACCTATCTCTAAGAGGGTGCTCATCGTTGCAGAGCCTTCCGGATACAATCGGGAATTTGAAATTGCTGATTAAGTTGGATATATCTGAGACGAACTTCAGAGAACTACCTGATTCCATCAGAAAGTTGCGGAATTTGAAAGTAGTGAAGATGCAGGATTGTGGCTCAAAAATACCTAATGCCTTTTGGATGCTTGAGAAGCTTGAAGAAATAGAAGGCATCGATGAATATTGGGGCGGCCATTTGAAAATTGGCGATTGCATCTACAAGAATCAGTCCCTGAGGATCTTGAGATTGTGGAGTGCGGGTATATACGAACTACCGAGACTTCCTGAAAGTCTCATTATATTACAACTGGTTGGTTTGTGCATGGACACGTACCCAGATCTCTCAAACCTCACTAATTTAAAGCAATTGGATTTGACTTTTGGTTGTTCGGATAGGAGTTCTTGTGGGCATGTGAAAGATCCATTGCCCCAGTGGATTGGAAACTTAAGCAAACTGGAGTTTCTGGCCCTGTGCTTTAATTTGTGGCGGCCCAGCTCACCAAAAGACCTCTGCCGCCCTTATCATCTCGAGGCCTTTAGTCCCCCAAGGCTGCCCTCAAGTTTATCCTACTTACATTTAGACCCTTACGACCCAAATGATTACCGTATTAGATGGGTCTATCGAATTTGAAGAAACTAATCTCTCCAGATTGTGGACTCTGCAATTTCAGAGAAGTCTGGCATTGCTCAGGAGATTTCGGCGATTTCTCAGAAAAATTTAGAAGATATGCTCTACAGAGGAGTACATTTCCTAATAAGAAGCGCATGCAGTTCCCGAAAGGTCCTACGTTTACAACCAGATCTGTTTGTCAAGGGAGCTTTGAAACTTAAAACAAATTGCTTATTGCCCTATGTCATTCTAGCGGACATTCGTAATTGTCTTTCCCTGTTTATGTAGTCACTTACTACCTTTAAGATGGATGGTTGTAAACTGTTCATGAATGAGACCATGGTTTCTTTCTATCTATTTCATGAGTTTGATTTGGTTTAGATATATTCCCTTTTGACAGTTTTGGTTGGTGGATTAAGTTTCTGGTAAAAGACAAGTCAAATTGGTGCTAGATTTACTACATTCAAGTGCATTAATTTTGTCAATTTACACGTTCGTCTTTTATGTGAGATCCTCGGAACTCGTTAGGTTGTACTTTAAATTTCAAGCTAATATCCATGCCATGTAAATATTACCTTTGTTATACCTTAAACAATGAAGAATATATTCAAATGTGTAGAGTTTAATCGGTGACAGAAGCTCTGTCATTCACCTTTTATTTATCCTAGGATTGGGACTTTAGGTTTCCAGATCGATAAGTAAAACCGCTCCTTGACAAAAGTCCTATATGATAATCTGAGCCTTTTCTCTCGGTAACAAGATAAATTTACGGGGTTTTTCTGTGTAGGTAAGATGTGGCTAACTCAGTTAATGTGTCGAATTGACAACCAGCTCACCAAACAAGAAAGATATAAAGGAGATGACAATATATTTTTCCCACCACATTGTTGTTGTACTTTGGCTTTTACTGTATCGTACAAACTCTTAACTTATCATATATTCATATGGTGTCAAGGACTTAGACTCTTGCACAATGTGTTTTGATGGTCATAATTATCCCTTGAAATGATGAAGGAAATTTAGTTTTATAGGTTTCCACGAATTTTATCCCTGTAAATATAAAAAAAGAAGTTAAAAACCTCATGACTCTCTTTCCATAGGCTGATCAATGCTACATGTCAAAGCCAAGATGGTATAAATTGTTCACACTCCTAAAATTTAAGATTTAGCAAAGGTTGTCATTGGAAATGATGCAAGATAAGGTCATCATCTATTTCCAAGATGGCTTGAGCATAAACCCCTACCAGAAAACAGTTGAAGTACTTGTGCCAAGAAATCTTGTGTGATGATTTGCCTAAAGTAGAAGGTAAGATTATTGGTCTCCCAAGGCACTCTTTGTTTCACCTTATAAAACCGGTTAATTGCCTAATCATGCAACTCTCAGAGCTCCAAAAAATATCTGCGTGATTCAACTATAAATAGCTCAGCAAAGCATCCACGCATCCTTATTAGGTTTTATCAAGTCTGGTAAACACAGCCACGGGCCCAAGATTAGATTGCCAAGTAACTTGCGAACACATTCATTCGGTAGAAGTCACAGAGTTGTATTTACAAGGATGATAGATTCAACTTCGTGCTATTTACATTCAAAGTGAATTTGAGTAGAGCTCTTATGCATCCTGTGATGTATATGGACAACAGGTCCATGGATGCATTTCATGACTCTCATCACAGAGGTCCCTGACGATCTTTGAGAAACCAGGTGCCGGCCCAACAGCATTTTACATGAAGTTGCTCTTGGCACCTAAGTCTGAAGGCAGCCTCAATGGAGAACCAGAAGGATTCCTAGAAAGCATAAGATTTCCTCTGACTCTTCACGTCCATATTCCTTCAATCGTGCATCCATGACGATTTTGCACGATCCCACGATCCCCACGTCTCGGCCATTAATCCTGCACCATAGTAGACTGAATGGTCTGCAATGTCATTGCCAGTTAGCGATCTGCAGAGATGCACTTTCATCAGCTGTCCACATATATTCCTGGTAACAAAGGACTAACACTCTCTAGAACAAGCTGGTCTGTCACATGACTATTGCGTCCAGCATGACAAATCACAAACTAATTGCTTGAACAAGTAGCTACTAAAAGGGCTAGTGCAAATACCTAGAGGGGGTGAATAATTATAAATGAAAATTTTTGCAAAACTTAGAATACTTAATTTGCCTTTTTAAAGATGATCGACTAGGAATGTAATGAATAGGCAGATATACGATAGAAGGCAAAGAGTTCAAGGTAAGAGAATTAGAACACAAGATTTATAGTGGTTTGTCTTAGGTCAAGCCTACGTCCACTCTTCCGCGCTGACAGCCTAAGGCTGGATTCCACTATAAATCAAAAGAGATTTTACAACTTGTGATCTTCGACTTTCTCAGTGATGAGTCTCTACTGGTCTCTCACAAAGTCTCACTAAGTATTTCTCTCTTTTGTGTACAATTGTGAGTTCAACGAATGAAACAATAAGTAACTGGAGATCTTTAGACTTTGGAATTCTTCTTTCACGCATACACCCAAACAACTTGAGAGTCCACCTTAAATACTACTTCATGCCTTCATAACCGTTGGCACTTATCAAAAGAATTCTTCCAATCTATCCATTGGACGGAATCAATCAAGGAGATTTTCAAGTCGTTAGATGATTGTGATGAAAGCCCGTTAATCATGTTCGCCTATACATTCAGGATCTTTAGTTTCCATAAATAGAACTTTTCAAGTTTACTCGCCTTTCACATGATCTTCATATCGGAATAAGTTCCAATAAGAATAACCAATAACCATACGAAACGAATCCTTAAAGATAATCCCGTATTTGGATAAGTCTTCTTTCTTCAGTTTGGAAAACTGTCAGTGATGGCAGACTTTATAGACTAAAGTCTCGCGGTCTTCAGATTTTGACAAAAGAGTCTGAAGTTCTTCAGATTATAACTTTTGAGTCTGCAAGTCTTCAGACTAGACTTTTGGAAATGTTTTGTCAACTTCAAAACAGTAATTGAGTTTTCTCTAACAATCTTCCCCTTTTTTATGGTGACGAAACTTTCTTGCAGATTTGAAAAATTTTGACCTGCAAAACAACACTTAAGTAATACGTGATAAAAATTGATTAAGACTTGGATAGCATCGATTCTGCAACCACAGAAAACATGTTAGTCCTGCAAGACAAACTAACTATCCATCCAAAATCAATATCACTAACTAAGTTATCGCAAGCATCAAAAGTTTAAATCCAAACAGTTCAAAGTCAGTCCAAAACCAAGCCAAAAAGTACTAGAGTCCAAAGTACCAAACACAAAATCACCCAGCCACCAAGCCAGACAGATAAAAAGATGATAAAGTCTCGCGGTCTTGATTTTGACAAGAGAGTCTGAAGTTCTTCAGATTATAACTTTTGAGTCTACAAGTCTTTAGATTAGACTTTTGGGAATGTTTTGTCAACTTCAAAACAGTAATGGAGTTTTCTCTGACAGCTACAACTGAAACTATCTCATTACCTGCTGCATGATGGATCTTCTCTAGAGCTATCACAAACTTTCTCAATCTGATAAACCAGACTACCAAATCCTATATTATACAACCATACCTACAACAAAGGGAACATTCCAATTACAGATCTCACATATAAAAGATTATGATTAGCCACCAGAGAAGCAGGAGGAATCAAATGATTTTCACATCATCTCACACCAATATGTTTATTCGTGGATATCTTTGAGAGCATTAGTAGACATGCGATAATTAAAATGTGGATAATTGCACAGAGCTTTAGACCAAGTTATCAGCCATCATAGCAAACATTATTACACGTCTTAAACTTTGGAATTGGTATGAAAATACTCATGATGGCTAGCAGAAATGAGAGTTGCCCAAAATTTCTGAAAAGTCATGGGTACTACAAACTACCCTGCTTTGCTAAGAAGATAACAAACAAGTCAATTATATTTTATACGCTGCAAAAGGAGAGAGTACTACATAGATTGTTGGAATAACTGAGACTTCACCACTTAGATAGGTTGAAAGAAATGCAAATCAAACTTAAATTCAGTCAGCGACAATTCTCCATAATTTATGTGATATTCCATCTAGATCTAAGCCATAGCTCTCTAAGGAGGGATAAGTACACTAGAAGTGTCAAAAGTTGTGTATGGTATTCACTTTAGTGCCAAAAGTTTTCGCCGGCTCACTTAAGTGCTAAATCGGAAGAAAAATGATAATTTTAGTGTCAACGGTGAGAAATTCCGGCCAAACTGATTATGTGTCATTTATAATTAAAATTTTAATATGACTTTGCAAAATTTTTAAAATATTCAGTCCTCATGGCATTTCCACGTGGCATGCTTGGCACTGAAGTGATTGTTTTTTAACAACGACCGGCATTGAAGTGATCACTTTAAATAAAATTTGGCACTCAAATGATCACTTTTAATAAAATTTGGCACTTAAATGATCACTATTTATAACTTTTGGACGACGTCGTTTAGGGGTTATATGCTGACTAGGCACGCCGGTGAGCCACGTTGGATTTCCGGTAGTCCGGACCGGAATTGACACTTAAATGATCGTTTTTTTTTTTTTTTAAAGTAGCACTTAAGTTATCCAAAAAAAAAACTTTTGGCACTAAAGTGAGCACCGTACACAACTTTTGGCACTTCTAGTATACTTACCCCACTCTAAGGAAGTGATGATAAGTCTTCCGTTGGAACAGACAATGGTGCAGAGGCAAATGAGGGACAATATCATGTCCATTAGTAATACGTATTGTATTTGGCACGTGGTCACTGTAGTAAGACGCAAACACCGCATTGCCAACACAAGGTTGTCCGAATGTTAAAACCTGAACATTCCGTGCTTCATGATTGACCTGGAAATGAAATGTCCCCAGTTATATAAGTAAATCAAGTGAATGCTGGTCTGAAAAATAACAGCTTCAGCACACATAAGTAGACAGCAAAATAACTTGAATGTTAATACAGAAATGGCCCTTTCAGGACAGGAAATAAGACACTCCACATCAATAACCATATTTCGCATTTCACATACAATGGTGAACAATAGAACAGCTATTCGTCTCCATGAGGGTTGACGGTCTAACGATACTTTGTTAAGATCTCATCCATAATTTTCCCTACACGAAAACCACACCACAATAAAATCAACCCCATCCTCAGCCCCAAGAAAAAGTGTTAAATTTACAAACGAGCCACATTTAAATGCTGTCACAAGAAGCATTGGATGTTGGTGGTGCGAGTCACATCTTGCTAATGACATAAACAAAAAATACCAGGTTCATGGTGAAAATGCCCCTTGAACTCCAAAACTTACGGTCATAAATAGAAAAGGATAAATCAAATAAAAAAAAGGGCCACGGCGCATGGGCTTGAAGTCACAATTGGCTAAGAACAATTTTCAGCAACAAACCAGAAAACAAAGGTGAAATTTCAAATCATTCATGTTAGGACGAGATATTCGACTCCTACTAATACTTCAAGAAAAGGTATAGTCTAAAGTTTATGCAACCTATGATCCTATCATAGGCCACATGAATGTCTGACTCTCAAAAAATCACCACTTGTCATGGAGAGAGAATCAATGGGACATGACTTTGGGGTGGGTATTATTTCTGGTACCAGTGCCGCAATAAGTGCCTAGAAAAGTACACTGGATCACTCTATTTAATAAAGCTGAGAAAAAAAAAGCATAATTTAGACATCTTAGAATTGGCTCCAGCCTATAACATATCTGGCCCAATAGTCCGACTGAAGAGGAGCTTCTTCATTTGATTAGAGAGAGACAGACAGAAATAGCGCACTAAACACAAATTTAGGATCGATATATAATCTATCTTAAAATGCATTAGCACTTCAAGATTACAAGACAAAAAAAATTGAGTTTCAAGTGCCTAAAAAAGTTATATGTCCAGACCACGAACATATTACCGATCCCATAAAATTTCCAGCAAGTAAACTTTCTAATGAAAACAGACTAAAAAAAAGGAAAAAAGAAAAACTTTGTAATAAATAGTTGGATATCTTTACCTACTACATTTATTATTTAACCAACTCAAAGCTCCAAAGCTTAACATGTACAACTCAATTCACATTACTAGATACTTCGATAATTGGTGGTTCGCGTAAAGACTGTACCACCCCATTCTGCTTGTGTTTTGTCTATGGGTTCTAACAAAAACAAAAGAAAACAAGATGCCAAGCATGAAGAATTGTAAATACCAATACGAGAGCCATAGAAAGTTCAAGATCCACATAAAGAGTCTAAAAACTTCAAGGTAGAGTTGGCAGAGAATTCTAGAAAACTCCTAAAAGACCAAAACTGAATAGTTGGAAGAACACGATAAAAAAGAAACCAATAAAATTCACAAGTCCCAGCCATAACAGTTTTTCAATTTATCTTACCACAAGATCGAGTCCACAAAAGGATGCCATAGCCCCTCCCATAGAACGCCCTGTCACCATGACATTGATGTCTCCATATAAATCCTCGGCTCTTATAATTGAATCCAAAATACCAGGTTGTATTGTCGTATTGTGATAAGCAAAATAAAATCCATGATGAACCTAAGCAACAATCAATAGAGTAAGACCATAACTTAATCCAAATCAGAAGTATCCACAGGTTGTGAGAGGCTTATCATCTCTAGAACTCACCATGGCACCAGGCATACCAGGGTAATTTATGTCAAGCTGTTACCAATAGAGATCTTCAACCCAATTTTGTATGTTGTAGACATAAATAGAACTAATCACTAATTGAAAAGCTCAAATGATAACGAGACGTGACAGAATTTTTCACAGAAAAAAATTAGTGAAGTATGTGATCTCCTCATGACTCCATCTGAATTTTCAAGAAAGTAACTTCCGTGTCTTGGTGGAAATGATTCATCCTTTTTCTATTCTTATGTACATCAGTCCATCACTATCGTGGCAAGAGTGTGATTGTAAATAGCCTGGAGCCTTGGACCTCACTTTCAGTTCTGTATTTATCAGTAAGTAAAATTTCAGATTGGAAGGCGGTCACAAGCTCATTCAATTGCAAGCAATGAATCAAGTTTCTTATGTCTCTAGCAAGCTATTTAGACAAATCAAGCAAGGGGAGACAAATCAAGCAAGGGGAACACTTTAAGGAAACATCAACTCAAAGCAACATTCAATATATTTTTGCAGTCCTTCGTGAACTGAAAGAAGCATTTACACAATCCAATGCGATGAAGGGGGAATTCGTAAACAACATAAGGCTCCGATTTCCCACAAAGCTACTCCATTAAAACCTACAGGCTACAGTCCATAACTCAACCGAACAAAAGCTGAATAGCCGATTTTCAATCCCCTTAAGACACTCAACAAATTTTTCCCCATTGTAGAAAGAGCAGGGTGAGATCTACATCGATCAAGGAAATTCGATCAATCTGACCATATTCCGGGCGTAACATTGCTTTAAACTCGGTAATCTAAGGGCTTAACAAAAGCAACCAAGTACAGCTCAACACTCATCAGTTATATGCTTTGAAAACTTCCAATTGTACACCAGAGGGATCATATAGCTATATTTTGCCCCATTTAATCAGTCACTACAACTCCATGACATAGTCAACAATTCCCCCCAACCCTGAAATGCCTAATCCGCCAAATTCACTATACAAATCTCAATGTCCAAGCTCAAAAACCGACGTACTCAATAATACTAGAGCCTGTCTATTCGCACCTTATCACTCTCAAAACTCCCGATCCAAACTGATTACATGAACGCGAATAGCGATCACCGTCGCCCTCAACCGCGACCCGTTCTGCTCCATATTCTTTACAATCTTTCCCGATTTGCCCCCGGGATCTTCTTCCGTTGGCGGCCATATTCTGCGTCGCGTTCCGTGATTTCGTCATTTGCGAGAGGGCACTGAAGGAAGTTCCGCCGAAATCGGGACGTTTTACGAAGACTCGCACAGCGACGTGTCGGGTTCTTTTAGCCGAGAGAACGAGACGTGCTTTTTTGGGGTTCGATCTTCCCTCTTTTGGAGATTTCCCTCCCTTCGACGTCTCCACATCAGCATTTTGACAGGCTGGGTTCAATTTAGTTGGTTCACACTAAATTTTAAAGAACATGCTAAATTAAAGTTAATATCATTTATCATTTTATTTATAACCATGGAGATACGCGAAATTGCAATTGGTACATTATGGCCGCAGGCTTCTCGAGTTAAGTGTTTTCATATTAATCATCGAATCGATCTAGCACGCAATTTGTTCAAATTTTAACAAAATGTAATTGAACTCGAGTGATCGACGAGTTAAGCTTAATTGTGAATTACATAACCCACTTGTCTTGGGGCAACTTGGTATTGTGTATTTATTCTCAAATACTATCTCTGAATACTTATGTTGAACTGGATCTTTTTATAGATAAAAGTACCCATAATTTTTTAAAAATTGAGTCATTTTGTCTAAATTTTTTTGGACTATTATGATGCGAATACATTTGGAACGGATTGACATCCTAAAAATCATGGTATCGTCATCCATAATTGCTTGATTGAATATATGAGTCCTACAATTGTCGAGATTGAATACTTTACAAGTCAAAGAACATGAAATAAAAGAAAACGTCCATAAACTTTGAGAACAAAAGTTAATAGGATTTTTTCACCAGCCATGTGAGAAGTAAAAAGAGCGGGTAACCTCTGACAATGCAAGTCACAAATGAACGTTTTTAAGAACGCAAATGGTGTCAATAAAATTATTTTTATTTCGCATTTAGCTCACAAGAATAGCACAAAATAAAAATCCCAATGCGTGGTACGGGCCATGCTTGGTGGCTTTGGTGATTTTATAGTTGTAGTGGCATAGACTGATAAATTAGTTCACGAAATAAAAATGAACATGAAGAAAAAGTAAAATTCAAGAGATATTATTGTGAAGAGTAAGATGATCAATTTTATAGAGATCAATCTTCAAATCCTTTCATTCGAGTTAAGTCAAATTTTAACCGCCCATTTTTTTTAAAGGGTCATGCACTACTCATTTACTTTGAAAAGAAATAAAACTGAGCTTGAAAAATTCTCAACCCACGCCCAAGCATGGTAACGCAATGGTAAAGAAATCGCGTCATCTTCCAGAGCGTATAGCCTCTTATCATTTTGTGGATTTGCTACCTCAAGCAGAAAGACTGGACTTTTAGCATATCAATAGGGCTATAATGACAAAAAAAAGTAGGGCAATAAAAGGAAAATTGAAATATCAAACTGAATTAAACCAAATTTTCGGTTCGGGTCATTCGGTTTAGGTCGCGATTCATTTTAGTTCAGATTCCCTAAAAATCGGAACTGAACCAAACCGTAACACCCCGAGTTATAATGATAGATTCATACAATTAGTGTTGGATTGAGTTGATATGCTCAAACGGACCGGTGCAGCGAGGCCAGGTCGGACCAATCCTGACTTGAATTCCCGCAGGGGAAACGAAAGTACTTCTCCCCTACTCTTGTTTTTTTTTTTTTGTCTAACATAAAATTTCATTCACTCAGAAGAGCAAGGAACACATGATCCAAGGCATAACACATGGCGACCCCGATCGGTGGATACTTTTGTGCTAATATAACCTCACAGAACATATATCTATACGTATATACTTTTGTCTTATCAGACTTCATGCTGCGCAATGCACTAGTAGAGCGGAGGATCGATACAGCAAGCGCCAATCTGTAGAACCGAATGAAGACTGGGGGTTTTCCCCCCTTCTTTTTTGGACATTTCCTTGTGATTAAAAGCTTCATCGATCAGCTCACACCATATACAAAGTGGGAAACGATGGCGAACAGAGCCTGTCTATCTTGCTCTGTTTCTGTCTTTACATACACTGACTTCTTAAGTTGGCAAGGGCTTCCATTCGTCTGGAATGTTGTGGTTAAGATACTTGTGGTTAAAAAAAAGGTAGGCTTTTGCTTTTGGTTTTCTATATTTTGAAATTAGTGTTTTACCCAAAACCGTAATTTATAAGGAAAGGTTCTTGTTAATGAATGTCTTGGGGCATTGTTGAGCACGCTTAAGGAGGAAATTTTTTATTTCCAGAGTATTGATTACACATAAAATAAGAAAAAATAATGTACGAGAAAATTGTAGTATCTTTATTATTGAGTTACTTAACAAGTGTCCTAGGGGCACTATTCAACAAAATCCCTGAGAAAAAGATTCCACGATGCCTCACATGCAAGCCGATCTTTACATATGAAGCACATAATCTATGCGTCAACTGGATGCAGGAATAAAGGCATTTAAACAGAGAGAGCAAGATAGAAGAAAATGAGGGAGCGCCAGGATTTAAAATCGTAACATGCGTTATGATACCAATTTTTATAACCCATTTTTGTCCAAAAGCTTACCCTGGAAACAAGCAAGTTCATAATGTGTGTATTGCATATTGATCTTTAAAGACGCTCTATTTAATACCGAAAAAATATACTTCCGAGATATGTCTGTCTTAAAGATCTTAAGTTGGTCATCTCTTATGTATATGAAATCCAACTGCCTGATTGTTTTTTGTGAATGAATTTGCAGGCTGCCCAGGCAATCTGCAAGCTTGGTGAAGTATTGGGTGAATCCCTGTCTCCTAGTCATCAAGTTTTGCGCGTATCTCTTATGGAAGAACTTCCAGGTCGATTATGGGAGGTAGGAAATGTCTTGGACTTTTTTACAGGAGAGGCGATGTGTAGTTTGTCTTCTAAAGTACTAACGCAATGGCACGAAACTAGAATAGCAGGAATAAAGGCTGAATTATATCACATACCATACCAGTTAAACTTCTTTGCCTTCTTATGACAAAAAAAAATAATAATAATAATAATAATAATAAACAAATTCCTTGCCTTCTCAGATGTTAATCCGTCAATTTCTTCTTACAATATTTTAGGGGAAGGAGGCTCTTTTGTTTGCCTTGGGTGCTCTTTCAAAGTCTTGCCATCAAGCCATCTCCAAGGAAGATCCCAACGCTGCTGGTGCTATTCTGGATTTGCTATCCTCTGCATGCACAAAAAAGGACAAGAAATACCGGGAAGTGGTACTTTTAAGCCTTGATCAGGTAATTCCAGATTATTGTGTGTTCGCGAATGCAATTGTCTTCAATTAGAAAATGTAGGGCTTTTACGAGCTCTCACATCAAGAAACTTTCCAGCCGTACACTGTTCGGAAAGTGCTGTTTCAGGTTGATTTCATCTTTTTAAATCCCAACTAAAATCTGCCCCCCATCATCCCCCTTCCTCTCTAATGAAGATCTTGAATTTTTCATGGTTTTTCAGATTATAAAAGCATTTGGCAATCATGAGTTCTTCAACATGGTTTTTCCAAAATTGTTTGACATGTGCAGTTTAGGCACTTCTGATAAATCTGGACAACATTCAGCAAATGATTCTGCTTAATCAGGTTCATCCATATTTCTAGCTTGTAACTGTCCAGCTTTCAGGATTTTGAGTTGTCCTGCATTGCAACCTTTGAATTCCATATCATAACTTTCTCTCGTGCATTTTACGTGGCATGGTTGATATGTGCAGACTATGATGGAAAAGAAGATTCTTCTGTTCCACTAGAAAAAGTACTGGACTGTATCACATCCGGTATGCCATTCTTGAAAAGAAAAATAACTTGGAGCACCTTTGGATTGCCTCTCTCTCACCTGAGTTGTCATGGACTGGTACCTTCATAACCAATTTTTTCTCGGGTAAATGCAGCATGGAAAGTGTTTCTATTAACTGTTTCATCATGCAGTCAAAATATCGGCTTTTCTATCAATTAAGGGACTCTGCTCAAGGATTCATGACATTTTGCTTGATTCTCAGCAAGCTTCTCAACATGCAAATGCAGCATCTTTGTTTCGTGACATAATTAGTATCCACTTTCTAACAATATTGCTGAGGAACAGGGTAACTAAGAGATGATATCTCTAACTTTGGTTAAGGAAAATAGCTTTCCTTTATTATGACGGACATGTTGCACTTACCGGCTTTAGAATCAGTTGTCATTCTGTTCTCCAAATTCCTTATCTGGATTCTCATCATCTGTTTTTCCTACGCAAGTTTAAGCTGTTTTCTTCGATGTTACCCAAAGTGGCAGACTGCATAGCCACAGTTAAGATAGCACAGGTATGTCTTCACTTTCCCCTTTGTGGTGGAAATCACCTTTGCTTCATCTTCGTCAAAACCATCTGATCTTGTGTGGCTTTCACCTAGATGTAGGATTGTAGCATTATTAAGTCCCATGCATATATAGGTGACATTACTCCAGTAAATAAGAGTTCCATTAAGTTATCCATCAAGAGTTCTGGAGTCTATATAGCATACAGTGCCTTCGCAATGTGAAGAAGCAGAATTTTTCCTTGTCTTTAATTTTTCAAGTTTCAATGGTTCTTCTGATGAGGGCTCTGTATTAATCAGACTGCTGCGTTCAGCTGATGTTTTTCTTGGATTCAATTCCATTCTGACTCAAGGCACTAGAGGCATTACCTTTTACTTGGCTTACATTTTTTATGATGATTCCTTACTAAGTAGATCAGCCAAACCAGAGAGATCAGTTGATGGCACCCCAAGGATATTTATATATTAATCAACATAGCCATTTCTTGTATGTGCGAGCAAGGATAAGTTAATATTTTGCAGGGATTATAGTTGACATGGAAAGTGGACCACTTAAGAGTTATCGGTCATCTTAGATCATCCTTGCAGATGCATTTTAGATGTTCTTTTTGCACTGTGGACCAATAATCAATTTGATACTTTTTCAAATTTAGGTTCATGTCAGTGCTTCAGAGTGCCTTTTGGGGATGATCACCCTTTGTAGGGAGCTTCCTTCAACGTTCTGGACAGATGCAGGTTCAAAGGGTTTGCTGGTTCATCTACGTGAGGTGGAAAAAAATGAACAATCCAAGTCCTTGCTTAAGAGATGCATCCATTTACTAGAGACTTCTTAGAGGAAAATGTGGAAGCGAGTTGATTTCGAAGAAAGGTGAGTAGAGAGTTGTAGCCACTGCAGGTGAAGTATGATAAATGGATAAAATCAGTAAAAAGCTGAAGTGAGGAAGTAAATATAAAATGGGTAATGATCGATCTTGACTGTTTGGTGAATCAAGGCTAACACCGCCTTAGCAACCTTTTGGATAAACTAAAATGTTCGACCAAAGGAAGAAGCAAGAATTAAGCAAGCAAAAGAAGAGCTTAGCTAGACATGTTTTAGGGAGTACACACGTTGGCCCTGCATATCTCAAGCGCGGACAGATTTAAATAGATATTGCACAGGCTTGATATCTTTCATTTAATGAGCCGACTACTTTGTTCTTTTTTACTCTCATTCAGCTCTGTACGTTCATATTAGCAAACACCAAATAATTCTGAACTAACCAGTCTGATCTTCAGTGCATAAGATGATCTTTTTTTTTTTTTTGTTCGAACACGAGCATGCTATTGTTTTTGTTTTTTTCATTGTTTTTGGTTATTTAGTTAGAATTAATTCTTGGGAGCCAGAATCCCGATCCATCTAATGATTGGTGATCCGATGCAGCCTGTCACGCCTCACTAATAAATTCACCATGAATGGAGGGACATTTCTATGGTCTCGTCCCTGAAGCTTCACCATAGACGACGTGTTCATGAACAAAGATTTATTGCTGTAGTTGCAAAACACTAACACAAGCGATCATCCATTTTCCTGCTTTGACAGGAGAATCTGGTGGGGACAGAACTGCTGCTTTCACGTGCAAGTACACAGCCTGAAGGGACTGATGAATTTACATAAATTAACGCTTGTATACTGTGCACTTAGGATAATCTGGGGTTTCTTAATCTGTTCTTTCTTACATTATAAAACTTTAGTTTAGACTGGGAGAAATTTGATGGCAAAAAGTAACGCTCTCGGTGTATGATCTTTCACATGGACTGTCTATCATTTTAACTAAGAGATTAATTTCGGTATGATGTCGTGAAATATATTCTGACATCTAAACAAACTATGTCAGGTTCCTTCATTGTAGGGTGATTCTTTCATCTTTCTTTGCTTGAGAAGATCTTTACCTCGATCCTTCCTTTCTACTTTTGAAGATACGCTTTTCTTCGCTGCTCAAGCACCTATTCTCAAAAACTTGATCATTCGATGTGTTTAGTGTTATTGCATAAAGTAAGATTTGTCAAAAATTTTGAGGAAGTTCGACTCCTAGGTGAACATCTGCTGGTAAAATAATCTGGATTTTTGAAAATTGCAAGTGTTCTAAGAAAAAGGATCCAATAGTCTAGTGCTAAGCTTCTTATTCTAATGTATTAGACATTAGCAATTCAAACCCAATCGAGGTGATGATGTGAATAGCAAAGCATTTGTTTCTTTAATGTTATAACTTGTTGGGGCTTCCAAGCTTGCTTGGCTAGTTCAAATGCGCTTGGATTTTGGCTTGTTAACTCAGGTTATAGCTGACCAAAAAAAAAAATCAGATTATAGCAGTAAGAGTGATAAAAGAAGACAAGAAATCGATGGAAAATGAGGAAAAAAGAAAAGAAAGTCTTTATGTCAAATAAAGACCCAAAATAAAAAGAAAGTCTTTATGTCAAATAAAGACCCAAAATAATCAACTTAATCTCTATTGAGGACCTTAGCTCACCGGTGGAGAAAGAAGAATCTGGTTTTCTTCTTGTTTTTGAATTCGTGCCTCAACCGGTGGATAATTTAGGTCTTCGACTTTGCGGAGGATGGGTATAAGGAATGGGGAGAACTTCGGCCTTTGACTTTGCAGAGGATGGGTACAAGGAATGGGGATACCGTAGAAAACCTAGGGTTTTTTTGTTTCCGTTTTAGGATTTGTTAATTTTTCCCTAGATTTTTTTTGGACAAAATTGCCCAAAATTTGGTCGTCGGAAATGTCACATGCTAGATAGCTGGCGAATATTTGGCTAACCAGCAAGCTCGGGTCCTTATTTGGAATTGATTCAACCACTTTGGGTACTTATTTGAGACAATAGGTCTACTTTAGGTCTTTATCTGACACAAAGTTCATTTTGGGTCATTATTTGAGAAAATTGGTCCACTTCGGGTCCTTATTTGGAATTTTCCCTTCTTTCTATGTTTAATTACATTAAATTTGAAGGAAAAAAAATTAGGTCAAATATTCAAGGATAAAACGTATACTCGTGTGCATGCATGGCCATCTAATCAACGGAAAATATCGCTTAACTTATAAATTTGATTAATTGAAAATCATCAAAAATTAAAAATCCAAGAATATAAACAAAAAGCACCTGGATTATTTCTTAGTTTTGTATGTTGATATTTATTCATTCTAAAGTCCTTTTTTTTTATTGCATGTTGGGGAAAAGGACTTTTGTGCAATTATTCAAGGCTAAACAACCATTTGGCTAGATGATTCTTAATTTGTCATGATATCCTACATTGTGTAAAATTTTCAATAGTTAGCAAATTTGACAACAATATCAACTTTTTTTTTCTGTTTGAATTACTCGTAGCAGATTCAAAGAAAATTTGGCATGAAGTTGGATGTCTATAATGTGTGAAACTCATGCTTTCTTTTACTGTGAAAATGCAAGTTTACATGACATTGCCTGCAGATTAGACTCTATGATGTCCCTCTAGCACTGAAAACACAAAGTACATAGTAGGAGCATGTTGGTCAAACTAGAAAAGTCTTTATTTAGTTGTGTGAATAATATGAAACATAATAAAAAGTAAAAAAAAAAAGTAATTCCTTTTCCAATTCGAGAGGAAATTAATATGTTGGTCCAAAGGGGAAGCAATTTTCTGATATCTTTCTCTCTCTTCTTTCGTCTCTCTTACTACTACGTCCCAAATAAAGCAAAACGAAGACCCAAATAGAGAGAGGAGGCTTTTTGCATTTGCGTTTGCATCGGAGACGGGATGGATAAGCTCATTTAATTACAGCTTACATATTTACGTTTCTCTCTTTCTAATCTAGAATTAAGAGAAAGATAAAAATAAACACGCCAATTGAAATAGTTCGATATAATCGTCCTAGTTTATGTAGAATATAGCTAAGTGGAAAAAAAATACGAATACTCATGGACAAGAGCAAGGTGCATGATTCGTCTCTGCCCATATCTACAGACTCTCTAACCGAGAGAGAGATCTATTACTTCCAAAATTGATTCTCCTTAGAAGTTTGTGAAAATAAAATGGTTTTCACTATATTATACACAACTGATGATAATTCAATTCAGACTGAGAGATAATAAAAGTTATAAATTTCGCTTATTTGATACGACGTTGCTTTTCAAATCACATATTTTCCCTAATTCATAATATTATCATTAAGAAGATTTTTATGTTCCTTGATGACTTCGTCTTTCCTCTTTTCATCTTTTGTTGCGTGGCATGGCGAGGCCACCTTGAGCGCGGCGGAAGAGAGTGACTACATGAGAGGTCGACTGAACAGCAGCACGGTGGTGCCAGAAGGAGGGGCAGAGACAGAGGGAATTATGGCTATTTGTCAGTTTTTGGGTTCAATATTTTCTTAATTATCATGGTCTGTATTTTGCTTTTGGTGAGGTTGCTACAAAGCTTTTCATGTTTGCTATGGTGAGGAGCGAAGCCCCTTAATGTGAATTTATGTCTACGCGTGAGGCGGCCCCACTCAGATGTAATGGCATCTAGTAAGCAAGGCCTCTGCGGCCGGCGAGGACCTCATCCACATCTGGTGATGGCCCCGCCTAGGGGCCTTTGCGGCCCTTGAGGGACTTGAAATTAAAAAAATAGAAAAATTAAAAAAATTATTTACGTCAGTAAGTTTTGACAAAAGTTAGTAAGAAGAACTGAATTAGTAAATTGTCAAAAGGCTTAAAATTAAATTTATCAATTAAAAAGTTAAAATCTAAATTATCAAAGGGTTTCAAACTTTTTTCGTAATTTTCCCAAAGCTTATAAGACATTTGCTAGAGTTAACGCTTCAGCAACTAACACTTACTGAAGAATTCGAGTGACCTTTTTTGGATGCATCTTTTCAAGCATTAGAGCCTCTCAGTAAATCCCAAGTTAATTGCCTATCCATGATCCACGATGTAACTACCCGTTGCAGTGTTCATCCATCAATTATTCGAGAGATGTGCTCCAAAAAAAAAAAAAACTGAGGGTATCTACAATGATCGATGTGATGATTTTGGTATTTGAAACGTATCATGACTTTATCTCTATTAGCAGTTTTTATTGTGCCAAGTTTGCACATAACCGCTTAAGCCAAAATCAGAAAATCTATGGCTTGGAAGAAAGTGAAAGTCCATTCATCTACCGTCCTTTGATATCCCCAAGACTTCACACCTTGCTTCAATTATATGAACAATCCTAACTGGACCAACCGATATCAATCCCAGTCTATTCTTGTCAATGCATTTGCGCGCATTGTCAAGGCATCCTCTGCTGTGCAAACCGAAGTGCTTGCTTTGCTGGAAGCCATTTGGAACTATACTCAGATCAATATATCTGATATGGTGTCTAACTAGAGGGAATAAGCCCTTGGACTACTCTTTTCAGATTTAAGAGTGGCCCATTGTAACAGAGAAGCAAATAAGGTGGCGAACCGGGTTGCCAAAGTCCATAAAAAAAAAAAAAAAAAGCCTTTCTTCTAATTGGATTTTATATCCTCTCAAACCCTTTGGGCTCTATTATGTTCTGAAGCTGCTTCTATGTATGGTCAAACAATTTCTTACTGAATGGTTATTATCCTCCTGACCAAAAAAAGAAAAAGAAAACAAGGTCCTTTTCTTTTTGCAGGCTCACCATTCCGTTCTCTCTCTCTTTTGTTCCTCTCTTCTATCCATTGTAGAAGAACTGTAACATCGGTCAAAGCCCCATTTGACTTTAAAAGACTACTCTTTTCGGTTATGTTTGCCTACTTTTTTTTCTCAATTTGGCCTCACAAATGGTGGAAGAGGAGAGCTCCAATGAACCAAAGTTATTGGGCCTTCAGAGTGTAGAACCATTAGTCGCTCCGGAGAGAATAATATGTCTAGTTTGATTGAACATGCGGTCCTTAATCTAAGTTTCTAAATATGCAGGCGTGGACTGTGGCCGTGATGGACGGGACATTTCCCAAGAAAAAGAAAAAAGTGGCGTCTACAGTGGCAGAAGGAACAAGAGACAATAGCAATGCTGATCCTGAAGAGGTACTTGAATTTGTGAATATGTTTGTGAGGCTGAATAGAAATGGTCGGGGATGCAGAAGGGAATGATAAGATCCAGATTTGGGGCTCAGGACCATTGTGATAGGGATTACGTTATGCTAGTCTTCATGAATTCCCGTTCCTCCAAAGAAATGCACCATGCCTAAGTGATTGTAAATGGATGAACTCATTTCATAATTCATGTCGGTCAATGCAAAGACTCTGCAGTCAAACATTTGTATTGTAACCGTAAACCAAGGCGTTCCTAGATGATTTTCTGGCGAAGTAGAAGCTCCTCCAGTGAATATTAACAGAACCATATCTATGTGCAGGAGGCCGAGGCTCATTCTGCAGCTGTAGTAATTAGAAGAGCAGTTAAATTGGAGAGTCAGGATTGGATTGAATCTTTTCTTCCATGATCATAAGGAGTCTCTTGGGATGCTGTCAATCTAGTATCTCGTTCTGTCTCAGCACCTAAATTGTTGAACGGAATGACATGTCGGATGTTTCAATTATGATAGCACATGAAATTCTAGGAATCGAATCGTACAGAAGGCTCCAACCATTCACCTGGTCAGCTTAATAATGAATATGGTCATTTTATGATTTGATTGAATAACAACAATAAATCTGGTAAAAAGTGCATTCTTTTCAACAGCCAGATGAGCAAAAAATAGTTTATACACGAAAACCTACAGGCAACAGTCCAACAGTCCATTACTCAACAAAAACCTACCATATACAACAGAACGCTCGTCAGTTATATACTCCGAAAACATTCGAATTGTACACCAAAGGGATCATTCAGCTATGTTTTGCCCCATTAAATTAGGTACTACAGCTCCACAACACGGTCTACGATTTCCCCCAACCCTGAAATGCCTAATCCGCCAAATTCACAATACAAATCTCACTGTCCAAGCTCAAAATCGACGCACTCAGCTATGGTTGTCTACTCGCACCTTCTCACAATCTAAACTCCCAATCCGAATTGATTCAGAGGATCAGAGCAGCAACTGATCACGTGAGCGCGAATTGCAATTACCTCTCGCCCCACTTGCGGCAGTCAAGCATGTCAGAACAACCATCGCCCTCAACCACCCTCTGTTCCCGCTCCATATTCTTTGCAATCTTTCCTGATTTACCCTCGGGATCTTCTTCCGTTGGCGGGCATATTCGGTGTCCCATCCGGTGATTTCGGCGTTTGCGTGAGGGCACTGAAGGGAGTTTCGCTGAAAATCGGGACGTTGAGAAAGACAGCGCGGCGATTTCTTCTGTTGTATTTTAGCCCCGAGGAAATGAGACGCGCTTCTCGGTTTAAATATTCTGCTTTCGGATAAATTTGGGGGTTCTATTTCTCTCTCTCCTTTGGAGCTCCCCTTTGACGTCTCCACGTGGGCACTTTCACTCTAAGCTTGGTTCCATCTAGAATTCCGAAAAATACACTAAATTTAATGTTAATATTCGTGGAAGTATATGAAAATGCATGTACTACTTCGGTCAGATATTTTCGAATTCAAGCTCAAATTGATCTAATAATTCGAGTTGTTCAAATTTGAAAAGAATGTAATTAGACTTCAATGACTAGGGAGGGGAGCTTAATCGTGAATTATGGAACCCACTTCTCTTGATTTTGAAGAGAGTTCAAGAAGACTTCTTGTTGTATGTATCAATTCTTGAATACTCTTGGCATGCTTATGTTGAAGATGCAATAATTTATACTTGTTAAGATAAATTCGCGTGTAAAATTTTGAGCTGAGTTGTTTTGTCTAAAATATACGAACTTATAATGGGAATACAATTAGAATTGATTGCTGCCTTAAAAATCATGGCCTTGTCATCTCACATGATTGCTCGATTGAATGTATGAGTCGTGGAATCATGGGGATCGAATACTTTACATGTAAAAGAATATGAAATGAAATAAAATGTCCATCAACCTTGAGAACAAAAGAAAAAGGACTTTTTGCTGGCGATTTGCGATGTAGAAAGAGGTTGTAACCTCAATAAATAAATAAAAGGCACAAAATATACATTATAAGAACACAAAGAGCGTGAATGATTTTTTATTTATTTATTTATTTATTTAGCATTTAGTTCACATTAATAATGGTATGGGCCATATTTGGTGGCTCTCGCATATTTATATTGGTAGTGGAACAGTTACAAAACTAGAGAGAAATTAGTACACAAAACAACGGGTAGAAGTTAAAGAAAAAACCAAAATTCAAGAAAAATTATTGTGAAGATTAAAACAATCAAATTTGTAGGGACCAATCTTCAAATCCTTTCCTTTGTATAAAGTATAGATAAATTAATTGAGCATCTAACTTAGGTCAAACTTTAATGAGCATAAAACAAATTTACACACCATTTTTTCTTCTTCTTTTTTTCATCATGTACGTTACTCATTCACTTTAAAAATGAAAAATTTGAACATGAAAAAATCACAACCCCCCAATTATGGTACCCCGATGATAAAGGGGCTAGACAGTATTTCACGAGTTCACAAATTGGAGTATCTTTAGCATTTACTACTTCATTTGAAATGACTTTTAGACTTCTAACATGTTGATAGGATTTATAATGACAGTCTTACATTTACAAATAAATTGACTAATTATGATTCAAAATGAGTGCATCGTAACAGACATAAAATTATTATGATAACACCAACTATGGATATAGGCCAAGTCGGACCATCCCAAATCCTGAAGCTTGCGCGTGAGTCGACGCTGGCTTCGATTCCTGCGGCGGGAAACGAAAATACATTTCCCCCACACTGGCTGGCGGGAAAATTTTTGCACCACTCGCATAAAACAAAAATAAATTATAAAAAAAAAAAAAGCCACTCCATAAAAAAATTACAATTAAAGCGTAAAACTATTCACAACAAAAATACGAAAAAGCTCAAACCCTCTCTCTCTCTCTAGAACAAGCGGACGACCTCGACCGATCGATCCGTCGATCTCCGCCGATTGCCGTGGCGAGACCCTAAAAGCAGCAGGCGTCTTCCGACGATGCCCCGTCCGACGGGCCCGAGGAGGAGGAGGAGTAGCCGCGGCTCAGCGGAGCCGGTCAACGAGGAGGAGCTCGAGGCCGTCGCCCGCGCCGCCCGTGGACGACGCCGCGCAGCGCCGCCGACGCCGACCGGAATGGCGAGGCGAGGAGGAGGAGGAGGAGGACGAGGTTCGATGTTCGCCTGCGCCGTTCCATACTGGATGTGTAACGACCCGGGCCCACTGTGTGATATTGTCCGCTTTGGACACTGAGTCCTCACGGCTTTAAAACGCGTCACGCAGGGGCAGAGGGCCATCCCTCGGGCCTTCCCTCTCCCAAGCCATGATATTGTCCTCTTCGGGTCACCCCACCCGGCGCGGACGAACCGCCATCCCAGCCACGGTCTTTTCCCTCAAGGCTTTGTTCTCGGCACAGCGGAAGCATGTGTGAAACACGTCACACATATAAAGGGCCCAAGCCATTATATACGGCCTGGACTCCCCCCTAAGCGATGTGGGACAAGAGGGAGAGGATCCCTTCCTTGCGCACGTCCGGGGACCGAGGCGCGGACGCACCGCCATCCCTCCTCCCCGCGCACCGCCGCTCGGGCCGTCACACTCTCCCCCTCGGCGAACGGCGTCCTCGCGTGGCCCCACACGCTGTCGGGAGTCGGCTCGATACCATTTGTAACGACCCGGGCCACCGTGTGATATTGTCCGCTTTGACACCGAGTCCTCACGGCTTTAAAACGCGTCACACATATAAAGGGCCCAAGCCATTATATACGGCCCCGGACTCCCTCCCTAAGCGATGTGGGACAAGAGGGAGAGGATCCCTTCCTTGCGCACGTCCGGGGACCGAGGCGCGGACGCACCGCCATCCCTCCTCCCCGCGCACCGCCGCTCGGGCCGTCACAGGATGTGTCGGGATTTCGGTGCGGTGATAGGCCTCTCCGGCGTCTTGCGCCAGCACGATCAACCTCCCACCCAATCCGCCATGGCCACCGGATCTTCCGGAAGCTCAGGAGGTCGAGCACCTCCACAAAAGCCCGACACTCTAACCCTCTTAAAATTAAATGAGGTTCGAGAGATCTGGAAGTTTGCCTTCACGTGCAATCGTGACAATCGGAGAGATCGTCAGAGATGAGCTCCTGTAGATGTCATTTGGTATATTCACCAAGCGCTTGTGACTGACCAAATTGATTTACCGATATGTCACTCGAGTTTCTACATTCTTGTAGGATAAAATCTCCTAAATTTGCATGTGCAGAGACATTCGGGGTCCCCTTCAAGCAAGGGCAGCCGATCGGACTTAGAACTTTGAAATTCTTTGCTATATTGGAAAGAAGAATCATGTGAATCATTGGTGCGTTCGATCTCATAAAACCGGATGCTAATAAATGTCAAGTAGCATAGTAACTCACCTTCGTATGGCTCTATCCCTTGCAGTCGATGTGTAATTCCACTCTAAGATAGATTGAGAACAATTACATTCATTCAGGGAAAATTCATTATTTCGAGCATTCAGGGGAAATAATTATTCTGAGGAACTCCAATGCGATTGTTGAAGGAGAATTGACACCCTTGGAAAATGTTGGTTGGTTGGAAGAAAGTTTGACGAGAGATCTTCCCCAAAAAACCCTCGCTTGCGTACATACATCTTTTTCCTAGAGAAATGAGTCCATGTTAACAAGAGAAAGCAAAGGTCCATATGTCTTCAGTGACTTTCATCAACCAAATGCAATATGATGAAATAATATAGAGGCTTTTGTGTTTATCTTTGAAACATCATATTGGATAATTGGGTTCAATGGAATGTTTTCAATAAGCAAGCGAAGATAGAGTCAACATTGAATAAGATAAAAAGGAGGATATTTGATATAGGTTAATCTAGTAACTAGACTGGTAATTAAATTGGCATAATCGAATCTATTTATTTGAATTATTGTAGTTAAAATAGAGAAAATGGGTGCACCAGTGCTTGTCATGTAACTATTGCATTCGTGCATGGGTTTGCTATACCAACTTAGTCTAGTGAGGTGGGGTCTATCTACTTGAATTAATACCTTACTAAAGATTGAGTTGGACTCCTAAATAGTGCGCAATTGAATTGGGATAAGAAGATTGTACAAGAGACGGTTCAAAATCTAATTGGAAAATAGTGTCAACCCATCATTAAGCACCAAGAGCCATTAATTCTTGAACTTCTACCTTCTTTTTTAAAAGAAATATAGTTGAATGAATTTTACCATTCTCCGACTACTTTGACTTTATGCTACGGCATCATAGTCTTTTTCACACGACTTTCAAGAGAAAATTCTTCAGATTAGTGTGATTCTTTATAACTCAAAACCTCATAGTACGGATTAGTATGTGTACTTTGAATTCAACAACACGTCGGTTCACGAGATTAGTGCAAGTATTTATACATTTTAATGTGTGTGTGTGTAAACTATTGGAGTTTGCCCTAGTGGCCACCCTTCCAATATAGAAGTGGGAGATGGGGGGTTCGAATCCTCACATTCTCAGGGAAGTTGGGGTAAGGACAATATAGTTTTAGGAGTGGGTTTTAACTCTCACGCTTGCAAAGAGGCAGAGCAAAAGTCTGAGAGTGAGCATTAGAGTAGGAATAGAATAGGTCCGACAAAAAAAAAATGTGTGTGTATATATATTTCTATAGGAAATGAGTTTCTACATTACTAAAAGTGTATGATTTTCTCACTACAAATGCTGAAAAGCTAAAAAGAACCCTTTGTAATTACTTAGATTTCCATAGACATAAGGGACACATCTTCTCGTCGTGCCATTTCACCCCTCCAAAACGAAGAAAAGAAAGAGGACTGAGGATGCCATCTCACATTTTGAATCGTCTCTCCACATTCCTTGGGCCGACACGTGGCGTGTTGGGTTTCGTTCGAGCGATGTCTAGCCATTCACGCACGTTGCAGACGCTTCGTGGGCTTTTAGATGACCCGACACGACAGGCCCGTCTCGAACGCAAAAGAACACAGGGATGAGACGTCGAAAATATTGCCCCGCGCAGCAAGGGCCGTTTTCTCAGACCACCTTTGTCCAGGTCCAACCTCTCTTTCTCCAACCTCAGGGCCTTGTCCTAATGCTTTGTCTTTCAAACAATGGTTTGAAAGAGATGGCTAGCGAAGGAAATTAAGGAAGCATATCTTGGAATTGCGGATGGACCTCATTCAAAGTAGTAGGTGTTCAAAAACATGGAAGAATCCAACTGCATTATTTCACTAGTACGTCAAGTTCCTACTGCATTGTAAAATTGTTTCGGTTTTACAAGTAGTGACATTTATAAATTTGGTCAGCTGTTAATACACTATCAATGAAATAATGATTATTTAGCTTTGAGTAGTAAACATAAAACCTAGTTTCTAAGTTACTAAGTCATTGATTGTTGTCAATCGCTAACATTGTGGTAAATTACATCAACATATATATATATATATATATATATATATATATATATATATATGTGATTGGCAGTACAATAGAATGCACAATTTTATCTCTATAATTTAAAATTTTACGAATTGTGTTGCAAGTTTTCTATAAATGATTTATTGTTCCGTTTTGAGAAGCATAACATTAGATAATGTCCTGTTAATTAACTCACTGGGGATTTATGATCTATGCTTCATGTCCTATTAGATCTAGGGACAGTTTACAGAGATATTTATGTGGTGCGGGATAAGGTCGTAGGAAAAGGCAAATGGATCGTTTCATCCCCAAAATGTGAACAAATCAGAGCAATTGTTTGAACTAACAGGGTCTTGTACTCCATCAGAATCAATCTATAAAGGTCGTCATTCAATTTAAGTCGTTTTCACTAACATATGACACCATTAAACCATCCATAAATTATAAATCTGGAAAAAAAAAATCCATGTATAGACACCATTATTCAATTCAAGTCATTTTTTCAACCAAAAAAAAAAATTCAAGTCATTTTCACTAACATTTGACCCAATTAATCCACCTATAATTAATTAGAAATATTAAAATAATCAATTCAAAAAAATTTATTGCGATATTTTGAATGATTTTTTTTTTCCCGGAGAATAGTTTGGTTCGATGTGATTTTCTAATTCCTTCAACTACTACCTCCAATAAATGTCAGTAAGGAAGGAGAGTTTGGTTTGATGTAATAGTATCCAAATGCTTGGCCAGAGTTGACAATAACATGAACGAAATCATGAGTATGGTGGTTTTGGAAAAAACAACTCTCGCAAAAATCATCCGCAATTAGCTTTTGCAGGATTTTTCTAATTGTTATTCAATTTTTTTCGAAACGCGTGTCCAGATTGTTTTTGCGGAAATCCATGGTTGTTAATTGGATCAACAGGAATTAAAGAGAAGCTCTACCAATTCTTAATTGAATTCAGGAATGTTTCCAGCTGCCAGTGGGCTTAGTCTAACATTATCTAATGTACAGCTCAATCTGAAATAATGACTCACATCATTTAATTTGAAATGAATACAAGTTTGGCAAAATTTCATCCAAGTATGAAGATTTACCATATAATAGAACTGCGTTGTCTTCAAGTTCTATTCTTTTTGCCCTTTCTTTTTATTTATCGTATGAGACAATCTGCAAGCATTAGCTGAGAGGGTGAAGAGCCACACCTCCAAAAATATCATCTAAAACAGAGAACTTTCGTCCATGAGATCGGGAAGGAGTCAATATTCTTCAATCATCAAAGTCTATGAGCTCTGAACCTTGGGGTAGTACTATCTTTAAAGAGTTGACTTTCTGCGATGTAGACATCAATTTAAGAAATGCCTGATGATGTTGCCGTGGCCCTGTCCTAATACTTTTGATAGGTCAAACGTGGTTCTCAACCACCGCGGTTGAGCTGGCTAAAGAAATTATCAATGAAAGCATCCAGGAAACCACCGGTGGACCTTATTTTATGCATTAGATGTTATCTTACATGCATTGTCAACTTTGAAACGGTGCAATGATGCTGCAATGAATGGTTCGCATTGACCGATTCTCGCAAACTGGCACATAGCTCTCTACATATTTAGCCAATTCTGGCTGCTAAGTTTTATGACTTACAGAGATCTCTACTTGTAATTCTGGCTTCTTAACTTATTAATCTCCAGTACCTTCGAAGCATGATGAACAGGTGACTAAGCATTATATCTGGTGTGCCTTGCTTCATTAAACTTCGACCTGTTTCGTTTGAATCTTTTCTCGGTTTTTTGTTAAAAAAAAAAAAAAATTAGCATTGTCAACTTTGACAAGATGGAGCGATGTTGCAACGAATTGTTCTTAACGACCAATTCTAAAAAAGGGATCATCGAATCACATTAGGTGATCAAATCACAATGATAGAGTCATGGTGGCTAAACTCAAAGTACTTCCGCAAATACATTTATTCAAATGCAATTTGAATGTCGAGTTAAACTTGAAATAATGACTAGAATATTGGCACTTCATGTTTATTTTAACACATCGAATGAATAGAAGTATGTATAAGTTCTGTTCTAAACTCAAAATATCTGTTGTAGCCTAGGTCTCACAATATCTGCAAGTCCTTGGCAAAGACTTTGAGACTAGTCTATTGGAAAGTGGAGGGCCACATCTCCAAGATCAACATAAAAAAAACCAATTTTCGTGCTTAGATATGAGAGGAGTCATCTTTTTTGCCCTAATCATATTTTATGAACTTGGAGTCTAGTGCCATTACATTTTTAAGAATCGTTTAATGAGGACATCTTTATCTGAGATGCCTGACAATGTCGACATGTGCCTATCATAATTTTGATAGATTATTTATGTAGGAAGTCGATGTTGTATCCATTCTTCCCTAGTTAGAGCGGAAAACATTTCTAACCACCGCGATTAGATTGTCCAAAAAAAAATTATGTCGAAAGCATTCACGAAAAAAATTATAGCATTCAAGTCAACATTGTATACAAGTTATGGCATTTCTAATGTTTTTATCCTGAAAATTTACCATTGATTAATCCCGCGCTGTTTGCAAGTTCTTTTCTTTTTACCTTTTCTAATTTTTATAATGAACTATCTACCAACATTTGTCGAGAGAGTGACTAGCCACACCTCCAAAAATTTCATCTGAAATGGAGCATTTTCATAATTGAGATTTGTCAGGAGTCGGTGTTTTTTAAATCTATTAGTCCAGAACCTTATGCTAATACTTTTTTTGTTCGAAAGAGTTAGACTTTATAAGATGTGGACATATATTTTGATAGGTCAAGAGGGTTCTCATCCACCGCGATTATGCTGGCAAAAGAAATTATAGATGAAGGCATCCAGGAAGTTGCTGATTAACCTTATTTTTTGCATTAGATGCTAATCGACGTGCATTGTCAACTCTGCCACTATGCAGTGATGTTGCAAGGAATCATTCATATTGAGCAATTCTCTCTGCATATTGAGCCAATTCTGGCTTTTAAGTTTTATGAATTACAGAGATCTTTATTTGTAATTGCAGCTGTTGAACTTATTAATCTCTGTTACCTTCCAAAGCATACTGAACAGGTGAACGTACTCTGTTTCTTTAAGATTCGATGCATTTCATTTGAACCTTTTCTCGGTTTTTGTTGTCGGTTTGTTGAAATTGAGCTTTGTCTATGGAAGAGGACCCCATAAATCACTCGGTGAAGCAGCACGGTTTGATCATAATTACATCATTTCTGGTACAGATCATTCGTTGGCACTCGCTGCAAAGGCTAATTCATCTATGACTAAATTGAATTATTTAGACAATTCATTTCGAATAGTTTTGCAGTCTGTAATTTGATCTTGTCAGAACATAGTTTGGTTTAAAACAATTTTTTAAATGCTTTTCTTTTTACCTCCAACAAACATTAGGCAAGAAGGTTTCACAAAAACAACCACCAAAAGGATTCCACCGGGTTGAAAAAGGCTTATCTAGTTGAAAGAGACTACTTGGTCGGTCTTGACCAACATTTCCACGAAATCATAAAAATGGTATGTGCTTGGATAAGTGAAACATAGACAGTTGGAATTCATGGAATGGGTTGCATTGGAAAAACAATTAATGTGAAAATCATCTGAAATCACGTTTCACATGATTGTAAGTATTGTTGCTTTCTTTCAACATTCGAAAAACTTCAAACTAAAGGGAATCGAGTGCATATATAATCCTTTGAGGTTCCTCGGCACATTGGAAACATAGAAAAAGTCATAGTAGCCGTTACAAATGTTGTTCTTAGCTCATAACATTTACTTGGAGATAATTTATGAACCTTGTATGAAATAGACAAAACTGCCTCTTGCGAACTTGCTTGACATTTTATCTACTTACCCATCAAACTTCTCTAAAGTGTCTCCTTGAGGATTTCAAGGCCGAAAAAAGGCTTCAAAGCACCAATTTAAATTTGAATCAAATCGATGTAGGCCTAGGTCTTTGTTGCCAAGTAAGTGAAGTATTTTCCACTCCATTTTAGCATGAATCTCCTCTACGACACCGTCCGTCTAAATTTGACGATTTTACCAAATCTCAATCTATTTACTTCCTGTACTTAGATCCTTCCAATCATATTGATGTGATCATGTTACCTAGTAATTCTCCTTCTATTTGGTCCATTCAAACACTTTGACAATCTAACATCCCATGCTTGTTCACCAAAATGAAAAGGTCATCAAACTTTGACACCTTTCACTCAGTATAATATTGTGCATTTGCAGGTTACAAAATCTCTCCACTAGCACATACATCATGTTGTTATATATACATGAACTTGTGTATTCAGAGGATACTTTTTTTTGCGCAGTAAACATAGTTCATTGAAAATGTTTTGTCTGTCTTGAAAATATATAGGAAATTTACCAACACTGAATGTTGGAATTTGCACTTAGCATTGGGTAGAAATCCGCTGCTAGAGAACAACTCTAATTAAAATAATCTCTGTTATAAATGGCATGCAAAGTATAGAACGTGTTAAGACAAAATAAACTATAGGTTGATTCCAAATAGTTCATGTATATGAGAAAGCAAAGGCCCGAACGTCGTCAATGACTTACACTGACCATATGCTATACCTGATATAACTCACAGGTTTTTGTGCTTTTGCTTGAAATCTGTTATTGGATAATTGGGTTCAATTTAATGTTTTCAATAAGCAAGTGAATAAACAGTCAACATTAAATAAGATAAAAAGGATGACATTTGATGTAGGTCAATGCAGTAACTACACTGGCAATTGAATTAGCATAATCGAATCCATATATCTCAATTATCAAAGTTAAAAAATAGAGAAAATGGGTGCGCCGGTGCATGGAACGTAGCTACTGGGTTCGTGCATGGGTTTTGCTACACCAAATTGGTCTAGTGAGGGTGAGAACTATCTACTTGAATTTATTTGGAATTTGAGTCCATTCACCAACACAACTAGGTGGTTCTTAATTATTTACAGATATTTGTTTTCTTTTCCTAGTTTGGTTTGGCTCTTTTAGCTATATTTTCTTTTGATGGTTGTGAACTGCTAATTATATTACCCATCAACGACAGAGTTAAATCAATTTCTAATACTCTGTGTGCCGAAAGCAGGATTTTGTTTCTTGAATGGTAGCTAGTAACGTCGGTAATAAATTCGAAATATGATGGTAAGTAGAAAAGACAGATAATTTATTGGTTCGATCAATTGTTTGTAAGCCACCAATAAATAACATTCTTACCATCTACAAACCCAGTAATATATTGCCACTTGTTTTTAGATTCGAGAAGTGGACGCTTAGCTGTTTATAAGTTATCGATTAAATAGCAATTGTTATATCTACAGATCGAATATTAAACTATTCTAAAATGCAGAAACAAACTCGATTCACATATCATGTAAGCTGATTCAATAAACGGTTTTCTATTTAGCTACAATGACTAAGTATTAAATTGGATCCATCTTAGGGCTAATACCAGTCATTTGAGTCCCACGTGTATGCCCCGGCTTTTGACAATCCTGTGTTCATACAACGGTATACAGTTCATCGTTCTACCAAGAAAATGCCAAATGATTGCACCGAGGCACGGCTATACCAACTTGGGGAGTGAGCGCGACAACTATCTACTTGAATTTATCTTGTACCTTCGAAGACACTGAATTTATGCAATGTGAAAAATCATTTAAAAGAAATGCCAAATGATGTTGATCTAGGACCGTCCTAATATTTTGATAGATAACATGGGGGCTCTCAATCACTGCAATTAGGATAGAATGGAAATTAAGGAAGCATCTTTGAATTGTTGATGATCCTTATTTTATGTATTAGGTGTGGAAAAACTTGGAAGCATCTAACCATATTATTTCTTTGGTGAACCTTATTTTATGTAGTAGGTTTTCAAAAACGGCCAATGTCAACTTTGACAGGCTAGAGTGATGTTGCAATGGATCCTCATTTTTATTGATCAATTCTAACAAAAGGATCCTTGAATCGCATAAGGTGATTAAATCATAATGATAGAGTCATGGAGGCTATATTTAAAGTACTTAACAAATACACTAATTCAAATGCAACTTGAGATGCCATTTGTTTCTTTGAAAATGAATAATTCGGAAACCATTTTTTTAAAAATGATCGCTTAAAAATTAGTCACTGAAAAATATTTTTATTATCGACAAATATTTATGTTTAAATATTTTTGTGGACAATGAAAAAAATTCATTCATCATTTTTGTAAGAGAAGCAAGCAACCAATCAATTTTTGAAAAATATTTTTTAAATCATTAATTTTCCCTAAAACAAACGCACCTTGAGTGTCAAGCTAAACTTGAAATAATTAGATATTCGTACTATATTTTTATGTACCGGCATTTTATTCTAAAATTGGAACCCTGTAGACAAATGGCCTCGCAATATGTGCTTGCCCTTGGCAGAGCACATTTTGAGATAGTCACTCTTTTAGAAAGAACCAATTTTCGTGCTTAGATACGAGAGGAAGTCATTTTTTCCCTGACCGCAGTTTGTGAGCTTGGAGCCTAGTGCCAATACATTTCAATGTGGACATCTTCATTTCTGATATCCCTGGCATTGTTGGCATGTGCCTATCTTAACTTTGATAGATTATATATATGGGAAGCTGATGTTTTTGTGTCCATCCTTTCCCAAATAGAGCGGACACTCAATCACTGCGATTAGATGTTGAAGGAAACAAAACCACTCTACTTTTTGGCCATACATTGGAAAGGAATGCACAGTGAGTCCTTCGGCATTGTTGACATTGGTGAAAATTACTTAAAACATTTCTAACCTATTGCATTACGGTTAATTCAATTATAAACTTTTCATCAAGCCAATTTCGTCTCGAAATTTTTTACGATTTTTTAATTTTTAATTCTTTTTTCTTTTTTCCTTTCCTTTCCTTTTTTTTTTCTTTTTTATTTTTTTTGCTTTTTTCTTATATTCCTCCGCTGGTCTGGGGCGCTGACAATGGACAACTGAGGTTCCCAGCCGTGAAGCCCTTGCTCGCAGGCCCTCACCCACTGGTTGAGCTAAATGGTCTGGGGCGCTGACAATGGACAACTGAGGTTACGGTCAACGATGTTTTTACATTAGCTAACATTGAGCTAAATGCCCCAAATCATTTAATTTTAAATGAGTAGAAGTGTAGCAAGTTATTTTCTTTTCACATTCTTTTTCCCTTTATAATGCATATCTGAAAGTATTAACCAATAGAGTTGAGAGCGGAAAAAAGTGCCAAAAAAGTCTTGAACCTATTGTATTGATACGGATTTAGTCCTAAACCTTTCAATTGAATCAATTCAGTCATAAAATGATACCATTTTTGTCCATTCGGGCAAATTAGGTTGGAAATTGTTGACGTGGATATTAGCAATCTTATGTGACATGACCAATGCTAATGTACATTTTTTTAAAATAATATTTTCAATTTTTTTCTGATTTTTATGGTTATTTTTTCCTTTATAATTTTTTTTTTTTTTGGCCCTTTTCTTTTTGGCGGTGGTCAATTGTCAGCCATAGGTCATGCCCGGCAAGGGTGAGCCTCACTTGGGGGAGAGTTGGCCTCGCTTGGGTGAGGGTGAGCACCTACAAGGCCCCCTCGCCGGATCCGGCAAGGCTGACCCTCGCTCGGGCCAAGGCGCCCTAGTTGAGCATTGCTTGGGTGAGGGTTGGCCTCGCTTGGCCTCGGCAAGGCTTGTTGTGCCTCGCCCAAGCAACACCTAGCAAGGTCGCCTTGGCTTACACAAGGATCAATCTCACCAAATCTAGCAAGGGGGCCTGAGTGCTCCCCCCCCCCCTCGCGGCCATGGCTCATGGTTGGTGGCTGATGACTAGTCACTATCAACAAGAAAAGGAAAAAAAAATTAAAAGATTCAAAATATTATATAAAATGTCCACGTTAAGATCTTGGTTTTGGGCCACATAGTACCACTGGCATCCATGTACCGATCTTCGGCTTAAATTGGCCAGATAGAATGAATTTGTATCAATGTGAAAAAATTAAAAAATTGAACTAAATTGGTCAAATTGAAATATTTATGATTAAATTGGTCCAAATGTAATAAGTTTAACATTTTTTTGGTACTTATTTCATTGAAAGCTACATCTTTTGAAAACATCATCTGAAAGGGAGAACTCCATGAGATTTGATAGGAAGCAAGTCTTTTTTTAATCGAAGTCCATGAGCTTAGAGCCTTCTGCTCATGCTTTTTTTTTTTTAAAGGCTTGGACTTTATGCCATGTGAACAAACTTTAGAAAGAAATGCCCAACGCTGTTTATCTAGGACCATCTAAATATATCTATACATTACAAGGGAAGCATCTCGGAATTGGTGACGAACCTTACTATATGCATTAGGTGTTGAAAAATTTGGAAGGATCCATCCATATTATTTCACTAAAGACCCTTATTTTGTGTATTAGGTGTTAAAAACAACTGCATTATCATATTTGATAGGCTGGAGTGACGTTGCCGTGTTCTTATTGACCAATTCTAGCAAAGTGTTCCCCGACTCTCTGCATATTTAGCCAATCCCGACTTTCCTTGTATCTTCTTATTTGCATGACATTCTTTTTGCCTCAATATTGTCTATAATATCCTCGGAACGTGTGGCATTGGGTGGACTGCTATTGCCGAAATTATCTTTATCAGCTTTCACATGATTCAACAGTGTTGCTTTCTTTTTCAATATTCGAGAAACTTCAAAAATAAAGGAAATTGGCAGATACAATTATTGTTAATGGAGGGATTAACGATTGAAGATAGGCCGTCTAATAAAAGAGTTCTCATTTTACTTAGCCATCTAATAAAAGAGTTCTCATTTTTCTTAATTTAACATTTTAGCAAGTGAATATATAGATTTATAAAGATAGATACTATACAAGCGTGAAAATGTGAATAGTTCTCATTTTCTTTTCTTTCTTTTTTTTAAATAAAAATCACTTCTGGAAAAAGTGAAAGTTTTTCAGATCCCATTAACCTAATATTCTAGAGAACCTAGAACTTCCCACTTGCTGTTAAAAATGTCCTGAACCTTCAACTTTATCATGGAGATTATAAGCATTCCATTTAATATTAAGATGTGAAGAAATTTTAATTTTCTTTAACAATGTCCTAACCTTTCAACTCTATCAAGTTAATTTAACTATTGAAGGAAGATGTCCATATTGTAGACTCGACAATTAAGTTCAATAGATCAGTTCAAAGTTTCTATCTTGGCCCGCTGTTTGATGTATAATAGCACTTGTCTTTTTCTTCTTCTTTTTTGTTGGTGTTATTCCTTTTCGTTGCTTCTACGAAAACCACAAGCGCGTGGTTACTGTTCTTGGTCAATGAAGTACGAATTTATATGTTAGCTTGATAAGTTTGAATTATTGGTGCGATTCAGGTCGCCAACTGCTTCAATTATAGATCAAACCATTAAAGAAAGACTTACTTAGACAATGAGGTCTTCTAAGCAGCACCAGCAAGACTTCTGTTTTTTTTGTGGCCCTTAACAAGACGCACTTTGCTTATTATCTGGGGAACCGCTATTTTTGCAACCAAAATAGCTTCCACCATCGCTCTCTTGTGGAAGAGACGAGACTTCCCCTCGTACGAAAATCCTTACCATTGCTACTCGTCCTATAGAATAAAGTAAAATATATAATAAAAAATTTGAACCCAAAATATAAAGATAAACACAATATATTTGAAACAAAAGTAGTTTCAAGAATCATGGCAATCTAAAAGATTAATTGGGCGGTTATCAGTACTATATAGACATGGACGCAGCTTTTGCATATGTTGTGGAATTAGAGTTCGTAAATTTCTATGGTCGAAAGAAGCTCTATTGAAGTCCTAAACGTTATTTATTTATACTTATATAATGCCAAAAACTTGAATGCGGTGTCCTCCCCCTGAAATATTCATTGTATCCTTGATAAATACTATTCTCTTTAATGAGTAAGATGGGGGTAAAACTGTTATCTAATGGGCATAGATGGAAAGCATAGGTTTTTTTTTTTTTTTTTTTTTGGCCACTATATGCACCATTATAATTGGAGATTGACGGAGGAAAAAGAAGAAATTAATGACCACACCTATAAAGAATAAACTAAGATTGACGGAGGTCTGATTTCAAAAATCCCTAAGGACACTTTTGGACTTTCGATTACTAAAGCATAAGTTTATTGGAGTATAATCAAAGCTAAAGCCATCTAAAAACAAATTTGATCTTTCATTGGTCTCAGTTCAAGGAATTTAATGTTTCTCAAAAGTCATCGTGTTATTGTGAATAATAAGTTCAATCTTATAATTTCCCATCACACACCTGGATCTATGTCTGTAAAGATTCATGGATTTATGAGTTTCGTAATGGAACATTTTTGCACCTCCAAATCTAGCGAAATTTAATTTGTCCTTCTTAGCTCTATGTGCTTCCCCCATGTTTTCATTCCTTATTAAGGGCGCGTTTGGTAACCATTCTGTTCCCGAGAATAATTTCTAATCAGAAATGATTTTTTTTTTAATTCTGTTCCCGGGAACAATTTCTGAGCAAAAGTAAGTGTTTGATAACTGCACAAATTTTTTGTGACATCCTAGAATTTCAGCTCTGCTTTCAATTGAATAAATCGGGCATTTCATTGACGCGCCTATAGTGCTATTCTCATAGCTGATCACTCGTGAGATAACTAGACTATCTAGGGAAGTCATTAAGAGATTTTAAGGCAAATAGACTTGAGGATTCGATCAGGAATCGGTTACTCGACCGTGCTCATCTGTCAAGATCATTACGGCACAATTAAAAATCGATTAGAGATCCGAGATAGGTCGGTTTGATCGAGATATGTGGTCAAACGTGGGTGATCCCACTAAATTGTAAAATTCTCATCGATCGGCACTAGTTTGATTTTTCTATCGTTTTGATATCCTATGTTCGTATTTGAAACCTCGAGATTTTCACGACCACCGAGAGTCGCCAATGTGTCGAATGGGTTCATTGTGGATTGAAGAAAATCAACCACGGGTCATTTGCACTAAAAATTTCTGAAAGCTATCGGCTAGCCTAAGTCACGCTAAAATCGCATTGGATTGAAATTAACCACGAATTTAAATCCGATTTCATAAATTGAAAGTTCTATCATGTCACAGGTCATTTTAGGAACGTTGGCTCAACCTCCAAAGGTTTTTCTGCAAACCGAGACTTTTTGAGAAAAAGTCATCATAGGGTCGTTTTTGTCCAGAAAAAGTCAGAGACTGTTTTTGATCGCGCAATTGGGATACAAGTGGGATCAATTGGTGAGGAAAAATACCAATTTGATTGAGGGTTCGACAATTAAAATTTTGAGGGCTAAATTGGGATGATTCAAAGAGAGATTAATGTCCAATTGAGGGGAAATCTTCCAAAATTCGTAGCCCCCCACCACCTAGGACTATTGGACCATTTCAAGTGTTCTAAATGAAGCCTTAGTGGCTGATTTTCAGCCTAGGAAGGTAGCTGGTGGTGGAGAATGGTCAAGGGGGACAAATTGAGAGAAAAATGAGACCAAGTGGCCCCCTTGTCCCCTCATCTCTCCCTCTCTCCCTCACCTGCTGGTCGACCGCCCCTCCTCCTTCCTTCTTGTGCCCTTTAAAGTTCCAGCAAAGCCAGAGAAGACCAGCCGAGCAGCTGTCCCCGCCGCATGCCGCCGTCGCCATTCGCTGCCCCCGAGCTCGCCCGCGCGTGCCTCCGCCTCGCCACGCGACTCTGACGCCTGTCCCGCCTGTTCCGTCATTCCAGCAAGCCGCCTCAACCTTGCCAGGGCTGTCTAGCTCGCCTCCACCGCAGCAGACCACCGCCGGAGCCACCGTGGAGCCCCGCTTGGACCCGTGACCAACCCTGCTGCTATCTCGGCCCAAGAGCAGCCCTTTTTGGCCTCAACCAGCCACCGAATAGAAGCAAAATCGGGTGGGTTTCCGATCGTCCGGGGCCCGCTTTGAGGTGTTCCCGGCCTCGGAAGCCAAGCCCGCTTTGGAGTTTTCCGTCCCCCGCGGCGTTCATGTCGTTTCGAACTGAGCGGTTCGTTAATAAAGTGAGTTTAACTCACTAATCCCTGCTTAGTAAGTTAATTATGCTTAGGGGTTGATTAGTTCAGGCTAAGCTTAGATTAGGCGGATAGTTAGATTAAACTAGCAATTTAACTAATTATGATTGCATATTAGGTGGTTAGAGTAGTGTAGTTAGAGCCTAGACAAGCTCTAATATTTAACTAGAGTAGTTCGGAAATTTTTCGGGCTCGTCTTGGCTTCCTATTAGGCTTTACCGGGCCTAAGTTGTATTTATCGCATTTATTAATTAATTTTCGTATTTATTTAATTATTTATTTTCCGGAAATTAGACCGAGATAGCCGTTGATCGGAATTTCATGCTGATTGCAGTGGTGCATTCCGTTTATTTAATTGACTCGTTATTTTGTGCAATTTGGTCGTATTTTGTGAAATTGGGTATTTATCCCAATTTTTGTTAATTTTTAATAATTAATTGAATATTTACCGGTCGTGGGTTTACAGCGTCAAAAATATATTTCTAGACTGCTGAAACCAGTGGGAAGTTCAATTTTGAAATTATTGCATTTTGGCTAAGGCCGACCGTGTACCCACATACTGCTATTTTTATCAGGTGTGATAAAAATGATAAATTGATTCAAGGATCAAAGTTATATATTTTAGTATCAGCTTTGGGTGAGCTATATATGATTTTACTATTATCGGCTTCGGGTGAGCTATATGCGATTGATTAATATCAGCTTTGGGCGAGCTATAGAAAGTATCAGCTTTGAGTGAGCGAAATAAATTATCAGCTTTGGGTGAGCTATATTATCTATATGCGGTCCTGATTTGATAGGACATTATAGATAGTATTAATTGAGTGGACCGAGAAGTGGTCATGATGACATGTAATCGACTGGGTCGATTGATCGATGATTTAATCTGACTTAATTTGGTGTTATGGCTTGTCCGTATGTATTAATTGAACTGACTTGCAGAAAGGAACTTAGGCTAAGGTAAGTTCTCTGACTCGCGATTGTGCTTAGGTAGCCCTTATGGCGTATTTTCTTCCTAATCAGGTCTTAAGGGGTTGAACTTGCTGAGATGTAATCTCACCCCGTTGTGGGATAAAATTTCAGGCCCTTAGATGGCAGCCCCACCAGAACATTTTGGACAACCAAAGAAATTCACAGAACAGAGTTATCACATTCCGATATAGGGGCACCCTGATGGACTCGAGTATGTCCTAGTGAAGTCCATAGTCTGGGTTGATGCGGGATTATCTAAAAAGGTGCCCCATCAATAACGGTCATGGTATCGCCATTATCATAATGGCCAAAGGGAGGGTCCTATACTATAATATGATATACCTCTGTATATGATAGATGTTGCTTTTGGAAAGGATACGGCAGACCCTAAGGCTGGTTTAGTGGTGGACGCGAAGGACCCCGAGCTCAGTGATCTAGATTCTCCTGAGTACTCAGCAGTAGGCTCTTGGCCGGAGCGTGGAAGAAGGAGAAATCGAGGATGAGAATGACCCGTAGTGGTTTTGAAACCCCGCCCTGTTTGTGAAACTTTATGTGTTTGGATATACAAAGTTCGGTTTGTAATAAGTGTGGTTGTTTTAGGTTCGAAATTTTTATGGCCCTGCTTTCCTATACTATTGTATTATTGTCAGGGGATTTTACATCTGCTTCCGCATGCGTATTTAAAATGAATGGGTTGGCAATGCGTCTTGGGACATCGCTATTATATCGACCAAGTAGGGATGGGCACGGGCTCGGAGGATCGAGACATGACTCTTTTTTTACTCTGGAATAAAAAAAGAACAGAAATGTGTTTGGTAATCGTATAAAATTTTTATTCCAATTCTTTTTCAATTACCTTTTTAGATTAGTGTAAATTTGATATTAAATTCTCATGAACCACTCACCAATATAATTGTCTTCTTATGAGTGAAGAAATCATATTATATTTTATTATATTTTCAATTTCAAAAGAATTCGAATTTAGAATTCTATTCCATTCTAAAATTCTATCAAATCATAGTAATTCTATTGATTAATTATATTTATACCAAGTAATAAAAATGTTAACTAAGCAAATTTTATTAAATAGCAAATAATAAACTATAGTATAAACTATAAATATGAATACTAAATAATAAATTAAAATACAAAATTAAATATGTTATCTATATATAGCAAAATTTCAATTCCTACTTCAAATCATTTTTTTTTAAATATTTTTTTCTTTTTTCTTTTTTTCTTTTTGTCCTTTCTTTCTTCCCTTTTTCTTCTTCTTCAAGGTGGCTAGTCATTGGCTTGGAATGACCGGTGACCGGCTAGACGAGGGCCAGCGACCTCACCAGAGCGTAGCTGGCCCTTGGTGAGGCCATGCCTCGTCGGCCGAGCCTTGGCTGGGCGAGCAGCCTCGCCCAGATCTGGCGAGGCCGGAGCTCACCGATACGTCCATGGCAAATTTACTCCAAACTAATTTTGTGACCAAAAATATTTGTGACAAATTTAATCTCCATTAGTTTTCATTAAATTGGATTAATGCTATGAAAAAGCACAAACTAGTACACATATGACAAACATATGATAAAACTTCAAACTATTACACCTGTCAATTGTCATAATTTGATGTATGCTTTTGTTGACTTTGACTTTGAATGAATCCGCCATTTATTGAGGAGCAAAAGTCGATTCTAATCCCAAAATTAATGCACCACATAGTCCAATGATTTTCCACATTAAGAAAAGTGGATAATTGTCAACTTCGGTTGGTTGGAGTGATGCTTCAAGGAATCATCTTTACTAACCAAATTTTGTAGCAAACTGGCCCACAACTCTCTCTACATATTTAGCAAATCCTGTGGCCTCTAAGTTCAATGACCGACCCAAAAGTCATTTAAAAAAATCTTTTCTTTTTATATTTTTTATATTTCTATGGTGAAGGAACAAAGGTCTTTGATAGTTAAGGCCCGCATTTTTCTTTTCCTTCAAAAAGAGCAGGAGTTAGGTAGTGGATCCCACTCATTTTCTCTTCTTCCCCGAGGCGCCAATGGGGAGAAAGCTCAATTTCGATTTGAACGGAAGGAGTCTGATTTTAAAAAAATCTACAACGAGACTTTTGGATTTTTGTGTTACTAAAACAAAATTTTCGAGGGTATAGTCAAAGCTAAAGCTATCAAAGAACAAATTTGATCTTCCGTTGGTCTCAATTCAAGGAATTTGATACTTTTCGAGAGTCTTATTTTTAACTTATCGAGTTATCATAATTATTAACTTCAACCTTGAAATTTCTTTTTGTCAGGTTCAGATGTACATCTGGAAAGACTAAAGAGCTTATTAATTTTAGAACGGGACCGTTTTACGCCTCCGGGTTCGGATGTACATTTGAAAAGACTTAAGAGCTTATTAATTTCATAATGGAGCAGTTTTGCGCCTTCGGATACCGCGAGATTTTACTTTTCCTCCTTGGCTCCCCCGTGTTGTCCTTATCAAGTATCAATACGTTCAGACCAATAAACATCTATGCCGATCGAAATCCGAAGGTCTTGCTAGTGTTGGTGCGTTCACATCACCCATGCAATTGCCAAGAACTTTTGAGGAGGTCTTTAGAATGACCAGGGCAATTGAGGATTTTAGGATTTTGGACAGGTGTGAGTAGAGCTGTAATAGATATAGTCCTCGGGGACAAGAACGTGCTTACAACTGCAGGTTGTAATCTTTTGGTTTCTAGGTTTTGTTTTGTTTTGTTTTGTTTTGTTTTGCAGTTATTTTGATTTATTTGCTTGGAAGTTTTCTATCTTCTTCCCATATTCGATTATGACAAATACAAAAATTTATCTTTCAACCAAAAAAAGAAAATACCGATGGATTAGGTGGGCCCTATGGAGAATTCACCTGATCTATCGGTGCACAAGTTGGAGTTTACATGCATCAGTGCACAGACAGTACCCCCTCGATGAATACAGAGGGAGAGAGAGAGAGAGCGCGCTATATAATATGTACAGACAAAGACGCGAGTGTGAAGTAATACAAAAAGAACGAGAGAGAAAGAGTTTCTTTTAATATTTTGTTTTAGTCACCGGAAGCAACTCATTGCTCCCCCATCTCTTTAGAAAATCCAGGGTTTTCTACCGGAGCCTTGGCTTCCGCCGGAGCTGCTGCTGAAGTTGTGCGAGCAGATCTCGCGAACCCGTCCCCCGAAACGCCACCGCAGTGCAGCTGATCGCTCCCTCCGTCGAGCCCCGGCGAAGGAACCCGTCGATATTTCACCTCGAGAGCTCCTTGCCGCAGTCGAAGCCAGATCTGAGGTGAGTCTTCAAGGCCCCACTTTTTGGTGTTTAAAAAGAACCCTGGCATTTTGGCAACTTTGATTGGCCGCAATGAATCATTTTTAGTACAGGGATCTCATGGCTTGAAAGTTTTTTCTATCTCTGGCTGCCGCTGATTTGGCTGCTATCCTGTTTCAACTTTTTCCTCGAAGAGATCAAGCGAGATCAATGGAGTGGGGTGCAAAGAGACGGCGCACGGGTGGAAATGATGGAACAGCACGAGGCGCTTCTTCTACTCACACATCAACAGAAGGTCAAGAAGTGGCTACTTCATTGGGATATGACTATGAAGTATTCTTAAGCTTCAGAGGACCAGATACTCGAGCAGGTTTTACCGACTTCCTTTACACTAGTATGATAGATATGGGAATCCGTGCCTACAAGGATGATGAAGATCTCCGAACGGCAGAAGAGTTTGGCCCAGCACTTTTCCGAGCAATTGAGCAATCGAGGATCTCAATACCTATCTTTTCTAAAGGTTATGCCTCTAGTGTATGGTGTCTCAAGGAGCTAGTCAAGATGGTCGAGTGCCGGAAAACAAAGGGACAAAAGATTATGCCCATTTTCTATGATGTGGCACCTGCAGAGGTACGACACCAAACTGGGGGTTATAAAAAGGCCTTTGATTCACATAAAAAGGATAAGCGACATGATGAAGAGACAATACTTGAGTGGAAGGCTGCTCTCAAAGAAGTATCATTTCTAAACGGAAGGGAATTGTCCAACATACACAATAGGTGATTGCTTTAGCATTCCATCTCATCTACCTTGGATTATTAAAACTTGTTGCAATTCATATGGTTTCTTTTTGGGATTTGAGTTAGCCTTGTTGAAATTGAATTCCGTGTTATACTGTAGAAATCATGCTAAGTAATGGCACAAGCCCAAGTTTTTCCCATTTTATTCAAAGCAACATTTTTTTCCAGTTCACTTCATTTTTCTACCAATGCTAATTCATCTATAATAGAATAAATCCTTGAAGTGGCCCATTTCGAATTCAGTTTGGTCTTGTCAGAACTTAGTTTAATGTTTACACAATTTTCTAACTCATTGCCTTTTGCGTCCAACAAACTCAAGGAAAGAAGGTGAGTTCGCAAGAAAAGTTACCCATGAGGTTTTGAGGGAGTTGAAAAAGCGTTATTTGGCCATATCGAAGAACTTGGTCAGTGTTGACAACCACATAGATGCAATTATGGAAATGATAGGTGCTGGGACAAGTGAAACGCGGATTATAGGAATCCACGGGATGGGTGGCATCGGAAAGACGACTATTGCCAAACTTATCTACAATAAGCTTTCACACGACTTTGAGCACTGTTGCTTTCTTCGTGATGTTCGAGAAACATCAAAAAATAAAGGCATTCACTGCTTGCAGAATGACCTCATCTCTGACATTCTCAAAACAAAATGCATAGATATAAAAGACATTGATGAAGGAACTCTTACAATTGAAGAGAGGTTGTCTAATAAAAGAGTCCTTCTTCTTGATGATGTGGAAGAAGAGAATCACATTGATGCACTTGTAGGTAAGCCTAATTGGTTGGGCAAAGGGAGCAAAATTATTATCACTACAAGAAACAAAGAGGTTCTCAAGCCTACCAAAGTGGACAGCCTTTATGAGGTTAATGGCATGAATCCCAATCAATCTCTTCAACTTTTTAGTAAACATGCTTTTAGAAGAGATTCTCCTTTAAATGAATATATCGCCCAATCCAACAGGGCGATAGGCATTGCTAAAGGTCTTCCGCTAGCTCTTGTAGTCATTGGTTCACTTTTATCTGAAAAGAAAAAGTGGGATGAGACATTGAACAAGTTGGCAAAGATTCCTCATGTAAATGTTCGGGAGAAGCTGAAAATAAGTTATGATGCATTAGAAGTTCACCAACAGCAAATATTCCTTGATATAGCTTGTTTTTTCATTGGATATGAAAAAGACGTCGTGGTTCATTTTTGGGAAAGATCAAAATTTTTTACAGAAGAACCTATGGAAGTTCTGCAGAATAGGTCTTTGATAAAGATTGACAAGAATAATAATTTGTGGATGCATGATCAACTCAGAGATCTCGGAAGAGCAATGGTTCGTCAAGAAAGTAACTTGCAAATAAAGAAGCAAAGTAGGGTGTGGGATCATGAGGATGCATTAGAGTTGCTGAGGAGACGTGAGGTAAAATCCCCCATGCAATAAATCTCCAAGTTACTTATGGACATTTTCTTTCAAAAAAATGCAGTTACTTTTTTTGTTCTGTAGCGCCATTGTGACCCACTAAATTAATATTTTTGCTCTTTTAATATTAGATGAATGGTAATACTCAACTCAACTCCTTAAAACGGTAATCTTGAAGCGTTTCCCTTCAGCTTTTTTGTTCTTAAAATTTTCCTTGGGGCAGGGAGAAAAAGGAGTTGAAGCTCTTCGTCTCAACTTTTACCGCAAGGGGCAGCTCCGTTTTACCTATGAGGGCTTTAAGAGCCTTTCAAATCTGAGGTTTCTTCAAGTTGACGGTTTGGTGGAATATTTTGATGCAAAAGAGAAGCTTTTTTGGCATGAATCGCCATTAAATGTTCTTCCAACTAATGTTTCCCCGGAGAATTCAGATCTCCTTCCACTATTACGATGGCTTGCTTGGCATGATATTCCCCCAACATTTAAGATTATGAATTTCTCTATGGAGAATGTGGTTATTCTTGATCTGTCTAAGAGTAGAATTACGTACGACTGGGAGGGGTGGAGCCACATGAAGGTATCTTTTATACTAGAAAACACTCATTATTTCGTTTTATCATATTTGAAAGTAATCTTTGCATACCCAACAACGGGCAGCGCAGTTGGTGTACGTTCTCCCTTCCATCGCAGAGGTTGGGGGTTCGAGCCCTCTCGTTGCTAAAGTGTCTTAAGCGGGAGGTCCTGGTGTTGGGGTCCTGGGCTAGCCTCCCCCGAGGTATTGACGCTTGGTCCGGGGTGCAATGTGCACTCTACGGGCCGTGGGCTGCCCGGTGTAAGCCCGGTAGGCCCGGCGGATCCTCGGTTACCCATTAAAAAAAAAAAAAAAAAGAAGGAAAGTAATCTTTGCATGATTTTTCTTTTCACGAGTGATGGAGAATTTGAAGGTTATGGATTTGAAAAATTGCGATTGCTTGGAGAGAACCCCAACTTTTCTGCACATTCAAATTTAGAACGTTTGATCCTACGGGACTGTTGTAGATTAGTTGAAATTGACGAGTCAATTTGTCAATTGAAAAGCTTAGTTTTCTTAGATGTAAGCTATTGTAGGAATCTTCGAAGGCTTCCGAATACAATTGGAAATTTGGAATCGCTAATAGAATTGAATATATTGGATACGGGGATCAAAGAACTACCTAATTCAATCGGAAATTTGAAATCGCTAAATAAGTTGAATATATCCCAAATGGAGATCCAAGAACTACCTTATTCCATTGGAAATTTAGAATCGCTGATTGAGTTGGATATATCTTATAGTGAGATCAAAGAACTACCTCATTCCATTGGAAATTTAGAATCGTTGATGGAATTGGATATATCTGGCAGTGAGATCAAAGAACTCCCTGATTCCATTGAAAGTTTGGAATCATTAATTAAGTTGGATATATCTTTTACGAAGAAGATCATAGAACTACCTGATTCCATTGGAAAGTTGAAAAATTTGAAAGTAGTGAAGATGAATCATTGTCTCATAAGCAAAATACCGGATGCCCTCTGGACAATTGAGAAGCTCGAAGTAATAGAAGCCAACCCTGTCTATAGCTTTGATGTGGAAATTGGCAATTGCATCTATAGAAATCAATCCCTGAGGATCTTGAAATTGTTCAGAGGTAGAATATACGTAGTACCGAGGCTTCCTGAAAGTCTTACCATTCTAGAGTTGTCTAACTTGTACATGAATACGTTTCCAGGTTTCTCAAACCTGACTAATTTAAAAGAATTAGAGCTGCGGTTTGTGCAACGTGATTCTGATGGAAAATCGGAGGGAGAATCTGATGGGCCTGTGGAAAAAGATCTGCCACGGTGGATTGGGAATTTAAGCAAACTAGAGTCTATAATCCTGTGGTCTCCATACGTGACCGCCTTACCAACAGATATTAGAAGTCTCCTTCCCCAACTCAAGTCACTTACACTCCGGTGCCGTAATTTGCGTTGCCTCCCGAGCCTTCCCTCCACTTTATCAGAATTGGATTTGGAATCTGAATGTGTGGCCGCCTTACCCACGGATATGAGAAGTCTCCTTCCTCGACTGGAGAAACTTTCGCTCCATTGCCCTAATCTGCATTGCCTCCCAAGCCTTCCCTCCACTTTATCAGAATTGAAGTTGAAATCTAAATGCGTGACCACCTTACCCACGGATATGAGTAGTCTCCTTCCTCGACTGGAGGAACTTTCGCTCCATTGCCCTAATCTGCGTTGCCTCCGGAGCCTTCCCTCTAGTTTATGTAGCTTATATTTGTATGATTGCATGTCGGGTTGTTCCATGGAGGGTGAGGATCTATCAAATTTGAAGACACTATCAACTCTTTTCATCAAGGACTGTGCAATCTCGGAGATTCGAGGCGAACTTCCACAATCTTTGGATTCATTGCTGATTTATAATTGTGAATCTTTACAGAAGTTGCATCTGTCAAACTTGAAGGGACTGCAATGGGTTAGAATACAGCATTGCGGGAAATTAAATGTGGAGGCAATTTCTTTGCTTTGCTCGGAGAAGGGGGTCACATTCGAGGGAGACGACAGCTAATCTGGATGCGAATTTGACTACGAATCAGAGGGAGAAGATGACGAATCTGGATGCGAATTTGACTATGAATCAAAGGGAGAAGGTGACGAATTTGGATGCGAATTTGAATATGGATATGAGGGAGAAGACTGACGGATAAGTGCACGTTGCTCTTGAAAGCTTCTTGATCCCCAACCGCAGATCGTTCTCGTGTGCAAACTTCAAACGAATTGAGGTAAGTCATTTCATCATCGACGACTGATATTTTCCTTTTTCTACAATCAATCTCTTTCACGGATATGAACAGAGAAGCCTCACATTCACTTTTTAATGACCTTTTCGTGAGCTAACGTCTGTAAATCAAATGTAATTTGAAATTATGGTTTGGTCTGGTTTTTTCCAGCTATATTATCGAGGGATGGTTTCTCCTTGGTTTTATGTTTCCCATCTGGACGTATGCATCTCGATTGCATTGTTTTTATTGGATATCTAACAAATTATTAGAGATCCTTGTCGATTTGCTTTTTCACATATATCGAAGTTGATAACCTCACTTCACATTTGAGATGACTTCGTTATGCTATAAACAATTAGATGGAATGTGTGCTGGAAGGTCATATAAGTATGATTCTCATCCTGTAAATTTACAATATAACCAACTTGTTGCAACTGTGAAGTAGACAAACCCTCTGTGTTGATATGCTTATGTTCAGTTTATTTTCCTAGAAAGGCATGCTTCTTACTGGGATTTGCAAATGCTAGGGAGAAGTTATAAAATGAAGAAAGACAAATTTTACTTGGGTAGAGGCTTTAATAGTTGGTGCAGCACAACTTCCATCTGTGACAGGAGAGGAGAACTATTTAGCTTCTCCAAGGTGTCATAGATCATCTTAGAGTTAAGGCTAAATTTCAGTAATATCAATGCCTACTGCCTAGGACAAATGATAAGTCTCGGGGTCAGAAATCATGTAAATGGACTTTTGTGTGATCTCCATTATTGCCTGTATTTTCTAGAATTGGTTATGCTTAGGTGATCATCTGTAATAGAAGCCCTTCCATTCATCTCAAATTATACTAGAGGATTCTTTTAGGTTTTAAGATTGACAAGAAGTGTTAAGGGAGACATCTCAAACTACTGCCTTTTTGCCAGTTTCTAATGTTGCTGAGAGGAATTAAAGTTTGAAGAACTTACAGAAATCTTTCTATTCAAGAAGCTGTGGCTAATTGGGCAAATGTACAAATGAAGTACGAATAAAGGAAAATGAAGATCAAATTCAAAGTGAAGTTTTAAGTCCACTTTTTAATTACTTTTTTGTGGGTTGAGCCTGGAAATCTAAAGAAGGTATCAAAGTTGTAGTACCTCGGTACAACCAGAGAGTTCTTAATTATGTCCAGATGTTTGTTTTCTTTTCCTAGTTTGGTTTGGCTTTTTTAGCTAAATTCTCTTTGGATAGTTTCTCCTTCCTTTTATGTTTCCCAGCTGGAGGTACGCATGTCGATTGCATCTTGTTATTTGATTTACGACAATTCATTAGAGATTCTCGTTGATTTGCTGCTTCACAAACTTTGAAGTTGATACCCTCCGCTTTGCATTGGAGATAACTTTGCTATACTCTAAACAATTAGATGGAATGTGTGTTGGAAGGTCATAACACTATGGTTCTCATCCTAGGATTTTACAGCATAATCAACCCATTTTTGCAATTGTGAAGACGACAAACTCTGTATTGATATGCTTATGTTCAATTTATTTTCCAGGAAAGGGTGTGGTTCTTAGTGGGATTTGCAAATGTTATGGAGAAGTTATAAAATGAAGAAAGAGGAATTTCACTTGGCTAGCGGCATCAATAGTTGGAGAACTGTCTAGCTTCTCTAAGTTATTATAAATCATCTTATAGTTGCGGCTAAATTTCGGTACTATCATTGCATAGGACATGTGATAAGTCTTGCTTGGGGTCTGAAATCTTGTAAATCGACCCCTGTGTGATTTCCATAATTGCCTCCATTTTCTTGAAATGGTTATGCCTAGTTGGTTATCTGTAATAGAAGCCCTTCCATTCAACTCAAGTTATACTAGAGGACTCTTTTGGGATTAAGATTGGCACGAAGAGCTAAGGGAGACATCTCAAACAACCAGCTTTTTGTTGGTTTCTAAGGTTGCTGAGGGACTTAAAAGTTTAAGAAACTTACAAAAATCTTCCTGTGCAAGGAGTTGTGGCTAATTGGGCGGCTGTATAGATGGAGACCGAAGAAAGGCAAATGATGGATGAAATTTGATGTTGACCGTGTTCCCTCTCACAATCTTGGGTGGTTAACCCTGTATTCATTTGTTTTGGGGGGTAAAAGGGCTATTTAGGCAAACCTGATTGTGTTTTTTCCCCCTTTATTGTGTGCCCTCAAAAATGCTTATTATATTTCATATGAATGTGTGTTCTCTTGATTGTTATGCAATAGAACTTGTTTATCAGTACCAAATCTTCTTTTATGAGGAAACACTGGAAGGGCTTGTCTAGACACGGAGAAACATTGTGTGCGCTTAGTGTGGTGCTTGAGGTATTCTTGGTTGCTCCTACCAAAACCAGTTCATGGACCTCTCGATTTGAAAATAGCGTTCAATGTAGTCTTAGTCATGAGTAGATAGGCACTCACAACACAAGAAACGTGAAATGCTGGTATTCATGGAATGAACTGTGTTGGAGAGACGACTTTCGCCGAACTTATCCACAATCAGCAGTCACATGGTTCTGACTTTTGAGCACTCTTGCTTTTTTTTTTCTAACATCCGTGAAACTTCAGAGCTAAAAGGTTTTCAATTCTGCAAACTCATCTCCAATGTCCTCAACAGGAAATTGACAGAAATAAGAAATGTTGATGAAGGGATCAAGACAATCAAAGATAGGCTTTTTAGAGTTCTCATCCTTTTTGATGATGTTGACCAGAAAAATTAATTGAATGCACTCATGGGACATCAGTGATATTTGAGCATTACTGAATTCTTCAATGCCGTATATCAAGCGCTGAAGGATCTCGAAATTCTCACTGCTTTTTGTTTGTCATTGAATATCAGTGCTTTTTGTTGATCGAAGGCACTGCCATCCTTAATGTGAGTTGATCGGGTTGAATTACTTTGCAGAAAGGGATATGTGCGATCCCTCTTATCTGGCCCAAATGATGCAATGTCTGGCATCGCTTAGAAGATTCAACCATTTCTTGGAAAATTTAGAAGGCATGCTCAACAGAGGAGTTCATTTTCCAATAAGAAGTGCATGTTGTACTTGAAAGGTCCCGCATCCACAACCAAGTCTATTGTTAAGGAAGATTTGAAACTTAAACAAATTTCTTATTGCCTATGTCATCTCACCAGATATTGATTGTTGTCTTTCTTGGGATCGTTATCTATTATACATAAATTACAATCACACTTTGGTAAGTTGACTTGAAATCTATTGTGCTTGTACATATAGTTATCATTTGCTGTCTTTGCAACCACTTCCTATCTCTAAGATGGATTGCTGTAAACTGCTCATGAAAAGGCACCATGGTTTCTTTTGATCTATTTAATGAGTTTGATTTGGTTTAGATATATTACTTTGTGACGGTTTTGGCTGGCTAATTGAGTTACCAAGTAAAAGACAAGTCAAACTGATGCTAGTGTTACTCCATTCGAGTGCACTGTAGTGTTACTACATTCGAGTGCTTATACTTTTGTCAATTTCCACTTTAGTCTTTTATGTGAGATCCTTGGAGCTTGCTGGTTTGTACTTTAAATTTGAACCTTATAACCCTGCCTTGTGAAACTTTTTTATTCCTTAAACAATGAAGGATCTAGTCAAACGTGTATGTTTAATCCGTGACAAAAGCTCCTCCAATCACTTTTTGGTTACCTAGGAATCGAGCAAACAACAAGAGAGTCCTGTATGACGGCCCAAGCTCTTCCTCACAGTAATAAGTAGGAAAAACTTAAGGGGGTCTTTTTGTAAAGGAAAGCTACCCCTAGCACTGTAACTAGTAGATTTGACGACCATATATCTTTCCTAATGTTTTGGTGTTATACTTCGACTTCTATTGTAATGTACAAACTCGAACTTATCATAGAGTGTCAAGGACTTGATTGGTCTCTAGCACAATGCGCTTTGAATGGCCACAATTGGCAATTTACGCTTTGAAATGATGAAAAAATTTCAGTTTTGCCAGTTTCCGCTAATGTTAATTCCGGCATATCAGAAACAAAAGGTAAGAGCTTATAGCTTGCATTCCAAAGGCTGATCAGATCATTCTTACATGGCTAAGCCAAGATGATATAAATTGTTTACCTCCTAAAAGTTGAAATTCAGTAGAGGTTGCCAATTAAAATGATGGAAACTTCAGACGAGAGCATCATTTGTTTCCAAAATGGCTTGGTTTAACTGTTAATCTGCATAATTTCCTGCCAGGGAACAGTTGAAGTACTTGGTTACGCCAAGAAATCTTTTATGTGCCGACGTGCCAGTAGTAGAAGGTAAGGTCACTGATTGGAAAATTTCTCCCTAAAAATCTTTGTTTCACCTTATTAAACCCGGTTGATCGCCAAACCGTGCAAGTCTTACAGTTCCAAAAGTCACACATCTGACTATTTTGCGAAGTTCAACACGAGTTCAACCCCCAAAAAAGAAAATTAAAAAAAAATAAAAGATGGAAAATAGCAGGGTGATTCAGCTATGGATTGCCCAGCTCAGCATCCACACATCCTCAATAGGTTTTATCGAGTCTGGCAAATTAGATTAACAGGTAAACTTGCGAGCGCATTCATTAACAGGTATCACAGAGTTGTATTCACAAGGATGGTACATTCAGCTATATGCTATTTACATTCCAAGTGAATTTCGGTAGAGATCTGTGCATCTTGTGATGGACATGAAAACAGATCGATGGAATGCATTACATGTACAAACTTCATCTAGAGCTACCAAGTGATCTTCAAGAAATTAGGTGCTGCCTTAGGAGCAATTTACTTTAATTGACTCTTGGCATCGGAGTCTTGATGCAGCCTCAATGCGGAAGCAAAAGCAATCCTGGAAAGCATAAGGTTTCCTTTGTCTTCGCTTCCATATTCTTTCAATCGTGCATCCATGATTATTTTGCACAATCCCCATGTCTACGCCATTAATTCCACACCATAGTAGACTAAATGGTCCGCAAGGCTGTTACCAGTTACCAATGTGTAGAAACACACTTTGATAAGTTGTCTGTAAATATTTCTGGTAATAAAGGATTGGCATTCTCTGGAAAAAGCTGGTCTGTCACATGACTTATTGCACCTAGCATGATAAGTCCACAAAATAATTGCTTGTAACAGGTAGCTACGACTGAGACCACCTCCTTACCTGCTGCACAATGGATCTTCTCTAGAGCCATCACAAACTTTCTCGACCTGATAAACCAGACTACCAAATCCAATGTCAGACAACCATACCTACAAAAAAAGAAGGATTCCAATTACATGTGAACACTGACATAGAAAAGAGCAAAATTATCTCACATCAATATGTTTTATCTGTGCCTGTCATTGAGCTAGTTGCCAATAATATAGGCATTAGCAGACATACATAATTTAAATGAGTAATACCTTATGATTGCACAGAGCTTAAGGCTAGGTCATCAACCATCTTAGAGAGAGAGAGAGAGAGAGAGAGAGTAATACATGTTATCACGCCTCTTAAATTTTGGAGTTGGTACAGGAAACTCATGATAGCTTTACAGGAAAGAGAAGGGTTCCTTATATATTGTAAAAAAGGTCATGAATATTACGAACGCCCTGCTTTGTTAAGAAGATAAAACAGACAAAACTATTAAAATTTATACGCAGAACAAAGTGAGTACAAACATTGTTGGAAAAAATAAGACTTCTCTGGTTAGATAGGTTGAAATAAATGCAAAGCAAACATCAAATGCAGTCAGCGACAATTCCCCAAAATTTATCTGATATTCAGTGGGAACCGAGAATAGTACAGAGTCAAATGAGGCACATTATCCTGTCCATTAGTTATATGTTATTGTATTTGGCATGCTGTAGTAAGACACAAACATTGCATTGCCAATACAAGATCGTCCAAATGTCAAGTAAATCAAGTGAGTGCTGGTCTGGAAAAAAGCAGCTTCAGCACACACAATTAGACAGCCAAATAACTTGAATGTTAATACTTTCGCGAGGGGAAAAACTACCATGCATCAATAACCATATATGGCATTTCACCTATGAAGGTGAACGATAGAACAGCCCTTATCTCCATGAGGGTTGGAAGTCTAGCGTTACTCTGTCTAGAACCCATCCATAATTTTCCCAAAACCAAACCCTACAGCCACAACAAAACCAACCCCACCCTCACCCCCCAAGAAAAGGTGTTCATAATATGGAATAGTGGGATTGGGGGTAAATTTACAACCAAGGCGCATTTAAATACTCAAGAAGCACTTTGATGCTGGTGGGGTCAGTCACATCCCTAAACAAAACATTCCAGGTTCATAGTGAAATTGCACCTTGAACCCCAAAACTTACGGTCATTAATAGCAAAGGAGAAATTAAATCTTAAAATGGGCCACAACGCATGGAAATGGCCACGATGTAAAGAAAAAATTCCAGGTTCATGGTGAAATTGCCCCTTGAACCCCGAAACTTACTGTGATTAATAGTGAAGCAGAAAATAAATCTTAAAAAGGGCCACGACACATGGAAAGGGCCACAACGCATGGGCATGATGGCTTGGGACAATGTTCAGCAAGAAATTAGCAAACAAAATGACATTTTAAATCATCCAAGTGTTCGAACAACATGGTACAATTGCTACTAATACTTCGAGAAAAGGTTTAGTCTAAAGTTCATGCAACCTTATGATCCTATCGTAGGCAACGTGAATGTCTGTATAATCTAAAGACAAAGTTTGACCCTCAAAAATCACAACTTGTCGTGGAGAAGAGAATTAATGGGACATGACTTTGGGGTTAAAACCATTTCTGATACCAGTTCCGCAACGGGTGCCTAGGAACAGGACCACTCTGTCCAATAAAGCGAGACAAAAAGCATAATTTAGACATTTTAGAATTGGCTCTAGCCTATAACATATCTGGCCCCGTAGTCCGACTGAAAAGGAGCTGCTTCTTTTGGTTAGAGAGAGACAGACAAAAACAGCGCGCAAAACACAGATTTAGGATCAACATATTCTAGTTTAAAATGCATTAGTACTTCTAGATTACATGACATAGAATTTGAGCTTCAAGTTCTTGAAAAAGTTGTATGTCGAACATATCAATAATCCCATTAAGTTTCCAGCAAGTAAACTTTGTAATGATTAGTTGGAAGTCTTTATCCACTATATTTAGGTATTCCACCAACTCGAAGCTCCATGGCTTAACATGTAAAACTCGATTCACACAACCAAATATATTGATCATAGGTGGTTCAGTTAAAGGGTCGTTTGCATCCCATTCTGCTCGTGTTTTGTCTATTGGTTGATTTGCCAAAAAAGAAGAAAAAGAGAAAAAAACAAGATGCTGACCAATTGTAAATATAAATATCAAGCCATAGAAAGTTCAAGATATCCAGAGTCTAGACTCTTCAAGGCAGAGTTGGCAGAAATTGCCAGGTAACTCTTAACAGACCGCAACTAAATAAATGGAAGAAGAAAATAGAGAAGAACCAATATCCGAACCATAACAATTTTTTAACCATCTTACCACAAGATTAAGTCCCCAAAAGGATGCCATAGCCCCTCCCATAGAATGCCCTGTCACCATGACGTTGATGTCTCCATATAGGTCCTTGGCTCTTTTAACAGCATCCATAATACCAGCTTGCATTGTCATATTGTTATAAGCATAATAAATCCATGATGAACCTAAGCAAAGACAATAGAATAAGACTGTAACTCATTCCAAATCAGAAGTATCCACAACTTGCAAAGGGCTTATCATCTCTAGAACTCAGCATGGCACCAGACATGCTGGGGTAGTTTATGTCGAGCTGTTTCCAGCAGAGATCTTCAACCCAATGCTATATGCTATAGAAATGAATAGAAGTAATCACTAACTTAAAAGCTCAAACAACTTTTCCAAGAACAAAATTAGTGAAGTATGTGATCTCCTCATGACTCCATCTAAAATTACAAGCACATAACTTTCGTGTCTCTATGGAAATGATTCATTGTTTTCCCTTCTTATGGATAGCAGACCCATGTGTTATGCGTACGTATTAACCATAGGCTACTCTTCTTAGCTTCAATTTTCAGCAAATGCTTCGCATGTCAAATGTAAGAGGAAGAATTGCTAAAGTTAACATGCACGTCTTTGTTCTTGAGTACCTTTGAAAGCTATAACCGCAGCATTAAGGTCCAGACCTCTCCAATATATGCCTACAGGTAATATACATTGATTAGAAATAGAGACAAAATTAGATGCAATTCAAACATAGAGGCATCAGTAGGATTGCCAATTGGTAGGCCACTACAATACGAATTATATACCTATAAGCAGGCTGGACGTCAACATGACTTCGAACCCTTGCATTCAGATAAAAGGGCATTGATAACCACTTAGAAGCTAAAAAGAGAAGGCAGTATATGCCTACAAAATCTCATCACAAGAATTGGCCATTTAGTACTGTACTGGGGTCCTATTCTTTAAGTTTACGCAACCTTAGCAACAATGTCATATTAAAATGTAGTCAAATTACCTTGGTCTGTCCATATCAACTAGGACATGTCCAACTAAAAAGTTCTGTCGAATCTGACATGTAAACCTACAAAATAAAAAGCTTTGCATCTAGTTACAATGTTATTGTATTGAAATGGTGAAACCTGAAGGGTAATAACAACAACAAGCTCTAGGTAAATGATAAAGGCTTTACAAAGTACACTTACAGCAGATGCATTCTCCACCACCATCGTCGCAAGAGTGTGATTGTAAACAGCTTTATGAGCCTTGGAGCTCACTCTAAGTGCTGCATTTACCAGTTAAAAAGAGTTCAGATTGCAAATGTAGTTGCATTTACCAGTTAAAAAGAGTTCAGATTGCAAATGTAGTCACAAGCTCATTCAATTGCAAGCAACGAAGCAAGTCTCCTATGTCTCTAGCAAGCTATTTCGACAATCAAGTGAGAGGAACGCTTCAAGAAAACATCAACTCAAAAAAAAAATATTATGGTATATTCCTGCTGTCCTTGTTTGTGAACTTAAAGAACTATCTATCCAGAGCGATGCAATGAAAGGGGAACAAGTAAACAAGACAAGGCTCCTCTTTCCATAAAGCTACTCCACTGAAACCTACAAGCTATAGTCCATTATTTGACTGGAGAGAAGCTGAATAGCTGATAGTAAATCACTGTGAGACACCCAACAAATTTTATCCCCAAAGTAGAAACAGCAGGATGAAATTTGTATTGAACAAATTTAAGGAAATTCAATCGATCTGACCATATTCCGGCGGTAGCATTGATCCAAACTCGGTAATGCAAGAGCTTAACAAAACCAACCATTATACAACACAACAGAGTCAATCATATGCTTTGAAAACATCCAAATCTACGCCCGAGGGATCATTCAGCTATAGTTTGCCCCCATTCAATCAGCCACTGCAGCCGCACAACATAGCCTATGACTTCCCCCAACCTTAAAATGCCTAATCAGGCCAAATTCACAATACAAATCTCACTTCCCCAAGCTCAAAACCAATGTACTCAACACTAGAGCCTGTGTCTATTCGCACCTCATCACGATCAAAACTCCCAATCCGAATTGAGCCGGAGGATCACAGCAGAAACCGATACATGAACACAAATTGCAATTGACCTCTCGCCCCACTTGCGGCGATCAAGCACGTCAGAACCGTCACTCTCCAACCACGACCTGTTCCGCTCCATATTCTACGAGAGAAACCGATCGAACAGCGTCATCGAGAAAACTACGGCGCGATCGCGTAGCGAGATAGAGAGATCGACCGCGGATCTTTGTCCGTATTGCTCCAATTCCGGTCTCGCAAGTTCGTGGATTTCACAACGCTTGAAAGCTACTGTGACTCGGGGCAAAGGAATGAGAGGAAGATGAATTTACTGATTTTCCTATTTTGCCCTCGGCGTCTTCTTCTGTCGGCGGTCACTTTCGGTGATTTCGTTGTTTGCGTGGGGGTACTGAAGTAAGTTGCGCTAATATTTCAAACTTGGGGTTCTATCGCTCTCGTGTCTCCACATTAGTACTTTGACTCGAGCTTTTTTTTCTCTCTTTTTTTTTTGGATCAGTCTCTCGAGCGTAGTTCAATTAGTTGGGTCCGAACGAGGATTCTGAAATTCGAACAAAAAAAAAAAAAAATAAACCAGTATTCTGAAAAGCCCACTAAAATTAATGTCATTATCATTTGTCTGTTTAATTTATATTTTTTGAGATATTTGCAAAATGCACCCTCCACTTAGAAAGTTTTGGTGTCATATTTTCGAATTCCAATTTAAATCGATCTAATAACTTGAGTTATTCAAACTTGAAAAGAATGTAACCGAACTTGAGTGATTAATGAATTGAGCTTAAATAGCAACCGATGAAACCTACTTTTTCTTGGGTTAGAAAGAGAGTTTAAGAGGATGACTTGCTATTACGTATAGATTCTTAAGTGCTCTCTGAATGCTCGATCTTTTCATTTTTATTTAAATGTACTTATACTATTTTGAGTCGAGTCAATTTGTCTAGAATTTAACTACCATTGATAGTGCAAATGCGTTTAGAACTTGTAGCCATGTGGAAACGTATGGCCTTCTCGAAAATCATGGCATCATCTTGTTAGGAATGCAGACCGTTGAAGAGAAAAAATTTAAAAAGAGGACAAGCGAATTTTTAAGTGGAATAACCCTTTTGGACTCATAAAGAAAACAAAAATTGTAATGTTGCACAACACAATTTCTTCACTATTAGTACTAGTTCAACATGAGAATTACATTTACACCACTAATAATAAAAAGGTTCTACACTTTAAGGGCCTATTTGGTAAACATCTCAATAGTGCCGGATTCGATTTTTGTTCCCAGGGAGTAGTTTTGGAACGTAATCGCGTTTGGTAAAATTTTTGTTCCGGAATGATTTGGAAAGAGAATCAATAATAAAAAAAAAAATTGATTCTTGTTCCAGGAACAAAATTGAGAATAAAAAACTCTTCTTCTTCTCTTTTCTTATTCTTCATCGATCGCCATCCCGCGACCGCCGCCCCCCGCCGCCGGTCGCCAGCAACCGGTCCGGCGAGGCCCACCTAGCCCCGGCGAGGCTTGCCCACCTTGACCGATGGCGGGGCGAGCCTCGCCCTACCGCCGGTGAGGCTCGGCCGACGAGGGCCAACCTCGCCGAGGGGCCGGCGACGCTACGGTGAGGTCGCCGGCTCGAAAAAGAAGAAGAATAGGAGAAAAAAAATTATAAATTTTTTTTAAAAATTAAAAGAAATTGATTTGGAACAAAATCAATGAAAACGATACCAAACACAATTCTATTCTAGAATCGAAATTTTATACGATTCTGACAAAACGCGTTCTTTTTACTCGAATCGGTTCTCGGGAACGGGATAAAAAATAATTATTTATGATCGAATTTATTTCCTAACGAATCGTTACGAAACGCGCCCTAATACCACTTTCCTCTGTCACACTCCACAACTCCATCATTATCTTCCCATAATTCTCTGATTGAATACAAAAGCAATACAATCATCAGCATTGAATATGCATGTAAAAGAATGTATAATAGAATAAAAGGTCCACAAATGGCGAGGACAAAAGTCGCGGGGCTTTTTCACTGGCTATAATAGAGTTTGTGATCATAGACAACAAAAATCATGATATGTTTTTTAAGAACAAAGAGCATGAATGATTTTTTTTCCTTTTGTAAATATTAAAAAAAAAAAAAAACCCAAATGCATGGTACGTGCCAAGTTTGGTGGCTCTCATGAATTTATATTTGTAGTGGGAACACAAAAAAGTCAAAGTTAAAAAAAAAAAATGAAGTTCCAAAGAAATTATCTAATCTTTAGATTTCTTCCTTTATAGGCAATATAGATAAATCAATCCCTCGACTGGCTCAAGTCGAATTTTATAAGCACAGAACAAATTTATACATGACTTAATTTTTCTTACTAAGCATATATGCTACTCGTTCACTTTAAAGAAATGACAAAAAATAGAACATGAAAAGCTTCCAACCCATCTCCCAAGTGATAAAAGAATCATAGTGTTTATTCATGAATTCATAAGTTTAAGTCACGTCACAAGCAAACCTATACCCAGTTAACATTTTAGGTGTTTTCCGTCTCATGTGAAAAGATTTTTTAGATTTTTAGTATATCAGTGAGGTTACAATAATAGACTCGTACACTTACGATTGAACTGTTTAACAATGACTCAAATCGGATATACCTTGATGGATGATCATCCCCTCCTACTCTTTTTATTTATCGAAACAAAAATTCACAACCCATTGTGACTCGGACAGCGAGGCTGAGTCGGATCAACCCCGAGCCGCGGGCTCATCTCGCCGTGAGACAGTCGGTGGCTTCAGTTCCCACGGAGGGAAACGAAAAATACATTTCCCCCGCACCGCCTGGCGGGAAATTTTCGCACCACTAGCATAAAACCAAAATCGAAAAAAGGAAAAAGGAAAAAATTGAAACCAAAACGAAAACGAAAATGAAAAGCAAAAAACAATTCAAAACAGAAAATACACAAAGCCCGACCCCTCCACCCCTGCTTCCTCCCACGTTCGGACATCCGTTCAGATGAATGAAAGGGCTACGATCCTTTCACCATCCCCACTCCCACTCTCTCTCTCTCTCTCTCTCTCTAGAGCAAGCACAGACGACCTCGATGGACCGATCGATCGGCCGGTTGCCGACGTAACAGGCTTTCAGCACCGCCGTGGTGAAACTCTCGAAGCAGCGGGCGTGGCCCGACGGCTCCGATGAGCGACGGCAGCAGCTCAACGGGCCCGGTCGACGAGGAGGAGCTCGAGGCCCGTCGGACGGCCCCGCCCGAAGAGGATGATGCTGCCGCGGCCTGCGGCGCCGACGATGAGGTTCGACGTTCGCCTGCACCGCCCTTGCTGGATTAGTTGAATCATGCAATTTCACTCCAATCCTTAACAAATTCCTTGCAATGCTCCGCGAGGAAACCCCAAGTGTCTGGATCATAACAAATGGCTTCAAAACTTTTCCATAGGAACAAGGATGTCAATAGCACGAGTAAACCGATAAATTGAGAGCTGCAATGCAGACAAAATGATAATAATAAAGAACAAGTTGATTTTATTCATATAAGAGTATTTTTCGCATGGTTAACAGTTAACTGCTTTAATGGTGTACTACGTGATGATAATAACATCCTTTTCAGTATAAACAGCTTGGAAGCAGAATGATCGGCATGAAAGTGAACCTGAGAATTGTATCGGCCGTGCCGGGTTACAATTGCAAGTTGTTCTTTTTCAAGAGCTTCATAACGTCCTGCACGAGTCTAGCATCTTTGTTCTATTTAGCATAATGCTGCATTTCGATACCCCAAGTTAATAGAAGAAATGCGCAAATAAACCAAAACGAAAGAAAATCACTTGATATGATATCATAGACGTTATGCTTCCACAAGGCCTTCTTACCTACAATTTCGTCAGTCCTTGGTTTCTATTTCCAAGGACTAAGTGCGCCGCAGTAATTTAAATGCTTAGGCAAAATAAGGATTAAGAGATATAAACGTTGATTATGTTATGTACTTCCAGCGACAAATTAATTGATGTAATCTCCTGACCAGAGACACTATGAAAATGCAGTTTGATTAAGAATCAGCTCCAACAGATAACCAGTGAAGTTATTAGTTTGTAAAAACATGTTTTGCCCAAAGTAAACGCTCTTTGCTGAGCTTCAGTAATGAAATAACTAACTTGAAGTAGAGATGTCATTCAAGAAATCAAAGGCTCGTAGAGCTAGCAATTTGTCAAAAGATCAATTTACAAAACTAGTGTATGACACATATTAAGTTGGATCGAGCTTAACAGTGCCCAAGTCATAAATGAGATAACAGGTTTGTACATGGAAAATAAAGATGTGACCAATTTAGACACATTGAAGCATGTCGAGCAAGTTAATGCGTTACTCCCACAGGACATGTTCATACACATTTAATAATGCTATACGTACTTTGAATAAAATGTGGTTTCATAAAATTTTATATGAAAAACTCTTTCTTCAGCATGTTATATGTGTCATGGTACTACTTCCTCCATGTTGGAGTTAAAAACTACCATGAATTCAAAGACTTGACAATCTCTACAGTGAAAAAAACAGAAAAGTTGGTTATCAACTGTTGAAACATCAGAACTTTACTTCTCAAATGGAGCAAGAAGTCAACTGACAAATATGCATAGCTTCTACAAGACATCAAAGAGAAGCGTAATCTCCTCTGTTTTTGCAATTTTCAATCACGCCCCGCGTCCATGCATTTGGAGCCATTGTTCTTTTAGGATCGATGGATTCAAGAATTTCGCAATACATCTCCTTCATGATTTCTGCATAATATTATAAGAATTAAATATCAAATAATAACACAATTCATCAAGAGAGCTCACCACACAGTTTATTAAAGAAAGCAAAAACCCGGTGGGTTCCTCCTTTTCAGCACTAGCTCCAGAACAACATGGTAAACTTGACATTATTAAATAAGGGGCTGCAGGCAATCTATAGCCATGAACTGGCCCAGTGAATTTCAACGACATCATATTAAAACCTTTTACTGCCATAAAAAATGCAACTCCATTTTGCATCAACAAGGACAAGAAATAATTCAACCCAGAACTGACATTTAAGAACATGAAGCATTCAACTAGAAGAAACAATTCAACGTGATTAATTTCCCATTACAGAATCATGTCTCCAGCATCAAATTTATACGGAGCAAACACAATGACAACAATAAAAAGATACGTCTCTATATTCACAAGCACAATCCCTGACAGCATGATCATTTCTGATCTATTTATACTCTCCGCTTCAACTTCCTTGCACCAGCTACACATCCCTCAAACGAGTTACTCTGACTTCTTCATCGATCACCAAATTCCTTTTGCCCCCGTGTCTAGACATCGAACTCAACCTAAAAAAGGCCCCTACTAACAAAGAACCTTCACTCTAGCATCTACATTCCACATTGAAATTCCCTAGCGGCAAAAAAGAAAATCCTAATAGACAACAAGCATGCTATCTGCGAAATCGAGGGACTGAGCAGTAGAGCAGAAGGAGCTGTGATTTTGACATGCTTTGACACAAATTTTAGCACATTCTGTGACTTGGTGATCATATGGAGTGATGAATCCGGCTGAGCTGAGCTGAATGGGAGGCTTGAAAATGCGGTAGAGTCTGCAAGCTCTCGAGCCAGCGTGCATGGCTTTGACGCGATTGAATCACAAGTTGACGAGTTCTCATGCCTGAAGGCCGTGTAAAGACTTTGCAGTCCAACATCTGTATTGTCACTGTAAACTGAGACGTTACTAGGCGATTTTCTGGTGAAGTAGAAGCAATTCCACATATAGTTAACAAAACTATGTCTATGTGCTGGTGACTGTGGTTCATTCTGCATGTGAATTTATTAGAAGGGCAATTAAATTGAAGGATTGGGATCGGATTGAATTCTTTTCTACCATAAATATAAGGAATCTCAGGATATGCTGTCAATCTACTGTCTAGTTTTTTTTTTTTTTTTTTTTTGGTAACCCAAGGAACCCGTAAGCTAACGGCCGGCGAGCAAACCAGGGGGAGGCGATTGCGGGACCCACCACCACAAGATTTTCGGTAAGAATCCTGAATGACGCCTCTGGGATTCGAACTTCTCCCCTTCGTGAGGGGGAGAGAGCCCAAGCCAGCTGCGCCACTGCGGGTGGTGGTTACTGTCTAGTTTATTTCTCATCACCTAATTTGTTAAACAGAATTACATGTCGGATATTTTGATTGTCACTCGTAACGTATTCAATTCATGGAATCAAATCACACAGACAATTCCAACTCAGAAATCAAGCTCAAATCAATCACCTAATAATGAATGTGGTCATTTTGTGAGGTAATTGAATCATAACAATGAATCTCGTAAAAGATGCGATCTTTTTCAACAAAATGAGAAAAAAAAAAAGTTTGCACACAAGAGTTGAAGGAGATTCCAGGCAACCCGTGGCTTACATTAGTTCATCAATTGATAGAAATTTAAGTACAGATTACTCCCCAACACAGTCCCAAACCGTGTTAGCTAAGTACATGGAAAAGACAAACCCCCTGATGCTGCCCAGTCACCAAACGTGCCTATTCTGACATTAACTTAATTAGAAAAAATGACCCAAATCATTAAATCTAATGGATAGAAGCGTAGCAGTATCTCAACAGCAGCACTCAATGGTCAGAAAAAATCCTCTCGGTTCGAGAATGGATTTTCTAGGACTCCACTTCTAGTCCATCGACATTTCCTAGTCTTCAGCAACGTCCAGTAATCAAACTGAGAGAACCTAAAAAAATTGGAAGAAGGGAAAAATAAAAGGAAAACTACTCATAGTGGAGGCCATCATGCTTGCTGGTCATGATTATATGATGTAGTTGATTTTCCACCGGCAAATTGACTCCAAGATAGAAATGCACTCTTGAACCGTCGAAGAGAAATTACTCGAGACAGGAGAAAGGCTTACCAACCCCGGCCAACCGGCCCCCTCCTTGTTTTTCAATCGCTACGGAGCATATTAAAATTGGACATAACTCTACCAAATCTTAGTTACCCTTGAATCGGAATTGGGTCACGCGATTCACCTGTTTAGATTTGGTAGTGGGAGTTAGTTGCGTGGGAGTTGTAGTCGGGGTGGTGACGCCGTAATGTTCGGAGTGCAACGTCAACGTCATGAAGCTAGAGTACTCTCCTTATTTCAAAGACAAACCAGGAAGAAGTTATATGCGACAGCCAATAAAACAATGAAGGACATTTTAAAAAGTTGACTACAATAGGGGTGTCTTTAATCAAAGAAGGTGGAGAACTAGCACCACTGTAAACAAATTTTCATAAACATAGTAAGTTTCCTTTTTAAATTCATTTTTTCGGCTTATTTCTTACAAGTGGGCCCAGCGCCTTGATACTAATACATAATCTTTATATGCCTTCTCTAGTTAGGAGAAAAACTTATATCAATTATTGATATCTAAAACTCTTTAGCTCACTAAAGATTAATATCTATACTTTTCAGAATCACTATCCTTTTTTCCCCCCAAAATATATTCGATTAATTATTTTTTTTTATTCCTATCAATGCACAAATGCACAAACTAATAATTCTACTTTATTTATCATGCATTTAGATGTTAAAGTTTGAATCTTTTCTATCTCAAAAGTTATAAATAATCTTATAAAAAGGGACAAAGTTTTATCTTTCCACAAATTCACGGATACAATTTCTTCATATACGTGAATAATATCTTTCGATTCATTAGTAATTTAAATATTTTGTAATAAGAGAATTGTGCCAAATCTTTTAAATAATAACTTTTCGTATACATGCAATGCGGGTACGCTTTTGCTAACAATATTAGAAAGGAACGATATAATTGATCATAAAGATTGTGTAATAGTACGCACAAAAGTTATTGGCTGGAAAGGAAAAATGAGAGGAACAAAAAGAACTGCTTTAAATTAATAATAATAATAATAATAATAATAGAGGGACGACACTGTTATAAGCTTCGAAAAATAATACTTTTGATCTCGCAATTTGACAATATATGCTTGGTTATTTTTCTCTATTTCTGATAATATACACTTAAAAAAACATAATTTATTAATATTTAGAAATATTGCATTCAAGACAAAGGTGAAATAACATTCTTCTCGTCAAAAAAAAAATAACATTCTTAATTTTACTCCAAATTCTAGGACATCTTTTTCTTTTCTTCGATTATTTTCCTACTTCACATAATATATTCTTTATTCATTACCAAGGCCATGACTTATTGGTGTTTATACCGCAGCAGCAATTGCACATTAAAATTTTCTTCCTTCCTCGAAATATGAATTCGACACATCATAGTCATGCATTATTTTATGTGTCTTTGGCTTTGAACAAAGTTTTCAAAAAGACTAGAACTTCAGCATTTTTTTAGGTTTTTTGATATGTACGGTAAAGTGCGTTTGATAACGTTTACGTTCTCGATAACGGTTTCTTTTCAAAAATATGTTTTTCTATTTTTGTTCTCGAGAATAATTTATGAATATTTTAAAGCGTTTTGTAACTATATAAAATTTTTATTCCCAAAACAAAAATATGTTCGGTACGACTCTAAATATTTTTACGACTTAAAATTTCTTTTAATTTATTAATAATTTTATTACATCTTTCTTTGTTCGTTTTCATCTCCTTCCTCTAGCTGGTCGCCAGCCTTGGCCATAGCCCGATCGATGGCCAAGCCGATGAGGGCCGACAAGGTCGTCGGCCTTGGGGAGCCTCGCGGCTACCGTGAGGTCCCCCTAAGCCTTGCAGTGGTCGGATAAGGTTCAACCTCGCCTATATTCGTGATGCCGAGCCTCATCCAACCACCACGAGGCTAGGCGACGCTATCACGGGCAACGTGGACCTCGCGGTGGCCTAAGGAGGCTCAACCAGACCTAGACGAGGTTGAACCTTGCCCAGCCATGGCATGGATCGAGGGGCCTCGTCGAGGGTTGGCAAGGTCGCTGAGCCTCGTCTGGCCAATCCCCAACCATTGCCAAGGCCGCACGATCGGATGGGGGAAGAAGAAAGGAAGAAAGAAAAAGAAAAAACTTATTTCTTGAGTTGTTTTCGGAAACAAAAAATAATTTTGTTTTTATTTATTGTTTCTGTTCTAAATCTATTTTTTTTGGGAAAAAATTACCAAACGTGTTTTTGTTCCATTTTTGTTCTAGAGAACAAAATAACAGAAACATTTATTCTCGGGAGCATTATCAAACGTAGTCTAACAAATCCCCGGGCCATGCAAGCCCAGACATAACACAAACAGGCTTCCTTGGGCCCAAGCCCATGAGGGGCTGTTCCAGGCTAAGCCTATTAACAATAGGGGTGATTGTAGCCTTGTAGTCCGAACGAAAGTGAAGATGGTAAGAGTACTACATGATCTCTCAATGACGATTTGTCATGAATTTAATTATGAAAAGAAAATACTCGTAGTAACAAAAAAAGAAGGGGCAAAAACGGTAAAGATCAATACTGAATAAATTTTCCACCGGCTTCTTTTGACAAAAATGTTGCCGACAACACGAAGGTACGCTAAAGCATTGGCGTGGTCGTCTTTTCCAACATTCGGATGACCCACCTTCTTTTTCCTTTGCTTTTATTGCTTTATCTCTTTTCATCATCACTCTGTTTTTTGTAACAAGATTTTCCTTGGATTCTCTCGGGGCCAGTTTCGCCGTGAATGATGGGATGAACTCCTCAAAAGATGGTTTTGTAGTGGGAGCAAAAGTAAAGACAGTGAAAAATAAATATTTATGCGACTGTTTTTAATTAATTATGAGAATAATAATTTATTTTAAATTATAAAAATTAAATATAAAATAATTGAAAGTTATTGCGAGATTTATTTTTTAAAGAATTTTTAACCCATAATATATTATGAGCATAATAAGAAAGAGCAGTAATAAATAAATTTTTTCGCCATTGAAGTGCACCCTCATGTTTTTAATTTTTTGCCTTGCGGGTTTCTCTCGACTGAAGTCCCGCCGACAATAGCAAGGCACGCGAAAGCATCGGTCACCGAGCCATGCTACCCCAACACTGTACGGACTCGCCCCTCTTTTTTCATGAATGTAATTGCCTTTTCCTTTCCTTGCTTTATTGCTTTTCATTGTCGCTTCTCATTGAATGAACCTCGCTTTATTACAAGTTCCCAAGAAATGGTTTTGTGCTCGTCAAAACCGGCGGGTTAATTATTTTGATAATTTTTTCTTTGCCAACAGCATTTGATATATCATTCAGACCACAATTTCAATATTTTCGAGTGGATTTTCAATGAGGACTTGTATAATAACGTACTTTCGCCGTTTCGTGCAACATATTTTATTTAGTGACGACTTTAATTATTATTCGTTGGCAATATGTGGCTTTTTTTTCAATTTTGTTCCCAAAATTGTGTACCTTTACTCAGCACGCACTTGCTCTCCATCATTTGAAGTTTGACAAATAAAAAAAAATATGGACAGGAATTCGTTCCATTGATCATTCAAAGAACCGCATCCCAGATTGTATCACTTCCAGGACCTTAAAAATTGTTAAAGACTTATTGTCATCATTGAGGTTTTATTTTTTAACAATCTTGACGGAAAATATTTTTGAATCACAAAAAAAAAGTTGGGTTTTGGTATCTCACCAGGCAAAATTTAGACGGAACTTTGTTGGAATGTACTTTTCAATTACTGATATAAATTTGAAATTTTGATGATATAAAAAAAGTTTTGAATAATTAGTCTCATAGCGAATATAGTTTTGGATTTTTCACAGAATTGCCACCTGTTTTCGCTCATCCATTGCCATCACAAGCCCTCACTTTCATGCATGGATCCACCGGTGACGTATAACTCCTCACCCAACTTGTCTACTATACCTCGGTCTTGTTTTTTTCTCCGTGCGGAGCTTGCGATATGTGTCTAATGGAAGTCGCAACAGGCGAAGGTTGCCAGCCCCGCACGGCCATGGATCTATGGTTGCATATGGCCGCGGTGTCGGAGCTCAACTTAGTCAATTCGCTCGATTTTTTGAGCAAAAGAGAAAGGTCCTCAGCCTATTTATCTTTATAATCAATACCAAAAAGGAAAAGAAAATTCCAGTCCAGGAGGGCATTTGGCACCAGCAAAAGGCAAATGCAATTGATGATCTATACAGATTCCAAAAAATGAAAAGGGAGGGAGGAGCAGAGGAAAAGGACGGATCGTGGTTACAGATGAAGAGCGAGCTATCAGGTGTCGATGGTGGCATGGGGGAGTGACGATAATGTGTGTAGTGAAGCGGGAGCCAATTAATAAGAAAATGATTTTTTTCATCAGAAACCTAAATTAATATATTTATAATAAATTTATTCTAAATCAATTATTAAAAATTCAAAATTGATATATTTGTGATAAATTTATTCTAAATTAATCACTAAAAATTTACAATTAATATATTTATGATAAACTTACTTTTTATTAGTTTTCGTTAAATTTTATTATCAAATTATTTGTATTTTTTGTGGTATTAATCTAATTTAACTCAAATTAAGATAAAGTAAATTTGTTAGAAATGTATCCGTTTAGGATTTTATATAGTTAAAAAATTAATTTGAGATAAATTTATCATAAATATGTCAATTTGATTTTTTTCTATTATTATTTTATAATATTAACTCATAAGAAGAAGATGCTAAAACAACTTGGCTTACGTGTTAGGACCGTTTGTGGTCTCAAGTATTAGACAGTGACACACATATCCAGATGAATGAGGTGAATCCTATGGGAAGTTCACCCGATCTACCGGTGCATGAGTTGTGTTCACGAGGGCAATACCTTCTCCGTGAATAGAAATGAAGTTGAGAGTCATATTTCCCCAAACTTATTTTTTTCAATTTTCAGATTCGGAGAGCACGAAAATTGGACAAGGGCGGATTTCCCCAAAAGTAGCCCCGACCGGACCACCCCAACTCTGAAGTGACACTACAATTGTGTGCAGGAAGAGATACAGGTGTGCCTCGTGCAGTGTTACTCCTCCAATCTAGGGGCAAGGTGTGGACAGAGAATCCAGCGAAAGATATATTTATAATTTGCGGTCAGTTAAGTAGTCGAGTGAGGAGTACCTCCACAAAGACAGGATAATTATAATTAAAAAATACAAAAAAAAAGGGGAATTTTTTCTTTTAATATTTTATTTTAGTCACCGAAGGCAACTCGATTGTTCCCATCTCTTTAGGGTTCCACTAATTTATTCACCCCGCAATTGTACTGTTCTTTTTTCAATTGCCTTTTGGTGGCGTAGAGAGAGGGAGAAGAATTGAGTTGGGAAGGGGCCCACTTCTGGTTATTTATTTTTTTTTGTCGAAAATACAAGTGATGTTCATGAAATTCGTGGAAAATACATATATCAAAGAGAGTTGAGGGGGAATAGAGCTGGCCATATGGGTTAAAAACCCATATTATGACCCATTTTTAGTTAAATGGATCATATATGGGTCAAGTGAAAGTTAAATATGGGTAAGAAATAAATCAAGTGAAGGTTAAATATGAGTAAAAAATGGGTGTAAAACACAAAAAAAAAAAAAGTCTAAATGGGTTATAAGGAAACTCATTTTAAAGTTTAAACCCATGGCCTTTTTTTAATTTATAAAAAAAAATTTAATAAAAAATCGAAATTATAATTATTTTTCATATTTCAATTTTTTTTTTTCTTTTTCTTTTTCTTCATTCCTTACCAGCGGTCGGCCGGCGACAGCCTCGCCAATCGGGCGAGATCGAGCCTCGCCCGACGCCGGCGAGCTCGAGCCTCGCCGACGACCGGCGAGGCTCGAGACTCGTCGGATTTGGCGAGGCTCGAGCTCGCCGGTGTCGGGGGGCCTCGGCCTCGCCGTCTGGGCGAGATCGAGCCTCGCCTACGACCGGCAAGGCTCGAGACTCGTCGATTTGGCGAGGCTCGAGCTCGCCCAGTGTCGGGCGGGGCCTCGGCCTCGCCGTCTGGCGAGATCGAGCCTCGCCGCCGCCCGCGAGCTCGAGCCTAGCGGATCCGGCGAGTCTCGGCCTCGCCCGACGACCGGACGAGGCTCGAGCTCGTCGGCGTCGGGCGGAGCCTCGGCCTTGCCGGATCTGCGAGATCGAGCCCCGCCCGACGCCGGTGAGCTCAATCTCGCCTGTGGCGGCCGCCCGCATCGTCGTGGCCATTATTAGCCGAAGGAGAAGGAAAAAAAAAAAGAGAAAAGAGAAAAAAAAAATAATTATTAAAAAATAAAAATTATATTTTTAAAAAATAAAAAAATTAAAAATTATGTATTTTTTAAAAATTTTAAAAATTATATTAAAAAAATTAAAAATTCAATTTTTTTTAAAATACTTTAAACAGAATTATAAAAATTTTCCATTAAATTTGTATTGCATAAAAATGTTTTAACAATAAATAGGTTTTAGCAATACGGGTCGGGTTGGGTATGTGTCGGATACGGGTCGGGTCGGGTATGGGTACTAGATTTCTTTCAAGAATATGGGTGAAAACGGGTTAAATGGATCAAATATGGGTCGACTCATTTTTGACCCGACCCATACTCCGACCCGACCCACCCATTTGCCACCTCTAATAGGGAACCACCCGTGGTGGCGGCGGCGGCGCGTGCAAAAGTGGTGGTGACTCTACGGTGTAGTGGTTGGGCGTTGGATACCAAAAAAAAAAAAAAAAAAAAAAAAAAAAAGAGTTCAGTGGGGTGGGCGACCAAATTCGTAGCTAAGTTGTTTAGCCTTTGTGCTTTGGCTAACCAATCCCCGATCGCATTCGAATCCCGGCTACAATTGCTCTTCAGCTTCTTGGCCCGGTCCACCAGCGATTGTACTTCCCAGTTCAGCGTATCGGAGGAGTTAACACCGTCGACAGGTACACTACAGTCAGACTCAAGTTGCAAGTTCTCTGAAGATCAACGCAGCAGCTTCTGCTTGTTCAGTTGAGCTCCCTTCATTTGTTTTGGAGAACCCGTCCAGTAGCCTTCCGGACGCATCACGGACAACGCAAGCCATAGCCGCTGGAGACCGTCCTCTGTTCGTCTCGTCTCAGGGTGGGTCATCAGAATCTCGAACGAGCAAGGCGTCCAGTGGAACTTCTCCTCTGTTCGTCTTTGTGATCAGCTCGGTTCGGGGTTGATCTGCAAAAGCTCGAACGAAGAAGGCATCCGCTGGAGATCCTCCGCCGTGCGCCTCTGTAGTGGTCTCGGCTCCTCCTCTGTTCGCGACTCTGATGGTCTCGGCTCCTTCTCTGTTCGCATCTATGTTCGTCTCGGTTCGAGGTGGGACTTGGGAAGCTTGAACGAAGGAAACAGCCGCTCGAAAACCTCCTCTGTTTGCCTTTGTACTCGTCTCGGCTTGGGGTGGATCTTCAGAGGCATCGACATTGGTCGAGTACTTTTGGTGTTGGAAGACGTGCACTTTGACAGGTCGCAATGAATCATTCCCATTGATCAATTCTAGTAAACTGGCTCCCGACTCTCAGAATATATTGAACCAATCCTCGCTTCTAAGATTAATGACCACAACACGCCCATTCGCTCCTTGAGATTTGAAACTGCCTTGGCTTCTAGTACTTATTACTCCATCCTGATCTTACGGGCTACCTCTCATCTCTGCTATTCCACCACTCCCCTGTATCTCAAGCTTGAACCCTTCTCGTTGCCAATTCTCAAAATGTTTGAAAACTTTTGGTTGCCCTGTATGGTGACAGTTGCCGCCATCGCTCTCTCTGCTATCCTTTTCAAAGAATTCCTGAAGAAAAGAGCAGGTCAGTCCGCTGTGGAGGGCAGTGCAGATAATGATTCAGCTACAGAGAATGGTACCGCAGAGAGGGCTGCTCGTTCTTGCCCTTCACCACGAGTTGAGGAAACGGCAAAATCATCTGGATATGACTATGAGGTATTCTTGAGTTTCAGAGGACCAGATACACGATCAGGTTTTACTGACTATCTTTACACTAGCCTTACAGATCCGGGAATCGGCACATTTAAGGATGACAAAGACCTCCACATTGGAGAAGAGTTTGCCCCAGAACTTCTCCAAGCAATTGATCAGTCGAAGATCTCAATACCTATCTTTTCGAAAAATTATGCCTCTAGCGTATGGTGTCTCAAGGAGGTAGTCCGGATGGTTGAGAGAAAGAAAACTGGGGGACACAAAATTATGCCCATTTTTTATGACGTAGCACCTTCAGAGGTTCGATACCAAACTGGGGTTTAGGAAAAGGCCTTTCGTTCACACGAAAAGAAGAGGCGATATGGTGAAGAGACGATCAATCAATGGAAGGCTGCTCTTAGTGTAGTTGGGGAAATAAATGGATGGAACCTGCATAGCGAGAAAAACAGGTGACGACTTTTTGCATTCCTGATGTGCATTGTATCATTAAAACTGGATGCATATTAATCGGTTTCTTTCTCATATTTGTGTTAAGTCTTGTTAGAATTGACTTTTATGCTATTGAAGTTATCCCGCAGAAATCCCTTAAATAATGGCACAGTCCCACTTTTGTCCTATTTCATTCCAAACAACATGTTTTTCAGTTCAGGTCCTCTATAAAACGTTTGTAACAAAGGTGATTCATCTACAGTGGAATAAATCCTTAAAGAACATATTTCAATTTTGTCTTGCCAGAACATAATATATTTAAACGCACTTTGATAACTCATTGCCTTTTGAACTCCAACAAACACTAGGCGAGAAGGTGAGTTTGCAAGGAAGCTTACTCGGAAGGTTTTCAATGAGTTGAAACAGGCTTATCTGGTGGTATCAGATTGCTTGGTCAGTGTCGACAACCATGTGGATGCTATCATGGAAAAGATAAGTGCTCAGACAAGTGAAACACGGATTATAGGAATCCATGGAATGGGTGGTATCGGAAAGACAACTATTGCCAAAATCATCTACAATCGACTTTCGAAGAATTTTGAGGATTGTTGCTTTCTGTCCAACATCCGTGAAATGTCAGAACGCAAGGGCATTGAATACTTGCAGAATCAGCTCATCTCTGACATCCTCAAAGACAAATGCGCAGATATAAGAAACATTGATGATGGGATTAAGATCATCAAGGATAGGTTGTCTAATAAAAGAGTCCTCCTCCTTCTTGATGATGTACATGAAAAGAATCATATTGATGCACTTGTAGGTGGGCGTGATTGGTTTGGTAGAGGGAGCAAACTCCTTATTACTACTACAAACAAAGAAGTTCTTGATGTTTTCGAAGTGGACAACCATTATGAGCTTACGGGCATGGATCGTAGTCAATCTCTTCAACTTTTTAGCAAACATGCCTTCAGAAGAGATTTTCCTTTGGACGAGTATATTGACCAATCCAACAGGGTGATAGACATTGCTAAAGGTCTTCCGCTAGCTCTTGAAGTCATTGGTTCACTTTTATCTCGCACTGAAAAGAGAAAGTGGAATGACATATTGGAGAAGTTGGAAAATGTTCCTCACACAGAAGTTCAACGTAAACTGAAAATAAGTTATGATGCATTAGAAGTTCGGCACAAGCATATCTTCCTCGATATAGCTTGTCTTTTCATTGGATGTGATAAAGACGTTATGGTTCATTTCTGGGAAAAATCTAATTTTTTTCCGAAAGAAGCTTTGATAGTTCTACAGAACATGTCTTTAATAAAAATTGAAGAGAATAACAGCGTGTGGATGCATGATCAACTCAGAGACCTCAGAAGAGAAATAGTTCGTCAAGAAAGTAATACAAAAATACAGGAGCAAAGTAGGGTGTGGGATCCTAAGGAAGGATTGGATTTGCTAAGGAAACATAAGGTAAACAACCCCCTCTCAAAAAAAAAAAAGAATATATATATTCCCAGTATTTATGTATATTTTCTAAAAACAAGCTGTTTACTTTTTGTTTTGTCCAATGCCACTATGACTTCCTCAACCTATAATTTTTGCTCCTTTAAGATTACATGATAGACTGAACTCAACCGATTAATATAGTGGACTTGAATAAAAATGCATTTTCCTTTACCCTTTTAAAATTTTTTCTTTGGACAGGGAGAAAAAAAAGTTGAAGCTCTTCGTCTCAAGTTGGACAATCACCAGCGATATCGTTTTTCTTATGAGGGCTTTGAGAACCTGTCACATCTAAAGTTCCTTGAAGTGGATGGTTCGATAGAAAATTTTTGTGTAGAAGAGACGCTTCTTTGGCTTGAATCGCCATCAAATTTTTTTCCAACGAATGAGAATTCATATCTCCTTCCACAATTACGATGGCTTTCATAGCATGATATTTCCCCATTTAACATCACAAATTTTTCCATGGAGGATGTGGTTATTTTTAATATATCTGGAAGTAAAATTACAGATGATTGGAAGGGGTGGAGCCACATGGAGGTATGTTATATGTTAGACAATACTTATTATTCCGTCTTAAGAGATTCGCAAATAATATTTGCATGATTTTTCTTTTACAGGTGATGATGAACTTGAAAGTTCTGGATGTGTCCAATTGCTCATTGTTGGAGAGGCTTCCAGATTCAATTGGAAGTTTGGAATCGCTGATTGAGTTGGATATATCTAATACATCGATCAAAGAACTACCCGATTCGATCGGAAATTTGAAAAAATTGAAAGTAGTGAAGATGAGGGAGAGTAGGTTAAGCAAAATACCCGATGTCCTTTGGTCGATGGGGAATCTCGAACACATAATGGCCTCCAGTGGCGTTTATGGATTTCGTGAGAGGCATTTCCATGTGCAAATTGGCAATGGCATCTGCGGGAGTCAATCCCTGAGGATCTTGATATTGGAGAGTGTGGATATAGATCCACTACCGAGACTTCCTGAAAGTCTTATCAATTTACAAATGTCAATATTACGCATGGACACGTTTCCGGATCTCTCAAACCTCACAAATTTAGAGAAAATGGATCTGGAATTTAGCCAGCCTCATCACGACATGATATCTAATGGGCTTGGGGAGCATCCGATGCCACGGTGGCTTGGGAATTTAAGCAAACTGGAGTTTTTGGCCCTGTGCTCTCATCACGGGACCACCTCACCAACAGACCTTACCCTCCCTCCTCAACTGAAGTCACTTCGCCTCGAGTGCCCTAATCTGCGTCACCTCCCGAGGCTTCCCTCGAGTTTATCCTACTTGAAGTTGGATGGTTGCAAGTCACTTTGCTCGATGGAGGATCTATCGAATTTGAAGAAACTATCATCTCTCCGTATTTCATCCGCCACAATTGCAGAGATTCAAGGTCTTGGTTGTCTGGAGAACCTACGAGATTTGTATCTTCATTCGCTTAGACATGTGAAGATACTACCTGATCTAAGCAATTTAAACAAACTAACATCTCTTCGGGTAGAATATTGTGATAAGCTAGTTGAGATTCAAGGCCAACTACCTCGGTTTTTGGATTTCTTTCGTGTTGATGATTGTGTTTCATTACAGAAGTTGCCCGATCTGTCAAGCTTGATGGGTAAGCAAGCGCTTGTTCTATACAATTGCAAACAATTAAATGTGGAGGCTATTCTTGTTGTTGCTCGGCTGAATCCACGACATTTCAAGTTTGTAGACTTTGAACAGCTGCAAATCCTACCTGATCTAAGTAATTCAAACGAACTCATACGTCTTCAAGTACAACAATGTGATAATCTGGTTGAGATGCAAGGTGAATTACCACAATCTTTAGAAGTATTGGAGATTGATTCATGTAAATCTTTATGGAAGTTGCCTAATCTGTCGAGCTCGACGAGGCTGCGAGAGGTTTCCATAGGTTACTGTGATAATCTAGTTGAGATTCCAGGCGAACTACCACAATCTTTGGAAAAATTAAGGATTTTTTATTGTGGATCTTTGCAGAAGTTGCCTTGTCCGTCAAGCTTGATACGACTGCGAGCAGTTCGCATACAAAATTGTGATAAGTTGGTTGAGATTCAAGGCGAACTACCGCAATCTTTGGAAGTATTGGAGATTTATTCATGTAAATCTTTACAAAAGTTGCCTAATCTGTCGAGCTCAATGGGGCTGCGAGAGGTTCGCATATGTTTCTGTAATGATCTGGTTGAGATTCAAGGTGAACTACCACAATCTTTGGAAAAATTGGTGATTTCTTCCTGTGTATCTTTACGGAAGTTGCCTTATCTATCAAGCTTGATAGGATTGCAAGAGGTTTGCATACTAAATTGTGGTAATCTGGTTGAGATTCCAAGTGAACTACCACAATCTTTGGAAAAGTTGGAGATATATTCATGTAAGTCTTTACAGAAGTTGCCTAATCTGTTGAGCTCGATGGGGCTGCAAGAGGTTCGCATACGCTACTGTAATGATCTGGTTGAGATTCCAAGCGAACTACCACAATCTTTGGAAAAATTGGTGATTTCTTCCTGTGAATCTTTACAAAAGTTGCCTAATCTATCAAGCTTGATAAGATTGCGAGAGTTTTCCATACATAATTGTGATAAACTGGTTGAGATTCCAGGCGAATTACCACAATCTTTGGAAGTATTGGATATTTATGAATGTCAATCTTTACAGGAGTTGCCTAATCTGTCAAGCTTAAAGGGACTGCAAAAGGTCAAAATAATTCGTTGCAGGAAATTAAATGTAAAGGCAATTTCTTCACTTTGCTCAGAGATGTCAGTCAAATCTGTGGAGGTAGACGATGAATATGACTCTGAAGTGGTGTGGAAGTAGACGATGAATATGACTCTGAAGAGGACGAATAAGTGTACGTTGCTCTTGAAAGCTTCTTGATCCACGACAACAAATTGTTTCCTTGTGTTCAAACTTTAAACAAATTGAGGTAACTTATTTAGGGCCTGCATGGTAAAAAGTGTTTCTGTTCCCAGGAACACAAATTTTTGTTTTTTTGTTCCTGGGAACAAAAAGGAACAAAGCGTTTGTTTGCATTTTTGTTCCAAAATTATTTTTTGTTCCTAAACACATTTGGAACGGAAACAAAAAAAAAAAAAGTTGTTTCTTGTTTCGGAACAAAATTTAGGAACACTTTTTCTCTCTCTTCCATTTTCTTCTCTCTTTTTCTTCCTCTTTTCTTCTTCTTTTTTCTTTCTTTTTTCTTTGGCCGGTCGCCGGCCGTCGAGGGCCGGCGACCTCACCGGAGCGTCGCCGGCCCCGGCGAGGCCGAGCGTCGCCGGCCCGGCGAGGCTCGGCCTCGCCGGCCGGGCGAGCTCGATCTCGCCAGATCCGGCGAGGCGAGCTCGCCCGGCCGGCGACGCCGAGCCTCGCCGGCCCCGGATCTCGGGCGAGATCGAGCTCGCCCGGCCGGCGAGGCCGAGCCTCGCCGAGGGCCGGCGACGCTCCGGCGAGGTTGCCGGCCCTCGACGGCCGGTCGCCGGCCATGGCGAGGCCGGCGACCAGCCAAAAGAAGAAAAAATAAAAAAGGAAAAAGAAAAAATAAAAAATAAAAAAAAGGAAAAATAAATAAGAAAATAAGAAAAATAAGAAAGAAAATAGAAAAAATATTAAAAAATTAAAAGAAATAAAAAAATTATACAAATTTACCAAACGTGTTTCTATTCTTTTTATATTTTCGGAAATGCAGTTTACCAAACACGTTTTTTGTTTAAGAATTGTTCCCCCGCGAAATACTTTTTTATTTGCGTTCCCGAAACAATTTTTAAACGAAATGTTACCAAACGCACCCTTAATCTGACAACCAATGTTTTACCTTTTCAGCAATCAAATTCTTTCACATATATGAACAATGAAGTTTCACATGCAACTTTTAATTACCATCTCACGAGTTGATGACTGCAAATCTGATAAAGGTGTTGAAATTATGATACCTCCCTACAACCATAGGGTTCTTAATTATGTACACATATTTGTTTTTTTTTCCTAATTTGGTTTGGCTTTTTCAGCTATATTTTTTGTGGATGATTTCTCCTTGCTTTTATGTTTCCCAACTGGAGGTATGCATGTCGATTGCCTTGCTTTTATTTGCTATGTAATAAATTCGAGAGATCCTCGTTGATATGCTGTTTCACATATATCAAAGTTGATAGCCTCGTTTCTCTTTGGAGATAACTTTGTTATTCTGTAAACAATTAGATGGAATGTGTGTTCGAAGGTCATAAACTATGGTTCTCATCCTGGAACTTTACAGCATAACCAACTCATTGTTGCAACAAGATAGACACTCTGTATTGACATGCTTATGTTCAATTTGTTTTCCAGGAAAGGTGTGCTTCTTAGTGGATTTACAAAGGTCATGGAGAAGTTATAGAATGGAGAAAGACGAATTTCACTTGTGCAGTGGCATTATTAGTTGGTGCAGCAAAATTTCCATCCATTACAGGAGAAGAGAACTACTTAGTTTCTCCAAGGTATCATAAACCATCTTATGGTTAAGGCTAAATTTCACGTGGGTTAGAAATCATGTAAATGGACTTTTGTGTGATCTTCATATTAGTACCTACATTTTCTAGAAATGGTTATTTCTGGGTGATTATGTGTAATAAAAGCCCTTCCATTCACCTCAAGTTATACTAGAGGACTCCTTTAAATTTTAAGATTGACAAGAAGTGCTAAGGGAGATGTCTCATACAACTGGCTTTTTGCCGGTTTCAAATGTTGCCGAGAGGATTTAAAGTTTGAGAAACTTACAGAATTTTTTCTGCACAAGGAGCTTTGCCTAATTTTTTTTTTCATTCTTTTTTTTTTTTTGGTGGAAAGCTTTGGCTCATTGGGCAGCTATACAAATGAAGACCAAATAAACGAAAATGAAGATGGCTTTTAATGTCAAAGAAATTCCCTTTCACAATCTTGGGATGGTGAACTGTGCATTCATTTGTGGAGAGACAGAAACTTTAAGATTAGTGAGGGAAGTCGTTGCCTATGGATGAAATCGTTAAATTTGTTGAGCTCGATGGGAAGTTTTAGTTGAATGGTTAGCCCTTTTTTCGAAGAAAACATTAGAGCAAGGCAGAGGGATTCATTGTGCAGGTTAGGGCATCATACGTAATGTTTTTGGGTGTAAAAGGGTTGTTTAGGCAAACCTGATTGTTTATTAATCTTTTTTGTGGGGCCATAAGAATGAATATTGTACTTCATCCGCATGTATATTCTCTTCATTGACATGCAATGGAACTTGCTTATCAGTTCATGCACCTTTCGATGTGAAAATGGTGTTCAGAATAATCTTGCTCGTGAGTATGATAGGCACTGACAACACAGGAGACACGAATTGTTGGGATTTATGGAATGGTGATGTGTAAAGTTGACTCTCGCCAAAATTATGTAAAATCAGTTTTCACATGGTTTTAAGCATTGTTGCTTTCTTTCTGACAATCGTGATACTTTAGAGCTCATGGGCATTCAGTATTTGCATAATCAACTCATCTCCTATGTCCTCGAGAAAATTAACAGAAATAAGTAATGTTGATGAAGGGATCGAGACAATTAAAGATAGCTATCTTGTAAAATAGTTCTCTTCATTTTTTATGATGTTGACCAGAAGAATCAATTAAATGCGCTTATGGGAAATATCTACGATATTTAGGCATTATGGGATTCTTCAATATTGAATATCAAGTCTTGCAGGATCTCAAAATTCTTAGTGCTTCGCATTCTTCATCATTGAAGATAATCTCTTCCATTGGTCACTTGACATCTCTATCAAGGCTATCTTTCAAAAGCACCGTAATTACACAACTTCCCTTGTCGATTGAAGCTCTTGCAAGCCTTGAATACCTGTCTTTGTAAGAACGTAGATGAATATGGAGGCTTTCAGACTCAATTGGCGATCTGCCATCGCTACTTGAGTTCAATTAACTCCCACACGTGCATTAAAGAGCTACCTGACTCCATGGGAAACATGGAAAGTCTGAAAGTAATGAGTACGAATAATTGTTCCATAGAAAAGACACCCATGCCTTATGGTTGTTGTAAAAGCTTGAAGAAGTAGATGCAGCACAGTGAAAGCTTGCAACTGCAAAATTCAAATGACATTTGCAGAGATTCATCTTTGAGAATCTTAAAATTGACACCGATTGAAACATGCCAAGTGCCAAGGTTTTCTCGTCAGTTTACACATTGATACATTGATCAACGATGACAACATTTCAGATTTCTCAAAGCTGACAAGTTTGTTTAAATGATTTGTATTTGGCCATTTGACAAGATGCTTACCCTGTTGACAATTGTCAACTTGTGGAAGATGCTATGCCATGGTGCATTGTGAGATTAAATAAAGTGGAATCTTTGACCTTGTTGTCTGTTGTTGTAATCACCTGATCAACAAATATTGGTCAGCTTTCTCAACTCAAAAGACTAGAACTCCATTGTGCTAATTTGCTGCGCCTCCGAAGGCTTCCCTCGAGTTTATCTTATAAATCTGTTGAATCTTGCTGGTCGATGAGAATAGCGATGGATCTCTCAAATTTGAAGAGACTGTCATAACTAAGAATGGAGAATTCTGCAATAACAAGATGCAAGGCCTTGACTGTTTGGAGAATCTATGAATTTTGGAGCTCTTTGATCTTGAACCAAGGGAGAGTTTCCCTGGCCCGACTCATTTGAAGAAGTTGAAGTCAGCTGCACTAGATTATTGTAGTAATGTGGATTTTGCTTGTCGCAAACTACCAGAATCTCTGGAAGAAATGTTGATTGAAGGCCTTGCCATCCTTGATGTAAGTTGATCAGGTTCAAATAGTTTGCAAAGAGGGGATAACATGGGTGAGGCCTGACTGTTTCAACTTGAATAGGTCCAAATAATGCGATGTCTGGCATTGCTTAGGAGATTCTACCATTTCTTGAAAACTTTAGAAGAGATGCTCTGCAGAGGAGTACGTTTTCCAATAAGAAGTGCATGTGGTTCTTGAAAGATCCTGCAATTACAACTAGACCTGTTGTCAATAAAACTTTGAAACTCAAACAAATTGCTTATTGCCCTGTGTCGTTGGAGCAGACATTTGTTATTGTCTTTCCCGGAACCATGTTCATTATACTAAATTAAGACAACAATTTGGCAAATTGAAACTTGAAATTTGATGTTCTACTGCCCTTCTATAATTTATTACTGGTTGTTTTTGGAACCACTTTTTACCTTTAAGATAGATGGCTGTAAATTGCTCATGAAATGGCACCATGGTTTCTTTCAATCTACTTCATGAGTTCGATTTGGTTTAGATGTAATCCCTTTTGACGATTTTGGTTGTGAATTAAGTGACCAGTAAAATTCAAGTCAAACTAGTTTTACCATATTTTATCACATAAATTTTGTCAATTTACGCGTTGGTAGTTTATGTAAGATCCATGGAACTTGCTAGGTTGTACTTTAAATTTAAAGCTGATGACAATGAAGGATATATTCAAATGTGTAGGCTTTAATCGATGACAGAAGCTCTGTCATTCACCTTTTGGTTCTCCTAGGAATGGAGCTTCAGAATGTTGATAAGGAGAACCACTCTCCAACGACAGTCCTATATGACAGCCTGAGCTTTTTCTCTTGGCAACAAGCAAGAGAAATTTATGGGGTCTTCCTATGCAAGTAAGCTTTGGCTAACTCCATTAACGCGTAGAATTGACAGCTAGCCCACCAAGTAAAGGAAAGTACAAATGAGATGACAATTTATCTTTCCCAAACCTGCTTTGTGTACTCTGGCTTTTATCAAGGACTTAGTTGGTCTCTCGCACAATGTGCTTTGAGGGGTCATAATTAGCTATATATCCATTTAAACGATGAAGGAAATTTAGTTATTCAGGTTTCCACTAATGTTAATTCCTGTATATCAGGAAAAATGAAGGTAAAAGCTTACAACTCTCGTTCCAAAGGCTAATCAGTGTTTCATGCCAAAAAGCCAAGATGATCTAAATTGTTTACCCCTAAAAGTTGAGATTTAGCAAAGGTTGCCGGCAGAAATGATGCAATACAAGGTCATCATCTGTTTTCAAGATGGCTTGATTTAGCAGTCAATCTGCATAACTTCCTGCCAGGAAACAGTTGAAGTACTTGTGCCAAGAAGTCTTTAGTGAATGTGCCTATAGTAGAAGGTGAGGTCACACATGGAGAAGTGGTCTCCCAAGGCACTCTTTTCTTCACCTTACAAAACCAGTTAAGTCTGGGAAACAAAGCCATAGGCCCAAGATCAGATTGAACGTACACTTGTGAATGCATTCATTCAATGGAAGTCATGGAGTTGTATTTACAAGGATGACACATTCAACTTCATGCTATTTACATTCAGAGTAAATTTGAGTAGAGCTCTTATGCATCTTGTGATGGGTATGGACAACAGATCGATGGAATGCATTTCATGACCGTCATCACAGAGGTCCTTGATGATTTTTGAGAAACCAGGTGCTGACCCAGAAGCATTTTAACTGAAGTTGCTCTTGGCATCAGAGTCTGAAGGCAGCCTCAATGTAGAAGCAGAAGGATTCCTAGAAAGCATAAGATTTCCTTTGACATCTTCACCTCCATATTCCTTCAATCGTGCATCCATGACAATTTTGCATGATCCCCATGTCTCAGCCATTAATCCCACGCCATAGTAGACTAAATGGTCCGCGATGCTGTTACCAGTTACCGATCTGCAGAGATGCACTCTCATCAGTCGTCCACATATATCCCTGGTAACAAAGGACTGACATTCTCTAGAACAAGCTGGCCTGTCACATGACTATTGTGTCCAGCATGACAAATCCACAAACTAATTGCTTGAACAAGTAGCCACGGCCAAAACTACCTCATTACCTGCTACATGATGGGTCTTCTCCAGAGCTATCACAAACTTTCTCAACTTGATAAACCAGACTACCAAATCCTATATTATAGAGCCATACCTACAACAAAGGGAACATTCCAATTACATGTGAACATTGACATCGAAAAGATTATGAGTAGCCACCAGAGAGGCAGGTGGAATCAAATCATTTTCGCATTATCTCACATCAATATGTTTATCCGTGACTGTCTTTGAGCTAGTCGCCAATGATCACAAGCACTAGTAGACAAACAATAATTAAATTGTGTATGATTGCACAAAGCTTCAGACTAGGTTAAGACTAGGTTATCAGCCATCAGGAAGGAGAGAGAGTATATAGCAAACATTATTACACGTCTTAAACTTTAAAATCAGTATGAAAAAACTCATGATGGCTCTTGCAGGAATGAGAATTACTCAAATATTTCTGAAAAGTCATGAGCAATACGGACTACCCTGCTTTGCTATGAAGATGAAAAAACAAAACAGTTAATTTTTATAAGCTGAAAAAGAGAGAGTACATACATCGTCAGAAGAAATAAGACTTTGGTTAGATAGGTTGGAAGAAATCCAAAGCAAATGTCGAAGTCAGTCAGTGACAACTCCCCATAATTTAGATGATATTCCATTAAGATCAAAGCCTTACCTCTCTAGGGAAGTGATGGTAAGTCTTCTGTGGGAACCGAGAATAGTATGGAGGTAAATGAGGCACAATATCATGTCCATTAGTAATACGTATTGTATTTGGCACACGATCACTGTAGCAAGATGCAAACACTGCATTGCCAATACGAGGTTGTCCAAATGTTAAAACCTGAACATTCCGTGCTTCATGATTGACCTGGAAATGATGTGTCCCCAGTTATATAAGTAGATTAGACGAATACCGGTCTGGAAAAAAACAGCTTCAGCACACATAATTAGACAGCCAAATAACTTGAATGTTAATACATCAATGGCACTGTCAGGATGGGCGAAAAAAACAGTACATCAAAAACCATATATCACATTTCACATACAATGGTGAACAATAGAGCAGCCCTTTCTCTCCATGAGGTTTGAAGGTCTAGCATTGCTCTGTCAAGTTCCCATCCACAATTTCCCCAACACCAAACCCCACACCCACAACAAAACCAACCCCACCCTCAGCTTCAAGAAAAGATGCTAACAATATGGAATAGTGGGATTGGGGTGAATTCACAATCGAGGCGTATTTACATGCTGCCACAAGAAGCAATTGGATGCTGGTGGCGTGAGCCACATTCTGCTAATGGCATAAACAAAAAATTCCAGGTTCATAATTAAAATGCCCCTTGAACTCCAAAACTTACAGTCATAAATAGCAAAGGAGAAACTATATAAAAACAGGAGGGCCACAACGCATGGGCATGCTGTCACAATTGAATATAGAACAATTTTCAGCAAGAAACCAGAAAGCAAAATTCAAATTTTAAAATCATTTGTATTAGGACAAAATGTTATGCTTGCTACTAGTACTTCGAGAAAAGGTATACTCTAAAGTTTATGCAACCTATGATTCTATCATAGGCCACATGAAGTTTGACTCTCAAAAAAATCACCGCTTGTCATGGAGAGAGAACAATGGGACATGACTTTGGGGTGGGTACCATTTCTGGTACCAGTTCCACAACAGGTGCCTAGAAAAGTACACTGGGCCACTCTATTTAACAAAGCTGAGACAAAAAGCATGATTTGGACATCTTAGAATTGGCTCCAGCCCAGTAGTCTAACTGAAGAGAAGCTGCTTCATTTGACTAGAGAGAGACAGTCAGCAACAGCGCACGAACCACAAACTTGGGATCGATATATAATCTATCTTAAAATGCATTAGCACTTTAAGATTACATGACATAAAATTTGAGCTTCAAGTGCCTAAAAAAGTTATATGTACAGACCATAAACATATCAACAATCCCATAAAGTTTACAGCAAGTGAACTTTGTAAGGAATAGTTGGATGTCTTTACCCACCACATTTAGTAATCAACCAACTCAAAGCTCCAAAGCTTAACATGTATGACTCAATTCACATAACTAGATACTTTGATAATTGGTGGTTCGTGTAAAGACTGTGTGCACCCCATTCTGCTTGTGTTATGTCTATGGATTGATCTAACAAAAACATAAGAAAACAAGATGCTATGTATGACGAATTGTAAATACAAATATGAGAGCCATAGAATGTTCAAGATCCACTTTAAGAGTCTAGACACTTCAAGGTAGAGTTGGCAAGAGTGTCAGATAACTCCTAACAGACCAAAACTGAGTAGTTGAAAGAACACAATAGAAAAGAAACAAATAAAATTCCCAAGTCCCAGGCATAACAGTATTTCAATTTATCTTACCGCAAGATCGAGTCCACAAAAAGATGCCATAGCCCCTCCCATAGAATGTCCTGTCACCATGACATTGATGTCTCCATATAAGTCCTTGGTTCTTGTAACAGCATCCAAAATACCAGGTCGAATTGTCGTATTGTGATAAGCAAAATAAAATCCATGATGAACCTAAGCAACAATCAATAGATTAAGACTGTAACTCAATCCAAATCAGAAGATTCCACAGGTTGCGAGAGGCTTATCATCTCTAGGACTCACCATGGCACCAGGCATGCCAGGGTAATTTATGTCAAGCTGTTTCCAGTAGAGATCTTCAACCCAATTTTGTATGCTGTAGACATAAATAGAAGCAACCACTAACTAAAAAGCTCAAATGATAAAGAGACGTGACAGAATTTTTCACAGAACAAAATTAGTGAAGTATGTGATCTCCTCATGACTCCATCTGAAATTACAAGAAAGTAACTTCCGTGTCTTGGTGGAAATGATTCACCCTTTTTCTGTTCATATGGATGGCAGTCCCATGTGCCTTGTGTACACATTCACTGAGGGTGCTCTTCTTAGCTTAAATTTTGATCAAATCCTTTGCATGTCAAGTGTAAGGGGAGGAATTGCAAAAGTTAACATGCATACCTATGTTCTTGGGTACCTCTGAAAGCTATAACCATAGCATTAAGGTCCTTGGCCACCCCAACATATGCCTATATATATATAAAATAGTTTAGAAATAGAGACAAGCAATTAGATGCAATTCAAACATATAGGCATCACAAGCGTCCAATTGATAGGCCACCATAAAACGATTTATATACCTGTAAGCAGTGCTGAACATCAACTATCAGTTCTACGACTTCGAATCCCTGCTTTCATATCAAAAAGGCATTAATAACCAGTTCGGAAGCTCATAAGACGAGGCAGCATATGCCCACAAAATCTCATCTTAAAAAATTGGGTATTTAGTACTAAAGATCCATTCTTAACGCAACCTTAGCAACAATGCTACATTAAAAAGTAGTTAAATTACCTTGGTCTTTCCATCACATCTAGGACACGTCCAACTAAAAAGTTCTGTCAAATCTGACATGTAAACCTGCAATGAAAAGCTTTGCATTAATTTACAATTTTATTGTATTGAAATGGTGAACCTGATGCATAATGAGAAGCTCTAGGCACATGCGAATTTTTTTTTAAAGAACACTTACAGCTGATGCATACTCCACCAATATCGTGGCAAGAGTGTGATTGTAAACAGCTTTATGGGCCTTGGACCTCACTTTAAGTTCTGCAATTACCGGTAGATAAAATTTTGGATAGAAATGCGGTCACACTCATTCAATCACAAGCAATGAATCAAGTTTCTTATGACTCTAACAAGCTATTATGACAAATCAAGTGAGGGGAACACTTTAAGGAAGCATCAACTCGAAACAACATTCAGTATGTCTTTGCAGTCCTTCTTCATGAACTAAAGAAGTATTTACAAAATCCAATGCAATCAAGGGGGATACCTAAACAACATAACGCACTGCTTTACCACAAAGCTACTCCACGAAAACCTACAGGCTACGGTCCATAACTCAACTGAACAAAAGCTGAATAGCGATTGTTCAATCACTCGTGAGATGCTCAACATATGTTTTCCTCAAAGTAGAAACAGCAGAGTGAGATTTGCATTTGAACAAATATAAGGAAATTCGATCAATCTGACCCTATTCCAGGCGTAGCATTGATCCATACTCAGTAATCTAAGGGCTTAACAGAACCAACCAAATACAACTCAACGCTCGTCCTTCATATGCTTTGAAAACACCCAATTGTACACCAGAGGGATCATATAGCTATCGTTCTGCCCCATTCAATCAGGTACTCCAGCTCCACGACACAGTCAACGATTTCCCCCGACCCTGAAATGCCTAATCCCCTAAAATCACAACACAAATCTCACCGTCCGTGCTCAAAAACCGACGTACTCAATCCTAGCGCCTTTCTATTCGCGCCTTCTCACAATCAAAACTCCCCATCGGAGAATCAGAGCAGTTGACTGATGCACGAACGCGAAAATTGCAATTACCTCTCGCACCACTTGCGGCAACCAAGCACGTCAGAACAACCATCGCCCTCAACCACGACCCGCTCCGCTCCATATCCTGCAACAGAAAACGGATCCAACAGCGTCGTCGAGAAAAGGACAAAAAAAAAAAAAAACTCCAATCTCCGCACCTTTCATGTACGCAATCAATCGCGCGCGATCAAAACGGCTCGGATGGCCCGGCGAGAGAGAGAGAGAGACAGAGAGATCGCGAGATTCTCGTCCGCGTCGCCCGAATTCGAAACTCGATTCTGGTCTGTCGCGGCGTCGTCCGTGGACTTTTATTATGGCGATTGAGAGCCGCTGCGACTTGTCGGGAGCGAAGGGAAGCGGAGGACAACGACGAAGTTACGCATCTTTCCTGATTTGCCCTCGGGATCTTCTTCTGGTGGCCGGCATATTCGGTGTCCGCGTTCGGTGATTTCGTCGCTTGCGCGAGGGCAATGAAGGAACTTCATCCGAAATCGGGGGGCGTTGAGAATGACTGCGCGGCCGATTTCTTCTGCTTTCAGACAAATTTGGGGTTTTCATCTCTCTTTTGGAGCTTCCGTATGATTTCTTCACGTCAGCACTTTGACTCGCGGCTTGGTTCAAAGTAGAATATTCCCAAAAAAATACACTGAAATTAATGTTAATATTCGTGGAGGTATTATGAAAACGCAAGTACTGCTTCGGACGATTATTTTCGAATTTAAGCTCCAATCAATGTAATGACTCGAATAATTCAAATTTAAAAACAATGTACTTAAACTTGAGTAATTAGCGAGCGGATCTCAATAATGAATCTCGAAACCCATTCTCTTTATTTGAAAGAGAGTTGAAGAGGGTGACTTGCCGTTAGTGTTGATTTTTGATATTTTCACTATACTTACGTTGATGTTTTCTCCATAATAATACGACTTCAATTACTAATCGAAAGATGGATAACAAGAGTTTCCAAAATCAAGACATAAAATCAACTAAAGGGAATGGGAAAGTTTGAAAATCCATGGAGGTGGAAGGGAGCTTATTCGATGGGTCTTTGCCACCCAATTCGCAGCCTGGTTAGTTTCTTTGGCCTCAAAGATGACATTAACATTTGGCAACTAGCCCAAGAGAGATCTATGATCATCGATAATGGACCGAACAACCCATGGAGCTTCCATCCGACCCGCCAAGCATTCCGCTATTGATAGATTGTCCGAGGAAAGTTCAATGCCTTGTACATTTGCACTTCTCAAATCTGCTTGTGCAGCATGCACGACAAGGGTGGAATGAGCATGGGTTTCCTCGATGAAGCCATCCGTGATGAGGCCATGGTTGTTCCTCCAAATTCCCGCGATCGAGCCAACCAAAAATGAGTGGCTCCACGAGCTGTCCACGTTAATTTCGAGGGCATTCTTCGGTGAGGGAGTCCACTACACTAGTAATAGGTTCTTTTTTTAAAGGCTATTCGTCAAAATTGCTCCGTCTATGTATGAGGCAAGGTTGGGTCGCCAAGCTTGGAATACCCAATTATTGTGTACTTTCCAAAGTCTGTATCCACCACTTTATAAAATACTTATGTTGAATCGGACGTGGGAGTTTATATTTTTTAACATAAATATGCTTCTAGAATTTTGAGTTGAGTTGCTTTGTCTAAAATACACGATCTATTTATAACACAAGTACATTTAGAATCGATCACTACCTTAAAAATTAGAGCATTGTTATCTCATAATTGATCAATTGTATATAAGAGTGGAATGAACATGGGGAAATTAAGACTTTACGTGTAAAAGAATATGATATGAGAATATAAATAAGAATATCAATGCTTTGTGGGCAATATATTTAGTAGCTCTCGCGAATTTATATTGATAGAGGAATATTATAAAACCGTAGCGAAATTAGTACACAAAACAAGTGGAAGTTAAGAAAAAAATGAGACTCAAGAGAAATTACTGTGGGGAGTAAAATGATCAATTCCGTAGACGCCAATCTTCAAGACTTTTTCTTTATACGTAGTACAAATAAAATGAATTGCTTGTGTAACCTAGGTCAAACTTTATAAGTACAAAATCAATTCACATGTCGCTCGTTTTTTTCAGGAAGGAATCATAGCCCACCCTCGACCATGGTAACTCAGCAATAAAGGGGTCATGCAATCTTTCGTGGATTTATAATTTCAAATTATATTGAAAGTGAATTTATGAACCGGTTTGTATTTAAGGCATTTATAACATTTTTCCAAACTTTCAACACATTGATATCATCCACAATGACGGGTTCACACATACAAATAGGTTGATAAGGTATTTCTCAAATTGAACGCTATCATGAATGAGTAATCGTAGCATAGTGATCATCCTTATTTTTTTTTTTTTTTTTTGGTGACTCGTGACCCGGCGAGGCCGGACCACCCCCCTGATCCTCGAGCCGCGGGTTCATCCAGCGCGCTGGCCAGCGGTGGCTGCCTTTAATTCCCGCGGCGGGAAATGAAATTACATTCCCCCCCCCCCCCACTCTGACTGGCGGGAAATTTTCGCACCCAGTCGCATATAACGAAACCGAATAAAGGGAATAAAAAAGCCGGAATAAAAAACACCCAACCTAATTAAAAATCATAATAAAAGCGGAGGGACTATTTGAAACAAAATTACGAAAAAGCGCAAACCCTCCTCCCCCTCCTCGCCTCCTCCATTTTTGGACACCGACTCCGATCGAACGACCCCCTCCTCCGCCTCCGCCTCCGCCCCCTTTTTCATTCCGATCGTCGCTTCGGATTTCGATTCGGCCTCTCTCTCTCTCTCTCTCTCTCTAGAACGAGCAGCGACGACCCCGATCGATCCGCCGATCTCCGCCGGAGGCAGGCCTTCAGCGCCGATCGCCATGGCGCGGCCCTCTAGGCAGCAGGCGTCCTCCGACGAGGCCCTGTCGGACGGGTCCGAGGAGGAGGAGCAGCCGCAGCTCGACGAGCCCGTCAACGAGGAGGACGAGGAGGAGCTCGAGGCCGTCGCCCGCTCCGCCAGCTCCGCCGACGAGGACGACGCCCCCCCTCCCGCCGACGACGACGCCGACGAGAATGGCGAGGCCGAGGAGGAGGAGGACGACGATGAGGTTCGGTTGCTCGGCTGCTCCTGTTTGTTCTTTTACTGGATTAGTTGGGAATTTCGGCGCCGGATCTCTCGTTTGCTTGCTAGGGTTTGCGGGGGTCCGGTGCGGCTGTGGGTCTCTCTGGTGTTTTGCGCTAGGAAGTGGATGTGTGCTTCGTGTTTGAATGCGAGTTTTTCAAGAAGTTTTAGAATGAGCGTTGGATATCGGTCGAGGATGTTCGGTTAGACGCTCGAGACAAGTTTCTACTGGTCTCTCGTGATTCTTTTACTGCATTCGTTTCCGCAGATTGGCGCTTGCTGTATTGATCCTCCGCTTTGCTATTGAATTGCGCAGAATGAACACTAATAATACAAAAGTATATACGTATAGATACAGGTACTGTAAGGTTAAATTAGCACAAGAGTTAAAAGCATTTTCGAGGTGAACTTGTTTCTTGCTCTTCATTCGGGGTTTACTATTTTCTGGCGTACTCTTGGTTGGATAAAGAAGAGCGGAAGTTGAGAGTGTCTCTCGCTCGTAGTGAAGGCATGGTGTTCAACCTTCATATTGTGCATGCCAAAAATTATGCCTTTGGTCGGTTGGTTTTTTGCATCTCCATGGCTAGAGTACTTGAGCAGAGCTGCAACTTTTCATGTTTCTAATATTCAAAGCTGATGACTCGGGTTTTCCCCTTTTATTTCAACATTTCCTTGTGATTGAAAGTTTCATTAATCACCTCTCACCATATACAAAGTGGGAAACGATGGCAAACAGAGCTTGTCTATATTGCTCTGCTTCTGTCTTTCCATACACATGACTTCTTAAGTTGGCAAGTGCGTCCGTTCGTCTGAAGTATTGTTAGATTCTTGTAACTATGACTTAATGAGTATCAGAAGTGTTGCCGCTACTTATTTATTTTTGCATTCTTTTTCCTCATTCATTGCACAGGAAGATAATGCTGAAACAGAAGTTAGCAAGATGAAAAGGCCAGGATTCGTGAAATGCAAAAGTTGAAGGAGCAGAAGATTCAGGAAATATTGGATCAGCAAAATGCCGCTATTGACACTGATATGGTGCCTTTCCATTCTAAAAATGACTATTTCTTGCATTATTTCGAGTTCGTTTATTGATTATGCCAGTAACATTTTCTTGTTTTTGAAATAAACTTTCAAGAATAATAAGGGAAAAGGGCGGTTGAAGTATCTTCTGCAGCAAACTGAGATTTTTGCTCATTTTGCCAGAGGAAACCAGTCCACTTCACAGAAAATCAAAGGAAGGTACCATTACCAATGACAATTCTCTCTGTATTTTGTGCATTGCAGATATGATCTCTTGTGCATATGTTCCTTTTGACAACCTGCTGAACAATGTCTATATAGGTCCTAACTTTCTTCATACTTCATAGTTGCTGAATTGGGACTGAAAGCTTTGTTTGATCCTTGACGGGCCTTTTGCTATATATTAATAATTGCCTAACGCTGGAATTCTTTAGAGGAAAGGTGCCTATGGTCCAGTGGTCTAACCCTTGCTAGACTTCCAGTTACATTCGGTGTTAAGGTTCCATATTCAAAGGGAATTGGGATTTGGTAACATTTATGCAAATTAACGATGTTCAATTGTAACCTTATATTGATTGTCCTCTCCCAGTGGACAAATAAACATCTGCTCATCCTTAAGAGTGAAGAAAACATGTTTGTGAAGTTCAAATCATCATTTCCCAGACCATTTCTGTGTTCAGCATTCATGTTTGTTCAGTGACGTTTTTATTTGCTTAACGTGTAGGGGTCGTCATGAATCTAAAATAACTGAAGAGGAAGAGGATGAAGAATGTCTTAAGGAGGAAGAAGATGGCTTGTCTGGTACAGGAAACACGCAGCTGGTGACACAACCCTCTTGTAATCTCTCTCTCTCTCTCTCTCTCTCTCTCCTTGGTTTGATTGAAAGAAGGATAGTCTTTGCTGTTCATATCTCTGCTGTACCCCTGCTTTGACTTGGAGAAGCTGTAATGTTTGCTGCAATTTCAGAATGCTAAATAATGTGGGATCGTGAATGTTCTTGGTGTTGACGTGATTCCTTATCACTAACAATTATAATACTCCAAGTACTTACTTTGGTGTTGACTAAGTAGAGATTTTTGCCATCCCTTCCCGGCCCTTGTCTAGGTGGGAACCTCTTGCACTGGGGACACCCTTCATTGTATTGTTGTCTTGCTCCAGAGAGATTCTGTTTTTTTTTTTTTTTTGGTAATACCAGAGAGATTCTGTTTTGCTCTGATTTATGCAATTATCTTGCCAACAGGATATCTCCAGCAAATATAAGTTAACTGCTTTCTTAAGTTCTATTTGTATGCTTTTATGCAGGTATACAAGGGAAGGTGAGGAATTACTAGCTTGCTGGATTGAATTGGCTCATAAGATTGTATGAGAATGGCATTAACGGAATACTTGCAGATGAAATGGTAGGTCACGGGCTGCAGCATTTAGATGTGTGCAGTATGGAAGCTGGAAAGGCTAGAAGATGCAGAGCTTAGAGAAATTTGCTAATAGAAATTCCAATGATATCTTGGGGATATTCATCTTGTAAGATCTTGAAATTGACATGTGCTGAGATAACCAAGTATCGAGGCTCCCAGAAAGTCTTATTATCTACAATATTCATACCGAGTTGATGATGGCATTTCTGGTCTCTCCAACTTGAAAAGCTTGACAGATTTGTCCTGGGAAAGCCATTAACTCTCTTCCCCTAGTTGATTAGGAACTTGAAAAGATATTCTGCAACTTTCTCATCTCTGGAGAGTTGAACTCTGTCGGGAATTTCTGCAGTGTCTCTCGAGGCCTCCCTCAAGTTTACCGTCCATATGTATTAGACATTTCCTATCAGTGGGTACATTAATAGACCTATCAACCTTGAAGAAACTGTAAGAAGCAGTTACAGAGATTCAAAGCCATGGAAGTCTGGAGAATCTTAAAACTTTGGAGCTGAACGAGCTCCACTGACTGGACAAATTGGCCGACTGAGTGGCTTGAAGAAACTAATGGCTTTTCATTTACAACATCGTAGTGATCTGGTTGACCGGAATCACTGGACGATTTGTCTATCTTCTCCAACAACTTTATCCTGAAGTTTCTAATTTTTCAAAGTGGAACAAATTAAAATGAATAGGCATCCACCCCCAGAGATTTGAAAACTCAACACATTGTAGAGTTGCTTGATCAAATTTGGCAAATTTCTGCAAAAGAAAAAAAATGGACACGTGCTCTGTTGAGTACTTTTTTTTTTTGGATAAGAGGTGCTTCCCATTCTGTTGTACATATGTGTAACAAAGAGGTTTATGTAAATCTTCTTTTTAAGTTGACTTTGCATGTTGACTAGTGATAGTTCTGCAAGTACCCTTGTTCAGCTTTTCTTTGTTTTAATTTGGTTTGGTTTAGATGTTTTAATGGCTTTGAATTGCTAATTGACTTACCTCATGAGGTCAAGTCAAATTATATAAACTCCAAGTGCATTATTTTGTCAATTTAATATGTGATGATTTATTTGAGGTGCCTTATAAATTGCTACTTCGTCTTACTGAATTTGAAACTGGTCGATGCCCATACTTCATGTAGGAGAACTTTAAAGTAGCTATCACAATGTGTATGAAAGCATCTTAGCACTTGTGGCATCACCTCTATGGCAATAACCAACACAAAATTGCGAAATGAAGAAGAATAATAATCTACATAGGTAAACACATGTTCAGTTTGGTTTTTGGGTAAAAGCACATTTCTTAATTGGATTCACACAAGATGAAGAGAAGTGGTAACGATTGTTAAATAAATTAGAGAAATGTTCCTACTTCCAACTTGGTCCAACATTATCTAATGTTTAGGTAAATTTGAAATAATGACCCAATCATTAAATTTCAAATGAATAGAAGTGTTGGCAAAACTTTTTCCAAGTCTAAAAATTTAACATGGAATAATCTTGCACCGTCCACAAGTTCTTATCTTTTTCCCTCTTTTTTATATTTTTTATAATAGATAATCCACAAGCATTAACCAAGATATTGAAGAGCCACAACTTCGAAAACATTATTTGAAATAAAGAACTTTCATACTTGAGATAAGGAGGAGTCTATATATATAATCATTATAATCATTGGAGAGGCTTCACAAAACTTTTGCTAGTCACTAAAGAGGCTTCCAAGTTTGATTGGGAATTTGGAAATGCTAATTAAGTTGGATTTCTAATGGGATTTAACAGGTCACATTAGATTTGTAAGCTTATTACCGGACTTGTTAGTGGCCCAAAATTCTATTACAACACTCATGAATAATTTTTCCCATCTACATTGACGCAAGACTATGCTTACAAATTTGTTTTTTGTACTTTATTTTAAACATATTTTTTTGGTTACCATACAAGTTTCGGATTTTGATGATATGAAAAACAGTTTCGATAATTGGCATTGCAATGAATATAAAGGTTATGAATTTTTAGGGAATCGCCGCTCGAATCTGTTGGCGAGCTAACGTCTTGCCCGCTCGAATCTGTCTTCCACACTTTCATCTCTTTTTTCTTTTTGCACAGAGATCATGCCCTAGGTCCATGGAATTCGCGACCGACAAAGGTCGATGGCCTCGCACAGCCACAGATTTGGGGCTGCATGGCCGCGAGTGTCGGGGCTTGACTTAGTGAGTTCACTCGATTTTCTAAAGCAATGCAGAGAGGCCCTCGGCCCTCAGCCCTAATCATCATTAAAACCAATACCCAGAAAGAAAAAGATAAATAAATTCCTCACCATGAGGGCATTTGGGTATTTTGACAGCAGCAAAAAGACAAATGCACTCGATATCGTGTGCAGTGAAACAAAGGCAAAAGGGAGTCGGCTCCATTTATCTACGATTGTCCAAGCAATCCGTCACTTTGGAATTTTTAATGGTTGTATCACGCCAAACTGTGACGGAAATTTTTTTTTTCAATCACAAAAAAAGTTGGGTTTCGATATCTCATCAGGCAACATTTAGGCTTTTTTGTGAAATTTTTCCTACTCAAGTCAGCTTTGTTTGTTTACTATTGTCAACTCAAATGGACACATTAAATCTTTAACGATCATCTTAGATGAAACTTTGATGGAATGCACTTTTGAGTTGTTGATACAAATTTGGAATTTTGATGATATAATTTTTTTTTTGAATAATTAGCGCTGTAGTGAATATAGTTTTGGAATTTTCACAGAATTGCCACCCGTTTTCGCTCATCCGTTGCCATCACAACCCCTCACTTTCATGCGTAGATCCACTGGTGACGTATAACTCCTCATCCTTTCAACCTGTCTACTATACCTTGGTCTTGTTTTTTCATCCATGCAGAGCTTGCGATCTATGTCTAATGGAAGTCGCAACCGACGAAGGTTGCCAGCCCCGCACAGCCATGGATCTATGGTTGCGTATGGCCGCGGTGTCGGCTCGATTTTTTGAGCAAAGGAGAAAGGAAAAAAAAAAAAAAATTCCTGTCCAGGAGGGCATTTGGCACCAGCAAAAAGCAAATGCAATTGATGTGATCTACAGATTCCAAAAAATGAAAAGGGAGGAGCAGAGGAAAAGGACAGCGGTCGTGGTTACAGATGAAGAGCGAGCTGTCCGGTGTCGATGGTGGTAGGGGGGAGTGATGATAATGTTTGCAGTGGAGCGGGAGCCAACTAATAAGAAAAAGACTTTTTCAAACCTAAATTAATGTAATTATAATAAACTTATTTAAAATTAATTATTAAAAATTCAAAATTAATATATTTGTGACAAATTTATTCTAAGTTAATCATCAAAAATTTAAAATTGATATATTTATGATAAATTTATCTTTTATTAGTTTTCGTTAAATTTTATTATCAAATTATTTATTTTTTTGTAATATTAATTCAATTTAATGAAAACTAATGAAAAGTAAATTTGTTAGAAATATATCAGTTTATGATTTTTTATAATCAAAAAATTAATTTAAGATAAATTCATCATAAATGTGTTTTTCAGTTTGTTTTTTTTTTTTTAATAATATTAACTCATAAGAGAAGATGCTAAATCAACTTGGCTTACGTGTTAGGATAGTTTGTAGTCTCAAGTATCAGACAGTGACACACATATACAGATGAATGAGGTGAATCCTATGGGAAGTTCACCCGATCTACCGGTGCATGAGTTGTGTTCACGAGGGCAATACCTTCTCGGTGAATAGAGATGAAGTTGAGAGTCATATTTCCACGAACTTATTTTTTTCAATTTTCAGATTCAGAGAGCATGGAAATTGGACAAGGGTGGATTTCCCCAAAATTAGCCTCAAACCGGACACCCCAACTCTAAAGTGACATTACAAATACCGATACTCTCCAAGAGCTTTCGTGTCGTATCGGACACTTCGACACGTGTCCGACACTCTCCGACACTTGGTTAACAGGTGTCGGAAAATCCGACACCTGGTCAACTTTCTCAACACTCTTTGACACTCGAGTCAAAATTTTGACATACGAGTTCCTGACACGCGATTCCGATATCGAAATCAATTTAAAAAATTCAATAAATGAGATGTCAAAATATATATATGTGAAAAAATAAAATAAAATAATAAAAATAATAAATTGAGAAAGAAGAAAAATCTAGTATTCTCTTCTTTTTTGACTCCCGCTTCGTGTGATACACAATTCACCCCTTAATTTTTTTTTTCTCATCTTCTAAGATATCTAACATGTAAGTCAAGAATATGGATCACTTATTTTTTCTTCAAGTTTTATGAATTATTGAAACAGAGTTGAATTCATTAAATTGAAATAATGAATGATATTAATAAATTGCGGATTAATATTTTTGGTGCATATTCATTCTAGGCTTATTTATTTATTTATGAATTTGATTCAAATTAATTTATAAAAATTATGATTTATTATGTATACAACGTGTCCCAATGTGTAAATTAATTTTTAAAATTTATGATTTATTATGTATACAACATGTCCCAATGTGTCGGAATTCTTTATTTTTCGAGAAACGACGTGTCGGCGTATCGTGTCGTGTGTCGTGTATCGGTGCTACTCAAACTACAATTGTGTGCAAGAAGAGACACATGTTTGTCTCGTGCGGTATTACTCCTACAATCTAGGGGCAAGGGTGTGGACAGAAAATCCAGCGGAAGATATATTTATAATTTGTACCTCCGCAAAGGCAGGATAATTATAATTAAGAAATACAAAAAAAAGGCGAATATTTTCTTTTAATATTTTATTTTAGTCACCGAAGGCAACTCGATTGCTCCCATCTCTTTAGGATTCCACTAATTTAGGCCCTGCATGGTAAAATGTGTTTCTGTTCCCAGGAACACAAATTTTTGTTTTTTTGTTCCTTAACAAAAAAGAAAAACGCGTTTGTTTGCGTTTTTGTTCCAAAATTATTTTTTTGTTAAAACACATTTGGAACGGAAACAATAAACAAAAAAAAGTTATTTCTTGTTTCTAAACAAAATTTAGGAACACTTTTTCTCTCTCTTCCATTTTCTTCTCTCTTTTTCTTCTTTTTTTTTTCTTTTTTTTTTGGTCGGTCGCCGGCCTCGGCCATGGCCGGCGACCGGCCGTCGAGGGTCGGCGACCTCGCCGGCCCCGGCGAGGCCGAGCGTCGCCCGACCCCTAGCGAGGCTCGGCCTCGCGGTGAGGCTCGGCCTCTCGCCGGCCGAGCGAGCTCGATCTCGCCCGGATCCGACGAGGTCGAGCTCGCCCGGCCAAGGCGAGGCCGAGCCTCGCCCGGCTACGACGAGGCTCGGCCTCGCCGGGGCCGGCCGAGCCTCGCCGTGGCCGGGCGAGGCCGCCGGCCCTCGTCGGCGGGTCGGCGGCCATGGCCGAGGCCGGCCATTGGCCAAAAGAAGAAAAAAAAAAAAAAAAAAGAAAAAAAGAAAAAGAAAAAAGAAAAAAGAAAAAAAGGAAAAAAATAAGAAAATAAGAAAAATAAGAAAGAAAATAGAAAAAATAAAATAAAAATATTAAAAAATTAAAAGAAATAAAAAAAATTATACAAATTTACCAAACGTATTTCTATTCTTTTTATATTTCTAAGACAGTTTACCAAACGCGTTTTTTGTTTAAAAATTGTTCCCAAAGTAGAAATACTTTTTTCTATTTTTGTTAAAACAATTTTTAAACAGAAATATTACCAAACGCACCCTTAGTCACCCCGCAATTGTACTGTTCTTTTTTCAATTGCCTTTTGATGGCAGAGAGAAAGGGAGAAGAATTGGGTTGGGAAGGGGCCCACTTTTGGTTTTTTTATTTTTTTGGTCGAAAATACAGTGATGTTCATTACTTAACGAAACTCGCGAAAAATACATCATGAGCATCAAAACATAACATATCAAAGAGAGTAGAAGGGGATGGGCAACCCAATTCGTAGGTAAATTGTTTAGTCTTTGTGCTTTGGCTAACCAATCCGCGATCATATTCGAATCCCAGCTATAATAGGCTATGGTGAGGCTCGAAAATTTGCCCTTCAGCTTCTTGGCCCGGTCCACCAGCGATTGTACTTCCCAGTTCAGGTGTTAACCCCGTGGACATGTCCACTACAGTCAGACTCAAGTTGCAAGTTCTCTATAGATGTAGGGAGGAGGAAAATTAGGGTTTCAACCAACGCAGCAGCTTCTGCTTGTTCAGGTGAGCTCCCTTCAGTTGTTTTGGAGAACCCGTCCAGTAGCCTTCCGGACGCATCACGGACAACGCAAGCCATAGCCGCTCGAGACCGTCCTCTGTTCGTCTCGTCTCGAGGTGGGTCATCAGAATCTGGAACGAGCAAGGCGTCCAGTGGAACTTCTCCTCTGTTCGTCTTTGTGATCAGCTCGGTTCGGGGTTGATCTGCAAAAGCTCGAACGAAGAAGGCATCCGCTGGAGATCCTCCGCCGTGCGCCTCTGTAGTGGTCTCGGCTCCTCCTCTGTTCGCGACTCTGATGGTCGTCTCGGTTCGAGGTGGGACTTGGGAAGCTTGAACGAAGGAAACAGCCGCTCGAAAACCTCCTCCGTTTGCCTTTGTACTCGTCTCGGCTTGGGGTGGATCTTCAGAGGCATCGACATTGGTCGAGTACTTTTGGTGTTGGAAGACGTGCACTTTGACAGGTCGCAATGAATCATTCCCATTGATCAATTCTAGTAAACTGGCTCCCGACTCTCAGAATATATTGAACCAATCCTCGCTTCTGAGATTAATGACCACAACACGCCCATTCGCTCCTTGAGATTTGAAACTGCCTTGGCTTCTAGTACTTATTACTCCATCCTGATACCTCTCATCTCTGCTATTCCACCGCTTCCCTGTATCTCAAGCTTAAACCCTTCTCGTTGCCAACTCTCAAAATGTTTGAAAACTTTTGGTTGCCCTGTATGGTGACAGTTGCCGCCATCGCTCTCTCTGCTATCCTGTTCAAAGAATTCCTGAAGAAAAGAGCAGGTCAGTCCGCTGTGGAGGGCAGAGTAGATAATGATTCAGCTACAGAGAATGGTACCGCAGAGAGGGCTGCTCGTTCTTGCCCTTCACCACGAGTTGAGGAAACGGCAAAATCATCTGGATATGACTATGAGGTATTCTTGAGTTTCAGAGGACCAGATACACGTTCAGGTTTTACCGACTATCTTTACACTAGCCTTAGAGATGCGGGGATCCGCACATTTAAGGATGACAAAGACCTCCACATTGGAGAAGAGTTTGCCCCAGAACTTCTCCAAGCAATTGATCAGTCAAAGATCTCAATACCTATCTTTTCGAAAGATTATGCCTCTAGCGTGTGGTGTCTCAAGGAGGTAGTCCGGATGGTCGAGAGAAAGAAAACTGGGGGACACAAGATTATGCCCATTTTTTATGATGTAGCACCTTCAGAGGTTCGATACCAAACTGGGGTTTATGAAAAGGCCTTTCGTTCACACAAAAAGAAGAGGCGATATGGTGAAGAGACGATCAATCAATGGAAGGCTGCTCTTAGTGTAGTTGGGCAAATAAATGGATGGAACCTGCACAGCGAGAAAAACAGGTGACTACTTTTTGCATTCCTGATGTGCATTGTATCATTAAAACTGGATGCATATTAATCGGTTTCTTTCTCATTTTTGTGTTAGTCTTGTTAGAATTGACTTTTATGCTATTGAAGTTATCCCGCAGAAATCCCTTAAATAATGGCACAGTCCCACTTATGTCCTATTTTATTCCAAACATGTTTTTCAGTTCAGGTCCTCTATAAAACGTTTGTAACAAAGGTGATTCATCTACAATGGAATAAATCCTTAAAGAACATATTTCAATTTTGTCTTGCTAGAACATAATTTATTTAAACACACTTCGATAACTCATTGCCTTTTGAACTCTAACAAACACTAGGCGAGAAGGTGAGTTCGCAAGGAAGCTTACTCGGAAGGTTTTCAATGAGTTGAAACGGGCTTATTTGGTGGTATCAGACTGCTTGGTGAATGTCGACAACCATGTGGATGCTATCATCGAAAAGATAGGTACTCAGACAAGTGAAACACGGATTATAGGAATCCATGGAATGGGTGGTGTCGGAAAGACAACTATTGCCAAAATCATCTACAATCGACTTTCAAATAGTTTTGAGCATTGTTGCTTTCTTTTTGACATCCGTGAAATGTCAGAACGCAAGGGCATTGAATGCTTGCAGAATCAGCTCATCTCTGACATCCTCAACACAAAATGGATGGATATAAGAAACATCAATGAAGGGATTAAGACAATCAAAGATAGGTGTTCTAATAAAAAAGTCCTCCTCCTTCTTGATGATGTGAATGGAAAGAGTCATACGGATGCACTTATAGGAGAACGTGATTGGTTTGGTAAAGGAAGCAAACTTATCATTACTACTAGAAACGAAGAAGTTCTTGATGTTCTCGAAGTGGACGACCGTTATGAGCTTACGGGCATGGATCGCGATCAGTCTCTTGAACTTTTTTGCAAACATGCTTTCAGAAGAGATTATCCTTTAGACGAGCATATCGACATATCTAACAGGGCAATAGACATTGCTGGAGGTCTTCCGTTAGCTCTTGAGATCATTGGTTCACTTTTACGTGGCATTGACAAGAAAAGGTGGGATATCATTTTGAAGAAGTTGGAAACTGTTCCTCACACGGAAGTTCGAAGTAGGCTGAAAATAAGCTATGATGAATTAGATTTTCGGCAAAAGCGTATGTTCCTCGATATAGCTTGTTTTTTCATTGGATATGACAAAGACCTTTTGGTTCATTTTTGGGATGAACCTAATTTTTTTCCGAAAGAAGACATGGAAGTTTTGAAGAACATGTCTTTGATTAAGATTACGGAGTACAACGGAGTGTGGATGCACGACCAACTCAAAGACCTTGGAAGAGAGATGGTTCGTGAAGAAAGTAATACGAAAATAGAGAAGCAAAGCAGGGTGTGGGATCCCAAGGAAGCATTGAATTTGCTAAGTAAACATAAGGTAAAATCCCCCATTGCAATAAATCTCCAAATAAATTATGGTCATTTTCTTTTCAAGAGAAAAAATGTCAGTTACCTTTTGTGTTCTCTAGCACCATTGTCACCTACTCAACGGAATGATAATACTACTCAACCCCTTAAAATAGTGAAATTGAATAAATGTGTTTCCCCTCAACTCTTTTGTTTTTAAATTTTTCTTTGAATAGGGTGAAAAAGAAGTTGAAGGTCTTCGTCTCCGCTTCTATGATGAGAGGCAGTACCAATTTACCTATGAGGGCTTTATGGAATTATCAAATCTAAGGTTCCTTGAAGTGGACGGTCCAATAGGAAATTTTTGTGCAGAGCATAGGCTTCTTTGGCATGAATCGCCATCAAATGTACTTCCGACTAATGTTTTCCAGGAGAATTCAGATCTCCTTCCAAGATTACGATGGTTGTCTTGGCATAATATTCCCCCAACATTCAAGATTACAAATTTTCCCATGCAAGATGTGGTTATTCTTAATCTATCTCAAAGTAAAATTATGGATGATTGGAAGGGGTGGAGCCACATGGAGGTATGTTATATGTTAGACAATACTTATTATTCCGTCTTATTAGATTCATAAATAATATTTGCATGATTTTTCTTTTACAGGTGGTGATGAACTTGAAAGTTCTGGATTTGTCTAATTGCTCATTGTTGGAGAGTCTTCCAGATTCAATTGGAAGTTTGGAATCGCTGATTGAGTTGGATATATCTAACACGTCGATCAAAGAACTACCCGATTCCATCGGAAATTTGAAAAAATTGAAAGTAGTGAAGATGAGGAAGAGTAGGTTAAGCAAAATACCTGATGTCCTTTGGTCGATGGGGAATCTCGAACACATAATGGCCTCTGGTGGCGTTTATGGATTTCGTGACAGGCATTTCCATGTGCAAATTGGCAATGACATCTGCAGGAGTCAATCCTTGAGGATCTTGATATTGGAGAGTGTGGATATATATTCACTACCGAGACTTCCTGAAAGTCTTATCAATTTACAAATGTCAGTATTACGCATGGACACATTTCCGGATCTCTCAAACCTCACGAATTTAGAGAAAATGGATCTGGAATTTAGCCGGCCTCATCACAACACGATATCTGATTGGCTTAGGGAGCATCCGATGCCACGGTGGCTTGGGAAACTAGGCAAACTGGAGTTTCTGGCCTTGTGCTCTCATCACAGGACCACCTTATTAACAGACCTTACCCTCCCTCCTCAACTGAAGTCGCTTCGCCTTGAGTGCCCTAATCTGCGTCGCCTCCCGAGGCTTCCCTCGAGTTTATCCTACTTGAAGTTGGATGGTTGCGACTCACTTTGCTTGATGGAGGATCTATCGAATTTGAAGAAACTATCATCTCTCCGTATTTCATCCGCCGCAATTGCAGAGATTCAAGGCCTTGGTTGTCTGGAGAACCTACGAGATTTGTATCTTGATTCGCTTAGACAGGTGAAGATACTACCTGATCTAAGCAATTTAAACAAACTAACATCTCTTCGGGTAGACTATTGTGATAAGCTGGTTGAGATTCAAGGCCAACTACCTCGGTTTTTGGATTTCTTTCTTGTTAATTATTGTGGTTCATTACAGAAGTTGCCCAATCTGTCAAGCTTCATGGGTAAGCAAGCGTTTGCAGTATACGAATGCAAAAAATTAAATGTGGAGACAATTCTTGATGTTGCTCGGCTGAATCCACAACATTTCAACTTTGTAGACTTTGAACAGCTGCAGATCCTACCTGATCTGAGTAATTCAAACGAACTCAGACGTCTTCAAGTACAACAATGTGATAATCTAGTTGAGATTCAAGGCGAATTACCACAATCTTTGGAAGTATTGGAGATTGATTCATGTAAATCTTTATGGAAGTTGCCTAATCTGTCGAGCTCGACGGGGCTGCGGGAGGTTTGCATAGGTTACTGTGATGATCTGTTTGAGATTCCAGGCGAACTACCACAATCTTTGGAAAAATTAAGGATTTCTTATTGTGGATCTTTGCAGAAGTTGCCTTGTCTGTCAAGCTTGATAGGATTGCAAGAGGTTTGCATACTAAATTGTGGTAATCTGGTTGAGATTCCAAGTGAACTACCACAATCTTTGGAAAAATTGGTGATTTCTTCCTGTGTAACTTTACAGAAGTTGCCTTATCTGTCAAGCTTGATAGGATTGCGAGAGTTTTCCATAGATAATTGTGATAATCTAGTTAAGATTCCAGGCGAACTACCACAATCTTTGGAAGTATTGGATATTTATGAATGTCAATCTTTACAGGAGTTGCCTAATCTGTCAAGCTTGAAGGGACTGCAAAAGGTCAAAATAATTCGTTGCAGGAAATTAAATGTGGAGGCAATTTCTTCACTTTGCTCAGAGATGTCAGTCAAATCTGTGGAGGTAGACGATGAATATGACTTTGAAGTGGCGGATGTGGAAGTAAGCGATGAATATGACTTTGAAGAGGACGAATAAGTGCATGTTGCTCTTGAAAGCTTCTTGATCCACGACCACAAATTGTTTCCTTGTGTTCAAACTTTAAACAAATTGAGGTAACTTATTTCATCTGACAACCAATGTTTTACCTTTTCTGCAATCAAATTCTTTCACATATATGAACAGAGAAGTTTCACATGCAACTTTTAATTACCTTCTCACGAGTTGATGACTGAAAATCTGATGAAGGTGTTGAAATTATGATACCTCCCTACAACCACAGGGTTCTTAATTATGTACACATATTTGTTTTCTTTTCCTAGTTTGGTTTGGCTTTTTCAGCTATATTTTCTGTGGATGATTTCTCCTTACTTTTATGTTTCCCAGCTGGAGGTATGCATGTCGATTGCCTCGCTTTTATTTGATATGTAATAAATTCGTAGAGATCCTTGTTGATCTGCTGTTTCACATATATCAAAGTTGATAGCCTCGTTTCTCTTTGGAGATAACTTTGTTATTCTGTAAACAATTAGATGGAATGTGTGTTGGAAGGTCATAAACTATGGTTCTCATCCTGGAACTTTACAGCATAACCAACTCATTGTTGCAACGGTGAAGAAGATAGACACTCTGTATTGACATGCTTATGTTCAATTTGTTTTCCAGGAAAGGTGTGCTTCTTAGTGGATTTACAAAGGTCATGGAGAAGTTATAAAATGGAGAAAGACGAATTTCACTTGTGCAGTGGCATTAAAAGTTGGTGCAGCAAAATTTTCATCCATTACAGGAGAAGAGAACTACTTAGCTTCTCCAAGGTATCATAAACCATCTTATGGTTAAGGATAAATTTCATAAGTAGTGGTGCGTAGGGCATATAATTAGTCTCATGTGGGTCAGAAATCATGTAAATGGACTTTTGTGTGATCTTCATATTAGTACCTACATTTTCTAGAAATGGTTATGCCTGGGTGATTATCTGTAATAGAAGCCCTTCCATTCATTTCAAGTTATACTAGAGGACTCCTTTATATTTTAAGATTGACAAGAAGTGCTAAGGGAGACGTCTCATACAACTGGCTTTTTGCCGGTTTCAAATGTTGTCGAGAGGATTTAAAGTTTGAGAAACTTACAGAAATTTTCTGCACAAGGAGCTTTGCCTAATTTTTTTATTTTATTTTATTTTATTTTTGGTGGAAAGCTTTGGCTCATTGGGAAGCTGTACAAATGAAGACCAAATAAACGAAAATGAAGATGGCTTTTAATGTCAACGAAATTCCCTTTCACAATCTTGGGATGGTGAACTGTGCATTCATCTGTGGAGAGACAGAAACTTGAAGATTAGTGAGGGAAGTCGTTGCCTATGGATGAAATCGTTAAATTTGTTGAACTCGATGGAAAGTTTTAGTTGTTTTGAAGGAAACATTAGAGCAAGGCAAAGGGATTCATTGTGCAGGTTGGGGCATCATACGTAATGTTTTTGGGTGTAAAAGGGTTATTTAGGCAAACCTAATTGTTTATTAATCTTTTTTGTGGGGCCATAAGAATGAATATTGTACTTCATCCGCATGTATGTTCTCTTCATTGACATGCAATGGAACTTGCTTATCAGTTCATGCACCTTTCGATGTGAAAATGGTGTTCAGAATAGTCTTACTCGTGAGTATGATAGGCACTCACAACACAGGAGACACGAATTCGTTGGGATTCATGGAATGGTGATGTGTAAAGTTGACTCTCGCCAAAATGATGTAAAATCAGTTTTCACATGGTTTTAAACATTGTTGCTTTCTTTCTGACAATCGTGATACTTTAGAGCTCATGGCATTCAGTATTTGCAGAATCAACTCATCTCCTATGTCCTCAAGAGGAAATTGACAGAAATAAGTAATGTTGATGAAGGGATCAAGACAATTAAAGATAGCTATCTTGTAAAAGAGTTCTCTTCATTTTTTATGATGTTGACCAGAAGAATCAATTAAATGCGCTTACGGGAAATATCTACGATATTTAGGCATTATTGGATTCTTCAATATTGAATATCAAGTCTTGCGGGATCTCAAAATTCGTAGTGCTTCGCATTGTTCATCATTGAAGATAATCTCTTCCATTGGTCACTTGACATCGCTATCAAGGCTATCTTTCAAAAGCACCGTAATTACACAACTTCCCTTGTCGATTGAAGCTCTTGCAAGCCTTGAATACCTGTCTTTGTAAGAACGTAGATGAATATAGAGGCTTTCAGACTCAATTGGCGATCTGCAATCGCTACTTGAGTTCAATTAACTCCCACATGTGCATTAAAGAGCTACCTGACTCCATGGGAAACATGGAAAGTCTGAAAGTAATGAGAACGAATAATTGTTCCATGGAAAAGACACCTAGTGCCTTATGGTTGCTATAAAAGCTTGAAGAAATAGATGCAGCACAGTGAAAGCTTGCAACTGCAAAATTCAATTGACATTTGCAGAGATTCATCTTTGAGAATCTTGAAATTGACACTAATTGAAACATGCCAAGTGCCAAGGCGTTCTCGTCAGTTTACACATTGATACATCGATCATCGATGACAACATTTCAAATTTCTCAAAGATGACAAGTTTAAATGATTTGTATTTGGGCATTTGACAAGATGCTTACCCTATTGACAATTGTCAACTTGTGAAAGATGCTATGCCATGGTGCATTGTGAGATTAAATAAAGTGGAATCTTTGACCTTGTTGTCTACTGTTGTAATCACTTGATCAACAAATATTGGTCAGCTTTCTCAACTCAAAAGACTAGAACTCCGTTGCTCTAATTTGCTGCGCCTCCGAAGGCTTCCCTCGAGTTTATCTTATTTACGTGTTGAATCTTGTTGGTGGATGAGAATAGCGATGGATCTCTCAAATTTGAAGAGACTGTCATAACTAAGAATGGAGAATTCTGCAATAACAAAGATTCAAGGCCTTGACTATTTGGAGAATCTATGAATTCTGGAGCTCTTTGATCTTGAACCAAGGGAGAGTTTCCCTGACCCGACTCATTTGAAGAAGTTGAAGTCAGCCGCACTAGATTATTGTAGTAATGTGGATTTTGCTTGTCGCAAACTACCAGAATCTCTGGAAGAATTGTCGATTGAAGGCCCTACGATCCTTGATGTAAGTTGATCAGGTTCAAATAGTTTGCAAAGAGGGGATAACATGGGTGAGACCTGACTGTTTCAATTTGAATAGGTCCAAATAATGCGATGTCTGGCATTGCTTAGGAGATTCTACCATTTCTTGAAAACTTTAGAAGAGATGCTTTGCAGAGGAGTACATTTTCCAATAAGAAGTGCATGTGGTTCTTGAAAGGTCCTGCAATTACAACCAGATCTGTTGTCAATAAAACTTTGAAACTAACAAATCGCTTATTGCCTTGTGTCGTTTGAGCAGACATTTGTTACTGTCTTTCCCGGAACCATGTTCATTATACTAAATTAAGATGACAATTTGGCAAATTGACTTGAAATCTGATGTTCTATTGCCCTTCTGTAGTTTATTACTGCTTGTTTTTGGAACCACTTTTTACCTTTAAGATAGATGGCTATAAATTGCTCATGAAATGGCACCATGGTTTCTTTCAATCTACTTCATGAGTTCGATTTGGTTTAGATGTAATCCCTTTTGACAATTTTGGTTGTAAATTAAGTGACCAGTAAAATTCAAGTCAAACTAGTTTTACCATATTTTATCACATAAATTTTGTCAATTTACACGTTGGTAGTTTATGTAAGATCCTTGGAACTTGCTGGGTTGTACTTAAATTTAAAGCTGATGACAATGAAGGATATATTCAAATGTGTAGGCTTTAATCGATGACAGAAGCTCTGTCATTCACCTTTTGGTTCTCCTAGGAATGGAGCTTCAGGTTTCAATGTTGATAAGGAGAACCACTCTCCAACAAAAGTCTTATATGACAGCCTGAGCTTTTTCTCTTGGCAACAAGTAAGAGAAATTTATGGGGTCTTCCTATGCAAGTAAGCTTCGGCTAACTCAATTAACATGTAGAATTGACAGCTAGCCCACCAAGTAAAGGAAAGTACAAATGAGATGACAATTTATCTTTCCCAAAGCTGTGTGTCAAGGACTTAGTTGGTCTCTTGCACAATGTGCTTTGAGGGGTCATAATTAGCAATATATCCATTTAAACGATGAAGGAAATTTAGTTATTCGGGTTTCCACTAATGTTAATTCCTGTTTATCAGAAAAAATGAAGGTAAAAGCTTACACTCTCGTTCCAAAGGCTAATCAGTGTTTCATGCCAAAAAGCCAAGATGATCTAAATTGTTTACCTCTAAAAGCTAAAATTTAGCAAAGGTTGCGGCGGAAATGATGCAATACAAGGTCATCATCTGTTTTCAAGATGGGCTTGATTTAGCAGTCAATTTGCATAACTTCCTGCCAGGAAACAGTTTAAGTACTTGTGCCAAGAAGTCTTCAGTGAATGTGCCTATAGTAGAAGGTGAGGTTACACATGGAGAAGTGGTCTCCCAAGGCACTCTTTGCTTCACCTTACAAAACCAGTTAAGTCTGGGGAACAAAGCCATAGGCCCAAGATCAGATTGAATAAACTTGTGAATGCATTCATTCAATGGAAGTCATGGAGTTGTATTTACAAGGATGACACATTCAACTTCATGCTATTTACATTCAGAGTGAATTTGAGTAGAGCTCTTATGCATCTTGTGATGGGAATGGACAACAGATCGATGGAATGCATTTCATGACCGTCATCACAGAGGTCCTTGATGATTTTTGAGAAACGAGGTGCTGACCCAGAAGCATTTTAACTGAAGTTGCTCTTGACATCAGAGTCTGAAGGCAGCCTCAATGTAGAAGCAGAAGGATTCCTAGAAAGCATAAGATTTCCTTTGACATCTTCACCTCCATATTCCTTCAATCGTGCATCCATGACAATTTTGCACGATCCCCATGTCTCAGCCATTAATCCCACGCCATAGTAGACTAAATGGTCTGTGACGCTGTTACCAGTTACCGATCTGCAGAGACGCACTCTCATCAGTCATCCACGTATATCCCTGGTAACAAAGGACTGACATTCTCTAGAACAAGCTGGCCTGTCACACGACTATTGTGTCCAGCATGACAAATCCACAAACTAATTGCTTGAACAAGTAGCCACAGCCAAAACTACCTCATTACCTGCTACATGATGGGTCTTCTCCAGAGCTATCACAAACTTTCTCAATAAACCAGACTACCAAATCCTATATTATAGAGCCATACCTACAACAAAGGGAACATTCCAATTACATGTGAACATTAATGTCGAAAATATTATGAGTAGCCACCAGAGAAGCAGGTGGAATCAAATCATTTTCGCATTATCTCACATCAATATGTTTATCTGTGACTGTCTTTGAGCTAGTCGCCAATGATCATAAGCACTAGTAGACAAACAATAATTAAATTGTGTATGATTGCACAAAGCTTCAGACTAGGTTAAGACTAGGTTATCAGCCATCAGGAAGGGAAGAGAGTATATAGCAAACATTATTACGCATCTTAAACTTTAAAATCAGTATGAAAAAAACTCATGATGGCTCTGGCAGGAATGAAAATTACTCAAATATTTCTGAAAAGTCATGAGCACTACGGACTACCCTGCTTTGCTATGAAGATGAAAAAACAAAACAGTTATTTTTTACAAGCTGAAAAAAGAGAGTACATACATCGTCAGAAGAAATGAGACTTTGGTTAGATAGGTTGGAAGAAATCCAAAGCAAACGTCAAAGTCAGTCAGTGACAACTCCCCATAATTTAGATGATATTCCATTAAGATCAAAGCCTTACCTCTCTAGGGAAGTGATGGTAAGTCTTCTGTGGGAACCGAGAATAGTATGGAGGTAAATGAGGCACAATATCATGTCCATTAGTAATACGTATTGTATTTGGCACATGGTCACTGTAGCAAGATGCAAACACTGCATTGCCCATACGAGGTTGTCCAAATGTTAAAACCTGAACATTCAGTGCTTCATGATTGACCTGGAAATGATGTGTCCCCAGTTATATAAGTAGATCAGACGAATACTGGTCTGGAAAAAAACAGCTTCAGCACACAAAATTAGACAGCCAAATAACTTGAATGTTAATACGTCAATGGCACTGTCAGGATGGGCGAAAAAAACAGTGGATCAAAAACCATATATCACATTTCACATACAATGGTGAACAATAGAGCAACCCTTTCTCTCCATGAGGTTTGGAGGTCTAGCATTGCTCTGTCAAGTTCCCATACACGATTTCCCCAACACCAAACCCCACACCCACGATAAAACCAACCCCACCCTCAGCTTCAAGAAAAGATGTTAACAATATGGAATAGTGGGATTGGGGTGAATTCACAATCGAGGCGCATTTACATGCTGCCACAAGAAGCAATTGGATGCTGGTGGCGTGAGCCACATTCTGCTAATGGCATAAACAAAAAAATTCCAGGTTCATGGTGAAAATGCCCCTTGAACTCCAAAACTTACAGTCATAAATAGCAAAAGGAGAAACTAAATAAAAAAAGAAGGGCCACAACGCATGGGCATGCTGTCACAATCGAATATAGAACAATTTTCAGCAAGAAACCAGAAAGCAAAAGTAAAATTTTAAAATCATTTGTGTTAGGACAAAATGTTATGCTTGCTACTAGTACTTCGAGAAAAGGTATAGTCTAAAGTTTATGCAACCTATGATTCTATCATAGGCCACATGAATGTTTGACTCTCAAAAAAATCACCACTTGTCATGGAGAGAGAACAATGGGACGTGACTTTGGGGTGGGTACCATTTCTGGTACCAGTTCCACAACAGTTGCCTAGAAAAGTACACTGGGCCACTCTATTTAACAAAGCTGAGACAAAAGGCATGATTCGGACATCTTAGAATTGGCTCCAGCCCAGTAGTCTAACTGAAGAGGAGCTGCTTCATTTGACTAGAGAGAGACAGTCAGCAACAGCGCACGAACCACAAACTTGGGATCGATATATAATCTATCTTAAATTGCATTAGCACTTTAAGATTACATGACATAAAATTTGAGCTTCAAGTGCCTAAAAAAGTTATATGTCCAGACCATAAACATATCAACAATCCCATAAAGTTTACAGCAAGTGAAATTTGTAAGGAATAGTTGGATGTCTTTACCCACCACATTTAAGTAATCAACCGAATTGAAGCTGCAAAGCTTTGTATGACTCAATTCACATAACTAGATACTTCGATAATTGGTGGTTAGCGTAAAGACTGTGTGCACCCCATTCTTGTTGTGTTATGTCTATGGATTGATCTAACAAAAACATAAGAAAACAAGAAGCTATGTATGGCGAATTGTAAATACAAATATGAGAACCATAGAATGTTCAAGATCCACTTTAAGAGTCTAGACACTTCAAGGTAGAGTTGGCAAGAATTCCAGATAACTCCTAACAGACCAAAACTGAATAGTTGAAAGAACACAATAGAAAAGAAACAAATAAAATTCACAAGTTCCAGGCATAACAGTTTTTCAATTTATCTTACCACAAGATCGAGTCCGCAAAAAGATGCCATAGCTCCTCCCATAGAATGTCCTGTCACCATGACGTTGATGTCTCCATATAAATCCTTGGCTCTTGTAACAGCATCCAAAATACCAGGTCGAATTGTCGTATTGTGATAAGCAAAATAAAATCCATGATGAACCTAAGCAATAATCAATAGAGTAAGACTGTAACTCAATCCAAATCAGAAGCATCCACAGGTTGCGAGAGGCTTATCATATCTAGAAACTCACCATGGCACCAGGCATGCCAGGGTAATTTATGTCAAGCTGTTTCCAGTAGAGATCTTCAACCCAATTTTGTATGCTGTAGACATAAATAGAAGCAATCACTAACTAAAAAGCTCAAATGATAAAGAGACGTAACAGAATTTTTCACAGAACAAAATTAGTGAAGTATGTGATTTCCTCGTGACTCCATCTGAAATTACAAGAAAGTAACTTCCGTGTCTTGGTGGAAATGATTCACCCTTTTTCTGTTCGTATGGATGGCAGTCCCATGTGCCTTGTGTACGCATTCACTGAGGGTGCTCTTCTTAGCTTAAATTCTAATCAAATCCTTTGCATGTCAATTGTAAGGGGAGGAATTGCAAAAGTTAACATGCATACCTATGTTCTTGGGTACCTCTGAAAGCTATAACCATAGCATTAAGGTCCTTGGCCACGCCAACATATGCCTATATATAGATATATAATAGTTTAGAAATAGAGACAAGCAATTAGATGCCATTCAAACATATAGGCATCACAAGCGTCCAATTGATAGGCCACCATAAAGCAGTTTATATACCTGTAAGCAGTGCTGAACGTTAACTACCAGTTCTATGACTTCGAATCCCTGCTTTCATATCAAAAAGGCATTAATAACCAGTTCAGAAGCTCATAAGACGAGGCAGCATATGCCCACAAAATCTCATCTTAAAAAATTGGGTATTTAGTACTAAAGATCGATTCTTAATGCAACCTTAGCAACAATGCTACATTAAAAAGAAGTCAAATTACCTTGGTCTTTCCATCACATCTAGGACATGTCCAACTAAAAAGTTTTGTCAAATCTGACATGTAAACCTGCAATAAAAAGCTTTGCATTAATTTACAATTGTATTGTATTGAAATGGTGAAACCTGATGCGTAACGAGAAGCTCTAGGCAAATGCGAAATTTTTTTTAAAGAACACTTACAGCTGATGCATACTCCACCAATATCGTGGCAAGAGTGTGATTGTAAATAGCTTTATGAGCCTTGGACCTCACTTTAAGTTCTGCAATTACCAGTAGATATTATTTCAGATTGAACGCGGTCACGCTCATTCAATCACAAGCAATGAATCAAGTTTCTTGTGACTCTAACAAGCTATTACGACAAATCAAGTGAGGGGAACACTCAAAGGAAACATCAACTCAAAACAACATTCGGTATGTTTTTGCAGTCCTTCCTCGTGAACTGAAAGAAGTATTTAAAAAATCCAATGTGATCAAGGAGGAATATGTAAACAATGTAACGCTCCACTTTCCCACAAAGCTACTCCAGGAAAACCTACAAGCTACAGTCCATAACTCAACCGAACAAAAGCTGAATAGCCAATGTTCGATCACTCTTAAGATGCTCGACATATTTTTTCCCCAAAGTAGAAAGAGCAGAGTGAGATTTGCATCGAACAAATATAAGGAAATTCAATCAATCTGGCCCTATTCCAGGCGTAGCATTGATCCAACTTGGTAATCTAAGGGCTTAACAGAACCAACTAAATACAACTCAACGCTCCTTCCTTTGTATGCTTTGAAAACACCCAATTGTACACCAGAGGGATCACATAGCTATAGTTTTGACCCATTCAATCAGGTACTCCAGCTCCACGACACAGTCAACGATTTCCCCCAACCCCGTAATGCCTAATCCCCTAAATTCACAATACGAATCTCACTGTCCGTGCTAAAAAACCGACGTACTCGATCCTAGCGCCTTTCTATTCGCGCCTTCTCACAATCAAAACTCCCCATCGGAGAATCAGAGCAGTTGACTGATGCACGAACGCGAAAATTGCAATTACCTCTCGCCCCGCTTGCGGCAACCAAGCACGTCAGAATCACCATCATCCTCAACCACGACCCGCTCCGCTCCATATCCTGCAACAGAAAACGGATCCAACAGCGTCGTCGAGAAATGGAAAAAAAAAAAAACTCCAATTTCCGCACCTTTCATGTACGCAAACAATCACGCGCGATCAAAACGGCGCGGATGGCCCGGCGAGATTCTCGTCCGCGTCGTTCGAATTCGAAACTCGATTCTGGTCAGTCGCGGCGTCGTTCGTGGACCTTTTTATTATGGCGATTGAGGGCCGCTGCGACTTGTTGTGGGGGAAGGGAAGCGGAGGACGACGACGAAGTTACGCATCTTTCCTGATTTGCCCTCGGGATCTTCTTAGGGTGGCCGCCATATTCGGTGATTTCGTCGCTTGCGCGAGGGCAACGAAGGAAGTTCGTCTGAAATCGAGGGGCGTTGAGAATGACTGCGCGACCGATTTCTTCTGCTTCCAGACAAATTTGCGAGAAAATGGAGCTTCCCTTTGATTTCTCCACGTCAGCACTCTGACTCGCGGCTTGGTTCAAACTAGAATATTCCCAAAAAAATACACTGAAATTAATGTTAATATTCGTCGATGTATATGAAAACGCAAGTACTACTTCGGACGATTATTTTTGAATTTAAGCTCGAATCGATCTAATGACTCCAATCATTCAAATTTAAAAAAAAAATGTAATTAAACTTGAATAATTAGCGAGTAGATCTTGATCATAAATCATGGAACCCATTTCTCTTTATTTGATAGCGGGTTGAGGATGGTTACTTGCCATAAGTATTAATTTTTTATATTCTCAGTTGATTTTTTTTTTTCATAATAATATGACTTCCATGGCTAATCAAAAGATGGATAACGAGAGTTTTCCAAATCAAGACATAAAATCAACTAAAGGGGATGGGGAGGTTTGAAAATCCATGGAGGTGAAAGGGAGCTTATTCCATGGGTACTTGCAACCCAATTCGTAGCTCGGTTAGTTTCTAGAATTTTGAGTTGAGTTACTTTGTCTGAAATACACAACCTATATATAACATAAGTACATTTAGAACCGATCACTATCTTAAAAATCGGAGCATTATCATCTCATGGTCGATCAATTGTACATATGAGTGGAATGAATGTCGGTAAATTAAGACTTTACATGTAAAAGAATATCATATGAAATGAGTTTGTACCCTCGGACAAAATGTCATGAATGTACATTTTAAGAAGGCAAAGAATTTGAATTTGAATTTTTTTTATTTTTTTATTTTCGTGTATAGCTCACATTGATAATATAAATAAGAACATCAATGCGTGGTGCAGATTGTCTTCAAGCTCTTGTAAATTTATATTGGCATAAAACTGCAATGAGATTAGTACACAGAACGAGCAAAAGTTAAGAAAAAGTGAGATTCATGAAAAGTTATTATGGAGAGTAAAATGATCAATTTTGTAGACGTCAACCTTCAAATATTTTCCTTCGTACACAGTACAAACAAAATGAATTGCTCATGTAACTTAAGTCAAACTTTAAAAGTACAAAACTGATTTGCTCGTTTTTTTTAACGAAGGAATAGTAGCCCACCCCTAACCACGGTAACTCAATGATAAAGGGTTTACATGATATTTCGTGGATTCGTAATTTCAAATCATATTAAGGGCGAATTTTTGACTAGTTAGTATTTGACTCATTTATAAATTTTTTTAAAAATTTTCAGCACATAGATACTATCCGCAATGATAGATTCACACATATAAATAGACTGATTAGTTATATCTCAAACCAAATATATCGAAACGAGAATAGAACTCTTATAATAATATTAATAGTGAGCAATCGTATCCCACTTTTTTTTTTTTTTTTGGTGATCCGTCACTGCAGTGAGGCTAGGCGAGGCCGGACCACACCCCCGATCCTCGAGCCGCGGGTCCATCCCGCGCGCTGGCCAGCGCTGGCTGGCTTTAACTCCCTCGGCGGGAAATGAAATTACATTTCCCCCCCAACTCTGACTGGCGGGAAATTTTCGCACCCAGTCGCACATAACGAAACCGAATAAAGGGCAAAAAAAAAAAAAAAAAAAAAAAAGCCGGAATAAAAAAGCCCAACCTAATTAAAAAATCATAATAAAAGCGGAGGGACTATTTGAAACAAAATTACGAAAAAGCGCAAACCCTCCTCCCCCTCCTCGCCTCCTCCATTTTTGGACACCGACTCCGATCGAACGACCCCCTCCCCCGCCTCCGCCTCCGCCCCCTTTTTCATTCCGATCGTCGCTTCGGATTTCGATTCGGCCTCTCTCTCTCTCTCTCTAGAACGAGCAGCGACGACCCCGATCGATCCGCCGATCTCCGCCGGAGGCAGGCCTTCAGCGCCGATCGCCATGGCGCGGCCCTCTAGGCAGCAGGCGTCCTCCGACGAGGCCCTGTCGGACGGGTCCGAGGAGGAGGAGCAGCCGCAGCTCGACGAGCCCGTCAACGAGGAGGACGAGGAGGAGCTCGAGGCCGTCGCCCGCTCCGCCAGCTCCGCCGACGAGGACGACGCCCCCCCTCCCGCCGACGACGACGCCGACGAGAATGGCGAGGCCGAGGAGGAGGAGGAGGACGATGAGGTTCGGTTGCTCGGCTGCTCCTGTTTGTTCTTTTACTGGATTAGTTGGGAATTTCGGCGCCGGATCTCTCGTTTGCTTGCTAGGGTTTGCGGGGGTCCGGTGCGGTTGTGGGTCTCTCTGGTGTTTTGCGCTAGGAAGTGGATGTGTGCTTCGTGTTTGAGTGCGAGTTTTTCAAGAAGTTTTAGAATGAGCGTTGGATATCGGTCGAGGATGTTCGGTTAGACGCTCGAGACAAGTTTCTACTGGTCTCCCGTGATTCTCTTACTGCATTCGTTTCTGCAGATTGGCGCTTGCTGTATTGATCCTCCGCTTTGCTATTGAATTGCGCTGAATGAACACTAATAATACAAAAGTATATACGTATGGATACATGTACTGTAAGGTTAAATTAGCACAAGAGTTGAAGCATTTTCGAGGTGAACTTGTTTCTTGCTCTTCATTCGGGGTTTATTATTTTCTGCCATACTCTCGGTTGGATGAAGAAGAGCGGAAGTTGAGAGTGTCTCTCGCTCATAGTGAAGGCATGGTGTTCAACCTTCATATTGTGTATGCCAAAAACTATGCCTTTGAGAGAGATTTCTGCCTATTTTATTTTCTTTCTTTCTTTTTTTCCTGGTTGGTTGGTTGGTTGATTTTGCATCTCCATGGGTGGAGTACTTGGGCAGCGCTGCAATTTTTCATGTTTCTTATATTTGAAACTGATGACTCGGGTTTTCCCCTTTTATTTCAACATTTCCTTGTGATTGAAAGCTTCATCAATAACCTTTCACCATTTACAAAGTGGGAAACGATGGCGAACAGAGCTTGTTTATCTTGCTTTGCTTCTGTCTTTACATACACATGACTTCTTAAGTAGGCAAGTGCTTCCATACATCTGAAATGTTGTTAGATACTTGGAAGTATGACTCAGTGAGGATGGGAAGCGCTGCCACGACTTATTTATTTTTGCATTCTTTTTCCCCATTCATTCCGCAGGAAGATAATGGTGAAACAGAAGTTAGCAAGCGTGAGAAGGCCAGGCTTCGTGATATGCAAAAGTTGAAGAAGCAGAAGATTCAGGAAATATTGGATCAGCAAAATGCCGCTATTGATGCTGATATGGTGCCTTTCCATTCTAAAAATGACTCTTTCTTGCATTTTTTCAAGCTTGTGTATAGATTATGACAGTCAAATTTCTTGTTTTTGAAATAATTTTTCAAGAATAATAAGGGAAAAGGGCGGTTGAAGTATCTCCTGCAGCAAACTGAGATTTTTGCTCATTTTGCCAAAGGGAACCAGTCTGCTTCACAGAAGATCAAAGGAAGGTACTGTTACCAATGACAATTCTCTCTGTATTTTGTGCATTGCAGATACGATCTCTCGTTCATATGTTCCTTTTGACTGCCTGCTGAACAATTTCTGCATTGCTCCTAACTTTATTCATACTTCATAGTTGCTTAACTGGGACTGAAAGCTTTGTTTGATCCTTGATGGACCTTTTGCTATACATTAATAATTGCCTAATGCCAGAATACTTTAGAGGAAAGGTGCCTACGGTCCAGTGGGTAACCCTGGCTATACTTTCAGTTACATTTGGTGTTAAGGTTCCATATTCAAAGTGAATTGAGATTTGCTAACTCTTATGCAAATGAACAATGTTCAATTGTAACCTTATATTGATTGTTCTCTCCCAGTGGACAAATAAACATCTGCTCATGCTTAAAAGTTGAGAAAAAATGTTTGTGAAGTTGAAGTCATCATTTCCCAGACCATTTCTGCATTCAGCATTCATGTTTGCTCAGTGACGTTTTTCTTTGCTTAACGTGTAGGGGCCGTCATGAATCTAAAATAACTGAAGAGGAAGAGGATGAAGAATGTCTTAAGGAGGAAGAAGATGGCTTGTCTGGTACAGGAACCACGCGGCTGGTGACACAACCCTCTTGTAATCTCTCTCTCTCTCTCTCTCTCTCTCTCTCTCTCTCTCTCGTTTGATTGAAAGGGTAGTCTTTGCTGTGTATATCTCTCCTGTACCCCTGCTTTGACTTGTAGAAGCTGTAATGTTTGCTGCAATTTTGGAATGCTAGGTAATGTGGGATTGTAAATGTTCTTGTTGTTGACATGATTCCTTATCACTAACAGTTAGCATGCCCCAAGCACATTCTTTTGTTTTGACTAAGTAGAGGTTTTTGACATCCCTTCCCAGCCCTTGTCTAGGCAGGAACCTCATGCACTGGGACACCCTTTATTGTGTTGTCGTCTTACTCTAGAGAGATTCTGTTTGATTTATGCAATTATCTTGCCAAAAAGATATCTCCAGCAAACATAAGTTCACTGCTTTCTTAAGTTCTATTTGTATGCTTTTTTTGCAGGTATACAAGGGAAGATGAGGGATTACCAGCTTGCTGGATTGAATTGGCTCATAAGATTGTATGAGAATGGCATTAACGGAATACTTGCAGATGAAATGGTAGGTCACAGGCTGTAGCATTTAGATGTGATAACCTTTTAATTTGACTTTGAGCTTGACTTATATTGTCCGTTCAGCTCATGAGTAATCATGCAGTGATCTTTTTTTTTTTTATTTTTTTATTATGGTACCTGATATTGGTTGGTCTCAGGGTCTCGGAAAGACGCTGCAGACTATCTCGTTACTGGGCTATCTTCATGAGTTCAGAGGAATTCCTGGTCCTCACATGGTTGTTGCTCCAAAGTCAACTCTGGGTAACTGGATGAATGAAATTCGCCGCTTTTGCCCAATTCTCCGTGCTGTAAAGTTCCTTGGTAATCCAGAAGAAAGGGTATAGCTTTGATGCACTGTTGCTCACTTTTATGTTACATACAAATGCCTAGAAGAGTAATTAATGTAACGCTTTTCCACTGCTGCAGAGGTATATACGTGATGAACTATTGGTTGCTGGGAAGTTTGATGTATGTGTCACCAGTTTTGAGATGGCAATTAAAGAGAAGTCTGCCTTGCGCCGATTTAGCTGGCGATTTATAATAATTGATGAAGCTCACAGAATCAAGAACGAAAATTCTCTACTTTCGAAAACGATGAGGCTGTATAATACCAACTATCGTCTTCTCATCACTGGTACACCACTTCAGGTACATTCTTTACTGTGGCTTTGGAAGCTTTGAGAAAATTGCTTTTTAATCATTGACCTCCTGGTAACCTCTAGGTTATTTTTCGACCCCAAAAAAAATAAAAAATCTTTGCACGCTTTAGGAGAAGGTGCACTGAGTAGTGAAACTTGATTGGTACATTGTATATATCTAATGTTTAGCAAATTTGCATTGGATGATTGTGGAAATATAGGTTACTTCTCCCTTTATGTCTCCAAGTCAAGCTACTGTGATGGGGAAATATAGCTTTTAATTTTACGACACGCCATAGAAACTATCAAATCTTAATCAATTTTTAGTTCTTCCTCTGTAGTATGTTGAGTAGATTTTACTAGAGTTAATTGCTTGAATCTGCTCAACATTTCTACCAAGATTGGTTCTTTTTGCATTGGGTTTCCTTCTTCCAAATTTCGATGAAGTGCTGTTTCTAAGGATGCTGCTATTGTTCTTTTTCTACAGAACAATCTTCATGAGCTGTGGTCTCTTCTGAACTTTCTGCTTCCAGAAATATTCAGTTCGGCAGAAACTTTTGATGAATGGTTTCAAATTTCTGGTGACAATGATCAGCAGGAAGTTGTCCAACAACTTCATAAGGTAGGCCTGAAATATATTTTTATTTTGGGGAACGACTGATGTCTTTATATGATTTCTTACTTTTCATTTTTCTATATTAAGGTTCTCCGGCCTTTTCTCCTCCGAAGGTTGAAGTCAGATGTAGAGAAAGGTTTGCCTCCTAAGAAGGAAACAATCTTGAAAGTTGGCATGTCTCAGATGCAAAAACATTATTACAGAGCGTTACTGCAGAAAGATTTAGAAGTCGTTAATGCTGGTGGAGAAAGAAAGCGTCTTTTGAATATAGCAATGCAGTTGCGTAAATGCTGTAATCATCCATACCTTTTTCAAGGTGCTGAACCGGGCCCTCCTTATACAACAGGAGATCATCTGATAACTAACGCAGGTCAGCTTTTGTTTGATGTGGAGTCTGTGGTGCCTCCATATCAGATAGTGGCTAATGTCCTTGTTTATTAATTTCAATTGCAGGTAAAATGGTTCTCTTGGATAAGTTGCTTCCAAAACTAAAAGAACGTGATTCTAGGGTCCTTATTTTTTCACAGGTAAAGTGACCTTTGAAACATTATTCCCTCACGAGTGCTGTCAAATAAGGATGTGCTTGTATTTGTGTTCTCTTCTTTTGAACGTCATGTACAATGTGATTGATTCTTTACTCTGGTGGATGGCTTGGTTCCATATTCAGATGACAAGGTTGCTGGACATTCTTGAGGATTACTTGATGTTTCGTGGGTACCTGTATTGTCGAATTGATGGTAATACAGGTGGAGAAGAACGTGATGCTTCCATTGATGCCTTCAATAAGCCAGGAAGTGAGAAATTTGTATTCTTGTTGTCCACAAGAGCTGGTGGTCTTGGCATTAATCTTGCTACCGCAGATGTTGTCATTCTCTATGACAGTGATTGGTTGGTCTTACCTCTGAGTTTTACTTGAGCTATCATGTCCTCTTATTTTTTTTGTTTCCTCCTTGGCTAATGTTATTATGACTTTTCATTCTTTCAGGAATCCACAGGTCGATTTGCAAGCACAGGATCGTGCACATAGAATTGGTCAGAAAAAGGAAGTTCAAGTGTTTAGATTTTGCACAGAGGTTTGTGTTGCTTGTCCCTATTACTCTGAACGAAGTTATTTCTATTTGTTCTGGTATTAATTACATGGTGACGATTTGTGAAATAGTACACTATTGAGGAGAAAGTGATTGAGAGGGCCTACAAAAAGCTTGCCCTTGATGCCTTGGTGATTCAGCAAGGACGGTTGGCTGAGCAGAAAAGTGAGCTGTTGCTTAATTAGTACATTCAGTATACTGCTGATTTCTAAATTGTGCCGCTGATCTTTTGGTACCTTGCTCCATGCAGCTGTCAATAAAGATGAGCTTCTTCAAATGGTTAGATTCGGTGCAGAAATGGTTTTCAGTTCTAAGGATAGCACCATTACAGACGAGGACATCGATAGAATTATAGCCAAGGGAGAGGAAGCGACAGCTGAGCTTGATGCCAAGATGAAGAAGTTTACAGAGGATGCTATCAAATTCAAGATGGACGACAGTGAGTATACTGGTACTTTAAAACATTTTATCAGTTCAATCTCAGAGTTGCTTACATCTACCCTGTTTCGTTGCAGCTGCTGAGCTCTATGATTTTGATGATGAAAAGGTATAATTGATCCTTGGTCTATAACTGAGTAATATATGTGGCATCTGCATCAGGCCTATGTTTTTTTTTCCCTTCCAGTCCTAACATATTTATGTAGTTTAGGTGGCTTAATTTGGGTGCTTCTTAATGCAGGAGGATAGTAAGTTTGACTTTAAGAAAATTGTCAGCGAGAACTGGATTGAACCTCCAAAAAGAGAGCGGAAGCGCAAGTACTGTTTTTTTCTTTTTAAAGTTTCTGTGCATCTAATTTTTTTTCCCTTCACACCTTACCATATCATATGATGGCTTCTTTTCTTGAATTAGCTACTCGGAATCTGAGTACTTTAAGCAAACAATGCGGCAAGGTGGACCTGCAAAACCCAAAGAGCCTCGAATTCCTCGCATGCCTCAACTGTACGAGTTTATTGAGCTGCCATCTCTTTGAACGAGGACTGTTTTCTGACAGTTCTGACATTCTGTAATAATCTTTTGATTTACTTTCTGTTGCAGGCATGACTTCCAGTTTTTTAACACTCAAAGGTTGAGTGAGCTATATGAAAAAGAAGTACGCTATCTGATGGTGGGTATAGTTGATTTAACATTTTCTTTTACCATTTACCCCTCTAGCTTGAAACTGTTCTTGGATCTTGACACAATTATTTGTATTCGATTTTGCAGCAAACACATCAGAAGAATCAAATGAAAGATGCAATAGACGTGGATGAGACTGAAGGTACTTCTGCTGCACATTTGTTTCTCTGAGTAAGGATCTTGTCATTCTATGCTAACCAAGCATTTAAATTTCAGATGTAGGAGATCCATTGACAGCTGAAGAGCTGGAAGAAAAGGAGAAGTTATTGGAAGAGGTGCTTGCCTGAGTGTGTATATTTGTTTAATGGGATAATGTTCCTGTTGAGCCTTTCTTAATATCTTATAATTGGTAATTCTTAGGGATTTTCGACATGGAGTAGAAGAGACTTTAATACCTTCATCAGAGCTTGTGAAAAGTATGGCCGAAATGACATCAAGAGTATTGCTTCTGAGATGGAAGGTAAAACAGAGGAGGAAGTTGAAAGATATGCAAAAGTTTTCAAAGAAAGATACAAGGAATTGAACGGTGAGTATCCTACTTTGGCAATTTCTTCCATTTTGGCCTTGAGTGGCTAATGTGGGATAAATATGAAAGTCTTGACATACATTAGGGCACCAGATGCTCTTTCTTCAGCTTGATTAATGGAGATTTCTTCATTTTGCTGAGGACACCTGTTACAACTCTGCAAAAACTTTTGTTGCACTAGTTGATCAAACAATACCATGTTAAATGTTTTACTGGAAACCATTGGGGTTTACTATGAATCACCTGGTCTGGCTTAACTCATTAGTTGCCCATTCTATAACAGATACTACACGGTAAGTCTTGCTTTCAGACCGTAAATTCTGATCTGGTTTACTAGGAACAGATTTGTATGTGACCTTCCAGAAACTTAATGAAATTATTTACGTGTCCTCTCTCTGTTTTTTTTTTTTTTTTTTTTTTTTTTTTTTTTTTTTTTTTTTTTTGGGAGTCTATTGATTGCTTCTGGATCCTTTGCAGATTATGATAGAATCATAAAAAATATTGAACGCGGAGAGGCTAGGATATCTCGAAAAGACGAGATCATGAAGGCTATTGGAAAGAAATTGGATCGCTACAAGAATCCATGGCTGGAATTGAAGATTCAGTATGGTCAGAACAAAGGAAAATTGTACAACGAAGAATGCGATCGGTTCATGGTCTGAACGTTATCCTGTTTGTGTTTAAGGACAAGTTACCACAAAACAGGTTCTTCCCAAAAGTATTAGTCCTATATAACCTTAAGATTTTGCTGGTTCACTGTCACAGATATGCATGGTGCACAAGCTTGGGTATGGAAACTGGGATGAACTGAAGGCAGCTTTCCGCACATCACCTCTATTTCGGTTTGATTGGTTTGTGAAATCTCGCACAACTCAAGAGCTTGCTCGGAGGTGTGACACACTCATTCGGTTGGTGGAGAAGGAAAATCAAGAATATGACGAGAGGGAGAGACAAGCCCGTAAAGAGAAGAAGCTTGCCAAGGTTGATAACCCTCGTGAAACTGATAATGACACCCTCTGGCATTTCTTCTTTTTCAATGTGCTGTTTTTAATATGCAAGAAGCGTGTCATCCATTGATAACGGACCATTTTTTTTCTTGATTTTTAGTCTCAGAGCATGACGCCATCGAAACGAGCCGCATCTAGGCAGGCCAACGAGAGCCCAAGTTCCCTAAGGAAGCGCAAGCAATCTTCCATGGATGACTATCTCAGCTCGGTAAGTACCCTTTTCCTGTCTTCCATTGCTATTTCTATTCATATTGTGTAGGAGCAATTGGACTCAGCTCCGACGCCCAGAAGCTAACAATTGGTCTCTCACAGGGAAAGAGGAGGAAATGAAGGAATTTTGGCAGAGCACAAGTATTCCATGAGGAGTCAGTTAATGTTGTATCCCCTCATTGCGACCGTCTACTCTAGTTTATTAATTTGCAGTGGAAGGTTAAGGATAGTAATTATATAGCGATTAGACAAAATATTTGCTTAGTACGGTAGTTTATCAAGTTGTACACCAAACGATGACTTCCAGCTCCAGGGCAGCCGCATATTTTGACCCTTGTAACGGCTTCCGGTCCGTGGAGCTCTATTCAATTAACATACCTTAGCAGTGACATTGGTGCATGTTGTCGGCCCTAATGAAAACCATGTTCTTTTCCAGGTTGTCCGGTGCCCTGTGGGTTTTATTCTTGCTGTAGATCAGTTCATTTTTATCGTTCGTTATCCAGTGGCCCTGTGGGTTTATTCTTGCCGAAGAATCGTTCATTTTTATCGCTATTCAGTGGGTAACCGTCCGTGATTTATATGCATAGCTTACAAAATTCCTCCCTAAAATGATTATGGTTATAATAGTTTGCAGATGATTACGGACTGGCAACAACAGAAAAAAAATGAAATAATCAAGCGAAGCGAGTTTAGTACTAAAGACGTGAGAGAGAGAGAGAGAGAGAGAGAGAGAGGGACTGGAAAAAGGGGTGCAGCAGTCGAGAATTCCACACCAAGTGATATCATGTACAGAACACGTTCAAGGGGGGCAAAAATGAGACATTCTCCCCTCTCCTTTTTCAGCATGAACCGGAAGAAATCCTACTTACATACCAAGTGCATATGAATCCTGAGGCATAGTACAGCACCATACTTCCCAATATACCAAAACCCTCTCCTTTTTTTTTTTTTTTTTTTTTTTTTTTTTTTTTTTTTTTTCGGGAGCTTTTTTTCTTCCTGTACTTCACATAATAATGTGGATGTTTTAGCTAGAAGAATTGACAGAAAAGGAAATGGACAAGCATCATCAAAGTCGGACACAACGAAGCCCTTATTCATAACGCCTTTAGTTTGAACCAGAAGCAGCCTTTTCATGATCAAGTAAAGCCAACATGGCAGCGGCAGAGAGTTTCAGCGTGGCTACTCATTTGTAGAATCGAAGCTACCCACAGCACCTGCACGCTTTCTCTCCCTCCAGTTCTCGCCCCATACTTTCGCTTCTGCCACCGCGCGTTCTCTGTCCAGGTCACGGTTCCTTGGAGTCTCTCTCCCTCGGCCTGCACTCCCAGGGCTGTCTCGGTGGGAGTCCACCCGCTCGAAGTCATCCAGACCCCACTTCCTCCCAGACCCACCGCCAGTCTCACTGCGACCCAGCTCAGCTCCAGTAGTCAATTGCCTCCCTTGATCTCTCTTTCTGAAATCCGGCGAATTCCTATGAGTAGAAGGGGAACCCCGATACCCATCCGGGCTATCCAAACCCTCAGCCGTGCCCCTCCGGTCATCTTTCATCCTTGGAGTAGAAGGACCTACTCGATTGCTTTGGGCAGAAGCTGAGTTGGGGTCGTAAGTTTGGGAGGCCAAATATGTAAGAGCTGTCACGACATCTCCTATCAAAGGCCTCGTGGCTGCCTGTTCTTGCAGGCACATCGCAGCAACTGCTAGAGCTTGGTAAAGTCCACGCATTGGGTACCGCCCTTGTAGTAGAGGGTCGGCCATCTTGGGAAACTTTCTGCGGTCTTTGAAGAGTGGCCGAGCCTACAAAGCACGCCATATTAGAAGAGGATTCTCAGCTCGTATTGTTTCATTGAAAAAAACAAAATCCACAAACAATGTCCATTTCTTGGAGGGTGCACAACAAAAGAGTCAAAAAAATGTGAAACCTACCCATGCCACAAGATTATGCTCCCCAGGAGCCCTTGAGTTGTCAATTGCCTTGCGCCCAGTGATGAGTTCAAGAAAGACAACTCCAAAGCTGTAGACATCAGATTTTAGAGTTAGTTGGCCGGTCATTGCGTATTCAGGAGCACAATAACCATATGTTCCCATAACACGAGTCGAGACATGAGTTTTGTCCCCGACAGGCCCCAGCTTCGCAAGCCCGAAATCTGACAATTTGGGGTGAAAGCCCTCGTCAAGAAGGATGTTGGAGGATTTTAGGTCTCTGTATATAACTGGAGGATTTGCTTTGTCGTGCAAATACTCCAAGCCCTTGGCTGCTCCAGCTGCTATCTTCATCCTTGTGTTCCAGTCCAGAGGCTCCTTATCCGGAGGAAGATCTAAAAGGACAATTTAAATGGCAATCAAATGACCTCAAGCATTTGCCTACTGTGTATTATTCGAATAGGAGCGAGTCGCTGAAATGCCATAATCAATAAAAAAAAGAAAAAATAAGTACTGTGTCCACCTCTCCTCATGGTACATGAACCGCCTCTTTTCAAGCATTCAGCATTTTTCCGACTTGCATGTGCTTATATTGCTCCAAAGAATACCAAGTCTTTCCAGAGTTGTTACTACAGGTCAAACCTTTCAAAGGACCACTTATAGATACTTTGTTGTTAAGGATATCATCTTGATCAACAAGTGTCCTATTTTCGGTAACACTCAATGCTAAAATATATAAGCATCTTAACCTATATGTTTTATGGCTTAAAGCTAAAAGAGAAGTAATTGATTGTTTTTCACTAAAATCTATCTGATTAATTCAATATGAAGACCTCATTTAATGACCATCCCCAGACAAAACAGGATTGATTCAAACAAGTATTTGAGTAGAAATCAATTAGATCGTGAGTGATCTCCTTCTCAAGTTTGGGATTTCACTCTCCTGGAGTAATTCTTTTCCTGGATAGAAGAGGCATTTGTTACTTGGAAAACATGTCAGCAGGAGGACGACTTGCTAGTTGATGGAAACCAGCGACCTACCTAGCCAATCAATCTAATATCGAACAAAGTCCCATTGGATCACCTAGTTATTCATGTGTCAACGACAAGGGTTCTGACTTCCAAATAAAGTAGCCATAGATATTCAATCTGGTAAATCAATATACGATATTTTTTCTTCAAACCATCATAATGCCAACAATGGCCAGACTCAGCTTGACAGCCCTTAAAGCCATGTTACTTGATGAAAGCTCTATACCAATGCTCTAAGACAAGTGCCAATTTACGTTAAAGTCTTATATCACTATTCTACCATATCATTTTGCAAGACTTCAGTCATGATTCTAGATTGTCCCTACGGAAGAAAAGGGTTGTCAAAGCTTTAAACCATGTCAAAGAATGCGACAATGAGATACCGATGGACCATTTTGAGTGAACAAACACAGAGTCAATCACAAGTGCACAAAAGGAGAGCCGTCAACCTTAAATTAAAAGATCTTTACAGTAAGCATGAAGGTGTAGAGATAGATCTTTTTAAAGTAAACAATGAATTACTGGAATTGTGATGCATAAACCTCCACAATCTAGAAATAGCTAACATTTATGAAACTATAATTTAGGTTTCACTAGAGAAAGCTTTCTACTCCAATCTCTTATCCTGTGATAAAATTCAAAGAGAGCATTTAAATCAGGCATCTAATTTCCTATCCTGTACTAAAAAAACAGAGTCAAGATGGATGCAAAAATCGTGCAAAAGCAAAAGGGTGTTATTTTCATGGAAAGTAATGATCTAAAAAAATTTTCCTAAAAGTGGTTGTTTATGTTGTTCAGAAAAATTAGTCAATGGAAATTATTTTCATTTTGAACAATGATTTATGCCTAAACATTTTCATTGATGATGAAAATATTATTAGTTCGTTTATATTATGAGCGGCACTAGTGGTCATTATTTGGAAAACATTTTCCAAATCATTGATTCTCACAATAAAAAACACGCTCCAAGCATGCAATTTTCCCCCCAAAAGAGTCATTTGGTGTCTACAACACATCTAGTATAAACTATCAGCAATGGAAAATTAAGTTGTACATTTTCACCAAACTGATACTCCAGTATTAGGAGGATCGCCTTGTCATCATGACAAAATCTTCCAAATGACAGCATGATGTCTTATATTACAGCAAAGTACTAGAGAGAAACACCATCCAGTGTTTAAACCAGAGAAATATGACATTGCTGGATGGACAAAAACACTTGAAGCCAACTACAAAAGTTCTAATGATGATTTGTGAGAGTTGATATATTACATGTGCTTTTTTATTTGACACAGTTCCATAAGGACATTATGACTTCATATAAGCCTATGCATGACATTAAATGCATTCTGCCAATCACCGTGGTTTTAGTAACTTCAGTTCCAATTACCATGGTACCATTTATCAATAATGAACCTTGTATTGGTCTATCTCCCGCCAGATATAAAGGATAGCAGCAGAAGAAAAAGGTGAGCTTGCAGTGGAACTTGAATTGGCTTGGCAAGCCTTTTAAACCACTCACTATAGAAGGAAGGCGGCATGTATTCAAAAACCATAATGGAAGGTTACTAAATGCTTGTAACCAAACAAAAGAATGTTAGTAAATGGCATTTCAGGTTCTTTTATTACTCTCCTACATTTCTCCACCTCCGTTAAAGCCATTGCAGCCTTCTTATTGTCAAGCTTTTCAACCTCTAAAAGTGTCTGCTCAATTTGGTTTGCAACTTTTCCCACCTTCTAATGAGTCCACTGCTTTCAAACATATTTAATGCCCTTCATCTTCGAGAAAAGAGTAAAACTGTAATATCCCCTGGCAAAACTATTCTTCCAGCTATTATTAAATACCTCTTCAAAGTCTTCTACTTTTAGACAGATATTTTTAACCTAAAAGGAGGTGCGCCCACCTAATACTTCTCACTGTGAAAACTATGGGATGGTGATCTAAAGTCGACCAAGGTAGAAAGCTTTAGCACAAGTTCAGGTTCTTAAACATTGTTTGTTTAGTCGAAGTCTGCCCAATCACCTAAGACACTTCCCATTTGCTTTATATCACAAAAAGCTCGTCCAAGAACAAATTCCTAGCAGAACACTCTCCTAGAGAAGACCCACCTGATACCTCTGACTTTTAAAACAATAGGATGGTGATCTAAAGTTGACCGAGGTTGAAGATTTGGCACTGAGTTCTTCTTAAACATTATTTGTTTGATTGAAGTCTCCCCCAATCACCTAAGGCACTTCTCATTTGCTTTCCATAATTCGTCCAACAGTAAGTTCCTGGCAGAACCCTCCCCTAGAGCATAAAGCTTTGGAATCATCCACACCTTATTTTCCACATGAATGAGCAAGACAAGCTAAACTGACCCACCGTGAAATCAACAAAAAACTATTTTTTCATTCCACATCAGGATAATGCTAAACTGCTGGTAACTCAATTTAAAAATGTTGAAACAGTCTCAATTTATTTATTTCATTACTCCCCTTACGAAACATGGTATGAACTTGAACATTGCCACCCTTTCCCTCATGAAGACAAAAAAAAAAAAAAAAAAAAAAAAAAAAGAGCAACAGTAAAGATCAAGAGACAGAAGGAGACAGATGTCCGGGCAAAAAAAAAGTAGGAAAAATCAGAGAAAGGTCGTTAGAGGCCATGGGGAAGTCACAAGAAAGTGCGTAGGTATTTCATAGGTCAGAGAATATTTGGTTCGGGCGAGACAAAACAGGAGCGGCAAGGGAAGGGTCAGATGGAGGTTACCGGAGGTGAAAGGATCTGACAACAGAGAGGTCACCGGAAGTCAACATATGGGTTGGCCAAGAGGGATCAGCCAGAATTTGGGTGGCTCATCATAGATCCAGGTTCACCAGCCCCAATAAAAACAATGCAAAATGTACAGCTCAAGGAGTAAATTCACCAGATTTTATTTCTCGAAAAGATTTCAGCAGTTATTTGTTCTGTTCTAGTGTAATATCAACTTCCACCACTATTACAATGCTAAAGGCAGCAGTTCACAGCTCCTACTAGATAAAGAACCCCCAACTTCCACTGCTATTAACATAATAAAGAGTGCACAAGGAACTGTGCACTCAGCAACCAGTTATGATGCTACTGCTACCCTCCCAGATATCATCACCAGCTCCAACTCTATGCAACATCCATCATTCAAAGGTGAAGGTCAAACACTGCAACAACCATCGATGTATGCAGTGAGAACTACATAATCAGTTCAGGGAAATCAATTTTTTTCACTTGTCCTTTCTCCAACTCTGCTCATGCATTTTCTTTTCATCTTTTCTATCCCTCCAAGTCTACTCATTCGTATCTTAACCACCTCTTTGTGCATAGCTTTTCAATGTGTGCATTTCATCTCATAGATTGGTTTCATTGAGATTTTTCTCTAATAAAGCATACATAAATTCTGGATCTGTGAAATCTTCGACTTTCTGAACCAAAAATTGACTTTGTTTGAGCATTGTACCCTGAGCCAACAGAAATGTCATGTCAGATTTATTTCCATCCTTTGACATCCAAGATGCCTACTGATGAAAGATTCCCTATCATCCCATCCTTTTCTAAAGCAGTATACAAAGACTTATAAGATGGATCCAACTTCATCTTTTTATGCTTCTTTCCATTTTGGCCCCACTCGAAAACACTTAACAGAAAAAAAGGAAAAAGATAAACAAAGCAACTAACAAACTAAAAAACCTGGACATTCTAATCACTCTGGAGCTCATGTCACTAGTCACAAGACTTGCCACATGTTCCAATTGGTTTGACACCACAAATTTCAGTCGCTCCTCATGCCCCTCGACCAAATACTCGGCATTAATGCGTTTAAGATTTAACAGCAATGGAAGTTAATGTGTTAGCATCCCCTCGATACTGTACTTATGAAGTTTGGTTTACCTATCCTCATGTTGTTCCAATTTTACTGGATGTTCCAAAAGAAAAATCTAAGATACAGCTGCAGATTCTCCATCACATCCAGATGTTTCAGAAAAGAGTTACTAGAAGAATACAGGTGGATGAATGCTATGAAGAAAGCAGATACTAGAAAAAAATCAAAAGGGACATAAACCTATTCAACAAGCACCATAAACATATCAAGAAGCACGACAAGGAAATTCCATTTTTGTAACATAGAAATGAAATAAGTGATTTGGCATAGCCATACCATGCAAGTGATCCTCCAATGATCCTAGTGGCATAAACTCGTAAACAAGGAGGCGTTGGTCCCCATCAGCACAATAACCGATCAGGTTGACAAGATTCGGGTGGTGTAATAGGCTGAGCATGAGAACCTCTACCAAAAATTCTCTATTTCCTTGCAGGCCATTTCGGTCAAGCTGCTTAACAGCAACTACCTGCACATTTATTTCAGTGCAAATAAAGATCACAATGAATATGAGAGAGAGAGAGAGTACCAGGCAATCAGAGAACACTATTTGAAAATTAATGCATTCTATCAACTTTTTACACTAATACAACTGCCAAGTTCTAGAATTACACAAAAATTACAGTGGCAAACCAAGTGGGAAAAACTTAGGATTCTTAACACAAACATGCTAGTGTAAAAACCTTTTCAGAGAAGCAGCCTCCAAATGAGATTATATACATGAATTCTGTTGATGAAATGAATTTACTTGCTAAATAGAATATGTATTGGTGTCATCATAACTGCTGGTGGAATTATCTTTTTACCCTGCCTATGTACTAAACAGAAGTCCAAAAAAGCAATATGACACGCTACAAAAGAATCAGGCATGAATAGGCAAAACTAACCTGGCCTGTACTCTCTAGCCGGCCTTTATATACACGACCAAATCCTCCTTCACCCAGCAGACATTCTGGTCTAAAATTTTTTGTCGCAGCAGCAAGCTCTCGAAAGGTAAATGTTTGCGCAGCAATATGAGCTGTTGGTCCATCTTTTGGCACTGGTACTTCCTTTTTGGGGTCGGAACCATTTCGAGATTTTGTTTTGTCTGCAAAGAATTTCAGTCATTAAAACTAGGCAGGCTGAGGGAAATTGAGTAGAAATGTAGTCCTTTCAATAAACATGTCATCTCAATAAAGACGTCATGGGAATCAGATGAACTAAATAATCAAGAAAGACCATATCTTGTAAGAAAAATGAGCTTCCCTATCAGATGTAGGTTGCATATAGTCTGCACAATTGCACAGCAAATACTTGAATTACGAGGTATCACGTGAAAATTTTAGGATGCCCTACAGCCCACAAGGTTATCCATTGTTAAAGCTTAATAATTAGTCAGCATGAGGAACTCTTCAAGTAGAATATCAAAAGATGCCTGCCAATATGCTTTCCTGGGACAATGGATTTAATCTTACCCACCAAAACACAGATGTAGAAAACCAATCCCCAGCATTTAACTGGTTTAAGACTCGTCAGAAGAAACTGCACTGGCAGTTTAAGCTCAAACACTACTTTGACACGCCTCTAAGGAAAGGGAAAAAACACTTCACTGGCAGTTTAAGGGCAACCTGTTTGCCCTTTTAATAATTTCACTTGAAAAAGTTTCAAATTGCACTCATACAGCATTGCCTAGCCTTTGCCTCGCCCTCAGCTCATAAGTACAAAACTCAGATAATTATCCACTAAAACCAAATGTCAGTAACTCCTATAACCATGAACAGATCTCAAAAACAGCCAATGGCCCTAAGCAATTGAAACAGTCAAGAAACACGCCTCTAAGGAAAGGGCAAAAACACTTCATTGGCAGTTTAAGGGCAACCTGTTTGCCTTTTCAATAATTTCACTTGAAAAAGTTTCAAATTGCAACTCATACAGCATTGCCTAGCCTTTGCCTCGCCCTCAGCTCATAAGTACAAAACTCAGATAATTATCCACTAAAACCAAATGTGAGTAACTCCTATAACCATGAACAGATCTCAAAAACAGCCAATAGCCCTGAGCAATTGAAACAGTCGAGAAACAAGAAACCCCAATTCCCCGGAAAAAAGATGAACCATGGATGCATCGGATCAAATTAGAACTCGCACCAAAGCCACAATTCGCTCAAGCAGGGAAAAAAAAGGGGGACCACAGAAAGGGCAAGAACCAACACCCATTGATCAAGCAAATCCAGAACAAGACTTTAAAAAAAAAAAAAAAAAAAACCAATTCACGAATCACTTGGGAAAAAAACCCAGAAAAGGAAGGCCTTTCTCTTCACCTGAGCTGACCCTGCTCACATGATGAGAGTGAGCACCCGAGGCTTCTTTAGCTGAATCCTTCTTGCTCACTTCCTTCACTCCACTCCCTTCGTTGCCCTTGGGTGATCCAAAACAAGGGAAGCACCCACCCATATCAAATCACAAAAAAAAAATCGCCCACGCCGCGGCACGACCCAGAAACCAACAATCAAAACCCGACGCCCGCGAATCGCCCCGCCCGCGACCAACCCAGCTGGAACAATCACATAGCATCAAAAGCGCCGGGACTCCAGCGCGCGCACGGGGCACGGCTTCCCCCATCTCCCCGACCCAAGAAGACCCATTTGAGAATTCCGACCAAAGACCGCGCCTTTCGCTCGCGCTCGCGCTCGCGCTGCGGACGTGCTCCGGAGGCGAGAAGATCGAGACCCAAGAAGCGGAACGGGCAGATCAACAAACCGGAGGAAAAAAAAAGGCTCGTGGGTACTGTGGTGGTGGTGGTGGTGCTGCTGCTGGTGGGGGGAGGAGAGAAGGGGAAAAAGTAAAAGGAAGTGAGAACTGGAGAGGAAGAGGAAAATTTATTTTACCTTTTTACGAATTTATGTATATACACATAAATAGAAAAAACAAGAACAAGAACGGCAGGAACCCATGTATGGGAGCGAACGAGGAAGTGAAAATGTCTTTAGGGTTGGCGTAGTAAAGTAAAGTTGGAGGAAATTAGGATTAGGATTAGGATTAAGGATTAAGGATTAAGGATTATAATTAGTTGGAGTTAAAATGGGTAGTTAAGAGCCAACAGCTACACGAAATCCCCCCATTGGATTTTCAAGCATTCAAACCGAAGATGCCGATGTGCCCCCACCGCACCATCCCCTCTCCTGCTTTTTCCCCCTTTTTGTTTTCCATTTCCATTTTCTTTTTTTTCGGGTGTTTATGCTTTCACACCACGGTCGACTATTCACGAAACGTCGAGTATAGCCTCTAAAGTTATTACCCTTTAAAAATATTGATTTAAATTGCATGGTTTTCTTGCTTTAATTTAAGTGGAAATAAAAGTTAATCTCTTTATGTTGTGTGAAAGTTTAGATGTTTTGAATTTGAAAAAGAAAAGATGAGTTCTTTCTTATTATAATTTCTTGGTTTCGAAACAAAATTAGTAAAATTAAATTAGATAAGGCTTTATTTACCGAACATCGAGCATAGCCTCTAAAGTCATTATGCATGAAAAATATTGAGTTCGAATTGCATCATTTGTTTGCTTTAATTTAAGTGGAAATGAAAGCTAATCTTCTTGCAAAAAGTTATATTTTAGGAGAGTTTGTGTGTTTTGAATTCGAAAAAAAGAAAAGATCTGTTTTTTTCTTTCAGGGAAATTGCTTGATTCCGAAACGAAAGTTTCCACCTTTTGTATGCAGTGAGAAAAATCCAGGGGCAAGTGATCAAATGATCATCATGGGTCGTCGTTTCTTAGGGGAGGGTTTGGGGGGTGGGACCCCCGACCGAGGATGGTTGTGTGACGGACATTCTTAAAGTCCTAAACACATGTTTAACTACAACAGAAAGGAGTTAGGTGTGATGATTGTCTACGGGCGGGAGGAGAGTAGACCTTCCATGGCATCTTTCATCGCCGCCGTTGGATCCGCGAGGGGGTGGGGCGTAGAAAGCTGGATCGCGTCAGGAGTGCTTGATCCAACGTCTACGATAACTGCTGCAAAAAAATAAAAATAAAAACATGAAAAGAAAAGTGTGGAGTGTAGGAGAACCGTAGGCTCATGTTCTTGGTCGTAATGATTGTCTATGGTGGGAGGAGGCTGGACCTTTTGAGAGTATCTTTCATCACGGCCGTTGGATTCGGGAGGCGATGGGCTAAAAAGTTGGATTATGTCAGTGTACCTTTTTTTGGTCGAAATGTCAATGTATTTGATCCAATTCACTATGGTCAATAAAAGAAAAGAGGAAGAAATTGATGGGGTCTTCGAGAACCATAGAGGCTCGCTCGCGTTCGTGGATGCCGGTGGAGTGGCCGAGGTCGACGGTGGTGGGGGGCACTGTGGTGGCGGCATGACTGGCGTGTGGTTGCGGCGGCTCGACGGCTCGACAAAATACGTGTCGTGATCTAATCTGAAAGACAGCTAACGGATAAGATGATTAGACTTGAGACGTTATTTTTTTAATGCACCAGTGACAACATTAACTAGAAACTACAAATTAAATATTAGAAGTAATAATGGCCTGATTTTTGGAATGAAATCCATTATCTTCTCAGTTCAAATTTTTGAAGCATCAACCTACCTAAGTTATAAAATCGAGAATGACTAAATTAATAAATAGAATAAATATAATAAGAATGCATGTTTCGTATATCATGTTAGAATTATGTGAATGACAATCTCGTATTTATATTTAGTCACATGATTACATTTATCAATCTCCAAGTATATGGGCTGAATTTGAAAGTGATGAACCATCTTCCACATAGACCCAAATTCACTAATTTCACGTAAAACCCAACTACACTAATTTTACGTTGAGATAAACAATTTCCTTCCAATGGAAACTACCACACAATCACGAAGAGCGATCTTTAAGTACATAAACGTGCATCTCTTATGTGAATACATTTGATATAAAACTTCAATTTGCTAACTTTATACCAAGATAAAGTCATATAAATTGTGACATATCGTGATTTATTAAAATTATCATATATGTAGATGATTAAAATGAAGAAATTAAAGAAATTGCATTACTAAAAGAAATAATAAAAATGAAACAGTTAAGACTACAATTGAAAAATGGTATTCTCTTATATGTACGTCTAGTTTAAATGCGTTAGAATATATACAACATATATATATATATATATATATATATATATATATCATGTGTTTTTCAAAATTAAAAAGAAAAGGAAAAGGCTAACTAACTCGCTTAATTGCCCATTATCTATCGCATACGCAACCCAACCCACTTGCAAGAGTAAATGTTCTAATAAAACTCTCCCTATCATGTGGTCAATGGGAGGTCAACTTCCAAATTTCAACTTATCAAGATATGCACTCTAATACTTAGGTCGAGTGATAACCTCGGCTGAAAGTTCAATAATGTCGCATACATCAACTAGGGTCCTTTCGGCATCCTAGTAAAGATTGAAATACCCCGTGCAAGCCGCGAGGTAAGATATTCCACGTGATTTTGGTCCGTTAGCAATAACGGCGACCCGTTTAAAGTAAAATAAAATCGAGCGATGTGAGGATTATATGAAACTCGATTACCAATTCAAAATCATGTTTAAAAATCAAAGTGGGGATCGAGTAAGCTTTCTGTGTTGAGTTAAGAGACCTACGAACGTCCAAAGGATTGTTGACCAAAGATGTCCCCGCAATGTTTTTACAAGAAAGTGCTCAATGGTCAAAGAGTTAGATGCAACCACCACATCAGTTTCTGCTATCTTTGCGACTTTTTGCGAATCTCTATAGAAGTGTGTACTGTTGCCGGGTTGCCCAGCCCATCATGCGCGGGGGTTCTCCGGGAGCATAGTTTTGAGATTGAATTATTGGAGGGAAGTACAATGAAATTTAGAATGTCGCAAACACGAAACAAATAAATAACAAAGAGGCCCGATCAAACAGAAGTAAGACCGAACTTCTCGCAGGAACTGCTTCGTCGAAATTGGATGCTTGATGAAGCGGCACTGTTTAGGAGCACTTAGTTATGCTTTTGGGTTAGCCGATCAACCATCGAGAGATCGATACAGCCTAGTTGACTCCGACCAGAAAGCTAGAGGACGTGGTGGAGTACCTGAAAGTAGGAGGTCCATGGTGGTTTTCTTATGGATCTGCTCTCGCAACCGCCTCTTTAAAAGCCATCTTTCAGACTTGGCCAATTCAACAAAAGCAGCTGAGACTTGATTACCATGCCGCTGGAGATTTCGCAGTGCACATGTACTGGAACATTTGACAACGTTACGGACTGAACCTTAGCATCAGCGGTTCAGGTTCAACAATCAAAGGTGTCGCTCTGAGAGAGCCATATATAGATAGACAAAAAATTGTTCGGTCGCCGTTGTATTCAGACTTAGTAGTTTAGTACAAATATCCAGCAGTAGCACTCCATCACCTAACTAAAATTCTGAAGCATGTGCACCTCGAGCTTAGAATGGACCATATCATCTGAGAGATTCTTATCTAAGAGATTCAAAGAATGAAAAAGAAGGGGACATTCATAAGATGCAACAGCAAAGTAATAATTTTCCTATGGACAACATTATGATAGCTTTCTCCACTGTCTTAGTAATAATATATAACACTCCAAGTTATCACACAACCAATCAATTCCCAACAACTTTCATATAATCTAAAGAAAAATCGAATCTCTTACACTCTATATCGATCAAAACTGTAGTTGCCTGCTGACAAGCTCCAAATAGAGCTCCATCTCATGCTGCTTTCAATTCCTCAGTCAATTTCTCATAAACTCGTATGTCCTGCTCAGATGAAAAGGGAAGGGTGATTAGAATTTCATATACGACACTCAAAGTTACCACACAACCAATCAATTCCCAACAACTTTCATATAATCTACAGAAAAATTGAATCTCTCACACTCTATATTGATCAAAACTGTAGTTGCCTGCCGACAAGCTCCAAATAGAGCTCCATGTCATGCTGCTTTTAATTCCTCAGCCAATTTCTCATAAACTCGTATGTCCTGCTCAGATGAAAAGGGAAGGGCGATTAGAATTTCATATAACAGTAAATCGGAGATCCTAGCATTCCAAGTAGCATGATGAATGAGAGAACCAACCATCTTTGATACAGAGGGAGAAATTTTAGTTAGTGCCTGCTCAAAATGAGCTGTCTTTATGGTGCATGGAGAATCTGGATGCTGACCCGACAATGTCAACTTCTCTTCAAGAGCAAGCATTGCAGCTTCATTAATCTAAAATAATTGGAAATGAAATTCGTGAATGTTGAAGTCATCCCCGCCCATATCAAATGCTGTTCAAGTTGTCAGAGAGATTTGATGTGATTGAAAACCTGATGATGTTAAATGGTAAGGATAAAAACAATGGAGCATAATGAAATAGACAAACCAGTGCAGCAAGATCAGCGCCACTTAGATTCTGACAGGCCTCCATCCGCCCAATGGCTTCTAAATCCACACCAGCATCAATAGGTTTCTTCCTACCTAGAGCTTTCAAAATTAAACCACGCTCATCAGCGCTTGGCAAGCGAACATAATGAAGTTTTCCGAACCTCCCTGGACGCAAGAGAGCACTGTCTATAACCTCAATTCTGCCAAAAGTATGCAATTTGAAGAGAAATTAGCAAAATACTTGACATGGGGACAAGCTAAGTCTGCATCTATAAATCAGACCTATTTGTGGCCCCAATCACAAAAACACCACGTCGATGGTCTGCACCGTCTAGCTCTATAAGCAACTGCATAGAAAGTTGTCCATGTTCAATTTTAGTGGATGAATTACAGGTTATAGATGAAAAGACACACCATAGTTCTCCTTGAGATACTGACCTGATTCAACAGTCGCTCAACAACCCATCCACCTTCTGTGCCACGCTGCTTTGTTAAAGCATCCACCTGCAGATAAAAGTATAAAATATAATATGACTAAGTAAATGCATGGCACCAAAGGAATTCAGACAACCGAGCTACATTGACAGCACTGTCTATATCACTAGGGTGTTCATGGCTAGAAAGTAGTTAGTTTTGAGGAGACAGATGGCATATCCATGAGTTTCAGGCTCCAATTGCCCTAAAAAACCGAGAAGCAAAATGATGGAATAGCTGCATGAGGGAAAGCAGTTCTGTAACTTCTGTTTAGATATACCGAGTTTTGTCAAAAAAAAAAAAAAAAAGAGTGGAAAAAAAAAAATCTTCTGTTTTCTATTATCAATTCAACAACAAATCACAAGTTGCAAAGGTCAACATAATGTTCCTTCTCCGCATTTGACAGTCAGCACCAAAGAAGCAATATTCTTTTAGTACTACAGGCAAAAACGACAATGCACAGCCTTTTCACGATGGATTATTTGTAAATACATCTTGAACAAGACAAACAAGAGATAAAGAAGACATTTAAAAGAGAAAGAGGTAGAGAGGCCTCTCGCTGTGAGGCACCGTAAAGGCTAGCGGAGGACTAGGGAGCCATGCACACAGATAAGAAAAGCGGATGAGGAGTGGGGGCCAGGCCAGTCCCCTCCCACTGTTAGTCAGGTCAGTTATTACTGGTTATCGGGCAACAAACTAAGGAACACCCTCAAAACCAAATCCGAAATAAGCATTCTGATCAGAGAACTGATCAAGCAACCAATCAAATCTTTTCTTCCCTCCATCCCTCCCTCATTTCCCTAATTACACACAGACTCCTCGCCTGAGCCTTCCCATTCCTGTTCTCAGGGAAATAATAATTCTCCTACCAAGAAGCATATCCTATAAAAAGTTATAATGCCTAGTATAGGCAATGCAGATATCATTGATGGGAAACATTAACTGAGTTTGGTGATGAAACCACCCCCCCCCCCCCCCCCAAAAAAAAAAAAAAAAACCCATCCCAAAAAAAAAAAAAAAAAAAAAAAAAAATTTGAAAGAAAAGAGGCTCATCTTTCTAAGGTTAATAAAATCACAAAGGAATTTTCTGTCTTTTTGAGTAGAGCAGTGATTCCTCAAGTAGAACTTAATTGTGCCTATTGCTGGAAAAATTCCGCAACAATTGAAACAACAAAAGCCAAGCTTCTACTAATGGACAATTATGTCCATCAAAAGTTACAAATTCCAACAAAACATCAAACAGCCACAAAGAGAGTGTCACAAACCTCATCAAAGAAAAGTATGCATGGCGCACAGGTCCTAGCACGGCTAAACAATGTTCGAATTGCCAGCTCACTTTCTCCAACATACTTGTTCAATAGCTCAGGGCCCTAAACAGTAAGAAAACTCATAAAAATAAGTATGTAGAGTCACACAGCATATGAAAGAGGAAATATGCAGAACTTCCCCAAAATAGCCAAAGATGAAATAACCGATGAACAGTAAACTAAAGAAACTTGCCTTGATGTGAATAAAGTTAGCTCCAGCCTCATTGGCAACTGCCTTGGCAATCAGAGTTTTACCACAACCAGGAGGCCCAAAAAGCAGAAAACCCGTCTCTAGATCCACTCCAAACTCCTGAAAACCAAATCACAAACAGAGATTGATACTAAAATGGAAACAGAAAGAGCCAATGGACGATGATGAGGCAGTACAACTTCACACTAAGCAAAAATCCTGATCCAATAACTTAAAAGAGAGGCAAATAATATAAGGTTGGCATTGCTCTATCGAGGAAACAACTTTTAATGGTCAACCACACTTTAAAAATGCTAAATCCCTCGAGCTTAGTTGCTAGACCAAAATTTTTACACAGAAAACTAGCAAGGACTCATCCTCCAGAATTCCTGCTTGACATTAAATTCAACCACACCTCATAGAATGCCCAAGGATCCGAAGAACACAAGCCTGCTGGTACTAACAACACCTATGCACCTCAAGTATTCATTGGCCTGCTTATGCACTATGTAAAGACAAATCTTTGGATTATGGTTAACCTAAATCCAATACATCAAGTAGTCCACATTCCTAATGACTAGCCTGAAGAATTTGATAGAGAAAATTTCCCTCTGCTCTATGAAGCACCCTTCCATGAGTCTGACTTTCACTCCTGCCGACATCTAGTGTAACTGACTAATAACACTGTTATGGAAAAACAAATTGCTCGCCAATTACCTCATACTCCTCTGGATATTTTATACGTCTGACAATATACCGGTCAAATGCCTGCCTCAAAGAGTCAAGACCTCCGACATCTTCCCATTTAACATTAGGGATTGCAGAAAATCCTTCCCTTCTAGAAGAGGGTTGGATCATTTTCAACGCTTCCTGAAAAGTAAACCATAAATAAATGCAGATCAAGAAAGATGATCAGACAACAGAACCAGAAGGACAATCAATAGAAAATATAATCATGTCTAACAACAAAAACCACGAAAGACGGAATGTGTGATATGACATTTCAATCTCAATCTCCAAGAAGGAATGTCAAGCTGATGTGACAAACATGTCGTTTGGTCTTCAGACTAGAGCACATTTAGTAAGGATGATCTTATTAAGAATGTGTATGTATTTTATAAACATTTCCAAAATAAAAATAAGCCTGATTTCGAAAATACAAACAGAGAAGAGTAACTCATCACCTCAAAATCAGCCATATTAATAGCGAGCTTCTCCATTTCCTCAGGTAACCAAGGTTGCCGCCACCATTCATCTACACTATCCACATCCATTGAATTTTTAGATAATTCAAGTTTTCTTTCATCTAAAATTCTCTTCATGGCAAGGTTACCAGCCTTGTTAGCAAGCGCTGCCAAGTCTGCACCAACAAAGCCAGGAGTAGATCTTGCTATTTTATGAAAATTAAAAGATCCCTCGAGTTTAAGGGCACGTGTGAGCACTGAAAGGATCTCAACCCTGGCATTTTCGTCCGGAACACCCAAACCAATCTCACGATCAAAGCGTCCAGGCCTCCTTAATGCAGGGTCAACAGCATCAGGCCTATTGGTTGCGCCGATTACAAGAACATAGCTAGGCTTTGTATCAGCGCTCTCCGTGTCTGCATTCTTATCAGTTGATTTTCCTGGCCTGTGCGATTCATCCATACAAGTCATCAATTGTGTCACGATCCGTCTCTCCATTTCTCTCTGAAGATTTTCTCGCTTGGAGGCAATTGCATCAATCTCATCAATGAATACAATTGAAGGCGCTGTCTTGTGTGCCTTCAAAAAGAGGTCTCGGATGTTTTCTTCTGATGCACCTAGAATTCAAGCCATTCAAGATAAATAGAGAAGCTTATCATGTTTGGACCAAGGATAGCAATTTGAAGCAAGATGTAACTTGATGGCGTTGGCATGCAGCAAAAAGATCATTTTTTTTTTTACTAATGTTTTCACACAACATCAGATGCTAAATAAAGGAAGCAGCTCAGTTTACGGGCGATGAACATATTGGCCATACCATGCTACTACGTTTACCCATTGAAAACTACATAAAGAAAAGGAAAACAAAGGGAATGGCTCAATGGAAATAGAGAGGACATTGAGTTGGCAACAGAGGCAAGCACAAACACAAGCAATAATCAGACATCATCAGTTCAGAGAGAACACAAACATAGAGCCAATAGCTACCTGATACTTATGATTTTTCCACACTTAGGCAATGAATTCAGATTTGAAAAAACACAATAGACAGCTCCAGAATCCAAATGATCATCCACAAGAAGAAAAAAAGAACTACTCAAAGCAAAAACAACAGATATACCAGAGACGCCAGAGACAATTTCAGTCGCGGAAATCTTGTAAAAGGGAACGCCAGTCTCATTGGCGATGGCGTGGGCTAACTTGGTCTTGCCGCAACCGGGCGGCCCGTGCAACAAGATCCCCGCCATTGGACTTACCCCGAGCATCCGCGGCAAATGCGGGTGATACAACGGCACGATCACCTCCATCTTCAGCTCTTCCAAGACTTCTTTCATCCCTCCCAAATCCTTAAACCTCGGCCCTTCCTTCCCCTTCACCGTCACCCCCTCGTTCCAACCCGAACCCGAACCTTCGCCCTTCGCTTCCGCTTCCGACTTCGTATCACCCGCATTCGTCATATCAATCGCTCTCCTAGGCTTCTTAGTCGAAATCTCTACCTCAATGTTCTTCTCTTGCCGCTCCTTCACATCTTGCTTAGCTTTACCAGGCTTCGCCGCCTCGCCGACGTAGCTCGCCCGGAGCATGGATTTCATCAAGTCGAACTCCGGCTCCACTTTCTCCTCGTAAATCGCATCCTCCGACGTCGATACATCACCGTCCTCTTCGTCTCCATCCTCCTCATCGTCCGGTTCGCTCGACGAATCCTCCCGGCTGCTCCGCGGCCGTTTCCTCCGAATGTAGTCGTTCTCGAACCGCTGCAGCCTCTCCTCCATCGCGTCCGTCCTCCTCGACTTCTTTCTCGAGGAACCGACCCTTTCGAGCTCCTCCTCCTCGTCATCGTCGTCGCCGCTGCCCTCGCGGGAGCTCGGCGACCGCAGCTGCCGCTGCTCCTTCCGCTCCTTCTCACTGAACGACTCTAGGGCTTCTCGAACGGCGTTCGCGAAGGGATGGCGCTTGATTCGCCGGTACTCGGGGAAGGCCTCGCAGAGTTGCCTGACGAGCTCTTCCACGGTGGAGCGATCGTGCTTGTACGACTCCAGCCGCCGGGAGAGGAGCTTCCTGTTCACCACGGATGCCGACGCCGGCGAGCTGCCGCCGCGCGGTCTCCTTCGCATCCTCGGCGCCGTCGTGTCAATCGGAACTAGAAGAGGCGGCGGCGGCGGCGGTGGCGGCGGGAGCGAACGGCTGGAGGAAGGGAAGGCTACGCAACGAAGAGACTGTAATTACGAAGCCGCCATGTTGTATGTCGTGATTCATATTTCGGTCCTCGAACTTTTGAAGATTATTGAATCGAGTCCTCCGACCTTAAAGTTTCACAGTTAGACCCTCCAAATAACACACTTCATCAGATCAAGTCCTTTTGTATGTTAACATAATCAATCATACTTATTACTGATGGGGCAGATAACATGGCAAGTTTCTATATTAGAAAGGATAAAATAAATAAGAAAGTTTGAAATTAAATTAAAAAGGACAAAACAAATAAGAAATTTTAATTTTGTAAATGAATTATAAACTTTATTTAACCGACAATCACCAATTTTCATTATTAAGTTGATAATTACATATAAAAGTTGGTCACCGTTGTTAATTTAAAATTGCGATAAGTATATCGGAAGTTTTAAAAGTTGTCACGAAAGAAATATGAGAGTCTGCATTTTAAACTCTTGGCCGCATAAGGAGCTTTGAGTTCACCATTACCTTGGTCATAGTGAAATCTTTTTGACACTGAGCCACTCCCATCTTTGTCCAGTTAAAGCCAGTGTCGAACATAGGGAAATTGCAGGATTCATCCCATTGTTTTAGAACATTGTTTACACATTCATGAGTACTTATAAACTTACGAGTTAATGTTGGTTGCAGGGGATTACAAGAGTTATTCATGTTCTTCTATTTTCTATCTTGTCGCCATTTCTTTGGCGATTCTCTAAATAAGCTGATCGCTTAACCAATGGTTTATGATTCGTACTGTCTTCCAAGTGGACCGCTTGAACTGTACTGAGAACTAAATCATGGATGAGGAGAAATGAGAAATGGTAGTGGATGAAAAGGAGAAATCTCAAGAAAATGGTTTGGGTCCTCCTTAAATGAAATTCTTTTAATTGTTTTATAGGCAATCATAATTATCAATACCATTTCTCATGGATGTATCACTACTACTACCATCATGTATAATCTAATTATCAGGTCCCGAAACCCTTGACCAAAATGTCACTCAAGACATGTACAAAAACAACTTCACGGCCTCATCCACCCTTCTACCTTTTCTCACTCGCCTTCATCTCGTTGAAGATCCTTAGAGCGATCTACATCAGGCTGTCCTGCCATATCCGCATGATCATGATCGTCCATGTGTGCGGTGTTATCGAGCAACCCTCTTCCTTAGCGCCGTCGGCAATCTTCGTGGCCATGTCTCACGTCTCCAAGCTCCGACCGTAATCATCTCGGGCCCCCCACCCTGTCAAGGAAGCGCAACGCTGCGCCGCTGCGAAACTTGCATCTGCAAACGATCTCCAGCACGAGTTCACTAGTGAAGTTCACATTGCACTTCTCCAAAGCTTCTCTCGTCGAGAATCTCGATTTTCATGTCGTTAACGGAAGTACATAAATTTCTTCAATGTCTGCTTCACTGTAACTTCGACCGCTGAATATCTAGAAACATTATGAGCATGATTGGATGGATACTATGATCGATGGTACCATCTCTACCGTGCTGTGCTAAGCTGCAGATCTTACAGTTTGATTGTTTCTATTGTAGGCCTTTTCTCCAGTGGACCGAGGATCAGAACATCCTGTGTTCAAATCGTCGGAACCGGAGTAGGGATCATCGCATTGGTCATCCTCCGCGCGGAAAAGCGACAACAAACTGACTACAACCAACGAGCCCAAATCACACAATGAACCAGAACTGCCATCGGAACAAGTACCAGAACCGGAATTAAGAAAACCCGCAAAACGCTCTTACCTCACCATCAAAGGCCACAAAACATTGACCTCCGAATCTTGTTCCAGCTCCGAAAACAGGACAGACAACGAGTATCTAGAGTGAAACCGAGAGCCCTCCTTCCTGTTCACGAGTCTCTCTGGTTCAAGGTGCTCTACTTTGCTTTTTCTCCTCCATAACTATGTTCTCCGATTGGGGTAAAAACCCGAATCGAAGTTTTTGGTTCATGTCGTGTTTCGGTTATTTCATTTTATTGTATTTTTCCTGATTGAATGTTGTGATAACAAAAGGAGAGGGTAATCCGAGGCTTTAGAAAGTAGACTCGCCTTGCAATCTGTCTTGGAAGAAACCTTTCTTGTCATCAATATTCCAATAAAAGAATATTTTCCCTCTTAACTGATTGCAAGTCTGGCTTTAAGTAGATAAATAATCGTTGATGAAAATGTGTTTTGTGCATGGTTCCGAGAGCATGGCGCCTGTTCGGAGTGACATTGCATTCACTCAGATTGGTTAAGCTTGCTTACATTAGACTCTTGGACATTGACTCCGCTCTATCTGCTAACAGAAAAAAAGATGGAGAGCGTTTGCGGAAGAATCCCACGTTTCTTCAAAATGTACATGCCAGAATACAACTCTCAAAAAATGGGGAGAAAACTCTCTTGTGAACTGTTTCTAATTCAGCAAATTGTTCTGTTTCGTGACTCACGTATGGCTATTCATTGCAGTGCGTCCCTGGAGGTTTCTTGGCGGGGCTAGACAGGCTGCTATCAGGAGCGATCGTCCTCAGGCGTCCCATGGGGCAGCAATGGCGCATGAAGGTGATTTTGGAGGAACAGGGCGTCTGTTTTGAAGACGACTGGCAAGAATTCCTTAGTCGCCTCGGAAATGGAGTACCTGTTTCACCCACAGCATCTGCTCAGCAGTCTCAAGTGATCAAAAAGACTTGTCTTTTGACTCAAATGTGATGCCTGTGGCACCGGATTGCACAAGGGCCTATTTTTCCTACTTGGACACTAAATGTGCTTCGGAAAAGGCCGACTCTGAAGCATCTGCTCCACGAGCATGGTCTCACTTATTTTACGAAAACCAAGCACTGCCCATGCAACGCCTGTGGTAATTGTTGCAGTGTCAACTTGTACCGCTGTGTGTGGTGCGATTCTAATCTGCACGTGATTGCACACCTGCCACAAACTGTAAAACATAGGAAGTTCATCCATCCATTGATGACTTTTTACAATTCTCTTGTTGATAATGATTCAGAGGTGAGTGCTATTGCGATGTTTGTGAGCAGAGAAGGTATCCAGATCGATTTGTTTATCATTGTGAAGATTGCAAGTTGATTGCTCGCATCAACAAGAAATGTATCTTGCTCTTACTACTTGGCAACTTGATAGACATCTTGAAATCTACTCTGCTGTTATTTGTTCCCGGTACATCAACTGTTTATGAAGGAGGTTCGAGATAACCCGATTAACCTGTCATAGAAAATCTGAAAATTCATACGATGAATGGAAGCTTGATTACAAATTTTCATTTTTTCACCATTCATCTGTGTTCATTTTGCATCATGTGATCATCATTTATTTTGGGCATCAGAACTATGCTGATACCGAATCACAATCGATTGAAGTTTAGTTTTTCTCTCTCGATCTTTCCAATACTAATGCTTTTTTGCTTAGTTATAGACTCTGGTTTATTTGTGATCTCGATTTGCTCATCAGCAGCGAGCCTCTTATAATTACGACTCTCCAACATGATTCCCTAGTATTCATTATTCGGATCTCCTCGCACCTTATTGCCCGTTTTAGGTCCTTCTAAAGATATTGTCATCAACAATAATTCTCATTAATTATAGATGACAAATTTATGATTGGAGATTACCATGTTCCAGTTGATTTTTGTGAGTAGACGGGCTATATAACCCCAACTTAGAAATGGTTTGATAAAACTAAGAAGTAAGAGCCGAAAATCAAACACTAATGAAGTGCGGATAACTGAAGTTCCAAAGTACAAAATACTAGGAAACAATCCTAGGAGTTTGGCAAAGCTGTTGCAAACTTGCTAACATGCTTTAGCTGCTAAAGCAGCACATCTGTTTGCTTATCTAAAAGAGGCAGGTTTGATCTACGTGGTAATTAAATCGTTGAGGAGCATCCAGTAATTGTCTAAAAGGATCGGTACCTCATCCTGCAATTTGTTTGACTGGAAAAAAGGTCCTTTTGCCGAATGCATCGAGAACTGTAGTGAGCATTTGGAGACTTGGCTCAAACGGTTTGAGTCGGGTTGCGACACTTGTTTTCAAGGATTAAACAGGATTAATTTCGACGTGTTTTCTCCATTGCCTTCTTCCACATGGCATTCATTGTTACATCTCTTGTTTGGTACCTGTCATTATGACATAAGCTACTTCTTTTTTCAAGTGTCAGATGATTTTCATACTTCGACTCGTCTGCTCTGACTCGAACAGTTTGCCTTTGCAAGTGCAGGTAGGAAACTCCTGCTCTTTTTCCCTCTATGAACTTACATACAGCCTAAACTTGTCATTGATCCAAGAACTTATGACCCAGAAGAACAAAACGACCATTTTTTCGAGGGCCTATACAAAATGCATCTCATCCAGTATGCAGTGAGTGTGAATGTAATTCGATCACAATGCCGTGACACTACAGCAATTGATGTCAATCTGACAGTAAGGCGATCATGTTACAGCAAGTTGGATTTAGAGAAGGATTTTGGTTGTGAAAACCGCTATCAGTTGCCATCTATGCTGTCCCCGGACGTTGTACATGGTGACCCGAGAATTGTTCAACTAGCATTCCATCTTCCACACCCATCTCCATTGCATTGACTTCGTTCCTCTTGCTCTGCATTCTGTTTATTTAGTTTGGCAAGTGCAAGCCCTTCAGTTACTACCGTTCCCCCCTGTTGGGACTGACAAATGATAGACAGTCAGAATCCGCACCGACAAACGAAATTTGAGCATGAAATAAATTGCATATACAATGAATATAGTGAATTTACGAGTGAGATCAATGAGATGATTGCACTATAATCAACAACAAAAAATTACAATCCCTTGAAACGCTCAAACTCAATTGTTTTTTATTCCTAGATTAAACCCAAACCCACAAGAATCAATCCTGAGAAATGAATATTCTAACACTCGCATATTAAGCATAATGAAAGAGATAATATATTCGATTATGCAAATAAAATCGGTAATTAAGCTAATTACAAATTAGCAATTTGCATATTATTAATTTTACGAGAATGTTGGTAAATGCTAAAGATAATTAGGATAATTCCTTGATCTCCATATCTCCCATGATTGTGCATATATTTAGATGATTTTCAATATCTCCTTTTGATGGTGCAAATCTTTAATTGATTTTTATCTTACTACCTTACACATTCTTCTGGTAGAGCCTCATATACTCATGATATATATAGCTCTTCTGCATATCTCATAATGAAGAGTATATAAGCTTATTTATAGATTTTATTAGATGATTATCTAAGGTAACAATAATCAATTAGGATCATGGATAATTAAAGAAGATATAAAGAATATCCTAAATATGTACACAATGATGAGAGATATACAGAAGATAAATGTCCTTATTATCTATAGTATTCCCTCGAAGTAGTTTGGACAAAAAAAAAAAAAAACACTGGCGGACCGCTGAGGCGATGACATATGCGGCAAGGTGGGTACGAGTGCACTAAAAATAAGAATTTGCAGAAAAGAGGAGTTTGTAATTTCCGTATATCTCGTAATGACTAATACATGCGCCTATTTAGAGGCATTACCAAATGATATATAAGGTAACAAGATAATTAATTATGATCAGTCTGTTATATGCATGATCGAAATGAGATATGGAAAATCTCCTAAATATATACATAATCATAATCATGATGAGATGGAGAATTAATGAAAATATCCGAAATATTTCTAGCAAAAAATATGATTACGAGCAAGCTAACTTGAACGTAATCACTTATTTATTTATCAATAATTTTTTGACATTTACCGCCGCTTATCGAAAATTAGGTAAAAAAGTCCATATTTTGTGGCGTTGCCGAACAATAGAATTCCATGTCCTTATTGATGAAGCAAACAAATTCGTACCTTGGTTTGTTAAAGTAATCCAATCATTATTATTATTATTTTGTCGCTCTCTGTAGTGAAATCAACCTTATCTAATGTATTGTAATGAATAAAAAGTCTACTTGTGAACTAAAAAAAATAAAAATGAATGACCTGATCAATTTACGGTTGGTTAGAAGAGAGAATTATTCTCCATTTAATTGGGCTTGAGAAAGGTGTTTATTTTTTTCCCCACAAAATTTTTGAAATTTGAAATCATATATATCTTAACTTTTAAAAATTGTAAGGATACTCTAAATGACTTCATATATTCACAATTATAAATTTCGAAAGGTTTTAGGTGCTTGACATTTGATAAAAATTAAATTTCAAACACTCTGAAAAAAGAAATAAACAAAAACCAAGAAGAAAAAATTACTTTAATACTCCCTTAAATAGGAAATCCCTTAGCTAAAAAGAAACGACTTCAAAGACGTAACTAAATGGTCGTGGATTCATGTCATAATTGCTTAGATCATATTAACAAACGTCGTGACATCCTAGAATAATACTCAAGAAGACCATCTACCTCCATTCCTTAAAGTATCTACACAATATACGGCTCCATTTGTTTTGTGGAGGAGAGATGATTCAAAGAACATTTTCCTAAAAATACAACCGTTTGTATCTCTTAAAATAATTAGTTAAAGGAAAATATTTTTATTATTAACAATAATTTATGTCTAAAATTTCCGTAGATGATGAAAATATTTTTCCTTCAATTATTTTTGTAAGTGATACAAGTAACCATTTTCAGGAAAATGTTTTCCAATATATTTATTTTCCGCGAAACAAACGTACCTTACATATCGCATTTGACTTTATAGTGATAGGAAGGGAGAGATGATAAGGCCCTCATATATATACTTTGTACACTGCATTAACAACCGATCATTTCTTTTATATGTCATGGTTTCGCATACATTGAAAGCTCAATCTACTAGTTTTTAAGGCTACATTTGGCGAAAACATATATATATAACATCAGGTAAGACAATTTTACTATTCGATTCTTTATAACAGCTAATTAATATTGAAAATCGATACATGAATTGAATAAGGAGATACGTAACATAAAGAGAGAACAGATAAGAGATCTGATACGATTTCCCTCCTATCGCGTTGAAAAAGAAGAGAAGGGATAGAACAAAGGAGACTTGATAAAAAAGTACATGCCACTGTTGTTTTCAGTCGCAATTGTACAAAAAAAGTTGCTAAAAGGCAATTACTTAATAGCCATAACTCTTCCTTCATGTATTTTCTTCGTATTACAGTTAAATGTACTTCAAAAGCCGAGGTAAACAAGAGGAAAAAAAGACTTAAAAGACTCATTGAAACCTCTTGTAACTTCGTTCATCTCATATGGCTAGAGCCACAATGCGCCGGCGTCCTTGAGCATTCTCTTGAGTGAGCCGCTGAGGTGATAGGTCATGACGGTGTTGGCCGACCCGACGAACTTCCCCCCGATGAAGACGGCGGGGACGGCAGGGCTACAGCCGAGCCGAGCCAGGGCCCGCTCCATCTCCTTCCCTCTCGAGTCCTCGTCGAGCTCGTAGATGGCCGGGCTCACACCGAGCTCGTAGAACAGGCTCTTCACTGCATGGCACATGCAGCATGTGCTCTTGCTGAATATCACCACCGCCTTCTGCGACGCCAACTTCGCTACCCTGTCCATCGACTTATGTACCAAACAAGAAGATGACGACCACGACGAAGACGAAGATGAAGACGAAGAAAGAAAGGATCAAGAAAGACGACGAGTTTCGCGAGTCAACTACAGAAACTTTTCAAGTTGTTTTGTAGCTTGTAGCTGATGTATGCTTGTGACTTGGTAATGAAGATTGGAGGTGAATGGACCTGTATATATAGAGGGAAGGTGGTGGTGAATCAAAGCGATCACTAGGGTTTGTGGGTATGAGCATTTCTTTTTCCTCTTCTCTACTTTTGATTTAATAAGTTAAATTTAAAGGGGGCACTGAAAAGGTGGTGCAGGGTTCTTTAAGTTGATGTGAATGTGGTGATGTAATATAAAGAATGAAATGCCATGGAGTTGATTAGGACGTGTATGGCTTGCTTGCAACAATCCAATTCCATTTGCGCTGGGAATCCGCATGGCTAGAGAGAGAAGACAAAAGCGCGCTGCCGAAAGTTAATTTTAGGAGATCGAGGTAAAAAGGTTGTGAGAACAATTTCAAAAACAGTAACATATAATATCGATTTATAAAATGACGTGACAAAATGTTAATGCATCTTTAATATGTTGGATTGTACTTATGCATCAAATGAAAATCTAATTCATTACTTAATTAATTATGTATAGACTATCGTTCTAATATCTTTAAGATTATTCTAAAATTGTAAACAGGATGAGTATTGATTTTTATTTTTGTTAGTTCACCTTTAATTTGCTTTAGGATGGAGGTGCTCGTGGCATAAATGATTAGGTGGCTACTTGAGAAAGGACATGAATGAGAGAATGTCAACTTGGGGTTGATGGTTGGGTGATGAGGTGAGTTGACACATGAGAGGATAGATTGCAGTAAAAGAGCATCTGAATAAATAGCGTTGATGCATTACAACACACGATATGCACTGAAAGCCAACGTCATAAAGACAATGTGATGCTCGATGCGTGACGGAGCGAGGGTTCTTAGTATCTATTTGATATAATTGTGGATATGAAGCGTCACGGATACTCTATGAGATGTCATGACTAGTTTATTTGGTAATATATGTTTTAGGGGTACGGTAACTCTAAGCTAGGAGAGGCAGCTTCTAAAACGCTGTCGTAAGTTGTCGTCGCAACTGTGAGGAGTTGCTGTAATGAGCTAGCCTGGCACCTCGTAAAACTTGTGGCATCTCTCTTCTAAGTTGTAGCTATAACTAAAAAGCAGTACCAAATGAATACTTAAAAGATTTAGGGTCCGTTTGGTTCGACATTGGAGAAATGTCTTTTGGGCTAAAGAGATTTTTCGAAATGTAAATAGGTTCGGTGAATTATAATTTTAAAAAACATTGGGAAACAACTTTGATTTAAAATGCCATTTGGTAAAAATTGTATTTGTAAAGGACCTTTACTAAATTATAAAATAAAATAAAAAGATTTTTGCATTTTTTTGAAGTGTAGCCATTGGTGACCAAATTTGGCCACTTGACAATCGAATCTGACCGTTTGACAACCTCGCTTGAGGTCGCCCGCCTCATGCGGGGCAACTTGGGGTTGCTCGACCTAGGCAATTGTCGCCTAAGGTCGCGCGACTTAAGTCTCGCTTGAGGTCTGACAGCAGTCACCGAGATTGGGCGACCCCAAGCGATGGTCACTAGCATGCACAACCCCTTGGTTGGTGATTGTCGGCCTCCGATCAGCTTTTCCGTGTGGCGGTCTTCGGAAAAGATGACCAGTAACCAAGGACCAAGACTTGCATTCCGAGAATGCAACTTCCCCAAAGACCTCTAGTTCCACTTTGGGCTAAAGGCCTTTAGAATCTTTTGGAAATGCAATTATATTTCCCCAAAGTTGAGCAAAAAAATGAACCAAACACATTTGCATTTAATCAATGGACTTTAGAGTTCCAAAACCCATTGCAAATGCTGAATCAAACGGGCCTTAGTGTGATATCCTAAAGTCTTACATTGGATGAGAAAGTGTGTATTCAAATAATCTATATATAGGACATGCTCCTATATGGTCTCTACATTATATGGTCGGGTCATTTTGAAAATTCCTTTCAAGCGTTTGGTCTATATAGATTGAATCAGATCCTAAGATTCAATTTCTAGGATCGTTTAATAGTCAAGAGGGATGTATATTCGAGGAAGTCTCCTCAGATAATATATGGAAGAAAACATGTCATTTAAACATATCTTATACTCGAATATTGAATGTATATTAGGCTTATATAGAGGGTAATAGCTTAGGTACTCTGCTTGGTGGTGACTAAAGTTTCAAAAGGTAAATGCTAAATGATTTCAATACAACTTCTACATTTCCATATAATGATGAATGCCAACAATAGTATTTCTAGAATTTGAGTCCTAAAAAGATAAGACCAGCTTAAAAAAGCCCTCCAATTTTGAAAAGTGGAACCGCCAAATAAAACCCTAAAGTTCAAGCATTTATTAACCAATCAACTTACCCTTTACTCTTTGAAGCAAAACCCTAGAAAAGAATTGGCAAGTTCAATGTATATCGGGTCAAATCAAAACCATGGGCACAGTTCTTAGAATCACTTCATATCATCGGAACCAGATTAATATCTACACCAGCCAAACAGCTAAAACGACACATATAAATAAACAGAAGCTAGCCTGAATACAGGGTTTGCCAAGTGTTGAAGCGATTGGCCTATAATTAATGGTGTGATTCTAATCATTTAAACTAACAAAAAACAAAGGCGATGTGATCTCAGATTCATGCACGTGTTAATCGCCAGTGATTGGAGGGTGGCGGCATTGTGCTCCCAACCTTCTTTAACCTAAGATGCCAGAAACACCGAGAACAACCAGAACCTCAACTGATTCCTCCGCAAAAATCTCTGCGAATAGAACCAACCAACCCGATCGACATATAGCCAGGACAATATACCGATATCTGCCCCCATGAAACTGTGTCTGTGCAATGAGATCAGGTGGAGGGATGATGGGTATCAATGAAAATGCCACCTCCGCCGGTGCCCATGATGTTTTGTCTGATAACATGGGGAATTTTGGCACTTCAACTTTTTGGGGAGGGAGGGCGGGTTGGTTTTGGATGGCTGGGTATCTACAAAAGCAGCGACAGCAACACCAAAAGGATGGTATGTGTGGCTAATGGGTATAATGCACATTGTTCCTCTCCCTCTACCTTTTGCTGCCTTTACATAAGAATCCCATAAAGATTGGGTTGAGAGAGAGAGAGAGGCGTGTACTTTTATTGATGGATAATGAAACCCGAGCTTTGCCCTAATCTGTGTGATGCCACGAACCGCCTTCGCATTCTTATTCTCTTGCCTTTTTATCTTCGTTAGGCTATGACAAATGTGGCGCACTGTTTTCGCACGAGACCTCAACCTTTTTCATTCGTGCTGTGTTGCAAGCGATCTACATCAAGAACTTGTGTTTCTTTTTTATGCTCAATGCAGAACCCTTTGATGAAAACCCTTAAGGGTTGCGCATCTAGAAAGAAAAGGTTGACCTGATAAAGTTGGCTTAGCAGATAAGGCACAGAATCGAGGAGTTCGATTTCTCACATCGTTAAATGCAAAAGTTCTATTATTGATGTGGGTCATCCACGCTAATTTTAGCTCGAGTTTTACAAAGTTATAAATGTCGGTGCTGTATTTTATAGTATTATAATTTGCCTACCTCAATTTGTGTTTCTTCAAAAATGACAGAGAATGAACTTCCCTGTTTAGGTGGGAGGAATGACTGAATGATGGATTGAAAAACGGTCATTCGAAACTTCACTTCGACAAATCAGTGTTGTTAAGAATTATGTCGACTCACGTAATCGCCCCCAAGTGAAGCCAATCCTCACCGATCGTCTTGTCAAGTCACGTGAGAGTGGGCTCCAAACTAGATTCGATATTCAGTGGGCTAAAGTCGGGCCTTTTGAGAATTCTAGTCCCAAAGGTTGGGCCAAGATATGCTTGGCCCCAAGATATGGCCTACAACACCACTGGCCTAGTCATGCAGCCCACTTAATGATTAAATGTTATGTACGTGCGAAGATCATCATAAACTCTTTTCTTACTTTTGGGATAGTGATAAAAGTGATTTTTGAACTTTGGTTCAATATACAATGCGATCCTTGGATTTATATTTTGTTCAATGCAATTTCTGAAATTTTGCATAATGCGATCCTTGGACTTATATTTTTAAAGTTTAATTTCTAATCTCTCTTTCATATAAAATTTTCAGGTTCAAATTCTTTTCTGAGTGGAATTCTTTGGTTAAATTTGTGAGCTTTTTATGTTATTTAACTTAGGTTTGGGATATGTTGATTAATAATGACTAACAACAAGGTTAAAACTTATCGCAAACAATCCTTCAGCAGAATGCAGCTTAAGTACATTAGTAAGTGCAAAGGGAGGAAATGGAGTTTGCTAAAAGACGAACAGAAAATAACATATTGTGATGGAACAAAACAACATTGTTTACAAATAGTCTCATATTTTCATAACAATGTGCAGCTTTTGTATTTTCGATAAATGACAACTTTCATCATTTCCATTCGTAATTTTGATCAATAAATTCTCTTAATTCATCAACTCAATAAATTATGATGCATATTAGCCATCTGAGCGTGAAAATAACTTAAACCCAATATATATAAGGTTTTATTTATAGAAAAATCATTGACTATCAATACATGTTTATTCAGAAGCATATCTTCACTCAGAAAAATATAAATGCATCACTATCCCATGCAAGAAAAACAACCCCAACCACATTTTGCGTGAACCCGTTTTCTTAAAAAACATATTACACATCCAATCACAACTTCCCTTCACTCAGAATAACATTAGGACCACACCCACAATCCCAGTATCGAGACCTTACTCATTGCACATGGACATTAAGCATGCCTTGCCATGTCGAATAGAAGCAAATTTAGTAAACCTAACCAATATATCCCCACCAGAAACTTAACATTCCATCATAACACGGATCACTGTTGGTACCATGTTGTATGATTTCGAATTAGAGTGAAAGTACTAGTGACCTTTGAAGAACAAGTTTCCCATGCCTGAATAAAAAGAGCATATGGGCAAATACATATGTTGTGTCCATCTATGTCAATGCCCAAGATTCGATCTTATGATAACGCACGAAAAAGTGGAAAATAAAAGTCGAGTATCTTTTTCCGCGTCGTGATTTTTTCACGAGGGAATACATTGGAATGTGATCTCGACCTTTCATGAACATTATCTCTCTGAAACGTGTGGATGAAATGCAAATCTTTCTTTCTTTTACCTTTTGTCTTTTGGCCTTTTCTAAGAAGTACTAGAAGATCACTTTCGTTTAACAGATGAGAAAAGCATTGTATATGATCATCTATTAAATAAGGATAAGATCCTTTATATATAGAGAGAGAGAGAGCATCTTGGTTATTGAATTCAATATGATGATGCTCCCCTAAAATGTCAATTTACATCATAGTCAATCTAGATAACCCAAATCTTCTATCAAAACCCCACAACATTTTCATATTAAAATTGGAAAACCCAAAGATACTTTCACTTTTCCATCAAAATAAAACAAGTAGGCTTATTTTCATAAAACCCAAAAGCATTCTGAGTACATTAGATAAGTATGAACATTGATGATCATATATGTGGAAAGTCACATATCAAATTAAAGTCAAAATGTATTCAAGTAGTTATATATTATAGGCAAAATTACAAAAAACATGTTCGATTTTACCTTATATTAGATACCATAGTCACATTTTAAAACCTACAATTCATCATTATTTTTTGCAATGTAATCCAAATTGCATCTCTCACCTACACATAATTTGATTGAATCACCATTTCATTTCTCAAATTACCTTACACTGAAAAATTCCACTCACCAACACTCTCTCTCTCTCCCCCCTTCTCCATCGGACGGTGGGAAAATCCACTGGAACCGGAGCTTGAATGCCTCTGTTACACCGTCGGAGTTCGTCAACAGTGGTCAACGGTAGCCATGCCAACTCAAGGCCAAAATGAGGTCGAACGAACTTGATTGAGCAGCCATGGCCGAGCTTTGCCATGTCGCTTGTGGGCTCGCGAGCTCATCACAGAAACTCATGACTGACCTCAACGTCTCTGAACCACAGGCTTGAGGTCGACCTCATGTGGCTTGCGATACAATCTCGCCACAGATAATTTTAGGGATGTCAGGAGGGGGACGTGTCAAAAGGGCATTTGATATAAAGAGCTGCAATTACTCCTACATAAGAGTCATTTCAAATTGCTTTAATTTTCTTGGCTATAACTCTTGCCACTCATATACATTGATGATCATGTAGGCGCGGTGCTGTATTGAGGACTCAAAATCCAATGTATAAATAAAGCAAAAACAAAGCACATACTCAAGAACGGAAGTAGAAGAAGATAAAATTGGGGACCTCATGACATCTATCTCCTTTTTCAATTTGGACAACTCTTTTTCGTGACGCTAGGTGCACAAAACTGCCGAAAATTCTCTGGCTTCACTTGATAGGAAAAAAAAATAAGGCAAAAAAAAAGACGAAAAATTAATATATAAAAGCTCTAATATTAATATGTTAAAAATAAAAATAGATTGACTCTATATAAGTGTCTGAATAAATCGGTATTGTAATTTCTAAGGAAGAAAACTATTTTATCCCATGCATGTTTTGGCAAAATTGAGCTTCTCGACGTGGGATTGCCATTTATTCTTCTTCTTCATCCTCTTTCTCACGAAATAGATATTGGTACCAAATTTTTTGAAAATCTCCCCAAAGAAAAATCATTTCACTAACGTTTCTTTTTGCAATTTCTTTTTCAAGAATAGAATAAAAGAATCTTGTGCATTTCGGTCCCGAGTGGATGAATCCCATTTTCCCTTCTCCGACTCAGGAGATGCCTCCGAGATAGATACATCGCAAGAAAAAGCCCCATTAACATTGATAATAATTGCACCGGAAAAAGACTTATTACCGACACCTTTTTGTCCTTAAGATCTCACTTTATAGATGCAACTTGCAATTGCATATTCGTACTTCTATAGTTCTTCTTCTAGATGTTCAAATAACAACAACAACAACGACGATAATAATAATAGAAAGAAATCTTTTGATTTTGAATAACGGCAGGTTCAAGTTTTATTATGGTGATAAGCAAGTTAATTAATAGTGTGTTCAATCTTACCATTCCATTTTTTATCATGTTAAGATCATATATGACTCTAATCGGTTCGTGAATGAAAAATCCAAATTCAAACATAAGTTACCACTTCATTATTCCTCAGAAGTTCAATAAAAATTTCAAGAAATCACACTAAACTCTATAATTGAACATAAGAGTAGGAAATAAAAATTATCATTCATTTGAGTCTAGAGAACACAAGTTTTTCCATGAAAATAAGACCGATAGTATGCATAAAACTATGGGTTTTATCTCATAAACATAGTCGACATACAAGTAATCTTGCTCAAAGATAAAAACTGTGTACGTATTATATATTACTTAAACTTTTTCTCGTGGGTGTTAGTGATTATGTGTAATCTCAGGTTACATTGTATCTCTAATTGATTAAGTCTACGGATAGATGTATCAACTTAAGATAATAATGTTAAATTATGACTACATAGGAGAAACTATGGATTATATATATAGCCTCATATCACTCACGACTTTGTCCTTCCTTGTAATGTAAAGTATATATGAAGCACACACTTATTTCTCTATGTTAACTAGGATTATTAATCTAAGTATATATATATATAACCATAGATATAATCAATCAAAGATATCGGACAAAAAGAGACTACCCAAAACCTCAGACCCCGAGATAGAATCGATGCACAAATTAAAGGCTGGAAAACTACTGCGCCCTTCAAAATTAGTGCAATGATAATAAAACAAAAAATGAAATGACAGTGATGAAAGACGATGTGAAGCGAGCAACGTGACGAGAAAAAACGGTAAGCCGTACAAAGGACACGCCCCTAGCTTTTCCGTAAGAAGAGAATCGTCATCGTGCAAGAACTTACTTTATCTCTATTCGCAGCATGAAAATCGTTGTCAAAAATGATCATGCGATATATGGCAAAATCTTGGACATTCTCATTCTCCTTCATCTATCAACCCCCTTTTTCCCCTAGCCAAGCCGAGCCAATCCAAATCCTTTAACCCCCCCTCGAACCCAGTATAAATAAGCTCCCAATCATCAACGAGAACTCATCAAAACTCAACCATCATCTCTCACAAGCTCAAGCATTTGCTCTTTCTCCCCCTACCACCCCCCCCCCCCCCCCCTCGTTTTCCTTTACATTTGCAGCCTCGCATTTCCAATTCTCCTTCACATTTCGCCTTCTGTTGTCGAGATAGTGAGGACTATCAATCTCGAGTCGTTCGGTGCATTTGAGCATCACTTAGCTTGTGCCTTTTGCCGATGGATAGAATCAACAGAATGGTGCTGGAGAGGCCGGTGGTGATCTTCAGCCGGAGCTCCTGCTGCATGTGCCACACCGTGAAGACGCTCTTCCGCGAGTTCGGGGTCAACCCGGTGGTTCACGAGCTGGACGAGATCCCCAGGGGGCGGGAGATAGAGCAGGCCCTCTCCAGGCTGGGCCGCAGCCCTACCGTGCCGGCTGTGTTCATCAGCGGCGAGCTGGTGGGGGGGACCAACGAGGTCATGAGTCTCCACCTCAACCGGTCATTGATCCCGAGGCTGATACAGGCCGGAGCCATGTGGGTCTGATCAACTTAACCACCTGCCGCCCGCAGGCTATCAATAAGTGTGATATCGAGCCACACGAGTTTTGAGGACCACTAGTTGTTCTACTAGCTGGTCTTGCGACCCTTTTTATCTTCGCTATGTACTAACTTCCATATGATCTTATCCTAATTAAATCACCTATGAGCTCATGTTTTGCTGTAACGAGTTCTCTTTAGCTAATAAAATCGAGTTTAAAGTTACCTTATGGATGACTATATAAGTCTCCCTAGCGAAATGATGTAATGTGTATTCGTGGCCAAAAAGAAAGTATCCATAAAGAGATATGTTTGCATTTGGCGTGTCTAATTGAGAAAGTCCACATCGATGGAAGACGAGCTGTCCCGATTCATAGATAAGCGTGAAAAGAATCGGTGCTGTCGAGTCGAGTCGCATTGCTCCTCGTCCCTCTGTCTGTAACCCGACCGAGCTCTCGCTAGCTCGATGACATTGGTGGGTTTTCCAATGGCATCAAACGTTGACTCGTGCTTGGGAATACGGAGAAGAAGACGTTGCAGCGGCGGTGGCGATGGCTTTTGTGTAGGGGCAGTGCGACTGGAACAGCGGCTTCGATGTCGCCTGTGGTGACCGGTAAAGTCACAGGGGCGACCATGGATATGAGAGAAAGGGGAGGATGTATTGGGTTACGATTCTGGTTTAGGGTTTCTTTGGTTTGTCTAGAAGCATCTGCTCGGCTGCAGCATCACCTCACCGAGCGACCGTCTTTAATATTTTGCGGTACATAAATTGGATTATGCCTAATGATTGAATCGTGGAACCAAAGTACAACGAAAGAAAAGGTATCGTCATTCCGTGCCATTTTGTCCTTGCTAATTTTTGAATGACATTGTTATCGAGTGCTCTAGCAAAACCATTAGCGCCGATGGTCCCGGCCTGAAAACCATTTCACTCGTGCCATCCTCGTTCGCAAGCAGTACATCAGTCGGCTCGAGCGAGTCATATTCCGATGCCCAGGGAATGCAAGGATAAGTTCCTTCGCTGAGTATTCTGTTCGTAAGCAAGCAATAGATTCGGATCGTTTGTCAACAAACGTTTTGTCTACTCGACCGTACTGATGAACAACAAAACCGCACGAGCAGTGTACAAGATTAGGACAGCTCAAGATAAAAAAGAAAAGGTCTTGAATAAAGTTAAAACCCCCTAAAAGAAGCTTTGTCTAAGCCGCTCATCCTGCATTTGAAGTGGCGCCACTTTAAAAACACAAGCAAAACGAGAAAAATCCATGTGTTTAAAGAAAATGACCCCTACACAACTTGGACTCGTGCACGATCTGAGCGATCGAGGGACCGACTCGTCTTGATCAAAGACTGATCACGGCACTTATCCATCGTTATGCCATTATACTCAATGGGTCTATTCAATAAGAAATGTCTCGATCGTCCAAATATTATCCATACGTTCATTAGAGAAAGATATAAATAGAATTGCGACATCCTCATCCCCATATATTGATCTTACTTAGTAGTGTTTAACCTAACATTCCCTTCTAAATGGTCAGAACTCATGTGTTTACGCAGAGCACTCATGAGGATTCAATTTAGTCTTGTCAAAATGGGTCCGGGGCTCAATATACGAGTTGGTTATATTTAATTAATGGATCATAAATGAGTTTGGAATGGCAAGACCTAAAATAAAATGGGTGTGGAATGAGTTCATAATTTATCAGACCCAACCCATCTTATAACTCTTTCTCGCCCTCACTTTGTCTTGTGCTCACTCATTTGGTGCTCTCACCCTAGTTTGCGTACAAGTTTTCCTAAATTGTGCTAAGTATATAAGTGCTTTAGTAATATAGGTTGAGTATAGTGTTAGATTTGTATTTATCGACATCCAAAATTGATCATGTCATCGTGTGCTAGTGACAAGGGAAAATGTAATAAAAACAGGTTGCAATCACGTACATATCACACAAGTAGTAATTGATATATGCAACGGGCACAGGGATAACTGCCGAGTGATTGATGCCACATGTCTAGTTGTTAAAACTATTATAATGGACAGTTGGTGGTCACCCGAATAGGTGCTGGTGGCAAATTTTTCAATAAGAACACTTTGGACATTACCTAAGACATCGAGATAGTAGGCACTAAAGGTGTGCATTATGAAAGAGTAGTTGCTATTTGAAGACCCAACCACGGAACAATCATCGATAGCCATATAACCCCTAGAGCATGATCGAGATGGTTATATGAGAAATGGGTGAAGTGAGTTGCGAGAAAAAAGTAGCATGGACAAAGCCAAAGGTGGTTACTAAAGGATACATGACGGCCAAGCGATTACCAAGTTTCATTATAAATACCACCAATTGTTCAGCAAAAAACCTCACAACAAATTAATCGTTATTCTTTTATCTTTATATTTTCTAGCATGACACCTTAATTTCTTTAGCTGTAGAATTCAAATTTCCATAGTCAATTAGGTTCCAACGTGTTTCTATATTATAGTGCATAATTGTTGATTAAATTTCGGTATTGTATCTTACTATCCTAGTGCATTGTCGTTGATTAAATTCCAACGTTGTATCTCATTATTTTGATACATTGTCATCGATTAAATTTCGGCATTGTGTTCTACTATCCTCTATCTGTATCGTCGATTGAATTCCAGCATAGTTCATGTCCGATTTTGTAACTCGTGAACCTTGTCGTTAATAAATTCTAACTTAGCCCATAATTGTACAGGATTGTTTGCATCAAAGAACTTAAATTTAATATTACATGAGATATCCTCTATCCAAAATCAGCACATAATTATGATCACCTTTAAAAATCAATAAGTGGCTTTTGGTGAAAGATATTTCATTACATGAGCAATTCCGACGAAATGGTATTGCATGAAAATTTGTCTATTTGAGTCAAACTATTTTTTACATGGTATACTGATCCAATTCAATTCAAATCACAAGGTGAAAAACAAAAAAGCCCAAACCGGGAGTGGGGAGAGGAGGCGCCGCGTGCATCACACCGTCCGTGGGAGCGCGTGGCGGAGGGGAAGGGGGGGCCGATCCTGATGAGATCTGGGGACCCACTCGCCCCACCCAAGTCCCAATAATAAAAAAAGGAGGGGAACCTGGAAAAAGACAAAAGAGCCCCCAAAAGGCAAGCAACAGCGCCCGAGCCTGGCCCCGCCGAAACCGCCCGAATTTAATGCAAATCTTGTCAGGATCTCCCTCCGCCCTCTCCCGTCCTCCTCCTGCCTGGGGCACAGTGCTATACCCGACCCGTCCCCCCACATCGCTCATCCAACGGTCACATTTCGCCGTCTTTTAAGTCGAGGTGGACCCCACCGCCTCCCACGGATGAAATAATAGGGGAAAAAAGGTGTCGGTAATTCCAAGTCAAATTCACGTCAAAGTCTAGTAATCACAACTGAATTATCTCACTTTCCCCCCCACCCCCTTCCTAATTTACCGGAATAATTACTTCGAATAAATTTCCCTTTGTCTCTTCTGCTCTAATTCTTGACTCGTTCAAAGACTAATCCTACATCTCAAACTAAATATCTTTATTGCGTAGGAATGGTGGCCACTAACACAATCCCTATTGTTTATTTTGAATAAAAGGATGGAGTGCACTTTTAGCCCTTTTGACTCACGTGTTATTATCCTCTCACCAACGACTGATTTTTTAGTCTAGTCATTGAACTTATTTGATAAATTTAATCACCTGTTCTGCGAAATATAAATGATTTAGAATACGTTTTCTTAAAAATAGTCGCTTGTATTGATTATTAAAATGGATGAACAAGAAAATTCTTTCATTATTCATTAAAATATCTTGAAATAAATTATTATTGATGATGAAATTTTTTTTTATTGATTAGTTGTTCAAACAATACAAGCATATACTTTTTATGAATTTTGTAGGGTTTATGCACATTCTACTTCCATCCCTTGTAGCTCAAGGGACCCGAAATCGGGAGAGTGCCACGATCATACAAAAAAATAGGAGCACGAAGGCCACAGTTTTTTTTTTTGATTAAATTTAAACTAATCATGATGGCCATTAATTTTGAGATATTTATAATATTAGGTCCATCGGGCTTGAATCTCATTAGGACATAATGAGTTTCGAGTTTTCAATAGTAAAATACAGGATCTCACCATGGAAAAATTGGTTAGCCAAACCCGATATATATAAAAATGTTTCCATGTCCATATATGCCGCTCACTTTCTAAGGCCCTGTTTGGTAATGGTTTTGTTCTTTTGCTTCCCGAAATAAATAAAAATAGAAATTCGTTTGGTAACGTTAATTAAATTTTTTATTTTCCGGAATAAAAAAGTGGTCGGGAAATAGATTTGAAATAGGAACAAAAAATAGAAAAAAATTAATTTTTTGTTATTGGGAACAATTTATAGAATTAAGTTATTTTTTATTTTCTTTCTCTTTGGCCCTAACTGTGGCCCCTTGTCGGTGGTCGCTGATCACCGTTGTCGATCGTTGCTGGTCGATCGCGGTTGATCGACAATTGATGGCCGCGGTCGAAAGCGGCGGGGGAGCGACAGTGCGTGTGTCAAGCAATAATGGCGGCGACGGGGACAAATAAGTAAAGGAAAAAACCTTAAAAAATTTTAAAATTTTTACATTATAAAAAATTTGTGAATCATATCAAATACTTATTTATTTTTTTTTTCATTCTGAGAACATAAATTTTATGTACATACCACATAGGTTCTTTTACTGAGAAATAGTTTCAGACAATAGAAATATAAAAATATTATTTTAAAAAATTATTTCTCGAAACAAAGGCGTTACTAAACAAAGTATACACAACACCATTTGAAGTTGATCTAAAAACCTCTTAAAAAAAGAAAAGAAAGAAAAGGCTCGAAGCCAATCATTGTAAACCGAAGCACAGCTTAAAAACTCGAACAGTATTTGAGGGCGTCGCCTTATAACTACTCTTTTGCCCTTTTGCTTTTCTTCTCAAATAATGCTCGTGTAAGTACGAACTTCTACAATTTTTAATTATTAAAAACAATACGAAATTATAAAAAATTAATTAATAAATTATTATAAATTATTATAGTATGAATTCCTTCGAAATACTCACAACAATCTATTATTTTAATAATAACGAGAAACCGTAGCAAAGTTTTTTATTTTTATTTTTTTATTTTAATAATAAAATAAGAAACGAAAAGCAGAAAACGCCAAAACCAGTGTTAGCAACGAAGGGGACGACAATCCGTGCTACCCTGCGCATCTCCTGTCCGCTTCTTCTACTCTCACAGCTCACTCACGCACCTCGACTCTCTCACCACCACCACCGCCGGGGCCTGCTGCATTGTCGCCGGCGCTCGCCGAGCTCCGTCGCCGCCGTCGGCCGTACGGCGCGCGAACGCACGAGCGGATCGCTGAATCCTACTACTTCGCGTCCTCCTTCGCCGCTGCTCGCTCGTTCTCCGAGGGAGTGACTTCGCCGTCGACGACGGCGACGAAGGTTTCCGAAGAGGTAGCTCGCGTCTTCCGCCAGTCCGAGAGAGCGTCGGTTTCCGGCCGGGGTGGGGGGGATTCGTCGTGCCGACGCCGGTCTAGGTTCGAGCTCCGAGCTTCTGGAGCGCGTGGATGTGTCGGTGGTGCCGAGATTCGGTTTAGAGGTCCTCGCGGTTCGAGCTCTTGAGGAGGAGGAGGAGGAAAAGATGTTCGGAATCTCGCGCCGGAGGATGAAGCTCGGGAGGTAATGCGCGTCGTCCGGACGTCGGTTTCCGTTTTCTCGTGCTTTCGCGGTTGTTGTGCGTCGCTGTTTCGATTTTGCTTTGGCGGTTGGAAGTTTTTGCTTACTGTAGAAAACTCGTCGGTAGTTTTCCGTGAGAAGGTTTGAGTTAGTTGCGAACGTCGGTCGGTGTGATTAACTTCATTCATTTGTGATTGCATTCGGAAGTAACTTGAAGTAGATGTAATGCTGATCCGGTTCGACGGGGTTATCTTCTTATGTGTGGTATAAACTTTGGAAGAGAGACTCTACCTTTGGGTTGCCGGAGAACATGTATGTGGAGTGTAGACTGGAAGAAACTGGAAGTAGAAATTACTTGTTGCATGGGTCGGTTATGCTCGCTTGCAATGTCGTAACCATGTTGTTACAGGGTCAAGAAGGTGCAGCTTTCGGACTCGACGCAGGGTACTAGAAGTCCTATGAGGCAAATAAAACGCGTGAACAATCAAAATGTGAGGATTTCAGCTTGATTTTAGATATGAATTCGTGGGGAAAGCTGCAAGAAACTGAGCTTATTTGCCATTTGCAGAATGAAGGCGCTGTGCCCGCTAATGATCATTCCAACGAAAATGATTCGCAGAGTCCTTCCTCTGCCCCTGAAATTAGTAGCTCTGAGAATTGGATGGTTTTATCAATAGCTGGGGAGAAGCCAGTGCCTCGTTTCAATGTAAGATCTAATGGAATTTTAACCTTAGCTTTATGGTGCACTTTGTTGACTAAGCTTATATGTGCAAACACTGGAGCCAAAATCCATTTATATGTTCCCCTTTTTTGTGGACAAGCAGCATGCGGCGACAGTAATTGACAACAAGATGATAGTGGTAGGTGGTGAATGTGGAAATGGCCTACTAGATGATGTTCAGGTACAAAGTTATTTCCTTGAAAATTGCACGATGACTATTATGTCTTCGATGGGTGACGATAACAATATAATTTATGCAACTTTGCCATCTACTAATTATTACAGAGAGCAATAAAGGTTCTGTTTTCCCTGTTCAGGTACTTCATTTTGACAGATTTTCGTGGATTACGGCTTCTTCGAAACTTTACCTGTCTCCAAGCAGTCTCCCTTTAAAAATTCCTGCATGTCGAGGTCACTCTCTGGTATGAGCAGCTTTAATACTACCTGCTATCAATCCCTCTTCTCACTTATAGTATTGACGCTTCTGTTTTGCATTTTGTAATTTGAATCAATTTAATACGATTAGTTTATTTATTGTAAGAATTGCGTTTATTTGCTTTATCTGGAAGCTTACCAATAAGATTTGCAAAGAGAAAAACCTTTCTGGTAATAGAAGGATATTTCAGATTGAACCCTCTCCAATACAGTTTAATACTGAAACTACTGCGCAATTAATGGGAGACAGTTGCATGAAATTTCTTGGCTTTTCCCAAGGGGTAATGAATTGAAAATTGGAAACTAACCAAGTTCATTAAAGTGATAATGGGACTATATCCAAGAAAAAGTTCTTTAAGGGAAGAATCTCTGATAGAATGTCTGAGTAGAAATTGTCCATTGTATTTTGAAATGGGCATGAAAAAGCATGCAAACTGAGAATTCAACAATGGCAAGGAAAAAGTACTAGCAAGTAAAAAATTCAGCAGCTTCTGGCTCCTCCAGAAGTCTAAAACATAGCAATAAGTTAGGATTACCATTTGATAATGTTTCGCAAGGATCTGCCTCAAAGCTGGGGAGCTAATGAAATTTTAAATTTGTTTACCATTTCTAGGTTTCTTGGGGGAAAAAGGTGCTACTAGTTGGAGGGAAAACTGAACCAGGGACTGATAGATTGTCAGGTAAGATCTTTATTTCACTGATCATGCTCGTGTGCTTTTTCCTTTCTCCACTTGGTGCTGAGTTTACTGCACCGGTCCTTCACAGTGTGGGTGTTCGACACTGAAACGGAGTGCTGGTCTTTGATGGAAGCTAAAGGGGATGTACCGGTACACCTGTTTACTTCAATGAACACTACTTTGGTTAAATTTTGCACACCTTGATGATGATGATGATATTGGTGATTTGATTGATCAACTCAGCAACAGCTGAATGCATGCGCTTAAAGTTCATCGCACTTACTTGTTTCCATTTGTTTTAAAATATATCCTGGAATTAAGCATGTCACCCGTTCATGTTTGCCTTGATAAGAGCTCACATCTGAGTATAGATGACATGACATGATCAGAAATCTTAATTAGCTAGCAGAAACTTGTTTTAGTGTTACTTAAAAATTGCGTCATGTATACTTTTGTTTGGATGGCATCTTATTTGCACAAATACATATTTGTCGCTTAGGGTGTTTAAAACTATGTTGCCTCGATTAGTATAGTCATTGCGTACATATCGCTTAAGGAAATTGTTACTTGTGTAACTTACCTGATCTTATAGTCTATTCTGTTCTTTTGTTTTTTGATCTGTCAAGGGGGCCTCAAATATAGTAATGGAGGTCCATGATGCTGATTTTTTTTTTTTTTTTTAATAAAGTCAATTTGCATTGCAGGTTTCTCGTAGCGGTCATTCTGTGGTCAGGGCAAATTCTGTTTTAATCCTCTTTGGGGGTGAAGATGCTAAAAGGAGAAAGCTAAATGATCTACACATGTTCGATCTGAAATCGTTGACATGGCTTCCTTTACATTGCACGTAGGTGAAATTCTTTTTTCTGCTTGTCTGTTCATCACATTCTTGTCATAACCCATCACCCATGCGCAGGGGTTCGGGACCATCTCCAAGATCCAATCATGTTGCTACTCTTTATGAAGATAAAAATCTTTTTATTTTTGGAGGATCATCAAAATCGAGAACATTGAATGACTTGTATTCATTAGACTTTGAAACGGTGTGTTCAGTCTTTTAAGTTACCGTTGTCCCAGACTCAATTCATATAATCATTCTTGTCTTACTTCAATTTTTTTTTTTTTTAAAGTCACGGGCTTTTGGTTGACCTTATTTTCTTTAGATGATCTGGTCAAGAATCAAGATTCGAGGCTTCCATCCATCACCAAGAGCTGGTAGCTGTGGAGTTCTGTGTGGAACAAAATGGTACATTGCGGGGGGTGGGAGCAGGAAGAAAAGTATGCATCACCGGCTAGAGATACCTTTTTCTCTATGCTAATACTCTTAAACTTCTTAAACCATACTGGCTGAGTCATTTAATACGTTTGGACCAGCTAGACTATAACCATTCTGATTAGGCCCAAAAACAATTAAAGATTACTCTTTCAACTCCACATTACTTTTCCGACCCCAAAACAAAAAAATAAAAAATGAAAGGCTCCACATTGCTTCTCAATGTATTAACTAGAGGATGAGAGAACCTGAGAACTAGTCTTTTGTGACTTTAAGCATCATTCTTTTCTCATATTTTTTTTGTTCATGTTAGTCACATTGTATGAAATTGGTGTTTTTTCTTTTCGTTCTAAGCAACTTATGACAACGCTCAGGAAGTGTGGCACTGTGAAACTTTTGAAGATATCTCTCTATTCATCAAGCATGCATCAGTTTGGTTAAATAATGGATTGGAGTAAGAGACTTAAGATTGAAGTTCTCGGTGGTGTTCCCGAATGTTAACTTATTATCTCTTCTCGCTTATTGACCATGTCTTTAACTAATTTCCCCAGGACATTTAGAAACAGTGATCTTTGATGTGTTGAAAATGGAGTGGTCTGTAGCTGTTGCATCACCTCCATCTTCCATTGCCACCAACAAGGTGATATATATGTTTCATTTTCTTGTTTCTTCAACCAAGATTTGTGCTGAAGGATATTCCTGAATTCTTTTTCTTCTTTCTCAACTCTTATCTAATTGTACCCCTTCAATGCTGGGAGATATCACCGTATATTGGCAGTGCCATGCCATCGTATCATAATTCCAAGTACTCTTTTCATACTTTGCAGAGCACAGAACAAGTACTGCTTGCTGTTTGTTTTGCAATAACATATCTAGCATATGGGATGAGTGACCTTTTATTTTCATTGACATTGCCCATTCCTGTTATTTACAATATTTATAACTTCCAGGGGTTCAGCCTCGTGCTTGTACGACACAAGGAAAAAGATTTTCTCGTGGCTTTTGGGGGGACCAAGAAAGAGCCATCAAATCAGGTTAGGATAATTTTAAATCCTTTTGGAACCAACAATTCGTCCACTGATTTCTGTGTGTTTTTTCACTTGCTTTCTGTTAGTGGTGGGCTTCTTTTGATTTCTGAACTTCTTTGTCAGGTTGAGGTACTAGTTGTGGATAAGAATGAGAGTCCAATAGACCAAAGACCTGTTGCCAAGAAGGCCGCTGGAGCACTGTTTGGGAGACGGTCATCTTCTAAAGGTCTGGCTACTCAACTAAGCAACGGTTCTTCACAGCGTTCAGTTGATTCAGTTGCTCGACAAAATCTAGCATCTTCCATTGAGCAACATGGTTCAGGCAGGAAATCATTGTCGGAGTCCACACTCGTTGATTTAAATCCATCTTCTGGCAATGTCTCACTTCGGAAACAGTTTAGTAATGAAGAAGAATATAACAGGACTCAAAAGGTGGCTAAGCATCTTGAAGATGAAGGTTCATCGTTACAGGTCAGTGGCAATACCGCTGGAATGCTCAAGTTGAAAGTGTTAATTTCTTGCTTATTTCTTGTGCTTTCATAGAATGGAAAGCCTTTATCTTTTGGTTAATTGTTGTTTTTATTTCACATCGCAGTTTTTGCAACTCAAAACCTAGATTTATCAAGCCATTGCTTGTGAAATCATACCATTTCCACTCTAACAAAACAGCACCCATAACACCCTTAATCACAAGAAGGATGGATAAGGGAAGGAGAAAATGAATCACTAGTTTGTAAAAACAGAAGCTTGGGAAGTCTTCCCATTTCAGCCAACTCTTGTATTTTGATATCTTATTAATCTTTGGGAAGATGAACCAAAGTGGTCAAGTCAGCACATGAAAGGGAAAGCCTTACACAGTGTCCTCTATAATTTGCTTGGAAAGTGTACATCTACTATATATGAAGGATATGGCACAATGTTGCTCAATAGAGGGTGCTTCTCATCCATTGTCATGTTTTCAAAGTATTTATCGCACTAAGTGAGATATGGGGGTCCATATAAGTGTTCTAAACAGGCTTCCGGGATTAATCCCCTGGCAATGTTTGTTGTGTATCATTTTCCTCTTCTTTATTTTTAATCTTTAAGTGAAAAAACTCACAGAAAGGAGTGGAACTAGGTCTTATCATGCGGACTGCAGAAGTATTGTTTATTGATGACTTCTTGTCAATATTGAGGAAGTATGTCATCAACTTTATCTGAACTGACCTGGCATTGCTTTCTTTAAGTGGTTCAGTTACTTTAGAGTTTGAATTTGACTAATAATGAGAGAATGATTGTGTTTGATTTCAGGCAACAGAATGTAAAAGCATTGGGGAAGAGACGGCTTTGGCATTTGAAGATGAAAACCTGAGTCCCCGCATCAATGGAAATGACAGCCTTCCTGTTAACAATGATGATTTAGCATATGCGGAAACTAATTGTAAAGTTGGAGCACCTCCCTCTACTTCAAGCATATGCCAGTTATACAAAACAAAAATAGACTCCCTTATCAGAAAAAATGGAATACTGGAAGGACAGTTGGCGGCTGCATTAGCAAACCTAGAAGCTACTGAGAAAAGCTTCTCATCCATTCTCAAGTCCAAACAGGAGGTGGATAAGAAATTGGCTGACACTATGAAGGAGATGGAGGTGCTGAAGGAAAAGCTGGCTGATCTAGAGCTTAATCAGGAAGAAGCAAACAGTTTATCCAATATTGTCCACTCTGACAACGTTAGGCTCGAACATGATGTAGCCTTTCTCAAGGCCGTTTTGGATGACACTCAAAAGGTGCGGTTAAATTGCTTGTCGATTGGGATGTGGTCATCTGTGAAGAATCACTTCTGATGTCATCTTTGTTGTTTGTTTTAGGAGTTGCACTCAACTAGAGGAGTCCTTGCAGGAGAAAGAGCTAGGACTTTCCAGCTTCAGGTATGGCTCTTGTTCGTTTCGTAATTTGTATTGATGAGAGCAGTCTTTTTTCACTTCTAGGAATATCATTACGTGGAGGAGGAATTGCTTAATATGGCTTTGGATTTGTATTTTTTTAAATTAAGTAACAAAGTTGCCTGGTAGAAAAGATAATATAGCAGATTGAATCCATCATGTTGGGATTATATAACCGCTGATGCCGGCCCCTATAATGGCGGTTTTTCTTTAGTCGATAGTGCACTCATGTTGTGTCTTTGCTCCTCATTTTCCACTCACAATGCAGGTTGAAGTTTTCCATCTCAAGCAGAGGTTGCAATCTATAGAAAATAGGGCACCCACCCCGAGGAAACCTTTTCATGTTTAGCAGCACAGCATCCGTCAGAATAATGAACAAATTTTTCTTGGTGGCATCATAGCGAGCTGAAGAATAACCTTCAGGCCATTCTGTTCTCACTTTGACCGCTGAGTCTCTTGCCTGGTGAGGCAGTGGTGAACGATTATGAACATCTGGCGAAGGACCATGTAAGACAAATCCTTTGATTTACCTGCCCTTTGTATATATGACTCAACAGTTGTAGTGGCCTTCTAGGTAACTTGTAATATATCATCGATCAATTCATCTAGTGGGTATTCAGCGTGGATCCGGCTAATTCTGGCGCAGGTTACAAACTGTAATAATTATGTGAAAATGTCGGATTATTTCTATGCTCGAGGCAGCTAGCAACAATCACTTATTAGTTGAATTTGATGATATTTACCATGAATCAGTTCTTACTCAAAGCAGATCATGGATTTACTTAACATCAAAGAGTACTTGGACGATCTGATGCATTGGTGCCAACTGGTGAACACGTGCGCCTTGAGCGGGCAATTTGGTCAGATGATTTGGCTATATTAGAGTTCGAAGGCCATTAAACATGGAAAGGTCCATGAAGAGATCTCTATTTTCATGAATAAGCAGGCTAAACTAGCAGCAAGTCTTGTAAAAATCCATGAAGAGATCTCTAATTTTAACAAGGTTATTCTTTTGGGTTCCGCATTTTTTTTTCAATCACTTTGCAAACCCTCTTAGATTTAGTTTGGGGGTGTTACAGGAAATAAGGAAATCTCCGCTTGAAATGGTTTCTTACTGGAAAAATTAGGAACGAGACCAGCATAACCATTTGAGCAAATAGGTAAAGTAATACAAAATGTACGGGTAAACCTTTTTATTAGAATGCTAAATAGAGAATACCTAACACGCTTTATTGCTATGTTTCGTCTTTCTCACAAGTTGCTGACTTTTTCACCAATTATTGACTCAAGATAGGTTTATCGGTTTACAACCCAACACGGTCTTTGGTTCTTCCTTGAACAATTTAAGATTTTAGGGATTATATCGTATATTGAACCAACTATTCAATGATCATTTTAGTTGTTTTTCCTTTAAAATTTTCAATTTTCAATTTATAACTAGTTTGCTTCGCTATATGTCAATGGCACGCAAGCACCTCCGATGCATAAAATACGTTCGTGAAACTAACAAAAATTGATACTTTAGACACGATATTTATATAAAAAAGAAACCAAAAAAAGAAATAAAAACATTTCAACAAGAAGATTTGAAATTGGTTAAATTCAGCAATTTGTATTGCGTAGTAGCCCTTTGCTGTCCGTTACAGCTCGTGGCCCACACGCCACCATCATTCCAGTGCCAACCGTGGCTGTCATGAGCATCATCCAGGTGGTAGAAGCCTAGAAGGGACTTCATTCAATGCAAGGAAAAGAGAAAAGGGAAGGTAATAATCCCCAATTGAATTTCTTGCCCAGTACACTGGATGCAAGACTTCATTCAATGCAAGGAAAAGAGAAAAGGGATATTTAATCCCCAATACACTGGATGTTGCATCTTTCCATACTTGGTTGCATATCTCTCCATGCCTTTCAGCATAAAAATTATCACCATTCACCCCCCATTTCCTATCTCACACAGAAAATTTTGAACTCCCGATAAAAAAACTCAAAAGAAAAAGAAAAAAAAAAAGAAAAACCAAAAGGAGGATGAAGGACTTCCAAGTTGCAGCAATCCTTGTGCTCGTTCTGATCCTAGCGACGGGTAAGCTTCCTCTTCCTGATACGTATGCTTTTAGATATATGCACTGCGATTATTAGGATGTTATCTTATTGTCTATATATTATGTAAATCTCAAATTTATTTTATTTTATTTTATTTTATTTTATTTTTTTTTCTGGTGGGGGGCGTGAAGGCGAGGTGATACTGGCGAAGTATACGGGGCGGCTCTGCGGGAAGGATTATGATTTCCCCAACTGCCAGGATCACGCGTGCAACACCTTTTGCATTAACAAGATTGGAGCCATAGAGGGAGTTGGGGGGATCTGTAGTAAGGATGGATCCAAATGCCTTTGCTTCCAACCTTGTTAATAAGTAAATGTTCCCTCTTTGTTTCAACACCTAAGTCAAAAAGATAATTGACCTTTCTATAACATGTCTTCAGTGATCACTCTCTCTCTACTTTAACGTGAAAGTCCCCATTGCTTGACCAAGAAGGGTATGTCCCAAGATATCACTAGTCTCGATCTAAATTATGTTTAATTTTATCGTGATCAGTGCTTACAGCATGAGCATCCGATACTCATGATAATAACGAAGTAAATTGATGGCACATTGATTGTCGCTTGACATGGAAATTTTAAGCAATCGTAGACCTTATCCGTTAAACAGACAATCGATGATTGAAGGGAACTTGACTTGATCTTGATTCTTGAATTTGAAGTCTAATAAAACGATTTGAACACTCAATTCTCGGATTCAAGAAGTTGATGGCGAGAGACCTTGTGCGAGAAGGTTGGTTTTGACTACGTTGAATATACACCGCCCAAGAGGTGCAGGAAATTGAAGAACATAATTAAAGAAAAAGCATATTACATTTACATGATAGGAAATTGATATGCGATTAGGGTAATCCTTGCCTATTTATAGGCTATCATCTATGCAACTTTATATCAAACACAGCACCACACAACATTAGATAAAAAAAAATGAGAAAATTGTCTGAAAAATCTTAAACTTATTGTACATCAACTAATTCAATCATAAACTTTTCATTTTATCCAAAAGTCCTAAGCAACATCTTTTTCTCCCTCTTTCTCTTTTCCCTCTCCGTCGTCTTCTTCAACCTTTAGCCGTGGGGGAGGGTTTGAGCTAACCTCACTCTTCCCTCCCTCTCTTATTGATTTTGTTTGTGTTTTATTGTTTTTTCTTCTCTCTCGATCTACATCTGAGAGCTCTCTTTTCCCAGTCTAATTCAAGATCTGAGAGTTTAAACTCTCTCAATCTAGTTCTAAATCTAGGAGCTACTCTCTCTCTATTTAGATCTAAGAGTTTAGTAAATATGTTTTTAGCGATTTGATACTCTGGTGCAATGTTGGTGTACGGGTTCCTTTGCCTCTACTCTCAATGGTGATTGCACGAGCTTTAACATTTGGGTGATCAATGAAGATTTACTCTTTCAAATATTAGATCTCTATTTGTTCAACCTGTTTTAGTTGTTCTCGCACGATGATGGTGTAAAGAAAGCCAAGCCTAGGTGTGCATTGACAATTGGCAACGCCATGATTACTAGAGAAAGAATCTCTAACGTGTGTTTATCATTGACGATGATACGAAATCCAATGATCGACCATCGATTATCTTACTCGATAGATCTGCTCTCATGAGACAAGTATGTGCTTAAATCTAATGGTGCTCTATTGATCCTCTTTATTTTTTAGAACTGGCTTTGTTTTGTAGTATTTTGGGTTTTGCTATGCTTCGATTTACATTGCTATATTTATGTACTTTTCATGTATTCTTTTAATCAATAAATACAATTTCTTTTTAATAATTTTTTTTCCTGAAATCATGATTTCCCAATATAATCATTCTAGCTAATTTTGATTGGAAATCACTAATATGGCATGCAGGCTTTTGGCCCAATTGCTGGCGAGGGTTGCGAGCCATCACAAAGGCCCTTTTGGAAAGATAAACAATGGAAAAAATAAAGAAAATAAAAGAAAAAAAATCCATTTGAGTGCCGTAGTGCCACATAGGACAACCAAAGCTGACTGGACCGCTACGACAAAATTGGCTAGAAGAATTACATTGGAAAATTGTTAAAATGTCTAAGATTAAATTGACCAAATTAGAAAATTTAGGATTGAATTAGCCGTCATATAATAGATTTAAAATTTTTTGGATAATTATCTCAAATAAAATGTTACAAGTTTGAAGGAAGACAATTGCCATTAACTTTTCACTAATAGTTAGGACTTTTGAGAAAATTCAAATGATGGTGGAAATGCTTAAGCTTTATTTTTTTGAGGGTGAGAGAAAAAATAAAACATAAAAAAATGGGTTCTTCCTTTTTAGGGTTAGTACCAAGAAAAATCCAAAATTGATACATCCGTGACAATTTTACCCTAAACTAATTTTTTGATCACGAAAAATCTAAAACCGGTATAATTGTGATAAATTTACTCCAAATAAATATTTTGATCACAAAAAATTTTAAACCGGTGCACTTGTGATAATTTACCCTCTGTTAGTTTTTATAAAATGAGTTGAAGAATATTGAAAGGACAGTTGGCAACCGAGAAGCTTCAGAGAAAAGTTTCTCCACAATTCTCAAGTCCAAACAGGAGACGGAGAAGAAATTGGCCAGTACTATGAAGGAGACGGAGGTGCCGAAGGAAAAGCTGGCTGATCTAATGCTTACTCAGGAATAAGCAAACAGTTTATCCAATATTGTCCAGTTCAACAATGTTAGGCTCGAACATGACGTAACATTTCCCAAGGCTGTTTTGGGTGATAATGGTGCACATAAATTTCAAGTTCATTGGGATGCATTCATGGGTGAAAAATCACTTATGATGTCATCTTAATTTTTTATCTTAGCAGTTGCACTCAACTTGAGGAATCCTTGTTGGGGAGAGGGCTAGGATTTTCCATCTTCAAGTATCGGTCTGTTTCATTTCGCAATTCGTATTAATAAGATCAGTCCTTTTTCATTTCTAGAAATTTCAATACGTGGAGAAGGTCTGCTTTCAAAGGCTTCGGATTTGTATGTCTTTAATAAAGAAAAGAAAATTGCCTGGTAGAAAAGACGATATAGCAGCAGTTGAATCCATGGCGCAAAATAATTCCTCTTCACCATTATGTGGCTTAGCTTCAATTCATGTTGGGATACAATAACTGTTGATACCAGCCCCCATAATGGCGGTTCTTCTTTAGTCGATGGCGCACTCATGCCGCGTCTCTGTTCTTATCGCTTTCCGCTCGCAACGCAGGTTGAAGACTTTCGATCTCAAGCGGAGGTTGCAATCTATGGAAAATAGAGCGGCCACCCTGAGGAAACCTTTTCATGTTTAGCTGCGGAGGATCCTTCAGAATAATGTACAAAATTTCCTCAACGGTATCGGACCGAGCTGACCCTTGCTAATCTATGCTCACTTTAGTTGTATTTGGTGATAAATACCGTGAAATCAGTCTTTGGTGCTTAAAGCAGATCGTGGATTTACTTCTTATTGAAGAGTAATTGATGACTGAATGCACTGATGCACGTTGAGCGGGCGATTTGGCTAGATAATTTGGCAAATATCGGAGGCCATTAAGTGTGGCAAAATCCGTGAAGAGATCTCTTTTTTTTCCTGGGCCAATCATGAATAAGAGACTAAACTAGCAAGCCTTGTAATACACCAAATCTCTAAAAAGCTCATCCAATCCGTCTCAGACAAAGCCCCTAAAGAAGTACTAGGATGTTTTTCAGGGTCAAAGTATGTATTCAAAAAGTTCTGTTCATTTTTTTTTTGAATTTTTTTTTTTATGACTCGGGAACTGCTGTACAGCCGAAGCAGCCGGCGACATAAACCCGGGGCGACGTTAGCGCAGGGACCCACCTCCCACGACGCCGCACTTAAGTTGCATAATGCGCACGCGGTGACTCGAACCTCCCCCCTTCCGCAATTAGAGGGGGAAAGGCCCAAACTAACGTGCCCACAGCGGGGTGAGTTTGAAATTGTTTGTTATCAAGAATTAGAAAAAAGACCAACAAAACTGTTTGAACCAACATAAATGTACAAGGAAAATGATATAAGTGATCCATGAATTTTCAATTTGTTTAATGTAGTTTGTGAATTTTTGATACATGTTAATCTAGTCCATGGATTATATGAAAATATTTAATATTGTCCCTAAACTTGATTTAATAGAAGGATAACATTGACATTTTCACATAATTCAGGGACTAACTCGAATATATACAAAAAAGTCTGGGAACTACATTAAATAAATTGAATGTTTATGGATGACCTTACACATTGGGCTAAAGTTTATGGATCATATTGGCATTGAATTAAAGTTCAGGGACTATTTATATCATTATCTCTAAATAATTTAATGTTATACCCCAAATAGGAAGATGCGCATATTGCAACTTGGGAAAGGCAATTGAATTTCATGCCCAATACACAAAAGAAAACCTATCAAATTTTGCATCTTTCTGTACTTAGTTATATATCTATCTATTCCTTTAGTATATAAAATAACAACATTCACCCAATTTCTATCTCACACACAAAAAATTTTGAACTCCCAATAAACCCAAAAACAAAAGAAGAATGAAGAACTCTCAAGTTGCAGCAATCCATGTGCTCATTCTGTTTCTAGCGACGATCAAATTACGAATTGGGTCAAAGTATGTATCCATAAAGTTCTGTTTTTTTTTCAATCCATTTAAAACTGTACACGATCCAAAAACTGAAAGAGCAAGATGGCAGCAAGAACATCAAAATATCCTTTTCCAATCCATGTTAACATAGCTAACTTTGTTACTATAAAGCTAGCTGAAGATAATTTTCTTCTGTGGCAAGCACAGTTCCACAGATTTCTTCGCAGCCAGGAACTATTTGGATTCATCAATGGAGAAATTCCCTCACCTGCACAACTTTTAAAGGTCGAAGCTGAAGGAAATGTTACAGAAGTTGTGAATCCTGGCTACAATGATTATATGAAAACAGATCAACTTGTGTCATCTTGGATCAGTGGAGTCGTTTCAGAAAACATACTGAGTCTGATAATTGGCTTGGACACTGCATATGAGGTATGGCAAACCTTACTCAATCGATTCACGCAAAAGTCTTTGGCTAGAGAGTTTGAGTTGAGAGGAAAGTTGCAAGCATGTCAAAAGCGAGATCGAGCACTGTCAGTGTATCTCAGAGAGTATAAATCGATCTGTGATCAACTTAATGCAATAGGGAAGCCCATAGATGAGATAACAAAGCTGTTTGGGGTTCTGGAAGGATTAGGATCTGAGTATGAAAACTTTAAAACCACTATATACTGCTTGAAACCTCAACCAGATTATGATGAGGTAATATCTCAGCTAGAAAGGTTTGAAGTAAGACTACAGAATTACTCATCAAATCAATACAACCCTAATCTAGCATATTATGGTCAAAGAAAAATAGAAGTTCATCAAAAGGAAGAACTTGACAGAGAAATTATACAGCAAAATTCTGGTTTTGGAGGTTTAAGGGTTAATAGTCGTGGAGGATGCAACTATGGAAGAGGATGATTTTCCAATAATAGAGGTCGTGGTTATAGATATCCTGGAAGAGATTTAAGCTACAGATCGAATAACTTCAACTATGCACAGGAGGGTCAGAGATTTAAGCAATTCAGTAACACCTCTGGCTCTGTTTCTAATCCAGGATTTCGTCCTTATGCTGGCTCTTCACAGAGATATCAAGAAACTAGATCATATCCCACTTCCAATCTAACCTTTTCTAAAGATATGCAGGCTGAGAAATCAACTAACAGTATTAGATTGGAGTGTCAAATTTGTAAACGCCCAAGACATGATGCATTGCATTGCCGGTATCACTTTGATAATTCTTATCAAGTTGAGGAAATTCCAACAGCATTTGCAGCAATGCACCTCGAAGATTCGAAAGGAAATGAGTGGTATCCAAATACTGGTGCAACTGCTCACATCACTGCAAATCCTAGTATACTTCGTAATCCTTCTAAATACAATGGTACTGATACTGTTATGATTGGTGATGGATCATGTCTGCCTATTACCTATACTAGTAAGCATTGCTACATACTGAAGTGGATTCATTACCTCTGAATAATGTATTAATTGTTCCTGATATAAAGAAGAATCTTCTATCAGTATCAAAACTAACAGATGACTATCTATGTTAATTTGTTTTTGATAAAATTGGTGTATATGTAAAGGACAATTACACTAACACAACTCTACTGCTCGGGAGGAAAGTTAAAGGGTTATATCGAGTAAATCCTCATACCACAGAGGCATTCCTAACTCAGCGACACAGAGTAGTAGGAGAAGATATATGGCATCAACGGTTAGCACACACCAATCTCAAAACACTGAAGTACCTGCAGAATCAACAACTGATTCATTGCAATACCAGAATGCAGACTATGTGTAGAAACTATCAAATTGCTAAAAACACTGCTTTGCCCTTTCCATTATTAGAGTCTGTAGCATCTATGCCTTTAGAAAAGGTTCATTGTGATGTCTGAGGTCTTCACCTGTTAGTTCCTTTCAACACTTCAAGTATTATGTCATTTTTGTAGACAATTTCTCTCGATTCAGCTGGATTTATCCAATGAGACTGAAATCAGAATTCTATAACATCTTTGTTCTGTTCCAGAGACAAGTAGAAAATCAATTTGATTGCAGAATCAAGATATTTCAATGTGATGGTGGAGGAGAATTCATTAGCCACAAGTTACAGACTCATTTACATAGTTGTGGCATTAAGCAAAATATATCTTGTCCTTACACATCAGAACAAAATGGCATTTTTGAAAGGAAACATCGTCATATTGTTGAATTGGGTCTTGCCATGCTCTATCATGCTAGAATTCCTCTGAAATATTGGGTTGATGCATTCATGACAGCTAACTATGTTATCAATATACTTCCAACACCGAAATTACAAATGCAATCACCTCACAGTAAACTGTATCAGCAAGAACCAAGTTATGATCATCTCAGAGTCTTTGGCTGTGCATGTTATCCCTGTCTCAAACCCTATGCCCAGCACAAATTTGATCCACGATCACTCACATGTGTGTTCATTGGATACAATGAACGTCATAAGGGATATAGATGTCTTGTTCCTACCACTGGTCGTGTATATGTTAGTCGACATGTCATGTTCGATGAAAATCTCTTCCCTTTTACTAAGACATGTATAACAGAGTATACACCACTCACAACACTCTATCGACTATGGACAGAAGAGGTTAAACTTTTGGACTCAGTAAGTGAAGAATCAATGCCTACTTCTTCACAGGTTTATGCAGAACATTTGCAGGATAATGGAAACATCACTGCAGATAATTTCCATTCTATTCAGCTAGTCACAATGCCATGTACTGCCTGTCCATCACATCTGCAAACTGTGGCACAAGATCATCCTGCTTCTATAACAACAACACAAGATGAAACATCTACTAACCAATCTCCTTCACTTGCACAAAATCAAGAAGTATTTGCTACTGAAGCTACAACATCCAATGATATAAGTATTGGATCAGATCATTCCATTTCTCACTCTGTCTCACAAGGTACAACTTCAACTCATCCCATGCAGACTCGATCAAAATCTAGCATTATAAGGAAAAATCCCAGGTATGCATGTCTTGCTACATATGAAGTACCTACTGAACCAAGATAAGTTAAATCAGCCTTAGCAGATAAAGGTTGGTATAAAGCTATGAAAGAAGAAATGGATGCTCTGTATCAGAATCAAACTTGGGTATTAGTTCCTAGAACTAATCAAATGAATGTGATAGGCTGCAAATGGGTGTTTAAAACAAAACTTGCATCTGATGGAAGTCTTGATAGATTAAAAGCTCGACTAGTGGCTAAAGGCTTTCATCAAGAGGAAGGCATTGATTTTACAGAAACCTTTAGCCCTGTTGTCCAGCATGCTACAATTTGGATAGTGCTTTCTGTAGCAATGATGAAACAATGGCCAATTCATCAACTTGATGTTAAGAATGCTTTTTTACATGGCACGTTACATGAAACAATCTATATGGAGTAGCCTCCTGGCTTCATACAACCACAGACACCTCACCATGTGTGTCTTCTCAAGAAATCTCTCTATGGTCTTCGACAAGCCCCCCGTGCTTGGTTTGATAAATTCAATAATTTCTTACTTGAATATGGTTTTTTCTGTAGTACGACTGATCCATCATTGTTTATACTTCATGCTGGTACAGAAACTATACTTCTATTACTCTATGTTGATGATATTGTCTTAATTGGTAGCTCAAACCAGTTACTTTCTAAACTGATTCACTCTCTAAGTCTCCAGTTTCACATGAAAGACCTTGGTGGGCTTCACTATTTTCTTGGCATTGAAGCTAAGCGTACTTTTGACTATTTGTTTCTTTGTCAAACCAAATATGCTCTTGATCTTCTTACTCGAGCTCATATGGTTGATTGCAAACCAATCTCTACTCCTCTGTCACTGAGACCAACTATTCTGCAAACTGATGCCATCCTTTTATCCAATCCTCTTGAATATCGAAGCCTAGTTGGTGGCCTCCAATATCTGACATTAACTCGTCCTGACATTGCATATGCTACAAATATGTTATGTCAGAAAATGCAGAAGCCCACTGTCGCAGATTTTCATAAGCTAAAGAGGGTTCTGCGATATGTTAAAGGAACTGTTCGTCTTGGGATGTTTCTTCATTCTCGAAGTTCCATGAATCTTTATGGTTTTTCAAATGTTGACTAGGCCGGATGCACTGAGACCAGAAGATCCACGATTGGTTTCTGCACATATCTTGGTTCTAACCTCATCTCTTGGGCAGCAAAGAAGCAACCGACAGTTAGTCGATCTTCTACAGAAGCCGAATATCGTGCCCTTGCCTCTACTACTGCTGATCTTACTTGGATTAGCTTTGTTCTTCGTGACATTGGTTTTTCTCTTTTATCTCCCACTCTTCTATTTTGTGACAATCAGTCTGCCATTTCTCTCACTGTCAATCCCATCTTACATGCTCGCACTAAACATATTGAAGTGGATTTCCATTTTGTACACGAGAAAGTCTCCTCAAGGTCACTCCATGTGAGGTATGTTCCAAGCAATTGTCAGCTTGCGGATATTTTTACAAAACCGCTGTCACGACTGGCACATTTTGATATACGAATCAAATTGGGTATGGGTTCCTTAACCCTTCCCAATTTGAGGGGGGATGTTAAAGAACATAGATTGAAAACACATACTGTTCATGCTGCTGATATTGGAGAGTTGAGTTTTGATGGAATCAAAGAAAATGAAGTAAGGCAGTATGTTGAAATGTCAAACACCACCACTGATTTAGTCGAAGCAACTGATATGAACAGAAACAAGTGGAAGAAAGATGATGGGATAAGCAGCTTCACCAACACGTGCTCATTGAAGAACAGATACTCAGTTTTAAGTTGTAACTGATTCATTGTTTGTTAAAGTGTTTATGTTAGTTTGTTTTGTCAATTAGTGTTTTCTGTTCAATTGAATGACGTCATCTTCTTGTTGTATAAATAAAGTACAAAGAGAAAAAGTGATGTAAGGTTCTTGGATAGATTGATTTTTCGATCATTACTGAATACAAAGACTTTATACTTTCTCTCTGTTCTCTCTTTTCCTATCTCTGTTATCGTCTTCATCTCTGTATTCTTCTTCTTCCTTCTGAACTTCACACCCCCAACTCCTATCTTGCACGCAAGAAATTTTGATCTCCCAATAAGAAAAATTAGAAGAGGGATGGAGAACTTCCAAGTTGCAGCAATCCTTGTGCTCGTTCTATTCCTAGCGACGAGTAAGCTTCCTCTTCCAGATACGTATGCTTTTTAATTTTTGTTTTAAATCTTTATGTAGGTGCATTATATATAAATCTAACTTTTATGTATATTCATTGAAGGCGAGGAGATGGTGGGGATTGCGGGGAGTTTGTGTTGGAAGAGTATTGATTTTCCCAACTGCCAGGTTCAAGCGTGCAATGCCTGTTGCGTTAATAAGACCGGAACTACAGAGAGGGTTGGGGGGGGGTTTGTGCTGGTGGATCCACATGCTTTTGCTTTTTCCCTTGCTAAGTAAAATGCCCCCTCCCTCCCTCCTTTCTTTCTTTCAACAGCATTAGCTTTTCTGTAACCCGCCTTCAATAAAGTGATCATCTTGGGACTCTCTCTCGCTCTCTCTCTCTCTCTCTCTCTCCAAAATATCACCAATCTCGATCTGAAGAGAGGGCATCAGAGCTTGTCCATTCTACCGCTGACCAAGACTTTTCTTGGACCTCCTAAGTTGCTGTCAGAAGAGGAGGAATCTGTTTGAGTGTATAAGCTGAGCTGTGTGAGGAGGATCCCGTCAGCGTTATCCTTACTCTCAAGGAAGTCGAATCAACTGGAAGCCATGCCAACCCTTCTGAATAGGATGCTTCTTACTCACTTTAGTGTTGTTTCATTTGTTCTTCCCCTATGTGGGAAATATCCGTCATCTCTTTTTCGTTCTTTGATTTGCGATGTAAGTAACAACTTGAATCTTGAGCAATTGGTCCATGATGGCGTCCGTTGTAATATGGCCTTATAATTTGAATTCAATAAACCATATGCTAGTTTTATGTCTGCAAGAGTTTTATCTCGAGATAGCACGTAATTTTATCACGATTGAAGCTTCATCCCTCCCTGAGATGAGCCATATGGGCATAAGACGTAGATTGACAATGGAGCGGCCAATACTCATGATATTAATGAAGTAAATTGATAAATTGATTGTGCTGATTGTCGCGACCAATTTTTTTTTGGGTGCACCACCTAGGGTTTGGCTAATGGATTGTTAAGCCTAGACTTAACTCGGGCTTTCCCAAGCCCATACCAATTCGCGACTTAGGTTCAAATTCTTAACATGTAATTGGATTTTTATCTAGGAGTCGCCACTAATCTATTTTTTGGTGGGTCGATTAGAAACCCAAGTAAAGTAACGGGAGATTTACTTTACTCCTACGAACCAGAGACTATGGGTACGGGGACTTGGTTACATTAGATTTCTCTAATGCCCTTTCGGTACCATTCTTTTATTTTGAAAATGTTTTGGCAGACAGTTTGAATTGATTTTAAATCTATCTCCCTAACATATGAGGTGATCATGCGGATGCGCAAACCACCAATTTAACACTCAACAAAGCGATGAATAAATTACAAGACTTACCTTATAGCAACGAAAGCATCTGCAATGTTAGATCGGAATTCAAATCACCAACCCTAGATATGATTTCTAATTAACACGCAATTTCTTTTTTTTTTCTTTTTCACTTATTTAATGAAAATTATGCAATATGCGATGCAATATTAACTAAATGACCTAATTCTAATGACATGTGATTTCTAATTGAATGGATCTAGCAACAACCATTATATGACATGCATTTCAATGAATCTAATCCTAATGACGTGCATATGACATTTTTTCTTTTTTTCCTAAAAGAATGCAATCTATCCTAGAGAATAAAGCTAATTTATTCTAAGACATTTTTTGTATTTTTCATGAAATTCGAAATTAGGTGAAATGTGAAAATTACCTAATTAGGTTAAGATCCTATTTAATTTATATTAGGAATTATGTTGAGCCACATCCTAATTTAAACTAAAATATTATCTTAATCAAAATAACCCTAAAATGCAATATACTAAAAAAAAACACCTAAACTTATAATAAAAAAAAATATATTTAAATTAAACTAAGTGCAATTTTTATCCTAATATGCAATGACGTGTAAAATATACCCTAACTCTACATAATATATGCATGATGATTTTTTGTGTTTTTGTTTTCTTTCCCCCTTTTTTTTTTAATTTCGAAATTAATAATTGCCAATACTTAAACACACAATCCAAATTAAAAAAATGAACTAGCAACCTAAATTAATTGATTTGATTTTTTTTTTATCTTTTGAGAATTCGAAATAAAATCCCTATTGTGAGCATGCAAACCCTAAAACTACATTTTTTATTATTTTTTTTAAAGAAAACTAACCTAGGTAACACCACGGCAAATCAAGCAATATTGATACCCAAATTGACGAACCATATCTCGCGCATGAGTTCGGGTTGGCCAATTTCACATAAATCACAAATCGGATCTCGGGCGGGAGATCGGATTGGCAATTTTTAAAGTAATTGCGAGTCGGATTTCGGGCGCGAAAATCGGACTGACAATCACTAATTTCAAGGCAATTCCATATCATGGAATTTCAATTTCACATCAAAGGAATAATTACACTAAATATAGCAAATAATAAGCAACATCAACAATAATAAAAAAACAATAAATGATAAATAAATAGCAGAAAGAAAAATTAAGAATTTACCTAATTTTTCTTTTCCTCTTTTTTTTTGTTTTCTTTTCTTTTTTCTTTTTTTTTTCCTTTTGTTTTCTTTTCTTTCTCCCTACCCACGCATGGTTGCCCGTGGGTCACCAAGATTCGCCGCCGATCGGATCTCCGGCGAGGGCGGCGACGGGCTGAGGCGAGCTGGGGCCGTCGGGTGCCGGGTCGCGGACGGAAGGCGTTGGGCGGCTCGGCGCGGAGGTCGACAGAGGGAAGCTCGGCACGGGGGTCGACAGAGGGAAGCTCGGTGGTCGACCCGGGCAGGCTGGCGGAACGGCGATGACCGGCGACTCAGCTGCCGGCGTTGGGTTGCAGGTGGCGGTGCTCGGCGGTGTGAGCGCGGTGGGGAGTCAGCGGATCCTCGATTCCGGCTGCTGGGCGGAAGATTGCGTGCACGGATCCGGGCCCGGCGTCGCGGGTTGCTCGCGGAGGAAGCGCGGCCGTCGATGCGAGAGAAATCGGGTCGTCGGGTGCCGGGTCGCGGACGGAACGAGGGCGCCGGAATGGCAGCGATAGGGCAGGGGCGCGGTGGCGCGCATGGCGCGGGTCGGCAGGACGTCGGGAGGGGCGAGCAGCGCGGAGGCCGGTCGAGGCTGGTGGAGGCGGTGCCGGCGCGGTGGCCGGTGCGAGCGCGACGCCGGTGCGGCAGGGGTTGCCCCGCGAAGGAGACGAACAGTACCCGCTAGGGTTTCTTCCTTTTTTTTTTTTTTTTTTTTCGACTTTCTCTCTTTTACCTCACTTTTTTACTTTTTGCCTTTTTTTGTGCTTTTTTCACCTACGGAAAAGCAACAACCCCCCTCTTTTCCCTACCGTACGCGACTCTTTTATACACCAAAAAAAAAAATGTATCTTCGGGGTATATTTCATTGCCAATTTTGCTCGTGTAAAATTCCATTGAATATATCATTTCACTCGCGCAATATTTTTTGCATATTCCATCCGAAAACTCCCCTTTTTGTGCGTAGTGCATCTCCCAATGTATATTACCTAAATATATGAAAAAATCTTAACAAAATAAAATCTTCCTAAACTATATGCCATGTACTTATGATTTTTTTTTTATTTTTTATTTAGCGAAAAATAACCCCAAAAATTTAGGTGTCAACACTGATATTACAAGAGTTGGAAAATGCCTGAAATGCCATCTTAATGGTCTTTTGACATGAACAAATAAGAAATTTCCAGCAATCGCAATCCTTGTGCAGCGTTAAACGGCCAACTAACGATCAAAGGGAACTTGATTTGATCTTGGCTCTTGAAGTTAAGGTCTAAAACAATTCAAACACTCAATTCTCAGTTTCGAGAAATTGATTTTCGTGCGAGAAGTTTGGTTTTGGCTACATTGAATATACATCGCGAGAAAGGTGTAGGAAATTGAAGAACATAAAGTAAAGCAAACGCAAATTGCATTTTCTTTTGGGTCCGTGAGCAAATCGCATTCACACGATAGAAAATTGAAATGCTGTTAGAGCTATCCTTATTACAGACTACACATTGCCTATTTATAGGCTATTGGATATACAACTTTTTATTATAAAACTGCCACATAACATTCAATAAAAATAAAATGAGAAAATTATCCAAAAAGTCCTAAATCAATTTTACGATAACTAATTTAGTTCTAAACTCTTCAATTTGACTAATTCTATGCCTGAAATTTTCAATTGTTGGCTAATTTGAAAAGTTTAGGACTGACTTAACCAGTATGTGATATGTATAAGAGTTTTTGGACAATGATCTTAAATAACATGTTACAAGTTTAAAAGAAGATAAATACTGTTAACTTCTCACTAAAAGATAGGACTTTTAAGAAAATTTTAATAATGTTGGAAATGCTTATATTTTATTTTTCTGAGGGTGAGATAGAAATAAAGTGAAAAAATGGGTTCTTTTTATTTATTAATGAAAATTCAAGTTTGAAAATCATGCTATTAATCTCTTTTGCTTTTGGTTAACTTGAGAAAAAAATGGGACACCACAAAGAATTCAACAATGAGCCAAGGTAGGAAACTATAAGATTTCTAGGTCAGATGGCAAACAAACTCTGTATTTGGCAAGTTGGAAATGCTGCTAACAGATGTTCCTCTACTTAGTTGTAAATGACCTAATTAGCAGTAAACCTAAATTACATATGCTAATTCAGTACTAAATTTAACAATTTTGACAATGCAATTGTAAATTGTTTGACGATTTTCCAGGATAATCTTTCTAGCTAATTTGAGCCTTAAGATGGTGCGTATCGTGTAGAAACAAGAGTATTTGATTCTCGATCTCAACATACCGTTTTGAAGATGACTTCCCCCATATAAAAATAAGGCTAACACCACCAAAAACCCCAAATTAATGCAACCATGTCACATTTACCCTAAGCTAATTTTGAATTTGTATACTTGTGCCACATTTACCCTTAAAAAATTTCACATTTACCATAATTGGGATAAATATGGCATGGACATATAAATTTAGGGTCACTGTGACATAAGTGTATTAATTTAGGAATTTTTGTGACACAAAAATTAGTTTAGAGTAAATGTGGCACGGTTTCGCCAGTTTAGGATTTTTGGTGGTATTAGATTATAAAAATATTACAGAGTATTATACTTCATAGGGTAACAATAAACAAAGTGGTAAATGAAAAGATCCTTATAATATAAGAATAGTCAATTCCTTAATCTTACAATCTTCAAGAATTTGAAAAAATCACCAAAGAAATCTTTAAACTTATTAAACCTATATCAATTCAATATTAAATTTTTTACTTTGATCAATTTAGTTATAAATCTTTCAATAATTTGTCTATATAGTCCATCTAATAAGTTTTGGCTGGAAATTATTGATGTGGATCCTATATGGTATTGCTGGCCCTAACGTGAATAATTTTTGAATTTTTTTGGATTTTTTGAAAATGTTTTCTCTTTTCTCTTTTCTTTTTTTATTTTAATTGCGGCCAATGAGGGCACAATGACCCTCATCGGCCACTAGGTGAGGCACTCGCCGGCCGTGGGCAAGGGAACCCTTGCCAAGATTTGACGAGCGCCGTCCTCATTGAATCGAGTGAGGGTGACCCTCAACGAGCCTCGTCGGCCATTGCTTGAGATTGGCCAACGGTGAAAAGGAAAGAAAATAGAAAAAGGAAAAAAATTATATAAAAAAATATTCATTTTTTTTTTTAAATTGTCTATGTTTGGGTCACTTATGCCACATAAGATGGTATTTTTGACTGGATTGTCACGTTAGTGGATTCCAATCAAAATTGGTTGAGGAGATTACATGGACAAATTGTTAAAAGGTTTATGATTGAATTGGTACAATTGAAAATTTTAATATTGAATTAGCAAAATGTAATAGGTTTATGAGTTTCTTTTGACAATTTTCCACAAGTATATACTTGTGATCTTTTATAGAATTCTTCTCCCTTGTGCTATCTTTGGTATTTGAAGATGATAACCTGAGTCCCCGCATCAACGGGAATGAGAGCTTTTCGGTCAACAGTGATGAAAGTATTTGCGGAGACTAATTGTAAAGTTGGAGCACCTCCCTCTACTTCAAGCATATACCAGTTCTACGAAGCAAAAAATAGCCTCCCTTATCAGAAAAAAATTGGAATACTGGATGGACAGTTGGCGGCTGCTTTAGCAAACCAAGAAGCCACTGAGAAAAGCTTCTTGTCGGTCTTCAAGTCCAAACAGGAGATGGAGAAGAAATTGGACGACACTGTGAAGGAGATGGAGGTGCTGAAGGCAAAGCTGGCTGATCTAGAGCTTACTCAGGAGGAAGAAGCAAACAGTTTATCCAATATTGTCCACTCTGACAACGTTAGGTTTGAACATGATGTAGCCTTTCTCAAGGCCGTTTTGGATGACACTCAAAAGGTGCGCATAAATTGCAAGTCAATCGGGATGCATTCAGCTAGAGGAGTCCTTGCAAGAGAAAGAGCTAGGACTTCCCAGCTTCAGGTACGGCTGTCATTCATTCCTTATTTTGTATTGATAAGAGCAGTCTTTTTTCACTTTTAGAAATTTCAACACGTGGAAGAAGAGCTGCTTTTGTTTTTCGGTCAAAGAAGAACTGCTTTCGCTGGCTTTATACTTGTATGTCTTTAAATAAAGGAAAGAAAAATTGCCTGGTAGAAAAAGCGCTATAGCAGCAGATTGAATCCATGGCGTATAATTCCTCTTCACCATTATGTGGCTTAGCTTCTACTCATGTCGGGATACAATAACTGGTGATACCAGCCCCCATAATGGCGGTTCTTCCTTAGTCGATGGCTCACTCGTGCCGTGCCTTTGTTCTTATCATTTTCCACTTGTGATGCACGTTGAAGTATTCCGTCTCAAGCACAGGTTGCAATCTACGGAAAATAGATTGAACGATTGGCGCCTTGTTTATTCATATATGTTTATGTTGACGGAGCGTGAAACCGTGAAGAAGAATGATTAGGCGATGGTCACACTCCATTGTCTCGTGATTTCGATTTACACCTTTTTCTTCCCTTCTTTTCTCCCCAACTTCTCTTTATATTACTATTATACTTAAAAGAGCCTGGATTAGTGTCCATGAGTGTCTTGACCTTTATTAACATCCAATTTAATCCGACCCCGGATTAGTGTTCTTGAGGACGGACAGGGGAACATAACGGGTTCATCGCATGTTGTTTTTCTCACTGAGAATCGATATTTTTCGAATTCAGATATAAATGGTGGTGAGCATTTACATGTCATTCTATTCGTAAGACGAAGTCGCAGTGGCTCGTGAACCGAACTTTTAGTCAAACGAGGGTGTTGGATAACAGAGCATGTCCATGCTAATGATGCAGGGAAATAGGACTATCGCTACAAGGTGCTTTGTGTATTACCACCACTCATTCATCAGGAAGCGGAAGAAGCAAGAAGTGCTTAGGAGACGGATGCGGCTAATGTATTTATTATTGGTCTTTCGTTGATCCGATCGGGTTAAAATGCTATCTTTGGCTCCTTTGAACTTGGATGAATCTTTACTTTAATGACTCTCCGACTGTATACTTCAGATTATGGTCGAGATCAATGATCCAAAACCAGCACGCGGTAAGTACAGGAATCGAAAATACGAGCGGAAAAAGATCGTCCTCCCTGCAGTCCTCTGGTATTGCAGCTTCTGCATCTCCGTCCTTCAGGAACCTCTGAGATTCTCAGAGTTCTGGGAGATGAACATTGGCGAGCTTCAATGAGCTTCGTTCTCTTTCTCAGAACAACCCAAGAACTGACTAACTGTAGTCATATTTCATCCATGTATAATGAGTAAAACTGTATCAGAAAACTTTGTGATACAAAATAAATCTCACCGGCTAGCAGAGATTGCAGAGCCGATATCGGTGCACTACAGAAGTAACCTCTCTCGCCAGCCAAAGAAACATCATGCAATTCCAATGCCCTTCTCTCCAAAGAAAAACATCTCATACAGCCACATGATTAAATCGCAACACTTCATAAGATGATTGTTACTGACAATTCTGTGTTATTTGGGATATTGCTGAAGCTTGGAAGCACAAAGCCTGTTGGAAAACGAAAAATCAAGAGAAAACAGCAGTAGACACGTGGCTCCAAATAAAATTAGCCACAATCTTGTCTTTCTTTTCCATTATGTATGAACTGTTCTGCCTTTTTCTTCTCCTAACTAAAGAGAGAATGTGGATATGCAAAAGGAAATTTTCAGCTACCACCCCAAAATGAATGCATGTATCTCAGCCCAACTAGAAACAGCACAAAGAATGCCAGACGATCTCTTCCAATCAGCACAGCTCCCTTCGCTGTACTCTTTCTGCTTCTTGACTAATCCAGGGTAAAGTTCGACGACAGAAACTCCAAACTGACTCCCCACCTTCCGTAGGCTTTAAGTTTTTTTTTTTTTTGTCAAGCCGTAGGCTTTAAGTTGACCCAATCATAATTCCAATATCTGCCTTAAGGAGGCAAAGTATGTCTCCTATCGAATCTCCAATGTAGATGGTCAAGTTCCTCTTACCGTCCTCATTGTTCTTCAAAATTTCATCAAATGTTTTGGCCTTGTCAATGGGAGATTCCATCTTCTTGACAATTTCACCAGTAGAAAAGGATCCATCAAAAGTCAACCCATTTGTATGTACATTCAGAAGCTGTAAATCCCCTGTGCCATGAATATCGTGAGTAAATTACATACCCTAGGCAGATAGCAATCTCTTAAGTTCTCAAATGCCCAAACTGTAGATGACTTGAGCAATAAAAAGATGGTAGTAGCACTCCCAGGTGCTTTCTATGTATTTTAGTGTCCAAGCAAGTGGAAAGTCTTATGCAAAAGATGGGTAGCCCCCAAAAGGAAACGAGTTTACCTGAAGAAAATGCTGATCTGATTAGATCACCACACCAACAGTACAAGAGCACATGGACATTGACATCTGTTGAATTATCCTGATTCTTAGGAGCTGATTATTAGGAATATTCAATCCTGATTTTCTGGATCCTAATTATTAGGAAATAGCTGTAAATAATTAGTTAGGATATGATTTATTAGTATCCCTTGATCTGTGGGATTATAGCTGTATTATTCAGATCTGTTTTGTCCTAGTTAGTACTTGTAGAAGTCCTATAAAGAGCTTTGTAATCCTGATACAAAAATATAGAGAATTATCACAATTCTTTTCTCTAAATTCTTCATGGTATCAGAGCTGTAGGCTCATTTTTCTGGGATAGTGTTGCAGTGCATCCTTCATTGATGCAATAATCTTCCAATCACAACCTTCATTGCTGGGTTTGTCTTTGTCCTTAACAATCTGATCGCAACTCTCATTATTGTGATCCCTTTAGCCATTTTTTTCTCTCTTCGCTTCTAAACTTGTCCCAATTTTTGCCCTAAAACCTCATTCACTTGCAGCCTTTACTACATCTATTTTTTTCGCTCTTCCTTTCCAAGTACTTTCTTTGTGCTTGGAATTATCCATGTATGAGACAAAACCGATTGGAAATTCTTCGGGTCAAAATGAGGAGGCCAACACCAACCATATGATCGGAGATCTACAAAATGTGAGAGCAACTTATAGGCTGAATGAAAAGAATTATCTCAAATGGTCACAATTCGTCAAGACCTATTTGAAGGGTAAAGGAAGACTCAGCCATCTTCTCGGAACAGGTCCAACACCAGAAGATCCCGCGTTCAACGCATGGGATGAAGAAGATTCAATGATCATGTCATGGCTTTGGGATTCAATGAATCCAGCCATAAGTGATACATGTATGTTTCTCAAAACTGCAAAGGAGATTTGAGATTCTATTCGCAGGACTTATTCAAAGGCTCGAGATGCAGCACAAGTATATGAAATCAAGGTAAAGACAAGTGCAACAAAACAAGGGAGCAAAACAGTGACGGAATATGCCAATTCCCTTCAAAATCTATGGCAAGAACTCGATCATTATCGAGTATTTGAGATGAAGTGTGCAAATGATGCTGCAACTCTAAAAACCTTCATTGAAAAGGATCGAGTATATGATTTCCTGGCGGTCTTAATTCTGAATTTGACCAAGTCGATTCAAATACTTGGAAAGGAAGAAATCCCTTCTTTGGAAGAGACGATCTCTCTAATCCGGGCAGAAGAAAGTCGAAGAGGAATAATGCTAGAGCCTCAAGCCGTGGAAGGCTCAAAGCATTAGTAACTCGCAATGCGTCAACACAAGAAAGAGGAAAGGTGGATGCTTTGAGGCCTACATGGAGGGATAATCGAGACAGTTTATGGTGTACCTACTGTAAGAAGCCAAGACATACAAAGGAACGTTGTTGGAAGCTGAATGGCAAACCAGCAACCTCAAGCCGAGAGTGAGGAAACAAAGGAGGACAGCCAAGGCCTCAGGCTCATCTAATTGAACAGACCAGCCAGCAAATCAGTGAAGGACAGGTGAAAGAATCCTTCAGTAGTGAGGAAATAGAAAGAATTAAAGGGCTTCTAGGGTCTTTTGATAAACCCTATGGTGCATGTTCCTTAGCACTCTCGTAAGTCTCCATTCTTCTTTTGTCTAAATGCCTCGAAAAAAATTTCAAATGAAGCTTGGATAATAGACTCAGTGCCACCGATCACATGACTCACACTTCACATTTTTTTAGTACCTACACCCCATGTCCAAGCAATAGGAAAATAGTGGTGGCGAGATGGTTCTCTGCCACTTTGTTGCGGAGTTGGTGACATCTATATTACACCTGTTCTCACTCTAAAAGATGTCCTCCATGTGCCAAAACTATCAGCCAACCTAGTCTCCATACAAAGGCTCACCAATGACCTCAAATGCTATGCAATTTTTTACCCTACCTACTTTGTGTTTTTCAGGAACAGGATTCGGAGAGGAAGATTGGACTTGCTAAGGAAAAGAATGGGTTGTACTATCTTGAGACGCCGAGGATTTCAAAGAAAGTCATAAACAATTCTCCCTTGTCATTTCTTAGTGCTTCAAATAAGGATGTCATTTGGCTTTATCATTTTCGTTTTGGTCATCCATCTTTTCGTGTCTTAAATATCATGTTTCCTTCTTTGTTTAAAGGATTAGATATGAGTCAATTCCAATGTGATACTTGTGAATTTGCTAAGCACACCCGTGTATCTTTTCCTATAAACAACAAAAGAAGTTCTCATCCTTTTGATTTGATTCACAAAGTGACATTTGGGGACCTTCCACAATTCCAAATATCTCGGGGCTCGATGGTTTGTTTCTCTAATCGATGATTGCACTAGGGTCACATGGATATTCTTACTCAAACACAAATCTGATGCAAGTAGTATTGTTCCTAATTTTAATTCTATGGTTCAAAATCAATTTGGAGTTAAAATTAAGAGCTTTAGATCAGATAATGCTAGAGACTACTTTAATCAGATCTTGTCAAACTATTTCCAAAAAGAAGGGATCATCCATGAGTCATCTTGTGTAAACACACCACAACAAAATGGGGTGGCTGAAAGGAAAAATGGTCATTTGCTCAACACTACTCGAGCATTGTTGTTTCATGGAAATGTCCCTAAGTCTTATTGGGAGGAAGCCGTCCTTACATCTACATACATGATTAATAGATTGCCATCAAGAGTATTAGATTTCAAAACTCCTATGGCAATTCTTTCTAGCTTTTATTCCCATTTCAGGACAACAAATAATCTCACACCTAGAGTCTTCGGTTGCACCTCATTTGTACATGTTCATAATCATCAAAGGGGAAAACTATATCCTAGAGCAATCAAGTGTGTCTTTCTTGGTTACTCCTCTACACAAAAGGGGTATAAATGTTATCATCCTCCTTCTCGAAGAACTTATATATCAATTGATGTTACATTTGTAGAAAACAAACCTTACTTTCCACAGTCTTATCTTCGGGGGAGAAGTCATTAGTTGAAGATAAAGACTTTGACGATCTTAATCTTGACTTATCTCCTAATAATCTTCCAATCCGAGCTCCTACTTCGATCAACCAATCATTGATCAATCAACTCCCGACCAATCAGCCTCCAACTCGATCAACAGGCTCCTCATGAATCAGTTTCGATGAATCAATTCGTGCTACTTCAATTCCAGACTCACTCTCTATGATTGAACCTATTCCGGAACAAGAGTCCACTCCCGTATCTCCCCGTATTTATGACTATGAGATTTCCTCAGGTATACTCAAGAAAGACAGCTATTCCAGACCAAACACAAGTTCAAGATTCCCATCCGAGTTTTGCAAATGAATTTCCGGTAAGTTCCGACTCTCCTTTGCATAAACAAATCACTTGATATGCCGTAAAAATGACTCGGATCTTCCCATTGCTGTTAGAAAAGGTACTAGAGAGTGCACAAAGCGACCCTTATATCCACTATCTCATTATGTGTCACTTGACCGCCTATCACCATCTCATAAAAATTTCATTGTGAGCCTAAACACCATTTCTATTCCAAATACTTTATCTGAGGCATTGTCTAAAGAAGAATGGAGGAGTGCAATGAGAGAAGAAATGGATACACTAGAAAAAAACCAGACTTGGGAGATTGTTGAAAAACCTAGGGGAAAGAATTTTGCGGGCTGCAAATGGGTTTTTACCTTGAAATACAAAGCTGATGGTTCTCTTGAGAGATATAAAGCACGATTGGTGGCAAAGGGTTATACTCAGACCTATGGAGTAGATTATCAGGAGACATTCGCTCCGGTGGCAAAGATGAACACTGTGAGAATTCTACTCTCTTTGGCAGCTCATTTTAATTGGCAACTTCAACAATATGATGTGAAGAATGCATTCTTACATGGAGACCTAGAAGAGGAGATCTACATGAGTATTCCATCGGGATTTGAAGGAGAAAAGACAACAAACAAAGCATGTAGATTACGGAAAGCACTATATGGGCTCAAGCAATCACCTAGAACCTGGTTTGGGAGATTTTCCAGAGTTATGAAAGCTTTAGGCTACAAACAAAGCCAAGGTGATCATACTCTCTTCATTAAGCATTCGGCAAGAGGGAGAGTGACGGCACTTCTAGTGTACGTCGATGATATTATTGTCACAGACGATGATGAGGAGAAACAGCAGCTAAAGCGGTGTTTGATTAAAGAGTTTGAAATAAAAGAGCTAGGAAGACTCAAATACTTTCTTGGCATTGAAGTTTCTTACTCTAGGCAAGGAATTTTTGTCTCACAACAGAAGTATGTGACTGATTTCTTGAAGGAAACTGGAAAACTTGGTTGTAAACCAGTAGCTACACCTATTGAGCCTAATAAAAGGCTTGGGGATGCAAAGGAAGAACCTGCTGTAGATCGAGAAATGTATCAAAAATTGGTCGGGAAACTCATCTATTTGGCTCATACTAGACCTGATATTGCCTATTCAGTAAGTGTGATTAGTCAATTTATGCATGACCCAAGAGAATCACACTTACAAGCCGTCCATCGAGTGCTACATTATTTAAAAGGAAGTCCCGGAAAAGGAGTCCTATTCAGGAGAAATCAAAAAATGGTGCTGGAAGCTTATACCGATGCTGACTATGCAGGATCTATGGTGGATAGAAGGTCAACATCTGGTTATTGCACATTTCTTGGCGGAAATTTAGTCACTTGACGGAGTAAAAAACATAATGTAGTTGCAAGATCAAGTGCTGAATCAGAATTTCGAGCAATGGCCCAAGGAATATGTGAGCTATTATGGCTTAAAATCATCCTAGAAGACTTGAAAATCAAGTGGGAGGGTCCTATGAAGCTGTATTGTGACAATAAATCAGCAATTAATATTGCTCATAATCCTGTACAGCATGATAGGACGAAGCATATTGAAATTGACAGGCATTTCATCAAAGAAAAGATAGAAGAGGGGTTGATCTGCATGTCCTACATACCTTCCGGAGATCAACTAGCTGATGTGCTAACCAAATGACTTAATGGTGGGATCTTTCATGAAATTATCTCCAAGCTGGGAATGGAAGACATCTATTCCTCAGCTTGAGGGGGAGTGTTGAATTATCCTGATTCTTAGGAGCTGATTATTAGGAATATTCAATCCTGATTTTCTGGATCCTAATTATTAGGAAATAGCTGTAAATAATTAGTTAGGATATGATTTATTAGTATCCCTTGATTTGTGGGATTATAGCTGTATTATTCAGATCTGTTTTTTCCTAGTTAGTACTTGTAGAAGTCCTATAAAGAGCTTTGTAATCCTGATACAAAAATATAGAGAATTATCACAATTCTTTTCTCTAAATTCTTCAACATCTACCATCTCATTCTTGATGAGTTTCTTGAAGAAACTGGTGCAACCATCCTGAAGAATCATCCTCTCACCAGCTTTTCTTATGTCTTCAAGATTCAGGCCCTTAAGGACCCTGGACTCAATCACTCTGGAATTTGCCTGTTCTCAAAATTGGACAGCTGCTCAGGTGCTTTAGCCAGAACTTCATAATCAAATGCCTCTGCTGCAAGTATTGAATAAAAATGAAAAGAACATTCTAGACAGTGTTGGCGGAGAATGTATCAAGGCATTGAAAAATAAGTGCTGCAAATTGTACCTTTTTCAGCTGGCATTATGCTTTCTATGCAATGTTCATACTCCTCCGTATACTGTCTGGAAGTGATGTCCCATGTCTTCCTCAGTTCAGCTGATGACATCCTAGCAAGTTGACTTTCAGACTGACTTGTATCAGTTCTAGGAGCGGTAACTATGGCAATCTCAGCCAAAATGGCAGAAGAATCAACGACTGTGCAAGTCAGATCAAAATCAGAAAATAACATAAGATGATTCGCAGCCAAACTGGGCTCTCTATCAAGGGGACAATGATAGGCTGGGCAAGTGGTTGGGCAAGAAAGAACTCGAAAAAGTTTCATGGTTTGGTGATAAAGATTTTCAGTGACATCAAACTCCTTGCCTGTCAAAGAGACACTTAGTTTATCCAGCAAGTCTTCAATTTGCAAAGCTGCTGCCTAAATTAAGAGAATAAATATACTGAGCTATTGAAGTAAGAGGACCTTCCAGTAATGTATTTCACACCAGAGCTGAAATAGCAAACTGAAAACCAGATCTTATTCCAAGCATGAGAAAGGAGAAAAGGCCACAGCTAAAGTGTGTGACCAACCTGGAAAACCTCAGACAAGTAATTGTCAATCCACTTTTTGTATGGGTGACTGTCTTTGATGGCATCTAAGAGTGCCTGGAACTCCTCACCCAGAAATGCATATAATCTCATGCATCGTGTCATGGCACCAATAGTGTAAGCTGCCAATTTTGTTCTCTCGAAGGGAGCAGCAAGTTTTCCAGGACCCTTGACTCCTTCAACCTTCCCTGAGGCTGTTGCCAACAAAAAATCAGTATCCTTAACAGTTGCAGAGTTGGGAGTGCTCTCCTTGATACATTCAATCCCCACTCCAGTATAACTCATACGATTAGACCAAGAAAGGACTTGCATGAATGTTGACAGGAATATTGGATGATTTCGTATAGAGAGTAGTCAAGCCGTTTCTGTTAATCATACTAACTCAACACAAGAATCTGCTCAGCCATTACTTGAAGTAGAGTAATATCTTTGGAGAATGTTGGTACGGTCCTTTTATCACTGTCAAAAAAAAAGAAAAAAGGATTTACATTTTCTAATCACGACAAGTAACTCACTTTCATGCCATGAATTACATTTCCATAGAGAATAATTTATACATAAGTCTAAGACAAATGCTACTTTGACAAGATCAGCTGATGCAACAGAATATACTAATGAGAAACCTGATGACTTTCCACATTAACAGGTGCTTTCCACTCTCAAATAATCTAAATCGTCTGTCCCAACATTAAAAATGGTGAAAAGCTTCTTTCTATTTGTTGTGTTCCTTGTAAAGGTCCATCAAGCTCAATTATCATATCCAACATCTGAATATGACATGACATGCAGCACGTTAAAACAAAACCCAGATGCTGCCACATTAAGTAGCAATAACAAAAAGAGGCCTGATTAGGTTTGGAACTTCTTGGCCCAACTATATCCATTTCAAGGGGAGCAGACGATAATTTCATTGGCTGAAAAAGGAATGGTAAGGATAAGACAGGCTCCCTATTCCCTGAAGAACAGTACTTGGGCTGTGGGCACAATGAATAAACTCACTGTCTAACCAAAAGATAGGAGAAGTATACAAGTCGATCTTTCTAGGAACATGCATACCTGTAATAGATCCAACAGATATATTGTTATGTTGGCCTCCTTTGTATCACTGCAACATAGAACCATTCTCTCATTGATCCAGAGAATGAATACATCAAGGATAAGGCTTTGAACCATGGGTAAGTTAGTTAGAAGTTTCTTATCTACAAGTAGGATCTATGAGTTGATTCTTCTATAACACTAACAGTAGAAGAAGGGTCTTTGGTTTCTCAATCGGTTGCTCAATCTTAATAGGTTTCCTTCTACATGTTCCTGGCATTATCTCTCTGAGCTGCGGCTTAAATTCAAAATTAAGCATAGGTGTTTATTATTTTTCCACCGAGTTTATTGATTATTGTCCAGAATGTCGAGAAAAACAACAATAAATTCAGGTAGCGGGAGTACAGGGAGCACATTACACGACGGCCCTGATCATTTTCGTCCCCTGCTGGAGGACGAATGAGTACCAATATGGACAAATATGAGGCAAGCAACATGGCCAGTAGGATAACTTATTATAGTTTTTATCAGAGTTTAAAACCAGCAGTTGAAGAGCATAAAAATCTGTTAATTTAAACCAATAAACACTCTTCAGCTAAAACAAATTGGCCAGAGCAAAATTATAGCTCAGGAATACAACAAACAGATAAAAGAAAGCCACAAAGTTCAATCTCCCCAAGCTGCTAAATTGTTTGCCAAAGCAACACAAACCTGTGATCCAGGCTTTGGAGGATTGCACTTCCTCATGTTGCACACTGTTCCAAAAGAGAAGTTAACATTTCCACAATTTGGGCACATCCAATCATTATCACGTGTTGCATCTAAAACGTATTTCAAGGAAATCTTATGTCAGTTGGAGATGAACCGGTATTCTTATTGTTGATTTTAAAAGCAGTAATCAGCCATGGAATACAAACCTGCCTCCTTCTTTTGAAGTTCATCACCAGGGAAAAATCCCTGCTGTGATCCCTGGGAGAATAAATTCCCGAACAACGACATGTGTAATATCTGAAAGAGCAACACTGAATAACGTAGTTGTATAGTGAAAAGGAAAAAGCAGCAACATCCGAAGACAGAAAGAAATTTCACATATACCATGCCACCAGAGCCCATCGGAAGCCCCAGCCATCCTGAGAAGGAACAAAAGGCAGCCATTACTGACAAGCTTTGACAATCAGCAACCATAAAGGATCTTGTGGAGACTTCCTAAAGACAATACACAAGCAGTGTTAATTATTTCTTTTCATTTTCACTCATGTAACTCCACTAATCTGTGATTTAGCTCAACAAGTGCAAAATTGTTCAACAGAAGATACACAACATGAAAGATGAAAACCAAAATACTCAGGCCAAACAATATTGGAAAACAACCACATATAATTTAGAGGCAAGGATCTTTTAACCATTCAAGACCTAGAACCCTAATTGCCACCCCGTAGCCAGTACAATAACCAAAATCATAGCAAAATCAAAATAATCATTACCATTTCCAATCATTGATCCACTGAAAGGTGCCGCTCCAGATAGATGAAGCTGTCTATAAGGACTCCTAGCGGGCGGGCAACTGCCATAATTGTAATGACATGCTGAGCACCCAGAAAATGGGACATCATATAGTGGTACTCAGGAAGCATTAAAGAAGAGAACCGTATGGTGGCACTCCCACATACAGTGAGAAAGGTCCCCCAGCACCCTTATATGGGGATGACGATGAGTAACTCTGAGGGGGCTGCACTTGCTTGGTCGCAAACTTCTGAGGAAAAAAAGAAAAGAAGACAAAAAATCTCAGCAACGTCACGTTGCAATTACTATATCGCCAAAAGACGGCAGCACAAACATAAACTAAGCCGAATAGCAACACTGATCATCTTGACAATAGAAAATGTGTCACTAATCATGTGCATTGACTGTTAATTAGCTTTTTGCCTTGGAAGGTCTACTAAGCATACAAGCCTCCATGTTATCATATCTTTCAATTGGCAACTAAAATTCTGAGCAAAGAATTCTTATGCCTGCAACGGTATCCCACACCACCTTGATACCACATAATCCGGATACCCTCAGGCGCTTTGAGCAGCCTTTTGATTAGAAAAAGGCGCCCCAAACACTTACAAGGAGATTTAACAGTTTTAGAATGAAATATAGTACAACCTGGACTGTGTATCTAAGAGCAACAACAATCATTGACCAAGCAAGTCACTTGGATAATGATGTGGATCCAGCCAAGGAAATGCAAGCTTATTAACTGGAGCACAAAAGGTTATCGTCATGGGGATCTTGATACTTATCTCCAACAAAGACGGGAACAATTAATCGGGACATAAAGACAGACGACACGCTAGCCCCATCTCCTATTTAATCATGCACAAAGCTAATTTATGAATTTGCATAACTAATTCTATCCATTAAACAAGCAAAAATTAGCAGGGAGGTATCTTCGGAACAAAAGGCATTCAACAAACACAAAGGGAACAGCCTATTTAGCATTGAATCACAACAATGGAATACCAAGTGTCGAATAGAAAATCTTGGAGGGGGAAGAAAGGAACATGCGCGATGATACTTGGGGTTGTATTCGGAAGTGTGGCCATAACCATCAGCTGAGCATGTAGCTATCAAGAGAATTTACGTCACAACCAGTCATATATGACCGAGTTAGGATCAGCTGGCCTTGGTTGAGCACAATCACACATGTTGCAAGTTGTCCGGAATGAAAAGTTCACGGCTAGGGCAAGTCCAGTCATCTTCCCTCCGACTACATGCAATTTTAACCTAATCAACATATCAAAATGGAGGTCTAAAAGGAACAGGGAAGGAAGCGGGAGCATGTCCTATCTATTCTCTGAGGAATAGCAATAAGAATTACTGGCAAACATGAGTTAAGCTGAAACCCATGGTATTAACACAGCGAAAGCATGTTTTGAATTTCTAAATACATCAGAATTCCCCTTTAGACTGGCTTAAACAAACCAGGAAAGAGGGTTTCCTACTTCCTCCTTCTTGGTCATGTTTTGATTTCGAAAATGTTGTCATTGTCGACTACTGTCCCCGCTTCCAGTTTTCTTTGAAGCATGTTTAGTAGGTGAAAATCAGAATTCTAGTCATACAAACAACATAGGTTACTCCATCCAATTCATAGAATAAACTTCCTTTTTCTGGATCAATTGTCTTTCTTCTTCGCCTGAACTGGCTCAAACTATCAAATACCAAAAACAAGAGGGAAAAAAAAAAAAAAAAAAATTCGTCACACCAGAAAGAATGATAAGATGGTTTACAGTCAGTTCCAGCACGCTTGGCAGCAGAAGAATTCCTGTTGTCCACCTGAAACAACAACACAATTCACCACGTGACCATGCTTCCACACTGATTACGTTCACATATCGAACCGAGGCAGGAATCACAGATTCCGGCAATCGCAATTGGAGATGGATCTGAGTCAGGAAAGAACACCAGAGACATGGAGACCAGACTGATGGCAAGGGTGACGACCCCTCGACCCAATTCCACAATAAATTGGACGAGTTGAGCATAGCAAGCATAGATAAACCTTTTGCTGAAACTGAAAACAAACTGGAAATAAGAAGGCGTGAAGATGCATGTCAAGTATGCACTTGTTCGCACATGTGATGTCATGCTATATGCAGGTGCTGTTATCATAACTCCTTTCTCCAATCAAAGCCTGTTTTCATCAAGGTTCTGATAGGAAAGAAATCTTTAAGGTTGCCAGACACACATCTTTTCAAAAGCTGAAAGGTACTTGCATACCTCTAGCCCAAATCTATTTTAGCATGAGTGTGGTTGAAGAAGGACATACAACAAAGAACTTTGTCAAAATAAGATAAATTTACCTCCATGAGAATTGATTCTGGGGCCTCCATGTTTCCTCCTTTGCACAGTGCTGTTGTCATGTATGCCCCTAATGGACAAACTAAGACATCTGAATCAGCTGAACATGAGAAATAGGCAGATCTCTCCTCCAAGATTGTCTGAAGAAACTCTGGGTTAGGGCATGAACAAACACTGATTCTGTGAGCAAGTCCTTGTAGTCCTTCACGGCTTTTAAATCATCAGCCGTACTTTGTAGGTGATCATTACCATGCTCTGCACCAATACACATCGAGCTTAAAGAGTTGTGAAGAAACACTTCCCGGATAACAAACAAATGCTAGTACCATGTACAAAAGAGAAAATTAAACATGAACTCACCGCAGCAGCTTTACATATGAAAAGCAATGTTCATCTTGAGATGGAGCTGTATTATTAGGAATCCGTTGGTTGTGAAGGACTGCACCTGTCTGCCTAAAATGAGTCTTCATCATTTCAACAACGCTCTGTAATTGAGAGGGAGAGCTTTAGTAATCCTGGAAATTAGTTAGCTCCTTCATCAACAATATGAAAGAACCCAATATATCAAGTCCTTCAGCATGTTGGATACTATTTATGAGTTTAATAACCAACAAAATCTTACCGTGCATCCCACTTTTGGATCGGCTTCAATGATGCTGTGTCCAGATTAATCATCTCATATGATACCGTCACTTGAAAGAATGCAGTAAAATGTCTCGTCATACATGATGATGTGTATCACAAATATGAACAAAACAAGATAATCCTCACTGCACTTAAAATCAGATTTTTTACTAAGAAGTTAAAATTTGATATTTTGCTCAACAAATTAGTTAGTTCCTTCATCCACGACCTGAAAGAACCCATTGTGTCAAGCCCTTCAGCATATTGGATACTATTTATGAGTTTAATAACCAGCAAAATCTTACCGTGCATCCCCACTGTTGTATCGGCTTCAATGATGCCGTGTCCAGATTAATCATCTTGTATGACATTAAGAGGATGCGAGCGTTATGCTATCATGCTTGGTTTCAATAACCCGCTGGCCAGATTTATACTGGATACTATTTAGGAGCTTCTCGCTTTCGGGAAAGCGAAATTCGTAGCCGTGTATCATGGCACGAGCCTGGGCAAAGGATACATGAACGAAGAAAGCAGAAGCCAACATAATCATGCTCACCGATACTGCTGATAAACATGATGAAATAAGAGTTTGATATACATACAACATTCAATTGAGGTGGCAAGGTAGCAAATTACCACCGTTCCCAATTCGGCAAAGTAGAAGAAGAAAGTGGGAGCTACAACTAAGAATGGATATAAATTTTCTACAAACCGAGATGCTAAGGAAGCAAATACTCTGCATAGTTTTGCCTGCATAGAACATGAAGAAGAACGGCTTACAGAGAGAAAAATAAAAAATAAAAATAAAAGAGCAATTTCAGTGCGCAAATTTCCCTGGCGACAAAGACCTACCAGGACCCATCTCATCAGCAAGAATTACATGCGTCTGTTTAGGCCAAGTTTAAGACCTACAAGCTGATATGGGCGCAATAACGAACCTTTAATTTCACAAGCAGCAGCAAATAGAGAGAAAGATGAGGAAAATAGATGGTGGACAAATCGAAGTAACAGAATGAATGAAGCACCAACAAAAACCCGAGAATCATGCCTCCTCTTCCTGTAAGAAATATAGTCAATTTAGAGGCGGAAGCCAGAGGCAGAGCAGCCAGTCGAACAGGGGAAAGGGGCTGAACTGGAAAAAGGAGAAACGAGATTTTTCGCTGCTTTCGGGTCGGTAGATAAAACAAAACTCTCGGAGCCCTAGAGGGCATTTTTTCTCCCGTGTTACCATCTGCATCGCGTGGGTCTGAAGCGCGGAACCAGAAGGACAGAAGACAGAAGGGGAGAATCACTGTTACGACCACGATCGATCGAGAAGGGATGGATCTGGGGGTGGCGGCGGCCAAGCAGTTCGTGGAGAACTACTACAAGACGTTCGACGCGAATCGGGCGGACTTGGTGAACCTGTATGGGGAAGAGTCGTTCGTGGTCTTCGAGGGCCAGAAGATCCAGGGCAAGGAGGCTATCTTTGCCAAACTCACCTCCATTCAGCAGTGCCGGTACCAAATCGTCAACGTCAACTGCATCCCCTGCGGCGCACCCGGCGGCGTGCTCGTCGTGGTCTCCGGCTACATGTGGCTACACGGCAAGCAGGATGCCCTCGTTTTCAACCAGGCCTCTCTCTCTTTCTTGGTTGAAGGATCCATTTATATTTTTATTTAATTATTTTTAGTGTCCAAGTTTAAGAAAAAGCTCCCAATTTTTGGGGTGATGCTAACTCTTTGCAATTTCTCTATCAATCATCGTCCTCTCAATCGATTTAATCAATCTTATATGCATACCGAGTCGTCGTGTGCCCTTGCCCTTGTAGTACATCTCAAGTTTATCTAACGCTCTCTGCACTGATTCTGCTCTCAGACCTTCCAGTTGATGCCAGCACCAGAAGGAAGCTTTTATATAGCGCAACAACTTTGGATGACCTGTGCTTTCAACCTGCGTCGGACCCCCTTGGCATGGCCAATGTCCAAGATGAGCCTTCATTAGAGACTCGGTCTATATATATATATAAGTATATATGTGATAAGGTGATCTCACCTGTCTCTAGATCTGAGGATCTCTTGCGACTTTGAAATTTCTGGATCTGAGGATCTCCTGCAACTTTGAAATTTCTGTGGTTTAGTTCATGTTATTTGGAGTGATAGTTATGCACTACCGCACTGTGAGAGGTACCGTTCAGTGTCGTTTGTGTATGTGGAAAGATACAAGCATTAATAAATTATGTTTATGTTTGAATTGAGTCCTCTGCCTATATCAGATTGCTTTATGTATTCCTGTTCTCCTGGTTGGTGCTTGATATGATAGGATGAAGGAAAACAAAAAGAACATCTGCTGTAATTCTGTGTTTTCGTTAACTATGTCTGAGCTTGCAGTTTTACTTAGACCATTATTTGGTTGCGCGGCTTTGGGACTCTAAAGCGTTTGGTTTGTGATTTTGGTCAACTTTACAATTGCATCACCAAGCCCTCTAAGAGCCTTTAGCGTCCGGAGGTACTTTGGGAAATTGCATTCTCGGAATGCAAGTCTTAGCCTCAGTTATCGGTTCTGGTCTTCATCTTCTCCGAAGACCACCGCACGGAAAAACCGATCAGAGGCTGACGACCGCCAGCAAGGGGTTGCCCGCACTGGCGACTACCGCCTAGGGGTTGTCGGACCTTGGCGACCATCGCCGGACCTCAAGTGACGCATGGGTCGCGCGACCTAGGCAACTATTGGCCTGAATAGCGCAACCCAGGCAGGCACCTAGGGGTCGCGTGACCTCAGGCAGCCTTGCCTAAGTGCCTAAGATGGGCGACCTCAGGAGAGGGTTATGTGATTCACTTAACACGATGGGAGTAGAGGAGACAAGTCTTGATTGCTTCTGGCTAGAAGGCAAGAACCTCTATACCCTCTGCTTATATGCATATGGGCGGCCACAACTTTGGTATTGGCTAATGAGGTGGGGGACTTGCACCACCTTACCCGAAACCAAATTGCCCCAGGAAGTTATGAGCAAGGCTCGTGAGCTTCATGAGCATGACAGTTTCGGCAAGTATGACCTCATCAATAACAATTGTGAGCATTTCACCTCGTTTTGCCGGATCAACATACTGCCAGGCGCACAGACAGCATTGGTCAGTTTTTGTCTGCAGAAGATCAGTGAAGTCAAAGGATGGTTCATGAAATTTCTGCATACGAAGTAAGTTTGAGTGACTCGAAATTTCCACGAATCTTTCCTTCTCTATCTGTCTTTTTACTAGCAACTATTTTCATCTGTTTGAGAGTCGTCGTCTGTCATCCAACAGTATAAGGAATGAAACTTCAGTTTTTTATATCCAGTTTAGGACTGGAATGGGCAGCGAGAGACATGCACACGTGCACAGAGGAAGAACTGAGATACGAAAATGTATGTAAGCCGCAAAGCTATGTTCATTGTTATTTGATGTGCCCAGAAATATGTAAGGACTTCTGTCTGTTGGTGCTCGGTCCTCCTAGTTAGACTTGCCAAAAGAAGGTAACATCTAATCTTGAATGCATTTCTTATATTTAAATCAATTCACTTTGGTGCATGTTGGATACTTTCTTTTGGCTTTCGAGAAACAATTGGAGAAACGAATCAACAGCGAAATCACACACTAGACTATCAAAAAGAGTTTGTTCCACAAATGCACAATCTTTTCCTTCTCAGCGACATCTCTCTCTCTCTCTCTCTCTCTCCCCCCCAATATTGTCATATATTTTGTTGTTCTTGCTTGGCCATCATTGTCATTTATTTTAAAGCATGAAATGAATGACCTTGTTTTTCTTCACGGTGATCTCTCTCTCTCTCTCGACAGCGAGTTCCAATTATATATTATGAGTTGGGAGGCCTGATACAGGGGAGGGTATAAGTTAGATTTGCGTACTGTTGACGTGGTCTGCACCATCAACAAAGACGTTCTAGCAGATTTACTTATATCTCTATCCAGTCTTTCCTGGATGTCAAAGCCTTTTAAGGTCATGCTTAGGACCAATCCTTACTGTAATAGTTGGACAAAAAGAAAAGATTGAATAGGTCCAACTTGGTGGCTTTATAATAAAAATAAAATAAAAAGGGAGAAACTGCCTCAATTAATGAGCTGTCTCTTCACTTCACACGCACAAATAGCATATGTAGCATAGTGTAAGCGCCAACGAGTTCTATCACGTTAGAAGTCATTCTGTTCATAGCTAATAGCCAAAGCCTCCGACTTTAGTTCCATCAAGTTAAGAAAACTTCGAGCACACTCTATCTAAATGAAGCTATCGAGAAATTGTCTGAAGTTCTTTTTTGAGAAGGGCATAAGGAAGGTTCTCTCTTTTATTGCCCATACTTATTATTGATTACAATAGGAATCTACGTTGGAGAAGGTTACATGATTCACTTTAAGTTGACGAGTCTGGTTGCTTCCGGCAATAAGGCAAGACCTCTATTTCCTCCGCTCATATGCATATGGGCGGCCTTGGGTATTGGCTGATGAGATGGGGACCACCTTACCTGAAACCAAATCGCCCAGGAAGTCATGAACAAGGCTTGCGAGCTTCGTGAGCACGATAGTTTCGGCAAGTACGACCTCATAAATAACAACTATGAACATTTCGCCTCATTTTATCCGACCGGCATACGGGCAAGCACACAAATAGCATTGGTCAATGCTTGTCTGTAGAAGATCAGCGAAGTCGAAGTTGTCTGAAGCAAATGGGGCCCATGTGTGTGTGTGTTCATGGTTTCATCAATTGATTTTAGCCCATCAAGGTCGTCCCTAAAATTATAGGCTACACCTTTCTTCTTCCATGCCCTTACATTTATCCCTTCTCTATTTGGATTCCCTTGGATTAGAAGACTCTGTTTTTATTGTTTTAGATCTAAGGGACCTGGATTTGATTCACTTGGATTTGTTGCTGGCTAGCCTTGCTCGCGCAACCTCAGGCGAGGGCTGTCGATGCCAAATCTAGCTTGCCGGTTGGGTCGTAGAATGATATGAGACTCGTAAGGGATCAAAATGGTGAGTGGGATCATCTACAAGGTAATGACAATATGGATTCGGATGATGTGGAAGGTGGTGAGGCCTAAAGAGTTGAAGCTCGGAGATCCAGCGTGTGGGACCACAGCAAGGGCCCTGTGCCATGATGGGGTGGAGAATGTAATGACTTAGACCTCGTTGTGCCACGTTGTGTCACGAGGGGTGGAGAATGTGACGACCTAGATTCGGGGCAGTACGAATGGATGGCAAGGGAGGGTGCGCCTCGGCAATACGTGAGCGAGGTTAAGCACACGTCTGCTGTCTCACATTGCTTAAGGGGGAAACCTAGATTGGTTTATAAGGTTACATACTTGTTTTTTTAGAGTAATATGGATTGTCTTGAAAAGAGAAAGACTTGATCCTTTGCATTTCCACATATTGAACGAATTAATGCGCTTGCGCTTAGAGCTCGAAGCCCCTTTTGAGCTGAAAGCAACACAGCAAATATCTGTATCCCGCTCAAATGCCTTGAGGCTGTCCTCTGCTAGCTCAAGGTGGCGCACAGCATTCTCAAGATCTTCCATAACATGGTCAAGAGCTTTTAGTGCTTCTTGCTTTTCAAGCACATATTGAATTTTCATATTCAATATTTCATAATTCTCGCCGTTCAATTTGTCTTCTTTGTTCAAATCAGCAATTATGTTCTTAATTGCTGAAGCCATCAATCTTAACATATCAGACATATATGCACAAATTATTAATGCCTATCATTTATGCATCCATTTTGCACAGACCCATCATATTATTGAATAATTTCAAGTAAGGTTTCAGAATCAAAAGGTCACTATGTTTCCAATCATCATCCAAAAAATCCTAACTCAAAACTATCATTAATATAATCTTCTATGCAAAATAAGTTCAGCAAAGTCACTAAAACTTTCTTAAACTTCCCACAATGAATTGTAAATTAACATACTAATTTACAACAATAAATAACATTGAACTTTCAATAATTAATCATGTCCATTACACTAAGTAATATATTCAGAGGAAAAAAAATTAACATAGAAAGAGATATTTACACCTAAAACATTTCAAACTAATCTAAGAAATAAGTAGGAAAAGTCTTTTCTAATCTATTAGTAAAATTCTCGAAGAAATCTGAAGGCACATTGGCCAACCACGGAAAAACTTTTGGAGAGCTCTCATGCCACCTCCAAGGCGTATTCACTCTGCGCCATGTGACACTCAATCCAAGGGTTGAAGTTTTGGTTAACTCGATCCTATAATACTCCCTTACAAAAGCTACTGCAAGCCTCCTATAATCCGAGACCACGTTGACCTCCCATATGCGATCTAACACTGCTTGCCATTCATGTGAAAGAGTGTTTATTAAGGCCGGTACCTTCTCAAAATCCGGCATAAGATAACCACTCTAGATGATTTCTTGTATCATCTGATTGACCCTGACCACGTGTGATACTACATCACTGTCATTCCATCGATAATTAGCTAACTCTGTTATTAGTCCTTTAAGTCTTGCCTTTTCTTCATCTGTTCTCGGAAATGTAGGCATGCGTGCATAACACATCATAGTTCTTGCAACAAATGCATAACAAAAATGGATTACTTATAATCCACAATGAACAAAAGGGAAAATACATAATTTTCCATGGTTCATGCACAAATGCATAACTTAAAAAAAAGGGATTACTTATAATCCACAATGAACAAAAGGGAAAATACATAATTTTCTCTCTTTTTTTTTTTTTTTTTGGCCGGTCAACGCCAGTTAACGGTTGTCAACGCATGTCAACGGTGGTCGACGTCGGTAACCGTGGTCAACGGTAGTCAATGCAGGTCAACAGTGATCAACGGAGGTCAACGATGGTCAACGCAGGTCAACAGGTCAACTATCAAGTCAACGGGTCGGGTCAAACGGGTCAACGGGTGGTCGGGCCGAGTCGAGCCGGGTCGGATCGGTCAGACCGGTCGGGCCGGGTCGAACGAACCGACCGGCACGTGCCATGCGCATGCGTGGCACGCGCCAGCCACCGTGTGCGTGCGTTGCATGCGCCTTAGGGGAACCGCGTTGCACGCGCCGATGATTCCTCTTCGTTTCGGCCGCTTGTGGCGGCGCGTCTAGTGGCGATCCGCCACTCGATTTTCTTGTATCGACGGGAGCTTCGACCCTACGCTATTAGAAACGAACTTCGATTTACAGAAAATCACAAACATGGATGAATAGTACACGGGTGTTGGGATTTTCCGTCCCCGATCGGCCGACGGCGGTGTTTCACAAAAATTCAATCAAAAGCAATTCATAAACATGAAAAGGGATCGGAAAACATGAACCTAGCTTTGATACCAATGTTGGGAATAATAGATTCCCTAAAACGGATCTGATACTCAATCGAACCCCTAAAACGAACGCAGAAGACGAGCCCAGGAAAAACATGTATCACTGATCAAAGATACACTACGGAATTGAGCGTACCTTGTTTTTCACAGATTAAATACCAATATTGAAGTTCGAGGAAGAATTTTGATCCCGTTCTACTGAGGAACGTACTGTTGCTTTGAGGAGGAGAAAAATTCTGAAGAGACGTATGTCTGTTTTTCTTGGAGCGTTGTATCTGAGAGAGACGTATTCCCTCTCTATCTAAAACGCTACTTTAAACAACGTAATCCTTCGCACTCAAACAACGCAACCTTTCACATTGTAACAATTCCTCCATGGGCCCTTAACTAACAGGCCGGGTTCTTAGGCCCATCGACATATATAAAAAAACCCATTAGAGTCGAAGTCAGCAACAGAAGTTTTGCAGAGAGGGGGGCAGAGAGAAAACATGCGAATAGACGTGAGAGGGAGAGAGAGAAAGAAAAAAAAGGAAAAGCAAAAGGGGGGTCATCTTCTTCAGTTGGGCTTTTGCCCTTCACTCGCTGGTCGCTCCATCCGACAACAACCCACTCGTTGCCGTCCTCCTTTCGGCGAGCTTTGAGCGCCTGACGCCTCAGCTGGCTTGTCACTGCACCACCGGGAGCACCGTCGCCGCGCCTTGCTTGCAACGCAGCAACCCCTCGTCGTTGCTGCACCACCTCACTGTCGCCACTCGCCACCACCCAAACCACCTCCGCTAGTCCCCCGCGCCTCCGCTTCTACTCTGCCCATGACCCAACAGCACTAACGCTGCCTCCGTGCCTCGCCCGCGTCTGCATCTCTGTCTGCCTCCCTTCAGCGACGCTTCCACCCGAGCACCTCCACCTGCGATGCCAGCGACCCACACCAACCCCCTCTGGTTCCGTCACTTGCAGCGTTTCGCGCGCCCTTACAAAGACACCCCGAGCAAAGGTGCTAAGCACCAACGACGCCCACGCTTGCACCGCGACGCCGAACGTCCCCGCACTTCCGACAACCGTGCCTCAACAACCGCGAGCACCCAAACGCCATCCCGCCGCTGGTCCGTCCGCGCTCCCTCGCTCCGCACCTGCACCTTCACCCCGCGTCGCCGCACCTCACCCGCAAACTCCTGCTCACCCGCCACTGTGCCAGAGCGCCGCCTAATTTGTCGCACCCCTGCTACTCGAGTCCCGAGCGTGGCTCCGTCAATTGTCTCCCTTGCTCGTGTCGACGCTACTGCTCTCCCCATTAGGTGGCTTATTTTTATTTTCATTTTTATTTTTTCCTTTATTTTATGTTATTTTATTATTATTATTTCTTTTTAAGTTTCGTTATTATTGTACAAATTAGAACATTGGAAGTTGATTTTCATTTTATTGCAGTCATTACTCGTAGGATTTTGCCCAAAATTATTGTAATTATTAATTTGATCCGTAAGACGTCGATTATTTTTTTAATATATTAATTTTTTGGGCATTTTGGTAGTATTTTGATTATTAATTCATTATAATTATTAATTTGGTCCGTAAGACTTCGGATCAAATTTTTAATTATATTGAACTCTCTTATATGTTGTGATATTTAAAGTTAAAATAATCATTAATTTAACCCGTGAGACAACGGATTATTTTTTCGATTATTTTAGTCCTTTATTTGATAAATATCTTGATTAGTTTAGATATAATTTTTATATGATAATTACATGTCTTGAAAAACACTAAAAAATATAAAAAATTCAAAAATCAAATCTTGCATCGGAGTGTGTTGGTTTAGTAAATTAGGATTGCACTTTTAGATAATTTTTTGGAATAGATTAGGATTGGATTTAAATAATTTTTTTTTATAGATAAGGACTTAGATAATCTTTGCACGTTTTAATAATCTCATTTTCTAAAAATAGTTTTCTAAGATAGGATAGGGTTTAAATCAAATTAATCCCTAAAATAAATTAGAGAATTATTCATTTTAGATAGTTTAATTAGGGTTTTTATTAATTCCGAATTTCAATAAAAAAAATAAAAAAATATTAGGTGCATGTCAAGTAGTTTGCATAATAGGAATTTGTTTGTTAGTAAAATTAGGTCATGTAGTTAAAGTGCATATTTTATGATAAAGTCCTAATTTCAAGAAAACCCAAAAAAATTGTTTGCTTTGTGCATTTAATTTTTTTTTGATGCAATTTGTTTGATACATTGAGTGTTTAATAATAATTGAGCACCCGTGTGACCACGATATTGCATGATAGTAGTTTAGGTTAAAATAAATCCAAGCTGCCCGCAAAAATATTTTTGAAAATAAAAAGAAATGATACCGAAAGGGCATTAGAAAAATCTAGTATAACCAAGTCCCCATACCCAAAATCTCTGGTTCGTGTGAGTAAAATAATCCTCCCATTATTTTACTTAGGTGTCTAATCGACCCACTATAAACTGATTAGTAGCGACTCCTAAATAAAATTCATAAATTGAAACCTAAGTCGCGAATTTGTATGGGCTTGGGAGAGCCCGAGCTAAGTTTAAAACTTAGTAGTCCATTAGCTTAAACCCTAGGTGGTGCACCCGAAATTTAGGTCGCGACACAGTCGAACCGAGATGAAATTTGCTTGTAAATGAGCTTTAGCAAGAGTCCTTATCCCTACCCCGATTTTCACATTGCATTAGATCGATTCAGCTTGTCCGTTCTGACTCATGTGGCTCGAGCTCAATGTCATTCTGCAAGACAGACATGGACCCGTCATGTTTAAGTTCTCAAAATCACATTTTTAATATAGGCAGATTGAAAGAACATCATCATGGTGCTCACGGTCCTCTTTCCTTATATTGAACCCCACACACACAATGAAAACAACGTCCTGTTGTTAGAAAAATTTGGTGTATTTTTTTTTTTTAAATACTAATGCAATGGCAAGGTGAGTGAGAGGTCACCCTGATGGTTGCATAAGCCATGCAAGATAACGATCTCCGAGCTTCAAATCTTCACGCTTCACCACCTTCCACATCAACTGCATCTATATTGTCATTACCTTCTTGATGATCTCACCCACCATTTTGGGCCCTTACGGGTTTCATATCAATCTCATGACCCAATCGGTGAGTTAGATTTGACACTTGCAACCTCACCTAAGATTAGGGGTGTGCAAAGGAACCCGAAAATCGCCTAAAACCGAACTGAAATCGACGGTTCCCAGGGGAATCGGTATTGAAACCAATCTGATTCCTAGTTCTACGTGTGAAACCGCCCACCCGTCCATCCGGATCGGATTGGTAATATATATAACCCATATTTAATTTTTAAGAAAAATTTTCAGCAAAAAAAAAAGTTTAAGAAAAATGAAAACCCTAAAATTCCTAATTTAAAACTCAACATCCATTGACAGAGTGCTCCTCTCATCTCATTCTCACCTAGTCTGAGTCGAGTCTCTCTTTATCTTTTACTCACAACCTATATTCTCAAGCTTAATGCCTATCCACTCTCAACTTTCAATATGAGCCCAAAAGACGTTGCGCTTTGTTCCCGGTTCCAATTGTTTGGAGTCGGGCCTTAGTAGGTGGCTCTTGACCATGCTCACCTTTACTTAAGATTGCGCAACCTCGACGAAGGCCGCATGGCCTGCCAGGCTGGTTGGCACCCATACCATGCTCACCTTTAGGCTGGGTGCAAGGCTGGCTAGCACCCGGACCATGCTCATGCTCACCTTTACTTAAGATTGCGCGACCTCAATGAAGGACACATGGCCTGCAAGGCTGGCTGGCCAGTGGCAAATTCAAGTGAATCAAATCTTAACCCTTCGAGATTTAAAACAACGAAGAGTGAATCCGAAGAGATAGGGGATAAATGTAAGGCCATGGAAGGAGGTGCTGCCTACAATTTAGGGACAGAGGTGCTGCCTACAATTTAGGGACGACCTTGATGTTGGAATGTAACAAGTTGTACTGTATAAAACAAAAAATATCCATACACTCACGCATGATCAACAACAATAACGTTCTAAGTAAAAATGCAAGCCGGAAACCACAGTTACATTACCGCTAGACATGCACAGTTGCAAACAACCCCAAAAAAAAAAAAAAAAAAAAAAAAAAACACACACACACTGGAAAAAGAAAAAGACAGCCCTGAGTCTCTGTAAAGCCTAAAGAAATTTCATCCTGGACATTGGCGATGCCGGGGGGTCGGACGCCTGTTGAAAGCACAGGTCATCCAAAGCTGTTGCGCTACATAAAAGCTTCCTTCTGGGGCTGGCATCAGATGGAACGTCTGAGGGGCAGATATAGAGCAGAGCGTTAGAGAAAGTCGAGATGTACACTACAAGGGTAAGGGTATACGACTACTCAGTATGCAAATACGATTGACTTAAATCGATCGAGGACGGACGGGGATTGATAGAGAGAAATTGCATAGAGTTTACAAGATCTAAAAACTTCCAAAAAGGGTAAATTTCTTTGGGCATCACCCCCAAAAAGTTGGCCTTTTCCTCACACTTCGATCTCACACTTCGAAACTCAAAAAGAATTAAATAAAAATATCAAATGGATCCTTCAACTGAGAGAGAAAGAGAGACAGGCCTGGTTGAAAACGAGGGCGTCCTGCTTGCCGTCTGGCCACATGTAGCCGGAGACCACGACAAGCACGCCGCCAGGTGCGCCGGAGGGGATGCAGTTGACCTTGACGATTTGGTACCGGCACTGCTGAATGGAGGTGAGTTTGGCGAAGATAGCCTCCTTGCCCTGGATCTTCTGGCCCTCAAAGACCACGAACGACTCTTCCCGGTACAGGTTCACCAAATCCGCCTGGTTCGCGTCGAACGTCTTGTAGTAGTTCTCCACGAACTGCTTGGCCTCCGCCATCGTCGGATCCATGTTTTCTCGATCGATCGGCGTCGTAATAGTAGTCGCCGTCGTCATCTCTCCTTCTGGTTCTGTGCTTCAGAGCCACGCGCTGCAGGTGACACGAGAAAAGCCATTAGGGCTTCGAGAGTTTTCTCTTTTATAGGAGTCGTAGATCCACCGACCGATCCGAAACCGGATTCGTCGGGGAAAAGACTAAAAAGCCCCTTATCATTTTCCAGTTCAGCCCCTTCGCCTGTCGGACTACTCTGCCTCCGAGTTCTTCTTCTAGATTGACTATATTTCCTACAGGAGGAGGCATGATTCTCGGGTATTTGTTGGTGCAGCATTCATTCTGTTGCTTCGATTCGTCTTCCGTCTATTTTCCTCATCTTTGTCTCTATTTGCTGCTGCTTTTGATATTGAAGGCTCATTGTTGCGCCCCGTATCAGCTTGAAGATCTTAAATTTGGCCTGAACAGAGGCATGTAATATTTGCTGATGAGATGGGTCCTGGTAAGTCTTTGTCACTAGGGAAATTTGCGCACTGAAATTGCTCTTTTATTTATTTATTTATTTCTGTGTAAGCCATTCTTGTTTATGTTTTTTGCAGGCAAAACCATGCAGAGTATTTGCTTCTTTAGCGTCTCTGTTTGTAGAAAAATTTATATCCATTCTTAGTTATAGCTCCCACTTTCTTCTTCTACTTTGCGGAATTGGGAACGGTGGGAATTTGCTACCTAGCCACCTCAATTGAATGTTGTATGTATATCAAACTCTTATGTCATCATGTTTATCAGCAGTATCGGCGAGCATGATTACGTTGGCTTCTGCTTTCTTCGTTCTTGTATCCTCTGCCCAGGCTCGTGCCAGGATACGAATTTCGCTTTCCCAAAAGCGAGAAAGAAGTTCCAGAAAGTAAATCTGGCCAGCTGGTTTATTGAAACCAAGCAAGATAGCATAAAGCTCGATGTCGTCTTAAATCATATGAAGTGATTAATCTGGACATGGTATCATTGTAGCCAATACAAAGGGGATGCACAGTAAGATTTTGTTGGTTATTAAACTCATAAATAGTATCTAATATGCTGAAGGGCTTGACACAATGGATTCCTTCAGATTGTTGATGAAGGAACTAACTAATTTGTCCAGCCAAATATCAAATTTTAACTTAGTGAAAAATCTGATTTACAAGTGCAGTGAGGATGATCTTGTTTTGTTCATATTTGTGATACATATCATCATGCATGATGAGAGATTTTGCGGAAATTATGAGATTCTCTGTTTACTGCATTCTCTCAATTTTTTCTTTTTGACCTCATACGTCACATGGTTCTGCACTACCGGTCCTGTGTACTGGTTTTCCATATGGGGGTCTGTCTGAAGTACCAAAGAAAGAAATTCTTTTCATGCTCTATGAAATCAACAGTTGCTGGAGAAATTGGTGTGTATGGCTATAGACCTCCCGTACTAATGGATATGCTTGCCGGTAAGAGAGCTAAAGTTGTTGGAAAGTCATATGAGGTCTTTTTCTGGGGATTGCTCCTCTTCAGACCTGGAAACTGCTCTGTGGTTTGACTTCTTAGACCGGCCTAATAGTGATTCTATTGACATGACTGAAGAATACAGGCATGTCATTGTTACATATAATAGTTATATATCCTGGTTTCAGAAAGATCAACAGTAGGTCTTAATTTGTCTATCCTTTTTTTTTTAATTTTTAAATAGCATAGAGTTGGTTAGACTACACGAAGAGGTATACTCTTCCAGCCTCCATCCATCTCTTTAGTATGCTTGTCTCACTGTCGTAGCATCGTTAAACCTTGTTCCTAGACTTTCCTTGACATCCATGACCACTTCTTTAATAAGACCGAGTTCAATGTTAGGCCTTGCAAGATTGATCTTCATTAACTTTAATACGAAGTTCTTTATGAACTTGTCTAGTACAGGGCAACTGAGAAGAGAATGCTTAGCTGAATCGATACGTCTAACCAAAAATCATACTTCCTTCCAATTTATAGACACTGGGTTGCTTAACTTTAATCACTGGGTTGTTGGCAAGAAGGTTTTAAGGTACTTAAAGAGGACAAGAGATTATATACTGATTTATAGACATATTTCGAACTTGCAACTGGTAGGGTATTCAGATGCAGATTTTGCTAGTTGTCAAGATGATAAGAAGTCAACGACAAAATACATATTTATGTTGGCAAGAGGTGCAGTATCATGGAAGAGTGAGAAATAGAAATCTATATCTTCTTCTATTATGTAAGCGAAGTTTGTAGCATGTTTTTTAATTGCTACCCAAGCTATTTGGCTTTGGAACCTCATTAGGAAGTTAACGGTTTTTGATTTTCTCTACCCCTTCTTACCCTGAAAAATAACTCTGCAGTGCTGTTCATTAATAACAACAGAAGTCTCAAGGGGTTTAAGCACACGGAGGTCAAGTTTTTGACCATAAATGAATTAGTATAGAATGGTGATGTTGCTGTCACGCCCCAAACCCTGGGCACGCGCACATCCCTCGGTGGTTGATTAAATTACAACATTCCCACGACGCGTCGTCGACCCTTTCTTTTTTATGCACATGTAGAAGTGAACTAATAATTACCCAACCAACAAACAAACACATGGGATAGTAGAAGCAAGACAACCAATTAACACCAAACATACTTTATAAACAAACCAGGTTAGCCCTACAGAGTTATGTACAAAGGTCTATCTCAAAAAGAAAGTACTGGGCCACCTACGCTCTGGACCCTCTAGTCTCGGGCTCCGGGTTCTCTACGACACCATCAAGGATGTCGATGTCCAAAGGATCAGCTACCTCTACTTCGGACCCTTCAGCCTCGGGTCCCGAGTTTGCCATGATATCATTTATAATATCGATATCAAACACGGGGTCAAGTACCTCCTCATACTCGATTTTGACGGCAGGCCCGTCAAAACGCTCCAAAGGGCCCTCCCAAACCCCATTAGGCCCATTACGGAATCACGCTTTGAATCGATGAGGTACCAATTGAGGTAGGCCTTCATCGACCCAAACAGTGGTCATTACGAGCTCACGGGTCCAGGTAGTCCCGTGAATGGGGAGAAGGGTAGTCTCGAGCTCCACCTCCCGTGGACACCCAAAATGGATGTGACGAACCTCTATCTAAGGACCTGAAAATATTTAAATCACGATGAGATAAGACAAAGTCTTAGTGAGTCAACACCCTAAACCTCGATTAGAACGATAATTCACCTAGAGGCAGCCTAAATATGCACCATATAGGATTTACCTTGCCTCAACACCTCCCTGCACATTAGTACATTTCATATATCATATGCATACAGTAAATGTATTCAATAACTGGAACACCTCAATTCGTTTCTCAAACAATCACAGGGATCCCGATTATAAGGCTAAAAATTTAAGATACGTCCCATTTCATGCCGCACAATTTCGTCCCATAATCAGGCGCGACTATCTCAAACACTCACATGTGTCCTAGTTATTACAACCCAATGACCACGGCCAACTCATCAGTCGGCGGTCATCTGGCATAACCGGGCGTCATCTCGCCCTATCGAGCACGGCATCTTCCCGCGTAAACGCATTAGGACGGCATTCCATAAGTAACACCAGCCCAGCCTCCACTGCAATCGGCATCCGTTGTCAAAGGCATGTGAACTTAATTAAGCATCGTCCCGCGTAAACGTATGAGGACGGGTTCACTACCCCGCGTAAATGCATCAGGGTACTTAAGTGATCACACACACATCCATGCTCGGCCAAGAACATCGTGCTTTGCACTTAAATGCCTCAATTTCAAATAATGGACTTGGCCAATTTTCTTCATATTAAAAATTCCTGATAAAGTAATTGTGCGTGGTCACACGATCAAATCGAACCATAAAACGTGATATTCTCCCATTTTAAAATTCCACGATTTTATATAGTACATAAAATATTTTTTGTGTCAAAACCCGACACTTGGTATTTTTCTAATTAAATACCATAAAATCAAATTTTTGCAATAATAAAAAAAAAATCATCACCAATCACTCAATTGCATAATTTAGCAATCAATTTCACAAATCCATTCAACCACGACAATCAGCGTAAAATTCCATTAACTGGATATCCCGGTACAATTTACGCTAATTATAATTAATTAAATAAATTGCAAATTATTTAAATTGATGCACTTAATTAATTTAATTAAGTTAACCGGACTAACCTAATTGACTAACTAAATTAATCTAACTAAGCTAACTAATTTAATTTAATTAAGCTAACTAAATAACCTAACTAACCACCTAACTAACTAGTCTAGGTAACTAACTAATCTAATTAACTTAGTTACACTAACTAACTAACCACTAATCCTAATTAACCTTAAACTAATTTCTCTAACTGCAATTAACTTCCTAATCCAAGATTAGGGCGTTAACTCACTAGATTAGCGAGGTGACAGGTTCACGGTGACAGTGGCGCGACGGTGGTGAGATCTCGGGCCTACGGTTTGACATCCTAAATTTTCGACCCTGTCTCCATAAAATGAAATGGGCTTTTCATCAATACACCTATGGTCATTTTTTCTCTGAGCTGATCACTCACGAGATAACTAATCTATCAGGTGAAGCCGTTAAGTGATATAAACGGGATAGACTTGAGAATTCGATCAAAAATCGACTGCTTGACCGTGATAGTCGATAAGGGTCAACACGGCACCGTTATAATCGATTAGAGATCGGAGATAGGTCGATTCGATAGAAGCATGTAATTAAATTGTTGGTGATTCCACCTGATTGCAAAATTCGTGTTAAACGGCACTGACTCGATTTTTCTGTCGATTCTGTACCAGTACCCGTAATTGAAACATTGAGATTTTTACAATAACCAAGAATCGCTGATGAGTCGGAGATGCATAAATGTGGATCGAAAATTATCGACCACGGGTTAAACGCAACAAAATCCCTTAAAGCTACCCAGTAGGTTAGTTTATGTTAAAATCACGTTCGATCGAAATTAACCACGAAATTGAACTCAGTTTCGGGAATCGAAAGTTCGAGCGTGTCACGATTTATTTTTAGGACCTCATCTCATCTTTCGAGAAATTTTCATCAAACATGGAATTTTGGCAGAAAAATTTAATTTGGCAAAAATTAAATCAAGAATTCAGATTGGCAAAATTGAGGGACTTTTGGCCTTCAAAATGAATTAGTTTGTGAAGGAAATTGTGGGAATTGGTATGGGCAACCTCCTCAGCAATTTTGGCCATCAAATTGAAGTTGTTTGGTGAGAAATTGAAAAAGAAAATCAGCAAATTGGTATCGGCAGCAAGGGAGCCATTTTTGGCCTTCAATTTGGCTTGTTTGTGAGAAGATTGCAAGGAAATTCAGCCATTGGTTCAAGCCTTGACAAAGGAGGGTAGAAGACTTTGGGGTTAGACCACTTGAGTGTGTAGATATTTCAAGTGGAAGGGGATTGGCTCAAGCATGGACTTCCTTGGCCTTTGTCCCCCTTGTCCCCCTCTCTCTTCCCCTTCTTCCTCTTGAGGCTCGACCAGCCTCTCCTCCTTTGCTGCACATCTTTTGCTTCTTCTTCTTTCTTCTTCCTCTTCACTTAATCTGCTCCATTTCTATTTTCCTTGCTGCAACTCAGAAACAAACCAACACAACCAACCCTTGCACCGTCTAGGCCAACCACCGCCTCACGCCCTTGCGTCGTCCAAGCCGCTCGCGAGCTAGCCAGGTGCCCCGACCAGCTTGTCCCTGAGCCTAAGCCAGCCCACGTTGCAGCCCATGCTCGACTGTCGTCCAGCCCAGTTGTGGCCTCCCTCCCGTCCGAACCCTAGCCCATCTCGCCTGCCCCACTCCAGCCCCCCAAGCCGAGCCCGCCTGCCCCTGTCTGGTTCCGCCAGCCCACCGGTTCAGCCCCTTCGCAGAACCGAACTCACAGCTCGAGCTATGAGCTTGCGGGGCTGTTTTCAACCTCTTTTGAGCCCCCTTTCGAGTCCCCGTAGGCCCGGGTCTTGGCCGCCGTCGCGCTGCCGTCGCCGTGAACCCGTTAGCTCGCTAAACAAGTAAATTAACACCCTAACCTCTAATTATGGGGCTAATTACACTTAGGGGGGATTAGTTAGGCTAATTAAGATTAGTAGATTTAGTTCATGTAACTAGATTGATTGGGTTTAGTTAGTTAGTTCAATTAGTTAGTTAGGTGGTTAGCTAAGGCACTTAGTGTAATTAGGTTTAGGAAATAAACCTAGCTAGGTTAGATTAATTAGTTCAATTAGGTTAGTTAGGTTAGGTTATTTAATTTAATTAAGTATTTTAGTTTAAATAATTTGTAATTTAATTAATTAATTATTAATTAGCGTAAATTATACCGGGATAGCCGGTTTTTAGAATTTTATGCCGATCGTCATTGTTGCATTGATTTGTGAAATTGATTGCTAATTTATGCAATTGGGTGCTTGTGATGATTTTAATTATTATTTCAAAAATATGAATTTTCGGTATTTAATTAGAAAAATACAGGGTGTCGATTTTTGACGCCAAAAATATTTTAAGTACTATATAAAATGAGAGGATATCACGCTTTATGGTTCAATTTGACTGTGTAACCACGCACAATTATTTTACCGGGTGTTTTTAATTTGAAGAAATTAGGCCAAGTACATTATTTGAAATTGAGGTATTTTAGTGCAAAGCACGATGTCCTTGGCTGAGATTGGATGTGCGTGTGATCGCTATTGGAGACCATCATGATGCGTTTACGCCGGACAATGCTTGATTAAGTTTAGATGCCCCACGTCAACGGATGCTGGTCACAGTGGAGGCTAGATCGATGCTCATTCGAGAATGCCGTCTAGATCTAGACGTTACTATGCCTGACAAAGCGGGACGACGCCCGGTTATGCTAGATGACTGCCGACTATTGAGTTGGCCGTGGCTGTTGGGTCATAATTAATTGGGACGCGCTTGAGTGATTAAAATAGCCGCATCTGATTATGGGACAAAATTGTGTGGCACGGAATGAAACATGTCATAATGATTTGGCCTTATAATCGGGACCCCTATGATTGATTGATATATGATATGAGGTGCTCCAATTAATGAATTTGATTGTTGAGTTTATATATGATATATGAGGTGTACTAACGTGCAGGGAGGTGCTGAGGCGAGGTAAGTCTCATATGGTGTATGTTTAGGCTGCCTCTAGGTGAATTCTCGTCCTAATCGAGGTTTAGGGTGTGGATTGGCTGAGACTTTGTCTTACCCCGTCGTGGTTTAAATTTTTATAGGTCCTTAGATGGAGGTGAGCCATGTACGTTTTGGGTGGCCGCGAGAGGCAGAGACCAAGCATACCATACTCCCTATCCATGGGTCCGACTAGACCCGTGAGCTCGTCGTTACCACCATTTGGGTTGATGAGGGCCTACCTTAGTTGGTACCCAATCAATTCAAAGCATGGTTCCGTCACATGCCTAACAAGGCTCGGGAAGGCCCCTTGGACAGTTTTGACGGACCTGCCGTCGATGCCGAGTATGAGATAGTACTCAACCCTGTCACGGATGCAAATATTTTGGCTAATATCAAGGCAAACTAGGTGCCCGAGGTGAAGAGCCCGCAGTAGAGGTGGCTGACCCTTTAGACCTTGACATCCCCGATGGTCTCGTAGTAGACCTGGATCCCAAGTAGGAGAGTCCGGGGTAGGGTTAGCTTGGTAGCTTCTTTTGGTTTTAGACTTTTATATATAAACCCGATGTGTTTATAAAGTGTGGGTTGTGTTAATTGGTTGTCCCGCTTTCCTATCCCATGTGTTTGATTGTTGTCTAGAGTTTATTAGTTCTCTTCCGCATGTACATAAAATGAATGGGTCAGCGACGCGGCCTAGGAACGTCACAATTCTATCGACCATCGAGGGATTTCACGTGCTCGAGGTTGAGGGCATAACATCCCCGCCCAAAGTGGTATCAAAGCTGGTCAGTGTCTGGAGTGATAAGGTGCGATGGATCTTGGGATAGTTAATAGGAAATGCCTTTTTCTTATGTATATGCATGTGATTGATTAGCTGATTGGTAGATTGTTTTATGTGGGTCGCTTAGTCTTTTAATTATAGGTTGGAATTGGAAAGCAAGTTCTATAAAAAGTATGCAATATGAGTGAATCGGAGCAGAGGACTCCTAGAAAAAGGTCAGTTGTGTCTGTCACTCGGGGTAGGACGCCGACTAGGGTCGGTACTCGAGGAAGAGTGCTGGCTCAGGCCAACGCGAGTGGGAGAGTGCCGTCGCAAGGCGGTGCTGATGTAGCAACACTTGGCAATCCCAGGATACATGGGATTGTGTAGGTGTTGGAGACCTTTGGGAATCTGATGGGGCAGTAGGCCCAAAACCAAGCCGCTACTACAGCCGCTGCCGCTACAACTGTCGCCACTACTGCCGCCAACACTGCTGCCACTACTACAGTCGCTCCTGCTGATGTCCAACTTGGGAATGTGATCAGGGAGAGACCGATGCACAAGCTTGTTGAACAGTTTCTAAAGCTGAACCCGCCAAGGTTCACTGGGGCAAGTGATCCCGAGGTTACAACCCTATTGATCCAAGAGTTGGAGAAGGCCTTCACACTGCTGAGGTGCATGGGGGAAGACAAGGTAGTCCTTGCAGTCTACTAGTTGCAGGGAAACACAAGTACTTGGTGGAGTGCCACCAGAGGAAGAGTGTTGCCAGAAGACGTGGTCGCGGTGTGGAACGCCTTCGTTGAAGCTTTTAATGCCAAGTATTTCTCTTACTGTGCCAGGGAATAGAAGATGGCGGAGTTTCAACGCATTCGTCAAGGTCTGATGTCTATAGACTAGTACAAGGCAAAGTTCATCGAGTTGTCTTAATATGCCCCCAGACTGATTGAGGATCCGGTAGACAGAGCAATGAGGTTCAGGGATGGACTGAGACCGAAGCTAAAGGATCCTTTGGTGCCGTTTAATTTGAAGGACTACAATGATTTGTATGAGCAGGCCCAACTGATCGAGAGGAACCTTAATGAACGAGTCTGTTGACACCTTATTTTTAGTCGATACATCATTAAAAGAGATGAGTCCAAATTTGGGGTCAATTTTGGGAGATTTGCTCGGATGCTTTCTAATTTGGTCAATTTGGCGTGTTCAAAGATTAGAAAGCCCAGCTAAGGTGGTTCAATCTACGTAATTCGACTTGGCTCATTTTAGACTAGAGTGCAATTGAAGTAATTGAGCTTCAATTTGGCCGATTGAGATTCAATTGAAGATGTGAGACTAGCTTATGGCCTCGCTTCAATAGAAATTCAATGAATTTGAATATTTTGTGCACCATTCTCGACTTGAGATAGTTCAATTGCATCTTATTTGACCCAATTCATATAGAAATATTTGATTTCATTTAAAATGGGCAAAACCAGAAAAAATAAAACAAAAATCGGACAAAAAGTCAACCCGGTCAATCTGGTGTTGACCGGTGTTGACCAGATTTGACCTGCGTTGACCAACGAATTTTTCCGGCCATCTTTTGGCCGAAAACCACCATCAGCTGGCCCACTTCATGGCCAATGCATCCACGCCCTTTAATTTTTAAAATTCCAATTTTGTTACGGATTTTACGAAATTCATAAATCGACCCCGCATGTTATGAAAATTAAAAAAATAATAATAATAGAGAGAAGACCCTAATTAGTTCGCAATTGATCATCGCCGTCCATCAAGAATGCATTGTGGCCATTGAAATGGGCATGTGCTCAATTAGGGGTGCTCTTAACAAATTAGCTAGGAAGATCGAATCTTAGCCCTTGGATTAATCCAAGGGCTAAGATTTGATCTTGCCTTAGACTATATAACAAATTTTCTCTCCAAAATTGAGGGGGGGGCTTCATTTTTCAGATCTACTTTCTCTCACTACTCTCTCTACATCTCTCTCTCGGTCTCTCTAAACTCAAGTCGAAGAACAAAATTACGGAGCCCGCAAGAAGAAACCCCATTAATTCTCTCTGGCAGAAGACTTGGGGGGAACTTTTTCGCCGAATTCTCTCCACTCACTCTCTTTCTTCTCATTCAGTTTCCTTTGGTCGGTTCAATGGACAGCAAAAGAGAGAATTCCACTCATTCTCTCTCATTCATGGATTTTCACGAACACACACGAAGTTGTTTTCATCTTCATGGAGTCATCGTCGAAGCTTGACATCTGGTTCGTTCTTCTTCAAGAGGCGATCTCCACATTTGGTCCGGCTTCTGTAAAGTGGAGGATTTCTCCACTGATTTTCTCTCTGGCATTCACACGTCGAATAGCAATTGGAGATTGATGAAGCTGATGGCCATTTCTCTCATCTATATCCCTGATCTGATCGAATGATGGCTCGGCAGACAAAATCGAGCTTGATTTCTCGATTTTCCCCAAGTTCTTCAACATTACAGTAGTCTTTTCTGTCTCACTCATTCCGCGTGGAGATTTTTGAAGTTCCGTTTACAAGTTCAAAGGATTTTCCTCGTGCTGTTCGGCCATCAAAGTTGCTGGTGTTCTGTTCCAGCAAATCAGAATCTGAAGATCAGTGTTGATCAGCTCTCTTACCGGAGTCGAACTCGATATTCTTCATGCTCGACGATTCCTGAAGCGAGATCGAAGAGCCGTTTTATTTTCGTTGAAAGGCGGACGTCTATGAAAGTTTATTCTTCGCCGGTTCAATCAAGGTAAGCGAAACGACACTCCTTTTAATAGCGTCCGATGAGGCAAGAGCTTCTCGTGTCGAAATACATTTTTGACAACGAAGGTTTGGGGCCAGGATGCATTGCGAATCTGATTAGAATCAATGCTTGAATGATCTAGAGTTGATTATATTTAGATCTTTTGGTTCTGTGATTTTTGAACTTGGATGATCATTGTTCTGCAACCTCGGATCCCTGACAGACCTCTTTGTGCATATGCCTGGAAATGAGTTAGTATATGTGCTTTTTGGTACTTGATGTCTTCATGAGAGTCAAAGATGGCTTGATTAGCTTTCCAACGAGCTATAGCACGTCCTTATCCGATATCATTTGCTATCTGAAATGATTTTTGAACTTGGATGATTATTGTTCTGCAACTTTGTATCCCTGACAGACCTCTTCGTGCATATGCCTGGAATTGATTTAGTATATGTGCTTTTTGATGCTTGATGTCTTCATGAGAGTCGAAGATGGCTTGATTAGATTTCCAAGGAACCATAATATGTCCCGATCCGATATCATTTGCTATCTGAAATGATTTTTGAACTTGGATGAGCTTTGTTCTGCAATTTCGTATCCCTGACAGACCTCTTTGTGCATATGCCTGGAATTGAGTTAGTATATGTGATTTCTGGTGCTTGATGTCTTCATGAGAGTCAAAGATGGCTTGATTAGCTTTCCAAGGAGCCATAATACGTCCCGATCCGATATCATTAGCCATCTGAAATCTTCTTCGAAAGTCAGGAGATGATTCTAGAAAACTGATATGCTGTAGTTCACTGTTATGCATTGTTCGACCTTGTCTGTTTTCCGATTTTCTACTGAATTTCGTGCTTGGATTCATAGATTGGTGTCTCATGAAAGTTGCTTGAAATGTCCTTGGCTACAACATATAATTTTTTTCAGAATTTTTGGAGTTGATTTGATTAGGAAAATGCTCATTAAGTTGTCCTTAGTGTGGACTGTCTTGTCTGTGACCTGATTGTTGTTTGCCTTGAATGAGCTAGTAGATGTGTCCAATGCCTTCGATGTGTTGTAGATATTCATAAAGGACATTTCAGACTTCGAAAAGATGCATGGCACGCACAATTTGAGCCTCGTTTGATATGTCAAACTTCTGCCAAAGTTACTGCGCTTGTTCTCCAATCATGCACTGTCTTGAATAGGTTGATAGACCTACTTAGGTTAATGAATTTCCGTGGTTTTTTGTGCATTAATCTAGGGTTAGATGTCTTCATCATATCTGTCCCCAACATCTATACCTAGGACATACCAAAATATCATAAAATTCATGCATCATTTAAGTAGGATGATGGCCCAAAGATTGCATGACATGTTCTGCTTGTTCTAGCTTATTTGACCACTTGTACAAACGTCTTCACTTGAGCTAGGAAATGAACTTAATTGGACTCGATACCTTCTAGGAATTTGTAAGGACACCATAAGCTTTCTAATGATGCCTAGTTTTTTCAATTTGCCTACCATTTTCCTTGTTTTCCATTTTTTCAAATCGAGCTTTGAAATCTGGAATTTGTTTTCACCCGAAGTGCTGTCATGTCTCTATGAGTCCAACTATTTACCAGTTATATGTGGTTTTGTGCATGATGATTTTGAGGTTAAGTTCTCAATGAAAGTTGTCCATAATATCCATGTCCATCACATGCTAAAATTTGAGATTTTTTTTTAGCATCATTAGATGGGTCGAGTAGCCTTAGAACTCAAGTCTTATTGCCCCCCTGTTTTAACCCCTGTTTGGACAGACCTTTGATGTTTTTGTTCCTTTTTTTTTTTTTTTTCTATTTGGAATCTGAACTTGAATTCTTAATGAAACCTGTTTGTCGTCATGTTGGCTATCTTGTGTATAAATTTTTTGATTTTTAGACATGTTATGATAGGACAAATTCTCGTGACTTTAGCTGAGTGTCCTGTTGCTTTGACAAATTTCTGACTTGCTGTTGTTTGTTGTCTGATTTTTGTAAATTCATGTGTAGCTCGATCAAGAAAACTTTTTTCACGAAAGTTGTTTGTCATCATGTCATGCATGTTAGAAAATTTTTCCATAGCTAGATTGTCAATGGGTGTTACTCGATTTTGCTGTCCTTGCACATTTGTTTTGAAATTTCCTGATATGAACACGATCGTGTTTGTTTAGCTATATCTTTTAGGTTAGTTTGTGCATGAAATTAGAACATGCCATCTCCATGAAAATCATTTTAAATTCTTTGATCTTTTCTTGTTAAACAACCGGCCTTTTCAAGTTGCATATTCCAAAAAATGTTTTGGTACATGTGATGTTTCTAAAAAACGATTCCTAAAAAAAGGTTATTCTCCAAAACTCGATTTGGCTAAAGAAAATTTCCTGTTTTGACAATGTGAAAATCACGGTTTGAATTGTATTCAAAATGCCTGCGACACTTGTGACTTCGAATGCGAGGCTCGGGCTAGCCTTGGCAATTGAATGCCTTTCATAGCTGAGACATCACATTGTCTCAAAACTTTTCATGAATGATTTTAAGATATGTTTTTTTTTTTTTTAGATATCACATGTACCCTTCATACATATCATCCCATCATGCATTAGAAATTGCTTGTGTTTGTAATTGGCGCATACCCTTGGTAATAAGTGACTCGCCGACGATTCACTTTCTTGTTTGATTGGTTGAGAAACAATGTTTAAAAGACCTGCATGCATGTTTAAATTTTTTGCAATGCATGTGATTTTTAGATGAATGGTAGGGTCAATGCATGACATCGAGGGAAAACCCTAGGATCATATAGATCGCTTGATTAGGAGACTTAGTAGCGTTATTGGCCATGCGAGAATACAATTGGTCAATAATTGCTATAAGTCACAAAAAAAGATTGGGTAGGTGTCTTAGCGGGACCTTCGCATGAAAGATAAAGGCTGACCCCGAGGCCCCAAAACTTGACTTTCGCATTGTACTTCTTTTAAACAATTGATCTTGACATGATGTATTGTTTTTGATTGTTTTGATGTGTATGCTTGTCTCTTTCCATTGTATGCACCTAGTTATAAGTTTCTTGGGCTAGGATTAGATTAGGACCCCGAAGATGGAGAAAGCGTGAAGACCGTGGAGGTTGATGTCCATTCCGACCATTATCATGTACTATTCGTTTTTCCCGACATATGTCTCGAGTTCCATTTGTTGTATAAAACCTGACGAGTTGCGGGTTTTCTCTTTCTCTCATTTTTTTTTTCAATTGTGTTTCTCTTTTATTTTTTAGGATTGCATGATAGATTTACTCTTTTCCTTGATTGTTTACTTACTGTCTTGCAATTTCAATTCCATTGATTGTTTTCTTTCCTTGTTTTCTAGAAATAGAATAGAATGAAAATGATCAACCGCGCATGATCACTTAGTTTATGACAAATGATCTTGAAAATATAAAAAGAAACGCATGGACATGTTAGGAAAACACAACATACTGTTTAGGTACCGAAAGGGCGCTAATAGAAATATTAGCGTAACCCAAGTCCCCGAACCTAGATATTTGGTTGCGTAGAAATCGAGGGAACTCTCCCGACTCTTGATTGGGTTTTCTAGCCGACCCCCAAAATGAGGCTAGTGGCGACTCTCGTCTTATTTTTAGGTTGTCAAACAACTAGACCGTATAAATAAACCCGTTGCGCGGGGGTATGGGTTTCGATGAAACTCACCATGGTTTAGCATACTTGATGTGGAAGTAACCCAAAGGATGAAGTGATGCCATCCTAATGGGCGAAGTGTACTATCGAGAGGGCTACCATGGTAAAGGTACCCTTAAATCTGATATCCACATTTGACTCCTTTTTCCAAGGTATGTCGCTCGTGTGGATATGGATCACGACACTCCACTGTCACATGGGGTATGAGCTTGGGAGAGCTCACGATCTTGTGGAGGGAACTCACGAGAGGCTTGATCCAAAAGGCGAGGTGATGACGTGTTTTGGAATGTGAGCCGTGAGGGAACTCTCGTGATCAAGTACCCATAAACCTGACCTTTCCCCCTTTTCTCTCCTCGCGATGATGAGGCACTTGAGGGCGGCAAGATTAGGTCGCGATAGGGCCGCAACATCTGGGTCGCGGTTCAGGTCAAACAAAGATGGCAACCGGTTTGGGAAGAAGCCTATAACAAGAAGGGTGGGATAGGAAAGTCAGTGCCGAACCAAAATGGAGTGTGTCGTTTCTGCGGAAGATGACATGGATCAGCCTCGTGCTATTCTAGGACGGGTGCTTGTTATGGATGTTGCCAGCAGGGTCACCAGGTCAAGGACTATCCTCACAGACCGATGGGATCACAGCTGCCACTACTGCCTATGGGTCAAAACAGAGGGAACGTACCACAGAACGCACCGCAAGGCGGATTTAACAGGCCTCTAGCTTAGTGAAGGGTGTATGCTGTCACCCGACGAGAGGCAGAGGACTCACCAGAAGTGGTCACAAGTACGATCTCACTGAATGACCATGCTACTTATGCTTTATTTGACCCTGGAGCTACACATTCATTTATTGCTGAGCAGTACGTTAAGTTGGTAGGATTGAGTCCAGAACCGTTGAGGTCAGTCATTAGTATATCTACCCCGTTAAATGATAAGGTGTTGTCTGCAATAGGTTGTCCTAGTTGCAAGTTGGTTATTAGTGAGCAAGAGGAAATGATATATTTGATTGTCCTAGCCATGTTTGATTTTGATGTAATTATTGGCATGGACTGGCTCACCAAGCAACGAGCTACTATAGACTGTTATCGTAAAGCGATTCAGTTTAACCCGTTAGTGGGTGAAATTTTTGAGTTTGTTGGGAGTCGAGGAGGACCCTCGATTACCTCAATCTCGTCGCTTGAGGCAACCCGTTTGTTAGACGGGGGTTGCCAAGGTTACTTGGCAACTATCATGGATACGACAGTTGAAGAGCCAAAGATGGAAGACATTATAGTAGTACAAGAGTTTGTTGATGTGTTTCCTAAGGAGTTACCTAGTCTGCCCCTAGAAAGGGAGATCGAGTTTGTGATAGAGTTAGCCCCTGGGACGGAGCCAATCTCTAAAGCTCCTTATTGCATGGCGTTGTCAGAGTTGAAAGAACTGAAGGTGCAGATGCAGGAGTTGTTGGATAAGGGATTCATACGTCCCAGTGGATCACCTTGGGGAGCACCAGTCCTGTTTGTGAGGAAGAAAGATGGTTCATTGTGTCTTTGCATCGACCAAGTAACGATCAAGAATAAGTATTTGCTACCGTGGACTGACGACTTGTTTGACCAATTGCAGGGAACGTCGATATTTTCTAAGATCGACCTGAGGACAGGGTATCATCAGTTGAGAATAAAAAAGGAAGACATACCGAAGACGGCGTGTCGTATGCGTTACGGCCATTATGAGTTTACCGTAATGCCGTTTGGTTTAACCAATGCCCCAGCCATTTTTATGGATCTGATGAACCGAGTGTTCAAGGAGTAGCTGGATCAATTCGTGATAGTATTCATCAACGACATCCTGGTGTACTCAAGAAGTCCAGAGGAGCATAAAAGGCATTTAAGGATAGTGCTTCAGACTTTGCGAAATCATGGACTGTACGCTAGGTTCGGTAAGTGCAAGTTTTGGCTGACTCGCGTAGCTTTCTTAGGTCACGTGATTTCAAGTGAAGGGATTTTCATGGACCCGACTAAGATCGAAACAATTATCAACTAGCCAAGACCAACAACAACGACTGAGATCAGAAGTTTCTTTGGATTGGCAGGTTATTACAGACGGTTCATAGAAGGATTTTCAGTAATAGCTATGCCGAGGACGCGATTGCTGAAGAAAGAAGAGAAGTTTGTATGGACAGATAAGTGCAAGTATAGTTTCCAAGAGCTTAAGCAGAAGCTAATTACCACATCCATACTGACAATTCCATCTGGACCTGGAGGATACGAGATCTTTAGTGATGCGCCGTTTAGAGAACTAGGTTGCGTGTCAATGCAGCATGGAAGGGTTGTTGCATACGCGTCTCATCAGTTGAGGACTCATGAGTTGAATTACTCGACGCATGACTTAGAACTCGCAGTGATCATATTTGCTCTTAAGATTTGGAGACATTACTTGTGCGGAGAAAGGTTCCAGATCTTTATAGACTATCAGAGTCACAAGTATGTATTCTCTCAGAAGGAGTTGAATATGAGACAGCGTCGTTGGATGAAGCTTCTCAAGGACTATGATTGTGACATCCTGTATCATCCTGAAAAAGCCAACAAGGTCGCAGATGTGTTGAGTCGAAAGTCTTCGATTGCACAAATGGTGATCCAGGTGTGGATTTTACTCGAAGAAGCTCGAGATTCAGTTTTCAAATTTGAGGTAGGCCACCTTTCAAATCTTATGGCCACCCTTAAGATTGAGCTGGAAGTACATATAAGGATTAAGACGCTGCAATTGATAGATCCTGAGATCCAGAAGATTCTGCAAGAGGATGCAGAAAAGAAAAAGGCTGACTTTCAAATTTATGAAGACGGAACACTAAAGTTTCGTGAATGTGGCACCCCCGAAACGGCCCCCAATCTGTTAGGGTCGCCACAGTTTGCTTACCTTTCACTTGTCATAATAACATGTCACTCTGATACCATTGAATTATAGTGGGTCCATATATCCTGGGGGTTTATAATTTTTTTTTTCAATCGGTCCCAGCGCAGTTCGTATAGCGGAAGCATATTTGACATCTCACTAACCCATACTCAAACTAAATAATATAATGCAATGCACACCAACTACACCTTTCACACACACACACACACACACACACACACACACACACACACACACATATATATATATATATATATACGTTACAAACACTTTTATTTACATACATCGGACATCAAGAGTCGGTACATCAAAAGGCCAAGGCTTTACTAAGCTTCGGCTATAACCCAAAAGTACCCGACCCCACATCGGTCATGTACACCGATCCATCATCCAAAGGCGGTATCCAAAAGTGTCATCCGCTACCGATCACATGCACAATCACACCCGGCCCGGTGCATCGGGCCGGTGGTGCGGCGCAAAGATCCCCATCATGATCCCGTCGCGACGAACATGCACGGACAAGAACTCCTAGACTACAGGGTCATCAGGTAGACCCACGTCATACATAACTAAAACTCAAACACGGATGAACACCAGTCCACGAACACCAACACAGGAATGCTCCGAACACTCAACCTCAACGTCAGACGGTAAGCCATAGAAAGTACCACGTGTGACCGTAACGAGGCATCTCTTAATCTGAAATGTTAGTCCCCAAAGGGGTGAGTACAACCACTTAGCAGTAAAAGATTCCTCAAGCTATATCAAGCATTACTATTAATATCCAGATTCAAGTATGGTAGACAAAACAAGAAATTTAGCAATAGGTATGTGTCAAAATCATGAAAACTTTCAATGTAATAACAATGTAGTCCTAATGTGTAGTGCAACATATCCAAGATAGACAAATCTCAATCATAGGGTCAAACTGAAACATCACGTTCCATTCTATGCCATACGCTCAGTCTTATATCCAGACCCACACACACTTATAATGGAATCATTCATTTTATTTTTCAAAAGGTTTCATCCCCAGAGGACCAATGCTTGCGTCCCTCCGGCATTCGCATCCCTCCAGGCATCGCGAAAGCCTCTAGCATTCAACCATTTAAGGCCACCGGGCATCTGGAGTGAATCACGCCTCTAGGCATCTCGTACTCCACCTGGCATCACGAGGAACCTCAAGGGCCTTATGGTTACCCTGGCCATCCGGAATTACGTACCGACAAGCATACCACCAAGCATCCCGAAGCTCTCAGGGAAAAACCTCCGGCATTCAGCCATTTAAGGCCACCGGGCATCCACAAGGCATTGACTCACTCGATCCTTTGGGCATCCTGACTCCTGGGGCATTGTTGACCCGATGGTTCAACGGTAACAATTTAGCATTTTAATTCACAAAGCATTTTCAAAAGCTAAAACAAGACATCTCATGGACCCTCTATCACATCTCAATATTGCACAAATATCCACAGCCAATACCATCATATCACATAGCCATTCGAAACACCTCCACTTTCGGATACTTTTGTGAAAATTCGAGAACAGAATAGCCCGACTTTTACAATGCACAGTTCGGGTAAAATTTTTGAAATAAATACTAAATGGACTCATAAAATTATGAAATTTTGACACGTTATCAATGAGACCTAAAGGAAAAAATCTCATGAAGAACACCAAGTCAAATTCCATACACATCGAGAGTAAAAACTTTGGTATTTCTTGCTACAGTTTCTGTAAAATTTCCAGATTTAGCATTTCCGTATAAAAATCATTTCATCGACCAAATTTTGTCCATTTATGCTAAATTTTTAATATATTACTCTTACAGATGTGCTCTCCAACTTTCATCAAGGACTTGAAGTCAAATTTTAGCTAGAAAATTCCAGAAAAATCGAGAAATCACCAGAGGTCATGCTGTTCTTGCAAAAACAGTTTACTAAACTAAAGAGAACTATTCCTACACTTTGAGTCTCGGTATCCAACGTCCACAGTCAAGAATTACAAGCATATTTTACCACAATGCAGCCTCTTTACTTCCCAAAAATCCACCATAGCTAAATCCTTGAGTTCTCATTTCAATTTAAAAGCGAAATCCACCAAAACTTGCTCTATTTTTGCTCCATTACTTTGGCCAGCTTCATCTCCTTCATCACAAATCGACATGCAACTCCAAATTCCACATTTTCTCACATCTTCCAACTCCTCACTAGATAAAACAGCAAGCAAAACATAGATTGAAGAACTTCTACTTGCCTCAAGTTCAAAGCAACCACAACAAGCAAGTTGGCAACTTGGGGCTCCGGGCACGGCTCGATCGACGGCGGAACTAGGCGGTGTCGACGGCGGTAGCAGACGCACCCACGGCAGGGCTGGTCTCCTTCTTCCCTCACCAATGCACCCTCACGAACTCCCTCTTTCTCTCGAACTCTCTCTCTTTCTCTCGGATTCTCTCTCTTGCAAACACTCCCTCACTCACTCCGCCCCTTCTCTTTTCTTTCACCCTCATGATTAGCTAGTAATCATTCGATTTGCATGGGAATGGACACTTGGCTTCAAGGGAAAGACATGTGGCTTCATCAAGAGGACAAATGGAGAGGTGGCGTGGGGCTGCTCCATCCGGTTCCTCTCCCTCCTTCGGTCGACAGCCGTATGGGCTTCTTGGGCCGGGCCTTGGTCGGCCGAACGGCGGGGGTTGTGGGCTGCTTTGGGCTGTTTTAGGCTTTAAATATCCAGCCCACATTTGCTCTTATTTTTCCACCTTAATCCCCACTCATAATTACTTAATTACAAATATTCACATGGCCATAAAATATTACAACATTAATCGATGGTAATCCGACTTATAGAGTACTCGGCCAAGAATAGAAAATCCCTTATCAATTTATCCTTTAGTACAACCTAGATCATACATGGACATAGGATACATTTCCAACAAAACAATTGTCCATTAAATGCTCGGCCTTGTTTAATTGTAATCCATTGGTCTAATGGCTATAATATAGTCCGATGGCGTTTCCATAACCTATTCATGGGTCGTAGTGCATCTAGAGATTGCTATGAAATTTTAGGATGCCACAGTGAACGATTGTGTGTACCTGACGGCGCAGAGCTTAAGGAGGAGATTTTGTCAGAAGCTCATCGTAGCAGTTACAACATTCATCTAGGCAGTACAAAGATGTATCAGAATCTATGTCAACACTATTGGTGGACCGGTATGAAGGCGAATATCACTAGACATGTCGCCAAGTGTCTGACGTGTTAGCAAGTTAAAGCGCAGCATTGTAAGCCCGGAGGACTTTTGCAGCCTCTTGAGATTCCCAAGTGGAAATGGGAACATATCACAATGGACTTTGTGATGGGATCACCAAGGAGTTAGCGAGGTAATGATTCCATATGAGCCGTAGTTGACATATTGACGAAATCTGCTCACTTTATCGTCATACGAAAAGACTTTGCATTGGACAGATATGCAGAATTGTACGTGCAACAAATAGTTCGACTGCATAGAGTTCCAGTGACGATTACGTCTGATCGAGAATCGAAGTTCACAGCAGCCTTTTGGAAAAGGTTACAGACTGCCTTAGGAATGAAGCTACAATACAGTACGACTTATCATCCTTAGACGGATGGCCAGTCTGAGAGGACAATTCAAACCCTTGAGGACATGCTGCGAGCTTGTGTGCTAGACTTCAAAGGAAGCTAGGAGGAACAGCTTCATCTAGTGGAGTTTGCCTACAACAACAGTTATCGCGTAGAGCATACAGATGGCACCTTTTGAAATGTTATATGGTAGAGCCTATAGAACTTCGGTTTGTTGGGATGAAGTCGGAGAGCGTAAGATTACCGGCCTAGAGTTGGTTCAACAGTCAGTAGACGCCGTTACAGTTATTTGAGAAAGACTAAAGATCGCTCAGAGTTGCTAGAAAAGTTATGCAGATAAGCGACGAAGACCATTAAAATTCCAATTTGGTGAACACGTTTTCTTAAAGTGTCACCAATGAGGGTTACTTCGTGCTTCGACAAGAAAGGGAAACTGAGTCCGAGGTACGTCGGTCTCTTTGAGATTCTGGAACGAATAGGGACTTTGGCATATCGTCTCCCGTTGCCATCGAGACTTGCTCAGGTGCATGATGTCTTCCACGTGTCGATGTTGAGAAAGTATGAACTTGACCCGACCCACATGTTGAACTTTGAAGAATTAGACGTGGACGACAGAGTGTCGTACGTGGAGAGACCAATCCAGATCGTGGATCGAAAGGAGTAAGTTCTGCGCACTAAGACGATCTCTTTGGTAAAAGTGGTCTGGCAACACCATGGAACATAAGGAGCTACTTGGGAAAGCGAATAATCGATGAGACGACAATACCCCCACCTTTTTAGAGAAGAATTGTAATAGTTTAAATTTTGAGGACGAAATTTTTATAAGAGGGGAAGAGTTGTGACATCCCGAATTTTTGACCCTGTCTCGATAAAATGAAATGGGCTTTTCATCGAAAAGCCTATGGTCCTTTTTCTCCGAGCTGATCACTCACGAGATAACTAATCAATCAGGTGAAACCATTAAAGGATATAAACGAGACATACTTGAGAATTCTATCAGAAATCGACTGCTCGACCGTGATAGTCAATAAGGGTCAATACAGCACCGTTATAATCGATTAGAGATCGCAGATAGGTCGATTCGATAGAAGCATGTAATTCAATTGTTGGTGATTCCACTTGATTGCAAAATTCGTGTCTAACGACACTGACCCGATTTTTCTGTCGATTCTATACCCGATACCCATAATTGAAAGCTTGAGATTTTTACGACAACCGAGAGTTACTGATGAGTCGAAGATGCACAAACGTGGATCGAAAATTATCGACCATGGGTTAAACGCGATAAAATCCCTGAAAGCTACCCGGTAGGTTGGGTCTGACAGAGATAGTAAGAACACTTAGAGGAGGGTAAATAGGTGTGAAAACAAATTTTGCGAAAATGTAGTGAAAAAATTTACTTTTAACCTGAGTCTGGTTGACTACATAATTTGCAGAAGGAATTAGACTTTAACAGCTATTTTAAAACGTAGAAGTATATAGCAACAAATAAAGTAAAGTAGTTCAGGGAAAAGAAAAATAGACACAAGGTTTATAGTGGTTCGGCTTAGATCAAGCCTACGTCCACTCTCCCACGCTGACAGCCTTCTAGCTGGTTTGCACTATGAATCAAAAGATAATTTACAATCTTGCGATCTAGACTTCTCAGTGAAGAGTCTCTACTGCTCTCACGAAGTCACAGTATAAGTCTCTCTATCTTTTAAGTAGAAATTTGAGCACAGTGTAAGGAATAACAAGTAAATAAAAAGCTTTAGACTTTGGAATTCTTCTTTCACGCACTCTATCAAACAACTGGAGAGTCCTCCTTAAATACTCCTTCATGCCTTCTCAACCGTTGGCACTTTCCAAAGGAATTTTTCCAATCAACCCGTTGGGCAGAATCAATCAAGAAGATCTTGAGCCGTTTGAAGATTGTGATGAAAGCCCGTCAATCCTATACACCCATACATTCAGGATCTTGGTTTCTATAAGTAGATTCTGAAAGGGCTAGTACAAACACCTAGAAGGGGGTGAATAGGTGTTAATAAAAATTCTCGCAAGACTTAGAGAAATAATTTTCCTTTAGAAGATAATAGACTTTAAGTGTATTTCAAATTAAGTAAATAAACAGTCAATGAAAGAAAGTAAAGAGTTTAGGAAAAGGAAAATGAGAACACAAGGTTTATAGTGGTTCGGCATAGATCAAGCCTATGTCCACTCTCCCACGCTGATAGCCCACTGGCTGGATTTCACTATGAATCAAAAGAGATGTTACAGCTTGTGATCTTTGACTTTCACAATGATGAGTCTCTACCGAACTCTCACACAGTTTCACTAAGAATTTCTCTCTTTTGTTTACAACTTTGAGTTCAACGAATGAAAAAGTGAGAGATTAGAAAGCTTCAGACTTTGGAATTCTTCTTTCACACACTATTTTCGAACAACTAAAGAGTCGACCTTAAATACTCCTTCATGCCTTCTCGACCATTGGCACTTTCCAAAGGAATTCTTCCAATCTACCCGTTGGACAGAATCAATTAAGGTGATCTCAAGTCGTTGGATGATTAGTGTTGAAAGCCCATCAATCTTGTTCGCCCATATAATCAGGATCTTAAGTTTCCATAAGTAGAACCTTCCAAGTTTGTTCGCCTTTCAAAGATCTTCAAATTGGAGTAGTTTCCAATAAGAATAATCAATCAAGTAAATGCTAATATCCAGTTAAAGGGTTTTCCAAAAACCACATGAATCGAATCCTTGAAGATATTCCTACATCTGGATAAGTCTTCGTTCTTCATACTGAAACTGTCAGTGAGGGTAGACTTTGAGACTAAAGTCTGCTGGTCTTTAGACTTTGATGATAGAGTCTTGAAGTCTTCAGATATAGACTTGGAAATGTTTTGTCAACTTCAAAACAGTAAATGAGTTTTCTCCAACAAATTTTCTCCAACAAATTTTCCCCTTTTCTGATGGTGATAAAACTTTCCGGTAGATTTGAAAAACTTTTGACCTGCAAAACAGACAACACTTATGCAATACATGATATCTTATAAGTTGATTAGAACCTGAATATCTTGATTCTGCAACCACAAAACACATATTAATCCATAAGGATAAAATAACAATCCAGTCATAATCAATAGTGCAAACTTAGTCACTGTAAGCATCAAAAGATTCAAAGTCAAATAGTATCCAAAGTAAAAAACCAAACAAGTCATCAAAAAGTCATAATAAATGCAAATGCAAATCTGCACACAAACTCTACCCCTTTTTGTCATCAGCAAAAAGTGGAGTAAAAAGATGTTTGAAAAAGGTTGGATAAAATCAAGGCTGCTTGGGAATGCGAACTATCTGGAAATCCCCCATCGACTTGACAGTGTCCTCAAGCTTCTTCAGAGACTCTTGTAGCTGTCGAATATCCTCACCCTTTGCATTTTCCTGCACTTGAAGCTTCAGGGCTTGAATCTGCTCTTGTAGAGAGTCTATAGTTGTCTTGAAGACTGTCAACATGTGCTTCATCTCAAACTCGAAAGCATATTACTGACTCTTTAATTCCAAAAGAAGTTCCAGCACCCTTCGAAAGTCTGCTGAAAGATCTGTTATAGCACTGGGTCCAGCCGAATCAGTTTTGGGAGTTTGAAGATGAGAGGGAACATCAATTGTTCGATCTCTAGGACTTGAAATAGATGCCTCAATATTTGCTTCAGGGAATTGAGAGGCATAGACCTCCTCTGGGTCTGGTGGAGATCTACTGACATCACTAGCAAAAATGGGTGAAGAAGTACCTCGTTTTTAACAGCTCCCCCCATTTTTGTGTCTTTAGGTGGAGACAAAAGTTCTTCTTCATGTTCTGCTTCAACACTTGAGTGATGCAGTTCTCCTGTGTTTCCACTCATTGTCTTCTCCGAGTCATCAGACAATGATACAACCAAAGTTGGTTGAAAAGAGTCATCGTGACTCCCTTCTTCTTCTGCTCTACTTTCATTTCTTTCCTCATCTCTCTTCTCTGTTTCTTCTCTTTCTCTATCCTCAGTCTCCTGAAAGCTAGCAAAACTCTGTAGATTTTGCAAGGCAAAAGAAGAAATAGTGAGATCATCTTCATCTTCTTCGTCCTGCAAGATAAGAGATCTCATCTTCTTCACTAGTTCATGCATAGGCTCCTTGCCTTTCCTTTTCATTGCAGCCGAGTCTTGCTTTGCCTAAACAGGGGATTTCTCCTTAAAGCGCTCCAATTCCTTGTTCAACTCCTTCAGTCGCATCTTTAAAACCATTTTTAGACTAATCACCATTGGAACAATGATTCGAACACATAGAGGAGCAGGAAGTTGGATTTTGAAATGCTTGAAAAGTTGGACAAGCGCTGAGTTAGGAAGTTCTCCCTTGTCCTTCACTATAGTTGTGGCACCCCCGATTCGCTTGAGGTCGCCACAGGTGATCTCTCTTAATTACTCGATCTCATATAACTTCACAGACCGATACCCTTTGACTAGAGATTTTTTTTTTTCAAAGCGGTCCCAGCGCAGCTTATTAGCGGAAGCATAAACAAGTCTCACCATACCTTACTCCAATAACCATAATGCAATGCACACCAACTACGCACCATAAGAAAAGATAAAGCCGATTCACTCTTATTTATATTTTCATGATGGACATCAAGGTCGATATAACAAAAGGCCACGATTTTTAACTATACTTGGCTACCACCCAAAGAGGACTCGACCCTACATCGAACATGTACAAACTTCCATCAACAAGCGTCGGCTATCTCCAAAAAGTGTCAGCTCCCAACAGCTATACGCGCCATCACACCCAATCCGGTGCATCGGGCGGCGGCGGCGGTAACATCCCTAACATCACTCCATCATGCCGGACATGGACAGACAAAAACTCCTGGATAACCGGGCCATCAACTCGACCCACATCGTACGTCACCAGGACACGAACTCGAACAAACACTAAACCAGGGGCACCGACACAGATGTGCTCTGTACACTCCACATCAACATCAGTAGGTATGCCATAGTAAGTACCGCGTGCAACTGGTAGCAAAGGCATCTTTCTAATTTGAAATGTTAATCCCCAAAAGGGGTGAGTACAACCACTCAGCAGTAAAGATCCACCAAACTACTCAATTCGTCAAACAGAACAATCAAGAATAAAACATATATCATTCATGCATTCAAGCATACCTTACCTTACAACCATGCATATTATCATGCAACGTGCATAAATCACCATGCACTTGTACTTATTCATGTATCATCAAGCAGTCATTGCATATCATCATTATACAGCGTGCATATTCCACCATGCACTCATCATTAAGACGTCATGCATATATCATTATGCAATGTGCATATTCCACCATGCACTTATCATTCAACAGTCATGCATGTATCACCATGCCATATGCATATTCCACCATGCACTTATCATTAAACAGCCATGCATGTATCACCATGCCATATGCACATATCCATGCGCGTGATTCAATTCTCGATCTTTATATTTCAATTAGATCACATCATTTTCTTCACAGGGACCAATATTTGCATCCCACAATTTATCGCTCGCATCCCACCTAGCATTGCGAGGAACCTCTGGCACACACCTCCGGGTATCCGGCACACACACTCCGGGCATCTCATACCCCAACTAGCATCACGAGGTATCCCCCCGGCACACACCTCCGAGGCTTCCGGCACACACCTCCGGGCATCCCGACACTCCCGGGGCATCCGGCACACACACTCCGGGCATCCCGACACTCCCGGGGCATCGTCGGCTCACACCTCCGACGGTCTCGTTATTTTCTCAATTTATATTCACACATGTATCTCAATTTCAACATGGCATTTGATGCAATAATATCAAGGGTCTCAACCAACTTTTCATGCCATATAACATGCCATATGTCATCACATATGCAGCAAAATCAACCACTCAAAGTATTACATCACATGGATAAATTCATTTATTTTTCAAAACACGTCAATGTTTCAGATAAATCAGAATGCATTCCTCTAATTAAAACTCTAAAAAAATTAGTAAATGGTATTAATAAATTCTAAAAACTTGACACATTATAGACGAAACCTAAAGGCAGATATCTCATGAATAACTCCATACCTAAAGAACCTCACACAAAACAGCACGGTCCATGCATCACAGTTTTCAAAACTTCAATATTTCAGCTTGCACAGTTTCGGGAGTAATTTAAATTAAATACCCAAATGAACTCCAAAAATTTTGAAATTTTGGCATGTTATAGAAAATTCCTAAAGGTAAATATCTCATGAAGAAATAAAAACCCAAATCGTTCTAGATTAATAGATATAGACGATTAATTCCCCCTGTTCTCGGTGTCGTCTTTTCCCAGATTATCATCTTTCAAAAGAAACTCATTTCACCGACCTACATATGTTCGTTTCTTCTAAATTTTCAGTATGTTATTCCAAAGAATATTACCTAAAACTTTCATTAAGGGAATAGGATCAAATTTTAACTGTATGATTTTATAAAAATCACGAAATCATACTAGGTCGAGGTAGCGTTTTTTTTTTCCAGATCCAGTTTCTTCAAAGAACAACGATTTTACCGACCTATTTTTGTTGATTTACTCTAAATTTTTGATATGTTCTACCTCAAGAAGTACATTACAACTTTTATTAAGAGATTAAAGTGAGATTTTCACAAGAAATTTACTTTACAGACCACGAAATCTCTAAAGGTCAGCACAACGAATTCCAGATCTAATTTCTCCAAGGAAAAATCATTTCACTAATCATTACTTGTTAGTTTTGCCTCAAATTTTAGTATGTTGTTCTTCAAGATGTTCCCTACAACTTTCATGGAGCAATCGAAACAATATTCCAACTAAAAAGTCACATGAAGCACACAAACTCATGGATGGTCGGACTGGTTTTTCCAGAAACAGCATGCTAGGCCAACGAATTTCTCCCCATAACTTCGACCTTTCATCACATCTACCACAACCAAAATTCACCATCTTCTACACACACATCACAGCAATGCAAAGGGTAGGTTTTAGGACTCTACTTGCCTCAAACTTAAGCACAAACAGCAACAAAGATGGCGGGCAAAGCGGCGAACGAACGGCGGCGAGCTAGGCGGACGATCGGCGGACGGACCTCCTCCTTCCTCTCGCACGCACAGCCTCTCCTTTCTCTCTTCCTTTTTTCCTTTCCTTTCCTTTCTCTCTTTCTCTCCTCTCTCTCTCTCTCGGACGACACCCTCTCTTTCTCTCCCTTTCCTCGCCTAATCCGCCCCCTATTTCCCCCTAATTTCTTCCCTTCAATCATTAGCAATCATTTGATTGCATGCAGCCACCCAAAGGAGCCAATGGGGGCAGCCACACTTGGCTCAACCTCCTTGCCACTTGGCAACTCACATGCAAGGATTGATGGGCTTCAATGTTGGGCCGGTCTTGGGCCTTCATGGGCCGGTCGATTAGGGGGGCTGTGTGGGCTGGTTGGACGGTCTTTGGGCCTAAAAATCAGCCCACCCTCTCCTATTCCTATTCCATTTAATCCTCATTTAAATAAACACCTAATTTCAACTTATAAGCCCACAAAACTTTGTAATTTAAATCAATAAAATTTTACTTATAAAGTGCACCACCAAGAATAAGATTTCTATATCAATTTGCACCTTAATAAAATCCTTGGGTCACTTGTAGACACATCTCCATCCAAACAATCGCCCATTACAATGCTCGGCCTTAAATTAATTGAAATTCATTGATTCAATGGCTAATACAAAATCCAATGGCACTTCCATTACCTAATCATGGTTCATGGTACTCCAGAGGTTGTCATGAGATTTTAGGATGCCACAATTCTCCCCTCCTTAAAGAATTTCATCCTCGAAATTAGACATTACCTATGTCTCCTCAAACAAGTGAGGGTACCTCAAACAAGTGAGGGTACCTTTCCCTCATCTCGTTTTCACTCTCCCATGTGGCTTCCTCCACATCATGATGTCGCCATAATATCTTAACGAAAGGAATCTTCTTAGTCCTAAGAACTTGCTCCTTTCGATCCAGTACTTGCACATGCTCTTTGATGTACCTCACTTTCTCATCTACTTTGATGGCTTCATGATCGAGTATGTGACCAGGATCTGGCTGGTACTTTCTCAGCATCGACACATGAAACACATTATGTAAATTTTCCAATTTAGGAGGCAGCGCTAAACGATACGCTACATCTCATATTCTTTCAAGTATCTCAAAAGGTCCAACAAATCTAGAGCTTAACTTACCCTTCATTCCAAATCGAGATATTCCTTTCATTGGAGATACGTTAAGGAATACATGATCTCCCACATTAAACTCTAAAGGCCTTCTACACCTATCCGCATAGTCTCTTTGTCGGTTCTGGGCTGTCTTAAGTCTTTTCCTGATTATCTCGACCGCTTCTGTAGTAACTTGCACTATCTCAGGTCCTGTCAGTTTTCTTTCACCTACTTCATTCCAACAGATAGGGGTCCTACATCTTCTTCCATATAATTCCTCATACGGAGCCATGCCTATACTTTTCTGAAAACTATTGTTATAGGCGAACTCTATCAGGTGCAAATTCTCATCCCAATTTCCTTTAAAGTCAATGACACATGCTCTCAGCATATCTTCTAGAGTCTGAATCACTCTTTCTGTTTGTACATCTGTTTGAGGATGAAAAGTAGTACTAAATTGAAGCTTTATTCCTAAGGCATCTTGAAGACTTCGCAAAAAATTTGAAGTAAACCTAGAGTCTCGATCAGAGGTGATCGTTACAGGAATACCATGCAAGCGTATTACTTGGCTTACATACATCTCAGCAAGTTTACTCATCGAGTAGTCTACGCGGACAGTTAGGAAATGAGCAAATGATCCACTATCACCCAAATAGAGTCGTGAGCATTTGATGTCCTTGGCAGTCCTTGCACAAAGTCCATCGTTACATGCTCCCACTTCCACTCTGGTATATCCAATGGTCTCAATAGTCCTGCAGGTTTGCGGTGTTCCGCCTTCACTTGCTGACACGTTAAACATTGAGAAACATGCTTAGCTATATCCTTCTTCATGACATTCCACTAGAATTGCTGACGCAAATTCCTGTACATCTTCGTACTTCCCGAATGAATACTATAATTACTCCTATGTGCCTTCGACAAAATTTCCCTCTTCACTTCTTCATTGTCGGGAACACAAAGTCGTCCTTGGCATCTTATCACACCATCTTCAGAGACTTGAAATTCTGGTCTTTTCCCTAAAGACACTGCATCTTTTACTTTCATAATCTTCGGGTTAGATTCTTGCAAGATCTTAACTTTCTGAATAATTTTGGGTTCAATCCTTAATGCAGTAAGCATACCAGTAAGGCGATCCATCTCCAATTTGAAGTCTGAATCCACAATAGACTTTAACAGATTCCACTATGTTATTCTTAGACTAGCCATGTCCATGGCCGACTTTTGACTAAGGGCATCTACCACCTTATTTGCCTTTCCTGGATGGTATCGTATCTCACAGTCATAATCTTTCAATAACTCCATCCACCTCCTTTGTCTCATGTTCAATTCCTTTTGTGAAAATAGATATTTTAGGCTCTTATGGTCTGTATAGATTTCAAACTTTTCTCCATACAGATAGTGTCTCCATATCTTTAAAGCAAACACTATAGCTGCCAATTCTAAATCATGCGTTGGGTAATTCAGCTCATGGGGTTTCAATTGCCTCGATGCGTAGGCTATGTGTGACACCCCTCGACGGCCCCCGAACCGTTAGGGTCGCCACAGTTCGATTTCCGTTCTTCTTTCTTGACCTGAAGGTCTATCAATCCTGGGGGTTTACATCTTTTAGATCGGTCCCTGCTCAATTTATATGGCGGAAGCACATCCATCAACTCCCTTCCTTATATTCAGAAAATGATGCACACCCACTAAACATTTATAGGTAAAAGCTGTACACTTTTATTTACTTAAACTAGATGGACATCATTCATCGGTACATCAAATGCCGTAGTCTTCTATACTCGACTATACTTCAAAAGATGACCGACATCTCCTCCAACAGTCGTATACCTAAGTCCATTGATCAGTATCGGCATCCAAAAGTTCCTTCCTTTGCTATCCTCCTCCTCGCGGTCATAGCCAACCACTTGATCCATCTACCGGTGGCAGTGGTAGCAGAGGTATCTTATCTAATCTGAAATGTTATTCCCCAAACAGAGTGAGTACAACCACTCAGCAGTAAAGATCCACCAAACTACACAATTCGTCAAACAGAACAATCAAGGTATCATGAACAAAACACATATCATTCGTGCATTCAAGCATACCTTACCTTGCAACCATGCATATTTCACCATGCCATATGTGCATATATCACCATGCACTTATCATCAAGCATTCATGCATATATCACCATGCCATATGTGCATATACCACCATGCACTTACCATCAAGCATTCATGCATATATCACCATGCCATATGTGCATATACCACCATGCACTTACCATCAAGCATTCATGCATATATCACCATGCCATATGTGCATATACCACCATGTACTTACCATCAAGCATTCATGCATATATCACCATGCCATATGTGCATATACCACCATGTACTTACCATCAAGCATTCATGCATATATCACCATGCCATATGTGCATATACCACCATGCACTTATCATCAAACATTCATGCATATATCACCATGCCATATGTACACATCCATGCGCATGATACTGTCTCAATTTTTTTTATCTTTCCAGGGACCAGTGTTTGCATCCCACAATTTATCGCTCGCATCCTACCTAGCATCACGAGGAACCTCCGGCACACACCTCCGGGCATCCGGCACACACACTTCGGGCATCTCGTACCCCAACTAGCATCACGAGGTATCCCCTCGGCAAACACCTCCGAGGCTTCCGGCACACACCTCCGGGCATCCTGACACTCCCAGGGAATCCAGCACACACACTCCGGGCATCCCGACACTCCCGGGGCATCCGGCACACACACTCCGGGCATCTCGTACCCCAACTAGCATCACAAGGTATCCCCCCGACACACACCTCCGAGGCTTCCGGCACACACCTCCGGGCATCCTGACACTCCTAGGGCATCCGGCACACACACTCCGGGCATCCCGACACTCCCGGGGCATCCGGCACACACACTCCGGGCATCCAGCACACACACTCCGGGCATCGTCGGCTCACACCTCCGACGGTCTCGTTATTTTCTCAAATTTTATATTCACACATGTATCTCAATTTCAACATGGCATTTGATGCAATAATATCAAGGGTCTCAACCAACTTTTCATGCCATATAACATGCCATATGTCATCACATATGCAGCAAGATCAACCACTCAAAGTATTACATCACATGGGTAATTTCATTTATCTTTCAAAACACATCAATGTTTCGGATAAATCAGAATACATTCCTCTAATTAAAACTCTAGAAAAATTAGTAAATGGTATTAATAAATTCTGAAAACTTGAAACATTATAGACAAGACCTAAAGGCATATATCTCATGCATAACTCCATACCAAAAGAACCTCATACAAAACAGCACGGTCCATGCATCACCGTTTTCAAAACTTCAATATTTCAGCTTGCACAGTTTCGGGAGTAATGTAAATTAAATACACTAATGAACTCCAAAAATTATGAAATTTTGACATGTTATAGAGAAGTCCTAGAGGTAAATATCTCATGAAGAAATAGAAACCCAAATCGTTCTAGATTAATAGATATAGACGATTAATTTCCCCTGTTCTCGGTGTCATCTTTTCCCAGATTATCATCTTTCAAAAGAAACTCATTTCACCAACATAAAAATGTTCATTTCTTCTAAATTTTTAGTATGTTATTCCTCCGAATATTATCTACAACTTTCATTAAGTACACACAATCAAATTTTAACTGTATGATTTTATAAAAATCACGAAATCATACTAGGTCGAGGTAACGTTTTTCCCCGATCCAGTTTCTTCAAAGAACAACGATTTCACCAACCTATGTTTGTTCATTTCCTCTAAATTTTTGATATGTTCTACCTCAGGAAGTACACTACAACTTTTATTAAGAGATAAAAGTGAGATTTTCACAAGAAGGTTACTTTACAGACCACGAAATCTCTAAAGGTCAGCACAACGAATTCCAGATCTAATTTCTCCGAAGAAAATCATTTCACTAACCAATACTTGTTTGTTTTGCCTCAAGGTGTTGTTCCTCAAGGTGTTCTCTACAACTTTCATGAAGAAATAAAAACAAGATTCCAACTAAAAAGTCACATGCAGCACACAAACTCATGGATGGTTGGACTGGTCTTTCCAGAAACAGCATGCATGGCCAACGAATCTCTCTCCAAAGCTCCGAATTTTCATCCCATCTACCACAAGCAAGACTTGCCATCTACTACACATACACACAGCAATGCAAGGGGTAGGTTTTAGGACTTCACTTGCCTCAAATTCGAAGGAAACACAGCAAGACAAGGCGGGGCGAGGCGGCGAATGACGGCGGACGCGCAGACTCCTTCTTCCTCTTCTCCTCTCGCTCGCTTGCTCGCTCTCCCTCTTTTGGACGGTAACTCTCTCTCTCCTCTCTCTCTTCCGGTCGAAATCCCCCTCTCCCTTTTCCTTTTAGTCGAATTAAAACCCTTGCATGCTTTACTTCTTGCATGGAGGGACACTTGTCTCCAAATTTTTGCATGGAGGGACACTTGTCCCTAAGAAGGAGACAAGTGTCTTCTTGTTGAAGACACATGGAGGAGGCCCATCCGGCTCCTCTCTCCCCCCCATTCGGTCGACAGCCCAATGGGCTTTATGGGCCGGGCCTTTTGGCCCACTTTAGGCTCAACACTCTTGGGCCTAAAGTCCAAACTTAAATGGCCCAAGTTTATTTTTAATAATATATCTTAATCCTCATTTAAATAAATACCTAATTGCATAATAAAATGGCCAAAAGATTTTGTGACATTAATCCATAAAATCAAATCTATAAAGTGCATAGTCAAGAACAAAGTCTTCTTTATCAAATTGTCCTATAGCACCAACCTTGATCATCCATTAACATAAGATGTATTTCTACCCAAATAATTCTCCATTAAAATACTCGGCATTAATCTATTAAAATTCTTTGGTCTAAAGGCCATAACATAAATCAATAACACTTCCATCACCTTTTCATAGGTCGTAATGCATCCAGAGGTTGCCATGAAATTTTGGGATGCCACACTATGACCTTGCCATGTTGCATCAAAACACATCCCAGTCCTTTGTGAGATGCATCACTATATACCGTAAAACCATCGGACCTAGACGGTATAGTTAGGATTGGAGCCGAAGTCAATTTTCTTTTAGGTTCCTGAAAGCTCCTTTCACATTCCCCACTCCATTCAAATCTTACATTCTTTCAGGTCAATTTCGTTAAGGGGCCTGCTAGTCGTGAAAACCCTTCAATAAATCTCCTATAATAACCAGCCAATCCTATGAAACTCCGTATTTCAGTGGGTGTTGTCGGTCTCGGCCAATTTATTACCATCTCAACTTTCGCTGGGTCCACTGAAATTCCTCCTCCTGACACCACGTGTCCCAAAAATATTATCCGGTCCAGCCAAAATTCACATTTGCTGAATTTGGCATACAACTTATGATCTCTTAGAGCTTGCAAAACTATGCTCAAGTGTTGCTCATGCTCTTCAGGTCCTCTAGAATATACCATCAATGAAAACAATCACAAACTAATCCAAATAAGGCTTAAATATCCTATTCATTAAATCCATGAATGCAGCTGGTGCATTTGTCAATCCAAAAGGCATAACTAAGAACTCATAATGTCCATAACGAGTCTTAAATGCAATCTTAGGAATGTCCTCTTTCTTAATCCTTAACTGATGGTATCCCGATCTCAAGTCAATCTTAGAAAAGACTGAACTTCCTTGCAATTGATCAAATAAATCATCAATTATAGGCAAAGGATACTTATTCTTTATAGTTACTTGATTCAGCTGTCTATAATCAATACACAAACACATCGACCCATCCTTCTTTTTCACAAACAAGACTGGTGCACCCCAAGGTGAAGCACTTGGCCTAATGAATCCTTCATCAAGCAACTCTTGTAGTTGCACCTTCAATTCCTTCAACTCGACTAAGGCCATCCTATACGGGGCTTTCGATATAGGTCCTGTTCCAGGCATTAGTACAATTTCAAACTCAATTTCTCGCTCTGGTGGTAATCCAGGCAACTCCTCAGGAAACACATCCTGAAATTCCCTGACTACTTGAATCTCACTGATTTCAACCTCTTTCTTAGTAAGGTCTCTTACCACCGCTAGGTATCCTTGACATCCTTCGTCAAGTAGTTCACAAGCTTCTACCATCAAAATAATGGCTATAGAGGGGTTTGTCTGACCTCCAAAAAATTCGAAACTAGACTGATCAAGCAACATGAACTGGATCACTTTCCTATAGCAATCCACCTTAGCCCTATGCTTATGGAGCCAGTCCATTCCTATGATAACATCGAAGTCATACATAGCCATTACGACTAAGTCTATTTCCATATCTCGCTCTTCTACAGTTATCTTACATTTTGCACACATCATCGTAGACAATACCATATTCTTTAAAGGCATGGAAACACAAAGAGGCATCTCAAGAGGCGTAACTTCTATTTCACTCAATTGCCTATATCTTTCGGATATAAATGAATGCGTAGCACCCGTGTCAAACAATGCATATGCCTTCTTGCCATTTATGAAAATCGTACCTAATATAACATTTCTGGAAGCTTCCGCTTCCACGCACGGCCTCTCCTTTCTCTCTTCCTTTCTTCCTTTCCTTTCCTTTCTCTCTTTCTCTCCTCTCTCTCTCGGATGACACCCTCTCTTTCTCTCCCTTTCCTCGCCTAATCCGCCCCCTATTTCCCCTTAATTTCTTCCCTTCAATCATTAGCAATCATTTGATTGCATGCAGCCGCCCAAAGGAGCCAATGGGGGCAGCCACACTTGGCTCAACCTCCTTGCCACTTGGCAACTCACATGCAAGGGCTGCTGGGCTTCAATGTTGGGCCGGTCTTGGGCCTTCATGGGCCGGTCGAATAGGGGGGCTGCGTGGGCTGGTTGGACGGTCTTTGGGCCTAAAAATCAGCCCACCCTCTCATATTCCTATTCCATTTAATCCTCATTTAAATAAACACCTAATTTCAACTTATAAGCCCACAAAACTTTGTAATTTAAATCAATAAAATTTTACTTATAAAGTGCACCACCAAGAATAAGATTTCTATATCAATTTGCACCTTAATAAAATCCTTGGGTCACTTGTAGACACATCTCCATCCAAACAATCGTCCATTACAATGCTCGGCCTTAAATTAATTGAAATTCATTGATTCAATGGCTAATACAAAATCCAATGGCATTTCCATTACCTAATCATGGTTCATGGTACTCCAGAGGTTGTCATGAGATTTTAGGATGCCACAACAGTCTTATACATATGCATTAGGATAGTATGAGGCAGTGAGAACTTACAACCAGTGTTGATCGCATACATCAACTTTACTTCCGAATGAGAAACAACCGTCTTTGAAGTAGACTTTGGTCTGATGCAGTTTATCACGACCTTGTGAAGTAGAATGTTGGTGGCATTCATTCTAGAGTAAGAAATCTTGCCCTCAACGAGTCTGTCCCGAATAATATACAAGGTAGCGTGAGCAATAGACACACCAATTGGTTGGAATCTCCCTCTTTCCACACTAATTACATTAGCCAAGGTGTCTGTGAATGCTAGTATGAGCACCTAGAGGGGGTGAATAGGTGCGAAAACAAACTTTTGCGAGGTATAGAGTAAAACTTTACTTTTAGCCTGAGTCTGTTTAACAGTAGACTTTAAAATAGAAACGATACTCTAAAAATTAAATAAAGTTATGAGTAAAGTAAAAGATTTTAGGGAAGAGAATAAGAGCACAAGATTTATAGTGGTTCGGCTTAATCCAAGCCTACGTCCACTCTCCCGCACTGACAGCCCACCGGCTGGATTTCACTATGAAACAAAAGAGTCGTTACAGTATCACATCCTTGATTCCACAGTGTAGAGACTCTGCTACACTTCCTCAAGGTCTCACAAATGTATAAACTCTCTTTTGAGTACAAGTTTACGCTCAACAATTGAATTGACAAAGAACAATGAGCTTCAGAATAACTGGGACGTCTTCCTTATATACTCCTCCATGCCTTCATACCCGTTGGCACTTTCCAAAGGAGTTCTTCCAATCTACCCGTTGGACAGAATCAATTAGGGAGATCTCGAGTTATTTAAGGAATATGACGATAGCCCATCAATCCTGCTCGCCCATACAATCATGATCTAGGTTTCCATAAGTAGAACCTTCCAAGTATGCTTCACCAATCAATCGATCTAAATTACCCGAATCAAAATGAATAATAGATTCCAAGATGCTATATCTAGTCAAGAGAGATCTTCTTTAGTCGATAGAATCAAATCCTTAAAGAAATACTCAACTCTGGATAAGTTTTTTTCGACGGTCTAGAAACTGTCAATGAGGGTAGACTTTGAATCTTGAGTCTGGTGGTTCGACGGTCTTCAGACTTTGACGAAAGAGTCTGCAAGTCTTCAGACTAGACTGATGGAAACGTTTTGTCAGCTTCAAAATAAATACGGAAGTTTTCTCCAACAGTGTCCACAACAACCACAAATTCTTTGTCCCTTACCGTAAAGCTGAATTTATTCGCACCTAGAAAGGATAGATTTGAATAAAAATAGGAAGTAAGTTTGGGGTAGGCGACAGTGGTCTTTGTGCAAAAGCGTTCAACTTGAAGCAATCCAAGCTTCTCTCTCAAGTTTACTTTAATAGAATCGAGAAAATCAATGTCCACACTCCTAAGGTTCATAACCTCTCTTTTTAACATATTCGAGTAAGTCTTCCCGTGGTCCTTAGAACGAAATAAGTTCATTCCCTCACCATGAGCCTTTGCAGCAACACCCATATTGGGCTGAAAATGAGTGTACATCCTTTCGTCATCATCCTTCTCATCTGATTGACTAGATCTCGGATCACTAGGGAAATTCGAAAAAGTCCATTCTACCAATCTTGGAGGCACAATGCCTAACTTTTCCATAGTGTTAAAAAAAAAGGTCTCATTCTTGTAATCGTTTGCTTTCAAGAATTCATCGATTAGATTCATTGCAGAACCACCCCTTTTCAACTTGGAGTACAGTCTAAAAAGGAATTGGGGTTTTTGAGTCCTTACAGCTTCAACATCTTTGATGATCTTTTCTTGTTCTTGTTGAGGAGGAGGATCTTGAGCCGCTTATTGACGATGTTTAGAATCTTGTTGTTGTTGTTGTTGTGATTGTGGAGAATCTTCTTCCTCTGTTAAGTCAAAGTACGTAGGACCCTCACGCATACGTTGTGGTCCCCTGCTTGCAATTCTAGAAGATTTCCTTCGAGAAGACATTGTCACAATCTAGGAGGATTTCTTCGAACTCGCTCGTTTGAAAATATGAAAACTTTTTGGATTAGACTCAAGAGAAAGTGAAAGAGAGTAAGATCACTGTATTCTAGGGTTTCAAAAGACAAATGGAGAAGACAAGTTTCGACAGTATATAAAGCAAGTGAAACGTCACAAAGCAAAAAGTAAAAATTACCTTTTCAAAAATGAAAAACTGCCATTTTTTGAAAATGAAGAAAACTGTCAAAAATTTAAAAGATAATTTCTAAAGATGAAAGAGGCAAATAGCGATTAAAAAAAATCGTATCTTTTCAAAATTTCATCCAAAAATAAAACACGTTCATTTAGAAAGTATCAACTTACTGATCTAAGTCTGAACACTTTCAGACTTTACCTGGTAGAAGATATAATGTTCAGTCTGGTGCGAATAGACTCAAATAAGCTTTTCTCCAGTGGCATTGTAAATATATCTGCTAGTTGATTCTTTGAGTCAATGAACTGAATCATAACTTCTCCGCTTTGAACATGATCTCTTATGAAATGGTGTCGAATCTCTATATGCTTTGCCTTTGAATGAAGAATTGGATTCTTTGTAAGATTGATGGCACTAGTGTTGTCACATTTGATCTCAATACACAATTCTTCAATATGAAAGTCTCTTAGTTGTTGTCTTATCCACAAGATTTGAGAGCAACAACTCCCAAGAGCCACATATTCTACTTCAACTGTTGAAAGAGCTACAATACTGTGTTTTCTTGAAAACCAAGATACCAATTTGTTGCCTAGTAGTTGACATGTACCAGAAGTACTCTTTCTATCCACCTTGCATCCTGCTAAATCTGCGTCTGAATATCCAATGAGTGTAAAGTCTTCATCTTTGGAATACCGCAGACCAAGCTTTGAAGTAGTTGCAACGTATTTGATGATGCGCTTTGCTGCACTTAAATAAGATTCTTTGGGATTTGATTGAAATCTAGCATAGATACAAACACTAAACAAAATGTCAGGTTTGCATGTAGTAAGGTAAATAAGTGATCCCATAATGCTCCTATATAGCTTCTGGTCCACATTCTTTCATTCTTCATCTTTATCTACCTTTGAAGAACTTGACATAGGTGTCTTAGTCTTTTTGCAATCTTCAATCCAAACTTCTTGATGAGATCTTGTGCATACTTCTCTTGGTGAATGAAAATACCTTCCTTTGACTGTTTAACTTGTAATTCCAAAAAGGATGTTAACTCACCCGTCATACTCATTTCAAATTCATCATGCATACATCTAGAAAACTTATTGCATAGATTTTCATTAGGTGATCCAAAGATAATATTATCAACATAGATTTGAACAAGTAGAAAATCTTTACTTTCTCTTTTAATGAACAAATTAGTATCTATCTTTCCTTTAACAAAATTGTTTTGAGTTAGGAATTTACTTAACCTTTCATACTAGGCTCGAGGTGCTTGCTTTAATCCATAAAGAGCCTTTTTCAGTTTATAGATTGAGTTTGGCTTTTTTAGATCTTTAAAACCAGGTGGTTGTTCCACATATACTTCTTTTTGAATGAATCCATTTAGGAATGCACTTTTTATATCCATTTGGAATAACCTGAAATTTTTATAGCAAGCAAAAGCAAGTAATAATCTAATTGCTTCTAACCTCACTACTGGTGCATAGGTCTTGTCATAGTCTATCCCTTCTTCTTGCATATATCCTTTGATGACGAGTCTTGCTTTGTTTTTGACCACTTTTCCTTTTCATCTACCTTGTTCCTGAAAACCCATTTAGTTCCAATAGTAGACTTACCTTTAGGTTTAGGAATTAGCTCCCAAACATCGTTGATGCTGAACTGTCTGAGTTATTCTTGCATAGCTTCAATCCAGCTTTCATCAATCAAGGCTTTTTCTATACTTTTGGGTTCAACTTCAGAAACGAGTGCCAAGACACTAGACTCTTCTCGCCTTTTGGATCTGGTTTGAATTCCTTCATCAATGTTGCCAATGATAAGATCTTTGGGACAACTTATGCTTCCAGTTGCCAGTTAATTTGTGAATCTGCTCATCCTCTGCTTTAGTTGAAACTCCTGGTTCTTCTTGATGTTGATCTTCAGAGGTCTGAACTACTTCGGGTAAAATAGACTTTGTAATATCAAGAGCAGGTATAGATTCTTCAACTTGAGTTTCTTCCACTCGATTCTGTATAGAGTCTTGAAACTTGACGTTCATAGATTCTTCCACAGATTGAGTCTTCTTGTTGAATACTTTGTAGGGTTTACTTGAGGTTGAGTAGCCGAGAAAAATTCATTCATTTGACTTTTCTTCAAACTTACCAGATCAATTGTTTGCATTTTTCAAAATAAAACACTTACAACCAAACACATGAAAATAAGAAACGTTTGGCTTCTTCCCTTTAAACACTTCATAAGGAGTTTTCTCTAGAATAGTCCTCAAGAATACTCTATTAATAATATAACAAGCTGTAGAAACTGCTTCAGCCCAAAATCGAGAGGAAATATTACTCTCAATTAAAAGTGTTCTTGCCATCTCCTGCAGGGATCTATTTTTTCTTTCCACAACCCCATTTTGTTCTGGAGTGTATGGAGAAGAGAAAACATGCTGGAAACCAGATTCATCACAGAGTTGATCAAAGTCTTGATTTTCAAACTCACCTCCATGGTCTGTTGGTATGCTTGAGATAGCATATCCTTTTTCATTCTAAACCTTCTTAGCAAATTTTGAGAAGTAAGGGAATGTTTCAAACTTATTTGCCAAGAAGAATACCCAAGTGAAGCGAGAGTAATCATCCATGATTACTAGACAGTATCTCTTTCCATCAATGCTTTGAGTTCTTGTTGGTCCAAAGAGATCCATATGTAGAAGCTGCAAAACTCGATTAGTAGAAACTTGATTAATAAGTTTAAGAGAACTTCTAACCTGTTTTTCCAAAACACATAGCGTGCAAAATTCAATCTTTTGATAAGCCAAGTTGGGTAGTCTACGAACAAGCTTTTTAGAAGAAATCTTGACAATCTGCTTCATGTTGACATGACCAAGCTTTCGATGCCAAAGATTTTCTTCATCTTGAATGGAAATTAGACACTGAGAACTTTATGGTTTTATGTCCATAAGGTAAATATTTCCATGTCTACGACCAGTGAAAGACTAAGATAAATCTTTACTAGTTCTTGAGCAAATGCCTTCTTGGAATTTGATTTTGAATCCAGTGTCGCACAAATGACTTATGCTCGTAGATTATAATTCAATCCTTCCACCAAGGAGACATTGTTGATTGTGAGGCTTCCAATCTTCACAGTTTCACTTCCAACAATTTTTCCTTTGGTGTTTCCTCTAAAAGAAAATTTTCCACCATTTATTTGCACAAGCTTTATAAAACAACTTGAATCTCATGTCATGTGTCTCGAGTAGCCACTATCCAAAAATCGTTTGATCTTTTTCTTAATAGTGACCTGCAATCACAAAAAGAACTCAAGTTTTCTTTGGTACCCACATTTTCTTGGGTCTAGGGGAGTTAGCACTAAATACAATCTTTGCCCAATTCTTCTTAACAGGTCTCCAAACCTTGGGACATTCCTTCTCGAAATGTTCTGAGCTGTTACACTTTGAACATTTGAGAGCACTTCGGCCAAAAGGTTTTACAAAAACTTTTTGAAAATGGTTTTTAGAAAATGATTTTGTAGGTCTTTAATTGATTCTTTCCTTTACTTTTGGAAAATCAATTAAAGGAATGGTTTCTGATGTCATTCCCAAACTAGATTTGTTGAAATAAGGTCTTTGTATAGAAAGAATCTTTTCTAGTTTCTCAGATCCTTTTGAAAACATCTTCGTGATGTTTGAAATGTCCTCTTTCAAGAAAGCATTTTCCTTTGAAAGAGAATATGCATTTTCTTTCAAAACGACAAAGTTTTTATCTAGATTTTCAAAATTTTCTTTCCAAGAAATTTCTTGTTGCTTCAGATTAGAATTTTCCCTCTTTAGTTTGGAAATCCTTTTAAGAAATGTTTTGAGACTAAGACAGAGTTCATCTATATACTTTTAGACTTTAATAGGAATCTTTAAATTACTAACCTTGATTTATTTGTCTGAGCCTGAGTATGAGTCTGAATCTGATTCGAAGTCTGTGTCTGAATCTGAATTTTCCATTAAACATATGTTGGCATATTTTTCATCACTTTCTTCGCATTCCGTATCACTCCATATCTCTGCTTTGAGAGCCTTTTTGAATTTCTCTGTATTTTCCTTCTTTTTCTTTAATAGAGGGCAGTTGAGTCTGATGTGTCCATTTTTCTTGCATTCGAAACAAATCACATCTTTGTTTGTCTCAAAGTCTTCAGTTGATTTCTTCTGAAGTCTTTGAGTGATCTGCTTCCTCCAATTGAACTTTCTTCCTTTTCTGTTTAACTTCCTGAACTTTCTAATCATGAGTGCTAGCTCTTCATCGTCTAAGTCATCTTCTGAATCTATAAGGCAATTGACTTCTTACATTGGAATCATCGTTAGATTTTAAGGCAATTGACTTCTTACCTTTGGGATCTTCTTCCTCATTGATTTGCTCCACTTCATATGATTGAAGTGTGCCAACTAATTCATCTACTGAAAGAGGCATGATCATTTGGGTTTCTCTTATTGAAGTCTTCACGTGATTCCAATCTTTGGAGAGTCCACACAGCAATTTATTGACTTTCATTTGTCCTGAGATTGGTTGTCCATGATATGCTAGACCGTTTACAATCTCTGTGAAACGACTGAACATGTCAGTAATGGATTCTCCTGGCTTCATTTTGAAAGCTTCGTACTGTTCGAGTAGGATATTGATCTTCGTTTCCATAACTCGATCAATTCCTTCATAGGTAACATGCAACCTGTCCCAGACTTCTTTTGCTGTTTCACAAGATGAAATTCTGTTATACTTAGTAGGAGATAAAGCACGGTATAAGGAATAGAGGGCTTTAGCATCAAGAGCTTGTCTCTTGGTTATTTCTATTTGTGTCATCTCGCCAGCATCTGCAACTTCCTTTTCTCTTTCTGAGGTTGATGTAGCTTTGGGAATGATCCCTTTTTCTACCACATCCCATTCCAGGAGATCTTTTGATCTCAGGAATGCCTTCATCTTGTTTTTCCAAACATTGTATTCATTCCCATCAAAGTAAGGAGGTCTGGTGTTGCTTTGGCCTTCAACCAAACCTGGAGCCAAAATACTAGCCATAGATCTTAAGCTTAAGAAGTAAAAACACTTCAATAAATAAGCACACAAGCTCTAATACCAATTGAAAGGGCTAGTACAAACACCTAGAGGGGGGTGAATAAGTGTTAATAAAAATTCTCGCAAGACTTAGAGAAATAATTTGCCTTTAGAAGATAATAGACTTTAAGCGTATTTCAAATTAAGTAAATAAACGATCGATGAAAGAAAGTAAAGAGTTTAGGAAAAGGAAAATGAGAACACAAGGTTTATAATGATTCGATTTAGATCAAGCCTACGTCCACTCTCCCACGCTGACAGCCCACTGGCTGGATTTCACAATGAATCAAAAGAGATGTTACAGCTTGTGATCTTCGACTTTCATAGTGATGAGTCTCTACCGAACTCTCACATAGTCTCACTAAGAATTTCTCCCTTTTTTTTACAACTTTGAGTTCAACGAATGAAAAAGCGAGAGACTAGAAAGCTTCAGACTTTGAAATTCTCTTTCACACACTATTTTCGAACAACTAAAGAGTCGACCTTAAATACTCCTTCATGCCTTCTCGATTGTTGACACTTTCCAAAGGAATTCTTCCAATCTACCCGTTAGACATAATCAATTAAGGTGATCTTGAGTCGTTGAATGATTAGTGATGAAAGCCCGTCAATCCTGTTCGCCCATACAATCAGGATCTTAAGTTTCCATAAGTAGAACCTTCCAAGTTTGTTTGCCTTTCAAAGATCTTCAAATCGGAGTAGTTTCCAATAAGAATAATCAATCAAGTAAATGATAATTTCCAGCCAAAGGGTTTTCCAAAAACCACACGAATCGAATACTTGAAGATATTCCTACATCTGGATAAGTCTTTGTTCTTCAGTTTGGAACTATCAGTGAGGGTAGACTATGAGACTAAAGTCTGTCGATCTTTACACTTTGATGATAGAGTCTTGAAGTCTTCAGACATAGACTTGGAAAGATTTTGTCAACTTCAAAACAGTAAAGGAGTTTTCTCCAACAGATTCTTTCCAAAATAACTTGCCTTCCAAAATGATTTGATGTATCTAAATTGATTCCAATAAAGATAACCAATCTCGTAGGTGATATTTCCAACTAGAAAGCCATATTTATATATTTATTTATTTATTTATCCTGTACGAACTGAACCTTTGAAGAAAGAAAGGTAATCCCGGGTCTAGTTAAGTCTTCATTCTTCACTTGCGTTCAATTTGGAATTTGTCAAAGTGGGCAAACTTCTGATGTAAGATAGACTTTGACATAGAAGTCTGGCAATCTTCAGAATAGAACTTGGATAAGTTTTGTCAGCTTCAAAACAACATAGGAGTTTTCTCCAACAATCTCTCCCTTTTTGATGGTGACAAAACTTTCTTGCAGATTTAAAACTTATATCTTGCAAAACAACACTTTAGCAGTATATGATAACTTATAAAAATAGTTTGTTATAAATCTGGATAACATTGATTCTGCAACCACTGAAAACACATTAATCTTGACAAAGATTCAATCTAAATCCATAATCAATCCATAATCATAACCACAAAAGGTTACCACAGAATATAAACAAACAACTTTAATCCAAACAAGTTTAAACAAATCAAATCTGCAAACAATGCAAACAAATAGTTCAAATTTGCACACATACTCCCTATTTTTGTCAACAGCAAAAAGAAAGAGAAAGTTAAAAAATAATTAAAAGATAAATGGAATCAGGGTTGTCTAGTTACTCAAACGAGTCGGAAATCCCCCATCGACTACACTGTCGCTTCAAGCTTCTGGCACTGATTATAAACTTCTTCGACCTTGGCAACAATCTGTGAAACTTGCTGATTCAAAGTCTGAACTTGAGTGTCTAGAGACTGTACCTTGCCAATGAGAAAATATGAAGTAGATCTCAAGGTAGTGTGAAGCTTTTGGATCTGAATCTCCATAGCGTATTGCTGAGCTTTAATCTCCAAAATGAGCTCTACTATCCTTGGATAGTGTGGCATCCTAGAATTTCTTGTCAATCCTTAGAGGTGCTTTAATTCATGTTTTGCATTGAGATTTTGGCCAAGCTCTTGATGGGTAATTATTTGATAGGAAAATTCTATTTTTGGCCATGTGATTTATGGGTTGGAATTTATTAAATTAGGTCACAAAGTTTTGTGAATTATAAATTTCAATTAGGTGTTTATATAATTAAGGTTTAAGGTGGATTATTAGGATGAGGGTGGGCTGGACATTTAAAGACCAAACCAACCCATAGCCCCACCCTTTTTTCGACCGGCCCACGAAGCCCAAGGAGGAGGAGCCGCCGTCGACCAAGGCTGGCCCAATCCCAGCAAGATGAAGCCCATCATGTGCATGGGAGAATTGACAAGTGTTATTCCCCTAAGTCCAAGTGTCTTGCATGCAATCAAATGATTGCTCATCATTGAAGGGAAGAAAATAGGAGAACCGGCTTGATGATGGGGGGGGGGTGTCGACCGAGAGGGAGAGAGAGAGAGGGTTACCAAGAGAGAGAGAGAGAAATCGAGAGAGAGGGAGAGTGAGCGTGCGGGAGAAGAAGGAAGGAAGCCAATCGCCGCCGTTCACCGCCGTTCGCCGCAGTCGAGTCCGCCTTGCCCTCCGTTCGTGCTTGCTGTGTTCGCTCGGTTTGGAGGCAAGTGGGATCCTTTGATCTACTCTTGCATGCTGTGCTTAGTGTGTGTGATTGAATGGTAACAATTTCGGATGTATAGAATGTGAAAAATTGAAGTTATAAGAGTGGTGCTCTAGCCTTGTGTACTGTTCTTGAGAAAAACAGCTCGACCTTGGATGTTCTAGTGACTTGCATGTGATGTTCCAGTTGCATTTTGGCTTTTATCTCTAAATGAAAGTTTTAAAGGACTTCTTGGAGTATAACATACTCAAATTTAGGACAAAAAAACAAGTATAAGTGGGTGAAATCGTTATTCTTTGGGAAGACTGGATTTGAAAATTTCGGTACTAGGAACAAGGGTTTTAACGATCCATATTTAATTACCTAGGACGAATCTGAATTTGATGTCTTCATGAAGTATCTACCTTATGGTCTTGGATATCACATAGTCGAATTTAATAATTTTTGAAGGTCATTTGGGTATTTAATCGGAAATGTTTCTAAAACTGTGCAATCTGATGTGTTCGGACCTTGTAAGTTGCAATGCGTGGACTATATCATTTTGTATGAGGTTCTTTTGGAAACGTGTTCTGCATGAAATATATCTCTTCATGTATTCCCTACAACATATTCAAATTTCGTAAGTTTTGAAGTTCATTTGCCTATTTAACCAAAAATGTTTCAAAAACTGTGCAAGTGGGACTGTTAGAATAGTAGTACTGTGATGCATGGTCTATACCGAATTATATGGGGATCTTTTGGTGTAGTGTTCTTCATGAAATATCTGCCTTTATGTCTTGACTATCACATGTTCGAATTTCATAAGTTTTGAAGGTCATTTGGGTATTTAATTAAAATGTTTTCAAAAACTGTGCAAGCTGGATTGTGCGAATTTCAAAAGCTGTAATGCATGGACTATTCTGTTTTGTATGAAATTCTGGTGGTGTTGTGTTCTTCATGAGATAAATGCCTCTAGAGCTTGTCTATTATGTATTAAATTCTTAGAAATTATTAGAGCCAATCACTAAATTTTAAGAAGTGTAAATTAAAAGAACGCATTCCGTTTCTAAAATAATAGCAATAATCCATGAGTTTGCCCCATGAATCTTGCTGCACATGTGATGATATTTGGCATTACATATAAAATCAAAAGCTGAAATTGACCTTGTTGCCATCACATCATGTGCCATGTAGATATTGAGACACAAATGTGATTATGAATTATGATGAATGAGGATACCGTCGGAGGTGTGAGCCGACGATGCCCCGGGAGTGTCGGGATGCCCGGAGGTGAGTGCCGGATGCCCGGAGTGTGTGTGCCGGATGTCCTCGGGAGTTTCGAGATGCCCGGAATGTGGGGGTGTCGGAAGCCTCGGAGGTGTGTGCCGGGGGATACCTCGTGATGCCAGTTGGGGTACGAGATGCCCGGAGGTGTGTGCCGGATGCCCGGAGGTGTGTGCCGGAGGTTCCTCTCGATGCCAGGTTGGGTGCGAGCGATAAAATGTGGATGCAATTACTTGTCCCGGGAAAGAAAAATGTGGTGACCCAAATTGAAAAATAAAAAAGTTGAAATTGAATCATGCATGGTATGGTGACATGTATGCATGGCTGTATGATATAATATGTATACGTGCATGGTGGTATGTGCACATAAGGCAAGGATATGCATGAATGCTTGATGATGAGTGCATGGTTGTATATGCACCTATGGCATGATGGTATATGCATGAATGCTTGATGATGAGTGCATGATGGTGTGTGCACATATGGTATGATGACATATGCACGGCTGCAAGGTAAGTTATGCTTGGATACATGAATGATATGTACTCTACTATGATGTCATGATTGTTCTGTTTGATGCATTGAGTAGTTTAATGGATCTTTTACCTGCTGAGTGGTTGTACTCACCCCTTTGGGGACCAACATTTTAGATTAGAAAGATGCCTCTCCCTCCGGTCACGCGGGGTACCTTTTACGGCCTTCCATCTGACACGGAGGTCGAGTGTATGGAGCTTGATAGTGTCACCATCCCTGGTTTGACGTTCATACGGGTTCGTGTGCTGGTGATGTATGATGTGGGCCTGGCTGGGGGCCCGGTCATCCAGGAGTTCTTGTCTATCCACGTCCACCGTGACGGAGTGATGCGGGGGATGTTGCCGCCGCCACCGCCCGATGCACCAGGATGGGTGTGATGGCCCGAGTGAGGAGTGGGAGCTGACGTTTTTTGGGGATAGCCGACACTTGTAGATGGAGGGTTATACATGATCGATGTAGGGGGTCGAGATCTCTCTTTTGAGCCGTAGCCATGTTTAGCTAAAAGTCTTGGCTTTTTGGTTGTACCGACCCAAGATGTCCATCTTAAAAATGTAAATAAAAGTGGCTCGGCTTATGTTTTCCTTCGATGTGTAGTTGGTGTGCATAGTACCATCATTAAGAGAGTAGAGGGATGGTGAGACTCGTCTTTAATTTCGCTATGAGCTGCGCTAAAGTCTTTTCAAAAAAAAAAAATGCCTATGGACCTCGGTCCTTCTTTAAACCCCTTTATATCAAAGATATGTAACTGGTATTCATTAGGTGGAGCGATAGGTATCTGTGACAACCTTAGCTGTTTGGGGGTGCCACAATGGTTGGTGTCAGAGCAATGGTTATGGATTGGAGTGATAAGGAGCCTCATTTGGAAATTGAGGAACATGATGACAATGCACACTATAGGATATTAACTGGAATAGTTGGGTAACTTTGAATAACGGGTGATGGGTATTCACTCGTAGATCCCCAGTGGTTATTATGAATTGCTTTTAGGTACCAGTAACATGGTTATGTTACTTATTTTTCTTTAGTTGCTGTTGTTTTTAAAGAAGACATTGAGTCACAGATATTTCCTGAGGCAAATGCTTGGAAACTGCAGGAAAATCATGGTACGATATAGAAGTCATCATCCATTGAGGGCTGAAGCCTCTGTAGCAAGGGCCGAACCCCGGATGGAAGATATCCTGCAAGCATTGGCCAATATAGGAAATCTGATGGAAAGACAAGCGCAGCAACAGCCCGGAGCAGAACGCCGTACTCAAGGACTGGTGGAGCAATGTTTGAAGTTGAAACCACCTAAGTTCAGTGGAATGGGAAGTCCTGAGGAGGCGGAGCATTGGATTGATGGGATGGAACAAATTTTCTGGTTGTTAGACTGCAATGATGCTGAGAAAATAACTTTGGCAGAGTACCAGCTGGAGGGAAATGCAAAGTTTTGGTGGAGAGCTTCGAGGGACACAATCTTTCCACCAGGTACTGATGTTAATTGGGACGAGTTTGTCAGAGCTTTCAATAGAAAGCATTTTTCTGACTGTGCTAGGGACAAGAAAATTTCAGAATTTGTTCAGTTAGAACAAAAGGAGCTAACAATGGATCAATATGAGGCAAGATTTTCTAAACTGTCTAGATATGCTCCTAGACTAATTGAGGATCAAGAAGAGAAAGCTAAGAGGTTTCTGAAAGGGTTGAGAACCGCTATCAAGAAACAACTGGTGCCTTTGAATATAAGGGATTATCATGAGATTTATGAAAGGGCACAGTTAGTGGAGCAAGAGCTGGTGAGAGAGCGATCAGAGTTTAAGAGACAGTTGAACTTTAGTGATGTGAGAAGGGGTAAGAGACCCTATCCTGGTCAAGGTCAGACTAGGAATGCGAAGAAAAAGAGCAATTTTGGAAATTTTGGGAGAGCTAAAGATGGCCTGAATATAGGGAAAGCACCCTATCAGCCTGATGTTTGTCAAAGGTGTGATGGGAGGCATGGCCCAGGACCTTGCAATGGACGACTGAGATGTTATGGTTGTGGACAAGTGGGTCACCTTAGGAGGAATTGCCCACAAGAAAGGTCGCAAATGAGTGTTGGCTCGGTGAGACAGGGACAATAGAGTGCTGTTAGACCAAACCTACCAAGGAATCCTCAGAGGCCACCAGCACAAGGAAGGGTGTATGCGATCACCCAAGAGGAAGCGGAAGCTTCCAAAAATGTTATCTTAGGTACGATCTTTATAAATGATAAAAAGGCATATGCATTGTTTGATACGGGTGCTACGCATTCATTTGTGTCTAAAAGATATAAACAGTTGAGTAAAATAGAAACTACGTCTCTTGAGACGCCTCTTTGTGTTTCTACGCCTTTAAAGAATATGGTATTGTCTACGTTGGTGTGTGGAAATTGTAAGATAACAATGGAAGGAAAGGATATGGAAATAGACTTGGTCGTAATGGCTATGTATGATTTTGATGTTATCATAGGAATGGATTGGCTTCATAAGTATCGGGCCAAAATTTATTGTTATAGAAAAGTGATCCAATTTATTTTACCCGATCAATCTAGTTGTGAATTTTTGGGAGGTCAGACCAACCTATCTATAGCACTTATTTCAGCAATAGAGGCCCGTGCGTTACTTGACAAAGGATGTCAAGGGTACCTGGCCATGGTTAAAGATTATACTAAGGAAGAGCCTAAGCTTGATGAAATTCGAGTGGTTAATGAATTTCAAGATGTATTTCTTGAGGAGTTGCCTGGATTACCGCCGGAACGAGAAATTGAGTTAATGCCTGGAACAGGACCAATATCGAAAGCTCCGTATAGGATGGCCTTAATGGAATTGAAGGTGTTGAAAGTGCAACTACAGGAGTTGCTTGATAAAGGATTCATTAGGCCAAGTGCTTCACCTTGGGGTGCACCAGTTTTGTTTGTGAAAAAGAAAGATGGGTCGATGCGCTTGTGCATTGACTATAGGCAACTGAATCAAGTGACCATTAAAAATAAATATCCTTTGCCTAGAATTGATGACCTATTTGACCAACTCCAGGGAAGTTCGGTCTTCTCTAAGATTGACTTAAGGTCGGGATACCATAAGTTAAGAATTAAGAAAGAAGACATTCCTAAGACTGCGTTTAGGACTCGTTATGGACACTACGAGTTCCTTGTCATGCCATTTGGATTGACAAATGCACCGGCTGCATTTATGGATCTAATGAATAGGGTATTTAAGCCTTATTTAGACCAGTTTGTGATTGTTTTTATTGATGATATCCTGATATATTCGAGAGGACCTAAAGAGCATGAACAACACTTGAGGATAGTTTTGCAAACTCTGAGAGATCATAAGCTGTATGCCAAATTGAGCAAGTGTGAATTCTGGATGGACCTATGGCATCCTGGATTTTCTTGCCAATCGTTAGGGGTACTCTAATTCATGTCTTGCATTAAGACTTTGGCCAAGCTTTTGGTGAATAATTATTTGATAGAAAAATTCTATTTTTGGCCATGTGAATTATGGATTGAAACTTATTAAATTAGGTCACAAAGTTTTGTGAATTATAAATTTCAATTAGGTGATTATAAAATTTAGGTTTAAGGAGGATTATTAAGATGAGGTGTGGACCAAAATTCTAGCTCAAGACCAACCCACAAGAAGCCCCACCCTTCGGCCATTTGGGCCTAGCCCACGAAGCCCAAGGAAAGGAAGCAGCCGTCGGCCCATGGCTGGCCTCAAGCCCGGCCGGATGGAACCCCATTGGGCCGTCGACCAAGGAGGAACCGGCCCATGAGAGGCCCACTCTTTTTGCATGAAGATTTTGCCAAGTGTTTCCCCCTTAGTCCAAGTGTCCTTCATGCAAAATCAATGATTGTTCATCATTGAGGAGAGGAAAATTTGAGAGAACCGGTTGATGATGAAGGGGAAGCGTCGTCGGAGAGAGAGAGAGTGAGAGAGAGAGCTACCAAGGGGAAGAGAGAAATTGAGAGAAAGGGAGAGTGAGCGTGCGGAAGAAGAAGGTAGCCGACCGTCCGTCGTCGCAGTGTCCAGTCGCCGTGTGCTTGCTGTTTGCTCGGTTTAGAGGCAAGTTGGGATCCTTAATCTGCTCTTGCATGTTGTGCCTAGTATGTGTGCTTGAATGGTGATAGATTTCGGATGTTTAGGGTGTTAAAAGTTGAAGTTTTAAGAGGGATGTTTGAGACTAGTAAACTGTTCTTGAGAAAACAGTTCGACCTTGGATGTTCTATTGGCTTGCATGTGTTGGTTGAGTTGGATTTTGTCCGTGACTTCTAAATGAAAGTTGTTAAGGACTTCTTGAAATATAACATACTCAAATTTGGGACAAAACGAACAAATATAAGTGGGTGAAATCTGTATTTTTCGGGGAGACTGAATCTGGAGATTTCGGTAACTACCTTTGATGAATGCATGGTCTGTAAGCCTATCTTTTTGTTGAAATTTCACTTCTATTTCTTAACTAAAGATGTAAAGGACATCCTGAGGTTTAACATATCAAAAATATAGAGAAAAATAACAAGAATAGATAGGTGAAATTGTGGTTTTTCGGAAGTAGTCAGATCTGGAAACTTTGGTATTGAAACAGAAGTTTTAATCGTCTATATTTAATCATCTAGAACGAATCTGACTTTTATTCCTCCATCAAAAATCTACCTTAAGGTCTTGACTACCACATAGTCGGATTTCATGAATTTTGAAGATCATTAGTGTATTTAATTGGAAATATTTCTAAAACCGTGTAATCTGACGCGTTTGGACTTAGTCAGTTTCAATGCATGGATCATTTCATTTTGTATGAAGCTCTTTCAGCAAAGTGTTCTTCATGAAGTATCTTTATTTATGTCTTCCCTGCAACATATTCAAATTTCATAATTTTTGAAGTTCATTTGCCTATTTAACTGAAAATGTTTCGAAAACTGTGCAAGTTGAGTGGTCATGATAATGGTGCTGTGATGTTCGGTCTATACCGCATGATATGAGGGTCTTTTGGTGCAGTGTCCTTGACGAAATGTCTGCCTTTATGTCTTGACTATCACATGTTCGAATTTCATAATTTTTAAAGGTCATTTGTGTATTTAATGGAAATATTTTCTAAAACTGTGCAAGCTGGATTGAGCGAATTTCAAATGCTGTAATTTGTGACTATTCTGTTTCGGATGAGCCCCATGAATTATATTGATTTAAGTGATTAAATCTTGCTACACATGTGATGATATTTGGCATTGCATATGAATGAGGAAACTGTTGAAGGTGAGCCGATAATGCCCTGGGAGTGTCAGGATGCCTGGGATGGGGGGTGCCGGATGCGCGGTTGTATTGTGATACATGCCCGGATGTCCTCGGGAGTTTCGAGATGCCCGAAATGGTTGGGTGCCGGAAGCCTCGGAGATTTGTGCCTGGGGGGATGCCTCGTGATGCCAGTTGGGATACGAGATGCCCGGAATGTGGGGGTGCCGGATGCCTGGTGGTGTGTGCCGGAGGTTTTCTCGCGATGCCAGGTTGGGGTGCGAGTGATAAAATGTGGGATGCAATTACTGATCCCGGGAAAGAAAGATGTGGTGATCAAATTGAAAGATAAAAAGTGGAAATTGAATCATGCATGGTATAGTGACATGTATGCATGGCCGTATGATATGATGTGTATAAGTGCATGGTTGTATATGCACCTATGGCATGATGGTATGTGTACATGAGGCATGGTATGTGTGTGGATGCTTGATGATGAGTACATGGTTGTATATGCACCTATGGCATGATGGTATATGCGTGGATGCTTGATGATGAGTGCATGATGATGTATGCACATATGGTATGATGACATATGCATGGCTGCAAGGTAAGTTATGCCTGAATGCATGAAAGATATGTACTCTGCTATGATGTTGTGATTGTATTGTGTGATGCATTAAGTAATTAATGGATCTTTTACCTGCTGAGTGGCTGTACTCACCCCTTCGGGGACCAACATTTCAGATTAGGAAGATGCCGCTCTCTCCGGTCACGTGGGGTACCTTTTATGGCCTCCCATCTGACGTGGAGGTAGAGTGTTCGGAGATTGATTGCGTTACCATCCCTGGTCTGACGTTTGTACGAGTTCGCATGCTGGTCATGTATGATGTGGGCCTGGCTGGGGGCCCGGTCATCCAAGAGTTTTTGTCGGTCCACGTCCGCCGAGATGGAGTGATTTGGGGGATGTTACCGCCGCCACCGCCCAACGCGCCAGGATGGGTGTGATGGCCGCGTGAGGAGTAGAGAGCTGACGTTTCTTTTTGAGAGTAGCCGACGCTGGTAGATGGAGGATGACACGTGATCGATATAGGGGTCGAGATATCTTTTGGGTTGTGGCCAAGTGTAGTTAAAATTCTTGGCTTTTCTTTTTGGTTGTACTGACTTGAGAAATCCATCATGAAAATATATAAATAAAAGTGGCTCGGCTCATCTTTTCATATGATGTGTAGTTGGTGTGCATTGCATTATGGTTATTGGAGGGAGAGATGGTGAGACTCAATTATGCTTCTGCTAATAAGTTGCGCTGGGACTGTTTTCAAAAAAAAAAAATGCCTAAGGACCTTGGTCCTCCTTTAAACCCCCTTTTTTTTTTATTATAAAAGACAAGAAACGGATATCTTAGTGAGGGAAAAGCGATTGGCAGGCTGTGGCGACCTCAGGTGTTCAGGGGTGCCACAGGACCAGATAATATTTTTGGGGCACGTGGTATCAGGAGGAGGAATTGTAGTGGACCCGGCGAAAGTTGAAATGGTAATAAATTGGCCGAGACCGACAACACCTACTGAAATACGGAGTTTCTTAGGACTGGCTGGTTATTGTAGAAGGTTTATTGAAGGGTTTTCACGATTGGCAGGTCCTTTAACAAAATTGACTCGAAAGAACGCGAAGTTTGAATGGAATGGGGAATGCGAAAGGAGTTTCCAGGAGCTTAAAAGAAAATTGACCTTGGCTCCAATCCTAACTATACCAACTGGATCTAATGGTTTTACGGTGTATAGTGATGCATCTCGCAAAGGATTGGGATGTGTTTTAATGCAGCATGGCAAGGTCGTAGCCTATGCATCTAGACAATTGAAACCCCATGAACTAAACTACCCAACGCATGATTTAGAATTAGCAGCTATGGTGTTCGCTTTGAAGATATGGAGGCATTATTTATATGGGGAAAAGTTTGAGATTTATACGGATCATAAGAGCTTGAAATATCTGTTCTCACAAAAGGAGTTGAACATGAGACAAAGGAGGTGGATGGAGTTGTTAAAGGATTACGATTGTGAGATACGATACCATCCAGGGAAGGCGAATAAGGTAGCGGATGCTCTTAGTCGTAAGTCAGCTATGGAGATGGCCAGTTTGAGAATGACGGAATGGAGCTTGTTAAAGTCCGTAGCGGACTCAGAGTTTAAATTAAAAGTGGATTGTCTTATCGGTATGCTTAGTGCATTAAGGATTGAACTTGAAATTATTCAGAAAGTTAAGATCTTACAAGAGTCTGACCCGGAAATTATGAAAGTGAAAGATGTAGTGTCTTTAGGAAAAAGATCAGAATTTCAAGTCTCTGAAGATGGAGTGGTAAGATGCCAGGGACGACTTTGTGTTCCCGACAACGAAGAAGTAAAGAAGGAAATTCTGTCGGAGGCATATAGGAGTAATTACAGTGTTCATCCAGGTAGTACAAAGATGTACAGGAATTTGCGTCAGCAATTTTGGTGGAATGGTATGAAAGCAGATACGGCTAAGCACGTTTCTCAATGTTTGACGTGCCAACAAGTAAAAGTGGAACATCGCAAACCTGCAGGACTCTTGAGACCGTTAGACATACCAGAATGGAAATGGGAGCATATAACAATGGACTTTGTACAAGGATTGCCAAGGACATCAAGTGGTCATGACTCTATTTGGGTAATAGTGGACCGTTTGACTAATTCTGCTCATTACCTAGTAGTTCGCATAGACTACCCAATGGACAAATATGCGGATATATATGTAAGTCAAGTAGTACGCTTACATGGTGTTCCAGTAACTATTACCTCAGACTGGGACTCGAGATTTACTTCGAACTTTTGGCGGAGTCTTCAAATTGCCTTAGGAACTAAACTTCAGTTTAGTACTGCTTTTCATCCTCAAACAGATGGACAAACAGAAAGAGTAATCCAGACATTAGAGGATATGTTAAGGGCTTGTGTGATTGACTTTAAAGGGAATTGGGATGAAAGATTGCATTTGGTGGAGTTTGCTTATAATAATAGTTTTCAGAAAAGTATAGGCATGGCTCCCTATGAGGCATTATATGGAAGGAGATGTAGGACTCCTGTCTGTTGGAATGAAGTAGGTGAAAAGAAATTGACAGGACCTGAATTGGTACAAGTTACCACTGAAGCTGTCGAAACTATCAGGAAAAGACTTAAAACAGCTCAGAGTAGACAAAAAGACTACGCAGATAGGCGTAGAAGGCCTTTGGAGTTTAATGTGGGAGATCATGTATTCCTTAAAGTATCTCAAATGAAAGGAATATCTCAATTTGGAATGAAGGGTAAGTTAAGCCCTAGATTTGTTGGACCTTTTGAGATACTTGAAAGAATAGGAGATGTAGCTTATCGTTTGGCGCTGCCTCCTAAATTGGGAAATTTACATGATGTGTTTCATGTGTCGATGCTGAGAAAGTACCAGCCGGATCCTGGTCACATACTCGATCATGAAGCCATCGAAGTGGATGAGAAAGTGAGGTACATCGAAGAGCCTGTGCAAGTACTGGATCGAAAGGAGCAAGTTCTTAGGACCAAGAAAATCTTGTTAGTAAAGATACTGTGGCGACATCACGATATGGAGGAAGCCACATGGGAGAGTGAAGATCAGATGAAGGAAAAGTACCTCTACTTGTTTCAAGAGGCATGAGTGAGGTCTAATTTCGAGGACGAAATTCTCTAAGGAGGGGAGAATTGTGGCATCCTAGAATTTCTTGTCAATCCTTAGAGGTGCTTTAATTCATGTTTTGCATTGAGATTTTGGCCAAGCTCTTGATGGGTAATTACTTGATCGGTACTAGGAACAAGGGTTTTAACCGTCCATATTTAATTACCTAGGACGAATCTGACTTTGATGTCCTCATGAAGTATCTACCTTATGGTCTTGGCTATCACATAGTCGAATTTCATAATTTTTGAAGGTCATTTGGGTATTTAATCGGAAATGTTTCTAAAACTGTGCAATCTGATGTGTTCGGACCTTGTAAGTTGCAATGCGTGGACTATATCATTTTTTATGAGGTTCTTTTGGAAACGTGTTCTGCATGAAATATCTCTTTTCATGTCTTCCCTACAACATATTCAAATTTCGTAATTTTTGAAGTTCATTTGCCTATTTAACCAAAAATGTTTCAAAAACTGTGCAAGTTGGACTGTTAGAATAGTAGTACTATGATGCATGGTCTATACCGAATTATATGGGGATCTTTTGGTGTAGTGTTCTTCATGGAATATCTGCCTTTATGTCTTGACTATCACATGTTCGAATTTCATAAGTTTTGAAGGTCATTTGGGTATTTAATTAAAATTTTTTCTAAAACTGTGCAAGCTGGATTGTGCGAATTTCAAAAGCTGTAATGCATGGACTATTCTGTTTTGTATGAAATTCTAGTGGTGTTGTGTTCTTCATGAGATAAATGCCTCTAGAGCTTGTCTATTATGTATTAAATTCTTATAAATTATTAGAGCCAATCACTAAATTTTAAGAAGTGTAAATTAAAAGAACGCATTCCGTTTCTAAAATAATAGCAATAATCCATGAGTTTGCCCCATGAATTATATTGTTTTTAAGTGATTGAATCTTGCTGCACATGTGATGATATTTGGCTTTACATATAAAATCAAAAGCTGAAATTGACCTTGTTGCCATCACATCATGTGCCATGTAGATATTGAGACACAAATGTGAATATGAATTATGATGAATGAGGATACCGTCGGAGGTGTGAGCCGACGATGCCCCGAGAGTGTCGGGATGCCCGGAGGTGAGTGCCGGATGCCTGGAGTGTGTGTGCCGGATGTCCTCGGGAGTTTCGAGATGCCCGGAATGTGGGGGTGCCGGAAGCCTTGAAGGTGTGTGCCGGGGGATACCTCGTGATGCCAGTTGGGGTACGAGATGCCCGGAGGTGTGTGCCGGAGGTTCCTCGCGATACCGGTTGGGTGTGAGCGATAAAATGTGGGATGCAATTACTTGTCCCGGGAAAGAAAAATGTGGTGACCCAAATTGAAAGATAAAAAAGTTGAAATTGAATCATGCATGGTATGGTGACATGTATGCATGGCTGTATGATATAATATGTATAAGTGCATGGTGATATGTGCACATAAGGCAAGGATATGCATGAATGCTTGATGATGAGTGCATGGTTGTATATGCACCTATGGCATGATGGTATATGCATGAATGCTTGATGATGAGTGCATGATGGTGTGTGCACATATGGTATGATGACATATGCACGGCTGCAAGGTAAGTTATGCTTGGATGTATGAATGATATGTACTCTACTATGATGTCATGATTGTTCTGTTTGATGCATTGAGTAGTTTAATGGATCTTTTACCTGCTAAGTGGTTGTACTCACCCCTTTGGGGACCAACATTTCAGATTAGAAAGATGCCTCTCCCTCCGGTCACGCGGGGTACCTTTTACGGCCTTCCATCTGACACGGAGGTCGAGTGTATGGAGCTTGATAGTGTCACCATCCCTGGTTTGACGTTCATACGGTTTCGTGTGTTGGTGATGTATGATGTAGGCCTGGCTGGGGGCCCGGTCATCCAGGAGTTCTTGTCTATCCACGTCCACCGTGACGGAGTGATGCGGGGGATGTTGCCGCCGCCACCGCCCGATGCACTAGGATGAGTGTTATGGCCCGCGTGAGGAGTGGGAGCTGACGTTTTTTGGGGATAGCCAACACTTGTAGATGGAGGGTTATACATGATCGATGTAGGGGGTCGAGATCTCTCTTTTGAGCCGTAGTCAAGTTTAGCTAAAAGTCTTGGGTTTTTGGTTGTACCGACCCAAGATGTCTATGTTAAAAATGTAAATAAAAGTGGCTCGGCTTGTGTTTTCCTTCGATGTGTAGTTGGTGTGCATTGTACCATCATTAAGAGAGTAGAGGGATGGTGAGACTCGTCTTTAATTTCGCTATGAGCTGCGCTAAACTCTTTTAAAAAAAAAATGCCTATGGACCTCGGTCCTTCTTTAAACCCCTTTATATCAAAGATATGTAACTGGTATTCATTAGGTGGAGCGATAGGTATCTGTGGCGACCTTAGCTGTTTGGGGGTGCCACAGATAGTCTACATTAGGTTCAGTCTGAGCACTGGCCTCAACGAATTGAATTCGTGGAGAATTGTGAGATGAGGGAACATCAACTTGATCGAGGGCAATTTGTCTTGCACCCTGACTCGGAGTAGACTCTTCAACCTTAACTTCAGGAAACTTAGAACCAAAAACATCTTCGGGGTTTGCAAGAGATCTACTGATGCCATCACTCGCAATATGTGGAGAAGACGTCCCAGTTTCCTCATGAGTCCGCCCTGTTTCTATGCCTACATGTGGAGAAGAAACTCCTTCTTCTTGTGCCTTTTCGATTCCAGAATGAGAGTGATGTTCTTTCTCAATTCATACTCTTGCAGGGTCATCCCTGGTTGCTTTAGAGTCCTTCGATAATGTTATTGCAACAGTGTCTCCATCGGAGTCATCCTCAGCCTTCTCTTCTTCTTCTTCTTCTTCTTCTTCTTCTTCTTCTTCTTCTTCTTCTTCTTCTTCTTCTTCTTCTTCATCTTCAGCTCTTGCTTCTTCTGCTTCTTCTTCTTCTTCTTCTTCTTCTTCTTGCTCTTCTTCTTCTTCTTCTTCTTCTTCTTCTTCTTCTTCTTCTTCTTCTTCTTCTCTGTCTCTTCCTTCTCTTTCCTTTGATTTCTCAAAACCACCTTGAAGATTCCTTAGGGCAATGGCAGAAATGGTGAGATCATCTTCATCTTCTTAATTCTACAGGATAAGTGATCTCATTTTCTTTGCAATTTCTTGCACCACTTCCTTGCCTTTGCGCTTTCTTGCAACAGCAGGATCTTCCATGGTTTTGCTCAAGGATTCCTTCTTCAAAAGCTCAATGGCCTTAGTCATATCCATCAGCCTCATTTTCGAGATCATCTTCATTCCTATTACCATAGGAGCAATAATTCTGGAACAAAGAGAAGCGGGAAAGTAGATCTGAAAATGGTGGAATAGCTTTGTAACCAAGGCAGAGTAGGGCAACTGGCCTATGTCATTCATAATAGTATGAGGAAGTAAAAAATGCATCCCATTGTAGATTGCCCACACGATTCTTGCCTCAAATTTGGAAACATCTGTTTTAGAGGCTGTCTTGGGTCTGATGCAATTGATGACAATTTTGTGCAGCAAAATATTGGAGGCTGGCAATCGAGAGTAAGTGATACCTCCACTTGGTAGTCTGTCTTTTACCAGGATTCAAATGGCTTAACCAATGGAGATGTTGATTGGTTGAAAACCACATCTTTCCACTCCTAGAATGTCAGCCAGGATGTCAACATCTACAACAAAAGCTTTATCACAAATAGTAAACTGAATGCGATTCTGGTCAAGGAAAGACAGATTCGAGTAGAAGTATGCCATCAATTCTGGATAAGCCATAGCTGTCTTAGCAGAGAGGTCAACTTTTCCCTCAAGTTAACCTTAATCGAGTCCAAAAAGTCAAAATCAACTATTCGAGGGTTCATCACCCCTCTGTTCAATATCTGGGCATTTTATGCTCCTTAGAACAAAACAATTTCGTTCTCTCACCAGGCACATCAGCAGCCACACCCATCTTGGGTTGAAAATTCGAGAACATCTGCTCATCATCATCCTTGCTTTCAGGCTGATTCTTAGAACTAAATCTAGGATCAGAAGAAAAATGTAGAAAAGCTTTTTTTGCCAAACCCTTTGGTGCCACTCCTATGCTTTCCATGGTTCTTAAGAAAATAATTTCGTTCCCATGTCCATGGCTTTTCAGAAAACTAGTAATAAAGGTCATTGGAGTACCACCTTGTTTCAAATAACCATAATATTTGTATAGAACCTGGGGTGTCAAGGTTCGGAGAGGAACTGCATCATGGTCAATTTCTTCCTCCAAAGGTTGGCACGGAGGGTTCTGTAGAGAGTTGTGCGTAGAGTCTTCACCAATGAGATCAAAATGCGTTGGTCCTTCTGGCATGCTCCGAGGACCTTGACTAGCAATCCGAGAAGATTTCCTTTGGCGCAACATAGATGCAGACTTGGAGGATTTCGAAGACATGTTTGAGTGAAATAGGTGGAAACTGCAAAAGGGTTTTGAGAGTAAAAACGAGCATGAGAGAGAATCGGTATTCTAGGGTTTTGAAAAGATGTGCTCGAAAGAAATACTGGAAAGTATTTAAAGAAAGTAAAATGTCACAACGAAATGGGGTATACGAAGCGTCATAAGGAAAAATGCCTTTTTAAAACAAATTTTTAAAAGGTAACTGCTATAATTCAAAATCCAAAAATTACTAACAAAATAGTAATTTCTAAAAATAAAATAGGTAAGCAACGGTTAAGTTAATCATACCTTTTCATTCCAAAAATTAAAATACTTGGATTCGAGAGATTCTTAACTGAAGTAGCTTCTTGAAGTTCTAAGTCTGACAAACATCAAAGTTTAATCGATAGGAGAGATAATATTCAGCTTGCTACGAATAGACTCAGATAAGTTTTTCTCCAACGGTTTTGTGAAGATGGTTACCAGCTAATTCTTTGAATCAATAAATTGAACCATAATCTTGCCATTTTGGACACGATTTCTTATAAAATGATGTCGAATCTCTATATGCTTCGCCCTTGAATGAAGAATGGGGTTTTTGGTGAGTTTAATAGCACTTGTGTTGTCGCATCTTATCTCTGTGCAGGATTCTTCTATTTCAAAGTCTCTTAGTTGTTGTCTTATCCAAAGAATTTGAGGACAACAACTTTCAAAAGCAACATATTCTGCTTCTGCTGTTGACAAAGCCACTGTACTTTGCTTTCTTGAGAACCAAGACACCAGCATTTGTCCCAACAGTTGACAAGTGCCAGATGTGCTCTTCCTATCGACTCTACAACCGGCTAGATCAGCATCTGAATAACCAAATAGAGTAAAGTCTCATTCTTTTGGATACCATAGACCCAGCTTTGGGGAAGTCGCAACATATTTTATGATGCATTTAACAGCACCGAGATGAGATTCCTTTGGATCAGACTGAATTCTAGCACAGATGCACACATCGAATAAAATATCAGGTCTAGAGATAGTGAGGTAAAGAAGAGAACCGACCATGCTTTTGTATAGTTTCTGGTTTACTTTCTTCCCTCCTTCATCCTTGTCCAGTTTTGATGAACTCGACGTAGGAGTTTCTATCCTCTTGCAATTCTCCAATCCAAATTTCTTGATGAGATCTTTGGCATATTTCTCCTGGTAAATGAATATACCTTTCTTTGATTGTCTTACTTGTAATCCTAGAAAGAAGGTTAATTCACCCATCATGCTCATTTCGAATTCATCCTGCATAGATCTTGAAAATTTCTTGTATAGACTTTCATTAAGAGAACTAAAGATCATATCATCTACATAAATTTGTACAAGTAGAAAATCTTTTCCTTCCTTTTTATAAACAGAGTAGTGTCAACCTTTTATTTTTCAAAACCATTTTGAGTTAGAAACTTGCTCAACTTTTCATACTAGGCTCGTGGAGCCTACTTCAAACCATACAATGCCTTTTTTAGTCTGTGGACTGAGTTTGGTCTTCTTGGATCTTCAAATCCTGGTGGTTGTTCCACATAGACTTCTTCTTGAATAAATCCATTGAGGAATGCACTTTTGACGTCCATCTGGAATAACCTGAAATTTTGGAAACAAGTAAAAGCAAGCAATAATCTAATTGCTTCTAATCTTGCTATAGGTGCATAGGTCTTGTCATAGTCAATCCCTTCTTCCTGTGTGTATCATTTCGCCACGAGTCTTTCTTTATTTCTGACCACTTTTCCTTTCCCATCCATCTTGTTTCTGAAAACCCACTCCGTTCCAATAATAGATTTGCCTTTAGGTTTTGGAATCAGCTCCCATACATCATTGATGCTGCATTGTTTGAGTTCTTCTTGCATAGCTTCTATCCAGCTTTCATCACACAATGCTTCTTCTTTCTTTTGGTTCTATCTTAGAAACAAGTGCTAAAGCACTAGAGTTGATTTGGATTTGGTGCGAACTCCTTCATCAATGTTGCCAATGATGAGTTCTTTGGGATGACTTGACTTGTGCTTCTAGTTGCTATTTGGTCTGAGAGTTTGTTGATCCTTTGCTTCGTTTGATTCTTCTCGTTATGCTTGTTGATGTTTTCTAGAAGTCTAAACCACTTAGGGGGAAACTGACTTTGTTAAGCCTGGAACTGGTTCAGACTCTTTAAGTTGAATCTGATCCGGTTGACTCTACACATAATCCTGGAACTTGACATTCATAGATTCTTCTATAGATTGAGTCTTCTTGTTAAAGATCCTGTAAGCTTTACTTGAAGTTGAATAGCTAAGGAAGATTCATTTGTCTAATTTTTCCTCGAACTTTCAAGATTGTTCATTCGCATTCTTCAAAATAAAACATTTACAGCCAAAGACATGAAAGTAGGAAACATTCGGCTTCTTTCCTTTATATACTTCATAAAGGAGTTTTCTCTGGGATAGGTATCAAGAATACTCTGTTCATAATATAACAGGCAGTAGAAGCTGCTTCTACCTAAAATCGAGAGGAAATTTTGCTCTCTATTAAGAGAGTTCTGGCCATCTCCTGTAAAGATCTATTTTTCATTTCCATAACCCCACTTTGTTTTGGAGTGTATGTAGAAGAAAAAACATGCTAAAAACCATATTCATTATAGAACTTCATAAAGTCCTGATTTTCAAATTCACCTCCATGGTCAGTTCGTATGCTAGAAATAACATAACCTTTTCATTCTGAACCTTCTTGGCAAACTTTGAGAAATAAGAGAAGGTTTTAGACTTACTTGCTAGAAAGTATACCCAAGTGAAACGAGAGTAATCATCCACGATTACTAGGCAATATTTATTTCCACTAATACTCTGATTTTTGGTTGGTCCAAAAAGATCCATATGGAATAGCTGCAAAACTCGATTGGTAGAAATTTGATTTATAGGTTTAAAGGAACTTATGACCTGTTTTTCCAAGACACAAGGAGTGCATAATTCAGACTTCTGATAAGCTAGATTAGGAAGTCCTCGAACCAGCTTCTTAAAAGAAACTTTAACAATTTGCTTCATATTAACATGACTAAGCTTCCGATGCCAGAGACTTACTTCGTCTTGAATAGAAATAAGACACTGAGAACTTTCTAGGTTTACATCCATAAGGTATATATTATCATGCCTTCGCCTAGTAAAAGATTGAGAGAAGTCTTGACTTGTTCCTGAACAAATGCCTTCTTGGAAGTTTATTCTGAAACTAGTGTCGCAAAGCTGACTTATGCTCAGTAGATTGTAGTTCAAACCTTCCACCAAGGAAACATTGTTGATAGTCAGACTTCCAATCTTCACAGTTCCACATTATACAATTTTTCCTTTACTTGTTTCCTCTGAAAGAAACTTTTTCTCCATTCAGTCTAACAAGCTTTATGAAGCAACTTGAGTCACCTGTCATATGCCTCAAACAGCCACTATCCAAATATCATTTGATCTTTTTTTTAATAGCGACCTGTGATCAAAAGAAAAGCTCAAACTTTATTTGGTACCCAGATTTTCTTGGATCCAAGAGAGTTAGTATTAAAGACAGTCTTTGCCCAATCCTTCTTAACTGGTCTCCAAACCTTGGGACATTCTTTCTCGAAATGTTCTGAACTGTTACACTTCGAATATCTGAGTGCACTTCGGCCAACAGGTTTTACAAAAACTTTTTGAAAGTGATTTTTGTAAAATCCCTTTGCAGGTCTTTGTTTAATTCTCTCTTTTACTTTGAGAAAATCAATTAATGGAACAGTTTCTGAAGTCATACCCAAACTAGATTTGTTAAAATAGGGTGTTTGGGCTGAAAGGATTTTCTCTAGTTTTTCGGATCCTTTTGAAAATATTTTTGTAATATTTGAAATATCTCTTTTCAAAATAGCATTTTCCATTGAAAGAGAGTCGGAATTTTCTTTCAAATTATCAAAATTTGTATTCAGACTTTCAAATTTTTCTTTCCAAGAAACTTCCTGTTGCCTGAGCTTAGAATTCTCCCTTTTTAGTTCGAAAATCCTTTTAAGAGATGATTTAAGACCGAGGCAAATTTCATTTATATACTTAGAGACTTCAACAGAAATTTTTGAGTTACTAACCTTAATTTCTTTGTTTGAGTCTGAATCAGTGTCTGTTTCTGATTCTAAGTATGATTCTGAATGAGCCATCAGACATATGTTGGCATATTCTTCTTCACTTTCCTCACCCTCGATGTTACTCCAAGTTTCAGCTTTGAGAGCCTTTTTGTACTTCTAAGATTTTCCTTTCTTCTTCTTCTTCAATAGAGGACAGTTTGGTCCAATATGCCCTTTTTTCTTACACTCGAAGCATATAACATCCTTGCTAGTTTCATTGTCCTCCGTTGGTCTCTTTTGAAAATTTTGTGTGCTCTGCTTCTTCCAGTTGAATCTTCTTCCCTTTCTATTCAGCTTTTTGAATTTCTTAATCATAAGCATCAGCTCTTCATCATCCATGTCATCATCTGAATCTGTATCATCAGAATCAATGTTTGACTTTAAAGCAATCGATTTCTTACCTTTAGAATCTTCTTCATCATTTATCTGCTTCACTTCATATGATTGAAGTGTGCCTATCAGTTCATCAACTGATAGTGGCATGATCCTCTAAGTTTCTCTAATTGAAGTCTTCACATAATTCCAGTCTTTCGAAAGCCCACGCAACAGTTTGTTGACTTTCATTAGTCCAGAAATTGACTGACCTTGATAAGCCAGGCCATTTACAATCTCTATAAAGCGACTAAATATATCAATAATAGATTCTCCAGGCTTCATTCTGAAGGCTTCATACTGTCCAAGCAGAAGGTTTATTTTAGTTTCATTCACACGATCAGTCCCTTCGTAGGTAACATGTAATCTGTCCCAAACTTCTTTTGCTATTTCACAAGAAGAAATTCGGTTATACTTAGTGGGAGATAAGGCACAGTATAAAGAATAGATTGCTTTTGCGTTAAGAGCCTGTCTCTTGGTAATTTCGGCTTGTGTTGTTTCGTTAGCATCAATAACTTCTTTCCCTCTGTCAGAAGTTGATGTTGCTTTAGGGTTGATCCCTTTTTCAAGAACATCCCACTCTAAAGGATCTCTGGATCTGAGAAATGCCTTCATCTTGTTCTTCCACACATTGTACTCCTTTCCATTGAAGTAAGGGGGTCTGGTGTTGCTCTGACCTTCAACCAAACCTGGAGCTAAAATACTAGCCATAGAGGATCTTTAGCTTAGAAGTAAAACACTTCAATAAGTAAGCACACGAGCTCTGATACCAACTGAAAGGGCTAGTAAGAACACCTAGAATGGGGTGAATATGTTTGAAAACATATTTTGTAAAATGTAGTGAAAAACTTTACTTTTAACCTGAGTTTGGTTGACTACAGACTTTGCAGAAGGAATCAGACTATAATAGCTACTTCAAAATGCAGAAGTATATTGCAACAAATAAAGTAAAGTAGTTCGGGGAAGAGAAAAATTGACACGAGGTTTATAGTGGTTCGGCTTAGATTAAGCCTACGTCCACTCTCCCAAGCTGACAGCCTTCTGACTGGTTTCCACTATGAATCAAAAGAGAATTTACAATCTTGCGATCTCGACTTCTTAGTGAAGAGTCTCTACTGCTCTCACGAAGTCACAGTATAAGTCTCTCTCTCTTTTGAGTACAAAATTGATCACAATGTAAGGAATAACAAGTAAATGAGAAGCTTCAGACTTTGGAATTCTTCTTTCACGCACTCTATTGAACAATTGGAGAGTCTTCTTTAAATACTCCTTCGTGCCTTCTCGACCATTGGTACTTTCCAAAATAATTCTTCCAATCAACTTGTTGGACATAATCAATAAAGGAGATCTCGTGCTATTTGAAGATTGTGATGAAAGCTCGTCAATCCTGTTTGCCCATACGATAAGGATCTTGGTTTCCACAAGTAGATTATTTCCAAAATAACTTCCCTTTCGAAATGATTTGATGTATCTAAATTGATTCCAATAAAGATAACCAATCTCGTAGGTGATATTTCCAACCAGAAAGCCATATATATATATATATACACACACACACACACACACACACACACATATCATGTACGAACTGAACCTTTGAAGAAAGAAAGATAATACCGAGTCTGGTTAAGTCTTCATTCTTCACTTGCATTCAGTCTGGAGAGTGAGCAGACTTCTGATATAAGATAGAATTTGACACAGAAGTCTGGCAATCTTCATAATAGAACTTGGATAAGTTTTGTCAGCTTCAAAACAACATAGGAGTTTTCTCCAAAAATGTCATGCTAAAATCGAGTCCGATCGAAATTAACCGCGAAATTGAACTTGGTTTCGGGAATCGAAAATTCAAGCGTGTCACGATTTATTTTTGGGACCTCGTCTCATCTTTCAAGAAATTTTCTGCAAACCCAGAATTTTGGAGGAAAAATTTAATTTGGCAAAAGTTAAATCAAGAATTCGGATGGGCAAAATTGAGGGACTTTTGGCCTTCAAAATGAATTAGTTTGTGAAGAAAATTGTGGGAATTGGTATGGGCAACCTCCTCAACAATTTTGGCCATCAAATTGAAGTTGTTTGGTGAGAAATTGAAGAGGAAAATCAACATATTCGTATGGGCAGCAAGGGAGCCATTTTTGGCCTTTAATTTGGCTTGTTTATGAGAGGATTGCAAGGAAATTTAGCCATAGGTTCAAGCCTTGACAAAGGAGGGCAGAAGACTTTGGGGTTAGACCACTTGAGTGTGTAGATATTTTAAGTGGAAGGGGATTGGCTCAAGCATGGACTTCCTTGGCCTTTGTCCCCCCTTGTCCCTCTCGCTCTTCCCCCTTCTTCCCCTTGAGGCTCGATTAGGCCCTCCCCATTTGCTGTAAATCTTATGCTTCTTCTTCCTTCTTCTTCCTCTTCACTTCATCTGCTCCATTTCTATTTTCCTTGCTGCAACTCAGAGACAAACCAACACAACTAGCCCTTGCACTGTCCAAGCCATCCACCTCCTCACACCCTTGCGTTGTCCGAGCCGCCCGCGAGCCAGCTAGCTATCGCAACTAGCCTGTCCCCGAGCCTAGGTTAGCTCGCATCGCAGCCCCTACTCGACTGCTGTCCAGCCCAGTCGTGGCTTCCCTCCCGTCCGAACCCCAGCCCATCTCGCCTGCCCCGCTCTAGCCCCCCAAGTCGAGCCCGCTGATTCAACCCCTTCACATAACCAAACTCACAGCTCGAGCTGTGAGCTTACGAGGCCATTTTCAGTCTCTTCCGAGCCCCCTTTCGAGTCGTCGTAGGCCCGAGTCTTGGCCGCCATCGCACCATCGTCGCCGTGAACCTGTTAGCTCGCTAAACCGATGAGTTAACATCCTAACCTCTAACTAGGGGGCTAATTGCAGTTATGGGGGGATTAGTTAGGCTAATTAGGATTAGTAGATTTAGTTCATGTAACTAGATTGGTTAGGTTTAGTTAGTTAGTTCAATTAGTTAGTTAGGTGGTTAGCTAGCACACTTAGTTAGTGTAATTAGATTTAGGAAATTAGCCTAGCTAGGTTAGATTAATTAGTTCAATTAGGTTAGTTAGGTTAGGTTAGTTTAAATAATTTGCAATTTATTTAATTAAATGCAATTTATTTAATTAATTATTAATTAGCGTAAATTATACCAGGATAGTCGGTTATCAGAATTTTATGCTAATCGTCATGGTTGCATTGATTTGTGAAATTGATTGCTAATTTATGCAATTGGGTGGTTGGTGATGATTTTAATTATTATTTAAAAAATAAGAATTTTCGGTATTTAATTAGAAAAATACTGGGTATCGATTTTTGACGCCAAAAATATTTTAAGTATTGTATAAAATTGTGGAATTTTTAAAATGAGAGGATTTCACGCTTTATGGTTCAATTTGACTGTGTGACCATGCACAATTATTTTACCGGGTGTTTTTAATATGAAGAAAATAGGCCAAGTACATTATTTGAAATTGAGACATTTGAGTGCAAAGCACGATGTCCTTGGCCAAGATTGGATGTGCGTGTGATCGCTATCGGAAACGGTCATGATGCATTTACGCCGGACGATGCTTGATTAAGTTCAGATGTCCCACACCAACGAATGCTGGTCGTAGTGGAGGCTAGGCCGATGCTCCTTCGGGAATGACATCTAGATGTAGACGTTGTCGTGCCCGACAAAGCGAGACAACGCCTGGTTATGCCAGATGACCACCGACTGTTGAGTTGGTTGTGGCCATTGGGTTGTAATTAATTGGGACACGCTTGAGTGATTTAAATAGCCTCCCCTGATTATGGGACAAAATTGTGTGGCACGGAAAGGGACATGTCATAACAATTTGGCCTTATAATCGGGACCCCTGTGATTGATTGATATATGATATGAGGTGTTCCAATTAATGATTACGCTTGTTGAGTTTATATATGATATATGAGGTGTACTAATGTGTAGGGAGGTGCTGAGGCGAGGTAAGTCTCATATGGTGTATGTTTAGGCTGCCTCTAGATGAATTCTCGTCTTAATCGGGGTTTAGGGTGTGGACTTGTTGAGACTTTGTCTCACCCCATCGTGGTTTAAATTTTTACAGGTCTTTAGATGGAGGTGCGCCACGTACGTTTTGGGTGGCTGTGAGAGGCAGAGACCGAGCGTACCATACTCCCTATCCATGGGTCCAATTGGACTTGTGAGCTCGTCGTTACCACCATTTGGGTCGATGAGGGCCTACCTGAGTTGGTACCCCATCGATTCAAGGCATGGTTCCGTCACGAGCCTAATAGGGATCGGGAGGGCCCCTTTGACGGTTTCGACAGACCTGCCGTCGATGCCGAGTATGAGGTAGTACTCGATCTTGTCGTGGACGCCAATATTTTGGCTAATATCAAGGCGAACCAAGTGCTCGAGGCTGAGGAGCCCGCAATAGAGGTGGCTGACCCTTTAGACCTCGACATCCTCAACGGTGTCGTAGTAGACCCGGATCCTAAGTAGGAGGGTCCAGGGTAGGGTTAGCCTGGTATCTTCTTTTGGTTTTAGACTTTTGTATATAAACTTGATGTGTTTATAAAGTGTGGTTTGTGTTAATTGGTTATCTTGCTTTCCTATCCCATGTGTTTGATTGTTGTCTGGAGTTTATTAGTTCGCTTCTGCATGTGCATAAAATGAATGGGTCGGCAACGCATCCTAGGAACATCGCAATTCTAGTGACCATCGAGGGATGTTCAAGTGCTTGAGGTTCTGGGTGTGACATACGGCGTCTCCAACGGAGGGCCAAAAGATGCTGAAAACAGCCTTGCAAGCTCACAGCCTGAGTTGGAGGTTTTGTGGCTACTGGGTGCTGTTGGTCTCGGCTAAGGGTAGCGAGCGGATGGGCTGGTCAAGTGGGTGCTAGAATGGTGCGGACAAGGAAGGCGAGTGGCCGACGGACGGAAGTCTGACGAGCTGGACTAACGGAGAGGGTTGGCGGACTGGCGGACATTGGAGACGTCGGGGATGGCGAGAGGTGGTGCGGCAGGGCTGGCTGGTCGTGTGGCAGTGTTTGCTGCTAGCCTTGAGCTAGTGGCTTGAGATAGCTAGGGAAATGAGATAAAACAGAATCAAAGGAAGGGGGAATGGAAGTGATGAAAAAGAAGAAGAAGAAGCAGTAGCAGTAAAAGGAGTTTCGGCCAAGGCAGGTGTACGCATGAAGGGGAAATGGAGGTTAAAGAAGAAGGCCAAGAAGTCAAGGCTTTGTCTAATGGGGAACCAAGCAAAATATCAAGCCACTTGAGTGCAAAGCCACCAAAATCTTTAGCCACCAAGGTCAAGGGGTCCTCCAATGGGTGATTTTCTTCTATTTCTCCATCAAAAAAAGGCAATTTGGCAGCCAATTAATCCCCCTTCAGTAGCCATACGAATTTCCCTCCAATTTCTTACAAATGAATTCAATTTGGTGGCCAAAAATGTGAATAAAGGTGCCCATACGAATTTTTCATATTTTTCCAATTTGCCGAAATTGATTTTCCGCAGAATTCCCAGCTCGACGGAATTTCTTCAAAAGATGAGAGGATGTCCTAAAAGTAAATCGTGACACGCTCGAACATTCTATTCCCGAAACCGAGTTCAATTTCAAGGTTAAAATCGACCGGACGTGATTTTAGTACAATCTAATCTATCGGGTAGCTTTTAGGGATTTTATTGCAATTGTATCCCTTAACGGCTTCACCTAATATGTTAGTTAACTCGTGAGTGATCAGCTCAGAGAAAAGGGACCATAGGCGTGTTAGTGAAAAGCCCATTTCATTTTATCGAGACGGGGTCAAAAATTCAGGATGTCACAACTCTTCCCCTCTTAAAAAAATTTCGTCCTCAAAATTTAAACCGTTACAATTCTTCTTCAAAAAGGGGCTATTGATGTCTCATCGGTTCTTTGCTTTTCCAAGTAGCTCCTTATGTTCCGTGGTGTTGCCAGACCACTTTGACCAAAGAGATCATCTTGGTACACATCACTTGCTCTTTGCGATCCACGATCTTAACCGGTCTCTCCACATACAACACTCTCTCGTCCATGTCTAATTTTTCAAAATTCAGCATGTGGGTCGGGTCAGGCTCATACTTCCTCAACATCGACACGTGGAAGACGTCATGCACTTGTGCAAGTCTTGTCGCCAACGCAAGACGATACGCTAAAGTCCTTATTCGCTCCAGAATTTCAAAGGGACCGACATACCTCGGACTCAACTTTCCTTTCCTACCGAAGTGCGAAGTACCCCTCATTGGTGACACCTTAAGGAATACATGTTCACCAACTTGGAACTCCAATGGTCTTCGTCGCTTATCTGCATAACTTTTTTGGCGACTTTGAGCGGTCTTAAGTCTTTCTCAAGTAACCTTCACGGCATCGACCGACTGTTGAACCAACTCAGGACCCGTAATCTTCCGCTCTCCAACTTCGTCCCAATAGACTGGAGTTCTACACGCTCTACCATAGAACGCTTTAAATCGTGCCATCTGAATACTTTGCTCATAACTATTGTTGTAGGCGAACTCAACTAGATGAAGTTGTTCCTCCTAGCTTCCTTTAAAGTCCAACACATAAGCTCTGAGCATGTCCTTAAGGGTTTGAATCGTCCTCTCAGACTGGCCATCTGTCTGCGGATGATAGGCCATACTGTACTGTAGCTTTGTTCCAAATGCAGTCTGTAAACTTTTCCAGAAAGCTACCGTGAACTTCAAGTCTCGATCTGACGTGATCATCACCAGCACTCCATATAGACGAACTATCTGTCGCACGTACAACTCAGCATATCTGTCCAATGAAAAATCTTTTCGTACGGCAATGAAGTGAGCAGACTTCGTCAATCTGTCAACTACAGCCCATATGGAATTATTACCTCTCTGACTCCTTGGTAATCCCATCACAAAATGCATCGTGATATGTGTGGCGCCCCCTGACGGCCCCCGATCCGTTAGGGTCGCCATGCTTTTTTTCTCATCCTGGATGTCATTTTTTTTCATGATCAATGGACTTCAGGGAATCCATGTGGGGGTTTCATTACACACTTCATCAGTCCATGCACAATGTATATGGCGGAAGCGTATCCAACAACCCCCTTTCCTACACCCAGAAATGATGCACACAAAACACACATATAGATAATAACCGGGCATTTTTATTTACACATATAGTAGATGGACACTGATGGTTGGTACATCCAAAAAGCCGTAGTATCATTTCTTCGGTAATACTTCAAAAGTTAACTGACATCTTCAGTAGCTATTTACATAGAGTCCATCATTCAGTGCCAACGTCCAAAAATTTTTCCTGCCATCCTCACCACCGTGGTCACTCCACGCCACTCGATCCCTTTTTGTCATTGCCCTCTGGTGGCGGTGGTAGCGGCCCTAGAGTTTGCCGATTCTTACGGACGTATAGGATGACATATTCCTGGCATGCAGGACCTGAGGGGAGATTAGTGTCGATCAACATCACTACCCTCACTCGAACAAAAGTCAGTCCCTGTAAGTCAGGATCCTGGTGTTCCGACTGCTCCCACTGCAAGTCGATAGGGATCCCGTAGAATGTACCAGGAGGTGCGGGCAACATAGGCATCTTCCTTACTCTGAAATGTGTTGGTCCCATAAGGGGTGAGTTCAACCCCTCAGCAGTTACAGATCTACTAAACTATATTATGTAGAACGGTCATCATCTGATTTCATGCAAAATACACAGAACACATAACTAGAGGAATATGTTTGCATTAAATTAATAGAGCTTTTCAAAGCAATGGCATAACTCAACTGAACAATCAAACTTTAAAATTCAACCGATTTTTGATTCACTATCACTATCTCCCGGAGGACCAGTGTTTACGTCCCTCCAGGCATTTGCACCTAACTTGGCATCACGAAAGCCTCCGGTTCCATATTTTAGTCACCGGGCATCCAGAGCGTGTTACGTCACACCTCCAGGCATCTCGTACCTTACCTAGCATCATGAGGAATCGTTGGGGTTCGCCGTATCAATGGTTACCCATACCCTCCGAAATCTGTATTGTCATACATCCAAGCATCCCGACACTCCCGGGGAACCTCTGGGCTCACCAGTCCCCAGGCATCTAGAGGCATCGCCACTACAATCCTCCAGGCAACCTGACTCCCGGGGCATCGTTGTCCTGAGGGTCCAACGGCAGCAATAATACATCAACCATCGTGTGGCAGTCAAACCATTTTAAATGCCAAAAACGTTTCCGAATCACCATCATAGAAAATCCTTTGAGTTCTCGAAAATCCCTCTTTATGGTATCAAGTAATGTGAAATGAGGTTTTCAAAGACACATCAATACAACAACCGTAGTCTTTAAAACATATGTCAATTTCATACCGATGAAATCAATTTACTAAATCCAAAGCACAATATCAAATCCATAAGTTCCATTTCCATGGTTAACCCTCCAATGTGTTTCAAAATCCACATATAAAATCTCGAGTTGCATTAGCCCTCACGGCCCGAATTAAAAAGATTTATCAAAACCGTAAGTAATTTGAAATCAGCACATCGCCAAATCCAAATCTCACTCCTGACTTCAAGGTTTTTAAAATGGTTCATGTTAAAGTTTGAGATTTCGAGGACACCAAACATTTTTTTTTTCTTTTTGTAACATTTGTGAGCGACGCCTCGGTACATAAAAAATTCAACACAAAACGGGAGGTTTTTCCAAAGTAGTTTATAAGCAGAATTCTCAAAGCTTTACAAATGCTAAAACTAATGTATATTTGAAGTTCAAAATCACATGTATACATAAAAACTATAAAGCTTTCTCAATCATCTAGCCCCAAACAATTTTGGTCATCCTATATACCACCATTCAACACCAAATCCAGATAATCCAACCTAACAATGCACTTCCTCAGGCAACAACGACACTACACTATATAGGTTAGTAGACTCCAACTTGCCTTAAATCCAACGGTGTCGACGGTGAGTGAATCGGGGAGCTCGCAGGTCACGGATGTGGCTAAAATGGGCTGGATGGCAGCGACCGATGGTGGCTGTAGTGCGGAGAGCAAACGGCCAGCGGCAGCGGAGGGGCTGGTCCTCTCCCTCTCTCTCTTGCTTACTCGCTCACTTGCTCTCTCTCCCTCTCTCTCGCTCGCCTGCTCGCTCGCTCGCCCGCTCGTTCTCTCTCTCCCTCTCGCTTCCATGCATGTTTTGTTCCTTCATTAGTTGGCTTTATGGGTCAACAAAGTGGCAATCTCGATGGTTGTTTGGGTGAGCGGCAGCTGGAGGGCTTGTGGCTTCATGCATGGCCAACAGCTCCCCCTGCTATCTGATGGAGAGAAGGAAGCGTGGCAGCTGTTGGCTACCTCCAAGTCAACCCTCTCGCTCTAATTGACTCCCATTGATGTGCACATGGGCTGCATGGGTCAACTCCCTTCATGGTTGGTTTCACAAATGGCCTAACCTACGAGAATTTTCGATGAGACATTAAGTTTTCACGGTGATCAAATTGTCACGACACAACAAGACGTAATTATAAGGGTACGTCGTAAGGTCGTCACAAAATGTAACACCTTGGTCCAACAATGGTAGTGACGAAACGATGTCCACAAGTGGTGCCAACTACGTAGTCCGATGACAAATTCGTCGAAGAAGAAGGCTGCTACAAGAAGGGGACCCCAAAGTGGCTTCCATGCTTAACACTTGTCCATTTTTCCCTTTGCTTGCCCCCACCAAACTTGGCCCTCATCCTCAGCCATTTTCCTCTCCTTGGCTTCCTCAAGAAGCTTGCCAAATGGTCCAAAATGTTGTCTCCCTCATGGCATACGAATTTGTGACATTTGGCCTTCATTCTCATTCAATTCTCACTCAATTGGGCTCAAATCAAAGCCTATAAATTCATCCAAGGTGCCATCGTTCATCTCAACACCTTTCCTCATCAATTGAACCAACTTGCTGTTGGAGAAAACTCCTTAAATGTTTTGAAGCTGACAAAACTTGTTCAAAGTCTATTATGAAGATTTCCAGAATTTTGTGTCAAAGTTTGAAGACGCTCAGACTCTATGTGAAAGTCTGAAGACTCCTAGACTTTAAGTCAAAGTCTGCCCACACTGACAAATTTCAGACTGAACGATACTGAAGAATGAAGACTTATCCAGATGCAAGATTTAATTTATTTCTTCAGGAGATTGATTCGTATGGTTTATGGATGGCTTTCTTGTTGATATATCATCTACTGGATTCACTATCTATTGGAATCAATTTAGATAAATCAAATCTTTTTGGATTGCAGATAAATAAGGAAAGAATCTACTTATGGAAACCAAGATCCTGATTGTATGGGCAAATAGGATTGACGGGCTTTCATCTCAATCATCAAATGACTCGAGATCTCCTTGATTGATTATGTCCAACAGGTAGATTGAAAGAATTCCTTTGGAAAGTGCTAACGGTTGTGAAGGCATGAAGGAGTATTTAAGGTGGATCCTCCAGTTGTTCGAAAGTGTGTGTGAAAGAGAAATTTCAAATTTTGAAGCTTTCCATTTCCTTGTTACTCCAAATACTGAGCTCAAAGTTGTATTTAAAAGAGAGAGACTCATTGTGAGACTTCGTGAGAGACCAGTAGAGACTCTTCACTGTGAAGTCGAAGAACGCAAGGCTGTAAATTCTCTTTTGATGCTTAGTGAAATCCAATCGGTAGGCTGTCAGCGTAGAGAGTGGACGTTGGCTTGATCTAAGCCGAACCAATATAATTTCTGTGTTCACATTCTTTTCCCTAAACTCATTTACTTTGTTTGTAGTTCTATTTAACTGCTAAAGTCTTAACTTGCTCAAAGTCTATTGTCTTTCAGACTTAGTTTTAAAAGCGAAATATTTCTACTGTTTCTTGCAAAAAATTATTTTCACACCTATTCACCCCCTCTAGGTGTTCATACTAGCACTTACAATTGGTATCAGAGCCTGTGTGCTTATTCTATTGAAGTGTTTTACTTCTAAAGCTAAAGATCTATGGCTAGTATTTTGGCTCCAGGTTTGGTTGAAAGCCAAAGCAACACTAGACCTCCTTACTTTGATGGGAATGAGTACAATGTGTGGAAAAACAAGATGAAGGTGTTTTTGAGATCGAAGGATCCCCTAGAGTGGGATGTGGTAGAAAAAGGAATCAATCTCAAAACTACATCGACCTCAAAAGAGGAAATGAAGTTGTGGATGCTGGCGAAATAATACAAGTAGAATTAACCAAGAGACAAGCTTTTGATGCTAAAGCTATATACTCTTTATATTGTGCTTTATCTCCTATTGAGTATAACTGAATTTCTTCATGTGAAATAGCGAAAGTAGTTTGGGAAGGTTGCACGTTACCTACGAAAGAACTGATCAAGTAAAAGAAATGAAAATCAATATTCTACTAGGACAGTATGAATCCTTCAAGATGAAGCCTGGAGAATCCATCACTGATATGTTCAGTCGTTTCACTGAAATCGTGAATGGTTTGGCATATCAAGAACAGCCAATCTCAGGATCAATGAAGGTCAATAAACTACTACGTGGACTCTCCAAAGACTGGAATCACGTGAAAACATCAATTAGAGAAACTCAGAGGATCATGCCTCTTTCAGTAGACGGACTAGTAGGCACACTTCAATCCTATGAAATGGAGCAAATCAATGAGGAAGAAGATCCTAAAGGTAATAAGTCAATTGCTTTAAAATCTAACGATGATTCTAATGATACAAATTCAGAAGACGACATGAATGATGAGGAGCTAGCATTTATGATCAAGAAATCAGAAAGTTGAATAGGAAGGGAAGAAGATTCAACTGGAAGAAGCAGGGCACTCAAAATTTACAGAAGAAACCGATTGAGGACAATGGAAACAACAAAGACGTGAAATGCTTTGAATGTAAGAAAAATGGGCACATCAGACCTAATTGTCCTTTGTTGAAGAAAAAGAACGGAAGAACTGAGAGATACAAAAAGGCTCTCAAAGCAGAAACTTGGAATGACAGTGCGTGTGAGGAAAGTGAAGAAGAATACGCCAACATTTGTTTGATGGCTCATTCCAACTCAGACTCAGAATCAGAAACAAATTCTGATTCAGACTCAGATCAAGAAGTTAAGGTAAGTAATTTAAATATTCATATGAAAGTATCAAAGTGTATAGATAAACTTTGTCTTAGACTCAAAACATCCCTTAAAAGGATTTTCGAACTAAAAATGGAGAATTCTAAACCGAAGCAATAGGAAACTTCTTGCAGAGAAAATTTTGAAGGTCTAGATAAAATTTTCGTTGATTTGAAAGTAAATTTTGATTTTCTTTCGAAGGAAAATGCCTTTTTGAAAGAAAATATTTCGAATATCACAAAAAGATTTTCAAAAGGATCTAAAAAGTTGGAGAAAATTCTTTTAGTACAAAGACCTTATTTTAACAAATCTGATTTGGGTATGGCTTCAGAAACTATTCCTTTAATTGATTTTCCCAAAGTTAAAGAAAGAATCAAACAAAGACCTACAAGGGCATTTTACAAAAGTCACTTTCAAAAGGTTTTTGTAAAACTTGTTGATCAAAGTACTCTCAAGTGTTCAAAGTGTAACAGCTCAGAACATTTCGAGAAAGAATGTCCCATGGTTTGGAGACCAATTAAGAAGGACTAGGCAAAGACCGTCTTTAATGTTAACTCTCCTGGACCCAAGAAAATCTGGGTACCAAAGAAAAGTTGAGTTCTTCTTGTAATTAGAGGTCACTATCAAGGAGAAAATCAAATGGTATTTGGATAGTGGCTATTCGAGACACATGACAAGAGATTTAAGTTGCTTTATAAAATTTGTTCAAATTAATGGTGGAAAAGTTTCCTTTGGTGGAAATAGCAAATGAATGATTGTTGGATGTGGAACCGTGAAGATTGAAAGCTTGACTATCAACAATGTCTCATTGGTGGAAGGTCTAAATTACAATCTACTTAGCATAAGTCAACTTTGCGATACTGGATTCAAAATAAATTTCCAATAAGGCATCTGTTCGGGAACGAGCAAAGATTTCTCTCAATCTTTCACTGGACGAAGGCATGGGAATATTTACCTTCCAGATATAAAACCAAAAAGTTCTCAGTGTCTTATATCTATTCAAGATGAAGCAAATCTTTGGCATCGAAAGCTTGGTCATGTTAACATGAAACAGATTGCCAAGATTTCTTCTAAGAAGCTTGTTCGTGGTCTTCCCAACCTGACTTATCAAAAGTTTGATTTATGCACTTCATGTGTTTTGGGAAAACAGGTTAGAAGTTCCTTTAAACCCGTAAATCAAGTTTCTACTAATCAAGTTTTGCAGCTTCTGCATATGGATCTCTTTGGACCAACTAGAACTCAAAGTATTGGTGGAAAGAAGTACTGCCTAGTAATCGTGGATGATTACTCTCGCTTTACTTGGGTTTACTTTATGACAAATAAGTCTAAAGTCTTCTCTTACTTCTTGAAGTTTGCCACGAAAGTTCAGAATGAAAAATGAAAAGACCATGGAGGTGAATTCGAAAATCAAGACTTTGCGAAGTTCTGTGATGAATATGGTTTCCAACATGTTTTCTCTTCTCCATACACTCTAGAACAAAATAGGGTAGTGGAAAGGAAAAACAGATCTTTACAGGAGATGGTAAGAACACTCTTAATTGAGAGCAGTATATCCTCTCGATTTTGAGTAAAAGCAGTTTATACAGCTTGCTACATCATCAATAGAGTGTTCTTGAGGCCTATATTGGAGAAAACTCCATATGAAGTGTATTTGGTTATAAATGTTTTGTTCAGAAAAATGCAAATGATCGAATCGGGAAGTTTGAAGAAAAGTCAGACAAAGGAATTTTCCTTGGCTATTCTACTTCAAGCAAAGCCTACAGGGTCTTCAACAAGAAGACTCAATCTGTGGAAGAACCTATGAACGTCAAGTTTCAAGATTATATGCAGACTCAACCAAACTAGACTCAACATGAAGAGTCTGAACCTGTTCTAGACTTTACAAAGTCTACTTCCCTCGAAGAGGTTTAGACTTCTGGAGATCAGCAACAATCAGATTTAGAATATTCAACTGAAGTAGAGGATCAGCAGACTCTCAGACCCATCAGCAACTGGAAGCATAAGTCAAGTCATCTCAAATAACTCATCATTGGCAACATTGATGAAAGAATTCGCACCAGATTCAAAAGGTGAGAAGGGTCTAGCGCCCTAGCACTTGTTTCTAAGATAGAACCCAAAAGTGTAGAAGAAACATTGTCTGATGAAAGCTGGATCGAAGCTATGCAAGAAGAGCTTAGATAATGCAGCATCAATGATGTTTGGGAGCTAATTCCTAAACCTAAAGGTAAGTCTATTATTGGGACAAAATGGGTTTTCAGGAACAAGATAGACGAGAAATGAAAAGTGGTCAGGAATAAAGCAAGACTCGTGATCAAATGATATATGCAAGAAGAAGGGATAGATTATGACGAGACCTATGCACCAGTAGTGAGGTTAGAAGCAATTAGATTATAACTTGCTTTTACTTGCTATAAAAATTTCAGGTTATTCCAAATGGACGTCAAAAGTGCATTCCTCAATGGATTCATCCAAGAAGAAGTCTATGTGGAACAACCACCAGTATTTGAAGATCCAAGAAAGCCAGACTTAGTTTACAAACTGAAAGAGGCCTTGTATGGACTAAAGCAAGCACCTTGAGCCTGGTATGAAAGGTTAAGTAAATTCCTAACCCAAAATGGTTTTGTTAAGGGAAAGATAGATACTACTTTGTTCATAAAAAGAGAGGGTAAAGACTTTATGTTTATTTAAATTTATGTTGATAATATTATCTTTGGATCCCCTAATGAAAATCTACGCAAGAAATTCTCTAGATACATGCAGGATGAATTCGAGATGAGTATGATGGGTGAGTTAACTTTCTTTCTAGGATTGCAAGTTAGACAATCGAAGAAATGTATCTTTATTCACCAAGAGAAGTATGCAAAAGATCTCATCAAGAAATTCAGATTGGAGAATTGCAAGAAAATAAATACACCAATATTAAATTCTTCGAAGCTGGACAAAGATGAAGGAGGAAAGAGTGTAGACCATAAGCTTTACAAAAGCATAATCGATTCTCTTCTTTACCTTACTGCATCTAGACCTAACATTTTGTTTAGTGTTTGCATCTGTGCTAGATTCCAATCTGATCCCAAAGAATCTCATTTAAGTGCTGCAAAACACATCATCAAATATGTTGCGACTACTCCAAAATTAGGTCTGTGGTATTCCAAAGAATGAGATTTTACTCTTCTTGGATATTCAGACGCAGATTTAGCAAGTTGTAAAGTCGATAGAAAGAGTACTTCTAGTACTTGTCAAGTGCTGGGCAGCATGCTGGTGTCGTGGTTCTCAGGGAAGCAGAGTACTATGGCTTTATCAATAGCCGAAGCAGAGTATGTGGCTCTTGGGAGCTGTTGTTCTCAAATTTTGTGGATAAGACAACAGCTAAGAGACTTTAGCATTGAAGAATCGTGTACTGAGATCAGATGGGACAAGACCAGTGCTATTAATCTAAAAAAGAATCCAATTCTTCATTCAAGGGCAAAGCATATAGAAATTTGACACCATTTTATAAGAGATCATGTCCAAAATGGGGAGATTATGATTCATTTTATTGACTCGAAGAATCAGTTGGCAGACATATTTACAAAGCCTCTGGAGAAAAATCTTTTTGAGTCTTTTTGTACAAGACTGAATATTTTATCTCCAACCGGTTAAAGTCTGAAGTTGGTCAGACTCAGACTTTCCAGACTCTTCTTCAGTAAAAGAAAGTCTCGTATCCTGGTAATTTATTTTTGAAATGAAAAGATATATTTATTCGAATCGTTGTTTGCCTATTTTATTTTTGGAAGTTATCTTTTTCGAATTTTTGAATTTTTGGCAGTTATTTCAAAAAAGGTAATTTTCGTTGTGACAGTTCATTTTTCCTTTTATTTGTGACCGTTCATTTTCTTTATATACATTTTGTATTACTTTTGACCACTTTTTACCGAACCCTAGCATATAGACTTTCTACTCTTTCATTTCTACTCTTTGGTTTCTACTCTCTCGTTTTTACTCTCAAGATTGTTTCGCAAGTCTTCATCTTTTTCACTCTAACTTGTTTGAGAAATCCTCCACGACTGTGAAGATGTCTTTTTAAAGAAAGTCGTCTCAGATCGCAAGCAGAGGACCACAGAATATGCCTGATGGTCCTACACATTTTGATTTGACCAAGGAAGAAGAATCTCTACAACACTCTCCACAACGTGCTACACAGAATCCTCCACGCCAACAAGTGGAAGAGGAAATCGAGGAAGATGTGGAACCTCTCAGAACCATGAAACCCTAGGTTATTTATAAACTTTACACTCATTTGAAGCAAGGAGGTACTGCTATGATCTTTATCGATGAATTTTTAAAAGAAAGAGGATACAAGAATGAGACTTTGTTCTTGCAAACGATGGAAAGATTAGGAATAGCGCCTGTAGGATCGACAGATAGAGCGTTTGCTAACTCTCCACTTGATCCTCACTTTGGCTCTTTCAATAAGCCTGAGAGCAAATACGATGATGAGAGGATGTTTTTGAACTTCCAACCGAGAATGGGCATCGCTGCTGAAGTGCCTCGTGATGGAAGGAGTCTTTTTCGTTCTAAGGATAAAAAATGAGTTTACACCAGAATGTTGAAAAGAGTGGTGATGAACCCTCGATCAGTCGATTTTGATTTTCTAGACTCAATCAAAGTGAATATGAGGGAAAAATGATTTCTCCTTCAACTAGAGAACTTTTGCTCTGAGACTACTATTGGATATCCTGAGTTGACTGCTTATTTATATTCGAACTTGTCTTTTCTTGACCCAAATAGATTTCAATTCACTGTGCGTGATAAAAGCTATGTGGTGGATGTGGACACGTTGGCTGATCTTATTGGTGTGGAAAGGAGTGGATTCCAACCAATAAATGTCCCGGTTGGACATGTGACAAGATTTCTTGTTAGGGACAGACTCCCTGAAGTAGGCATCACTTACTCTAGATTGTCTGCCTCAAATATTTTGCTGCACAAAGTATTTATCAATTGCATTCGACCAAAGTTGACTTCAAAGACAGATGTTTCTCGATCTGAAGCCAAACTGATGTTTGCCATCAGTAATGGAATGAAGTTCTCTCTGCCTCATACAATCCTGATGCATATGTACAGGAATGTTATGAAGGATAAGGGACAGCTCCCTTACTCAGCGCTGGTCACTCAATTGTTCAAACATTTTCAAATTCAGCTTCTAGCCTCTCTTTGTGTTCAAACTATTGATCATATGGTTATAGGATTAAAGATAGTGTCCAAGATGAGGTTGAAAGAACTAACCAAAGCCATAGAGCGCTTGAAGGAAGAGTCTCCCAGCAAAATCAAACAAGACTCTGCTACAAAAACAATGAAAGGCAAGGAGCTTATGTGTGAACCTACCAAGAAAAGAAAATCTCTCCTTCTCCAGGACGAAGAGGATGATGAGGATGATCTTACTATCTCTGCATTTGCCTTGAAGAATCTTCAGAGTTTTGTCAGTTTTGAGCCGCAACGGGACAAGGAAGAAATAGGAAGAGGAGAAACTGAGCCAAGAAAAGAAGGAACAGAGGAAAGAGAAGAAGCAGAGAGAGAAGCTGAAGAAGAAGAGGGTCAGGATGACTCCCATGAACCAACTTTTGCAATATCCCTATCTAAGGATTCAGAGAAGACAAGGAGTGGAATTGTAGGAGCTCGAACTCAAAAAGAACATCACTCTAGCGCTGAAATTGAGAAGGAGCAAGAAGAAGAATTCCCTTCACCACCTGTAGCCACAGAAACAGGGGGAGTTCATGAGACAATAGGTACTTCTTCTTCTCCTATTTTCACAGGTGATGATGTTAGTAGATCTCCTGCCCATCCAGAGGATGTCTATGCTTCACATTTTCCTGAAGCTGATATTGAGGAATCCTCTCCAAGTCATGGTGTTCGACAAGCTGATGTTCTCTCCATTCTCAACACTCCTTGAACTCATTTCCCTAGGCTAGTGCACAAACCGAATCAACTGCTGATTATGCAAGGATGATGGAACTCTTTTTGGAGGTGAAAGCCCAGCAATACGCGATGGAGTATGAGATACAAAAAGTTCATGTTGCCCTCAAATCATCTTCCGAAGTTCACTCTGGGACAATGCAGTCTTTGGACAAACAGTTACAATCTTTGGACACACAGGTCCAGACTCTGAATCAACAAGTTTCTCAATTTGTGGTCAAGAATGATGAAAATTCTCAGATGTTGAAGATTGTTTAGACTGCAGTTCAAAATGTTTCTATCCAGTGCCAGAAGATTGAGGAGGCAGTTCAATCGATGGGAGATTTCCAACTTGTTCGAATCCTAAAACAAACCTGATTTCATTTGACTTTTATCTACTTTTGACATTCTCCACTTTTTACTGTTGACAAAAATGGGGAGAACGTGCAGATTTGACTTTTGATGAACTTGTTTGACTTTAACTTTTGTTGAAATTTTTTATTCTGTTTGACTTTTGCAGACATTTTGTGGTAATGATTATGGGTGGATAGTTGTTTAAGTCATGATATTTGTCTCTTATTTTCAAGATTAACATGTCTTCTGTGGTTGTAGAATCGATGCTATCTAGATCCTTATCAAATTATTTTCATAAGATATCGTGTACCATTTAAGAGTTGTTTTTGCAGGTCAAAAGTTCTTAAATCTGCAGAAAAGTTTTGTCACCATCAAAAAGGAGGAGATTGTTGGAGAAAACTCCTTAAATGTTTTGAAGCTAACAAAACTTGTTCAAAGTCTATTATGAAGATTTCCAGAATTTTGTGTCAAAGTCTGAAGACGCCCAGACTCTATGTCAAAGTCTGAAGACTCCCAAACTTTAAGTCAAAGTCTGCCCACAATGAAAATTTCAGACTGAACGATACTGAATAACGAAGACTTATCTAGATGCGAGATTTAATTTATTTCTTTAGGAGATTGATTCGTATGGTTGATGGATGTCTTTCTGGTTGGATATATCATCTATGGGATTGAATATATTTATTGGAATCAATTTAGATAAATCAAATCTTTTTGGATTGCAAGTAGATAAGGAAATAATCTACTTATGGAAACCAAGATCCTGATTGTATAGGCGAACAGGATTGACGGACTTTCATCTCAATCATCAAATGACTCGAGATCTCCTTGATTGATTTTGTCCAACGGGTAGATTGGAAGAATTCCTTTGGAAAGTGCCAATGGTTGTGAAGGCATGAATGAGTATTTAAGGTAGATCCTCCAGTTGCTCGAAAGTGTGCGTGAAAGAGAAATTTCAAAGTTTGAAGCTTTCCATTTCCTTATTACTCCAAATACTAAGCTCAAAGTTGTATTCAAAACAGAGAGACTCATTGTGAGACTTCGTGAGAGACCAGTAAAGACTCTTCATTGTGAAGTCAAAGAATGCAAGGCTGTAAATTCTCTTTTGATTCTTAATGAAATCCAACCGGTAGGCTGTCAGCGTGGAGAGTAGACGTAGGCTTGATCTAAGTTGAACCACTATAATTTCTGTGTTCACATTCTTTTCCCTAAACTTCTTTACTTTGTTCGTAATTCTATTTAACTGCTAAAGTCTTTACTTGCTCAAAGTCTGTTGTATTTCATACTTAGTTTTAAAAGCGAAATATTTCTATTGTTTCTTGCAAAAAATTGTATTCACACCTATTCACCCCCTCTAGGTGTTCATACTAGCAGTTACACTTGCATCCCAAAAACGCGACCAAAAACGGCCTACGAACTTCCTGGTCCAAAATAGCCTTACTTTGAACTTTTCGCCGAAAATCTCGGTTTCTAGAAAAATCTTCTAAGGATGAGTCGACGTTCCTAAAATGACTCATGACATGATAGAACTTTCAATTTATGAAATCGGGTTTACATTCACGGTCAATTTCAATCCGGCGCGATTTTAGCGATATCTAACCTACCATGTAGCTTTCAGGAATTTTTTAGTGTAATTGACTAGTGGTCGACTATTTTCAAGCCACAATGTACATCTTCGACACATTGGTGACTCTCGGTTGTCGTGAAAATCTCGAGGTTTCAAATACGGACACAGAGTACCAAAACGACAGAGAATTGGTCTAGTGCCGATCGACAAGAATCGTGCAATTAGGTGGAACCACCCACACTTAATCATATACCTTTGTCGAGTTGACCTATCTCTGGTCTCTAATCGATTTTTAATTGTGCCGCAACGACCCTTGTAGATTAGCATGGTCGAGCAGTCGATTCCTGGTCGAATTTTTCAAGTCTATTGCATTAAAATCTTTTAACAGCTTCACTTGATAAACTAGTTATCCTGTGAGTGATTAGCTCAAGGAACAAAACTATAGGCGCATCGATGAAAAGCCTGCCTCATTCAATTAAAAACAAAATCAGAAATTTAGGATGCCACAACTCTTCCTCACTTATAAAAATTTCGTTCTCGAAATTTAGACCATCACAAATCTTAAACAAAAAAGTTGGGGGTACAGTTCTCTTATCGAATATTCACTTTCCCAAGTTGCTCCTTCAGTGCCGTGGTGTTGCTAGACCACTTTGACCAGCGGGATAGTCTTGGTGTGCAAAACCTGTTCTTTTCGATCTACAATCTGAATTGGGTTTTCCACGTACGACACTCTGTCGTCCACGTTCAATTCTTCAAAATTAAGCACGTGGGTCGGGTTAAGCTCATACTTCCTTAACATCGACACATGAAAGACGTCATGCACTTGCGCCAACCTTAGAAGCAATGCAAGACGATACGCTAGGATCTCGATTCTTTCTAGAATCTTAAAGGGACCTACGTACCTCGGACTCAGCTTTCCCTTCTTGCTAAAGCGTAAAATACCCCTCATTAGTGACTATCACGACAAAAATTTCGGGTGCACTACCTAGGATTTGGCTAATGGATTGCTAAGCCTAAACTTAACTCGGGCTTTTCCAAGCCCATACCAATTCGCGACGTATGTTCAAGTTCTTAACATGCAAATAGATTTTATCTAGGAGTCGCCGCTAATCAGTTTATAGTAGGTCGATTAGACACCTAAGTAAAATAATGGGAAAATTATTTTACTCCTACGAACCAGAGACTTTAGGTACAGGGACGTGGTTACACTAGATTTCTCTAATGACCTTTTGGTACCATTCTTTTATTTTTTTAAATGTTTTTGCATGCAGCTTAAATTGATTTTAAATCTATTTCCCTAACATGTGAGGCGATCATGTGGGTGCGCAAACCACTAATTTAACACCCAGATAAACAATGAATAAATTGCAAAACTTATCTCAAAGCAACGAAAGCATCTACAATGTTAAATTAGAATTCACATCAACAACCCTAAATATGGTTTCTAATTAACACGCAATTTTTGTTTTCACTTAATTGATGAGAATCTTAAAAATGCAATATAACTAAATGACCTAATGCTAAGGACATGCAATTTCTAATTAAATGGACCTAACAGCAATCACTAAATGACATGCATTTCATGAATCTAATCCTATATGACATGCACATGACATTTTTTTCTTAAAAAAATGCAATTTATCCTAAAAAATGAAACTAATTTATTCTAAGACATTTTGTTTTGTATTTTTCATGAGCAATCTTGCAAGTGGTACGATCTTACCAATCTAAGAGGTTTTTAACAGGGACCGTAATGTGGGCTTGGTCGATGGCTTAACAAAGGGGACTCTTTGAGTTGAAGCTATTGAAATATAATATTTCGCAATTGTCTTGGAGTTTACAAGTCAAGAAACACACGAAATGGGGCAGAAATTATCTTACTCGCACTTCTTCAAGCTATGCTTTCAAACATGTAAACTTTTATGTTAATTTAAGTGCCCTAATCTGAAGAGACTTTGCAAGGGACATAACGTAGGCTTGGTTCATGAGTTGAGAAACGAAAGGATCATTAGGCTCAAAAAGTGTTTAAGGGGTCAAAGTTGGTGATAACCTTGACATTTCCACCAATTTTCTTCTCCATTGTCGAAGATTTTCTTCATATCAAAACTTCATTGATTGCATTTGAGTTTTTTTAGAACGACTTTGTTGGGGATACGACTTCAACCAATGTTTGATTCTTTCTTTTTATGCATTGGCCTTGCTTTTACCAGGCACACTGTTTTTTTTTTTATGCCCCATTTTTTGCACTTATTTTTTGGGCAAAGTCTCCATTTGGTCAGCATTCTAGTTCATGCCACTTGAATGTTTTCGTCTTGCCCCAGTGTGGGAGATGATCACCAACTGAATTCATAAGCTCGAGTGGGCTAAGCAATAGATAAAAGTGTATATGATAGAGAAATAACTACTCTTCATCATCCTAGGGCACTTCAAATTATCGTACGAGTTACAACGCGAAAGCAATACTCAGAGATTGATGCAAGTGTGAGTAAAAAAATTCCCATCATCCATTTCAAATTTTGTCCCAATGTGGGATGATCCTTGACAGGGATAATTTAAAAACTCTTCGTGTGTGTGGGCTCAAAGGCCTAAATGATGGGTATACATGTAGTGTTTCGGGTATAAGAAAAAACTGCCTCTCATCACCTTGGTTAACGTACCCTTTGCGAGATCACCCTTTTCCTTGCGGGCATGTAATTTCTCCACTCAACTCATTGAGGATTAGTGTATGAAATAGTGTATGGAATAAGGCTTGCCTTTCATCATTCCAAGGTATCCTATTTGACATATTCAATTTATCTCACACAATTCATCAAGGAAGAAAAATGCAAGATTTGCAACAAATTTGAACAATTCAACTCCTTGAGGCAATTTATTCATCATAGAAATGCTTGCAGTTCAAAACATGGCAAATTCAATCATGGGTAATACTTCTTGACAGCATCAGAATTAACTGGAGTGGAAAACTCACGACCATCCATTTCTGCCAAGATCAAGGTACCTCCAGGAAGTACCTTCTTCACCACATATGGGCCACCGTAATTTGGAGCAAACTTGCCCCCGGGATCTGGAAAAATTGGCAACAGCTTCCTTAGAACAAGATCATTTACCTTGAAATGTCTTGGTCGTACCTTTCGGTTGAAGGATCTGGCCACTCTCTATTGATAAGTTTGGCCATGGCAAAGACCCTTCAGTCTTTTCTCATTGATCAAGTTCAACTGTTCAAGCCTTTGTTGTGACCACTCTGCCTCAGATAACTCCACTTGGGATAAAACTCTTAGGGAAGGAATCTCCACTTCCACAGGTAAAATTGTGGCACCCCCAAACAGCTAAGGTCGCCACAGATACCTATTGCTCTATCTATAGGATACCAGTTATTTGTCTTTGATATAAAGGGGTTTAAAGAAGGACCGAGGTCCATAGGCTTTTTTTTTTTTTGAAAAGAGTTTAGCGCAGCTCCTAGCGAAATTAAAGACGAGTCTCACCATCCCTCTACTCTCTTAATGATGATACAATGCACACCAACTACCCATCGAAGGAAAACATAAAGCCGAGCCACTTTTATTTACATTTTTAAGATGGACATCTTGGGTCGGTACAACCAAAAAGCCAAGGCTTTTCACTAAACTTGGCTACAACTCAAAAGAGAGATCTCGACCCCCTATATCGATCGTGTATAACCCTCCATCTACAAGTGTCGGCTATCTTCAAAAAGTGTCAGCTCCCACTCCTCACGCGGGCCATCACAGCCACCCTGGTGCATCGGGCGGTGGCGGCGGCAACATCCCCAGCATCACTCCGTCACGACGGACGTGGACAGACAATAACTCCTGGATGACCGGGCCCCCAGCCAGGCCCACGTCATACATCACCAGCACACGAACCTGTACGAACACCAAACCAGGGATGGTGACACAATTATGCTCCATACACTCGACCTCCATGTCAGATGGAAGGCCGTAAAAGGTACAGCGGGTGACCAGAGGGAGAGGCATCTTTCTAATCTGAAATGTTGGTCCCCAAAGGGGTGAGTACAACCACTCAACAGGTAAAAGATCCATCAAACTACTCAATGCATCAAACAGAACAATCATGGCATCATAGAGTACATATAGTTCATACATATCAAACATATCTCACCTTTCAGTCATGCATATTACATCAAAACATCCATATATATATGTATATAGGTCACCATGTCATGTGCATATACCACCAATGCACTTGTACATATAACATCATACAGTCATGCATACATGTCACCATACCATGTGCACATGCCACCATGCACTTATACATGTTACATCATACAACCATGCATACATGTCACCATACCATGTGCACATACCACCATGCACTTATACATATTACATCATACAGCCGTGCATACATGTCACCATACCATGTGCACATACCACCATGCACTTATACATATTACATCATACAGCCATGCATACATGTCACCACACTATGCATGATTCAATTTCAGCTCTTGTTTTTCAATTGGATCGCCACATTTTTTTCTTTCCCGGGACCAATAATTGCATCCCACATTTTATCGCTCGCACCCAACTTGGCATCGCGAGGAACCTCCGGCACACACCTCCGGGCATCCGGCACACACACTCCGAGCATCTCGAAACTCCCGAGGACATCCGGCACACACCTCCGGGCATCCCGACACTCCCGGGGCATCGTCGGCTCACACCTCCGACGGCATCCTCATTTATCACAATTCAGGTTCACAATTGTGTCTCAATATTAACATGGCACATGATGTGATGGAAACAAGGTCAATTTCAGCTTTTGATTTTATATGTAATGCCATATATCATCACATATGCAGCAAGATCAATTACCATTATTTTAGAAAACAGAATGCATTCTTTTAAATTTACATTTCCTAAAATTTAGTAATTGTCTCTAATAATTTCTAAGAATTTAGTACATCATAGACAAACTCTAGGGGCATTTATCTCATGAAGAACACAACACTGCCAGAATTTCATACAAAACAGGATAGTCCATACACCACAGCTTTTGAAATTTGCACAATCCAGCTAGCACAGTTTTAGAAAACATTTTCATTAAATACCCAAATGACATTCAAAAATTATGAAATTCGAACATGTGATAGTCAAGACATAAAGGCAGATAATTCATGAAGAACACTACACCAAAAGATCCCCATATAGTTCAATACAGACCACGCATCACAGCACTACTAATTCTGTCCGTTCCACTTGCACAGTTTTTTGAAACATTTTTTTGGTTAAATAGGCAAATGAACTTCAAAAATTACGAAATTTGAATATGTTGTAGGCAAGAAATAAAGGCAGATACTTCATGAATAACACTACACCAAAATATCCCCATATAGTTCAATACAGACCACGCATCACAGCACTACTAATTCTGTCCGTTCCACTTGCACAGTTTTTGAAACATTTTTTTGGTTAAATAGGCAAATGAACTTCAAAAATTACGAAATTTGAATATGTTGTAGGCAAGATATAATTAAAGATATTTCATGCAGAAAAATTTTCCAAATAATCTCATACGAAACGGTATAGACCGCGCATTGCAACATTACCAAGTCCCAACACATCAGATTGCACAGTTTTAGAAACATTTTCGATTAAATACCCAAATGACATTAAAAAATTATGAAATTCGACTATGTTATAGCCAAGACCATAAATTAAATACTTCATGAAGACATCGAAGTCCGATTCGTCCTAGGTAATTAAATATAGGCGGTTAAAACTTCTGTTCCTAGTACCGAAATTTCCAGATCCAGTCTTTCCAATGAATAACGATTTCACCCACTTATACTTGTTTTTTTTGTCCCAAATTTGAGTATGTTATATTCCAAGAAGCCCTTTACAACTTTCATTTAGAGATCAAAGCCAAAATTCAACTAGAAAATCACATGCAAATCACTAGAACATCCAAGGTCGAGCTGTTTTTCTCAAGAACAGTACACTAGACTAGAGCACCACTCTTATAACTTCAATTTTTCACATTCTATACATCCAAAATTATTACCATTCGATCACACACACTAAGCACAGCACGCAAGAGTAGATCAAGGGATCCCACTTGCCTCTAGACCAAGCAACGGCGAGCACACGGCGGAGACGGACGGCGATGCACGGCCCCTCCTCCTTCCTTCTTCCCTTCTTCCTTTCTTCCTTTCTTCCTTTCTTCCTTCTCTTTCTCTCCTCTCTCTCTCTCTCGGACGAACCCTCCTCTCTCTCTCCCTCTCTCTCGCTTAAACCAGCCACCCTTTTCCCCCTAATTTCCTTTCCTTCATCATTAGCCAGCATCACCTTTTGCATGGGGTGACACTTGGCCATCACCATGGGACAAATGGGGGGAGGCATGCAAACCGGACTCCCCCCCCCCTCCTTCGTGTGACAACAGCCCTTCATGGGCTTATAGGCCGGCCATTAAGGCCCATCTTAGGCCCAACACTCTTGGGCCTAAGACCCAAGCTTAAATAAATCGAGAATTGACCCTTTTAAAAACTAACTAAATCCCTATTAAATCAAAGTACTAAATTGCAAATTAAATGGCTATACACTTGTAATCATAAATCCATAAGTTCCAATTTATAATACATATAGCCAAAGATAGAACTTTCTTTCCCAAAATTTATCCATTAAAAGCTTGGCCATAAATCTCATTGCGAATCATGGATCAAAAGGCTACAAAAATACAATAACGGTGTTTCCATCGCCTATCCATGGCTCATGGCATACTTAGGGATTTTCATGAAATTCTAGGATTCCACAATTCTCCCCTCCTTAGAGAATTTCGTCCTCGAAATTAGACATCACTCATGCCTCTTGAAACAAGTAGGGGTACTTTTCCTTCATCTGATCTTCACTCTCCCATGTGGCTTCCTCCATATCGTGATGTCGCCATAATATCTTAACCAGCGGGATTGTCTTGGTCCTAAGGACTTGCTCTTTTCTGTCCAGCACTTGCATAGGCTCTTCAATGCGTCTCGCCTTCTCATCCACTTTGATCGTTTCATGATTGAGTATGTGACCAGGATCTGGCTGATATTTCCTTAGCATCGACACATGAAACACATCATGCAAATTCCCCAATTTTGGAGGTAGCGCCAAAGGATAAGCTACATCTCCTATTCTTTCAAGTATTTCAAAAGGTCCAACGAATCTGGGGTTTAACTTTCCTTTCATTCTGAATCGAGATATTCCTTTCATCGGAGATACTTTAAGAAATACATGATCTCCTACACTAAACTCCAAATGCCTTCTATGCCTATCTGCGTAGTCTTTCTGTCTACTCTGAGCTGTTTTAAGTCTTTTCCTGATAATTTCGACAGCTTCAGTGGTAACTTGTACCAGTTCAGGTCCTGTCAATTTCTTTTCACCTACTTCATTCCAACAGACAGGAGTCCTACATCTCCTTCCATATAATGCTTTATAAGGAGCCATGCCTATACTTTTCTGAAAACTATTATTATAAGCAAACTCCACCAAATGCAATCTTTCATCCCAATTCCCTTTAAAGTCAATCACACAAGCCCTTAACATATCCTCTAATGTCTGGATTACTCTTTCTGTTTGTCCATCTGTTTGAGGGTGAAAAGCAGTACTAAACTGGAGTTTAGTTCCTAAGGCAATTTGAAGACTCCGCCAAAAGTTCGAAGTAAATCTCGAGTCTCGGTCTGAGGTAATAGTTACTGGAACACCATGTAAGCGTAGTACTTGACTTACATATATATCTGCATATTTGTCCATTGGGTAGTCTATGCGAACTGCTAGGAAATGAGCAGACTTAGTCAAACGGTCCATTATTACCCAGATAGAGTCATGACCACTTGATGTCCTTAGCAATCCTTGTACAAAAGTCCATTGTTATATGCTCCCATTTCCATTCGGTATGTCTAACGGTCTCAAGAGTCCCGGGTTTGCGATGTTCCACTTTTACTTGTTGGCACGTCAAACATTGAGAAACGTGCTTAGCCGTATCTGCTTTCATACCATTCCACCAAAATTGCTAACGCAAATTCCTGTACATCTTTGTACTACCCGAATGAACACTGTAATTACTCCTATGTGCCTTCGACAGAATTTCCTTCTTTACTTCTTCGTTGTCGGGAACACAGAGTCGTCCCTGGCATCTTACCACTCCATCTTCAGAGACTTGAAATTCTGTTCTTTTTCCTAAAGACACTACATCTTTCACTTTCATAATTTCCGGGTCAGACTCTTGCAAGATCTTAACTTTCTGAATAATTTCAGGTTCAATCCTTAATGCACTAAGCATATCAATAAGGCAATCCACTTTTAATTTAAACTCTGAGTCCGCTACGGACTTTAACAAGCTCCATTCCGCCATTCTTAAACTGGCCATCTCCATAGCTGACTTACGACTAAGAGCATCCGCTACCTTATTCGCCTTCCCTGGATGGTATCGTATCTCACGATCATAATCCTTTAACAACTCCATCCACCTCCTTTGTCTCATGTTCAACTCCTTTTGTGAGAACAGATATTTCAAGCACTTATGATCCGTATAAATCTCAAACTTTTCCCCATATAAATAATGCCTCCATATCTTCAAAGTGAACACTATAGCTGCTAATTCTAAATCATGCGTTGGGTAGTTCAGTTCATGGGGTTTCAATTGTCTAGATGCATAGGCTATGACCTTGCCATGCTGCATCAAAACACATCCCAATCCTTTGTGAGATGCATCACTATACACTGTAAAACCATCAGATCCAGTTGGTATAGTCAGGATTGGAGCCGAGGTCCATTTTCTTTTAAGCTCCTAGAAACTCCTTTCGCATTCCCCATTCCATTCAAACTTTGCGTTCTTTCGAGTCAATTTTGTTAAAGGACCTGCCAATCGTTGAAACCCTTAAATAAACCTTCTATAATAACCAGCCAGTCCTAAGAAACTCCGTATTTCAGTGGGTGTTGTCGGTCTCGGCCAATTTATTACCATCTCAACTTTCGCCGGGTCCACTACAATTCCTCCTCCTGATACCACGTGCCCCAAAAATATTATCTGGTCCAGCCAGAATTCACACTTGCTCAATTAGGCATACAGCTTATGATCTCTCAGAGTTTGCAAAACTATCCACAAGTGTTGTTCATGCTCTTTAGGCCCTCTCGAATATATCAGGATATCATCAATAAAAACAATCACAAACTGGTCTAAATAAGGCTTAAATACCCTATTCATTAGATCCATAAATGCAGCCGGTGCATTTGTCGATCCAAATGGCATGACAAGGAACTCGTAGTGTCCATAACGAGTCCTAAACGCAATTTTAGGAATGTCTTCTTTCTTAATTCTTAGCTGATGGTATCCCGACCTTAAGTCAATCTTAGAGAAGACCGAACTTCCCTAGAGTTGGTCAAATAGGTCATCAATTCTAGGCAAAGGATATTTATTTTTAATGGTCACTTGATTCAGTTGCCTATAGTTAATGCACAAGCGCATCGACCCATTTTTCTTTTTCACAAACAAGACTGGTGCACCCTAAGGTGAAGCACTTGGCCTAATGAATCCTTTATCAAGCAACTCCTGTAGTTGCACTTTCAACTCCTTCAGTTCCATTAAGGCCATCCTGTACGGGGCTTTCGATATTGGTCCTGTTCCAGGCATTAATTCAATTTCAAACTCAATTTCTCATTCCGGCGGTAATCCAGGCAACTCCTCAAGAAATACATCTTGAAATTCATTAACAACTCGAATTTCATCAAGCTTAGGCTCTTCCTTAGTATAATCTTTAACCATGGCCAGGTACCCTTGACATCCTTTGTCAAGTAACGCACGGGCCTCTATTGCTGAAATAAGTGCTATAGATAGGTTGGTCTGACCTCCCAAAAATTCACAACTAGACTGATTAGGTAAAATAAATTGGCTCACTTTTCTATAACAATCCATTATGGCCCGATACTTATGATGCCAATCCATTCCTATGATAACATCAAAATCATACATAGCCATTACGACTAAGTCTATTTCCATATCCTTTCCTCCCATTGTTATCTTACATTTTCCACACACCAGCGTAGACAATACCATATTCTTTAAAGGCGTAGAAACACAAAGAGGCGTCTCAAGAGACATAGTTTCTATTTTACTCAACTGTTTATATCTTTCAGACACAAATGAATGCGTAGCACCCATATCAAACAATTCATATGCCTTTTTTATCATTTATAAAGATCGTACCTGAGATAACATTTTTGGAAGCTTCTGCTTCCTCTTGGGTGATCGCATACACTCTTCCCTGTGCTGGTGGTCTCTATGGATTCCTTTGTGGATATGGTCCAGCAGTACATTGTGGTACTCGTCACATTGGGTTAATATTTGGCTGCGACCTTTCTTGTGGACAATCCTTCTTAAGGTGCCTTGCCTTTCCACAACCATAGCATTTCAGCTGTCCATTACAAGGTCCTGGGTCATGTCGCCCATCACACCTTCGACATTCTTCATTTCGATAAGGTGCTCTTCCTAGATTCAGGCCATCCCTGGCTTTTCCAAAATTCCCGAAATTGCCCTTCTTCTTAGACTCCCAGGTCTGACCTTGACCTGTATAGGGTCTCTTACCCCGTCTCATATCGCCAAAAGACGATTGTCTCTTATTCACCGACTGTTCCCTTACTAACTCCTGCTCCACCAACTGTGCCCTTTCATAAATCTCATTATAATCTCTTATGTTCAAAGGCACCAGTTGTTTCGATATCGCTTCTCAACCCTTTCGAAACCTCTTAGCTTTCTCTTCTTGATCCTCAATTAGTCTAGGTGCATATCTAGACAGTTCAAAAAATCTTGCCTCATATTGATCCACTGTCGGCTCATTTTGTTCTAACTGAACAAATTCTGTAATTTTCTTGTCCCTAGCACGAAAAAATGCTTTCTATTGAAAGCTCTGACAAACTCGTCCCGATTAACATCCGTACCTGGTGGAAAGATTGTGTCCCTGGAAGCTCTCCACCAAAACTTTGCATTTCCCTCCAACTGGTACTCTGCCAAAGTTATTTTCTCAGCGTCATTGCAGTCCAACAACTGGAAAATTCGTTCCATCCCATCAATCCAATGCTCCGCCTCCTCAGGACTTCCCATTCCACTGAACTTAGGTGGTTTCAACTTCAAAAATTGCTCCACCAGTCCTTGAGTATGGCATTCTGCTCCGGGCTGTTGCTGCGCTTGTTTTTCCATCAGATTTCCTATATTGGCCAATGCCTGCAAGATATCTTCCATCCGGGGTTCAGCCCTTGCTGTAGAGGCTTCAGCCCTCGATGGATGATGACTTCCATATCGTACCATGATTTTTCTACAGTTTCCAAGCATTTGCCTCAGGAAATATCCGTGACTCAATGTCTTCATTAAAAACAACAGCAACTAAGGAAAATAAGTAACATAACCATGTTACTGGCACCTAAAAGCAACTCACAACACAGACTGGGGATCTACGGGTGAATACCTATGGTGTGCATTGTCATCAACATCCTCAATTTCCAAATGAGGCTCCTTATCACTCCATATGTAAACCTTTAGCTCTGATACCAGCCGCTGTGGCACCCCCAAACAGCTAAGGTCGCCACAGATACCTATTGCTCTATCTATTGAATACCAGTTACTTGTCTTTGATATAAAGGGGTTTAAAGAAGGACCGAGGTCCATAGCCATTTTTTGTTTTTTTGAAAAGAGTTTAGCGCAGCTCCTAGCGAAATTAAAGACGAGTCTCACCATCCCTCTACTCTCTTAATGATGATACAATGCACACCAACTACCCATCGAAGGAAAACATAAAGCCGAGCCACTTTTATTTACATTTTTAAGATGGACATCTTGGGTCGGTACAACCAAAAAGCCAAGGCTTTTTACTAAACTTGGCTATAACTCAAAAGAGAGATCTCGACCCCCTATATCGATCGTGTATAACCCTCTATCTACAAGTGTTGGCTATCTCCAAAAAGTGTCAACTCCCACTCCTCACGCAGGCCATCACACCCACCTTGGTGCATCGGGCGGTGGCGGTGGCAACATCCCCAGCATCATTCCGTCACGACGGACGTGGACAGACAATAACTCCTGGATGACCGGGCCCCCAGCTAGGCCCACGTCATACATCACCAGCACACGAACCCGTATGAACACCAAACCAGGGATGGTGACACAATTATGCTCCATACACTCGACCTCCACGTTAGATGGAAGGTTGTGAAAGGTACCGCGCGTGACCAGAGGGAGAGGCATCTTTCTAATCTGAAATGTTGGTCCCCAAAGGGGTGAGTACAACCACTTAGCAGGTAAAAGATCCATCAAACTACTCAATGCATCAAACAGAACAATCATGGCATCATAGAGTACATATAGTTCATACATATCAAACATATCTCACCTTTCAGTCATGCATATTACATCAAAACAGCCATATATATATGTATATAGGTCACCATGTCATGTGCATATACCACCAATGCACTTGTACATATAACATCATACAGTCATGCATACATGTCACCATACTATGTGCACATGCCACCATGCACTTATACATGTTACATCATACAGCCATGCATACATGTCACCATACCATGTGCACATACCACCATGCACTTATACATATTACATCATACAGCCATGCATACATGTCACCATACCATGTGCACATACCACCATGCACTTATACATATTGCATCATACAGCCATGCATACATGTCACCACACTATGCATGATTCAATTTCAGCTCTTGTTTTTCAATTGGATCGCCACATTTTTTTCTTTCCCGGGACCAGTAATTGCATCCCACATTTTATCGCTCACACCCAACCTGGCATCGCGAGGAACCTCCGGCACACACCTCCGATCATTCGGCAAACACACCCCGGGCATCTCGAAACTCCCGAGGACATCCGGCACACACCTCGGGCATCCGGCACACACCTCCGGGCATCCCGACACTCCCGGGGCATCGTCGGCTCACACCTCCGACGGCATCCTCATTTATCACAATTTAGGTTCACAATTCAGCTTTTGATTTTATATGTAATGCCATATATCATCACATATGCAGCAAGATCAATTACTATTATTTTAGAAAACAGAATGCATTCTTTTAAATTTACATTTCCTAAAATTTAGTAATTGTCTCTAATAATTTCTAAGAATTTAGTACATCATAGACAAACTCTAGGGGAATTTATCTCATGAAGAACACAACACCACCAGAATTTCATACAAAACAGGTTAGTCCATACATCACAACTTTTGAAATTTGCACAATCCAGCTAGCACAGTTTTTTTCATTAAATACCCAAATGACATTAAAAAATTATGAAATTCGAACATGAGATAGTCAAGACATAAAGGCAGATACTTCATGAAGAACACTACACCAAAAGATCCCCATATAGTTCAACACAGACCACGCATCACAGCACTACTAATTCTGTCCATTCCACTTGCACAGTTTTTGAAACATTTTTTTGGGTAAATAGGCAAATGAACTTCAAAAATTACGAAATTTGAATATGTTGTAGGCAAGACATAATTAAAGATATTTCATGCAGAACACTTTTCCAAAAGAATCTCATACGAAACGGTATAGACCGCGCATTGCAACATTACCAAGTCCGAACACATCAGCTTGTGGCATCCTAGAATTCCTTGCCAATCTTTAAGGGTGTTTTAATTTATGTCTTGCATTAAGCCTTTGGCCAAGCCTTTGGTGAATAGTTATTTAATAGGAAAATTCTATTTTTGGCCATGTGGGATTATGGATTGGAATTTATTAAATTAGGTCGCAAAGTTTTGTGATTTATAAATTTCAATTAGGTGTTTAAGAAATTAAAATTAAGGTTTAAGGAGGATTAATAGGATGAGGATGGGCTGGACAATTGAAAGCGCAAACCAGCCCATGACCTCACCCCATTCTCGACCGGCCCACGAAGCCCAAGGAAAAGAAGAGCTGCCGTCGGCCCATGGCTGGGCCAAGCCCAGCCGAAAGATGGAGGCCCATCTTGTATGAAGAAGGCCATTTGTCCCTCCTAGCTGCCAAGTGTTCCCCATGCAAAATCAATGATTGTTCATCATTGAGGGGAATAAACTAAGGGAACCGGTTGATGATGAAGAGAGAGGGGAAGCGTCGTCGACCGAGAGAGAGAGTGAGAGAGAGAGCTACCGAGAGAAAGAGAGAAATCGAGAGAGAAAGGGAGAGTGAGCGTGCGGAAGAAGAGAGGAAAGGAGGAGAGCTGTCCGTCAACCGTCCGCCGTGCGTCCGTTGCTCGTCGCCGTTTGTGCTCGCTGTTTGCTCGGTTTAGAGGCAAGTTGGGATCCTTAATTCTGCTCTTGCATGTTGTGTCTAGTATGTGTGCTTGAATGGTGACAGAATTCGGATGTTTAGGGTGTTAAAAGTTGAAGTTTTAAGAGGGATATTTGAGACTAGTAAACTGTTCTTGAGAAAACAGTTCGACCTTGGATGTTCTATTGGCTTGCATGTGTTGTTCGAGTTGGATTTTGGCCGTGACTTCTAAACGAAAGTTGTTAATAACTTCTTGAAATATAAAATACTCAAATTTGGGACAAAACGAACAAGAATAAGTGGGTGAAATCCTTATTTTTCGGAGAGACTGAATCTGGAGATTTCGGTAACTACCTTTGATGAATGCATGGTCTGTAAGCCTGTCTTTTTGTTGAAATTTCACTTTGATTTTTTAACAAAAGATGTAAAGGACATCCTGAGGTTTAACATATCAAAAATTAGGAGAAAAATAACAAGAATAGATAGGTGAAATTGTGGTTTTTTGGAAGTAGTCAGATCTGGAAACTTCGGTATTGAAACAGAAGCTTTAACTGTCTATACTAAATCATCTATAACGAATTTGACTATGATTTCTGCATGAAAAACCTAACTTAGCATCTTGAATACAACATAGTCGAATTTCATGAATTTTTAAGGTCATTAGGATATTTAATCGGAAATATCTCAAAAACCGTGTAATCTGACGCGTTCGGACTTAGTCAGTTTCAATGCATGGGTCATATCATTTTTTATGAAGCTCTTTCGGCAAAGTGTTCTTCACGAAGTATCTTTCTTTATGTTTTCCCTGTAACATATTCAAATTTCATAATTTTTAAAGTTCATTTGCCTATTTAACCAAAAATGTTTCAAAAACTGTGCAAGCTGTATTGTTAGAATAGTAATGCTGTGATGCATGGTCTATGTCAAATTGTATGAGGGTCTTTTGGTGTGGTGTCCTTCATGAAATATCTGCCTTTATGTCTTGACTATCACATGTTCAAATTCATAATTTTTAAAGGTCATTTGGGTATTTAATGGAAATATTTTCTAAAACTGTGCAAGCTGGATTGAGCGAATTTCAAATGCTGTAATTTATGATTATTCTGTTTTGGATGAGCCCCACGAATTATATTGATTGAGGTGATTGAATCTTGCTGAGCATGTGATGATATTTGGCATTGCATATAGAATCAAATGCTGAATTTGACTTTATTGCCATTACATCATGTGCCATGTTGATTGTGAGACATAAATTGATGAATATGAATTATGATGAATGAGGAGACTGTTGGAGGTGGGCCGATAATGCCCTGGGAGTGTCAGGATGCCCGGGATGGGGGGTGCCGGATGCCCTGTTGTATTGTGATACATGCCCGGATGTCCTCGGGAGTTTCGAGATGCCCGGAATGGTTGGGTGCCGGAAGCCTCGGAGGTTTGTGCCCGGGGGGATGCCTCGTGATGCCAGTTGGGATGCGAGATGCCCGGAATGTGGGGGTGCCGGATGCCCGGTGGTGTGTGCCGGAGGTTTTCTCGCGATGCCAGGTTGGGGTGCGAGTGATAAAATGTGGGATGCAATTACTGATCCCAGGAAAGAAAGATGTGGTGATCAAATTGAAAGATAAAAAGTGGAAATTGAATCATGCATGGTATAGTGACATGTATGCATGGTTGTATGTGCACCTATGGCATGATGGTATGCATACATGAGGCATGGTATATGTGTGAATGATTGATGATGAGTGCATGGTTGTATGTGCACCTATGGCATGATGGTATGCGTACATGAGGCATGGTATATGTGTGGATGATTGATGATGAGTGCATGGTTGTATGTGCACCTATGGCATGATGGTATGTGTTCATGAGGCATGGTATATGTGTGGATGATTGATGATGAAGTGTGCATGGTTGTATGTACACATATGGTATGATGACATATGCATGGCTGCAAGGTAAGTTATGCTTGGATGCATGGATGATATGTACTATGCTATGATGTTGTGATTGTATTGTGTGATGCATTGAGTAGTTTATTGGATCTTTTACCTGCTGAGTGGCTGTACTCACCCTTCGGGGACCAACATTTCAGATTAGGAAGATGCCGCTCTCTCCGGTCACGCGGGGTACCTTCTATGGCCTCCCATCTGACGTGGAGGTAGAGTGTTCGGAGATTGATTACGTTACCATCCCTGGTCTGACGTTTGTGCGAGTTCACGTGCTGGTCATGTACGATGTGGGCCTGGCTGGGGCCCGGTCATTCAGAGTTTTTGTCGGTCCACGTCCGCCGAGATGGAGTGATTCGGGGATGTTGCCGCCACCACCGCCCGACGCGCCGGGATGGGTGTGATGGCCGCGTGAGGAGTAGAGAGCGACGTTTCTTTTTTAGAGTAGCCGACACTGATAGATGGAGGATGACACGTGATCGTTATAGGGGTCGAGATATCTTTTGGGTTGTGGCCAAGTGTAGTTAAAAGTCTTGGCTTTCTTTTTGGTTGTACCGACTCGAGAAATCCATCATGAAAATATATAAATAAAAGTGGTTCGGCCTTATCTTTTCATATGATGTGTAGTTGGTGTGCATTGCATTATGGTTATTGGAGGGAGAGATGGTGAGACTCAATTATGCTTCCGCTAATAAGTTGCGCTGGGACCGTTTTAAAAAAAAAATGCCTAAGGACCTCGGTCCTTCTTTAAACCCCCTTTTTATAAAAGACAAGTAACGGATATCTTTTGAGAGAAAGCGATTGGCAGGCTGTGGCGACCCTAGCGGATCGGGGGCCGTCGAGGGGTGGTACATCCTGCTTTGTTGGTATCAGAGCAATGGTTATAGGTTGGAGTGATAAGGAGCCTCATTTGGAAATTGAGGAACATGATGACAATGCACACCATAGGATGTTGGTTGGAATAGTTGGGTAACTTTGAATAACGGGTGATGAGTAATCACTCGTAGATCCCTAGTAGTTTTATGAATTGTTTTTAGGTACCAGTAACATGGTTATGTTAATTATTTTCTTTAGTTGCTCTTGTTTTTAAAGAAGACATTGAGTCACAGATATTTCCTGAGGCAAATGCTTGGAAAACTGCAGGGAAATCATGGTACGAGCTGGAAGTGCTCATCCATCGAGGGCTGAAGCCTCTGCAGCAAAGGGCTGAACCCCGATGGAAGATATCCTGCAGGCATTGGCCAATATAGGAAATTTGATGGAAAGACAAGCGCAGCAATAGCCCGGAGCAGAACGCCGTACTCAAGGACTGGTGGAGCAATTTCTGAAGTTGAAACCACCTAAGTTCAATGGAATGGGAAGTCCTGAGGAGGCGGAGCATTGGATTGATGGGATGGAACGAATTTTCCGGCTGTTGGACTGCAATGATGCTGAGAAAATAACTTTGGCAGAGTACCAGCTTGAGGGAAATGCGAAGTTTTGGTGGAGAGCTTCGAAGGACATAATCTTTCCACCAGGTACTGATGTTAACTGGGAAGAGTTTGTGAGAGCTTTCAATAGAAAGCATTTTTCTGACTGTGCTAAGGATAGGAAAATTTCAGAATTTGTTCAGTTAGAACAAAAGGAGCTGACAGTGGACCAATATGAGGCTAGATTTTCTGAACTGTCTAGATATGCTCCTAGACTAATTGAGGATCAGGAAGAAAAGGCTAAGAGATTTCTGAAAGGGTTGAGAACTGACATTAGGAAGCAACTGGTGCCTTTGAACATAAGGGATTACCATGAGATTTATGAAAGGGCACAGTTAGTGGAGCAAGAGTTGATGAGAGAGCGATCAGAGTTTAAGAAACAGCTAAACTTTAATGATGTGAGAAGGGGTAAGAGACCCTACCCTAGTCAAGGTCAGACTTGGAATGTGAAGAAAAAGAGCAATTTTGGAAATTTTGGGAGAGCAAGAGATGGCCTGAATATAGGGAAAGCACCCTATTAGCCTGATGTTTGTCAAAGGTGTAGTGGGCGACATGGCCCAGACCTTGCAATGGACTACTGAGATGTTTTGGTTGTGGACAAGTGGGCCACCTTAGGAGAAGTTGCCCACAAGAAAGTTGCAAATGAGTGTTGGCTCGGTGTGACAGGGATATCAAAGTGCTGTTAAATCAAACTTACCAAGGAATCCTCAAAGGCCACCAGCACAAGGAAGGGTGTATGCGGTCACCCAAGAGGAAGCGGAAGCTTCCAAAAATGTTATCTCAGGTACGATCCTTATCAATGGTAAAAAGGTATATGCATTGTTTGATACGGGTGCTACGCATTCATTTGTGTCTGAAAGATATAGGCATTTGAGTAAAATAGAAGTTACGCCTCTTGAGACGCCTCTTTGTGTTTCTACGCCTTTAAAGAATATGGTATTGTCTACGCTGGTGTGTCGAAATTGTAAGATATCAATGGGAGGAAAGTATATGGAAATAGACTTGGTTGTAATGGCTATGTATGATTTTGATGTTATCATAGGAATGGATTGGCTTCGTAAGTATCGAGCCAAAATGGATTGTTATAGAAAAGTGATCCAATTTGTCTTACCTGATCAGTCTAGTTGTGAATTTTTGGGAGGTCAGACCCACCTACCTATAGCACTTATTTCAGAAATAGAAGCTCGTACGTTACTTGACAAAGGATGTCAAGGATACCTGGCCATGGTTAAAGATTATACTAGGGAAGAGCCTAAACTTGATGAAGTTTGAGTGGTTAATGAATTTCAAGATGTATTTCCTGAGGAATTGCCTGGATTACCGCCGGAACGAGAAATTGAGTTCGAAATTGAATTAATGCTTGGAACAGGACCAATATCGAAAGCCCCGTATAGGATGGCCTTAGTTGAGTTGAAGGAATTAAAAGTGCAACTATAAGAGTTGCTTGACAAAGGATTCATTAGGCCAAGTGCTTCACCTTGGGGTGCGCCAGTTTTGTTTGTGAAAAAGAAAGATGGGTCGATGCGCTTGTGCATTGACTATAGGCAACTCGAATCGGTGACCATTAAAAATAAATATCCTTTGCCTAGAATTGATGACCTATTTGACCAACTCCAAGGAAGTTCGGTCTTCTCTAAGATTGACTTAAGGTCGGGATACCATCAGCTAAGAATTAAGAAAGAGGACATTCTTAAGACTGCGTTTAGGACTCGTTATGGACATTACGAGTTCCTGGTCATGCCATTTGGATTGACAAATGCACCGGCTGCATTTATGGATCTAATGAATAGGGTATTTAAGCCTTATTTAGACCAGTTTGTGATTGTTTTTATTGATGACATCCTGATATATTCGAGAGGGCCTAAAGAGCATGAACAACACTTGAGGATAGTTTTGCAAACTCTGAGAGATCATAAGCTGTATGACAAGTTTAGCAAGTGTGAATTCTGGCTGGACCAGATAATATTTTTGGGGCACGTAGTATCAGGAAGAGGAATTGCAGTAGACCCGACGAAAGTTGAGATGGTAATAAATTGGCCAAGACCGACGACACCTACTGAAATACGGAGTTTCTTAGGACTGGCTGGTTATTATAGAAGGTTTATTGAAGGATTCTCACGATTGGCAGGTCCTTGAACAAAATTGACTCGAAAGAACGTGAAGTTTGAATGGAATGGGAAATGCGAAAGGAGTTTCCAGGAGCTTAAAAGAAAATTGACCTCGGCTCCAATCTTGACTATACCGACAGGATCGGATGGTTTTACGGTATATAGTGATGCATCTCACAAAGGACCGGGATGTGTTTTGATGCAACATGGCAAGGTCATAGCCTATGCGTCTAGACAATTGAAACCCCATGAATTGAACTACCCAACGCAGGATTTAGAATTAGCAGCTATAGTGTTCGCTTTGAAGATATGGAGGCATTATTTATATGGGGAAAAGTTTGAGATTTATACCGATCATAAGAGCTTGAAGTATATGTTCTCACAAAAGGAATTGAACATGAGACAAAGGAGGTGGATGGAGTTGTTAAAGGATTACGATTGTGAGATACGATACCATCTAGGGAAAGCGAACAAGGTAGCAGATGCTCTTAGTCGTAAGTCAGCTATGGAGATGGCTAGTTTAAGAATGGCGGAATGGAGCTTGTTAAAGTCCGTAGCGGACTCGGAGTTTAAATTGAAAATGGATTGTTTTACAAATATGCTTAGTGCATTAAGAATTGAACCTGAAATTATTCAGAAAGTTAAGACCTTACAAGAGTCTGACCCGGAAATTTTGAAAGTAAAAGATGCAGTGTCTTTAGGAAAAAGACCGGAATTTCAAGTCTCTGAAGATGGAGTGGTAAGATGTCAAGGACGACTTTGTGTTCCCGACAATGAAGAAGTAAAGAAGGAAATTTTGTCGGAGGCACATAGGAGTAATTACAGTGTTCATCCAGGTAGTACAAAGATGTACAGGAATTTGCGTCAACAATTTTGGTGGAATGGTATGAAAGCAGATACGGCTAAGCACGTTTCTCAATGTTTGACGTGCCAGCAAGTAAAAGCAGAGCATTGCAAACCCGCAGGACTCTTGAGACCGTTAGACATACCAGAATGGAAATGGGAACATATAACAATGGACTTCGTACAAGGATTGCCAAGGACATCAAGTGGTCATGACTCTATCTGGGTAATAGTGGACCGTCTAACTAAGTCTGCTCATTTCCTAGCAGTTCGCATAGACTACCCAATGGATAAATATGCGGATATATATATGTAAGTCAAGTAGTACGCTTACATGGTGTTCCAGTAACTATTACCTCAGATCGGGATTCAAGATTTACTTCGAACTTTTGGCGGAGTCTTCAAATTGCCTTAGGAACTAAACTCCAATTTAGTACTGCTTTTCACCCTCAGACATATGGACAAACAGAAAGAGTAATCCAGACATTAGAGGATATGTTGAGGGCTTGTGTGATTGATTTTAAAGGAAATTAGGATGAAAGATCGCATTTGGTGGAGTTTGCTTATAATAATAGTTTTCAGAAAAGTATAGACATGGCTCCCTATGAAGCACTATATGGAAGGAGATGTAGGACTCCTGTCTGTTGGAATGAAGTAGGAAAAAAGAAATTGACAGGACCTGAACTGGTACAAGTTACCACTGAAGCTGTCGAAATTATCAGGAAAAGACTTAAAACAGCTCAAAGTAGACAGAAAGACTACGCAGATATGCGTAGAAGGCCTTTGGAATTTAATGTGGGATATCATGTATTCCTTAAGGTATCTCCAATGAAAGGAATATCTCGATTTGGAATGAAGGGTAAGTTAAGCCCTATATTTGTTGGACCTTTTGAGATACTTGAAAGAATAGGAGATGTAGCTTATCGTTTGGCGCTGCCTCCTAAATTGGGAAATTTACATGATGTGTTTCATGTGTCGATACTGAGAAAGTACTAGCCGGATCCTGGTCACATACTCGATCATGAAGCCATCAAAGTGGATGAGAAAGTGAGGTACATCGAAAAGCCTGTGCAAATATTGGATTGAAAGGAACAAATTCTTAGGACTAAGAAGATTCCTTTGGTTAAGGTATTATGGCGACATCATGATATGGAAGAAGCCACATGGGAAAGTGAAGATCAAATGAAGGAAAAGTACCCCTACTTGTTTCAAAAGGCATGAGTAACTATCTAATTTCGAGGACAAAATTCTCTAAGGAGGGGAGAATTGTGGCATCCTAGAATTCCTTGCCAATCTTTAAGGGTGTTTGAACTTATGTCTTGCATTAAGACTTTGGCTAAGCCTTTGGTGAATAGTTATTTAATAGGAAAATTCTATTTTTGGCCATGTGGGATTATGGATTGGAATTTATTAAATTAGGTCGCAAAGTTTTGTGATTTATAAATTTCAATTAGGTGTTTAAGAAATTAAAATTAAGGTTTAAGGAGGATTAATAGGATGAGGATGGGCTGGACAATTGAAAGCCCAAACCAGCCCATGACCTCACCCCATTCTCGACCGGCCCACGAAGCCCAAGGAAAGGAAGAGCTGCCGTCGGCCCATGGCTGGGCCAAGCCCAGTCGAAAGATGGAGGCCCATCTTGCATGAAGAAGGCCATTTGTCCCTCCTAGCTGCCAAGTGTTCCCCATGCAAAATCAATGATTGTTCATCATTGAGGGGAATAAACTAAGGGAATCGGTTGATGATGAAGAGAGAGGGGAAGCGTCGTCGACTGAGAGAGAGAGAGTGAGAGAGAGAGCTACCGAGAGAAAGAGAGAAATCGAGAGAGAAAGGGAGAGTGAGCGTGCGGAAGAAGAGAGGAAAGGAGGAGAGCTGTCCGTCGATCGTCCGCCGTGCGTCCGTTGCTCGTCGCCGTTTGTGCTCGCTGTTTGCTCGGTTTAGAGGCAAGTTGGGATCCTTAATTCTGCTCTTGCATGTTGTGTCTAGTATGTGTGCTTGAATGGTGATAGAATTCGGATGTTTAGGGTGTTAAAAGTTGAAGTTTTAAGAGGGATGTTTGAGACTAGTAACTTGTTCTTTAGAAAACAGTTCGACCTTGGATGTTCTATTGGCTTGCATGTGTTGTTCGAGTTGGATTTTGGCCGTGACTTCTAAACGAAAGTTGTTAAGGACTTCTTGAAATATTAGGAGTGTCAGGATGCCCGGGATGGGGGGTGCCGGATGCCCGGTTGTATTGTGATACATGCCCGGATGTCCTCGGGAGTTTCGAGATGCCCGGAATGGTTGGGTGTCGGAAGCCTCAGAGGTTTGTGCCCGGGGGGATGCCTCGTGATGCCAGTTGGAATGCGAGATGCTCGGAATGTGGGGGTACCGGATGCCCGGTGGTGTGTGCCGGAGGTTTTCTCGCGATGCTAGGTTGGGGGGCGAGTGATAAAATGTGGGATGCAATTACTGATCCCAGGAAAGAAAGATGTGGTGATCAAATTGAAAGATAAAAAGTGGAAATTGAATCATGCATGGTATAGTGACATGTATGCATGGTTGTATGTGCACCTATGGCTTGATGGTATGCGAACATAAGGCATGGTATATGTGTGAATGATTGATGATGAGTGCATGGTTGTATGTCCACCTATGGCATGATGGTATGCGTACATGAGGCATGGTATATGTGTGGATGATTGATGATGAGTGCATGGTTGTATGTGCACCTATGGCATGATGGTATGCGTACATGAGGCATGGTATATGTGTGGATGATTGATGATGAAGTGTGCATGGTTGTATGTACACATATGGTATGATGACATATGCATGGCTGCAAGGTAAGTTATGCTTGGATGCATGGATGATATGTACTATGCTATGATGTTATGATTGTATTGTGTGATGCATTGAGTAGTTTATTGGATCTTTTACCTGCTGAGTGGCTGTGCTCACCCTTCGGGGACCAACATTTCAGATTAGGAAGATGCCGCTCTCTCCGGTCACGCGGGGTACCTTCTATGGCCTCCCATCTGACGTGGAGGTAGAGTGTTCGGAGATTGATTGCGTTACCATCCCTGGTCTGACGTTTGTGCGAGTTCGCGTGCTGGTCATGTACGATGTGGGCCTGGCTGGGGGCCCGGTCATTCAGGAGTTTTTGTCGGTCCACGTCCGCCGAGATGGAGTGATTCGGGGGATGTTGCCGCCACCACCGCCCGACGCACCAGGATGGGTGTGATGGCCGCGTGAGGAGTAGAGAGCTGACGTTTCTTTTTTAGAGTAGCCGACACTGATAGATGGAGGATGACACGTGATCGTTATAGGGGTCGAGATATCTTTTGGGTTGTGGCCAAGTGTAGTTAAAAGTCTTGGCTTTCTTTTTGGTTGTACCGACCCGAGAAATCCATCATGAAAATATATAAATAAAAGTGGTTCGGCCTTATCTTTTCATATGATGTGTAGTTGGTGTGCATTGCATTATGGTTATTGGAGGGAGAGATGGTGAGACTCAATTATGCTTCCGCTAATAAGTTGCGTTGGGACCGTTTTCAAAAAAAAAAATGCCTAAGGACCTCGGTCCTTCTTTAAACCCCATTTTTATAAAAGACAAGTAACGGATATATTTTGAGAGAAAGCGATTAGCAGGTTGTGGCGACCCTAGCGAATCGGGGGCTATCGAGGGGTGCCACACCACTTCAACAGCCTTGTTCATTTGAGGGCGATAAAGGGATGAATTCATATGCTTGACCTTGAAATCGGTGACGATTGCTTCAGGAACGCCATAGCGAGCAATTATGTCACGTTTGATGAACTTCGCAACATTGCGGTTGTGATGTTTGCAAAGGATGTAGCTTTGATCCATTTGGTGAAATAGTCTATCGCCACCAAGATGAACCGATGCCCATTTGAAGCCTCAGGATTTATTTGGCCAATCACATCAATGCCCGACATTAAGAAGGGCCATGGCTCGGAAAACTGGTGCAGCTCGGTTGGAGGAACATTTATCTTATCCCCATGAATCTGGCAGCGGTGACAACGTCGTACGTGCTTGATGCAATCACTTTCTAGTGTGAGCCAGTAGTAGCCTTATCTCATGATCTTCTTAGCCATCATGTGCCCATTCATATCAAGACAACATATTCCTTCGTGCACTTCTTGCATGATTTGAGTGGCTTCGGTTGCATCCACACATCGCAACAAGACTGAATCATAAGATCTCTTGTACAAATTCTCACCATTGACAAAGAATTTTGAGGCCATCTTCGTGATGTGCTTCCTATCAGCCAAAGTTCTTCCTTCGGGAAATTCCTGCTTTTTAATGTAGTTCATGATATCGTAATACCATGGCTTTCCATCAAGTTCTTCAATCACGATCATACAGTAAGCCGGCTTCGGCAAAACCTCTATTTTCAATGGCTCGACTTCTAACCCGTCGGTGACTTGCAACATAGATGACAAAGTCACGAGTATATCCGCAAATTGGTTATGAGACCTCGGCAGGTATTCAAACGAAATTTCCTTGAATTCCTTTACCAGGTCTTCTAAATACTCGTGGTACGGGAGCAACTTAGCATCTTTAGTCTTCCATTTCCCTACGGTCTGAAGTATGATAAATGCTGAATCTCCGAATACCTTTAACTTGGCCACACCCATCTCGATTGCAGCTTGAAGTCCGAGGATGCAAGCTTCATACTCGGCCACATTGTTAGTGCATGGGAATATCAATTTCGCAGCTACCGGATGGTGCTGCCCGTCTAGGGATATCAGAACTGCCCTAGTACCAAAACCAGACAAGTTTATAGCTCCATCAAAGAACATTGTCCATGAGTCTTCATTTACACTCAAGACACGGTCATCTAGGAAACTGTCATCGTCATTTGAGACTCCTGAATTCTCAGCCAATAGATCAGCGATCACTCAACCCTTAACCGACTTTTGTGGCATGAATTGCACATCAAACTCGAAGATCAAAATTTGCCATTTAGCCAACTTACCCACCAAGGCTGGCCAATCAAGTAAGTACTTGATGGGGTTGTTCTTAGTCACGAGGACTGTCTGGTAATGCAGTGTGTATTGTCGCAATCTATGCAATACCCACACCAATGCGGCACAAGTCTTTTCAACATCAAAATATTTCAGCTCTGATACAGTGAACTTTTTAATCAGGTAATAAATGGCTCGTTCTTTTTTATCAACAGGACTTTCCTGAGCCAACATTGCACCCAACGATTCACTATGAATGGTGAGATAGAGAATCAAAGGATGCCCCGGCGATGGTAGGACAAGCACCAATGGATTCATCAAGTACTGCTTCAGCTTGTCGAACGCTTCTCGACACTCATCATCCCAGTTGACTCGTGCATTCTTTTGTAGGAGCTTGAAGAATGGCTTGGCGATTTCGGAAAGTTGAGAAATGAATCAAGCTATGTAATTCAATCTTCCCAAAAGGCTCCGAACTTCTTTCACCATTGACGGAGGTTGCAATTCATATATAGCCTTAACTTTAGATGGGTCGATCTCAATCCCTTTACTGGTCACAATGAATCCGAGTAATTTACTGGATGTTGCTCTGAACATGCATTTAGCGGGATTTAGACAAAGCTTGAATTCACGGAGTTGATCAAACAATTTCTTTAAGGTCTCGACGTGACTCTTCCTAGGCTGGGTCATTGCAATCATATCATCAATATAGACTTCGATCTCTTGATGCATCATATCATGAAATAGTGTTACCATGGCTCGCTGGTAAGTTGCCCCTTTATTCTTGAGTCCGAAGGGCATGACCTTATAATGAAAGGTCCCCCACGGGGTGATAAATGTAGTCTTCTCCTTGTCTTCCTCCCTCATCCTTATCTGATTATACTCGGAAAACCCATCCATAAACGAGAATAGTTCAAATCCGACAGTATTATCCACAAGGACATCTATGTGAGGTAGCGGGAAATCATATTTTGGGCTGGCTTTGTTCAAATCTCGATAATCGACACAAACTCGAAGTCGACCATCCTTCTTCATCACCGACACGATGTTAGCCACCCATTCTGGGTATTGTGAGACTTCAATGAATCCCACCTTCAGAAGCTTCATCACTTCTTCCTTTATCTTCTTCCAGAGCTCGGGTTTAGTTCTCCGTAGCCTTTGCTTTTTTAGGTGGCACGTTCGGATTAGTAAGCAAGCAATGTTCGACGATCGATGGGTCTAAACCAGGCATGTCAGCATAGGTCCATGCAAAGACATCCTGATATTCCTTCAGTAGCTGAATTAGGCGCTCGGCCTCATCTTTGGGGAGATTTGCCCCAATTTTAACTTCCTTGGCTTCTTCAGTGTCACTTAAATTAATAGTGATAGTCTGTTCAGATGTGAGAGCCTTGGCTTTTTCATGTTGTTCCCAACTTCGCTACACCGTAATGGAATCTTTGGGCAAGTCCTTGAGATCATCAATATCAGCATTTGTTACATTGGATTGGACCATTTCCACACCTTTGTATGCCGTAAGACTGTTCTTGAAACATGAAGTAGATAAATTAGAAAGACAAACAGAGTAATCTACATCTTTTTGTTTTTGTTTTTTTATTTTTATTTTTATTATTAATAATTTTAAAAGAATTTTGGCAAAAACATTTTTTGAAACATTTTGATACGAGAAAGCATGATGAAGCCCGGGCCTCGGAATTCTCCTTGGATTTTTCTTTTCTTTATCAGCTATATATCATCATCGAGCTGGTTTGGTGTACTTCATCATGCCCTCAAAATAAAACTTGTAATTTAATTGAAATTCATCAATCAATTACATTTATTGAATAGAAAATGCGATTCTCAAGCCCTAAAAAGAAAGCGAAAAAGAAGAAATTGAAAACAATTCCTAGAAAACAATAAGATTCCCACGCAGGGGAATGTGGAAGAGCAATAAACAAGTTACTCTTGTGGGCCGGGGCCCATCTCTTCTCGGTGGTCCTTCGTCAATGGCTCCTTTGTAGAGGTCATCAAACAAACTTGTGATTCCTTCCAATGCATCATCAGGGTTCTCTATCTCCGGGGGTGTCGGCTCGTCCATGCCACTCTATCCATCTAGGACTATGTCGCATGGGTCAATGTAAAAATTGGGAGGAACCGACTACTTCACCAGATAGTTGAATTTGCCGCTTGGCTACCCCAGGGTGTCCATCATTTTTGCTTCATCTTGCATCATTATTGGAGGACTAGGGAATATCTCGCGAATGTTTGGGGGTAGTGAGTTTTGCCTCCGTCGCCCTTGGTCAGGTGGCAAGTTTTGCCTTTCCTGTCTTCGCCCTCCAGGACTTTGTCCACCTCTTCCATGGTATCCTAATCCAGTAGAATGGGACCTCTGAGGTGCTTTAATGGGGTTTTGAATCCCTTGACCATTTCTTCCAAGACCACTACCAGGAACAAAACCATTCCCAACCATCACCCTTCCCACCATAAGGGCAACATTTGAAACTTCAGGAGTGGGTGGTGATGAGTCTCGAGAAGCATGTATGGTGGACACCAACTCAAATGAGAACTTGACTCGAACTCGGAGTCTGGCTCTACATAGGGAATAGCCGTTTCATAATAAATTCGGTGATCTTCTTCGCCATAGATAGTGACCAGCTTCCTTTTGATCATGAACTTTATAGCTTGATGTAGACTTGAAGGCACCACTCCAGCAATATGTATCCAGGGACGACCTAGCAGGAAATTAAATGCAGTAGGGATATCCAGCACTTGAAAGGGAATGTTGAAGACGACCGGCCCTATTTGCACATCGAGATGGATTTCCCCGATCACCTCCTTTTTTGTCCCATCGAAAGCTCGCACCGAAGTCTTCACAGCATGTATCCTAGATGGGTCTATCTTGAGGCGGTGAAGAATGGCCGATGGACATATGTTTAGGGCGGACGCATTATCAATGAGCACTCGGGACACATGAGAAGACTTGTGCTTGACAGATATGTAGAGTGCTTTGTTATGCCCCCTGCCCTCAAGAGGGAATTCCTCATCAGAAAAAGCAATCAAGTCCTTGAGAAGGACTGATCCCACAAATTCTTCCAACTTGTCCGCCTCGACCGTCTCTGGCACATGAATTTCACTCAGTACCTTCATCAGCGACTTTTGATGCACGGGGGATGTCAGCAAGAGTTCGAGCAAAGAGATTTGAGCTGGCATCTTTCATAATTGGTCGACCACATTATACCCGCTCGCTTTGATCACGGCCAGAAATTCCTTGGCCTCTTCATCAGTGACAGGCTTTGCAGGCTGAGCACTAGCTTGGGCATAAGTCCGACCAAATCTTGTGAGGAGATCGACATCTAGGTCATAGGACCAAGGCACCGCCTTATTGTTGACATATTCATATGACTAAGGCATTTCAATCACTATCTCCTCATCGGATGCATCTACTAGTGGGGGCATGTCCACGAGCGAATGATCAACTTCTTCTTTATCAGCATTGAGTGCAACCTGCTCCTCCTCCCAATCGATAATGATGTGGGAGATAGTGGAAACTATACAGTTATGGTTAGCATACACAATGATGCCGTCATCCACCATTTTGGCAACTCTTTCCCTCATCAATGCCACGTGCACCTTCGAGTTCTTGATTCAACTGACTTTAGGTTCCAAGATAGCATTGACTATACCCTTATGCTTCGATAGCGGATTTTTTTGGACATTCGGCCAAGCGGTTTGAAACGAAAAGGCCTTCGTGTCCAAGAGGTTTTGGATCTTATGCTTGAGGGTGAAACATTCATCAGTTGAATGCCCCAATTCACCGTTATGGTAGTCACACTTCTTCGTCGAGTTGTAACCACGAATGCTTTCGCAGTTAGGGCGCTTCGGTTCGCTAGTAAGCAAACCTTTCTTTCTTAGGATTGCCAACACTTGGGATAGAGATCTAAGGAGAGGAGAGAATTGCCTTCTTGCTTGGGCAAATGATTGACAGCCAACAGTTTGTTGTTGCCTTGGATTTATCTAGAGAGCCGGGGTACGATCGACACTTCCTTGACTATAAGCCACATTCATATCTACGGCAGCTTCTTTCTCCTTCTTGGCAGAGAATCTTTTACTCGATGGCTCAGTAAACCATCCTTCCCTTATCCCCATCTCGATTTATTCAACGTACGTGTTGGCCATTTGGTTACAGAACTCAGACGGGAGAGTTTTGACAAACAATTTCATCAACTCATTATCAGTAGGCTCAGGAGTGATTTGAACTGCCAAATTTCGCCATCTCACAGCATACTCCTTGAATGACTCGCTCCTCTTTTTCTCCATCCTCTCAAGATCCTCTCGGGAAGGTGCAATGTCCATGTTGAACTTGTACTACTTGAGAAATGCATCGGCCACTTCATTCCAAGTGTCGAGAAGGTTCACATTCTTATGACATACCGGTTCAGTGCAGGCCCAGTCAAACTCGCATGAAATGATTGGATCATGAGCGGCTCATTCTTGACATACTAGTACCATCGTACTTCTCGAACTCTGGCATCTTGAACTTCTTCGCCGTCTTAACCTTCTCATAGACTGACAAGTCGAATGGGAGTGAGTTTTGTGACTCCTGCAGTTGTTTTACCTTTTCTTCTAGTTTTGCGAAGCGTTCATCTTGCTCCGTCTTAGGAACATTGTCAAGCTTAGCCTTTTCCACCTTGATCGGCGATGAGTCATCTTCCAGCTCAGGTATGTCGTCATCACTTATTTGGGCCTTGTTTGCCTGCCTCGGGACAACTATCTCGGGGAGAGCGGATGCAGGATTGGGATTCACTTTGAGGGATTGTATTTGAGTTGTCAGAAGCTGCATAGAGGTGGCTAACTATTGAAGTTGTTCTTCCATAGTGGAGATACGATCACGCATTTCAGTTTGGTCGGCCATTCTAGCTCTTAATCGCGTTATTATGGGCGAATGTGAATGATCCGTTGTCACCTAAATGAAAGAAATGAACAAAAATAAGTATCACATATGAAATACACCGATCCATGGCAACATTCTAGAACTTTTATTCATTAATGGAGCTTTTGACAAGCCTAACAAAATAGAAACTTGAAATACCCTAAACAAATGAACTAGGAAAGTAAATGACTCAACTTCCTAAACATTAATCTAGAAATGAAAATAATGAGATCGGTTCAAGCACTTCATCTAGCTTGATCAATATACACTAGGGACACCACTCGGCGCAATTGCTTATTCTCCTCTTGAGCTTTTTTGGCAACCCTTTTGAGGCGTTTATTCTCAGCGCGGTTGGTGACCTTCAGTGGCACCTCTGGTATCTTTGGAAGTAGCTCCTCTGGAACCTTGTGTTGTTGAATGTACTTAGTTGAGGCATAATACTTCCTTTCTTTACCCTTCAGCTCCTCCTCGGGCCATTTGAGTTTTCGTGGATGGCACATGTCCCACATTGATTTGATCGTGAGAATGGAATCTTCATGGTCTTGATTTCCATCAATGAAGCTGACTTGGAGCAGATCTGCTTACAACAACGGGGGAAGATCTTGCACGACTTGATACTGACGAGTCACTCTAGTCGGATAGTACTCCAATGCTCCAGTGAATCCCAGTAGAGGGATTGGACCAACACTTCCACACGAGAGTCTCGCCACACGAACTTGGAACCACTTAGCATGCCATGGGAAACCTTTGGAAGTTGGTTTTTTCATGAAAGCTAGCCACCTAGAATAATGGTAATCCAGTGCATGTTTTTGGTTGTTCTCAAATCTCAAAATAGGGTAATGAGAATTACTAACATATGTATAGTCATTAAACCACCAAATCTCTTTATATGAGAAAGAAACCAAATTTGCAACAGCTCGGGAGAGGAATGGAAAGTCTTATCACCACTTCCTTTGAATCGAGTTAGAGAAAGAAAAGTTTCAGTCAAAACAGTATTTACAAAATTTTTTCCTTCCAACACTTGTTTAACTAAGTGAACCGTTAAAGGGTTAATAGCATTCTTGCAATAAGGAAAGACTATAAACACAAAGAAAGCTAAAAGGAAAATCCTACGCATTTGAAATGAAGTGCCATTTTCAAAACATTCTTTCAGAAAAGATAAAGGACATGTATTGCGGTGAGCCTTTAAAACCTTTCTTATATTGTCCTCCTTAATTCTCAAAAAATCAGATAAGGCCACAACGGGATCTATTTCGATAGGCGGATTAATTAATTCAGCTTTCAAGAACTTTCCTATGGCAATGCTATACTCTTCCAAGGTGGGAGTGAGCTCATGCTTATTGCCGAAGATAAAAGTAGAAGTCTCGGGGCACCAACAATAGGCGAGTGCTTGGATGAGGCCGCCATGGATGTTGATACGCAGCAGTGGAAGTAGTCGACCAATGTACGACTCTACGAGCTGACGGCCATCTTGGTCTAACTTGTCCCACCAAGTGCTAAGCTCTTCCTTTGGAGGGAGAATAATCCAAATGTCCGGTATCCCCATTATATATTGATCAAGACTCAGGACAATCCTAATGCCATGGACCGACAAAATAATACGATGAAGTAAGTAAATTGCAAAGGCAAAGATTTAGAGAACTTACTTTACCAATGAGGGGCAATCACATAGACATGTGCATGGTAAGTGGTTCAATTTCTAATCTATAAGGCTTATCAAAGTGAAGCCACAAGAATGATCAGACTAGCCGCGGGCGTGCGGACTAAGTTGGGTCCTCATGACTTTAGCTTGGTCAAAGAGCCGACCCAGGTCGCGGGCATGCAGACTGAGGAGGGTACTCTTGACACCAAAAAGAAACTTCGGGATCGAGATGGGCGACTCGTACGGCGGGCATGCAGTCAGAGTGGTATCCATCTCGATACCATCCTAGGTAATCCTATGCGGCCTAGGTCCGGCGGCAGGTTGTGTGTGCAAGAGTGTAGTGCTAAATGCAACGCATGCACAACAAATTATATCAAGCAACACTTCATATTTTAAAGTAAACCATACATTCCCAACTCCAACCTGCAAGACAATGGTTAGCAATCACTACTCCCCTTATACCTCCCAATTTGCAAGAATATTTAACACCTTAAATGTTAAGGACGTACATGGAATCCTCGTTGCCAAACAAAAAAAAAATTCAAAAGAGAAAATTGGCCTAAGTCCACTAAGAGTTTTAACTCAAGTTCTTAGTGGAGTTGCGAAGCTGTCACGACCAAAATTTCGGGTGCACCACCTAGGATTTGGCTAATGGATTGTTAAGCCTAGACTTAACTCGGGCTCTCCCAAGCCCATACCAATTCATGACTTATGTTCAAGTTCTTAACATGCAAATAGATTTTATCTAAGAGTCGCCACTAATCAGTTTATGGTAGGTCAATTAGACACTTAAGTAAAATAATGTGAGAATTATTTTACTCCTACGAGCCAGAGAATTTGGGTACGGGGACTTGGTTACACTAGATTTCTCTAATGACCTTTCGGTACCATTCTTTTATTTTTTTAAAAATGTTTTTGCAAGCAGCTTAAATTAATTTTAAATCTATTTTCCTAACATGTAAGGCGATCATGCGGGTGCACAAACCACCGATTTAACACCCAGATAAACAATGAATAAATTGCAAAACTTACCTCAAAGCAACGAAAGCATCTGCAATCTTAAATCAGAATTCACATCAACAACCCTAAATATGGTTTCTAATTAACACGCAATTTTTGTTTTCAATTAATTAAAGAGAATCATAAAAATGCAATATAACTAAATGACCTAATGCTAATGACATGCAATTTCTAATTAAATGGACCTAACAACAATCTCTAAATGACATGCATTTCATGAAACTAATCCTATATGACATGAACATGACATATTTTTCTTAAAAAAAGCAATTTATCCTAGAAAATGAAACTAATTTATTGTAAGACATTTTTCTTTGTATTTTTCATGACATTCAAAATTAGAAATAAAAATGTGAAAATTATCTAGCTAGATAAAGATTCTATTCAATTCGTATTAGGAATTAGGTTAAGCCAAATCCTAATTTAAACTAGAATATTATCTTAACCCAAGTAATCCTAAAATGCAATCTATCTAAGAAAATATCAAAACTTATAATAAAAATATATATTTTTTCAAGAATTAAACTACGTGTAATTTTACCCTAATATGCAATGACGTACAAAGGATGCCCAAATTCTACATGACATATGCATGATATTTTTTGTTTTTTTATTAATTTCGAAATTAAAAATTGTCAAATAATTAAACATGCAACCTAAGTTAAAAAAAACTAGCAACCTAAATTGATTGATATGATTTTTTATATTTTTTTAATATTTAATTTTTTTAATTTTATTTTTGAAATTCGAAATAAAATTCCTATTCTAAATATGCAAACCCTAAAACAAGAAATGAACCTAATTTAACTCATATTTTTTGGATTTTTTTACGAAAACAAAATCTTCTTAAATGACATGACAGCAAATCGAGCAAGATAAGATTGATATGCAAATTGACGAACCATATCTCGCACATGAGATCGGCTTGGACAATTTTAAAGAAATTGCGAATCGAACCTCGAGCGTGAGATCGGATTGACGATTTTTCAAGTGATTGCAAGTCGGTTTCGGGCGCGAAAATCGAACTGTCAATCACAAATTTCAAAGGCTATTTCATGTTGAACATTTCATCCTTATACTATGGAATAATTATACTAAAAAAGAACAAAAAAGTAAAATAACAAAAATAATAATAATAAACATAAATAAAGTAAAATAACAAAAAAATAATAATAAACAAAATAAGATCAATAAATAAAAGAAAAAACTACCTAAATTGATTTTTTTTTTCTTTTTTTTCATTCCAAGTAAAGCAGCAACATGGTGGTTGCTCTGGTGAGGGGGTCGCCAATAAGGAGCTCCGGCGAGGCAAGGCAAGTGCATGGCGAGGAGCTCCAATGGCGAGGCAGTGCGTGGTGGTGGCTGGAAAAGCGGTGAGGGGCGTTGTAGGCGTCGGCGGGCTTCGGCGACGGGGTTGGGCGCGAGCTACTGCTGGTGCGAGATAGACTCAAGCGAGCAGGGGGTGCCAGGCATCAGGGATCGGCGTTGACGGGCGTTGCAGGCGAAGCACGAGGGTCACAGTGATGTTGGGTGAGCAGAGTGCGGGGGGGCCGGCGTTCGGATCTGGACCTGCTGTCGTCGAGGGCCATGACCAGCGAGTGAGGAAGGCCGGCATCATAGGGGCTGCAGCGGCGAAGGAGCAGGGGCGGTGAGCCGGCTCGGGGTCTGCTGGGTCACGGCTTGCAGATGAGTCGGGGGCGAGATCGGCGTTTTGGCGCGGCAGATCGAGCTCCAAGCGGTGGATAGGTGGAGGCCGAGGGGGTCCGGCAGCTGCTGCGGGTGAGCGTCGGCAAGAGGGAAGTAGCAATGGCGGCCGGAGCAGGCGGAGGCATCGGAGGTCGCTGGCTGAGGCAGTGCTGGTGCGGTGGCCAGTGCGAACGCGGTGCTGGCGCGGGCAGGGGCTACCCCGCGAAGAAGATGAACAGTGCCGCTAAGGTTTCTTTTTTTTTTTTTTTTTTGAGAAAATGCTTTTCTCTTGGATGAAAGCTTCTCCCTTGCACAAATTTTCTCTTAATTCTTTCATTTTTTTCATCCTCCGTCTTCGTACATGCATAGCACCTTTCATAAGGGAAAAATTTAAATCTTTGTGGCATATTTTGTTTGCAATTTTGCTTGCGCATAATACCTCTAAATATATTGTTGCAATATATGCACCTTGCACAATATTCTTTTTTTTTGTATTTTTCAAATATTCCATCCGAAAATTTCCTTTCCGCCCAAAAATATATCCCTCGGTGTATATTACCTGAATATGCGAAAAATCCCACGTAGTATCAACGCTCACCATCGGTCCAATAAAATGAAATAAAATAAAATAAATGCTCATAAACTATACGTTATGCAATCTTAATTTAATTTTATTTTTTGGGGTAAAAATTATCCAATTTTTTATGCAAAATTTAGGTGTCAACAGTGACACCTTTAGAAAAACATGATCACTAACTTGAAATTTCAAAGGCCTTCGACGCTTATCTGCGTAACTTTTCTGGAGGCTCTGAGTGGTCTTTAATCTGTCTCTGATGACGGCAACTGTATCCACTAACTGCTAAACTAACTCTGGGTCTGTGATCTTTCGTTCTCCAACCTCATCCCAACACACTGGCGTTCTGCATGCTCTGCCATACAACGCTTCGAAATGAGCCATCTGAATGCTCTGCTAGTAGCTATTGTTGTAGGCGAACTCAACTAGGTGAAGCTGTTTCTCCCAGCTTCCCTTGAAATCCAACATGCAAGCTCGCAACATGTCTTCAAGGGTTTGAATCGTCCTCTCAGACTGGCCATCCGTATGAGGATGATAGCCCATACTGTACTACAGCTTTGTTCCTAAGGCAGTTTGCAAACTCTTCCAAAATGCAGCTGTAAATCTCGGTTCTTGGTCTGATGTAATCGTCACTGGCACTCCATGCAGATGAACAACCTAACGCACGTACAATTCTGCATGCCTTTCCAAATCATGGTCCTTTCGTATTGCGATGAAGTGAGCCGACTTTGTCAGTTTGTCAACCACTACCGAAATGGAATCACTACCCCTATGACTCCTTGGTAAGCCTACCACAAAATCCATTGTGATATGCTCCCATTTCCACTTAGGAATCTCGAGAGGTTGTAGAAGTCCTCTCGGCCTATAGTGTTGTGCCTTCACTTGCTGACATGTTAGGCACTTGGCGACATACTTGGCGATGTCCACCTTCATACCAGACCACCAATAGTGTTGACGCAGATTCTAATACATCTTCGTATTGCCAGGATGAATGATGTAGCTGCTACAACGAGCTTTTGACAAGATCTCTTCCTTAAGCTCTGTATCGTCAGGTACACACAATCGTCCTTGGAACCTTAGTGTTCCATCTTCAAAAATCTAAAAGTCAGCCTTTCTCTTTTCGGTATCCTCTTGCAAAATCTTCTAAACATCTGGGTTTGTCGGCTGAAGCGTTTTGATTCTGATCTGCACTTCCAGCTCAATTTTGAGGGTGCCATAAGTTTTGAAAGGTGGCCTACCTCAAATTTGAAAACCGAATCTCGAGCTCTCTCGAGTAAAATCCATTCCATGAGTACTATCTGCGCAGCTGAATATTTTCAACTCAAGGCATCCGCGACCTTATTAGCCTTTCCAGGGTGATACAAGATATCACAATCATAGTCATTCAAGAGTTCCATCCAGCGACGCTATCTCATATTCAATTCCTTATGAGAGAATAGATACTTGAGACTTTGATGGTCAATGAGGATTTGGAATCTTTCCCCACACAAATAGTGTCTCCAAATCTTTAGACCAAAAATGATTGCTGCGAGTTCCAAGTTATGCATCGGGTAATTCAGCTCATGAGGTCTCAACTAATGGGACGCATATGCAACAACCATATCATGTTGCATTAACACGCAACCCAATCCTCTAAACGACGCATCATTATAGATCTTGTATCAACCAAGACCAGATGGAATGGTCAGCACAGGTGCAGTAGTCAGCTTCCACTTAAACTCTTGGAAACTACACTCACACTTGTCTGTCCACACAAACTTCTCTTCCTTATTCAACAAACGAGTCAATGGCAAAGCTAATGCTGAAAACCCTTCCACAAACCTTCTGTAGTAACCTGCCAAACTCAAGAAACTTCGGATCTCTTCACTATCATCGGTCTTGGCCAGTTGATAACTTCTTCAATCTTGGCGGGGTCCACGGAGATTGCTTCGCCTGAAATCACGTGACCTAGAAACGTTACATGAGTCAACGAAAACTCGCACTTGCCGAACTTGGTGTACAGCTTATGATTCCTCAGGGTCTGAAGTACCATTCTCAGATGCCTTTCGTGCTCTTCAGGACTTCTCAAGAACACTAGGATATCGTCGATGAACACGATAACGAACTGGTCCAAATACTCTTTGAACACTCAGTTCATCATATCCATAAAAGCAGCAGGAGCATTCGTCAAACCAAACGGCATTATGGTGAACTCATAATGGTTGTATCGAGAACGAAACGCTAACTTCGGTATGTCCTCCTTTATGATCCTCAGCTGATGATATCCTGTCCTCAGGTAGATCTTAGAAAATATCAACACTCCTTGCAGCTGGTCAAACAGGTCGTAGATCCTTGGGAGCGGATACTTGTTCTTAATCGTCACATGATTGAGTTGACGATAGTCGGTGCATAGGTGCAACGAACCATCTTTCTTCTTCACGTATAGAACTGGTGCTCCCTAAGGTGATGCACTGGGACGTATGAATCCCTTATCAAACAACTCTTGCATCTGCACCTTCATTTCTTTCAACTCGGATAATGCCATCTGGTAGGGAGCCTTAGAGATTGGCTCTACCCCGGGTGCTAACTCAATCACAAACTCTATCTCTCTTGGCAATTCCTTTGGAAACACATCCGAAAACTTTTGTACTACAGCGATGTCCTCAATCTTCAGCTCCTCAACTGTCGTACGACAATCGCCAAGTAACCTTGGCAACCCCCATTTAACAAACGGGTTGCCTCGACGAGATTAAGAAAATCGAGGGTCCTCCTCGACTTCCAATAAACTTGAAACTCTCACCCACTAACGGGTTAAACTAAATCGCCTTGCGATAGCAGTCCATCTTAGCTCTTTGCTTGGTGAGCCAGTCCATGCCAATTATCACATCGAAATCATACATGGCTAGGACTAACAAATGTATTCTCCCTTCTCGCTCACAAATCACTAACTTGCAACCAAGACAACCCACTGCACCTAACACATTATCCTTTAACGGTGTAGATATGCTAACCACCGACTCCAACAATTTAGGACTCAATCCTACCAACTTAACAAATTGCTCAGTTATAAAGGAATGAGTCATGCCAAGGTCAAATAAAGCATATGCAGGATGGTTGTTCGGTGAAACCATACCTGTGATCACATCAGGCAAGTCCTCAGCTTGTCCTCGAGTGATGGCATACACTCGTCCTTGTGTTGGGGGTTTGTTCTCTCCACCCTATAGTGCAATCTGTGGCACAAATCCTCGATTCTAACCCAACGGCGGCGGTAACTGCTGATGTCCTATCTGCTTTCTGGGACAATCTCTGGCTCGGTGACCTTGCTGGCCACACTCAAAACGGACACCTATCCTGAGATGGCACGGGACTAATCCATGTCGCCTTCTACATAAGCGACACACGCCATTCTAACTCTATGCTGACTTGCCTACTCCACCCTTCCTATTAGGCGGAATAGGATATCTTCCTACAGTCATCAATTTCTTCCCAAACCGATTTCTGTCCCTATTCGAACCGAACCTTGATCTAGACGCAATGGTCTATTCACTCAGATCCCTCTCTATCATCTGGGCCGGACCATAAACCTTATTGTAATCCTTCAGGTCTAATGGCACCAATGGACTCCTCAACTCTGGTCGAAGGCCGTTCCTGAACCTCTGAGCTTTGTCTTTTAGATCTTCCACTAGTCTTGGAGCATACTAAGATAGCTCCGCGAACTTGGCTTCGTAATGGTCCACGGTCATCATCCATTGACGGAGGTGCTGGAATTCCTCCATCTTCCGCTCTCGGGCGCTACCGGAATAATATTTGCTATTAAAGGCTCCAAGAAAGGTGTCCTACATCGGAAATACACCTTCAAGAAATATCATGCCTCTAGTGGCTCTCCTCTTCAATGCTGATCATAAGTGTAAAGGCCTTCTCTAGGTCTTGGATCCAAAGCGATGCAGCCTTAGGATCTCTTGCTCTCGTGAACCTCAGCCGGTTCAGTTTTAAGAATTGCTCGACGAGCTTATGAATAGGTCTCTCAGCAACCACGTTCCCAAGTGGAACTTTAGTAGGTGCGACAGCAGGTGCGGCAACAGGTGTGACAACAACTGCGGTAGCAACAGCAGCATTGGCAGTGGCAGTAACGGCAGCAGTAATGGCGGCAGCTTGATTCTGGACCTGTTGCCCCATTAGATTCTCCAGGGCCTCTAGCGCCTACATGATCTCAACAGTTCCTGGATCACCAGGTGCTGCTACACCAGCACCAACTGGAGGTGGTGCTACTCCACTTGCGTTGGCCTCAGCATGCACTTTACTTTGGGCACCTCGACGTCCTACCCCGAGTCATCAGTCCTACTGGCCTCTTCCTAGGAGTCCTCTGCTCCTGATCACTCATCTACAGGATCTTTATAGAAACTTGTTTTCCAATTCCAATATCAGATTAGAATTTGAGTAATCCACGCCAAACAAGTTACCAAACAGCTATCAATCACATGCATCAGCATGAAAGAATGGTCATTCCTACTAACGATCCCATAAACCATCGCACCTTATCACTCAAACTATCGACCAGCTCTGATACCACTCCGGGCGGGGATGTCACGCCCCGATCCTGGAGTGCATGCCCATCCCTCGGTGGTCGATAAATTTACAACATCCTAGGACGCATCGCTTATCCATTCATTTTAATGCACATGCGGAAGCGAATGATTACCCCTAACAACAACTATACAGGATTGAAAAGTAGGAAACAATTTCACAACCAAAACACTTTCATAAACACACCAGTTTATATACAGACTAGTCCAAAGATGAAAGTCTACAAAAGACCGACTCTCAAAACAAAGCTGTCCTAAGACTAGCTAGTCGAACACATTCGCCGATCCTTCGGTCTCCACAGGGTCCGAGGCGTCAAGTCCTCCACCACACCATCAGGAGGGTCAGCTGCACTCTCACCTAGAATGGCATCAACTACTATAGCAGGAATTTCAAAACTCCGGAGGGGACCCGCACAGAATTCATTAGGTCCAAAGTGAAACCACACTTTGAATCGATGAGGTACGCTCTGAGGTAAACTCTCTTCGACCCAGACGATGGTCACCACAAGTTCAGACCTAGTGACTTCCGGGATCACAGTAGTTAAAAATCCGCTCAGTAACCCTTATTGGCCGACCAAAACATTCTGGAGGAACCGCTATCTAAGGACCTGAAAAGTTTGAGCCCACGACGGGGTGAGACAATGTCTTAGCAAGTTCACCTCCTAAACTCCGACTAGGGAGGAAATACGCCTAGAGGCAGCTATACACACGAGTCAGAAGACTCACTTTGCCTCAGTTCCTCCCTGCATGCAGTACAATTTTAAACACCCAATCACTCAATCATTGCTCACACAAGCATGAACCACCGACGCACATCGGTCAATCAATTCAATTCAATCCACTAATCAATCAATCAAATCAATCATTGCTTGCACAAGCATGAACTACCGACACACATCGGTCCACTGGCGTAGCGGGGATTACTACTCACACAAGCTGATTTACATTAACGCCCTCACAAGCCGACGTCGACTATTGCTCACACAAGCTAATGTCGACTATTGCTCCCACAAGCTGACATATCAGTGCTTACACAAGCTGACGTCGACTATTGCTCACACAAGCTGACATTTAATATTGTTCACATAAGCTGCTATGGTACTTAAAAACCACTTTTGGTGTCAAAACCCGACACCCGGCATTTTCTTAGTTAAATACCAAAACTTCATAATCATCACTCAATTGTACAATTTAACAATCAATTTGTACAAACTAACCACACCACTGCAATTAGCATGAAATTTTAACAACCGGCCCTCCCGGCATAATTTTCGGAATTATTAAGTAATTAATTAAATTTCGAAAATTAAATAAATAAATAATAATTAAATAAATGCCTAATTGATATTACACTAATCTAACCTCCTAATTAGGCTAATTAATCAACCTACTAAACTAATCACTCACTTAATCTAATTAACCTTTAACTAAACTAATCTAACCACCTAAACCATACTTAGCCTAATTTAATCACCTTTTAAGCATAATTAACTCCCCTAAGCAGAGTTTAGTGAGTAATCTCATCGATTTAGTGATATGATGAGTCCATGACGATGACAACGCCAAGGCGGGCAACAAACCTCCTGGCGGCGACATCAAACAAGGCCCGGAAGAGCTTGAAAACATGCCTCGAATCTTCAAAGCCCTTGCTGGTTTCGGTTCTGTCCTTGGACCGAAAGGGGCTGCTCAACTTAGCTGAAACAACAAGGAGTAGCAAGGCGGTGGCTACGGGCAAGCAGCGCGCTAGGCGGGCGACGGCGGTGGCAAACAGTGGCTGAACGGCGGCCAGGGAAGCTCGACGGTGGCTCAGTGGATGGTGAGCAGCCGCTGGATGGCGTGAACAGGCGGCTAGGTGCGAGGACGTGCGTGGGGGACGCACCGCATGATCGGGCGGTGAACGGTGGCTGCTCGAGCTTCGGCGGGCGTGCGACGGAGGAGGGGGAGGGCTGGCCGAATTTTCTCTGGTTCTCTAAGCTTTCTCAAGCCACAACAATGGAGAAAGGAATGAGGAAGAGGAAAAAGAAGGCTGCTACAAGAAAAGGACCCCAAAGTGGCTTCCAAGCTCAACACTTGTCCATTTTTCCCTTTGCTTGCCCCCACCACACTTGGCCCTCATCCTTAGCCATTTTCCTTTTGTTGGCTTCCTCAAGAAGCTTGCCAAAGGGTTCAAAATGTTGTCTCCCCCACAGCATATGAATTTGTGACATTTGGCCTTCAATCTCATTCAATTCTCACTTAATTGGGCTCAAATCAAAGCCTATAAATTCAGCCAAGGTGCCATCATCCATCTCAACATTTTTCCTCATCAATTGAACCAACTTTCATCCTAAAAACGCAACCAAAAATGGCCTACGAACTTCCGGGTCCAAAATAGCCTTACTTTGAACTTTTCGCCAAAAATCTCGGTTCGCAGAAAAATCTTCTGAGGATGAGTCGACGTTCCTAAAATGACTCGTGATGTGACAAAACTTTCAATTTCTGAAATCGAGTTTAAATTCACGGTTAATTTCAATCTTGCGCGATTTTAACGAAATCTAACCTACCGAGTAGCTTTCAGGAATTTTTTAGTGCAATTGACCCATGGTCGATTATTTTCGAGCCACAATATACATCTTCGACACATTGGCGACTCTCGGTTGTCGTGAAAATCTCGAGGTTTCAAATACGAACATAGGGTACCAAAATGACAAAGAAATCGGTCTAGTGCCGATCGACAAGAATTGTGCAATTAGGTGGAATCACTCACACTTAATCACATACCTTTGTCGAGTCAACCTATCTCCGGTCTCTAATCAATTTTTAACTGTGCTGCAACGACCATTGTAGATTAGGTGGAATCACTCACACTTAATCACATACCTTTGTCGAGTCGACCTATCTCCGGTCTCTAATCGATTTTTAACTGTGCTGCAATGACCCTTGCAGATTAGCATGGTCGAGTAGTCGATTTCTGGTAGAATTCACAAGTCTATGGAGTTAAAATTCTTTAACGGCTTCACCTGATAGACTAGTTATCCTATGTGTGATCTGCTCAAGGAACAGAACTATAGGCGTGTCGATGAAAAGCCTAACTCATTCAATTGAAAACATAATAAGAAATTCTGGATGTCACACACGATGTCCTGGCCGAGATTGGATGTGCGTGTGGTCGCTGTTGGAACTTGTCACGATGCGTTTACGCCAGACGATGCTCCTTCGGGAATGCCTCACATCAACGGATGCCGATCGCAGTGGAGGCTGGGCCAATGCTCCTTCGAGAATGCCGTCTAAATGTAGATGTTGCCATGCCCGACAAAGTAGGACAACGCTCGGTTATGCCGGATGACCGCCGACTATTGAGTTGGCCGTGGCCGTTGGGTCGTAACTAATTGAAACACGCTTGAGTGATTGATAAAGCCGCGCCTGATTATGGGATGAAATTGTGTGGCACGGAATGGGACGTGTCATAACGATTTGGTCTTATAATCGGGACACCTGTGATTAAATGTTGAGTGATATGGAGTGTTCTAATTACTGAGTGCATTTACTGTATGCATATGTTATATGAGCTGTATTAACGTGTAGGGAGGTGTTGTGGCGAGGTAAGTCTTATATGATGCGTGTTTAGGCTGCCTCTAGGTGAATTCTCGTCCTAATTGGGGTTTAGGGTGTGGACTCGTTAAGACATCGTCTCACCCCATCGTGATTTAAAAAATTTTCAGGTCCTTAGATGGAGGTACGTCATGTACGTTATGGGGTCTCATAGGAGATGGACTTTCAGCACTCCTATTTCCCTATTCCTAGGACTAACCTGATTCGTGAGCTAGTTGAGTCCACGGTCTGGGTCGAGGAGGGCTTACCTCACTTGGTACCTCATCGCTTCAGAGCATGGTTCATTAACTTTCCTAACAGGGGTCGAGAGGGTCCCATACAGGGTTTTGATGGGCCTCCCGTTGGGACCGAGGATTGGGAAACAGGGCATCCTATGGATATCAACACCCCTAATGTTGTCATGGAGGACCTGGAACCCATGACTGAAGAGTCCGGAGCTTAGTCGGCTAAGTAGCACTTTTTCAGATAGACCTCCTATACATAAACCTTCGGTTTGGCTTGACTGTATGTAAACTTGGGTTGTTTATGAAATGTGTTTTGTGTGAATTGGTTGTCTTGCTTTTCTATCCCCTATTTGATTGTTGTTTAGAGATTGTTTAGTTCGCTTCCGCATGTGTATAAAATGAATGGGTCGGCGACGCATCCTGGGAACGTCGCAATTCGATCAACCACCATGGGATGCGCGCGCGCTCGTGGTTCGAGGTGTGACATCCCCGCCCGAAGTGGTATCAGAGTTGGTTAGTGCCTGGAGTGATAAGGTGTGACGGGGTATGGGATAGTTAGTAGGAAATACATTTTTCTTCTACGGATGCAAGTGATTGATTAGTTGATTGGTATATTGTTTTGTGTGGGTCGCTCAGTTTTCTAATTTTGTGTGAAATTGGAAAGCAGGTTCTATAAAGAGTCTGCACTATGAGCGATCAGGAGCAAAGGACTCTTAGAAAGAGGACAGTAGCTTCTGTCACTCAGGGTAGGACGCTGACAAAGGTCAGTACTCGAGGAAGAGTGCTGGCTTGAGAGCACCACCGCAAGTCGGTGCTGGTGTAGCAGCACCTGGCGATCCTAGAATCCATGGGATCGTATAGGCGCTCGAGACCTTCAGGAATCTGATGGGGCAACAGGCCTAGAACAAAGCCACCGCTACAGCCATTGCCACTGCTGCCGCCAATGCTGTTGCCATTGTTGCTGCTGCAGCCGCACCTGCTAAGGTTCTACCTAGGAACATGATCGGGGAGAGACCGATGCACAAGCTTGTAGAGCAGTTTCTGAAGCTGAACTAGTCGAGGTTCACTAGGACAGGCGATCCCGAGGCTACAACCCTATGGATCCAAGAGTTGGAGAAAGGCTTCGCGCTGCTGAGGTGCACGGAAGAAGACAAGGTGGTCATTGTAGTCTATCAACTGCGGGGAAATGCAAGTACTTAGTGGAGAGCCACCAGAGGAAGAGTGTTCTCGAAAGATGTGGTTCCGGAGTGGAACACCTTCGTTGAAGTCTTCAACGGTAAATATTTCTCTGACTGTGCCAAGGAACAGAAGATGGCGGAATTCCAGCGCCTTCGTCAAAGTCTAATGTCTGTGAACTAGTACGAGGCGAAGTTCGCCGAGTTGTCTCAGTATACGCCCAGACTGATCGAGGATCCGGTAAACCGAGCAAGAAGATTCCGAGATGGACTCAAACCGGAGCTAAAAAATCCGCTATTACTGTTCAATCTGAAGGACTACAATGACTTTTATGAGCGGGCCCAGCTGGTAGAGAGAAACCTGAACGAACGAGCCGTTGCATCTAGGTCACGATTTGGGTTGAATAGGGATGGTAATCGGTTTTGGAAGAAGTCGATGATCGAAGGAAGGTATCCTATTCTGCCCAACAGGAAGGGTGGGATTAGAAAGTCAGCGCCGAACCAGAATGGCATATGTCGTTTTTGCGAAAGACGACATGGATCAGCCCGTGCCATTCTAGGATGGGTGCTTACTATGGGTGTGGCCAGCAGGGCCACCAAGTTAAAGACTGTCCCTACAGCCGGTAGGATCTCAGCTGCCGCCGCCGCCACCGATGGGATAGATTAGAGGATATGCGCCACAGAATGTACCGTGAGGTGGATTTAACTGGCCTTCAAAGCGAGGTTAGTGTTTGGAGTGATAAGGTGCGATGGGACGGGGATAGTTAGTAGGAAAGGCTTTTTCCTTATGCTGATGCCTGTGATTGGTTAGCTGACTAGTAGTTTGTTTTATGTGGGTCACTCAATTTTCCTCATTCTGTGGGGAATTGGAAAGCAAGTTCTGTAGAGATCCTGTAGATTGAGTGATCCGGATCCGAAGACTCCTCGAAAGAGGATTGTTGCGTCTGTTTCTCGGGGTAGGACACTGACTAGGGTCGGTACCCGAGGTAGAGCGTCGGCTTAGGCTAGTGCGAGTGAGAGAGTATTGCCGCAGGCCGGTACTGGTGTAGCAACACCTGGCGATCCAAGAATTGATGGGATCATATAGGCACTAGAGTTGCTGGGAAACGTGGTAGGGCAACAGGCCCAGAATCAAGCTGCCGTTGCTAATGCCGCTGCTGCAACTGCACCTGCTAACGTTCCACCTAGGAACGTGGTTGGTGGGAGGCCGATGCACAAGCTGGTAGAGCAGTTTTTTAGGCTAAAACCGCCAAGGTTCACTAGTGCAGGGGACCCCAAGGCTGCAACACTTTGGATCCAAGACCTAGAGAAAGCCTTTGCACTTCTAATGTGCAGTGAGGAGGAGAAAGTTGTCCTGGCAGTGTACTAGTTGCAGGGTAACACGCTTACTTAGTGGAGGGCCACCAAAGGCATGGTATTCCCAAAAGGCGTAGTTCCGGTGTGGGACACTTTCCTTAAAGCTTTTAACGTCAAGTATTTCTCTGGCAGCGCCCAAGAGCGGAAGATGGAGGAATTCCAACACCTCCGTCAAGGGATGATGATTGTGGACCAGTATGAGGCTAAATTTGCTGAGCTATCTCAGTATGCACCAAGATTGGTAGAAGATCCCGAAGACAAAGCTTGAAGGTTCAGGAACGGCCTTCGGCTAGAACTGAAGAACCCACTAGTGCCGCTTGATCTCAAGGATTACAATGAGGTTTATGGTCGGGCCTAGCTAATAGAGAGAAGTTTAAGTGAGCAAGTCACCTCGTCTGGGTCGAGGTTCAGTTCGAACAGAGATGGAGATCGGTTTGGGAAGAGATCGATGACTAGAGAAAGGTATTCTATTCTGCCCAACAGGAAGGGTGGGATAGGCAAATCAGCACTGAATCAGAATGGAGTATGTCGTTTCTGTGGGAGAGAACATGGATCGGCCTCATGTTTTCCCAGGACAAGAGTTTGCTATGGGTGTCACCAGCACAACCACCTGGTCAAAGATTGTCCGCCCAGGCCGATGGGATCTCAGCTACTGCCGCCACCACCAATGGAACAGAATAGAGGGAATGCACCGTAGATCGGGCGCCACTAGGATGGCGAAGGGGACATGAATGAATCAAGCCATGCACCGATTAGGGAAAGAATTTTTTGGGATAATTTTATCATAGTGGCACATTGGAATTTTGGTTAAGCTTGTAGAATTTTAGTTTGCTGAATTGAAGTTGTAAAAAGGGAGAAGCACTGGTTAGAGTGGTACTTGGCTATTTTTGCTTATGTATAACTTTGAGGTTGTAAATGGAAAAGACTGGCTCAAGGAGCATCTTGTTCTAATGAATCGTTGTTATGCAATAACTCAGTTTAAGCCGTTAGCAGGAGAAAGTTTCAAGTTTGTCGAAAGTCGAGGAGGATTCTCATTTATTTTAATGTCGTAAATTAAGGCAACCAATTATTGGATGTCGGTTGCCAATGTTATTTGACAACTGTAGTGGATATGACAGTTAAGGAGTTGAAAGTAGAGAGCATCGCCATGGTATGGAAGTATTCTGACGTGTTTCCTGAGGAATCATCCGATTTGCCCTAAAAAAGGGAGATCGAGTTCGTGTTTGAGTTAGCCCTTAGGAAGGAGCCAATATCTAATGCTCCTTATTATGTGGCGTTGTCAAAATTGAAGGAATTGAAGGTGCAAATGCCGGAATTGTTGGATAAAGGATTTATATGTCCTAGTGCATCACCTTGGGGAGCACCAGTTCGGTTTGTGAGGAGGAAAGATGGGTTGTTGCGCCTTTGCATCGACTATTGGCAACTCAACCAGATGACAATCAAGAACAAGTATCCGTTGCCAAGAATTGACAATCTGTTTGATCGGTTACAGGGAGCTTTGATGTTCTCGCAGGTCAACCTGAGTACGTGTTATCATCAGTTGAGGATTAAGAAAGAATTGAACATGAGACAGTGTCATTGGATGGAACTTCTCAAGGACTGTGATTGCGACCTCCCGTATCACCCCGGAAAAGCTAGTAAAGTTACAGATGCATTGAATCGAAAGTCATCGATTGTGCACATGGTGATTCAAGAGGGGATTTTACTCGAAAGAGCTGGAGATTCGGTTTCAAATCTAAGGTAGGCCACCTTTTAAGTCTTATGGCCATCCTCAGAATTGAACCGGAAGTGCAGCTAATAATCAAGACGTTGGAGTTGATAGATCTAGAGATCCAGAAGATTCTGCAAGAAGATACAGAAAAGAGAGAGGCTGATTTGCAAGCTACCGAGGACGGAGCACTAAAATTTTGTATGCAATTGTGTGTACCCTATGATGCAGAACTTAAGGAAGAGATCTTGTCAGAAGCACACTGTAGCAGTTATCAGCAGACCGCCCAAATGGCACCCTTTGAAGTGTTGTATGGCAAACAGTGCAGAACTCCAATTTGTTGGGATGAAGTCAAAGAGCGGAAGATTACCGGCCCAGAGTTAGTTCAACAATCAGTGGATGCCAATACAATAATCCAAGGGAGACTTAAGACTACTTAAAGTCGCCAGAAAAGTTAGGCAGAAGAACGGTGAAGACCGGTTCAGGTAATAGATCGAAAGGAACAAGCACTGCGTACCAAGATGACCTCTTTGGTCAAAGTGCTCTGGCAACACCACGGGACAGAAGAAGCTACTTGAGAAAGCGAAGAATCGATGAGACGACGATACCCCCACCTTTTTGAAGAAGAATTTTAATGGTTTAAATTTCGAGGACGAAATTTTTATAAGAGGGGAAGAGTTGTGACATCCTAAAATTCGAGCCCTCTGAAGGTAGAAGGAATGTGAATTTCGTTAATGTATTGTTGATTAATCTCACTCAGAATTGATCACTCTTGAGATACTGACCTTGAGGGGAAAGGCTAACGAAGGACAGAACTCGTGCGAGTAAATAACTTGACCTGGGAAAATGACTCTACTGTGAGACTTGTGTGAGGACAATCCCGTAGATAGGTAGGCTGATTTCAAGGACGACTAGAAGTCGATTCGTGAACAGAACATAATGGAACGACGGGTGATCCGTTTACTATTATCGAGCCCACGAACGACCCTATGTCGATCATCGGTAATCGTATACTTTGAAATAAGAATCTATCCTCCGCAATTTCATGTAGTCAACGACGTCCATGTGTCGAGATGTCTTGAACATGGTTTAGCACGAGTCAGTTACGTGTGAATCCTCGAAGCCCGCCTATCAGTCTGAGTTGTACCCAAAATGGCATTAGGGCGAAATTGACATGGCATGAGAACCCAAGATGGGACTTCAAATGTTCGGGAATGTCCGAGATGGACTTTTGATGATACTACTTCGACGGTTGACAGCGTTAGTTAAGCCAAGTGTTTGGAAGAGGGATTTTCGGACTGAAGAAACGAGCCCATGAAGATGTGGGCCGGGCTAGGCAAGCGTGGGCCTTAGGCCCAAGGTGGGACAGCCCATGGTAGGCCCAAGACAAGCAAGTGAACCCATTGGGCCCAACCCACCATTTCTTCTTCCAAGCCCATTACCTAGCCTTAAGCCCATTTGAGCCCAACCAATTCCCGAGCCCGTTCCTATTCATTTCCAAGCCCATTTCTTAGGCTCGCCCATCAATTTCGACCCAAGGGCACGTGGATTGAGTTTTGGCTGTTGATTTGAGTGCTTTCATCCATCAATTTGGCTGCATTTTTTGATCAATTAGCAAGCTCGTGTATAGTAGTTTAAGAGCTTGACCATTTTTCGCAATTGTCTCCACACAATTTTGCAAGGGAGTCCCTTAAAATTGGCCATTTTCTTGCTTGAGAATGCCCAATTCAATGCAATTTGGTCCTTTTTGCCCGATTCGATTAATTAGACCTGACCCAAGTTCAATTTCAACTCAATTGGGGGCTGAGACGATGATTTAAGGGCTCGGGCGAAAATTTTGCAAAATTTGTGAATTGGTCCCTCAACTTTTGGAAATTGCATTTTGGCCCCAACTTGCCATTTGAATTCCAATCGACCTCCCGGGTTTGGCTAGTCACATTTAGATCATTTGCCCCAACTTGCTCTCTTTTTTTTTCGATTTCTTTTTTTCTTTTTTTTAAAATTAATGAATTAATGAATTTTTTTTTAGGAAAAACATCTTCCATTTAAAAAAAAAAAAAAAAAAAAAAAAAAAAAAAAAAAAAAAAAAAAAAAAAAAAAAAAAAAACCTATACAAAACACCTAGATAATCTATATGTAATAATTTGACATGAAATATTTTTGTGGAAAAACAAGTTCCCATTTTTTTTTTGGAAATGATTTTTGGGCAAAAATTTAGGTATCAACAACACCTAATAGATTAGTTAACTCGTGAAGAGCCAGCTCCAAATATAATAACCATAAGCACATCGACAAAATAACCATTTCATATATCCAAATCATGGGCCAAATTTTGGGATGTCACACTCGTCTTCTCGCTTGATAAACACATAATAAAATTAAATTTCAACCCATAAAAGACAAATAGAGCAATATACAACTTACAATATATTTTTTTCTTATTTGTTCAACAGTAGGCTCAGTTGTTATTGTTGTTGTCGTGCCTCTACCAATCCCTATCCCTACACTAAGGCCTACAACAAGGCCTTTTCTAGCCCTTCAGTAGGCCTTACAACAATGCACTATGTCAGGACTATGGTCAACTAGAACAAATAATTAAACATCTACTCATTTTCATGGTGGAAACAAATGGAGAAAACTTCTCAAATTAATTATAGGTGCATGACAAAGGAAAAGGACAAGAGAAGCCAGTGCATGGTCAACCATCAAACTTTATCGAATATGAACTGAAAAGTTACTAAGGCAAAGAGGATACTTACCTTATAGTAGGGCTTTCTATTTGCCATTCAATAGGCATTATAGCAAGGCCTTCTGTCCTCCCTTCAGTAGGCCCAACAACAAACTTTTCAGTAGGCCATATTCCTAGCCCTAAATCTGCCCTTGCATCTTGCTGTTGATGTTGTTTTTTCAGTTCACAACCTTTCTTATTGTACCTTTCCTTGTGTTAATAGGAGCATTTCATCTTTATCACAGTCCTACTCATCATTTGACTTGATGCATCTTCTTGCTGCATTCTTCGTCTCCTTTTTGACTTTCCTATTTGTTTCTTCAGTGGCAAAGATAGAGGGCCTTCACGATTTGTTGGCTCTCAAAATTTGCTACTTCTAATAGGCTGCATCATGAATTGGTACAAAGTAAGATATGAGTTTTTCTTGTACCAATCATCTAAGTAATCCTCTAAATTTTGTTGCTTCATTTGAATCGCACGAATGGCATGGGCACAGAGAATTCCATTTAGTTGCCAGGCTCAATATGAACACTTTCTTCTATCTAAGTTGACAACATACTTTTCATAATTTTCAATTATCTCAAATCCATTGTCTTCATTTTAAGCTGGATGACAAAACCTACTAGTAGCAACATTTGAATCCAATCTCTTCACAATTCTAGGACCAGTCTCTAGTCCACTTCGTAACCTCATCTCTTTGCCTATGCAGTCTAGTCATAACAATAACTTGAATATCGTCAATCATGCTGATGATTGATTTGCACTTGGCCTTTAAAATTCTGGCATTAAAAGCTTCACTGAGGTTCTTGTCAATGATATCGCATTTGAACTCTCTGCTGAAGAATGCCCGATACTAGTGCTTAGCTTCTGTCTAGAAGAGTATATCAAAACATTTTTTTTTCAGCTGCAACAACCTCTATTCGGGTAATATGAAATTAGCCGTATTAGTACTCTTCACTATCTACCATAACTATTTCTACAACTTATCTCCTTTGAAGTTCTTTGACCAGTTTGCGTATATGTGCCTCGCGCACATTCTATGCTCAACATATGGCATCAACTTAGCCCATGCATGAACAAGTCCTTGTAAAAATTCAAACCAACAAATACAAGTCAGGAAAAATATGTAAGTAATTAATGACAATGATATTATCTTATGTTGGTCGCTCATGAATGCCTACCCTCCCCCATCAATTTTCTCAAGGTCAACCATTAAATTTTTAAGGAACCAGGACCAAGTATTCTTGTTCTTTATCTTCATCACCGCCCAAACTATTGGAAACATTTGATTATTAGCATCTCTCTCCACAATAGCCAACAACTCCTCTTTATATAAACCCTTCGGAAAGCATCCATCTAATCCTATAACTTTTCTACAACTAGCCAAGAAGCCATGTTTGTATGCGTCAAAACAGATATAAAATCTATCAAATCTAGGCCAAAAATTAGGCAGTGGTCTCTCCACAACCTCTACATATAGCCTGCTAGATGAGTTTTGTAGCATGCATTGGCCAACATAATCCCATACCTACGCATATGCTTCCCTATATCAACTCATCAATATTTTCATCACTCTCAGCTTAGCTCTTTTGCATTGATTCATCGACACGTTAACCCCTAATTGTTCCTTCATCAATAGCTAAAACTGAGGACTCTTGATCTCGAGTATTGCTTTGATAGCATAAAAAAAAAAATTCTTCAACAACCGCACACTTATTACCCTTCTATTGTCAAATATAATTAGACAAACATGCTCCTCTTGGAAGGACCTATTCTAAAATGACCCCTTCCTATTCAGTGTGCCATAGAGCTTCCATGGACAATTGGGTTGTGAATACGTAGCTCTCATAAATTCTTTCGTATTTCTAATAAATTCAACGCTTCTCTATTCAGCAATGGAGCTCTTGACAACATCTTCTTTTAATTGTTTGGCATCATCAAATTTCATGCACACAGATAGAACAGGTTTATCAATAATTGGATCGTAGTAAGGGTACTTACATTTTCTTATACGCGCAAATTCTTTATCATCATTGCCAGGCTCATTCTCCAAATCAACGGTTTTATTGTAGCAACTTTCTTTATCTTCACTTCTATTACCTTCAGCTGGAACTCCGTCCCTATTTACTAGCTTGCGCCTTTCTCCTAAAATTGTAAAAAATTCTGAGAAACTCCCTTTGCTTTTGTCTTGACTATGCAAGTTCATCATCATCTTCGTCACCCAGGAAATTTATTGTTATCAAATATTCATCTTCTGATTCACTAGATAGAGCAACTTCCCATTCAAATTCAATTAAGTCTTCATCGCCCACATCTTCACCCGAGATTTCAAGACATCTCCCTATTTGCTCATCTCTATCAATATGACTTGTCTCCCTCTCCTCCCTCATTTGCCTCTCATTTTACCATCCATCTAACCTAAACTCATCTCCGACCTGATTACTCAATTGAGTAGGATCCCTCATTTCTCCTCTTTCAATGGTTTGCTCATCCACATCCTCATCCTCATCCTCACCATCCTCATCATCACTATTATTTTCAACATATACCCTAGTTTAATTGCCATGAAAATAATGGTAAATGATATCCTTACTACCATTATCATCATTAAAAAATCTCAAACCATCCTCCCATTCCTTCCTAGGAACACAATAATGTAGTTTTTGCACTTTGCATCGTGAAAAATACATCAAATCCCTCACACAATTAATATGTGATGGCTTCCCAATATTGACATAGATAGTACCTTCATTTCCATAGACATAGTCCTAGTTCTCAGCACCAATAACAAACTCCCCACCATAGCAAACAACGCCTATTTGATTCTCGTCTATGTCGATGTTGCACCTAAAGAGGAAAAAAGTCTCTACTTTTTGGGACCGCATAGCAGAATCAATAACTTCACATGCAAGTCCTATTTATTCACTTTGATCCCCTTAGAAAAACAAAGGAAGCCGAATTGAATAAACAAAGTGAGATCTCCACCACTCATTTTTCAATTCAATCACATTCGGTCCCCCACAGAAGCACTCCAATTAATTAAACAAAGTGAGGTCCCACCATTGTTTCCCTCCAAGCCAAGCCCTCATTTTCCCCTCTGCTCCATATTTTTCTATTCAGTCCCCACAAAAGAAAGTAAATCATGTTAGTAAACAAAAGTGACGTCCCATCACTTTCCCACCACTTTCTCTTTGAGCCAAGTCCTCAATTTTCCCTTCGCGCCCTAACTTGCCTGTCGAAACTCTAAACTTTTCACTCAATTAACCCACGAAAAGAACATGACAAACCTAAGTGAGTGAGAGTTAGGGACAGTGCCACCAAATGATAGTGAACAGCGGCACAACTACGACGGTAGCCCAGCGACGGCGAGCGAGCGACAGTAGGCGAGCGAGCGACGGTGGCCAAGCAGCTACAGTCAGCATCGAACAAGAATCATAGTTCATATGCGCCGAATGAACCCTATTTGATTCCCCCTTCAGCGACACCGTTTTGGCCATATGAGCTATGCTGCGTCTTTTTTGTAAGGGAGTCCACGTGTGATGGTAAAATGACATCGTTTCCTAGGGAGAAAGAAAAACGACATCGTTTATGCTATTCCATATGGACGGCCTTCTTAAATTTTTGCCCCATCTGTTTTTTTTTTAAAAAAAATGAAAAGCCACATAACCAATTTGGCTAGAATCTCTCGCTGGTGGCACCAAAGTGATCGTTTTTTCTCTGATTTGACACTTAAGTGATTTGGCGAAAACTTTTGGCACTTTCAGTGTATTTATCCGGTGACTCAAGGATTCTAGTGCTAGTCCTGAACCCGTGGAGGCACAGAATCCTGGGATTCACACAAGCTCAGCTTTCGGCCATGGCTTTCACTCTCTCTACTATCTTGCAAAAGAACTAGGAGCAGGAATTAGAGAGGAGTCACAACTGTAAGTTTTGAGTCCTCTCCCCCCACCAACCACACCGACCAATAAACTTCGATTTAGGACACTAGAGACTATTATTGACCAACCAACTGGTTTACTTCTATGCTTCTCTCTTGCAACTTACAACCTTGACCCTTCGTTATCTTCCCAGATGAATTTTTCTATGATATGGATTTAGGCGGGGCCAAAGGACCTGTCTTAAAAGATAATGTCCTCCATGCATCGATGGCCATATAGATTCGATGGACATCGGTAGGCGTACAGCTTGCTATATACAAACTGTAACTGTGTCGTGGTATGATTGTGTTGTGAAGTGCTATGACTTCAGTGTTTAGCTTAAAACTAGCTGGGGACGGTTTGCCAAAAGTTGCCATATAATGATGCGACCGTGAATGTGCTGTAGTTCTGAGGTGTTCATCAAAACACTTTGTAAAAGTCGTAGCATCCTTTTCATAATTGATACCATTCGAGAAAAGTTGTATGTGACAATCACTTAGAATGTAATGCCGGGGGAATTTGTTTTGTGAAAGCCATTTTCGAGAAAACGTTTTCCTCATTTTTCAGCGTTTATTTCACTTAAAAAAATGAGTCAACGGAAAATGCTTTCAAGAAAAGTGTCGAGTTACCATCACTAGTGATTTCAATTAAAGGGTTTCAATCCCATTTCTTGTGAAGTCATTATTACCATGTCTCTTAATAAATCCTTTGTCAAGGGATCGGCTAGATTATTACTTGACCTCACATAGACAATTATTATCGTACCATCTTTAATCAATTGTCTCACATACTTATGTCTTAGATTGATATGTCTAGACTTACCATGATAGGTACTATTATAAGCTCTTGCCAAAGTGGCCTAACTATCACAATGGATAGAAATAGGAGACATAGGACTAGGCCATATTTTGATATCCAACAACAAATTCCTAATCTATTCAGCCTCTTTTCCAGTTTCTGCTAAAGTAATGAATTCTAATTCCATTGTTGAGTGAGTTATACATGTCTGTTTCTTGCTCGCCCAAGATACAGCACCTCCACCTAGTGTGAAAATCCAACAAGAAGTGGAATGCCCATCTCCTACACTTATAATCCAATTAGCATCGGTGTAGCCTTCTAATACAACCAGATAATTATTATAGAACAATCTTAAATTTTTAGTTCTCTTAAGATAACAAAATAAAATTGGTAATAGCCCTCCAATGTTCTATACTTGGATTACTAGTATACCTACTCAACTTGCATACAAAATGAGCAATATCAAGTATAGTACAATGCATCGCATACATTAAAGACCCTATAACACTCACATATTCGAGTTATGTTACCGCTCTACCAGTATTATGATTTAATTTAATACTGGAATCAAATGTAGTATTTATTTCCTTGAAACCAAGATGTTGGAATTTATTTAACAATTTTTCAACATAATTACATTGACTTAAAGAATAACCCCCACTATGTTTCTTAACTTTAATACCTAAGATAGTATCTATTTCACCCAAATCCTTCATTTTAAACATGAAAGTTAGATACTTCTTGGTATCAATAATTCTAGTCATGTTCGTTCCAAAGATAAGCATATCATCAACATAGAAGCACACTAAGACACCATAGTCTTTAGTGAATTTAGAGTATATATACTTATCAACACTATTGTGGATGAAACCATTAGACATCAAATTTTTCATGCCATTACTTAGGAGCCTGCTTAAGCCCATAAAAAGACTTAATCAATTTGCATATTTTCCTTTCATTTCTAGGAAGAATGAAACCCTCTAGTTGTTCCATGTAAATTTCCTCATTTAAGTCTCCATTCAAGAAAGCAATCTTGACATCCATTTAATGAACACAAAGATCATAAATGGAAGCTAGAGCAAAAAAAAAAATCTAATAGAAGTTATACGTGCAACAGGAGCATATGTATCAAAACAATCTATTCCTTCATTTTGTCTATACCCCTTGGCTATTAGTCTAGTCTTAAAAGCTTAGATAGAACCATATCTTCTTCTAAAAACTCATTTGCATCCAATAGACTTGGATCCTTTTGGTAAATCTACTAATACCCAAGTGTTATTGGACATAATTGAGTCCATTTCATCATTTACAACTTCTTTTCAAAAACAAGCATCTTTAGAAGACATAGCATCACCAAAGCTTTTGGGGTCGTCTTCTAAATTTAATACTAAATGGTATTTATTTACCACGTTATTATCTCTATCTTTTTCAACAAGAAAAACATGAGTAATAAAATCAAGACCTAAGTCTTTTAGTTTCCTAGCTCTAGTGCTTCTCCTCGGTTCAATCATATCTTTAGAATAATTAGTTTCTTTCTCTTGAGAATCTACTTGAGTTGTCAAAGGTTTTGAATTATTTTCAATAATTTCAAAACCCGTAGAATATTTGTTCTCAAAGAATTCAACATGTCTCAATTCTACAATGACATTAGACTCTAAGTCAAGAAACCTATAAGCTTTACTATTAATGGCATATCCAACGAAAACACTTTTGATAGCTCTAGGTTCAAGTTTTGTTCTCTTAGGGTTTGGTACTCGGTAGTATGCCAAACATCCCCACACTTTAAGGTATGAAAATTTTGGTTTTCTACATTTCCATACTTCATAAGGGGCTATGTCATTTTTCTTGGAATGTATTCTATTACAAATATAATGTGCAGTAGGCAATGCTTCTCCCTAAAGATTAATTGGTAACTTTGAATTTGAAAGCATATAATTAATCATTTCTTCAAGAAATCGATTTTTCCTTTTAGCCAAACTATTTTGTTGTGGAGTATATGATGTTGAAACTTGATGAATAATACCATGTTTTTCACAAAATGAAGAGAAATTTAAGAAATATTCTCCACCTCTATTTGAATGTAGAAATTTGATTTTCCTTTCTAATTGATTTTCTACTTCAACCTTATATTTCTTAAACATGGTAAATGCTTCATCCTTGGACCTCATAAGATAAACATATTAAAACCTACTACAATCATCTGCAAAGGTAATAAAATACCTTTTACCACCACATGTTAGCGTGCCATTGAATTCATATATATCACTATGAACCAAATCCAATAATTCAAATTTCTTTTAACCCTAGGAAATGATTTCTTAATAAATTTAAACTTAGCACATATTTCATAGTTATCAAATTCGCCATTGAAATTTATCAAATCTAATTTCTTCATATTCTTTAAATAGCGAATATTTATATGTGCCAACCTACTATGCCATAAAAATGAAGACTTAACAATTTAAGAAGAACTAGCAATATTATTATTAATACTCAATTGATACATGCCATCATTGCCATAAACCTTTCCTACAAACATCCATTCTTTGACAGGATAACCTTGTTGGATTCAAACAAAACCCAAAAACCCCTCTTACAAAGTAAATCAATAGAAACCAGGTTCTTCCTAATTTCAGGCATAAAAAACACATTAAGAGGAGTAATCTTCTTTCTAGAAGTGAAATCTATCTGCACCGTATCTTTTCCAGCAACCTTTGTAAGAGAATTATTCGCCATCAGGACCTCATGAACATTTGAGTCGACAGTCTTTCAAATTGCTTGAATATGTATTTGTCCTTGCACACATGGGCTATAGCTCTAGAATCTAACCACCAACTGGATTGGACAATAGTAGAGTTGATTTCAAAAACCATAACCATCGCATCATTAATTTTAAAAATTTTCATGTTCAAAACATGATTAAATCATGACTACATAATTTTCCTCAGCCAAATTCGCATCTGCCTTCACCGTTGGAATGTTCTTGTCCTTTGATATGCTCTTGCAGTGAATGCAATCCTTGGCGTAATGTCCATGTTTGCCACAAACAAAACAACGACCATTTTTTTCTTCTTTTGTGTTCTCTTAAATTTATACCCATTCTTTACTTTGAAGTTTGGGCCGATTTTTACAAACATTCACCTTCAATTGTACAAAATAGAATTATCACGTAAACGTGACTCTTCGTCAATACGAAGATGTTTTCGTATTTGTACAATTGATCAGACAATGTATTCAAAATGTGTCCACAACAAAGCAATTTGTCCTCAGCACGTTTCTTCCTCTCCTTGTTAACCCTTTCAATGGCTTCCGTACTTTGCTATCCTCCCTCAGTAGTAGACTTCAGATCTTCTATAGGGGCCAAGTTAGGATCCAGTATGTAAGAAATCTTCCGGGCAATGAGTAGGAACATTATCTTGTCCCTCTAGCGAGCAAAGTTGTTCCCATCGAGCCGGTCCAGTTTGACCATGTCTTGATTCATGACTTTGATTGTCTCTGAGTTCATTGTTGAACAAAATAAATCCTTAAGATTGTTGGGAAATATAGCTTCGAATTAGAGCAATCAAGTTGGACTTTAAGGCGTGATATCACTTTTTTTAAGGATTTATTTGCCTCACAATGTTGCTAATGGTCACCAGCAAATATCTTTCGGGATACAACAAAGTCTCAAATGAGAATACTAGATAACAGTTCTAATATTTCTCCAGGGTCTTTTTAGGAAACAATCGAAAAAATAGCTGTAGTTTTAGAAAGAATATTCAAAAATAATTTCATACTCGTTCATCCAAAAAATGACACACACACACACACACACACACACACACACACACACACACAAGTTTTAAAGAACATAGGCAACTCTTTACAAAAGGTTGCAAGGTATCCCTTCGAAAGCAGTTGTAAAATGAACAAATGCAACTCTTCAGAAATGTTGCAAACTAAGTACGTGTAATTTCCAAATGTTGTCTTGAAAAGACACATATAAAAATTTGGAATAATAAAATAATAAATAATAATAATTTTTTAATAAATAAAATTTCGAATTTTCATAATTTTCAAATATACTTAATAAACAAAAATTGGAAAGGTTGCAAACTGAATATATATAATTTCCAAAGGTTTTCTTGAAAAGACACATATAAAAATTAGGAAAAATAAAATAACAAATAATTAATATTTTTTAATAAATAAAATTCCGAATTTTCATAATTTCCAAAAATACTTAATAAAAAAAAAACCTTTGAACAAATAAAGGTCAATAAGATAATCGTACAAATAAAATAAAAAATAAAGGGGTTAATGCTGATTAAAGCGCGAACGCGTAAAGTACTAGGTGCGCCTAATAATCGTGCACCCGCACGTGGGTATTGTGGGGTTTAGCCCACACCCAACGTTTTCTTTAAACACACTAGAAAATGCTCACACTTATTAATTGGCCCATCTACTCCTAACTTTTTTTATGTGGGACAAAAAATGTTTTACAAACAAATTTCCAACACTTTGTGCTTAGCTTTCCATGTTCGTCATACATCTCACGGTAGAAATTATTCAGTTCAGGACAAAGGGCCACTTGAAGTCGCAGTTTGACTTGGGATGGAGACCGGAGACGAAGATGATGACAAAAGATTTGCTAGAACTGCAACTTTCTCTTGATTGATCAAGGAAATATGAGCATGCACCTGATCTGCATACTTTGTTGACTAAGTTCTTGCGGAAAGCAAGACAAGGCGATCGCCTTTACTCCATGCATATACCTATTTTTAAGTTACTTGAGCCCAAACTCGACCAACTTTTCAAGTGTTTCCACTTTCCGCAAATATAAGCGGTGAGCAACTGGACCAATTCACAGCAAGACTAATCCGATTTCCAATTCCAAAAACTGGGAGCGGATCTAGACATGTGCGGTTCCCAGTTCCATACCTTGAGTCGGTTGGTTTTACTCAAAAACAGAAGGTTGGCTTTACTCAGAAACCTGGTGTGACGACCCAAACCCGGGGCAATACGGGGGGACGAACTAAGATTGCCTCGGCAATATGCGGACGAGGCTAAGGGCATGTCTCCTGTCTCACATCGCTTAGGGGGAGTCTTAGGCTAGCTTATAAGGCTTGGGTGTCTCTAACTGTACATACACGTTTTCTTGGGGTAGTATGGGCTGCCCTGAGAAGAACAAAACCGTGAGGACTTAGTGTCCAAAGCGGACAATATGTGTACAGTGGAGACCTGGGTCCTTACAGGTGATATCAGAGCTGACTCCTGCAACGTGTGGGGCCACAGCGAGGGCGTTGTGCCTTAAGGGGGGGGGGGGAGAATGTGACGACCCAGACTCGGGGCAGTACGGAGGACAGACTAAGATCACCTCGGCAGTATGCTGGCGAGGCTAAGGGCATGTCTCCCATTCCACATCGCTTGGGGGGAGGCCTGGGCTAGCTTATAAGGCTTGAGTGTCTCTAACTATACATACGCGTTTTCTTGGGATAGTATGGGCTGCCCCGAGAAGAACAAAACCGTAAGGATTTAGTGTCCAAAGCGAACAATATGTGTACAGTGGAGATCCGAGTTCTTACAGGTGGTATTAGAGCCGACTCCCGCAGCGTGTGGTGCCACAGCGAGGGCGATGTGGCTTAAGAGGGGGAGAATGTGACGACCTAGACTCGGGGCAGTACGAAGGGACGGACTAAGATCGCCTCGACAGTATGCGGGCGAGGCTAAGGACATGTCTCCCGTCCCACATCGCATAGGAGGGAGTCTTGGGCTAGCTTATAAGGCTTAGGTGTCTCTAACTATAGATACATGTTTTCTTGGAGTAGTATGGGTTGCCCCAAGAAAAACAAAACCATGACGACTTAGTGTCCAAAACAGATAATATGTATACAATGGAGACCCGGGTCCTTACAGGTGGTATCAGAGCCAACTCCCGCAGCGTGTGGGGCCACAGCAAGGGCGCTGTGCCTTAAGGGGGGGAGAATGTGATGACCCAGACCTGGGGCAGTATGAAGGGACGGACTAAGATCACCTTGGCAGTACGCGGGCGAGGCTAAGGGCATGTCTCCCGTCCCACATCGCTTAGGGGGGGAGTCCTGAGCTAGCTTATAAGGCTTATAAGACATGGACCCATCATGTTATGTTCTCAAAATTGCGTTCTTAATATAGGGAGATTGAAAGAACATCATCATGTTGTTCACAATCCTCTTCCCTTATATTGAACCCCACACATACACGCCATGACAAATACGGATCCAAGGCTCTGACTTGCGTATACCCTTTTTAGAAAAATTGGTAATCTAGCTCGGTGATCGGCTCAAGGGATGATATGAGACCCGTAAGGGCCGAATGGTGAGGGAGATCATTAAGAAGATAATGAATATATGGATGCAGTTGATGTGGAAGGTGGTGAGGCCTCAAGATTTGAAGCTCGGAGATCCTTATATTGTATGGGCTTATGCAGCCATCAGGGTGACCTCTCATTCATCTTGCTTTTATTTTTTTTATTTTTTTAAATAGACCAATTTTTCTAAAAAGAGCGTATGCAAGTCGGAGCCTTGGGTCCGTATTCGTCATGCTGTGGTCTTTTTTCGCAAAGGTTGGATTCTGTTTTCATATGTGTGGGGGTTCAATATAAAGAAAGAGGACCGAGAACACCATAATGATGTTCTTTCAATCTCCCTATATTAAGAACGCAATTTTAAGAACAAAAACATGACGGGTCCATGTCTCGCAAAGAACATGTTTTATCCTGAAACCGACGTTTCAGGTTTTTGAGTAAAACCAACTGGTTCAAAATATAGAACCCGAAACCGAACAACTCTAGGTTAGCTCCCGTTTTTTGGAATTGGAAATCAGACCAGTCCTGTTGTGAATTGGTCCGGTTGCTCACCGCTTATAGTTGCGGAAAGTGAAAACACTTGAAAAGTTGAGTTTGGGATTAAGTAACTCAAAAATAGGTATATGCACGGAACAAAGGCGATCGCCTTATCTTGCTTTCCGCAATAACTTAGTCAACAAAGCATGCGGATCACGTGCATGCTCGTATCTCCTTGATCAATCAAGAGAAAATTGCAATTCTATCAAATCTCTGGTCATCATCTTCGTCTCAGATCTCCATCCCAAGTCAAATTGCAACTTCAAGTGGCAAAGGTTGCGTTTGGGACCTGTTGAAAAAATATGACTTCGAATTGGGTAGAACAATGAAGTCGAATCGAGTAATCAAGTTGGACTTTGAGGCACAATATCACTTTCTTTAATGATTTATTTGCCTCACAAAATTGTTAATGGTCACCGACAAATTTCATTTAGAATACAACAAAGTTTCAAATGAGAATACTAGATAGCAATTCTAGTATTTCTCCAGGATCTCTCATAGAAAACAATTGGAATAATGATTGTAGTTTCTTTCGAAAGAAAACGAAAAAATGAAAGAAGATTATTGTTTGATCTCAAAACAATGTTACTTATCTTTGTCTTTCGAATAGAGGCAACTCTTCAAAATGTTGCAAAAAAGAACAAAGGCAACCTTTCGGGAAATGTTACAAAATGAACAAATACGTCTCAAAGGTTACGTTGAAAAGACATAAAAAAAATTTGGAATTAAATAAATAATAAATAACCGTAACTTTTCATGGACAGTTCAACAAGACTTTATAGTTAATTTTTATAGAAATAAATCCGAATTATTTCAATAAATAAAAATAATAATCGTTGGCTAGTGCCAAATCTCGTCCACGTGTGCACTCACAATGTGGGACAAGGCACCTCTTCATTTGATAAACAAACTTGCGCACTCACGATGTGGGACAAGGCACATCTTCATTTGTTTTATAAACAAACTACCAACAAGACCTGCTTTGGGAATGAGTTTTGGGTGTCTAAAGCCCATCTGGCCAAATATTGGATATTCGGTAAAAATTTTAAAAGGAACCTTGAGGGAATGTTGGCTTTTCAAACCCAAAGTAGGTCAGTCGATCTAGGTCACCGGAGGCCGCGCGACCTCGGCAAGGGCTGCCTAGTCGCGCGATATCGGCAGCCCTTCATGGAGGTCACGTGACCCAAATCTAGGTTGCGGGGCCGCGACTCAGCAAGGGGTCGCCACGACTTGCCAAGGTCGTGCGACGGGTCGTTGACGGTCGCCAAGGTAGTTGCAACCTCGCCAACCTCTCTCTAGCCTGTCACCGACCCATCGCAGCCTCAGGCAACCACGCCACGCAATTGGAACGGAGAAGAAAATGTACAGTGAATCACGAGGACAAAAACGGAAAATAAAAATTGAGTGGGGATGGTTTTGGCACAAAATTTTTATATTAAACCCTAGGTGGCCCTCTGAAAATGCTGAAAGTCCAAGGCAATCCTGAACTGAACAAGGAACGCAGAAGCTAAAGCACAAAGTGATAATGTGGTTTGATCAAGGTAATGCAAGAATAGTTGCTCAATATAGCTCCTGCCATTGCAATGCCAGAGAACTTGCTATTATGATGCAGAGAAAAGAGCAGAAATGGAGCTTACTAGTTTGCCATCCTCATGAAAAATCTCTTTCTCGATCACTGCATAAACCAAAAGGTTTTTTTACAAGGATTACTAAAGATATAGTGTAATGAAGATCAGGCGGATCTCCTTTAGCTTCCATTACATATACACCGCGGATAGAGCCCCCGCAGCTCGATGAATCACGCTCTCCGTTCGCTCTCGCCGAAAACGGCTTCCCTCATCATGAGCTTGATTCCCCTCACCCACAACTGAGCCATTTCATTGCCTCCCTTGCGCACAAAGTGGATTTCCTTGTTCTTCATCGTCACGACATGGAACATCCTCGGTTCATCTGTGTCGAACTTCCGCCTCCAGTTCCAGTGGAAAGACAAACTAAGCCCCACCTCGGCCCGCTTGCATATCACATTCCTCTTGCTCGACCTGCCCCAGCACAGAACTGCAGTGGGCCTGACCATCCTCAATAATTTAACGTGCAGAGTTCCTCTGCCACATTTCTTGTGCTTCTTAACACCCTCCAACACCAGCTTCCTAGCAAGCTCATCTAAGGTCACTCTCTCTATCTCATTTCCAATGAGGTGCAGCTTACACTTGAGAGTGAGAGAGCAGTTTCATGTCTCGCATTCTCTAAGCTGCACCTCGCTCCATGTAAGATTAGGAGCACACACAGAGCGCTGTGACCTCCCTTTGCAGCTAAAATCAGTGGGGCATATCCATCTGCATCAGGGGCATTCACATCATGACCTTTGCTCATTAGGACATGAACCAGATCAATCAGTCCATCCCATGCCACATGACGTGGGTCTTCGAATGTTTCCCCATTTTGAGTCGACTCCGATAAGCTTCTCACCGTAACACCTTGCTTGGTTTTTAGTTTTGAGTTGGCCATGGCAAAGACAAGCACCCTTAGAGCTTCCATGTTACCATTTGCTGCGGCCCTCAGATGTATATCCATCAGCATCCTGTTCATCAAGATTAATGTCTGCATGCTCAACAAGCTTTTGCAAAGCATGGACGTCAATTGCCTGAGTTACAAACAAGACAAAAAATCTTGGCATGAAAGGCCATCGACAACAAAAGATAAAATCAGTGGATGACTACTACACTACCAAGATATGTTCAAAATCTGAAATTTGACAACAAAAGATAAAATTAGTCATGACTATTACTCTACCAAAATTTGTTCAAAATCCAGAATTCATTGACGAAGAAAGATAAAATCAGTCATGACTAATACCCTTTCCATCAAGAATTACCCCACTCCAAAAAGCTGATTGACAGAACCGTCTGCTGCCCATCTCCAAAACTGTTGGAAAGCTTTACGTCAATACTCTAAGGAGGCAGGTAATGCAAAGTTAATTAGTAATGGCACCAGATGTTTCGACAAAGGCTCCATTTCCATTGCCCAGTCCATTGCGAGTTTGCACCTCTCCTCTAAGTGTAAAACTGCAACTCTCTGCATGTGACAGCAGTGTATCGAATTGCAACCATTTGTGAAGGATACACCCTGCAGCTCGCAGATTTTAGTAGCCTGAAAAGAGGCGGCAATGTTGGCTCGGTCACTTCTCTATCTTGAGTAGTTGCTGAAGATAAAGAAATCTGAGCATTTCTGCATACGCCACATAAACATCGATAAGAAGGCCTTAAGAGGAACATGAAAAGAGCTGCACAGTTTCCATTGCTTCATCCAAGAAACCGGTCAATTAACTGAAGTAACTCTCATCAAACAGACAGACATAAGGACACAAATTGTCGATATCGTCTCCACAGCTTTCATGGGTCTATAACAATTAAGGACGCTAGTACCATCTGTTTCCCATCCGTGATGTTCAATCTGAGGATCGTTATCAGAAGTATTGATTGTCCAAAGCTTTTTCATTTTTATTTCCAAATATAAGCAAACCTTGACAGACACACAATTTCTTTAATCAGCTATTCCATCCACATCAAGCTAGTAAATTATCCATTGGTGCTCATTCATTCCAAAGTTTTATTAAAAAGATGCCAAACATCATGGGGAAAGGGTTAAAAGGAGTATGTTAAAACCACTCTCATACACAGTATTTCTTTTTACTCATTGAAAATAATTTAGTAGAAAGAGTAACAATGCTAACAAAGTTATTCCACTTAGCTATTTTGAGCATTAAGTTCATTGAGTTTGATACGAAAAGGAAGGCCAAACATGCAGTCCTGAGTCTCAAACATCCGAGTTGTCAGAAATCTACAATAGTTGATCAGTGTTCTTCAGACCCTTGATCTTTAGTAAATCATATTCACATTTTTACTTAATATCCGCAGTGAAAAATGAATATAAATATAGCACTTCAAGCATATTTACAGCATAATAGAATAGCAAATGCTGGATTATAAATTTACATCTGGTCAACTTACATATTTATGGATTCTATTGCCAGCCTCACTTGGGTTTTTGAGCCAGCATAGGAGAAATTGCAATCTTTATGCTGCTTCATCGGTGTCTAAAGTAGCAGCAGCAAGGTAAGATAAAATCAGTCATGACTACCACTCTACCAAAATATGTTCAAAATACATAATTCATTGACAACAAAAGATAAAATCAGTCATGACTACTACTCTTTCCATCAAGAATTACCCCACTCCGAAAAGCTGATTGACAGAACCGACTGCTGCCCGTTTCCACTACTGTCTCCACTATTCATATTGTTATGCGTTATGCAGTGCTGCCTTGATCGCTGCTTGGTGCCACCAGTGCTGGGGCCACGGTTGCATGGCCGCCGGTGCCGGTGGCAAGTATGAACGGAATATCGAGTAGACAAAATATCAAGTGGACAATCTGTTTTCCACTGGAGTTTGTTTATCCCTAAACACACGCAAACAAAAAGAAAAGAGAGGGAGATAGAAACATACCTTATTGATGAGTTCAACGAATGAGTCGCAGACAAATGGTGAATGGAGGCACCAATACAAGAGTATGCCACTCCCGTCGCGGCACGGATGCCTGCCGGCGTTGTCGAGCGACCTTATCCCGCTGCATCACCCGACCGGCATTGGCCCCTGCCGCTCCTCGCGTAGGGGATGCACAGGGCCAGAGCGCTCGCCAATGGACGTAAGTCCCGGCGGCCTCGGCCTCGGTCAGCATCCGTGCCAGCGGCGAGAATGCCAGCGCTCTTGTATTGAAATAAAAAACAGAAGTACTGTCCACCGAAAAACACCGCCATCTGATTCGAGTGAGAAAGTGGGAGAGCAGTGGCGTTTTGGGGCGGATTGAGGATTGCCGAGAGTGCGCGGTTACGTTTGCTGCGGAGGAAGCCTAGGGCAAGAGGCGTGAGAGTTTTGTTTATTTATTTATTTCTTTAAACCCGACCCGAAATCCAAAGACCGGTTTTCTTTTTTCCATTTTTTTCTACATTTTTTTGCTAGTTTTAAAACCAAAACACAGTCCGTCCACCTGGTCAGTTAATAAGAATAATGATACAAATAATCCATGAATTTTGCTTTACCAAAAAAAAAATAATACTAATCCATGAATTTTGGCTCAAAATATAATTTGTTCTTTAAACTTTTAATTTGTTTAATGTGATTCCTGAATTTTAGCACAATGTGCAACGTGATTTTTGAATTTTTAATATTGAATGTATTGAATATGTATTAAAAGTTCATGCACTATATTGAACAAATTAAAAATTTAGATATCACATTACACATTGTGCTAAAATTCGAGGATCACATTAGACAAATTAAAAGTTCATTAAACAAATTACATTTTGGCTCAAAGTTTAGGGACTACATTGTACATTTTTATACAATTCAGAGACTGTATTGAATATGTATCAAAAGTTCAAAGACTACATTGAACAAATTAAAAGTCAAAGAACCATACTGAACAAATTAAAAATTTAGGACCAAATTGCATACAAAGGTTATGATCTATGATGCATTTAATTTTTCTTAATATCCTTAATCAACATTTTGAAAATCAAATGGTTCATCATCAAGAATTCTTGATGAATACCTCATGATTCCATTTCAAATTGATACTCGCCTTGAATTATCATTTTGGTTCCTCAAAAGAAGACGGTATATGCATCTAAATATATGGTGCGTTTTGTTAGACTTTTGGGGGAAAACCATGGAAAATGCAAAGAAATTTAAATTAAATAAGTTTTCAAAAATGCAAATTGTGTTTGGTAAATTGTAATATAAAAGTGTATTTTGAAATATCCTTGAGCAAAATAATATTTGGAGAAATTTACATTTACAAAGGACTTTTATGATAAAAAGAAAGGAAAAAAATAGTTGGCCGGTGAAGGGTAAGTGGCCGCTGGCATCACCACAGCCGACATCTCAAGTTGCAAGACCTCAGGCGGCCGTCAGACACTACTGACAAGGGCTACCTAGGGTCAGGCGACCCCTAGCGACTGCTAGCGAGGGCCGCCTAGTTGCGCGACCTCAGGCGGCTCTTCATGGCGGTGGCAGCATGGGTCGCTGGAGATCACGGACTAACCTCACCACGACCTAGGCAACCTCCGCGACCCAAATCTGGGTTGTGGTGAGGTCGCGCCACCCGATCTGGGTCGTGCGACTAGTTGGCAACAGTCACCGGGGTACCGCCACCATGCTGGCCTCTCTCCAACCCATCGCCAACCCATCGCAACCTCGCCGACCGACATCTGAGAATCTAACGAAGAAGAAGATGAGCAGTGCATCGGGCCTTCCAAAAAAGCTGAAAGCCCAAGGCAACCCATGACTGCCTTGGACTTTTAGCCTTTGAAAGGCCAGCATTTGTTCAAGGTGGGTTTCAAAAATGTTTCCAATCACCCAATATTTGATCAAATGGATTTTAAACACCCAAAACTACTTGCAAATTGTCACACCCCGAATCTCGAGCGTGCGCACACCCCTTGATGGTCGATTAAATTGTGACGTTCCTAGGACGCATCACCAACCCAATCGATTCATGCACATGCGGAAACAAAATAACAATCTCTAGACAACAATCAACATGGGATAGAAAAGCAGAACAATCAATTTCAACAAACCACACTTTATAATCATATCTGGTTTAAATACATAACTAGTCTATATACATGAGCCTAACTCCAAAAAGAAGAGCTACTAAGCCATCTAAGCACTAGACTCCTCATCCATGGGCTCGGGGTCCACCACGACACTATCAGGAGTGTCGAGATCCATGGGGTGCGCTGCTTCCCACTCTCCGATCCCAACAAGAGGTCCGTCGAAACCCCGTAAGGGACCCTCTCGACCCCCTTGAGGGAAGCCAATGAACCATGCTATGAATTGGTGAGGGACCAACTGAGGTATGTCCTCATAGACCCATACCACGGACTCAACTAGCTCCCGAGTCAGGGTGGTCCTGAGAATAGGGAGGAAGGTGAACTCAAAATCCATCATCTACGGGACCCCGTAACGTACGTGACACTCCTCCATCTAAGGAAAGCATCCATTTCATATGTCAATCAATCACACAGGTCCCAATTATAAGGCCAAATCGTTATAACACGTCTCATTCCGTGCCACACAATTTCGTCCCATAATTAGGCGCGGCTAATTCACTCATACAAGCGTTCCAATTCATATAACCCATCGGCCTTATCCAACTCAACAGTCGGCAGTCATCCGGAATAACGGGGTGTTGTCTCCCTTCGTCGAGCACGGTAACGTCTACCTCTAGATGACATTCCCGAAGGAGTATCGGCCCAGCCTCCCCTACGACCAACATCGGTTGACTGGGGGCATTCTCGAAGGAGCATCGTCCAACGTGAAAGCTCGTGACAGGTTCTCATAGCAATCACATGCACCAAGGATATCGTACTTTGCACTTAATTGCCTCAATTAAAATAATATACTAGATTTATTTTCTTCATATTAAAAACACCCGATAAAATACTTGTGCATGGGTACACGATCAGATTGAACCATAAAATGGGATATCCTCTCTTTTAAAAATCCCACTATTTGATAAAGCACTTAAAAATATTTTTTGTGTCAAAACCCGACACCTGGTATTTTTCTAATTAAATACCAAATTTCCATATTTTTGAAATAATAAATCAAAATCACCAAACAACATCCAATTGCATAATTTAACACTCAATTGCACAAACCAACACAACCACGATGATTAGCACGAAATTCTAACAACCGATTATCCCGGTATAATTTATGGAAAATCATAAATAATTAAATAAATTACAATTAAATAAATAAATTGCAACCTAATTAAATTAAATCACTAATTAATATATATACTCTAATCTCACCACCTAATCACTAATCAACTAATCTGTTAATCTAACTAATTTAAATCTAACCACCTAATCACTAATTTAACCTAATTACCTAATCTAATTAAATAACTAAACTAACTAATTTACTCTAATATCAATTAAGCAAACTAATCACTCATTAGGCTAATTAAACCACCCTAAGCATAATTAACCCCTTAATTAAGATTTAGAAAGTAAACTCACCGATTTAATGAGCTGATGAGTTCACGGCGACGGCGATGCGGAGGCAAGCAAGACTCGGGCCTACGGTGACGCCAAGGGAGGTCCAGAAGGGCTTGAAAAAGCCCAGCAAACCTCACATTTTGCTACTAGCTTTGCTTCTGTCCGAGGCTAAGGCGAGCTAGCTTGGGGCACGGCGTGAGGAGAAGGAGGGTGGCAGACGGCCAGGCGGGGCCAGGCAACGATAGGGACCAGCTGGAGCAGCGAACGGCAACCTGGTCAACGGCTTGGATGGGCAGAGGTGGACGGAGGGCAGCTACAGGAGGCTGGCTAGTCGACGGGCTCGGGACGGCGAGGACGCGAATGGGAGGCAGGCCAGCACTTGGGCGACTCGCGGGCGGTGCAGGTGGCGGTTTGGATAGCAGCGTGAGCTGGGACAGACGACAAGGGGCTTCGCTAGTTCTTTGGTTTGATTTAGCAACAATGGAGAACAAAGAAGCAAGGAAGAAGAAGAAGAGGCCGCTGCTGGTGAAGGAGGGGACAAAGGGCCACAAAGTCTTGCCAAAATATCCAAACTCATCATCACTTGGTCCCCAAAGTCCACCGGCTGCCATTTCCCCTCCAAATCTTCTCCAACAAGCCAAGGAGGGAGTCCAAAATGTTGCAGCCCCCATGGCCTACAAATTTCATGCTTTCCAACTTCAAATCAATCCAATTTCACACCAATTGATATCAATTCAATGGCCAATAATGCCAAGGTAGGAGCCCACACCAAATTCTTGCATTCCCATCACTATTTGATCCAACTTGGAGGCCAAAATTTCACACAAAAACGGCCCTCCGAATTTCCCGGTTTAAAATCGCCCAATTTTGATTTTTCGCTGAAAATCCAGGCTTGCCGAAAATTCTTCAAAGGATGAGTCGACGTTCCTAAAATAAATCGTGACGCACTAGAACTTTCGATTCCTGAAATCAGGTTCAATTTTGTGGTTAATTTCAACCAGACGTGATTTTAGCGTAACTTAACCTACCGGGTAGCTTTTGGGAATTTTTAGCGCAATTGACACATGGTCGATTATTTTTTATCCACATTGTGCATCTCCGACTCATAGGCGACTCTCGGTTGTCATGAAAATCTCAAGGTTTCAATTACGGGCATAGGGTATAGAATCGACAGAAAAATCGGTTTAGTGCCGTTCGATGCGAATTTTGCAATTAGGTGGAATCACCCACATTTTAATTACATGCCTCTGTCAAATCGACCTATCTTCGGTCTCTAATCGATTTTAATGGTGCCGTATTGACCCTTGCAAATTAACACGGTCGAGTAGTCAATTTTTGATCGAATTCTCAAGTCGGTCGCGTTTAGATTCCTTAACGGCTTTACCTGATAGACTAGTTATCTCGTGATTGGCCAACTCAAAGAAAAATGGCATAGGCATGTCGATGAAAAACCCAATTCATTTAGTCGAAAACATAATCAAAAATCAAGATGTCACAACTCTTCCCCTTTTATAAAAATTTCGTCCTCGAAATTCAAACCATTACAATTCTTCTTAAAAAAGATGGGGGTATTGTTGTCTTGTCGATTCTTCACTTTCCCATGTCGCTCCTTCTGTCCCGTGGTGTTGCCATACCACTTTGACTAATGAGATCGTCTTGGTATGCAGCACTTGCTCCTTGCGATCCACAATTTGAACTAGTCTCTTCACATACGACACTTTGTTGTCCACGTATAATTCTTCAAAATTCAGCACGTGAGTCGAGTCAGGTTCATACTTCCTCAACATCAACACGTGGAAGACGTCATGCACTTGCGCCAGTCTCGGCGGCAATGCAAGACGATACGCCAAAGTCCCTATTCTCTCAAGAATCTCGAAGGAACCAACGTACCTCGGACTCAGCTTCCCTTTCTTGCCGAAGCGTGAAGTACCCCTCATTAGTGACACCTTCAGAAAGACGTGTTCACCAACTTGGAATTTCAATGGTCTTTGATGCTTATCTGCATAGCTTTTCTGACGACTCTGAGTGGTTTTTAGTCTTTCCCGGATAACTGCAACTGCATCCACTCACCGTTTAACTAACTCTGGGCCTGTAATCTTCCGCTCTCCAACTTCATTCCAACAAACTGGAGTTCTGCATGCTCTGCCATACAACACTTCAAACGGTGTCGTCTGAATACTTTGTTGATAAATGTTGTTGTAGGCGAACTCAAATAGATGAAGCTATTCCTCCCAGCTTCCTTTGAAGTCTAACACACAAGCTCTCAGCATGTCCTCGAGGGTTTGAATCGTTCTCTCAAGACGGCTATCCGTTTGTGGATGATAGGCAGTTTGTAAACTTTTCTAGAAGGCTGCCATAAACTTCGGATCACGATTAGATGTAATCGTCACTGGTGCTCCATGTAGACGAACTATCTGACACATGTACAATTCGGCATATCTATCCAACACAAAGTCCTTTTGTACAGCGATGAAGTGAGCTAACTTCGTCAATCTATCAACTACAACCTATATGGAATCATTACTCCTTTGACTCCTTGGTAAGCCCATCACAAAATCCATTGTGATATGTTCCCACTTCCACTTGGGAATCTCGAGAGATTGCATAAGGCCTCCTGGTTTATAGTGCTGTGCTTTCACTTGTTGACACATTAGACACTTGGCGACATGCTTGGCGATATCCGCCTTTATACCGGTCCACCAATAGTATTGACGCAGATTCTAATACATCTTCGTATTGCCCAGAGGAATGCTGTAACTGCTACGATGAGCTTTTGACAAAATCTCTTCCTTAAGCTCTGCATCGTCAGGTATACATAATCGTCCACGAAACTTCAGTGTTCCATCCTCAGAAATCTGAAAATTAGTCTTTCTCTTTTCTACATCTTCTTGCAAAATCTTCTAGATCTCTAGATCTGTCAACTGCAGTGTCTTGATTCTTATCTGCACTTCCGGTTCAATTCTAAGGGTGGCCATAAGACTTGAAAGGTGGTCTACCTCAAATTTGAAAACCGAATCTCGAGCTCCTTTGAGTAAAATCCACTCCTGAATCACCATCTGCGCAATCGAAGACTTCCGACTGAACGCGTCTGCGACCTTGTTAGCTTTTCCAGGATGATACAAGATGTCGCAATCATGGTCCTTGAGAAGTTCCATCCAACGACGCTGTCTCATATTCAACTCTTTCTGAGAGAATAAGTACTTGAGACTATGATGGTCTGTAAAGATCTGGAACCTTGCTCCACACAAGTAATGTCTCCAAATCTTCAGAGTGAAGATAATCGTTATGAGTTCTAAGTCATGCGTCGGGTAGGTCAGCTCATGAGGCTCAACTGACGGGATGCGTATGCAACAACTCTGCCATGTTGCATTAACACGCAACCCAGTCCTCTAAATGGCACATCACTCTAGATCTCGTATCCTCCAGGACCAGACGGATTTGTCGGCCTTAGTGCAGTAGTCAGCTTCTATTTAAGCTCTTGTAAACTACACTCACACTTATCCGTCTATACAAACTTCTCTTCCTTCTTCAACAGTCGAGTCAGTGGCATAGCTTTTGCTGAGAATCCTTCCACAAACCCTTGGTAATAACCTGCCAAACCCAAGAAACTTCTGATCTCTATCATTGTCGTCGGTTTTGGCCAGTTGATAATTGCTTCGATCTTGGTCGGGTCCATGGAGATTCCTTCGCCTGAAATCACGTGACCTAGGAAAGCCATACGAGTTAACTAAAACTCGCACTTACTAAACTTGGCGTACAGTCCATGGTCTCGCAGAGTCTGAAGCACTGTCCTCAACTATCTTTCGTGTTATTCAGGACTTCTCGAGTACACCAGGATGTCGTCGATGAACACTATCACAAACTGATCTAGATACTCCTTGAACACTTGATTCATCAGATCCATGAAAGCAGTTGGGGCGTTCGTCAAACCAAACGGCATTATGGTAAACTCATAATGACCATAACCCATGCAAAATGCCGTCTTCGGTATATCTTCCTTCCTGATCCTCAGCTGATGATACCCTGTCCTTAGGTTGATCTTAGAAAATATTGACGCTCCCTACAACTGGTCAAACAAGTCATCAATCCTTGGTAACGGGTACTTATTTTTTATTGTAACTTGATTGAGTTGCCAATAGTCGATGTAAAGGCGCAACGAACCGTCTTTCTTCATCACGAACAGAACCGGTGCTCCCCAAGGTGATGTACTAGGACGTATGAATCCCTTAACTCCTGCATCTGCACCTTCAATTCCTTCAACTCTGATAACGCCATGTGGTAGGGAGCCTTAAAGATTGGCTCCGTCCCGGGGACCAACTCAATCACAAACTCGATCTCCCTTTCCGGGGGTAGACTAGGTAATTCATTTGGAAACACATCTGGAAACTCTTGTACCACTGCAATGTCTTCCATCTTCAGCTCATCAACTGTCGTATCCACGACAGTCACCAATTAACCTTGACAACCCTCGTCTAACAAACGGGTTGCCTCAAGCAACGAGATTAAGGTAATCGAGGGTCCTCCTCAACTTCCAATAAACTCGAAACTTTCACATACTAATGGGTTAAACTGGATTGCTTTACGATAATAGTCTACAGTAACTCGTTGCTTGGTGAACCAGTCCATGCCAATTATTACATCAAAATTATATATGGCTAGGACTATCAAGTCTATCTTTCCCTCTCACTCACCAATAACCAACTTGCAACTAGGACAGCCTACTGTAGATAACACCTTATCCTTTAATGGAGTAGAAATACTAACAACTAACCCCAACGATTCAAGATTCAACCCTACCAACTTAACGAACTGCTCGGCTATAAATGAATGAGTAGCTCCAGGGTCAAATAAAGCATAAGCAGCATGGTCGTTCAGCGAGACCGTACCTGTGACCACGTTCGGTGAGTCCTCAGTGTCGTGTCGAGTGACAGCATACACCCTTCCCTGTACTGGAGGCCTGTTCATACCACCCTGCGGTGCATTCTGTGGCCCGTATCCTCTATTTCGTCCCATCGGTGGCGGCGGCGATAGTAGCTGAGATCCCATCGGTATTCGGGGACAATTTTTGACTTGGTGACTCTACTGGCCACACTCCAAGCAAGCACCCGTCCTAGAATAGCATAAGGCCAATCCATGTCGCCTTCCACAGAAGTGACACATACCATTCTAGCTCGGTGCTGACTTGCCTATCCCACCCTTCCTGTTAGGTGGAATAAGATACCTTCCTCCGGTCATAGGCTTCTTCCCAAACCGATTTCCATCCCTGTTTGACCCGAACCGCGACCTAGATGCGGCGGTTCATTCGTTCAGGTTTCTCTCTATCAGCTGTGCCCGTTCATACAAATTATTGTAATCCTTCAAATTGAACGACACCAGCGGGTCCTTCAGCTCCGATCTGAGGCCATTCTTGAACCTCCTAGCTCTATCTTCTAGATCTTCTACTAGTCTCGGGGCATACTGCGACGGCTTGACAAACTTTGCCTTGTACTGGTCTACAGACATTAGACCCTAACGAAGGCGTTGGAATTCTTCCATCTCCTGTTCCCTGCCACTATCAGAGAAGTACTTACTATTGAAAGTTTCAACGAAGGCGTTTCACATCAGAACCACGCGAATAGACTTAGTTATTTTAACTTTTAGGGTTAATATCCTGAAAAACCCCAAACTGGTACACATGTGATAAATTTATCCAAAACTATTTTTTCTACCATGAAAAACTTCAAACTGGTACACTTGTAACAAATTTATCCCGACTGACCATAAAAAATCATAAATTGGTACATTTATGATAAATTTACCCCAAACCAATTTATTCGATCACAAAAAAATCCTAAACTGGTAAATTTGTGACAAATATACCACCGCTAAATTAGATTAATACCACAAAAAAATTACAAAAATTGTAAACTGTAACAAACATAGTGTAAAATCTCAAATTGGTATATCAGTCAACTGTCACGTGTCATTTAACTTAATAATTTGACAGTAAAATTTAACGAAAACTAACAGAGGGTAAAATTGTCACAAGTGTACCAGTTTAGGATAAATTTGTCAAAGGTATACCGGTTTGGGATTTTTGGTGGTCAAAAAAATAGTTTGGGTAAATTTGTCACAGGTGTACCAATTTGGGGTTTTTCAGGGTATTAACCTAACTTTTCTTGGTACTACTATCTAACTAGTGGAAATTAAGTCTGGCCCAACAGCAAGATGGAAAGGAAAAAAGTAAAAGAAGAAAATCGGTAGGAAACAAGAAAAATTATAATTTGATGAAGAGGGTGGAACCCATTTAGTAAAAGCCAAGCAAATAAAATTTTCAAATTTAGAAAAAGAATTGTGGCTTTTAGGCCGTTAAACTGTAAAATTACGGGTTCAACATGCCAGATGGTCTCTAGGGTTTCTTTTTATGGCTGAAATTGTGAGTAATTATGGACGTATAGTAAGCAGACAATGGATGAGGTTTAGTGGGTCATATCAAAAAGTAAATACCTAATTGACTGGGTAATTCAGATTTGTTGGATATTACTCCAATTCAAGTGCAGACCTTTTCATGTATTAGGTCTTCATTCCAAGTGCTAATCCAACTAGATTTACATGCCACTTCATCAAATTTCAATTATGATTAATTGATATAAGTCTTCAACTTCGTTTCCACACATGCTCCCAGCTAGACTAATAAAAAGGCGCTGTCACTCATTGCAGATTGACCAAAGTTTTTGTATACTCTAAAGCACGAATAAGGGCTTTTGTTCCCCCTTGAGAGTGAGCCATTCAACGGGATCGCTATTGATGGAACCAATTAGAAATGCAAATCGCATGAGTGAAGCAGCGCAATGACTTGGACTTATGTCGGAGGAGTTTTGAGAGTGAGCCACCACTCATGCGTCGTCAAGTTAATGCAGATTGACAAAAGTTTCTCTATGTTTTGCAGATTGGCCATGCTCAAACTTTCTTTCCACATGTGCTCCTGCAAACTACTTCCATCGTCATGAGCAAGTTGATAACTCAGCCAGCACATGTAACGAGTCTTTGGAAATTTCTGTACAACAGGAAACAAGAGAATGCAAAAGATACTAATTCGATTTCAAACCGCCTCTTCGTGTCTATTTTTGCATATGTATACATAAAGTAATCATCGTCTCGTGCAGCGCCTCAGTCAAAACTACTGCTCAATCTTAACTTCTACGACATAACGAACTGATAATAGAACCTCGGGAAGAAGTGACCACGCATGTATAATGAGTAAAATTGAATAACTAGGGTCATATTTCATCCATGTATATTTGAGTAAAACTGCATGAGAAAACTTTGTGATACAAAATAAATCTTACCGGCTAGCAGAGATTGCAGATTGATATTGTTGGGAATATCGGATTCCCTAAAACCGGATTCGACACTAAATCGAACCCCTTAAAACGAATGCGGAAGACGAGCCCAAGAAGAACATGTATCACCGATCAAAGACACACCACGAAATCGAGCGTACCTTATTGTCCACAGATTAAACACCAACGTTGAAGTTCGAGGAAGAATCTGATCCCGGTCTACCAAGGAGCCTACTGTTGGTTCAAAGGGGGGAGATAAGTTACGTTGGTTTTGGGAGAGGGAGAAAAGAAAAGCGTATGTTCAACCAAAAGGTGTGTTCTCTTTTTCTTTTCTCCCCTTAAATACGTCTTCTCCAAAAGACACATCCCCTTAACGTAATACCCCTTCATATCTCAACCCTTCATCCATGGGCCCTTATCTTGCGGGCCGGGCTTTTAGGCCCAACATGGGCGGACGGGTCTTAAGCCCATCATCATACAAATAAATAAAACCAACATCTCCCACTCGCACATGGTGGGCCGAACAGGATCCTCTTTACCTCTCTTCAACATTCATACCGGTGAATAATCCGTGCGACCAGCATACTTTGAGAGCTCGTTGCCATACATCTGTTAGGAATATATAGCAGCTCATAATGGGCATCACACTCTGAGTAGATTTAGTATGCAGTACCCTAGATCGATCGATCACATTTATATCTCTCTTGATCTCTTTTAAACAATGATATATATATATATATATATATATATATATATTGTATTCACAATTATGATTATCCCAAAGACAGTCATAATTGGTCGACCAGTGAATACAAAACTACAATGTGATTCTCCAAATTCGATCTTTCTCTTTCCTTCAAACTCTCAATTTCAGTTCAGCTTGCTTTTCTAGAAATGTCCCATTAGATCGAATCAACTCATGACCATTGGCAACATCCTAAGATAGCAAACACTAAATAGAAATCTTGAGAATAAGTAAAAGTCATGAGGGCACTAAAATTGAGGAACTCTTTTTCTCAAGAGTCTCACACGGCATAAAAGTTGAGATCAAACTTTTGTCACTCTTATTGGTCGTCTCATGCATACGTAGTATGAAATACGTATTACGGTATTAACTCCTTTCCCATGGAGCGTATGTCTACACCTTCAATACCGTACAGATGATAGTTCAGACATACCCAATGTCTAACTTGAGTTCACGTATTTACTCATTCACAAAATTCATCAGAACTCACATCTGGCATCTTAGACAGATCAAGTAAAATATGTGGGTTATTTTACTTTTGGACATAGTACATATCATGTCTTCATCTTAACACTTAGTTAAGGCGACATATATATTTTAAGCTTGAGCTCTCGATTATCATCTAGATAATAAGCTTAAAAACCGTCTCATCTCTATTTATCACACAGTAAATAGAGGCGATTACCCGTGTGAGTGGGCTAATCTCTTATCTGTCCGACATACTTTCTCAACTTAATGTAATGCACTGAGCCTTAAGATGTATAAACGTCAAACAAAGATTCATAGGCATTAATGATGAAAAAACACAAATTCATTAAATGTGAACACTTCAGGGAAATTACAATATTCAGTACATCAACCTCTACGCAGTCCTAGAGATTTTACATGACCACAAAACACATCTCTAGGTATTGGCTTTGTCATAGGATCTGCTACCATTCTATGCGTAGACATGTACTGTAAGTTCACATCTTTTCGTGCAACCATATCTTTGACAAAATTATACTCGGTATCTATATGTTTGGTCTTGCCATGATATTTTGGATCTTTGGTGTACGCTTTTGCTGCTTGGCTATCACAGTTAAACAACAATGAATCTGCAGCACTTCCAATAACACCTAAATGATCCAAAAATCTTTTCAGCCAAACACCTTCTTGTATTACTGCTGATAATGCCACGAACTCAGCTTCCATTGTGGACAACGCTATACACGTTTGTTTCTTACTGCTCCAACATATGGCGCAATTATTCAGTAAGAAAACAAACCCAAAGGTAGATTTCCTTTCAACTAAATCTCCTCCCCAATCAACATCAGAATAGCCTTAGAGTCGCAGATCCTTTCCTTGATAATTAAGCTTGTAATCAGCAGTTCCCTTTAGATACCTCAGTATTCTCTTAACGGCTTTCCAATGTGCTTGACCTAGATTGGATTGGTATCTACTCACCATTCCAACTGCAAAACATATGTCAGGTATTGTACACATCATAGCGTACATCAAGCTCCCAACAGCATTAGCATAAGGAACATGTTTCATTTGTTCCTTCTCTTGTGGAGTCCTTGGACACAATCTGTGGCTCAATCCTTCGCCTTTTGCAATCTATGGGTTTACAATCTTGCATACGAAATCGTTCAAGAACCTTATTTATGTATGTTTCTTGCGAAAGAGATAATGATCTCTTCAAACGATTTCTTGAAATCTTAACTCCAAGAATGTATGCAGCCTCACTTATGTCTTTCATCTCAAAATTGGAAGATAGCCAACTTTTGACAATGTTAACAAACTCCATATTGCTTCTGGCAATTAGTATATCATCAACATATAATGATATGATCACAAATTGATCTTTGGATCTTTTGATATATACACAATGATCCTCATCTATCATTGTAAAATCATATGCCATTATGGCATTATGAAAACGTATATACCATTGTCTCGATGACTGCTTAAGGCTGTATATCGATCTCAAAAGTCGACACACCTTTCCTTCTTGGCCTTCTATAATGAAACCAGCAGGTTGTTCCATATATATTTCTTCCTCTAATTCTCCATTGAGGAAAGCGGTCTTTACATCCATTTGATGTAACTCAAGATCCATACTAGCCACTATTGCCAGAATAATGCGAATCGAGGTAAATCTCACTACGAGAAAATGTTTCTTCATAATCAATTCCTTCCCGTTGATTATACCCCTTCGCCACAAGGTGAGCCTTATGCCTTTCTATCGAGCCATCAGCTTTTCGCTTTATTTTGAGAACCCACTTGTTCCCAATAGCTTTGCGTCCTTTTGGAAGATCAACCAGTTCCCAAACTTGGTTTGACTTCATTGACTCAATCTCCTCTTCCATTGCATGAATCCATTTTTCCTTACTAGGGCAATTTAGAGCCTCATTAATATTTCTTGGCTCATCCTCATCTTGTGGAGCAACCATAAAAGTTTCCCCTTCGATGTCAAAACGTCGACGGGGAATACTTTTGCGACTTGTTCGCCGTATGGGAGATTGTACACTTTGCACATCATTCCCCATCATGCTCCCACTCGGATTAGATAATGACGATATCATCTCATCATGTAGTTGTAATTGAGAGTGAGTTGAATTAAATTCATCACTTTTCATGTTACTCCCACTTGGACGAACTCCATTAAGTTCATTATCTTGATCCAAGGTTTCAAATAGGGAGTAATCCTCACCTATTTCGCCCTTATTAGGAAATTCATTCTCTAAGAATGTGACATCCCATGATTCGAATTCAGTTATACTTCCACTTTCCTGCTCACCTATGAACACATACCATTTCGAGTGTTTGGAGTATCTTATGAAAATACTCTTCTTTCCTTTGAGACCCAATTTCCCAAACTTGTGAGAGGGCTCATGAGTATAGGCAGCACAACCCCATGGCTTAAGAAAACTTAAGTCCGATTTTCTACCTGTCCATAACTCATATGGAGTGGAAGTAACTGATTTGGAAGGCATCCGGTTAAGTATATAGGCAGCAGTTAACAACGCATCACTCCAAAAAAGTGATAGGTAAGTTAGCATGCGCCATCATGGACCTAACCATTTCCAGTAGGGTTCTGTTTCTTCTCTCCGCAACACCATTTTGTTGAGGAGTATATGGAATAGACAACTGTCTTTCTATTCCTTTTTCATCACATAATTTTCTGAACTCATCAAATAAATATTATCGACCTCGATCGGATCTCAATGCTTTTATTTTCTTGTCTAATTGATTTTCTACCAAGTTCATAAACCTTTTGAAACAACTTAATACCTCAGATTTATGAGAAATCAAATAGACATATCCAAATTGAGTATAATCATCTATAAAAGTGATGAAATAAACAGCCCCATGCCTTCCTCTCACATTCATTGGACCACGTACGTCGAATGGATTAAATGCAGAGGAAATTCAGCTCTTTTACATTTTCCAAATGGTTTCCTTGTCGTTTTCCCTACTAGGCAATGCTCACATATGGGCAAATCGACTTTTTCAATGTTGCCCAACAAGCCCTCTTTGGCTAGTCTATTCATACGTTGTTGGCCAATATGACCAAGTCTAGCATGCCACACACTCACATCATTATCATATGAATTATGAGACGTGAAAAGGGAATAACAAATATTGACATCACCACAGTCAACATTTAGTACAATAAAACCATCCAGAAAATGACTACAACCGTAGTAGTTTGTATCCAAATACAAATCTACACCGTTATTATGGAAGTTCACACTAAAACCAAGCTTAACCAACACCAAAACAGACACTAAATTTCGACGAATCTCCGAAGCATATAAAACATCGTGTAAGAACAAGGTGCTCCACCACGCATGTTCAATTGGCAGGTGCCAATCCCTTTAACTTCAGTTCTGGAGTTTTTCCTACATAGATCCACTTAGTTCCAGTCGGAACTCATCGAAATTCTACGAAGGATTCTCTATCCTTCACTACATGGTCTGTTGCTCTCGAATCTACAGTCCACAAAGGATCGGATTCAGTTAAGAATACAGAGCTTAACACATTAGCAAAGCTCTTAAGAGTACAAGGGGTGAGTACCTTCTTTGACTCGCGACAGTCGCGAGCGTAGTGACCCTTCTGGTCACAGTTGTAACACTTCACCCTTGAAATACTCTTCACTCGATGACGTTTTCCTCTCATATGTTGATTAGCTCTTGGTTTCTTGCAAGAAGGACTTGATCCCTTGCATTTCCACATATTGAATGAATCAATGCGCTTGCGCTTAAAGCTCGAAGCTCCTTCTAAGCTGGAAGCAATATAGCAAATATGTGTTTCCTTCTCAAATGCCTTAAGGCAGTCCTCTGCTAGCTCAAGGTGGCGCACATCATTTTCAATTTCTTCCATAACATGGTCAAGAGCTTCTAGTGCTTCTTGCTTTTCAAGCACACATTGAATTTTCATATTCAATATTTCACAATTCTCACCGTTCATTTTATCTTCTTTATTCAAATCAGCAATTATGTTTTTAGTTGCTGAAGTCATATATCTGAATATATCAGACACATATGCACGAATTATTAATGCCTATCATTTATGCATCCATTTTGCACAGACCCATCATATTAATGAACAATTTCAAGTAAGGTTTCAGAATCAAAATGTCACTATGTTTCCAATCATCCTCCAAAAATCCTAACTTAAAACTATCATTAATATAATTGTCTTATGCAAAATAAATTCTATGAAGCTACAAAAACTTCTATGAACTACCCATAGCAATCAACAATAACAGAAAGCAAATAATACTTGATATCAAACAATGATACAATAATAATGCTTTCACATAATACAACTAACATATCAGTTGCCACACCATCAATAACTAGGTAGATAACATTACATAAGATGTCCACAAAGTACACTAAATAAAGACCAGCCAAAACATCTAGCACCAAGTAAATATACGAACTAGGAAAGATCCTCTTTTATTCAATTTCTTGATCTTTTCCCTTGTAACAATCCAGTAATAATCATCTATAAAATCCATCACAATTTTCCTATACGAAGCAGCTCTGTTGACTTCCCATATGCGATTCAACACTCCTTGCCATTCTTGTGGAAGAGTGTTCATGAAAAATCGCACCATCTCAGACTGTGGCATGGGACGACCATTCCATATGACCTTTTGTATTTTCCCATTGACTTCAAGAACGTGATCAATTAAGTTGCCACTTTCCCATCGATGATCAGTCAGCTCAGCTATCAACTTAGAAAGCCTTTCCTTTTGTTCATCGGTAATTGCGCGAATAGGTGTGCGCAACCTAAGGGGAGGCATTGTTCCTGCAACAAATGCAGAACAAATAAGGGATTACATATAATTCACATGGACTTAATTGAAAAAAAAAAAAGAAACACATTCCTTTTTTTTTTAAACGGTCAAAGTCAACGGTCAACGGTCAACGGTCAACGGTCAGCCGGGTCGAGGTCAACCGGGTCGGGCCGCCGGGTCGGGCCGGGCCGGTCGGACGGACCGACCCGGCACGTGAGGCAGGCGTGCAGCTGACATCACGATGACGTCAGCTGGCGTGTGCCTTGCACGCGCTATCGACGGCCCCGCGCGTGCGTGCGACGCATGCGCCTGCATCTTCGGATCGGCGCGTGCAATGCACGCGTCGACGACGCCGGTTCGTTCCGGCCGCGCGTGGGGGCGCGTCCGGCGGCATATGGCGGCGATCCGCCACTCGTCTTGCTCGTCTCAACGAGACCTTCGACCCTACGCCATCAGAAACTGATTTCGATTACAGAAAATCGAAAAAACGGGTGAACAGTGCTCGGGTGTCGGGATTTTTCCGCCCCCGATCGGTGTTGGCCGATTTTTCACGAAAATTCAATAAAAAATCATTCATAAACATGAAAGGGGTCGGGAAAACATGAAAAAGATCGGGAAACATGAACAATGGCTCTGATACCAATGTTGGGAATATCGGATTCCCTAAAACCGGATTCGACACTAAATCAAACCCCTAAAAACGAATGTGGAAGACGAGCCCAAGAAGAACATGTATCACCGATCAAAGACACACCACGAAATCGAGCGTACCTTATTGTCCACAGATTAAACACCAACGTTGAAGTTCGAGGAACAATCTGATCCCGGTCTACCAAGGAGCCTACTGTTGGTTCAAAGGGGGGAGACAAGTTACGTTGGTTTTGGGAGAGGGAGAAAAGAAAAGCGTACATTCAACCAAAAGGTGCGTTCTCTTTTTCTTTTCTCCCCTTAAATACGTCTTCTCCAAAAGACACATCCCCTTAACGTAACACCCCTTTATATCTCAACCCTTTATCCATGGGCCCTTATCTTGCGGGCCGGGCTTTTAGGCCCAACATGGGCAGACGGGCCTTAAGCCCATCATCATACAAATAAATAAAACCAACAGATATTAATGCACTACAGAAGTAACCTTGCTCGCCAGCCAAAGAAACATCATGCAATTCCAATGCCCTTTTTCCTCCAAAGAAAAACATCTCATACAACCACATGTTGCTATGATAGAACCAACACACGATTTCCCAAGACTTTAGTTGTTATGAATATGAATCCCTCTGAAGAACTTCTATTTGCTCGACCGCTGATGGAGGTGTTACACGTGACAAGACGAAGAATGTTAATAGAAAGAACAAGCTTTTTCTATTATGGACAATCCGTCAAAAATCGATTTTCCAGTGATAAGGCGTCAGCTCTATTTACACACTCTTCCACAAGTAATACCTGAAAAATCTTTACAAGAAAGCGATAAATTACGGGGAGGTTCCCAGCTTTTCATTGAAAAATCAGCGGTTAGCAATAGCCGATGAACTGGCTAACTCTTCCAAGTATGTAAGAAAAAGGTTGAGAGGCAGAATTGTTAGCCAGTTCAGAGGCAGAAGCCTTCTTTGGTGAAGAACTATGACTTCGTTGAAGCAAAGCCAGAAGAATGGCAGTCCATTATGAATTCAGTGGCCTGCAATGGAGTCCCTTTACAGTTCCAATTTGGTGTTGATTGGGAAAATCGCGAAACTTCACAATAAAATTGTTCTGCTTCAAAAGGCTTTGAAATGTGTCCATCCATTCCACACTTCATGCACCGTTCATGAGTCACATGACTCACGTCTGCAATCATGGTCAAGATGGGCATGTGCCAATTCGAGACGTTTCCATGCACTTCTGCAGATACTTCCCGGAGTTGGATTTTCCAGTTGATGCCTTTTTCCTTGTCTTGTATTGTTTTGTAGCTTCAAACCTTCAACAAAGCATTAAAGCCATCATCAAATAGAGCAACCTATGTCTACTTCACCTTAAGTTAGACCCATGAACATGCAAAAATCTTACAGATAGAGCTTGCTCCCAATGGCCAAAACAATTTGAATATAAAATAAAAATGAAAGAACTAGAGCCTGAGACTTCTGGGTAAGTTCAATTTCTAGCCAAATTTCATTAATTATTTTGTTATGAACTGACATAGAGACGGCAAATATGCCATAAACTGACAGAATCTGTTTTGTTCGTGTAACACTTCTTACATGGACAATTAATACAAGAATATGCTTTTATTATGTAATCATGCTTTCTATGGTACAAAATGTACAATAAAAACTAAAGAAACCAAGATGGACCAGCAAAACTAATGGTTCACAAAAATATTTAGTATGGATCAAAACCTTTTATTGGCTACGATGATGGTCGTACCATCACAAACAAAACCAATTTGGACCATTGACACCCAGAACAAAGCGATGAATTCTTTTTACCAGATTCAACAGGACCATATATCAAATAAAAAAAGACACATACCCATCCATTCTCAGCATCTGGATATCCATGAAGCAAGCATAGAAGCTTGTGGTGGCGTAACCAAACTAATCGCCTCTTTCCCACTTTCTGCACAGACCACTTCGGGTCCATATTTTTTCAATGCACCCGAAGCCACTTTAAGATTCGCCTTAGTGTCATCAACAATTAGAATTTTTTCTTCCTAGGAGAAGATGCTGCAGAGATGACCCAGAGACTTCGCCGTCGCGGCAATTTCCCTTGTTCCCCACATTACCCATGGCTCACTGCAGAGAAGCAGCCACCATAATAGCCCTTAGAGGTTTCATGATGACAGCAGGAGTACAAGCACCAGAAGTCACATTGTTGATCTGGGTTGAGCTAATGGATTTCGCTTAAAGGAAGAGTTTTGGAGAAACCTTTTGGTCTGTAACCCTTAACTGATCAACAAAAAGAACTGACAAATCCAAATTATTGTTCCAGACCTCCTCTTCAGTGAGCACCATGTGGATTCTGGGGTTCCTATTTTTTAACAATGACAAAACTTGATTCAAGTCTGAGACGATCTCGACTTGGATTCCAAGCCTCTTGACATGACGCTTGGATACTTTGGCTCGAACAGATCTGGAATCCACCACTAAAACATTCATGACCCTCGAACTCCAAGTTTGCAGAATTGGATTGATTTTTCGTTTGCTGGCTCATGTACTCTTTTAAATTGGAACAGCCATTATTGAAGATGACCGTGAAGGTACACGTGGATCCTACATTTGGTATGTTCACAAATCCAATCTCTCCATTCATGAGTTCAACCAAACGCTTGCTCATGCTTAGCCTTATGTCCGTCCCTCCATGTGTACGGGACATGGAAGGACCAACTTGCATGAAGGGAGTAAAAACACTAGATTGGGCCTCAAACAGGATCCCAACTCCCGTATCCTCAACTGATACGATTAGATTGATGGGGTGGAAGGTAAACGAAGGGTAAGGACAAACACTATCTTCTTGGCTAATGGTCTTGAATTTCTCCCAGCTAGTCATCTCTCAGCAACTTGGAAATCACTCAAGGTATTCTTCGATGATGACTCAGTCTCAACATCTAACAAGTCCATGACCTCTTAAGCAAGATGCACTGTGACAAAGTTACGGCCTTTCTCTGTGTACTAGATTTATAAACTCATAATTAGTTTTCCACATGGATGCACCAAAAGATCAGAACAAACAGTTCAGACATATTTTTGTACAGATCGGCAAAATTTGAAACAAGTTTGACATAGTGTTATATGGGTTGAAGATTTTTCTAGAGGCAAATGTTAATTTTGAAATGCAGTCATATGGCCTAGAAGATACTTACTGAAATCTGAGTTTCCCGTAAGGTTGGTTATGATTTGTTGAAATCTTCCAGGGTCACCAATTAACATCTCTGGAACCTGATCAGAAATGAAAATGGCCAACTGCAGATTTTTAGAAGTCGATATGTCATCTGGGAGACTAGGACCAAACTGACATATTAAGTACATATCAGATTCTAGAAGATAATAGATACCTCCACTCACTTTTCCTCGGACTTCCCAGAAAAGAGGGACAATACATCATCGAGTATTGCCTGCAGATCAAATTGTACCGCCTCAGTTCATGTTTACCAGATTGATTGCTTTGTGGTGTCAATGATTGCTGTTACCCTCCTATACATTATACTATTATATGAATTTTGCATTCATCTATTATTCTCTCTTTAATTGGATCAAAGATAGTTATTCATTGTCTAGTAAATGATCAGAAATTGTAATTGATTTGGTATTTACATATCTTTTTTCTTCTCAGGTGATACTTTGGGGGGTCATCTTGATGAAGGGACGCAGACTGGAGGAAACCTATAGTTAGCCTGAGGTACATCAGGGTTCTTCCCGCCTTTCTCACGTGTTTGCTTCAAGAATAAAGATGATGGAGTAAATGTTTTTGAGAATCTGACAATATGTATTTCCCTGACAGTTTGGGATACAAAGCTATCTTTCTCTTGGGAGGGAAGACTAGACATTAGACGGGACCATCCAATGGCAGTGGTTATTCAATGTGCAGAGGTTGTACTTATGGCCGGAGAAGCAAGGGAATGCTTTCTATTCAAGTTCCTTCGCTGCATTATTCCTTGCTTTCATTCTGTACTTAAAGTTATGTCCATCTAATATGTTGAAGCACTTGAATGTGATTCTGAGTCTACACGAGTTACTATTCTTCGATGTATCATATCTTCAGATGTAAGATGACTATCCAATATGTTGGTCGTGGAAGTTCCTCACCCCTCTCCTGTCTACACTTTTAATTACTCTTCAATGTATGTCCTGATCTGAGGAGCTGAACCATTAGTCTGGCCGAATGATGATCTTTCTCCATGGTCAGAGCCTTTGTATGACTGAATAATTAAGAGACATATCTTAACGAATAATTTTGCCATTCGGTGATTCCAATGATATAGTTGGAAACAGAGAGGAGAAAATGTGACTTCAAGTTTTGCTTGGTTCTAAAAATACTATTCTCATGTTTTGCCAGATCCATGTTCATTTCTTCTTCTACTTGCTTTGGCTACTGAAAAACAGAATTTCGTGATTATAGAGTGCCTTGCCAGGAACATTTGGCCTCGTTTACCTTTTCTTGTTCGACTTGGTTAGAAGCAATATTTATTGCTGCTTTAATTGTCACAATAGAACCTCAAATGATCGTCAAATTGAAGCCTTCACTCCTATAATAAGCCTCCCAGCCAAGGTAATTCACCAACAGCATTCGCCAATGTAAAGATAACTAAGGTACCCATTGTGATTTTTAGAGGGGAGCAGATAGTTAACCTTCTAGGAAAATTTCACATAATTCCCTCGAACTTTCAAGTTAATTACGCATTTAGACCAAAATTTTCAACTTTTAGCCGTCACTTTATAGACTTTTATTTTGTTACATCTTTTCAAGCAAGTGCACTGCTTTTATTAATTTCGCAAGTAGTTTTTATAAATTAACCATTTAAATATACAAAATTACTAACCATATATTGCAAGATGAGAGGGACAGCAATTGTAGGACCTACACTGCCGACAATCGCAAGTGTAAAGGTTGATGGATCCTTAAAGCAGCAACTAAAGTATTCAAGGCTCTCCTCGGGTGTACTCTTTGGAGGTCACTTATCTTCATGGACGGCAGAGAGAAACTTTAGCTCACTTCTGACCTTGAAATTACCATTTTGGAAGCAAAAACTGAACTAAAACCATGTTGCGAGGCATACCCTGAAAATGCATGAGTTTCCATAATTGATCTCTCTCAAACATTTTACTAAGGCATTATAGGGATCCCTCTCTTGAGCACGAACTGCAGCTTCGGCCATCTGCATGACAAATTAGACATCCGCTTCTCTGGTTCCATGCTGGAGATAAATAGTTCATAAACAAGCTGCCAATTTCTTAATGAAGAGCTCAATATTGAACACCAGAGCAGCAGTGGTAAAACATAAAATGCACATGCAAAGTGCAAGTGATATTCAAAGAAAACAGAAAGCACATTTCCACAGAAGATGTCAAAATAGGAATCCTCACTTACATAAGTCTAAACACTGGGCAGCTACACACTCAATTAAGAGAATTTTATCCTTTCAAGAAACATAGGACATAAAAACACAGGCATCATGTAGATCTCTTTTAGCGGATATCTGAATACAGACAGGCTGACCAATTGATAGCATAGGCTGCAAACAAGGCATTGGCAACTCTTGCTGGTTAGGGTTCTAGAAGACTACCAAACCAAAATCATTGGACGACCTCAAATACCAATCTCCAAATAAACAAGATTACAAACGGATCCTGCCGTCATCCATATAACTACACAGGGAGGGTGCCCAAATGTCTGATCTAATATTTGGTACATGATTTAATAATCTTTTCTTTTGGTAGGAGAGCAAGACAGCTCATCTTTTAGACAATCTCATACTTATAATTCAATGATGTCACATAAAAACGAGTGTAGTAATGCAAACTACTATTTTTGTATCCGCGGTTTTTCTGACATTCGTGGTTGATCCAAATCAGCATGTCTTTAAAAAAAAAATGGCAGGGCCCGATTGCCTCAACACTGGACTGAGATTCACTTTTTTGGGTTCTGTTCAAGGATTCCCTCCAATATGATGTTCATTCTTCTAGTATAGTGCTTCATAACTTCTTTTGACAACTCTAGGTCCCTCCTCTCTATCTTTTTCTTTGCTTCCTAGAATTGTTCTTTTTGTTCCTTTTAGTAGCCTCGAGACAAATCTAAATATGCATGATTTAAAAGACAATGGATAAGCTCACGCTAAACCAGTCAATTTGGAATCCAATTTGGGATTTTATTCGGAGCAAGCGGGAAGGAATTGGTTTGGAAGAAATCAGGAGAAGAAAGAGCCACAGGTAATGAATAGGAAGATTGCAAAATTGGAAGGAAATAGGATTTTTTGGTTGGACGCATTGATTGGGCTAAGCATTCTCTTCTCAGTTGCCCTGTACTAGCCAAGTTCATAAAGATCTTCGTATTAAAGTTAATGAAGATCAATCTTGCAAGGCCTAAAACTGAACTCAGTCTTATTAAAGAAGTGTTTGCAGATGTCAAGGAAAGTCTGAGGAGCAAGGTTTAACAATGCTAGGAAAGTGAGATAAGCATACTAAAGAGATGGATTGAGGCTGGTAGAATATACCTCTTCCTGTAGTCTAACCAAGTCTATGCTATTAAAAAATGCAACCAAAAAAAAAAAAAGGATGGACAAATTAAGACCTACTGTTGATCTTTCAGAAATGTGGATTTATAACTATTATATGTAACAATGACATGCCTACATTCTTCGGTTGTGTCAATAGAATTACTATTAGGCGGGGCTAAGAAGTCAAACCGCAGAGCAGTTTCCAGGTATGAAGGAAAGCAATCCCCAGAAAAAGACCTCATATAAGCTCATAACAACTTCACCTCTCTTACCAGCAAGCATATCCATAAGTACAGGAGGTCTAGTCATATACACCAATTTCTCCAGCAATTGTTAATCCCATAAAGCATGAAAAGTACTTCATTCTCCCATACTTTAGATCCCCATAAGAAAAACCAGTAAACAGGATCTGTAGTGCAGAACTATCAGACGTATGAGATGAAAAAACAAATTGAGAGAATGCAGTAAACAGAGAATCTTAATTTCTGCAAAATGTCTCATCATTATCACAAATATGAACAAAACAAGATTATCCTCACTGCACTTAAAAATCAGATTTTTCACTTAGTTAAAATTTGATATTTTGCCCAATAAATTAGTTAGCTCCTTAAGAACCCATTGTGTCAAGCCCTTCAACATGTTGGATACTATTTATGAGTTTAATAACCAACAAAATCTTACCATGCATCCCCAGTGTTGTATCGGCTTCAATGATGCCGTGTCCAGATTAATCAATCTCATATTGATGTCTAAGACGACATTGAGCTTTATGCTATCTTGCTTGGCTTCAGATGGCCAGATTTACCTCCTGGAGCTTCTTTCTCGCTTTTGGGAAAGCGAAATTCGTATCATCGCATGAGCCTGAGCAGAGGATACATGAACGAAGAAAGCAGAAGCCGACATAATCATGCTCGTGGCAGCGGCGCTCGTGCCATCCGCACAGGTGGACCCGCTCGTGGCAATGGTGGATGCGGTACCAGCAGAGGCGCGGCACAGGCACACCTGCTCGTGCACCACGAGCAGGTCCCCGGTGCCTGTGGCACGAGCAGTTCCTCCTCAGCTGGTACTGCGAATGAATGGAATATCGAGAACAGAATCACCTACAGTGTCTTCCAAGATAAACGTGTAAGGATCAGACAGTGTCTTCCGAAATAAACGTCGAAGGGTCAGTGTTGAGGGAGAGAGAACATACGTGTTCGGCGAATGAGGTCAAGTCACAATATGAAGGCGTTCGTATAATATAGCCTGTATTAGGATAATACTCTCCGCCGAAATATGGGGCATTCAGATTGGGACAAGACAATGGCTTTCCCGAGCCAGCGCCTGTCATTCCCATTTCGTCTCCCTCCTCACGGGCGCTTTACCAAATCGTGCTCCGTCCCCGGCATCTCCACCACCTCCAAGCCTCTCTCCATATCCGCAACCTCGTCCTCGTCCTCGCCCTCTCCCTCTTCTCCTTCTCCAATTTCTCCCATCCTCCTTCCTCATCTCCAGCAACATGAACAGCAGCAGCAGCGACGACAACGTCCGCTGCAAGTGTTGCCGCAATTGGATGAATAATTGATGAACCTAGACACTCTATAACCATTAAGTTCCGTGAGATGTCGCGCGACCTCCGGCGACCCAGATCTGGGTCGGCGAGTCGCGGCTACCCGGCGACCGTCACCGGCCAGTCGCGGCGCCTCGGCGACCCAGATCTGGATCGCCGGAGGTCACGCGACCTCAGGCGGCCCCTCACGGAGGTCGCGCGACCTCCAGATCTGGGTCGCCGCGACGCGACTCGCTGAGGTCGGCGCGACTGGTCGGTGACGGTCGCCGGGGTAGCCGCGACCTCGCCGGCCTCTCTCCAGCCTGTCGCCAACCCATCACAGCCACGCGACTCAACGGAGAAGAACTCAAACCGTGAATCACGAGGGCAAAAACGGAAAGACAAAAGTTGAGTAAAAAGACCTACCAGGACTCATCTCACACAAGAATTACATGCGTCTGTTTAGGCCAATTTTAAGACCTACAAAAGCTGATATGGGGTGCGACAACGAACCTTCAATATCACGAGCAGCAGCAAATAGAGACAAGGATGAGAAAAATAGACGGAGGACAAATTGAAGCAACAGAATGAATGCAGCACCAACAAATACCCGAGAATCATGCCTCCTCCTGTAGGAAATATAGTCAATTTAGAGGTGAAAGCTAGAGGCAGAGTGGTCAGGGCCGCTAGAGGCAGAGTGGTCAGGGCCGTTTGATTAAGCTTTTGAGAAATGCTATTGGAAAAATACAAATAGTTTTAGAATAAAGGGGTTTCTTGAAATGCTTTAGTGTTTGATAAATTCTAATTTAAAGTGCATTGAAAGTGACTTTGGCGTAAATACTGTTTTATAAACCTTACATTTGTAAAAGGCTTTTATTATTTTTAAAAAAATAAAATAAAATCAAGTTTGATGAAAATCTAGCCTCCGCAGAGGCTTCTTGAGGTTGAGTGAACCTAGAGTTGGTGTTTGCACGGCCCAAGCAAGCATCGCCTGAGGTCGCAGGACCTCAGGCGGTGTTGCTTGGGTCCGCCCTACCCAAGCAATGCCACTTGGGTTGCAGCATTACCTAAGGTCATGTCGCTTGGGTTGCGCGGACCTAGATCTGGCCGCCGATGAGGCCTAAGGTGACGTCATCAGAGGTCGGGTGACCTTTAGCTACCAAATGTGGGTTCGCCTAACCTTAGGCAGCCTTGCCCGCAGTTGGTTGCCCTCTGGCAAGTATGAGAAGATGAACGCTCGAGGAAAAAAAAAATATAAGGTCAACAGATGAACATTAAAATGTGGACTTACATTTCTAAAATGTTGAAAGCCTAAAGCAGGTCCGGATCTATTTTGGGCTTTCAAGATTCTCAATACTGACATTTAGTCAAGGGATTTCAAAAAATGCTTGTCAAGAAGCTTATTATTTTCTCACGGCTCTTTGAGAAAACTGAACCAAATATGTCTCAGTCGAACATGTGAAAGGGCTGAACTGAAGAAGGCGAAAGGGGCTGAACTGGAGAAAGAAGAAATAAGAGGGGCTTTTTAGTCTTTTCGTTGGCTTCGGTTCGGTCTATAAAAGAAAGCTTTACCAAACCCTTAGTTCGGTGTTCCGATCGAAGCCCCAGGAGGAGAGATGGAGAGGACCCCGAACATCGAAGTCCTAGAAGGAGAGATGCGGAGGATCACTGTTACGACCCGATCGATCGAGAAGAGATGGATCTGAGGATGGCGGCGGCCAAGCAGTTCGTGGAGAACTACTACAAGACGTTCGACGCGAACCGGGCGGACTTGGTGAACCTGTATGGGGAAGAGTCGTTCGTGGTATTCGAGGGCCAGAAGATCCAGGGCAAGGAGGCTATCTTTGCCAAACTCACCTCCATTCAGCAGTGCCGGTACCAAATCGCCAACGTCAACTGCATCCCCTGCGGCGCACCCGGCGGCGTGCTCGTCGTGGTCTCCGGCTACATGTGGCTAGACGGCAAGCAGGATGCCCTCGTTTTCAACCAGGTCTCTCTCTTGGGTGAAGGATCCATTTATATTTTTATTTAATTTTTTTAGTGTCCAAGTTTAAGAAAAAGCTCCCAATTTTTGGGGTGATGCCTGAAGAAATTTACCTTTTTTTTTTTTTTTTAAGTTATTAGTTGTTGTGAACTCTTTGCAATTTCTCTATCAATCATCGTCCTCTCAATCGATTTAATCAATCGTATATGCATACCGAGTCGTCGTGTGCCCTTGCCCTTGTAGTACATCTCAAGTTTATCTAACGCTCTCTGCACTGATTCTGCCCTCAGACCTTCCAGTTGATGCCAGCACCAGAAGGAAGCTTTTATATAGCGCAACAACTTTGGATGACCTGTGCTTTCAACCTGCGTCGGACCCCCTTGGCATGGCCAATGTCCAAGATGAGCCTTCATTAGAGACTCGGTCTATATGTATATAAAAGTATATATTTGATAAGGTGATCTCACCTGTCTCTAGATCTGAGGATCTCATGCGACTTTGAAATTTCTGGATCTGAGGATCTCCTGCAACTTTGAAATTTCTGTGGTTTAGTTCATGTTATTTGGAGTGATAGTTATGCACTGCATTAGGTACCGCACTGCGTCAGGTACCGTTCAGTGTCGTTTGTGTATGTGGAAAGATACAAGCATTAAAGCATTAATAAATTATGTTTATGTTTGAATTGAGTCCAGCCTATATCAGATTGCGTTATACATTCCGGTTGTTGGCCCTTGATATGATAGGGAGAAGGAAAACAAAAAGAACAACTGCTGTGATTCTGTGTTTTTGTTAACTATGTCTGAGCTTGCAGTTTTACTTAGATCATTATTTGTTGCACGGCTTTGGGACTCTAAAGCGTTTGGTTTGTGATTTTGCTCAACTTTACAATTGCATCACCAAGTCCTCTAAGAGCCTTTAGTGTCCGGAGGTACCTTGGGAAACTGCATTCTTGGAATGCAAGTCTTAGCCTCAGTTATCGGTTACTGGTCTTCATCTTCTCCGAAGACCGCCGCACGGAAAAACCGATTGGAGGCTGATGACTGCTAGCCAAGAGGTCGCGCGCACCGGCGATGACCGCCTAGGGGTCGTCGGACCTCGGCGACCGTCGCCGGACCTCAAGTGACGCATGGGTCACATGACCCAGGCAACTATTGGCCTGAATGGCGCAACCCAAGCAGCCACCTAGGGGTCGCTTGGGGTCGCGTGACCTCAAGCAACCTTGCCTAAGGTGGGCGACCTCAGGAGAGGGTTATGTGATTCACTTAACACGATAGGAGTAGAGGAGACGAGTCTCGATTGCTTCTGGCAAGAAGGCAAGAACCTCTATACCCTTTGCTTATATGCATATGGGCGGCCACAACTTTGGTATTGGCTAATGAGGTGGGGGACTTGCACCACCTTACCCGAAACCAAATTGCCCTGGGAAGTTATGAGCAAGGCTCGTGAGCTTCATGAGCATGACAGTTTCGGCAAGTACGACCTCATCAATAACAACTGTGAGCATTTCGCCTCGTTTTGCCAGATCGACATGCGACCAGGCGCATAGACAGCATTGGTCAGTGCTTGTCTGCAAAAGATCAGTGAAGTCAAAGGATGGTTCATGAAGTTTCTGCATATGAAGTAAGTTCGAGTGACTCGAAATTTCCACGAATCTTTCCTTACCTATTCGTCTGTCATCCAGCAGTAAAAGGAATGAAACTTCAATTTTGTATATCCAGTTTAGGACCGGAATGGGCAGCGAGAGACATGCACACTTGCACGGAGGAAGAACTGAGATATGAAAATGTATGTAAGCCGCAAAGCTAAGTTCATTGTTATTTGATGTGCCCGGAAATATGTAAGGACTTCTGTCTGTTGGTGCTCGGTCCTCCTAGTTAGACTTGCCAAAAGAAGGTAACATTTAATCTTGAATGCATTTCTTACATTCAAATCAATTCACTTTGGTGCATGTTGGATACATTCTTTTTGCATTCGAGAAACAATTGGAGAAACGAATCAACAGCGAAATCACACTAGACTATCAAAAAGAGTTTGTTCCACAAGTGCACAATCTTTTGCTTCTCAGCGACATCTCTCTCTCTCTGCCCCCAATATTGTCATATATTTTGTTGTTCTTGCTTGGCCACCATTGTCATTTATTTTAAAGCATGAAATGAATGACCTTGTTTTTCTTCACGGTGATCTCTCTCTCTCTCTTGACAGCAAGGTTCCAATTATATATTATGAATTGGGAGGCCTGATACAGGAGAGGGTATAAGTTAGATTGGCGTACTGTTGACGTGGTCTCCACCGTTAACAAAGTCGCTCTGGCAGATTTACTTCTATCCTTACTGTAATAGTGACAAAAAGAAAAGTTTGAATCGATCCAACTTGGTGGCTTTATAATAAAAATAAAATAAAAAGGGAGAAACTGCCTCAATCAATGAGCTGTCTCTTCACTTCACACGCACAGATAGCATCTGTAGCATAGCGTAAGCGCCAACGAGTTCTATAACGTTAGAAGTCATAGCTAATAGCCAAAGCCTCCAACTTTAGTTCCATCAAGTTAAGGAAACTTCGAGCACGTTCTATCTAAATGAAGCTATAGAGAAATTGTCTGAAGTTCTTTTCTGAGAAGGGATAAGGAAGGTTCTCTCTTTTATTGCAAATACTTATTATTGATTACAACATCTACGGTTTAGAAGGTTACACGATTCACTTTACATGAACAAGAGTTGATGAGTCTCGGTTGCTTCTGGAAGGCAAGACCTCTATTTCCTCCGTTCATATGCATATGGGCGGCCACAACTTGGGTATTGGCTGATAAGATGGGGACCACCTTACCTGAAATCAAATCGCCTAGGAAGTCATGAACAAGGCTTGCGAGCTTCGTGAGCACGATAGTTTCGGCAAGTACAACCTCATCAATAACAACTGAGCATTTCGCCTCATTTTATTGGATCGGCATATGGGCAAGCACACAGATAGCATTGGTCAGTGCTTGTCTGCAGAAGATTAGCGAAGTCGAAGTTGTCTGAAGCAAACAGGGCCCGTGTGTGTGTGTGTCCATGGTCTCATCAATTGATTTTAGGCCCAACAAGGTCGTCCCTAAAATTATAGGCAACTTTATCTTCCACGCCCTTATATTTATCCCTCTCTATTCGGATTCCCTTGGATTAGTAGACTTTGCTTTGCTGTTTTAAAACTGAGGGAGCTGGTTTGATTCACTTGAATTTGTAGTTGGCTAGCCTTTCTTGCGTAACCTCAGGCGAGGGCTGTTGATGCCAAATCTAGCTTGCCGGTCGGGTCATAGAATGATATGAGACTCGTAAGGGCTCAAAATGGTGAGTGGGATCATCTACAAGGTAATGACAATATGGATGCGGATGATGTGGAAGGTGGTGAGGCCTAAAGAATTGAAGCTCGGAGATTCGACCACAGCAAGGTTGCTGTGCCACGAGGGGTGGAGAATGTAACGACCTAGACCTCGTTATGCCACAAGGGGTGGAGAATGTGATGACCTAGATTCGGGGTAGTACGGATGGATGGCAAGGGAGGCCGCGCCTCGGCAATACGCAAGTGAGGTTAAGCACACTTCTCCTGTCTCACATTGCTTAAGGGAGAAACCTGGGCTAGTTTATAAGGCTACATACGTGTTTTCTTGGAGTAATATGGACGGTCTTGAAAGAATAAAAATGTGAGGATTTAGTGTCAAAAGCGGACAATATGTGTAAAGTAGCGGATCTATGCTTATTCTTAAGTTTTTGAATCATCTCGGCGGACAATATGTGTATAGTAGCAGATCCATACTTATTCTTAAGTTTTTGAATTATCTTGACGTACTTATTTTTCTTAAGCCATCTTGAGATAAATAACCAACCCGTCTGCCTCCCCTCTCTCATAATTAAATTCTTAATAAATTCAGCCCCTCCAAAAATTTAAATACACTGTCACTTTTCTTGTGTGAGCGAAATGAAAGGAGACGAACCAATTGAAAAGCACTCGCCCCCTCTGTTCTTAAGTGAAATTTTGTCTTCCCTACCTAAGAAGGAACACTCGAGAAATTTTAGTCTCAAAGTTTAAACGAAGCAGTTTCAGGATGTACTCAGGCCCACCTTTCCCGTCCTCGTCTCTTTTTGTTTCTTACTTTGTAAGATTCCTTTGAGAAACGGCACTATATGCTACTCTAGGTTTTTCACTTGTGATGATGGAAAAGCTTCCAACTAACTTTCAACTCTCTTTCACTCACTCACGCACTCACGTCCCCAGACAGATGCAAGGTACCCTTCAAAAATACTTGTACTCTTACTCAGGTTCATTCGCCCCCGACTCTTTCCTCATTTTCCTCTCTTCCCATCAGTCCATAATCCTCCTCCTCCTCCTCCTCCTCCTCCATTGCCATTTATCGCGGCCACCGTCAACCTTCCGAGGCATTCGAGGGATTGGCTTTAGGCACGCGCGCACCTTAGCAGGAGTGGTGCAGGTGATTAGCTCCCTCTGGACTTCACTTCGTCCATTTCCACATGAAAGCAACCCAAAAAAGAAAAAAAAAGCTAACAAGCATTAGACGGTCCTTATAAAAAATTCTTGGATTATGTTCGAGATTTTTATTAGGTCGGTATTTTTTCTAGAAATTATGTCCTTTATCAATGTAAATAATTTTTTACACATTTGGTGTTGGATAGGGCAACATGTGTAAAAATTCTTACACCAATAATGCACTTTGATATTTATCCATGTATTTTCATACATATATGTGCTGCAGAATCAAGGGAGAACCAATATTTGAACTCTCAATAAGTATGTTTTGGCAAGACATTACCAAACATCCAAATTAAGGCTAATATTTTTCAGCACATTTATTAGCCAGTTTCTAAAAGAATACTTTACGGCATTTGTAGTAGTCATGCTCAAACAATTTACGGACATACTGTGCTCAAGACAATCAGCACATTGCATTGACTTCTTTATTTTTTACAAGGGCTTCTTTGCCCTTTTCTTTTTTTTACATGGCCCAGACAAATTGAATCTTGCCAAAAAAAAAAAGAAAAACAAATATAACTCTATGAATGGGCTGAGGTACAAGAAATTGCCAATGTCATCTTTCATTATATCTTTCATATAAATGGTGATTGATTGCAGTGCACCATGTGAAACCTAGCTTAAAACGTAAGCTTCTTTGCTTAATCTCCGCTAAAAAGGTTCAAAAAATTGGTCCCCCATCTCTCCTTTTTTGACTTGGTCGCCTTGATTTCCCCTTTCTCTTTGCTTTTTTGGCTCCTTCCCTTGCCTTGGGGACATTCCATTGGGAAACGGCACAGTGTCATGCTTCTCTAGCATTCCACTTGTGATGATGGAAAACTTCAACCCAACTTTGGAGCTCTCTCACTGTCACTCACTCACTCACTCATGTCACCAGAGCAGATCCAACCTACCTTCAAAAACACTCTCTCACAAGCCTTACTTAAGTTCATCCCCACTTAACTCCTTCCTTCCCTTTTCCTCTCTTCCCATCACTCCATATTCCTCCTCCTCCTCCTCCATTGCCATTATAAGGTCAACTTCCGGCACACTCGCCTTTAGCAGGAGCAGTGCAGGTAATTAGCTCCCTCTGGAATTGGCTTTCAATTTTCTTTTCTCTTCTTAGTTAACCTTCATTCCAACTCTTTTTTGCTCTGTTGATCCCGTTTGGCTCTCTTAGGTGGGTCGTTGCTAAATTAAGACCAATTCAAGCATCCCAGTCCAAGACAGTGCAACAGGGACCAAGAGAGGTAAAATGTTGGCTCATATTATCATCACTGTATTTGCAATATGGATGCGACCCACAGGGGATGTGGTAAGACAGGGAGATCACATCTATACTTATCAGCTGTATGGCCTATACACCCATCATGGTTAATGGTTCATCCTCTTCTTCCTTTTCCTATTAATCATTATCATTTTTCTCGAACATGGAAATCTTCATATATACGCATCAGTGGGCAGCTGAGTTGGTTTGGCTTTGGGTACTTCATCGCAGAGGTCCCAAGGTCAAAACTTCGCTGCTACTAACTCATTTTAAGTGGGGGGCCATGGTGGTGGGGTCTTGTGCTAGCTTCCCCCTAGGTATTGATGTGACATCCCAGATTTTCAATCCTGTTTTCCATTAAATTAATCGGGCATTTCATTGACGTGCCTATAGGGCTATTCTCAGAGCTGATCACTCTCGAGATAACTAGACTATCTGGGGAAACCATTAAGGAATTTTAAGGCAATAGACTTGAAAATTCAACTAGGATTCGGCAATTTGACCGTGTCCATCTTTAGAGGCAGTTACGGCATAGTTAAAAATCGATTAGAGATCGGAGATAGGTCGGTTCAACTGAGATATGCGGCTAAACGTGGGTAACTCCACTAATTTGGAAAATTCTCGTCGACCGGCATTAGATTGATTTTTCTATCGTTTTGGTACCCTATGACCATATTTTGGATCCTTGAAATTTTCACGACAACCAAGAGTTGCTAATGTGTCCAGTGGGTTCATTGTGGCTCGAAGAAAATTGACAACGGGTCATTTGCACTAAAAATTTCTGAAAGTTACTCGGTAGCCTAGGTCACGCTAAAATCGTGCCGAATTGAAATTAACCGCGAATTTGAGTCCAATTTCAAAAATTGAAAGTTCTGTCATGTCATAAATAATTCTAGGAGCATCAACTCAGTCTTAGAAGCTTTTCTGCAAACCGAGACTTTTTGGGAAAAAGTCGTCCTAGGGTCATTTTTGTCCAGAAAATGTCGTGGATCGTTTTTGATTGCGCATTTGGGAAGCAAGATGGTTCAGTTGGTGAGGAAAAATACCAATTTGATTATTGACTCGATAATTGAATTTTTAGAGACCGAATTGGATTAATTCGAGGAGGATTTGGGGGTCCAATTGAAGAGAAACCAAGCCAAATTCGTGTGCCCCCACCACCACGACATTTAGACCGTCTCAGGCTTCTAGAATGGAGCATTGGTGGCTGAATTGTGGCCATGAAAGCTAGCTGGTAGAGAGATAAGGTCAAGGGGACAAATGAGGAGAAACTAAGACCAAGTAGGCCCCCTGTCCCCTCTTGTTTCCCTCTCTCCCCCTTTTAGTTGACTAGCATCTTCCTCAGTGTCCTCCTATCCATTTCGGATGCCATTAGCAAGCCAGAAGACCAGCCGGAGCCAGCCTCGCTGCCGGACCACCCACGACGCCATCGCCCGCCACCATTCGCCATTTCCTCCCCCGTCCGCTTGCCACGCTACCTCGCGCCTCACCGCGCGTGCCTCCGCCTAGGCCCGCTTGTCCAGACGTCCCAAGAGCTGTCTCGATCAGCTCAGGCCACCGTGAGCCACCTCCGACCGCCGTGAACCGCCCGTCCGAGCCGCTGGAGCCTCCGCCGGTCCATCACTGCCCTTCCCTCGCCAAACTAGCCCGTTTTTCTCTCTTTTCCAGCCAAGAACATAGAGCAAAAGTAGTGGGTTTCCAGCAGAAGGTTTGGCCCCTTTTGGCCTGTTTCCCGGCCTCGAAAGCTAGGCCCGCCTTGGAGAGAATTGAGTCCCGTTGCGTCCCCGACGATTTGAGCCGATTGGATCGCGAAACAAGTGAGTTTAACTTATTAATTCTCACTTAGTAGGTTAATGATGCTTAAGGGCTAATTAGATTAAGTTAAGTATGGTTAGGTGGTTAATTATATTAGATTAGTGAAATTTAATTATTTGTCGATGCATGTTAGGTGGATAGTTAGTGCAATTAGGGCCTAGACAAACTCTAGTATTTATCTAGAGTGATTCGAAAATTTTCCGGGTCCATTTAGGCATTACAGGCCTAAGTTGGATTTATTGGCATATATTTAAAATTTTTCGTAATTATTTAATTAATTAATTATTTTTTGAAAATTAGATCGAGATAGCCGGTGATCGGAATTTCATGCAGATTACAGTGGTGCTCTCTGTTTATTTAATTGAGTACTTGATTGTGCAATTTGATTGTGATTAGTGTTTGTGGGTATTTAATTCCAAAAATGGATAATTTTGGTAATTAATTGGAGAATTACCGGGCATCCGTCTACAGCGCCAAAAATCTATTTTGCGACTGCTGAAAATAGTGGGAGATTTAATAGTGAAAACTTTGTATTTTGGCTAAGGCCGGCCGTGTACCCACACACGTGTATTTTTATCGGGTATGATAAAAATGGTAAATTGATTGTATGATCGGAATAGTATATTATACCGGCTCAATGGCTCTATATGTCATCTTGGAGAAAGAATGGTATGCTTTAATGGCTCAGTGACTCTATGTGTCATCTTAGAGAAAGAACGTTATACTATATGCTTGGTGACTTGATATGTCATCTGGAAAAGGAACAATATACTATATATGCTCGGTGACTCAATATGTCATCTTGGAGAAGGAATAGTATTTTATATCGGCTCGGTGACTCGGTAAGTCATCTTAGAGAAAGAATGATATATTATTTATTAGCCTTTAGGGCAAACTACTATCTATTTTTCAGTGTAGAGCAAGCTGTCCGCAAGGTGGTCGGACCTTATAGATAGTATTGGTTGAAATGACCGGGGAATGGTATGGTTGACATGGAATTGACAGAGTTGATTGATCGATGATTCGATCTGTGGGATTGATTGGATGTCTATTTGAATTGTGTTGATTTGCAGGAAGGAACTAAGGCCAAAGTAAGTCCTCTGACCTTTGTTGTGCCTAGGTAGCCCTTAGGGCGTATTTGCTTCCTAATCGAGTCTTAGGGAGTAGAACTCGCTAAGACATCATTTCACCCCGTTGTAGGATAACATTTCAGGTCCATAGATGGTAGCACCTCCAGCTCCAACCGAGCATTTTGGGCAACCTAAGAAATTCACGAAAATAAGGTACCACATTCTGATACACCACTTGTGGCGTCCTAAAATTTCATAACAACCCCTAGATACACTACGACCCATGAATAGGTAATGGAAGCGCCATCGGACTATATTATAGTCATTAGACTAATGGATTTCAATTAAACAAGGCCGAGCATTTAATGGACAATTGTTTTGTTGGAAATCTATCCTATGTCCATGTATGATCAAAGATTGTACTAAATGATGAATTGATAAAGAATTTTCTATTCTTGGCCGTGTACTCTATAAGTTGGATTACCATCGATTAATGTTGCAAAATTTTATGGCCATGTGAATATTTGAAATTTAGTAATTATGAATAGGGATTAAGGTGGAAAATTTAGAGCAAGTGTGGGCTGGATATTTAAGGCCCAAACCAGCCCAAAGCAGCCCACCAACCCCCACCATTCGGCCGACCAAGGCCTGACCCAAGAAGCCCATAAGGCTGTCGACCGAAGGAGGGAGAGGAACCGGATGGAGCAGCCCCACGCCACCTCCTCCACTTGTCTCCTTGATGAAGCCACTTGTCCTTCCCTTGGAGCCAAGTGTCCCCTGCATGCAAAAACAAATGATTACTAGCTAATCATGAGATTAAGAGAGAGAGGGGGAGGCGGATTGCTCAAAGGAACCACCAAGAGAGAGAGAGAGAGAGTGAGACCGAGTGGGCGAGCGAGCGAGAGAGAGAGGAGCGAGTGCGGGCCGCAAGGGGGAACAAGAAGGCTGTCTTCCGCCGTGTCCTAGCTGCTGCCGTTGACGCCACCTAGTTCCGCCGTCGCCGAGCCGCGTCCGAGACCCCGAGTTCTCCGTTTTGCTGTGGTCGCATAGGACTTAAGGCAAGTAGAAGTTCTTCAATTTATGTTTTGCTTGCTGTTTTATCTAGTGAGGAGTTAGTAGATGTGAGAAAATGTGGAATTTGGAGTTGCATGTCGATTTTGATGAAGGAGATGAAGCTGGCCGAGGTATTGGAGCAAGAATAGAGCAAGTTTTGGTGGGTTTCGTTTTTAAATTGAAATGAGAACTCAAGGATTTAGCTATGGTGGATTTTTGAGAAGTAAAGAGGCTGTATTGTGGTGCAATGTGCTTGTAAATCTTAGCTGTGGAAGTTGGATACCGAAACTCAAAGTATAGGAAGAGTCCTCTTTAGGCTAATGAACTGTTTTCGCAAGAACAGCATGACCATCGGTGATTTCTCGATTTTTCTGGAATTTTCTAACCAAAATTTGACTTCAAATCCTTAACTAAAGTTGGAGAGCACATCTGTAAGAGTAACATATCAAAACATTAGCATAAATGGACAAGATTTGGTCGACGAAATGATTTTCATACGGAAATGTTAAATCTGGAAATTTTACAGAAACTGTAGCAAGAAATACCGAAGTTTTACTCTCGATATGCATGGAATTGGACTTGGTGTTCTTCATGAAAATTGTTCCTTTAGGTCTCATTGATAACGTGTAAAAATTTCATAATTTTCTGAGTCCATTTAGTATTTATTTCAAAATTTTTATCCGAACTGTGCATTGTAAAAGTCGGGCTATTCTGTTCTCGAATTTTCACAAAAGTATCCGAAAGTGAAGGTGTTTCGAATGGCTATGTGATATGATGGTATTGGCAGTAAAATTTTTGTGCAATATTGAGATGTGTTAGAGGGTCCATGAGACGCCTTGTGTTAGCATTTGAAAATGTCTTGTAAATTAAAATGCTAAATTGTTACTGTTGAACCCTCGGGTCAACGATACCCCGGGAGTCGGGATGCCTAGAGGATCAAGTGAGTCGATGCCTTGTGGATGCCCGGTGGCCTTAAATGGCTGAATGCCGGAGGTTATTCCCCGGGAGCTTCGGGATGCCCGGTGGTATGCTAGTCGGTACGTAATTCCGGATGGCCAGGGTAACCATTTTCATGGGAGGCCCTCGAGGTTCCTCGTGATGCCAGGTGGGGTACGAGATGCCTGGAGGCGTGATTCGCTCCAGATGCCCGGTGGCCTTAAATGGCTGAATTCCGGAGGCTTTCGTGATGCCTAGAGGGATGCGAATGCTGGAGGGACGCAAACATTGGTCCTTCGGGGATGAAACCTTTTGAAAAATAAAATGAATGATTCCATTATAAGTGTGTGTGGGTCTGGATATAAGACTGAGCGTATGGCATGGAATGGAACGTGATGTTTCAGTTTGACCCTATGATTGAGATTTGTCTATCTTGGATATGTTGCACTACACATTAGGACTACATGGTTATTACATTTAAGGTTTTCATGATTTTGATACATACCTATTGTTAAATTTCTTGTTTTGTCTACTATACTTGAATCTGGATATTAATAGTAATGCTTGATATAGCTTGATGAATCTTTTACTACTGAGTGGTTGTACTCACCCCTTTTGGGGACTAACATTTCAGATTAAGAGATGCCTCTGTCACCTATCACACGTGGTACTTTCTACGGCTTACCGTATGATGTTGAAGTTGAGTGCTCGGAGCACCCTTGTGTTGGTGCTCGTGGACTGGTGTTCATCCGTGTTCGAGTTTTAGTTATATATGACGTGGGTCTACCTGATGGCCCCGTAGTCCAAAAGTTCCTATCCGTGCATGTTCGTCGCGACGGGATCATGATGGGGATGCCGTCGCTGCCACCAACCAATGCACCGGGCTGGGTGTGATTGCGCGTGTGACTGATAGAGGATGACACTTTTTGGATAGCCGACACTAGATGATGGATCGATGTACATGACTGATGTGGGGTCGGGTACTTTTGGGTTATAGCCAAGCTTAGTAAAGCCTTGGCCTTTTGTTGTACCGACTCATGATGTCTATCAAAGTTATGTAAATAACAGTGTTTTGGCTCTAACGCGTGTATATATATATATATATATATATATATATATATATATGAAAGGTGTAGTCGGTGTGCATTGCATTGTATTATTAGTTTGAGTATGGGTTAGGGAGATGTCGTATATGCTTCCGTTATACGAACTGCACTGGGACCGATTAAAAAGAAAAAAATTATAAACCCCCAGGATATATGGACCCACTATAATTCAATGGTATCAGAGTGACATGTTATTAGGAAAAGTGAAAGGTAAGCTAACTGTGGCGACCCTGACGGATCGGGGGCCGTTTCGGGGGTGCCACACCACCACCTCGAAGGATTCGAGTATGTGCTGATAAAATCCACCGTCTGGGTTGAAGTGAGTGAACCCAAAAAGGTGCCCCATGAATATCGGGCGTGGTATCGCCATTATTCTGATGGGCAAAGGGTGGGTCCAATACCGGAATTGGAGGTACCACCGTATGCGTTGGAGGTTGCGTTCGGGAAGGATACAATAGATCCTAAGGGTGGATCGGTGGTAGATGCGAAGGACCCCAAACTTGAAGGCGATTTTGACTCTCTGGTGTACTCAATTGTGGGCTCCAGCCGGAGCGAGGAAGAAGGAGAGATCGTCGAAGAAGAGGAGGACCCAAGAGAGGATTGAAACTCCACCCTTATTTGCTGACTTTGTGTTGTGAACCTGTATGAGTAAAAACCGATTTATTAGTTGTTTTGTATATATATATATGACTCGGTTGTTATATATGTATATAAGCGTGTTGGTTTTTCAGGTTTGAGATTTTTAGTCCTACTTTCCTATCTCATCGTCTTATTGTCTGGAGATTTCTGATATGCTTCCGCATGCGTATTAAAATGAATGGGTCAGCGATGCATCCTGGGACATCGCTATTTAAATCAACCAAGCCGGGATGGGCGCGCGCCCAAGGATCGGGGTGTGACATCCCCGTTTAGGTGGTATCAGAGCAAAGGTTAGGTATTTGAGTGATAAATGCGATGGTTCATGGGATAATAGTAGGAATGGCCTTCAAATTCATGCTGGCGCATGTCTGTGATAGCTGTTTGGTAGAATTGTCTGTGGTGTGGATCACTTTGTTTCCAATTCGGTGTGGAATTGGAAGCATGCTTCAGTAGATAAAGCTGATCCATGAGTGATCAAGAGCAAAGGACTCCTACCAAAAGGACCGTTAGGGCCGTAACTCGGGGTAGGACGCCGACCAGGGTCGGTACCCGAGGCGGTAGAGGTAAAGCGCCAGCGCAGGCTAGCGCGAGTAGAGTGGCACCACCTCCAGTAGGTGCCGGGGTAGTAGCCCCTGGTGATCTTAGAATCGAGGGGATTATGCAAGCGCTTGAGGCTATGAGAGACGTGTTAGGACAGCAGGCTCAGAACCAAGCTACTGTTGCTGCTGCCGCTACTATTGCTGCCGTTGCCGCCGCCGCTGAGGTCGCACCCGCTGCCGCACCTGTTGCCACACCCGTCGAGGTCCAGCTTGAGAATATGGTGGTGTAGAGAGAGAGACTGATGCATAAGCTCGTCAAGCAGTTCTTGAAGCTGAACCCACTGAGGTTCATTGGTATCGGAGACCCGGAAGCTACTTCGCTCTGGATACAAGATCTTGAGAAAGCTTTTGCACTTCTAATGTGCAACGAAGAGAAGAAAGTGGTTTTGACGGTGTACCAATTGCAAGGTAATGCCAACATTTGGTGGGGAGCTGCCAAGGATACAGTATTCCTAGAAGGTGTGATCTTGGTGTGGGAGGCCTTCCTCAGAGCATTTAATGATCAGTATTTTTCGGGTACTGCCCGGGAACAAAAGATGGAGGAGTTCTAGTGCCTTCGTTAAGGATCGATGTCTGTTGACTAGTATGGGGTCAAGTTCGCTGAACATTCTCAGTACGCGCCGAGATTAATTGAGGACCCAGAAGAAAAAGCCCAAATATTAAGAAATGGTCTTTGTTCTGAACTAAAGCAACCTCTGCTACCATTGGATCTGAAAGAATATCGAGAAGTCTATCATCGAGCCCAGATGATAGAGAGAGGTTTGAATGAGCAAGCTGCCTCGTCTGGATTGAGGTTTAGCTCTCATAGAGAAGGAATCCACCATGGGAAGAGGTCCATGGCCGGAGGTAGATTCCAAATCCCACCCAATAGGAAGGGTGGAGTTGGCAAGTTAGGGCCAAGCAGGAATGATTTGTGTTGCTTTTGTGGAAGGCAACATGGAGCGAACCAGTGCCCTCGAAGGACGGGCGCTTGTTTTGAATGTGGCCAACAGGGGCACATGGCTAGAGATTGTCCTAGGTGACCAAGAGGACAACCGCAATTGCCGCCGCCGCCACCTATGGGTCAGATCAGAGGGTAAGTGCCCCATAATGCGTCACAAGGAGGACAGCTAAGACCACCGGTTCAAGGCACAATGTATGCCATCACACAAGGTCAAGCAGAGGCTGTGCCTGACATGATCACAGGTATGGTTTCGCTGAACGACTATCCTGCTTACGCTTTATCGATCCAGGAGCCACCCATTCCTTTATTGCCGAAAAGTATGTTAAGTTATTAGGATTAAGTCCTATATTATTGGAGTTGGCAGTTTGCTTATCTACACCATTGAAGGATAAAGTGATAGCTTCTTTGGGTTGTTCTGGGTGTAAGTTAGAGATTGGTGAGCAAGAGGGGAAAATAAATCTGTTAGTCTTAACCATGTATGACTTCGATTTAATAATTAGTATGGACTGGCTCACCAAGCAACGAGTTAAGATGGACTGCTATTGCAAGGCGATTCAGTTTGACCCGTTAGAGGGTGGGAGCTTCGAGTTTGTCGGGAATCGAGGAGGACCCTCGATTACCTTGATCTCGTCGCCAGAGGCAAATCGTTTGTTAGACGAGGGTTTTCAAGGTTATTTGACAACTGTCGTGGATATGATAGTTGAGGAGCTAAAGATGGAAGACATCGCCGTGGTGCAAGAATTTCCAAATGTTTTCCCTAAGGAATTGCTAGGACTGCCGCCAGAGAGAGAGATTGAGTTCGTGATCAAGCTAGCACCCTGGACAGAGCCAATCTCTAAGACTCCTTACCGGATGACGTTATCTGAGTTGAAGGAACTGAAGGTGCAGATGCAGGAATTATTGGATAAGGGATTCATTCGTCCCAGTGCATCACCTTGGGGAGTACCAGTTTTATTTGTGAAGAAGAAAGAAGGTTCGTTGCGCCTGTGCATCGACTATCGACAACTCAATCAGGTAACGATCAAGAACAAGTATCCACTCCCGAGGATTGATGACTTGTTCGATCAATTGCAAGGAGTGTCGATATTCTCGAAGATCGACTTAAGGACAGGATATCATCAGCTGAGAATCAAGAAGGAGGACATTCTTAAGTCAGCATTTCATACTTGGTATGGTCATTACGAATTCACTGTGATGCCATTCGGGTTGACGAATGCTCCAGCTGCCTTCATGGATTTGATGAACCGAGTATTCAAGGAGTATCCGGATCAGTTTGTGATCATGTTCATCGATGATATTCTGGTGTATTCAAGGAGTGAGGAAGAACATGAGAGTCATATGAGATTAGTGCTGCAAACGCTGAGAGTCCATCAGTTGTATGCCAAGTTCAGCAAATGCGAGCTTTGGTTGACTTGTGTTGCTTTCTTAGGTCACGTGATTTCAGGCGAAGGAATTTTTGTGGACCTGAGCAAGATAGAAGCGGTGATTAACTAGCCAAGACCGATAACCGTGATAGAAATCCGAAGCTTTCTAGGTTTGGCAGGTTATTACAGAAGGTTCGTGGAAGGATTCTCGTCTTTAATGTCGCCTCTGACAAGACTCCTGAAGAAAGAAGAGAAATTCGTGTGGACAGACAAGTGCGAGAATAGTTTCCAAGAGCTGAAGCAAAAGTTGACCACTGCACCTATGCTAATTATTCCATTTGGTCATGGAGGATTCGAGATCTATAGTGATGCGTCATTTAGAGGATTGGGTTGTGTGCTTATGCAACATGGCAGAGTTGTTGCACACGCCTCCCGTTAGTTGAGGCCTTTGAACAGAATTATCCGTCCCAGTGCATCACCTTGGGGAGTACCGGTTCTATTTGTGAAGAAGAAAGATGGTTTGGTGCGCTTTGTGCATCGACTATCGACAACTCAATCGGAGTAACGATCAAGAACAAGTATCCACTCCCGAGGATTGATGACTTGTTCGATCAATTGCAAGGAGTGTCGATATTCTCGAAGATCGACTTAAGGACAGGATATCATCAGTTGAGAATCAGGAAGGAGGACATTCTTAAGTCAGCATTTCATACTTGGTATGGTCATTACGAATTCACTGTGATGCCATTCGGGTTGACGAATGCTCCAGCTGCCTTCATGGATTTGATGAACCAAGTATTCAAGGAGTATCCGGATCAGTTTGTGATCATGTTCATCAATGATATTCTGGTGTATTCAAGGAGTGAGGAAGAACATGAGAGTCATATGAGATTAGTGCTGCAAACGCTGAGAGTCCATCAGTTGTATGCCAAGTTCAGCAAATGCGAGTTTTAGTTGACTCGTGTTGCTTTCTTAGGTCACGTGATTTCAGGCGAAGGAATTTTTGTGGACCTGAGCAAGATAGAAGCGGTGATTAACTAGCCAAGACCGATAACCGTGATAGAAATCCGAAGCTTTCTGGGTTTGGCAGGTTATTACAGAAGGTTCGTGGAAGGATTCTCGTCTTTAACGTCGCCTCTGACAAGACTCCTGAAGAAAGAAGAGAAATTTGTGTGGACAGACAAGTGCGAGAATAGTTTCCAAGAGCTGAAGCAAAAGTTGACCACTGCACCTATGCTAATTATTCCATTTGGTCATGGAGGATTCGAGATCTATAATGATGCGTCATTTAGAGGATTGGGTTGTGTGCTTATGCAACATGGCAGAGTTGTTGCACACGCCTCCCGTTAGTTGAGGCCTTTGAACAGAATTATCCGTCCCAGTGCATCACCTTGGGGAGTACCGGTTCTATTTGTGAAGAAGAAAGATGGTTTGGTGCGCCTGTGCATCGACTATCGACAACTCAATCAGGTAACGATCAAGAACAAGTATCCACTCCCGAGGATTGATGACTTGTTCGATCAATTGCAAGGAGTGTCGATATTCTCGAAGATCGACTTAAGGACGGGATATCATCGGTTGAGAATCGGGAAGGAGGACATTCTTAAGTCAGCATTTCATACTTGGTATGGTCATTACGAATTCACCGTGATGCCATTCGGGTTGACGAATGCTCCAAAATGCCTTCATGGATTTGATGAACCAAGTATTCAAGGAGTATCCGGATCGGTTTGTGATCATGTTCATCAATGATATTCTGGTGTATTCAAGGAGTGAGGAAGAACATGAGAGTCATATGAGATTAGTGCTGCAAACGCCGAGAGTCCATCGCCTTGTATGCCAAGTTCAGCAAATGCGAGTTTTAGTTGACTCGTGTTGCTTTCTTAGGTCACGTGATTTCAGGCGAAGGAATTTTTGTGGACCTGAGCAAGATAGAAGCAATGATTAATTGGCCAAGACCGACAACCGTGATAGAAATCCAAAGTTTTCTGGGTTTGGCAGGTTATTACAGAAGGTTCGTGGAAGGATTCTCGTCTTTAGCGTCGCCTCTGACAAGACTCCTGAAGAAAGAAGAGAAATTCGTGTGGACAGACAAGTGCGAGAATAGTTTCCAAGAGCTGAAGCAAAAGTTGACCACTGCACCTATGCTAATTATTCCATTTGGTCATGGAGGATTCGAGATCTCTAGTGATGCGTCATTTAGAGGATTGGGTTGTGTACTTATGCAACATGGCAGAGTTGTTGCACATGCCTCCCGTTAGTTGAGGCCTCTGAACAGAATTATCCGACGCATGACTTAGAACTCGTGTCCATTATTTTCGCCTTGAAGATTTGGAGACACTATTTGTACGGAGAAAAATTCCAGATCTTCACGAACCATCAAAGTCTCAAGTACCTGTTCTCTCAGAAAGAGCTGAACATGAGACAACACCGATGGAGGAAATTGCTGAAAGACTACGACTCTAATATTCTATATCACCCGGAAAAGGTGAACAAGGTCACCGATGCTTTGAGTCGAAAGTCTTCAGTCGCTCATATTCTAATTAAGGAGTGGAATCTAATCGAGAGAGCTCGAGATTCGATATTCAAGTTTGAGGTAGGCCACCTTTCAAGTCTTATGGCCACCTTCAGAATTGAACCGGATATCCAGATCAGAATCAAGTTACTCCAATTGATAGACCCTGATGTACAGAAAATTCTATAGGAGGACACTAAGAAAAGAAATGCTAACTTTCAAGTTTCTGATGAAGGAACACTGAGGTTCCAAGGACATTTGGTTGTACTTGACGATGTGGAGCTTAGAGAGGATATTTTATCTGAAGCACATTGTAGCACTTACAGCATTCTTCCTGGTAGTACCAAGATGTATTAGAATCTGCGTCAACACTATTAGTGGTCAGGTATGAAGGTGGACATCGCCAAGCATGTCACCAAGTGTTTGACGTGTCAGCAGGTTAAAGCTTAGCATTGTAAACTGGGAGGACTTCTGCAACCTCTCGTGATCCTAGAATGGAAATGGGAGCATATCACGATGGATTTTGTGACCGGACTACCGAGGAATCGGAGAGGAAATGATTCGATTTGGATGGTAGTCGACAGATTGACAAAGTCGACTCACTTCATTGCAGTTTGAAAGGACCTTAGTTTGGATAGACACGCAGACCTGTATATGCGTCAGGCAGTTCGTTTGCATGGAGTGCCGGTTACGATAACTTCAAATCGAGATTCGAGATTTACCGCCGCTTTTTGGAAGAGCTTACAAAGTGCTTTAGGTACCAAGCTACAGTATAGTACGGCATATCATCCTCAGACAGATGGTTAGTCTAAGAGGACAATTTAGACCCTCGAGGACATGCTGCGAGCTTGTGTACTAGATTTCAAAGGAAGTTGAGAAGAACAGCTTCACCTGGTGGAATTTGCCTACAACAATAGTTATCAGCAGAGCATCCAGATGGCTCCTTTTGAAGCGTTGTATGGTAGATCGTGCAGGACACCAGTGTGTTGGGATGAAGTTGGGGAAAGAAAGATTACAAGCCTAAAGTTGGTCCAGCAGTCAGTGGATGCCGTTGCAGTGATTAGAGGCAGATTGAAGACCGCTTAGAGTAGATAGAAAAGTTACGTAGATAGGCGCTGGAGATCATTGGAATTCCAAGTTGGTGATCACATTTTTCTTAAAGTGTCACCAATGAGGGGAACTTCGAGCTTTGGAAAGAAAGAAAAACTGAGTCTAAGGTACGTAGGTCCATTTGGAATTCTAGAGAGAATCGGGACCCTAGTTGCCGCTGAGATTGGTGCAAGTGCACGACGTCTTTCACGTGTCGATGTTGAGGAAGTACGAGCCTGACCTGACCCACGTGCTTAATTTTGAAGAATTGGACGTGGATGACTGAGTGTCATATGTTGAAAGCCCGGTTCAGATAATGGATAGAAAAGAGCAAGTTCTATGTACAAAGACCATCCTGTTGGTCAAAGTGGTCTAGCAACATCACGGTACTGAAGGAGCAACATGGGAGACTGAAGAGTCGATGAGACAGTTGTACCTCCATGTTTTTGCTTAAGTATTGTAATGGTTTAAATTTCGAGGACGAAATTTTTATAAGAGGGGAAGAGTTGTGACATCCCAGATTTTCAATCCTGTGTGGCATCCCAAAATTTCATGGCAACCTCTGGATGCATTACGACCTATGAAAAGGTGATAGAAGTGTTATTGATTTATGTTATGGCCTTTAGACCAAAGAATTTTAATAGATTAAAGGCCGAGTACTTTAATGGAGAATTAATTGGGTAGAAATACATCTTATGTTAATGGATGATCAAGGATTGGTGCTATAGGACAATTTGATAAAGAAGACTTTGTTCTTGACTATGCACTTTATAGATTTGATTTTATGGATTAATGTCACAAAGTCTTTTGGCCATTTTATTAGGCAATTAGGTATTTATTTAAATGAGGATTAAGATGTATTATTAAAAATAAACTTGGGCCATTTAAGTTTGGACTTTAGGCCCAAGAGTGTTGGCCTAAAGTGGGCCAAGAGGTCCGGCCCAAAGAGCCCATGAAGTGGTCGACCAAGCTGGCCCCAAGCCCAGCCGGATGGAGCCCCTCTTGCATGGCAAATTTGCCAAGTGTTCTTCCCTAGTTGCCAAGTGTGGATGCCCCCATTGGCCATCTTGGGCGGCCACATGCGGCTTTCAATCATTGCAAATGATTGAAGGAAAGGGAAGTTAAGAGAGGGAGAGTGGCCGGTTTTGGTGAGTGAGAGAGAGAGAGCTGTCGAGAGAGTGAGAGAGGGAAACCGAGAGAGGAGGAGGAGGCCGTGCGAAGAAGAAGGAAGAGAGTTCGTCCGCCTGTTCGTCCGCCGTTCGTTGCTGCTTTGCCTCTGTTTGCTGCTGTTTTGTGCTTGAATCTAAGGCAAGTGAAGTCCTAAAACCTATCCTTTGCATTGCTGTGTGTATGTGTAGTAGATGGTAAGTCTTGGTTGCGGTAGATGGGATGAAATTTCGGAGCTATGGAGAGAGATTCGTTGGTCATGCATACTGTTTCTGGAAAGACCAGTCCGACCGTCCATGAGATTGTGTGTTGCATGTGACTTTTTAGTCGGAATCTTGTTTCGATTTCTTCATGAAAGTTGTAGAAAACACCTTGAAGAACAACATACTAAAATTTGAGGCAAAACGAACAAGAAATGGTTAGTGAAATGATTTTTCTTTGGAGAGACTAGATCTGGAATTCGTTGTGCTGACCTTCAGTGGTTTCGTGGTCTGTAAAGTAACCTTCTTGTGAAAATCTTACCTGGATCTCTTAATGAAAGTTGTAGTGTACTTCTTGAGGTAGAACATATCAAAAATTTAGAGAAAAAAAACAAGAGTAGGTAGGTGAAATCGTGGTTTTTCGGAGATGGTTAGATCTGGAAATTTCGGTACTAGGAACAGAAGTTTTAACCGCCTATATTTAATTACCTAGGACGAATCTGACTTCGATGTCTTCATGAAGTATTTAACTTATAGTCTTGGCTATCACATAGTCGAATTTCATTATTTTTAAAGGACACTTGGGTATTTAATCGAAAATGTTTTTAAAACTGTGCGATCTGATGTGTTCGGACTTGGTAATGTCGCAATGCGTGGTCCATACCGTTTTGTATGAGATTATTTTGGAAAAGTGTTCTGCATAAAATATCTTGATGTATGTCTTGTCTACAACATATTCAAATTTCGTAATTTTTGAAGTTCATTTTCCTATTTAACCAAAAATGTTTCAAAAACTGTGCAAGTGGAACGGACAGAATTAGTAGTACTGTGATGCGTGGTCTGTATTGAACTATATGGGGATCTTTTGGTGTAGTGTTCTTCATAAAATATCTGCCTTTATGTCTTGAATATAACATGTTCGAATTTCATAATTTTTGAAGGTCATTTGGGTATTTAATTAAAATGTTTTCCAAAACTGTGCAAGCTGGATCGGGCGAATTTCAAAAGCTGTAATGCATGGACTATTCTGTTTTGTATGAAATTCTGGTGGTGTTGTGTTCTTCATGAGATATCTGCCTGTAGGTCTCGTCTATGATGTGTCAAATTTTCAGAATTTATTAATGCCATTTACTAATTTTTCTGGAATTTTAATTGGAGGAATGCATTCTGATTTATTCGAAAAATTGATGTGTTGTGAAAAATAAATGAATTTATCCATGTGATGGAATACCTTGAGTGGTTGATTTTGCTGCATATGTGATGGCATATGGCATGTTATATGGCATGAAAAGTTGGTTGAGACTCTTGATATTGATGCATCAAATGCCATGTTGAAATTGAGATACATGTATAAATGTAAATGGAGATAGTAACAAGTGTGAGCCGACGATGCCCCGGGAGTGTGGGGATGCCCGGAATGTGGGGGTGCCGGATGCCCGGTGGCCTAGTGGCATAATTTCTGAGGTTCCTCGGGAGTTTCGAGATGCCCGGTGGTATACGGTACGTAATTCCAGAGGGGGGGGAGGGAATCCTAGTGGTATGTCGGTACGTAATTCCGGAAGCCCCGGAGGTTTGTGCCCGGGGGGATGCCTCGTGATGCTCGTTGGGATGCGAGATGCCCGGAATGTGGGGGGCCGGATGCCCGGTTGTATTTTGAATACATGCCCGGAGGTTCCTCGCGATGCCTGGTTGGATGCGAGTGATAAATTGTGGGATGCAAACATTGATCCCTGGAAAGAAAAACTGATGAGATCCTCGTGAAAGATAAGAATTGAAAGTGAATCATGTGCATGGGTGTATGCATATGGCATGATGCATGATCTGCTTATGAAAATAAATTAATGCTATTTGATATTGAAAATGTGATCATGAAGGCATGAATGGATCTCATGGTGATGTATGCTTGATAGCATGGATGATATGAAACATGGTGGTATATGCACGATGGCATGGCGAGATATGTATGACTGCAGAGAGGTATATGCACATATAGCATGGTGATATATGCATGAATGCTTGGTGATGAGTGCATGGTGGTATGTGCACATATGGCATGTTGGTATGTGCACACATATGGCATGGTGATATATGTATGAATGCTTGGTGATGAGTGCATGATGGTATATGCACATATGGTATGATGACATATGCATGGCTGCAAGGTAAGTTATGCTTGAATGCATGAATGATACGTGCTTTGTTATGATGCCTTGATTGTTCTGTGTGACGCAATGAGTAGTTTGGTGGATCTTTACTGCTGAGTGATTGTACTCACCCCTTTTGGGGATTAACATTTCAGACTAGATAAGATTCCTCTGCTGCCACTGCCACCAGTAGATGGATCAAGTGGTTGGATATGACCGCGAAGAGGAGGATAGCAAAGGAAGGAACTTTTGGATGCCGACATTGATCGATGGACTTTAAGTATACGACTATTGGTGGAGATGTCAGTCATCTTTTGAAGTATAGCCGAGTATAGAAGACTACGGCATTTTGATGTACCGATGAATGATGTCCATCTACTTTATGTAAATAAAAGTGTTCGGCTTTAACTTATATAAGATGTTTAGTTGGTGTGCACTGTTTTTTGAATATAGGGAAGGGAGTTGTTGGATATGCTTCCGTTATATGAATTGCGCAAGGGACCGATCTAAAAAAAAAAAAAAGCGTAAACCCCCAGGTTGTATGGACCAGCTGCAATTGAAATGGTATCAGAGTGACATGTTATCAGGTCAAGCGAATGGTAAGCGAACTGTGGCGACCCTAACGGATCGGGGGCCGTCGAGGGGTGCCACATCCTGTTTTCCATTAAATTAATCGGGCATTTCATTGACGCGCCTATAGGGCTGTTCTCAAAGCTGATCACTCTCGAGATAACTAGACTATCTGGGAAAACCATTTAGGAATTTTAAGGCAATATACTTAAGAATTTGACCAGGAATTGGCTATTCGACCGTGTCCATCTTTAGAGGCCATTACGGCACAGTTAAAAATCGATTAGAGATCAAAGATATGTCGGTTTGATTGAGATGTGTGACTAAACGTGGGTGACTCCACTAATTTGGAAAATTCTCGTCAACTAGCACTAGATTGATTTTTCTATCGTTTTGGTACCTTGTGTCTGTATTTGGATCCTCAAGATTTTTATGACAACCGAGAGTCGCCAATGTGTCGAGTGGGTTCATTGTGCCTCGAAGAAAATCGACCATGGGTTATTTGTACTAAATTTTTTTGAAAGTTACTCGGTAGCCTAGGTCACGCTAAAATCGCGCCGAATTGAAATTAACCGCGATTTTGAGTCCGATTTCAAAAATTGAAAGTTCTGTCATGTCACAATTAATTCTAGGAGCGTCGACTCAGTCTCAGAAGATTTTTCTACAAACCAAGACTTTTTGGGAAAAAGTCATCATAGGGCTGTTTTTGTCCAGAAAATGTCGGGGAACATTTTTGATCGCGCATTTGGTAAGCAAGATGGTTCAATTAGTGAGGAAAAATACTAATTTGATTATTGACTCGATAATTGAATTTTTAGAGACTGAATTGGATTAATTCAATGAGGATTCAGGCTCCAATTAAAGAGAAACCGAGCCAAATTCGTGTGCCCCCACCACCCACGACATTTGGACCGTCTCGGGCTTCTAGAATGGAGCATTGGTGGCTAAATTGTGGCCATGAAAGCCAGCTGGTAGAGGGATAAGGTCAAGGGGACAAATAAGGAGAAAATAAGACCAAGTAGACCCCTTGTGCCCTCTTGTCTCCCCCTCTCCCCCTTGCAGTCGACCAGCATTTTCCTCAGCCTCCTCCCATCCATTTCAGACGCCAACAGCAAGCCAGAAGACTAGGCGGAGCCGGCCTCGTTGCTGGACCACCCACGATGCCATCGCCTGCTGTCGTTCGCCGTTTTCGCCCCCGTCCGCGTGTCGCGCTGCTCGCGCGTCACCGCGAGTGCCTTCGCCTAGGCTCGCTTGTCTAGACGTCCCAGGAGCTGTCTCGATCAGCTCAGGCCGCCGTGAGCCGCCTCCGACCGCCATGAACCACTCGTCCGAGCTGCTGAAGCCTCCGCTGGTCCATTGCTACCCTTGCCTCGCAAAACCAGCTTGTTTTCTCTCTTTTCCAGCCAAGAACAGAGAGCAAAAGTAAGGGTTTCCAGCAGAAGGTTTGGCCCTTTTCCCGACCTCGAAAGCTAGGCCTGCCTTGGAGAGAATTGAGCCCCGTTGTGTCCCCGACGATTTGAGCCGATCGGATCGCAAAACAAAGGAGTTTAACTCACTAATCCTCGCTTAGTAGGTTAACGACACTTAAGGGCTGATTAGATTAAGTTAAGTATGGTTAGGTGGACAGTTAGTGCAATTAGGGCCTAGACGAATTCTAGTATTTATCTAGAGTGATTCAAAAAAATTTTGGGTCCATTTCGGCGTCGAATTAGGCATTACGGGCCTAAGTTAGATAGTATTGACTGAAATGTCCGGGGAATGGTCTGGTTGACATGGAATCGACAGAGTTAATTGATCGATAATTCGATCTGTGGGATTGATTGGATGTCTATTTGAATTGTGTTGATTTGCAAGAAGGAACTAAGGCCAAGGTAAGTCCTCTGACTCGTGTTGTGCTTAGGCAGCCCTTAGGGCGTATTTGCTTCCTAATGAAGTCTTAGGGGGTAGAACTTGCTGAGATGTCATCTCACCCTGTTGTGGGATAACATTTCAGGTTCATAGATGGTAGCACCTCCAGCTCCTCTCGAGCATTTTGGGCAACCTAAGAAATTCATGGAAATAGGGTACCACATTCCGATACACCACCATCCCGAGGGACTCTAGTATGTGCTAATAAAATCCACCTCTGGGTTGACTTGGGTGAACCCAAAAAGGTGCCCCATGAATATCGGGCATGGTATCGCCATTATTCTGATGGGCGAAGGGTGGGTCCAATACCAAAATTGGAGGTACCACCGTATGCGTTGGAGGTTGCATTCGGGAAGGATACAGCAGATCCTAAAGGTGGATCGGTGGTAGATGCGAAGGACCCCAAGCTCGAAGGCAATTCTGACTCTCCGGTGTACTCAGCCGTGGGCTCTAGTCGGAACGAGGAAGAAGGAGAGATCGTCGAAGAAGAGGAGGACCCGGAGGAGGATCCAGAGGAGGACCTAGGAGAGGATTGAAACCCCACCCCTATCTGCTGACTTTGTGTTGTGAAGCGGTTTGAGTAAAAACCGACTTATTAGTTGTTATATATGTATATAAGCGTGTTGGTTTTTCAGGTTTGAGATTTTTAGTTCTACATTTCTATCCCATTGTTTTATTGTGTGGGGATTTCTAATATGCTTCCGCATGCGTATTAAAATGAATGGGTTGGCGATACGTCCTGGGACATCGCTATTTAAATCGACCAAGATGGGATGGGCGCGCGCCCGAGGATCGGGGCGTGACAATTGACGCTTAGTCCGAGGTGCACCGCGCACTGTACGGGCCATGGGTTGGCTTAGCGTAAGCAAAAGTCAGGCTCAACAAATCCTGGGTCACCAGAAAAAAAAAAAAAAGAAAGATATCTTCATATGTGGCTCGACTGAATTTTCATTTATTATCTTATGTTTTTGGCCCAAGAAGAGTATTGCATAGCTTCAGAGATAAGGACTCTCCTCCACTAGTCCACCACTATCGCAAGTTCCAGCCGCTGCCTTTTGGCAGCCCCATTGTTGGCCCCTCTTCTCGGCCTTTCGGGAGTTTGACGAAATGCCAGAGAGGAAACCTGATTGAGCTGTGCTTCATTTCTTTGTTTCAGTTACTGATCCATTTCCAGCTTCGCCGGTATACTTCTCAGAAGTTCTAGCTTCGACCATCTCCATCTCCATCTCCAGCAAATCTCCATCTTAGACTCTTCATGTTGATGTATGAAGATTGCACTATCTGTTTTTTTTTCTTTCTTTGTTTAGTTTAGTTAGTTTGTTGATGTCCTATTTTCTAGGACTTAGTTCATGGTTGTTTTACTTGGTCAATCTTATCTTGTAAGAGCAGTAAGCTGCACGTTTTTTTTTTTTTTGCTATAATGATAGTTTGTCGCTGGTTTTGTGGACCAAGCAAGCTGTTAGTGGGCAACGTGGGTTTATGTTTAAGTTTTAGTATGCATTGAAGCATTTTTCAATTTTCTAAATAACAAAAGAACAGCTTTCGCTGTCAACTCCTTCTATGTTCTTTCGAAAACAACATTGGTATCAGAGCCTTCTTGATCTTAAGGGGTTGTGAGTGACTTGTGAGATTGATTAAGAGGTGTGTCTGCATCCATAAAAGCAAGATGGAGGCAGGATCAAGTGGTTTTTCAGCAATGGCTCCACTAGCGTTTGATGGAGAAAATTATCAAGCCTGGGTAGTGAGAATGCGAGCCTATCTAGAGGGTTGTGATTTTTGGGAAGCCGTGGAACAAGATTATGAAGTTGCTCCCCTTTTTGACAATCCAACCATCAATCAAATCAAGTTTCACAAGGAGAGGACAACAAGGAAAGCAAAGGCAAAGTCTTGTTTATATGCTGCTGTCTCACCTGCCATTTTCAGCAGAATTATGGCTTGTGGATCAGCTAAAGCTATATGGGACTTCCTCAAAGCTGAGTATCAAGGAGATGAGAGGATCAGAAGCATGAAGGGACTAAATCTGATCACAAAATTCGAGAGACTACAGATGAAGGAGTCTGAGACAATTAAGGAGTATTCTGATAAGTTGATAAGCATTGCAAATCAGGCAAGAGTTCTAGGTACTGACCTCTCTGATAATAGGCTAGTGCAGAAGATTCTTGTCTCCTTGCTCGAAAGGTTTGAGGCAACCATTGCCTCTTTGGAGAATACCAAGGATTTGTCTTAGATCAAGTTGGCAGAATTGCTAAGTGCTCTGCAAGCACAAGAGCAGTGGAGGTTAATGAGGCTGGAAGGAAGTACGGAAGAGCTCTGCGGCCAAAGAACAACGAGAATGTAGGAGGAAAAGTCAAGAAGTGGAAAGGGAAGAAAGGAAATGGCAGTAGTGGTTCAGAAGCTGCTGCAGGAGAGAATAGTGCGGGCAACTCCAAAAACAATTGGGGAAGATATTACTCATGTCAACACTGTGGAAAAAAGAATCATCCATACTGTAGGTGTTGGAAGAGGCCAGATGTAAGGTGCAGAAAGTGTCATAAGCTTGGACACATTGAGAAGTTTTACAAAGAGAAGAGAGATCAGCAGCAGGGTGAGGTACATGCTGCAGTCCAGCAAGAGGTAGATCAACTGTTTGTTGCCTCTTGTTTCTCCTCTAGTACTCCGTGTGACAGTTGGCTTGTTGATAGTGGTTGCACAAACCACATGACAAGTGATGAAACACTGTTTATAAACCTTGAAAAGTCGTTGAAGACAAGAGTGAGGATTGGGAATGGGGATTGTGAAAGGTAAAGGGACTGTAGCAATGGAGAGTTGTGCTGGAACTAAGCTGGTTTCTGATGTGATGTATGTGCCTAAAATTGATCAGAATTTGTTGAGTGTGGGGCGGTTGGTAGAAAAGGGATTTAAGGTGATATTTGAAGAAGAGAAGTGTTTGATCTTTGACTCCAGTGGTTAGGAGCTATTCAAGATAAAGATGCAACAGAAGAGTTCTTCTTTAAATCCTCTTGAGAAGGAGCAGATGGCATTCAAGTGTCAGGCTAATGATTTAGAAATATGGCACAAGAGGTTGGGGCACTTTCATCATAGAGACGTGCTGTTCATGTAGAGGAATGAAATGGCAACTGGGTTACTAAGCCTGGAGGAGCAGATCACAAGGTGCAAAACTTGTTTGCTGGGCAAGCAGAGAAGACTTCCCTTCAAGGAATCCACTTGGAGAGCTACAGAGAAGCTGCAACTGATTCATACAGATATATGTGGTCCACAAGTGACTCATTCACTAAATGACAGCAGGTATTTCATTATTTTCATTGATGATTATACTAGAATGTGTTGGAGTTACTTTCTAAAGCAAAAGTCAGAAGTTGCTGAGGTCATTCTGAAGTTTAAGAAATGGGTTGAGAACCAAAGTGGCTGCAAGATTTAGGTCATTAGATCTGATAATGGAACAGAATACACTTCATAGAGGTTTAACTCTTTCTGTGAAGAGGCTTGAATTGAGCATTAGCTTACTGCTCCTTACTCTCCACAACAAAATGGAGTTAGTGAGAGGAAGAATAGAACCATTATGGAGATGACTAGGTGTCTGCTGTATAAGAAGAATCTACCAAAAGAGTTTTGGGAGAAGTAGCAAACACAACAGTTTTTCCGCTGAATAGACTACCTACGAGGGTATTGGAGATGAAGACACCCTTTGAAGCTTGGTTTGATGTCAAGCCAATTCTAAGAAATTTGAAGGTGTTTGGCTGTTTGTGTTTTTCTCATATTCCACAAGTCAAGAGAGACAAGTTGGGAGAGAAAGCTGAATCTGAGATCTTTGTTGGCTACAGTTTAGTGTCAAAAGCTTACATGATCTATCAACCACAGACAGGGAAGGTGATCACTAGCAGGGATGTTCAGTTCCTGGAAGATGAGAAATGGGACCGGACAAATGAGCCACAAGGCAAGCACAAAGAGGTCTCACTAGAACCTGACGAGCTGGTGGATGATGTTCCAGTTAGAGGTACCAGATCTCTGACAGATATATATCAGAGGTGCAGTGTGGCTATTTTGGAACCTGCAGGTTATGAGGAAGCTAAAAGCGATCAGAGGTGGATGAATGCAATGAAGGAAGAGTTGACCATGATAGAAAAGAACCAGACATGGGAGCTAGTGGAGAGGCCTAAAGATAGGAAAGTGATTGGAGTAAAATGGGTTTTGAGGACCAAATTTAATCATAATGGCTCAGTGAATAGGCATAAGGCTAGGTTGGTGGTGAAGGGATATGCACAGGTTTGGGGAATTGATTTTCCAGAAACCTTTGCTCCCGTGGCAAGACTTGATACAATTAGAATGATTTTTGCTTTGGCAGCTCAACAAGGATGAAAGGTATATCAGTTAGATGTGAAATTTGCATTTTTGAATGGAGTGTTGCAGGAGAAGATTTATGTTGAGCAGCCAGAAGGCTTTGTCACACCAAGTTAGGAGGAGAAAGTTTATTTGCTGAGAAAGGCTGTCTATGGCTTGAGGCAAGCTCCCAGAGCATGGTATAGTAAGATGGATGAGCACTCACCGTTTGCTATTTTTTTGGGGAGAAATGTGCTATGATTTTGAGGTTAGTTCCTTCTTGAGAAATGTTTTAGACATCTTCAGTTATGACATATATTTTACTCAAGATTTTAGGAATTTAAAAGAAAAATATTTCAGATTCGTTATTTGCAAAATAGAATCTCGGATTATGCTGGAAACAGTGACCTGTTGGTGTTCAAAGGATTTTTATCAACTCTTAGAGTTCGATTTTCAAAATATTTTCTTCACAAACGTTGTTCATCAAATCTTTTAGTTTAACATATTAAAATTTCAGATCAAATGGACAAGTTTTAGATCTCAAACCAAACTGATTTCAGAAAATAGAATTTCTGGACACTAACACAGTTTTTGTAACGGTTTGTGCGATTTACTGCTCTCATTCTAGGAAAATCTGGGTCAAGGTGTCTTCATGAAAAATGTTCTTTTAAGTGTCCTTTATAAATATTAAAATTTGAGAATTTTCTGAACCCGTTTGGGTATATTTCTGAAATTAATCTTGGAGACGCGCGAGTGGACTGGTTTCTGCTGGTTAGGGCCGATAATGGTTTTTGTGGTTGTCCGTGATGTTGTGCTTGCTAGATAAGGTATATTTGGTGATGTAGTTCACTTTTGGCATGCTTAAAGCTTGTGCTTGATAATATGTGAATGGTTGTGCTATGGTGATTGTTTATTGTTATTGCAAAAGGTGACCTTTTGGACTATTTATTAGAAAAATAATGAGGTGTCGGGTCCAGACACCAAAAATGTGACACCCCCCGACAGCCCCCGATCGGTTAGGATCACCACACATCACTACCTTTCTCTTAACCTGAAAGTCTGTTACTCTGATACTATAGGATTTCGATAAGTCCATGAGGTCTGGGGGTCTATATCTTTTCCATTGGTCCCTGCGCAAAAATATGGCGGAAGCATATCCAACAACTCCCTTTCCTAAATTCGGAAACAATGCACACCAACTAAACATGTTTATAGATAATAGCTGGACACTTTTATTTACATAAACTAGATGGACATCGTTAGTCGGTAAACCAAAATGCCGTAGTTTTCTATACTCGGCTATACTTCAAAAGTTACCCGACATCTCCAAGAGCTATATGCATAAAGTCCATCGTTCAGTGTTGACATCCAAAAATTCTTCCCCTGCTGTCTTCACCATCCACGGTCACTCCACACCGCTCGATCCCCCGTCATCGTCGTTCTTTGGTGGCAGTGGTAGCGGACCCAGAGTTCGCCAATTCCTGCGGACGAATAAGACGACATACACCCGACGTACAGAACTGGAAGGAAGATCGGTGTCAATCATCACGTTCACCCTCACACGAACAAATGTCAGTCCTATCCAGTCAGGATCCCGATGCTCCGTTTGATCCCACTGTAGGTCGATAGGGATCCCGTAGGATGTACCAGGAGGTGCAGGCAGCAAAGACATCTTGTCTAGTCTGAAAATGTTAGTCCCCACAAGGGGTGAGTACAACCACCTAGCAACGAAAGATCTACTAAACTATATTATGCAGAAACATCACCATCTGATTTCAGGCAAGATTCACAAAACACATAACCAAAGGAATAGGTATGCATCAAACCAATAGAACTTTTTCAAAGTAATAGCAAGTGCAATTTCAAAACCAAGACACATCATTTCAATCACATGGGTCCCGATTATAAGGCCAAACTGTTATGACATGTCCCATACCGTGTCACACAATTTTGTCCCATAATCAAGTGCAACTTAGCAGAACAATTAGTTTTAAAACTCAAAAGATTTTTCTCCCGGAGGATCAGTGTTTGCGTCCTTCCAGGCATTCACACCCAACTTGGCGTTGTGAAAGCCTCCGGTTCCATATTTCAGTCACCGAGCATCCAGAGCGTGTCATGTCTCACCTCCAGGCATCCCAACTCCCGGGTATCGTTGACCTGAGGGTCCAACGGCAACGATAACATCTCAGCCATGGTATAGTAACCAAATCATTTCAATGCCAAAATATTTTCAAATCATCAATATGGAGAATCTGTTGGATTTTCTCCTGAAAGTCCACTTTCACAAGTACATTTGGAATCGGCACATCGATAAATTTAGATTTCAAACCAAACTTGAATAGTTTAAAATACTTTCTATAAAAGGTTCCAAAAATTGAAAGTACAATACATTCCTTTAAACATTTGAAAACTATATCATAGTTATAAATTTTTGACACAAATTTGAAAGATTTCCAAAACGGTTTTCAAACAAAATTCGCAAGCTTTCATCACCGCAAGGTATAATGTACAACCGAAGTTCCTAATTGAACTACTCATACGGATTTCTCAATTTCCTAAACCCAAGTCACTTCAATCATCCCATAATTCAACATCCAACACTCAAATCTTTTCAATCTAACTACACTACTTCAGACAACAACATCATTACATTACATAGGTTAGTAGACTTTCACTTGCCTTAGGTTCAGTGGTGTTGACGGCAAGAAATCGAGAAGCCTGCGCTCACAGACATGGCTCGGCAACAGCAAGTGCGAGTGGCATCGGCAGCGTGCGTGCACGGGCAAAGTGGACGATCTCCTTCTTTCCCTCTCACTCTCGCTCGCTCTCTCTCTCTCTCTCTCTCTCTCTCTCTCTCTCTCTCACTCTCTCTCTGGCTTGTTTCGCTCGATCATTCTCTCTCTTGCTCTCGTTTCCGTGCCCTTTTGTTCCTTCAATTAGTTGACTAACTCAGTCAATGCATGCAGATTCGGTGGCGTTAAAGATCGAAGATAGCTGGGTGGAATGTGTCTTCTGCTTGCAATGCCTTGGGCTTTTGCTGGCAGTCGACTTCCGAAGCAACGTGGTCGTTGCTGGCCCTGCTTCAGTCAACACCCCACAATTCAGTTGACTCAATTGTCGACCGAATGGGGAGAGATTGGGGGTGGCTTGTATGTAGGCGATCTCCCCTCCTCATGCATGCATGCTCGTCCTTCATGCATTGCCGAAATGCCCCCCCCCACCCCACCTTTGGCTCACTAAAGAATGACCATTATTTAAAGTCCAAGTTCCTCTCTTGTTACATAAATACTTGGGTGGTATGGTTGTGTAGAGTCATCGAAACAAATGTGCACGGGAGTTTTGGTTAGTAGGGTATACAAGCGGGTGGAATAGGGTTTCAATCGTGGGGTTACATAAGGGTAATTTCGATGATCGGACCATTACTAAACATAATGTCTTGGTCCAACGATGATGACGAAACGGCGTCTACAAATGGTACCAATGACGCAGTCCGACAATACTTCCGTCGATCTGTCACGGAATGTCACATATTCGAGGGTCGACAAAAATCCGGATGTCACGAAAACTTATTGGCTCAATAAAACAATGAGGTTTTAAACTAAGTGCGTGCAAAGTTTGATAGATTAATTTTGAGTACGTGAGCACCTATAAGTTTATTTCTAAAAGTTTTGAACAAAAAAAGGGGGGTTACTAAAGATTGTTTCCAAAAAGGGGTGGTTGGAAAAGAAAATAGAAAAAAAATTAGGTGTCGGGTGTCGGGTTTGGACGCCAAATTTTATGTGCTCAATGAAATGAGGAGGTTTTATACTAGATGCATGCAAAATTTGGCGGGTTAATTTCAAATACGGGACCCCGTACGAATTTATTTCGAGAAGTTTGAACAAAAAAAAAAAAGAGTTATTGAGTTTATTTTTAAAAGGGGATTTTGATGTTTTGGCTATATGATGGTAGGTAAATGTTGACTTGATTGATGATGTGCCGGTGTGGTTAAGTTAATTAAGTGGTTCAGTTTAATTAAACTCAATTTAATTAATTAATTGCAATTTATTTAATTAATTTTAATTAAAGTAAATTGTGACGAGATAGCCGTTTATCATAATTTTATGCTAATTCTCGTGGTTGAGTTTATATGTGAAATTGATTGATTATATGTGCAATTGAGTGCTTGGTGATCGTTATGGATTATTATTGCAAAATTTGATTTTATGGTATTTAAATAGAAAAATACTAGGTGTCCGTTTTTTACGCCAAAATTTTATATAGTATATGAAATCGTGGAATTTTGAAATGAGAAGGTACCATGCTTACTAGTTCGATTCAAATGCGTGACCATGCACGATTATTTTACTGGGATGGTTTTTAATACGAAGAAAATTAGTCAAGTCCATTATTTGAAATTGAGGTATTTGAGTGCAAAACACGATGTTCTTGGCCAAGTATGTATTGGTGTGTGATCACCTAAATACCCTAATGCGTTTATGCGAGGTAGTGAACTCGTTCTGATGCATTTATGCGGGACGATGCTCCTGTAGGAATGCTATCTAGGCGGGGGTTTTGGATGATGCTGGTCACGGTGGAGGCCAGGCCGATGCTCCTGTGTGGAATGCCGTCCTGATGTGTACGAATACGTGGGACGGTGCCATGCTCGATGGGGTGAGACGATGCTTGGTTATGTCGGATGACCGCCGATTGTTGAGTTGGCTGTAGCCGTTGGGTTGTAATAACTGGAACACGCTTGAATGGTTGTGATAGCTGTGCCTGATTATGGGACAAAATTGTGCCACGGTATGGGACGTGTCATAATGGCTTGGCATTATAATTGGGACCCATGTGATTGTTTGCAGGATGAAAATGATGTGTTCAAGTTATTAATTGCGCTTGTTGCACCGATGATGGTATACATGTTGAGCTAACGTGCAGGTACGCGCCGAGGTGAGGTAAGTTTTGTATGGTGTGTGCTTAGGACCTCCTTTGAGGTGAATTTGCGTCCTAATCAGAGTTTAGGGTTTTGACTCGCTGAGATTTTCTCTCACCCCGTTGTGGGCTAACATTTTTCAAGGCTGTAGCGTGGAGATCTGCTGAGTGTGGATGTGGTGGGCACGAGATGTGACACCTTTTGGCTGGCCCTGCTGTTAGCAAAGTTTAGGGTGACCCTGATCCCTGAAGGTTGTTGAGAGGGTCAATAGGAAGTGGTCGCTGAGAGGCTTGTACTTAATAGACTTCCAAGGGTCAACAGTTGGTAAGAAAATTGTTCCTTGTTTTTACTATCCTTGTGTTTGTTTATTGGTCGGGTGTTTATTTGTTTCACTTCCGCATGTGCTTAATTGGAAAAAAAAAAAAAAGAATGGGTCGGCGACACGTCCTGGAATGTCGCATTTTCAGTTGACCATCGAGAGATGTGCCCGCGCTTGGGGTTCGAGGCGTGGTAGTAATAGTTGGACAAACATAAAAGTTTGAATCGGTCCATCTTGGTGGCTTTAAAATAAAAATAAAATAAAATAAAAAGGGAGAAACTGCCTTAATTAATGAGCTATCTCTTCACTTTACACACACAAATAGCATCTGTAGCATAGCCTAAGTGCCAAGGAGCTCTATAACGTTACTGAGAAGTCATTCTGTTCATAGCTAATAGCTAAACCTCCAAATTTAGTTCCATCAAGTTAAGAAGTACAACTTCTAGCACAATCTATCTAAATGAAGCCATCGAAAAATTGTCTGAAATTCTTTTCTGAGAAGGGCTTAAGGAAGGTTCTCTCTTTTATATTGCACATGCTTATTATTGATTAAAATAGGAATCTACATTGGAGAAGGTTACATGATTCACTTCACACAAACAAGAGTTGACAAGACGAGTCTTGGTCGCTTCCGGCAATAAGGCAAGACCTCTATTTCCTCCGCTCATATGCATATGGGCTGGCCACAACTTGGGTATTGGTTGATAAGATGGGGGCCACCTTACCTGAAACCAAATCTGTGGCACCACTCGACGGCCCCCGATCCGTTAGGGTCACCACACATCACTACCTTTCTCTTAACTTGAAAGTCGGTTACTCTAATACCATAGGATTTTGATAAGTCCATGAGTTCTGGGGCTTTATCTTTTCCATTGGTCCCTATGCAAAATATGTCGGAAGCGTATCCAACATCTCCCCTTCCTAAATTTAGAAACGATGCACACCAACTAAACACGTTTATAGATAAAAGCTGGACACTTTTATTTACATAACTAGATGGACATCGTTTTATCCGTACACCAAAATGCTTAGTTTTCTATACACGGCCATACTTCAAAAGATACCCGACATTTCCAATAGTTACAAACATAAAGTCCATCGTTTAGTGTCGGCGTCCAAAAATTTCTTCCACTACTGTCCCCATCTCACGGTCACACCTAGCCAGTCGGTTCGTTTGCTGGTGGCGGTGGCAACAGCCCCAGCGTTCGTCCATCCTGACGGGAAAAATACAGCGATAAACTCCTGGAGCACAGGGCCGGTGGGAAGACTGGTATCGAACATCATAATCACTCTCACCCGTACATACGTTAGTCCTCGCACCTCAAGGTCTTGATACTCTGATCGCTCCCACTGTAAATCAATCGGGACTCCATAGAATGTGCTGGGAGGTACGGGCAACAGAGGCATCTTGTCCAGTTTGAAATGTTAGTCCCCAAAAGGGGTGAGTGCAACCACCTAGCAACGAAAGATCTACTAAACTATGCTATGCTGAACCATCATCATCAGATTTCACTAAAAATTCACAGATCACAACACCAAAGGAAAAGTATGCATCAAATCAATAGTACTTTTCAAAGTAATATCAAATGTAGTTTCAAACCAAAGCACATCATTTCAATCACATGGGTCCCGATTATAAGACCAAACTATTATGACACGTCCCATACCGTGTCACACAATTTTGTCCTATAATTAGGCATCACTTAACAAAACCATTAGTTTTAAAACTTAAAATATTTTTCTCCTGGAGGACCAGTGTTTGCATCCCTCCGGGCATTTGCACCCAACCTGGCGTCACGAAAGCCTCCGGTTTTCAGTCACCGGGCATCCGGTGTTGGATGTATGCCCTAAAGCTACTATGTAATAGTAACATATTAGGGATTTCAGTTGTACTTTCATTATTATTATTTAATTAATGGCAATGACATATTTATTCATTTGTCCAATTATTTTATATTTATGAATGATTCCATAAGATCAGTTGTAACTAGACCTATTCTTGAGACGTTAAGAATATATGTGACGGGTTCATAGTTAGACTGAATCTTTAAATCGTTCCCGGTCGATGGATTATTGAGTGAATATTAATAATCCTGTTGAGACCGGTGTGTTCATAACTTCACCATTAAGTATTGAATACTTAAGGGAATGATGAGTCACAAGTCATTGGGTATTGTGATGCCTAAGTTAAGAACATTAAGTGTTTTTATTAGACAAGTTCACTGAACGTGACGCATATGGAACGATTAGCGACATGGAAGCATTTAACATGGTCAATGTCTAATTGTTCATGCTTTGGTCTTGTGTAAATAATCCTTACACTTGAGGCACAATGTTAACTTGTGTGTCGAACAACTATGGTTCATAAGTGCACGTAATGCCGGGTCGTTGATCCGTCTTTATACCTGATGGTCGTAGTTTGTTCATATACAAAGTTGCACGTGTGCGCAGTATGGAATCTATCTCATTGTTAAATGCAAGGTATAATAATGATGTCCTATGTGATCTAATTATGACACTGCATTGAAATCCTCGGTCGGGATTGTAACCGAGAATAAATTATTTATGTCTCAAATAAAATGCATGTCAATTAGATTTGTGCATATGATCAAATTAATGACTTTACAAATATTCCATGGTCTTTGTTTGATCGGGACATAGTAAGACAAAGGGATCGAATTACACTATAGCCAAAGCTGACAAGTTCATTATGTTCTTAAAATATTCACACTATCTGAGTAGCCATGACATATTGCTAGATGTTAATCATGGTTTGTAGGACCTAAAAGATTAATCGGGACAATTAATTTTTTTGGGAGTACTAATATGTTAGTACAAGTCTTACTACCAGCTTAGTGATAAGGGATGTCACACATCATAAACAATTAGGATAACATGGAACAAGAGAGAAATGTTGTTGCAAATGTGTTTACAATTACTACAATTGAATTGAGTCGATTTGAAATTATATTAAATGGGATTTAATTTAATTTGTATTATAGTCATGAGCCTATTTGCATATGATACACACGTATGCCCAAACTAGATACATGTTAATGTATTCCAATTGTACATATAAAGATTATGTTCTTTTTATTTTTAAAAGTGATTGATTAATTAATTATTTATCCATTTACTTAATTAATTAATTAATAACTAATTAAAAAAAATTGCTTCCTGCATGTGCACGAAGCATAATGGTCAGCGGTTGCTGACCATTATGCACGAAGCATGGATGGTCAGCAACCGCTGACCATCATGCACAAGTCGTGCATGAGAGGTTCGCTCATGCACGATTGTTCGTGCATAAGTGGACGATCAGCAACGGTTGCTGATCGTCCATCGATTAGCAACCGTTGCTGGTCGGTTTATATTTTATTTTATTTAAAATGTGGTTTTGTGACACAAAAAAAAGGGCTGCTAAAAAATAAAGAGAAACCGGGTGTGCGTTCGAGGGTTGTCTTTGAGACACAAGAAAGAAAAGGATTTTCTCTCATCCGGGCCATGACAAAAACATCAAGGATACGGTGGATTGTCTCCACGAGATTGCTAGCACGATCATAGTGGTGAATATCCGAAAGTTCTCTATTCTATTCGACGTTTGTTGTTGGTGTGTCTGAACTAGAGGTCCGATGTTTGTGGAGCTCGAACTGTAGAACATTTGAACCAATTCGTACAAAGCGCGCTTCGAGAGGTAATTTGTTTAACTCCCTTTTATATTCAGATTTTTGATTAAAACGCATGAACAATACCTTTTGAGAATCATGTATAAAATATATTTTTGTTTCCGCTGCATTCTTTTTTGTTAATTTTACTTATACGTGATCTATGAAACCCCAACATCCAGAGCGTGTTACATCACACCTCTTAGTCATCTTGCACCTCACCTAGCATCACGAGGAATCTCTGGGGCTCGCCATGTAAATGGTTGCCCCTACCCTCTAGAATTCGTATCCGGGCATCTTGACACTCCCGGGGAACCTCTGGGGCTCAGCGGTCCCCAGGCATCCAAAGGCATCGACCCCTATGATCCCATGGGCAACCCGACTCCCGGGGCATCGTCGGCCCGAGGGTCCAACGGCAGCAATCATATCTCAGCCATGGTTTAACAATTATATCATTTTCAATGCCAAAATATTTTCAAAACAACAACAACATTTGAAATCCTTTGGATTCCTTTCGGAATTCCATAATCACAACTCACCTTTTGGCATTTTCAAAATCCATCAAAAGTAATCCAAGAGTAGTATCCACACTCTTGGCTTGCGACAAATCATTTATCAAAACGACCAGTAAATTTGAAAACTCGTATAGTAAGTCCAAAATTCAACCCGATTTTCAATGGTTTAGAAAAATTGATATAGAATTCGAAATTTGAAAGCACCATACATTTTCTTAAAATATTTGAGGTCGGTGCCACAGTAAATAGAATTTCTCATACAAATCGTGAGGTTTTTCCAAAACAATCTACGGCCAAATTTTTCAAAGTTTCATAGTCACCAAAATCTGTTTTTGATTGAAATTCAAAGGAATCGAAACACACATAGAAAATCCGAGCATTTCCTCAATCCACTAATCCCAATCTACTTCAATCATTCTAAAATTTAGCATCCAACATCCAAAACTCAAATCTTTTCAATCTAGCTGCACTACATCAGACAACAACAGCACTACATTACATAGGCTAGTAGACTTTCAGTTGCCTTAAGTCCTACGGTGTCGACGGCGAGAAATTGAGAAGCTCGCGGTCACGGACACGGCTCGACAACAGCAAGTGTGAGCGGCGTCGACGGCGTGCATGCATGGATGGAGGGAACAGTCTCCTTCTTCCCCTCTCACTCTCGCTCGCTGCACTCTCTCTCTCTCTCTCTGCCTTGTTTTGCTCGGTTATTCTCTCTCTTGCTCTCATTTACGAGCCCTTTTGTTCCTTCGTTGGTTGACTTTAGGGGTCAACAAAGGTAAATTCTCGGTGGCTAATTGGCGAGCGGTAGCTGGATTGTACGTGTCCAGCAGCTGAGATTTCCTCCTTGGGTGCACGCCACCTTGCTTCTCCATGCAACGGACGTATCCCTTCCCCCTTGCTCGAACTTCTTCCATGCGTTAGCTGCATGGGTCAATTCTTTCCTTTGTTGACCCATGCATGAAGGAACGTGCATGGTCCTGGATGTTCCCCTAGACTAATTAACTCATTTAGTCAATTGCATGCAGATTCGTAGGGTAGCTTGGGTGGAAAACAGCCCCACGCATGTCCAATTTTTCCTTTTGTTAGCTGCCTATAGAAAAAAAACGTGCATGGAGTATTTGAGGTCTCCTATTTTTCATGCACATGAGAAAATGGGCAGCTCCTGATGGCCAATCCTAGGGTGTCTCTTCATTGCGCACTCGGGTTGGCAGGGTCGAGAATTATGATCGTCTAATGGGAGGGATGGCTAAAGTTAGTGTAATAGATATCTTGTCGACATATTATTTGGAATGAGCCTCGGTCTCGCTAGAACATAAGAAAGATTTTCGACGAGACTATAATTTATTCTATGATCGGACCATGACCAAAAGTAACGTCTCAATCCAACGATGACAACAAAACGGTGTCCGTAAATGGTACCAATGATGCAATCCGACGATACTTCCGTCAATTTGTCACGGACCGTCACATATTCAAGGTCCGGCAAAAATCCGATGTCACAAAATTGCCTAGGAAGTCATGAACAAGGCTTGGGAGCTTCGTGAGCACAATAGTTTTAGCAAGTGTGACCTCATCAATAACAACTATGAGCATTTTGCCTCGTTTCGCCAGACTGGCATACGTGCAAGCACACAGATAGCATTGATCAGTGCTTGTTTGCAAAAGATCGGCCAAGTCGAAGAAATTGTTTGAAGCAAACGGGGCCCATGTGTGTTAGTGTTCATGGTCTCATCAACTGATTTTAGCCCATCAAGGTTGTCCCTAAAATTATAGGCAACACCTTTCTTCTTCTACGCCCTTACATTTATCCCCTCTCTATCCGGATTCCCTTGGATTATAAGACTTTGCTTTGTTGTTTTAAATCCGAGGGAGTTGGATTTGATTCACTTGAATTTGTTGCTGGCTAGGCTTTCTCGCGCAACCACAGGTGAGGGTTGCCGATGCCCAATTTGGCTTGCTGGTCAGGTCGTAGAATGATATGAGACCCGTAAGGGCCCAAAATGGTGAGTGAGATCATCTACAAGGTAATGACAATATGATGCAGATAATGTGGAAGGTGGTGAGGCCTAAAGGATTAAAGCTCAGAGATCCAGCGTGTGGAACCATAGCGAGGACGCTGTGCCTTGAGGGGTGGAGAATGTAACGACCTAGACCTTGCTGTGTCATAAGGGGCGGAGAATGTGACAACCTAGATTTGGGGCAATACGAATATTATTTTTGAAAAATCGACCACTTGAACGCCACTTCCAATTTGCCTCATTAGAAAAGCTTACCTGGCCACTGGAAAATACTATTTTAATGTTTTTAATATTTATTATTATTTTTTACTTTTTATTTTTTCTTTTCTTTTTCATTTTTTTCTTGAGGGTTGGCGAGGTCACCGACGACCTTGCTGACCGCAGCCGCCTTGGCTTTGAAGGCCTTAGGTGAGGCCGCTCTAGGCGGCGTTTAGCTTTAGGCGGCTGCCCGCCGATGCCGCCTAGAGAGGAAGAGGGCTATCGCAACGTTGCCAACAGTCGGCGAGGCCCTGATTGCCTCCCCTAGGGCCTCACGGTGAGGGCGAGGTGGGCTTCACCCAGACATGGCTACCCTCGTTGTGAAGGCCCTGGATGAGGCTGTCAGGGCTTCGCTGATTATTGGCGAGGCCGTGATGACCCTCGATTACTCTAGGTGGTGTCTCCCACGGCTGCCTAGCGGCTAGCAAGGGCCCTTGTGGCCTCGCCTAGATTTGGCCGCCCTCACCGCAAAGGCCTTGGGCGAGGCCGTTGTTGATCGCTAGCAAGGCTGTGACAACCCTCGCCTGCTTTAGGCAGTGTTGCCTATGGCCACTCAGTAGCCGGCAAGGGTTGCAATCCTCGTCGGAACTAAAGAAAATAAAAATAAAAAAAGAAAAATACAAATGGAAATAAAAAATTCAAAACAAAATTCAAAAAAATTAAAATGTAAAAAGAATTCCACATAGGACATTTGGTCGGAAATGGCACTTAAGTGAGCGATTTTACTCCGATGTGATACTTGAGTGAGCTAAAAAAAAAAAAATTTGACCCCAAAGTGAGCGCCATATAAAAGTTTTGACACTTGTACTATACTTATCCCTAGAAGTTGAGATGGATTAACTTCATGAGTTACTTTTTCTGCTGCAACATCTTGTTCCTCAACAATGTTTTGATCCTTAGCAAACTCCTGACGCCCGACAAAGTCCTGGTCCTCAATAGTGCCTGATCCTTAGTTAGATCAATGTCAACTCCACTAACTTGATTTGGTTGACTCTAAGGAACAACAACATAACTAGCTATTTGTTTTTCAACAACTTCTTGTTCTTTTTCAGCATTAATCTCCTCTACCTAGTCAACAATTGTCCTTGTCCCTATTTCTCCCTCAGCTTCATTTCCTTCATCAACATCATCATCGGTGTGACATCTCGAATTTTTTACCCCGTCTCGATAAAACGAAATGGGCTTTTCATCGACGCGCCTATGGTCTTTTTTCTCTGAGCTAATAACTCACGAGTTAACTAACCTATAGGGTGAAGCCGTTAAGGGATATTGTGGCACCCCCTGGACGGCCCCCGATCCGTTAGGGTCGCCACAAATCACTTGCTTTCTCTTAACCTGAAGGTCTATTACTTTGATACCATAAAAATTTGACAAGTCCATAAATCCTGGAGGTTTATATCGTTTCTATAGGTCCCTGCGCAGAAATATAGTGGAAGCATATCCAACATCTCCCTATTCCATATTTAGAAACAATGTACACCAACTAAACATTTTATAAGTTAAATCCGAACACTTTTATTTACATAACTAGATGGACATCTTAGTCGGTACATCAAAATGCCAAGATTGTTCTAAACTCGGCTATTCTCAAAATGTACTCGACTCTCTAACAACCATGTACATAGGCCCATCAGTCAGTGTCGGTGGTCCAAAAATGCTTCATCTGCTGACCATCACTCTCGGTCACACCCAGGCCAGTCCATCAGCTGGTGGCGACGGCAACAGCCCTAGCGTACTCCCATCACGGCGGACGAACACAGCCAGAAACTCCTGAATGGGCCGGCGGGAGAACCAATGTCAAACATGCACAGTATCCGCACTTGAACAAAAACCAACCCTCGTATCTCAGGATGATGGTGCTCCGAACACTCACACTAAAGGTCGACCGGAATATCGTAAAATGTGCCGGGGGTGACTGGTAGCAGAGGCATATCTTCTAGTCTGAAATGTTAGTCCCCAAACGGGGTGAGTACAACCACTCAACAGCAAAAGATCCATTAAACTATACTATGCAAGCCATCACGATCCAGTTTTATGCAAAATAGACAAGACGGGTCATCAAGGAATGAGTATGCATCTAAACCATATAACTCTTCAATGCAATGACCAGTACAGTTTCAACAAACAAGATGCATCATGTTCAGTCACACAAGACCCGATCATAGGGCCAAACTATTATGACACGTCCCATTCCATGCCATACAATTTAGTCCCATAACCAGACTACACTCACACTTAATATAATCATCAGTTTTAACATTCAAAAGGTTTTATCCCCCCAGAGGACCAATGTTTGTGTCCTTCTGGGATTTCGCACCCAACCTAGCGTCACGAAAGCCTCCGGGCATGGATTCATAATACAACCAGGCATCTAGAGCGTGTTGCGTTACACCTCCAGGCATGTCACACCCCACCTGGCATCAAGAGGAATCTCCGGGGCTCGCCATGAAAATGGTTACCCCTACCCTCCAGATTTACGTACTGACATACTACCGGGCATCCCGATGCTCCCGGGGAAAACCTCTGAGGCACTACAGACCCTAGGCATCCAAAGGCCATCGACTCATTCGAACCTTTGGGCCTCCCGAGGGTCCAACGGTAACAATTAACATCTTAATATCAAAAACACTTTTCAATGCAATGACAAGATGTCCCATGAGTCTTCATCAAATCTCAATATTGAATGATATGCTGAATGCCAATATCTTCATGTCAAATAACAACTCAAGATGCATTCACCTTTGGGACAATTTGAGCAAATTCGGAATAAAACAGCTCAACCATCAGAATGCACAGTTTTAGTAAAAATTTCGGTATAACCCCTAAATGAACTCAGAAAATTCTAAACTTTTGACATGTTATAAATAAGGCCTAAAGGTAAAAGTTTCATGAAGAACACTAGGCCAAAATAGTTATGTATGAGTTGCAACAGATCGCATAACTCAACCCCAAATTCCTTCCAGAATCTACACTTCCACAGTAAAGTACCGCACATTGAAATAGACTTATACCACTATATATGAATTTCGAAAAAGCTGACCAAAATATATGTTATAGTTTAAACAATTCCTTACAGCTTTCAAGAAGAAATCAAGACCAAAATCATACTAGAGATTTCTATAGAAAATGAACAAAATCACCAGGCTACACATGAGAAATCCCGGACCACATGGATTCAATGGAATCCGATGTCTATACCTTGGCTAATTTTACTTTCGAAAATCCATCCAAAGCTATATTTCTTAATGTAGTTCAAAGGAATTTAAAAGTACACATAGAAAACCAAAGCATTTCTTCAATTCCTCAATCCATTTCCACTTCAATCACCCAAAATTCAGCATCCAGCATTCAAAACCCAAACATCTCGAAGTCTATTGTACTACACTAGACAGCAACAGCACTACATCGTATAGATTAATGGACTTTCACTTGCCTCACGTCCTACGGTTCAACAGCTAGGGAGTTCGGTTCGGCAATGAGGCCCGACGGCGGCGAAGACTAGCGGCGTCGACGGCGGCAACTCGAGCACGGCAGAAGGCGGTCTCTTCTTCCTCTTCGTCGTTCACCCGCTTCGCTGCTCACTCACGAACTCTCTCGCTCAATCTCTCTCTCTATCACTCGCTCACCCGCTCACTCTCGGTTTCTCTCTTTGCTCAAATTTTATTCGGTTCCTTCTCTCTCCTCCTCACCTGTACGAGCGTTTTGTTTCCTTTGTTTGTTGACTAATTAGTCAATAAAATGAGATCCGGTGGTAGCGGGAAATGGTGACACCTCACACGTCCATGCAAATGATGTGTCCTCTCTTGCTCGATCCTTCCCCATGCGTTGTCCACCAATCGGTAAGTTCACGTGGCTACTGAGTCAATGAATTTTCCTTTTGTTGACTCATTTGCCGACCGAATGAAAGGGGAAACTCGGGCAGCTTGGGCCAACAATTCGTGGTCACATGGTCTTTGTGCATGGCCCAATTTCTCCAAGGATTAAATCCTTAAATTTCGGTACATGTATGGGGCATTTCGGTTTCATGGTTTCCATGGAAATCAACTAATCTCCTCTTATTCAGTCCACTTCATGTACAAATACGTGACTGAAGTTCTTGCGTGGAGAAAGAAATCGACAAGGCTGCATGGGGTCGCGGCGATGTACATGGGAGGTTCGGTCCAAGAGATAAAAATAACGTGGCTGTTGGTGAGATTGTTCATATGGCCCTTCAAAGAAGAATTTCTTTTTGTCCGAAAGTAAATGTTTTGGGACGTCGAGTGGCCACGAAACTAGGCCAAATGTGGTACCGACGATACTTCCGTTGATTACTCATAGTCGTTGCATATTTGAGGGTCATCGAAATTTCCGAATGCCACAGATATAATCGCGATAAAATCCCTAAAAGCTACCCGGTAGGTTGGATTGTACTAAAATCGCGTCCGGTTGATTTTAACCACGAAATTGAACTCGATTTCAGGAATTGAACATTCGAGCGTGTCACGATTTATTTTTAGGACCTCGTCTCATCTTTTGAAGAAATTCCGTCGAGCTGGGAATTTTGCAGAAAAATCAATTTCGGCAAATTGGAAAAATGGAAGAAATTCGAAGGGGCAGCTTGGGAGGCATTTTTGGGCTGCTAAGAGGGTTTAATTAGGAGAATTTGAAGCTTAATTCTTCATTGGTTGATGCTTGGACTTTGTAGGCTGAATTAGAGGAGAGTAGGATGCCAATTTGGTTTAATTTGTGGAAAAATTAGATGGAAATTCGTAGGTCTACTGGGCTATTGCTATTTGGCCTTCAACTTGGCTTGTTTGAGAAGTTTTGGGAGGGAAATTTGGCTGTTGGATGAGGCTTGGACTTTAGGGGCTTGTTCATCATCACATTGATATTTTACAAGCCATGGGATTCGCCCAAGCCAAGACTTTCAAGACCCCTTGTCCTCCCTCTCTCTCCCTCCTTCTTCCCTCTTTTCCTTTGTGTGTGAACTGCAGACTAGCCCTCCCTTCATTTTCAATTCCTTCCCTTCAGCTGTCGCACGCCCTTCCCTCCCGATGTGAATTGTTGCAGAAAGATTGTTCTACGAAGGCCCGGATGGTGCGAATTGCGAACCTCGACCTCCAATTGAACCTGTGATTGGCAATCTCGGTATGAACGTGACCTGTTGACGAACGCGTGTCAACCAGCCAACGTTATAGATGCCACGAGCGAAAGAATTTGCTATCTCGCTCGATAAGTTGAATCGACCTCCACAAGAGAATCTTGATAAGGTTAAGTCCTCAAAAGAACATAAAAGAGAACCTCTCAATTCTTTTCCTCAAGAAATAAAAAATATGGCTGTCCCCCAAAGAAAGTTGGCAAATCCTTAATATAGGCTTTCTAGCCACCACACAAACCCTAAACCAGCCCTAGAAATCTAATACGTCATATTCTAGAATATGCCTAAATAGGAAGATAATTCTTTTTGATTTTGTCAAATATTTGGTGACCATATAATCAAATTGCGCTAAGATTTCTAAGATTCTTTAAGATTTGATCCAAGGTCATCTCCAAGCCAAAGATTACGCCAAGATTTCCAAAATTCTTCAAGATTTGATCCAAGGTCATCTCCACGCCAAAGATCACGAACCACGACGCCAACAGCTTGCCTAAATTGCTTGGCTCGTGCTCGAGTGATCGAACCAGTCGGAATAGACAATGGGTCCTTAGCACCTCCTCCTTGATATGGCTCGATGTCCACATCATTCCCTCCCCCGTGCAAATGATTTGCCCTCAAATCATCACTTGCATAAAAAAGAGTTAAGTCAGAAATATTAAATGTAGCACTAACGTCATACTTACTTGGAAGATCAAGCTTATATGCGTTATTGTTAACTCTTTCTAACACCATGAATGGTCCATCCCCTCGCGGTAATAACTTAGAATGTCGTTGCTCAAGAAACCGCTCCTTGCGCATATGAACCCAAACCCAATCGTTAGGTTCAAACACCACTTCCTTGTGCCCTTTGTTGGCTTGCCTTGCATATTGCTCAGTCTTGCGCTCAATATTTGCATGCGTCTTCACATGCAACACCTTGACAAATTCAGCTTTCTTTGCTCCATCTAAATCCACACCCTCATCAACAGGTAAAGGAGTTAAATCTAACAGAGTTAACAGAATAAAACCATAGACAACCTCAAATGGTGTAAATTTAGTAGCAGAATGCATGCTCCTATTATATGCAAACTCAACATGTGGTAGACAATCTTCCCAAGATTTTATATTCTTTTTAATAATAGCACGCAACAATACCCCTAAAGTTCTATTAACTACCTCGATTTGACCATCGGTCTGTGGATGACAAGTAGTAGAAAATAACAACCGTGTTCCTAGTTTTTTCCACAATGTTTTCCAAAAGTAGCTAAGAAATTTAGAATTTCGATCTGAAACAATCAATCTAGGCATGCCATGCAAGCGTACAACCTCCCTAAAGAACAAATCAGCAACATGAGATGCATCATTAGTTTTATGACAAGGCATAAAATGAGCCATCTTTGAAAACCGATCAACAATTACATAAATAGAATCTCTACCATACTTAGACCTAGGCAATCCTAACACAAAAACCATAGAAATATCAGTCCAAGGATGCGTTGGAATAAGTAATGGTGTATACAAGCCATGCGGTTTAGTTGTAGACTTCGATTGCTTACAAGCAATGGATCTCTCACAGACACGTGTGACATCTCTCTTCATATGTGGCCAATAAAAATGTTCATGCAGCACTTCTTAAGTCTTATTAATGTCAAAATGTCCCATTAAACCACCACTATGTGCTTCTCGCACTAACAATTCACGCAAAGAACACTTAGGCAAACATAGTTTGTTTTCACGGAAAAGATAACCTTCACGCCTATAGAATTTATCAAATGCAGTATGTTCACATGCTTCGAATACTCTCCCAAAGTCATCATCATCAGTATATAAGCCCTTGATATGCTCAACACCTAAACACTTTACTTCTAAAATAGTTAGAATCGCATACCTTCGAGAAAGTGCATCGGCTACCACATTCTCCTTACATTTCTTGTACTTGATCACATATGGAAAAGTCTCGATGAACTCCATCCATTTGGCATGTCTTTTATTCAACTTCTGCTGCCCTTTCAAGTACTTCAAGGTCTCGTGGTTGGTGTGGATCACAAACTCCTTCTGCCATAAATAATGTTGCCAAGTCTCCAAAGCTCGCATTAAAGCATACATCTCCTTATCATAGGTGGGATAATTCAATGTTGCTCCACTCAATTTCTCGCTGAAATAAGCTATGGGACGCCCTCCTTGCATCAACATGGCTTCAATTCTTGTACCAGAAGCATCGCACTCTATCTCAAAAGTAGCATTGAAATTCGGCAAAGATAACAAAGGAGCATTAGTCAACTTATCTTTTAACAGATTAAATGCTTTTTCTTGCTCTTCTCCCCACGTGAAACCCACATGCTTCTTGATAACCTCGGTTAAAGGTGCATCAATGGTGCTGAAATTTCTCACAAATCGCCGATGAAAACTCGCCAATCCATGAAAGCTACGCACCTCTCCTACGGTCTTAGGTGTTGACCATTCACGGATTGCTTTGACATTTTCTTCATCAACCTGTATACCATTAGCTCTAACAACAAATCCTAGAAATACTAATTTGTTAATAACAAAAGAGCACTTCTTTAGATTAGCGTACAATTGCTCGGCCCTTAAAACCTGCAAGACCGCTCGCACATGCTCAATATGGTCATTAGGGCTTCGGCTATGTATCAAGATGTCATTGAAATATACAACCACAAATCAACCAATAAAAGCACACAAAACATGATTCATAAGTCGTATAAATGTGCTCGGTGCATTAGTTAATCCAAATGGCATGACTAACCATGACTAACCACTCATACAATCCATACTTGGTCTTAAATGCGGTTTTCCATTCATCACCTTTTAATTTGATGATAGCCACTTTTCAAATCGATCTTAGTGAAAATGCAAGAACCATGCAACTCATCCAACATGTCATCTAACCTAGGAATAGGATGTCGATACTTTACCGTAATGCTATTAATTGCTCCGCAATCGACACACATTCGCCAAGTTCCATTCTTTTTTGGCACCAACAAAACAGGGATGGCACACGGGCTAAGACTCTCTCTCACATATCCCCATTCCAATAGTTCACTAATTTGCCGCTGAAGTTCCTTTGTCTCCTCGGGATTGCTTCAATATGCGGGTCGATTAGGTAATGGCGCACTAGGAATCAAGTCAATTTGATGTTCTATGCCTCGAATTGGTGGTATCCCTCCAGGAAGTTCATCAGGAAAGACATCTTCAAATTCCTGCAATAAAGACACAATAGGACTAGGCAAACATGGGTCAAGATCGTTAGTAGAAAACAAAACCTCCTTGTACAAAAGTACAAGTATCGGTCGGTCTAGAACTAAAGCTCTCCCCACGTCACTCGATTTTCCATAAAACTTATTTTGCCTATTTTTTTTCCTCTCTTCTTTTCGCTAAGTTTTTACCACAATTCTCCTCTCGGCCTCTCCTTTTCCTTGCGTCTCAGACACACCACGCAAGCCCTCAGATTTCTCACATTTTCTCTCTCTCTTGGCTTCTCGTTGTAACTTTAACTGATATTGATACACCTCACTAGGTGTCATTGGTACCAACATATAAGTCTTTTGATTCATCACCAATGAATAACGATTAGTATACCCATCACGATGTACCTTTCGATCATATTGCCATGGTCTTCCAAGCAAAATATGACTCGCTTGCATAGGTACAATATCGCACTCTACCTCGTCCTTGTATCTCCTTATCTCAAATGGGATTCGAACTTGCTTCGACACTCTCACCTAACCACTATCATTTAACCATTGAAGTCTATAAGGCCTAGGGTGCTTTGTCGTCTTCAAACCCAACTTATCCACCATAATACAACTTGCCACATTCGCACAACTACCTCCATCAATTATCATACTACAGATCTTACTATTCACCACACATCTTGTATGAAACAAGTTATCTCTTTGTTGGTAATGCTCCTCCTCCATTACTTGCACACTCAGAGAATGCCTAACCACCAATAAGTCTCCTTTTATAGCAACTTCTCCATCACTACAATCCTCCAACGGTGGCATCTCATCATCCTCTTCTTCGCTTTTACTTTTGGACTCAATAACACCATGTCCAGTCATGATCATCATCCTCCTATTAGGGCATTGATTCGCCATATGACCCCTGCCTAAACACTTAAAACATTTAATTTCATGAGATCTAGTGTTACGGTTTTCGGTTTTACCTGAAACCGGATTCGTTCCAACTTTACCGTCCCTCTCCTTCTCCTTTGAGGTTTCTGTTTTGGTGTTATTTCATCTCCAATTTGGCTTCTCATCTCTCTTCCAATTGGATCTCCAATTCTGATTTGAACCTCCTCCACTCTTGTGATTTCGGTCCAACTTCAATTGCCGCTCAACTTTGATGGCTTTGTCCACCAATTCCTTCAATTCAACATAGTGTTGCAGCTCCACCACCATTGCTATGTCTCAGCTCAAACCACTCAAAAATCTTGACATTGTAGCCTCACGATCCTCCACTACATTAGCACGGATCATAGCAATCTCCATCTCCTCATGATACTCTTCCACGCTCTTATTGCCTTGTGTGAGATTTTGTAATTTTTGAAACAAATCTCGATGGTAATGACTTGGTACACAACGCATCCTCATCACCGCTTTCATCTCATCCCATGTCTCTATCGGTCTTTCAGCATTGCGCCTCCTACTAGTCACAAGTTGATCCCACCAAATTATAACATAATTAGTAAATTCAACAGCTGCAATTTTTACCTTTTTGAGCTTAGAGCATCGTTGGCAATCTCCATGCATTTCTCCCACTCTAGATGCGCATCGGGATCATTCTTCCCTTGGAAGGAAGGAATCTTTATCTTGATGTTGCCAAGTTCATCATCTTCTCGGGGTCTAAACCCTCGGGCTCCATTCCTCCATGTCGTCATCCCTCCATGTCGTCCTCATCATCATCATAATGCCGCTGCCTTCTAGGTCGTGTTCTAGAGGCGTCTCACTGATGTTGCGTTCTTCCTTAGGGTAGCTCTCGGTCACCATCAACCATCATGCCATTCCCCATCATTCGGCCACTAAGCTCCTCCATTACGGCCCTCAATTGGCGGATGCTTTCCACGAGCGCTTCATCCCTTCATATAGTCAACCTCCCTTTGATTCACACTTTCTTCGCGCGACATATTTTAAACCTGCAAGTAAACATTAATCACAAAAAAAAAAATCTTCACCAATCTCTCCCTCACTTGTTTCTCTCAAGGTGTTTGTCACTCCCCTCATGTTTAACTCAAGTCTAGGCTTTTTCACAAGTTCTTTATTGGACTTAAAACCTGTCTCTCAACCCCCTCACGACAATCAATTCAGCAAGTAACAATCTCAAACCAACAAGTACAACTTTCGAAATTCCAATTCAAACACTAATCACTACTGATTTTTGTTTCAATTTGGTCCACTAACAAACGAGTCGCCTTCTTGATTTTTTTTTTGTTCGGCTATTTTTTTTTGCTAAATCTGCTTTTTTTTTTCTCTTGCGCACTTTTTTTTTTTGTGTTTTCTTTCTCTTCCTTTTTTTTTGATGAACTTTTTCTTTTTTTTGACGAACTCATATACAATTTAAGATGCTAGGAAAAAAAAATTAAAACTAATAGCAAACAACTACGTATGGAAGCACAAAAACAATCAGATCCCTAAATTGGCTAAAATCGAAACCCTAGCTCAATAAATCTCAAATTGCTGAATATAAATAGAAAATTAAAGATAAATAGACCTTGTAGAAGCAAGCTCTGATACCGAATGATGTGAATTGTTGCGGAAAGATCGTTCTACAAAGGCCCGGATGGTGCGAATTGCGAACCTCGACCTCCAATCGAACCTGTGATTAGCAATCTCGGTATGAACATGACCTATTGATGAACGCGTGTGGCATCCTAAAATTTCATAGCAATCTCTAGATGCACTACGACCCATGAATAGGTGATGGAAGCGCCATCAGACTATATTATAGCCATTAGACCAATGGATTACAATTAAACAAGGCCGAGCATTTAACAGACAATTGTTTTGTTGGAAATGTATCCTATGTCCATGTGTGATCAAGGATTGTACTAAAGGATAAATTGATAAGAAATTTTCTATACTTGGCCATGTACCCTATGAATTGTATTTCCCTTGACTTATGTTGCAATATTTTATGGCCATGTGAATATTTGTGATTATGTAATTATAAGTGGAGATTAAAGTGAGATATTAGGAGAAGGTGTGGGCTGATTTCTTAAGGCCCAAAATTGCCCAAAAATCAGCCCACGTTTCCTCTTGATCGGTCGACTAAGGCCCAGCCGAATGAGGCCATCATCCTTGCATGAAGATTGACAAGTGGCAAGAGGGATTAAGCAAGTTTCGCTGCCCCCATTGCTTCACCGGTGATCTCCATGCAAATCCAATGATTACTAACTAATCATGAGAGTGAAAGAAAGAAAAAAGAGAGAGAGAGGGGTGGAGTGAGTGAGGGAGTGATCGAGAGAGAGAGAGAGAGTGAGACCGAGCGGGCGAGCGAGTGAGAGAGAGAGAGGAGAGTTCGAGTGAGAGAGAGGGGGGCGAGTGCGGACCGCGAGGGGGAAGAGGAAGGCCGTCTTCCACCGTGTCCCAGCTGCCGCCGTCGACGCCGCCTAGTTCCGCCGTCGATCGAGCCGTGTCCGGAGCCCCAAGTTGCTGACTTGCTTGTTGTGGTTGCTTTGAACTTGAGGCAAGTAGAAGTTCTTCAATCTATGTTTTTCTTGCTGTTTTATCTAGTGAGGAGTTGGTAGATGTGAGAAAATGTGGAATTTGGAGTTGCATGTCGATTTGTGATGAAGGAGATGAAGCTGGCCGAAGTAATGGAGCAAAAATAGAGCAAGTTTTGGTGGATTCCGCTTTTAAATTGAAATGAGAACTCAGGGATTTAGCGATGGTGGATTTTTGAGAAGTAAAGAGGCTGTGTTGTGGTTTCATGTGCTTACAAATCTTGGCTGTGGACGTTGGATACCGAAACTCAAAGTATAGGAATAGTCCTCTTTAGGCTAGTGAACTGTTTTCGCAAGAACAGCATGACCACCGGTGATTTCTCGATTTTTCTGGAATTTTATAGCCAAAATTTGACTTCGAATCCTTAATGAAAGTTTGATATAACATCTGTAAGAGTAACATATAAAAATTTTAGCATAAATGGACAATATTTGGTCGACGAAATGATTTTTATACGGAAATGCTAAATCTGGAAATTTTACAGAAACTGTAACAAGAAATACTGAAGTTTTTACTCTCGATGTGTATGGAATTTGACTTGGTGTTCTCCATGAAATTTTTCCTTTAGGTCTCATTGATAACGTGTAAAAATTTCATAATTTTCTGAGTCCATTTAGTATTTATTTCAAAATTTTTACCCGAACTGTGCATTGTAAAAGTCGGGCTATTCTGTTCTCGAATTTTCACAAAAGTATCCGAAAGTGAAGGTGTTTCGAATGGCTATGTGATATGATGGTATTGGCTGTGGATATTTGTGCAATATTGAGATGTGATAGAGGGTCCATGAGACGTCTTGTTTTAGCATTTGAAAATGTCTTGTAAATTAAAATGCTAAATTGTTACCGTTGAACCCTCGGGTCAACAATACCCCGGGAGTCGGGATGCCCAAAGGATTGAGTGAGTCGATGCCTTGTGGATGGCCGGTGGCCTTAAATGGCTGAATGCCGGAGGTTTTTCCCCAGGAGCTTCGGGATGCCCGGTGGTATGCTTGTCGGTACGTAATTCCGGATGGTCAGGGTAACCATTTTCATGGGAGGCCCTCGAGGTTCCTCGTGATGCCAGGTGGGGTACAAGATGCCTGGAGGCATGATTCGCTCCAGATGCCCGGTGGCCTTAAATGGCTGAATGCCGGAGGCTTTTGCGATGCTTGGAGGGATGCGAATGCCGGAGGGACGCAAACATTGGTCCTCCGGGGATGAAACCTTTTGAAAAATAAAATGAATGATTCCATTATAAGTGTGTGTGGGTCTGGATATAAGACTGAGCGTATGGCATGGAATGGAACGTGATGTTTCAGTTTGACCCTATGATTGAGATATGTCTATCTTGGATATGTTGCACTACACATTAGGACTACATTGTTATTACATTGAAGGTTTTCATGATTTTGATACATAACTATTGTTAAATTTCTTGTTTTGTCTACCATACTTGAATCTGGATATTAATAGTAATGCTTGATATAGCTTGAGGAATCTTTTACTGCTGAGTGGTTGTACTCACCCCTTTGGGGACTAACATTTCAGATTAAGAGATGCCTCTGTTACCGGTCACACGTGGTACTTTCTATGGCTTACCGTCCGACGTTGAGGTTGAGTGTTCGGAGCATTCCTGTGTTGGTGTTTGTGGACTGGTGTTCATCCGTGTTTGAGTTTTAGTTATGTATGACGTGGGTCTACCTGATGGCCCTGTAGTCCACGAGTTCCTGTCTGTGCATGTTCATCACGACAGGATCATGATGGGGATGCTGCCGCCGCCATCAGCTGATGCACCGGGCTGGGTGTGATTGTGTGTGTGACTGGTAGCGGATGACACTTTTTGGATAGCCGACATTGGATGATGGATCGGTGTACATGACTGATGTGGGGTCAGGTACTGTTGGGTTATAGCCGAGATTAGTAAAGCCTTGGCCTCTTGATGTACCGACTCTTGATGTCCGATCAAGCTATGTAAATAAAAGTATTTCAGCTCTAACGTACATATATATATGAAAGGTGTAGTTGGTGTGCATTGCATTGTATTATTTAGTTTGAGTATGGGTTAGGGAGATGTCGAATATGCTTCCGTTATATGAACTGCGCTGGGACCGATTGAAAAAAAAAATTTATAATCCCCCATGATATATGGATCCACTATAATTCAATGGTATCAGAGTGACATGTTATTAGGACAAGTGAAAGGTAAGCAAACTGTGGCGACCCTAACGGATCGAGGGCCGTTTCGGGGGTGCCACAATGCGTGTCAACCAACTATAGACACCACGAGCAAAAGAAATTGCTATCTCGCTCGATAAGTCAAATCGATTGCCACAAGAGAATCTTGATAAGGTCAAGTCCTCAAACGAACATAGAAGAGAACCTCTCAATTCTTTTCCTCAAGAAATAAAAAATATGTCTGTCCCCCAAAGAAAGTCGGCAAATCCTTAATATAGGCTTTCTAGCCGCCACACAAACCTTAAACCAACCCTAGAAATCTAATACGTCATATTCTAGAATATGCCTAAACAAGAAGATAATTCTTTTTGATTTGGTCAAATATTTGGTGACTAGATAATCAAATTGCGCAAAGATTTCCAAGATTCTTCAAGATTTGATCCAAGGTCATCTCCAAGCCAAAGATTACGTTAAGATTTCCAAGATTCTTCAAGATTTGATCCAAGGTCATTTCCACGCCAAAGATCAAGAACCAGGACACCAACAGCTTGCCTAAATTGCTTAGCCCGTGCTTAAGTGATTGAACCAGTCGGAATAGACAATGGGTCCTTAGCACCTCCTTCTCGATATGGCTTGATGTCCACATCACCTCCCCTGGCCTTGCTGCCGCCCGCACGACACCACAGCCGCTCCAGCTCCTCCTCCTCATCCCGTGACCGCCGCAGCTCCACCGCTTCATCACACGCCTCCACCACTTCAAGCCAGTGAGACCAGCAGCTCACCATTCCCCCTTACGACCACTTGTCCAAGCGTTCAGCAGCTCCGCCGAACCACCAGCTCACCCTAAGCTCAGTCCGGCGGCCATCAACTGGCCTTGCTCGACCAACCGCCCGTGTCCAGCTCGGTCTAGCCCTCTAGTCCGAACCGACCAGCCACCTCAGCCCCTCAATCTACAGCAGAAGTTGAATCGGTTTTTCCAACAACAGTGAGGTTTGTTGGCTGCTTTCAGCCCCTTCCGAGCCTCCATTGGAGTCGTCGTAGACACAGGATCTCACCACCATTGCGCCGCTGTCGCCACGGACCCGTCGGCTCACTATTCCGGTGAGTTAACTCCCTTATCATTGATTAGGTTGTTAATTGCACTTAAGGGGTTAGATCAGTGTTAAGTAGCTTAGTTAAATTAATATTAAGTGAGATTAGCCTTAAGATGGATTATTGTTAATCTAGCTTGGTTAGATTAGCCTTAAGATGGATTAGTATTGATCTAATTGGTTGGATTAGTACTAATGATGGTGATTTAGTTTGATTTAATGGATTTCTCCTGGATAAGTTTACCGGACCCTCGCTGTTTGCCATTTTTGTGGATCAAAATTTGCTACAATTTTGAGGTTTTTTCCTCCATGAAAATGTTCTAGACATCTTCAGCTATGACATATATTTTAATCAAGATTTTAGGGATTTAAAAGAATGAGATTTCGGCTTCGTCAAATAATTACAAAATCTTGGATTATGTTGGAAACAGTGACCTTTTGGTGTTTAAAGGATTTTTATCAACTCTTAGGGTTCGATTTTGAAATGGTTTCTTCACCAAATTTTTTCCTTGCATCTTGTATTTTAACATAGCCAAATTTCAGATCAAACGGACATGTTGTGGACCTCGAACCAAGCTGGTTTTGGAAAATAGACTTTCTGGAAACAGTAACAGTTTTTTGTAACAGTTTGGACGAATTACTGCTCTTAATCTAGAAATATATGAATTATGGTGTCTTCATGAAAAGTGTTCTTTTAAGTGTCTTTTATAACATATTCAAATTTGAGAATTTTCCAAACTCGTTTGGTTATTTTTATGGATTTAAAATTGGAGGTGTGCGAGTGGCCCGGTTTCTGCCAGTTTGGGCCGGTTGTAGTTTGGTGGTTGTTCTTGGTATCTAGCTTGCTAGATAATGTATATTTGGTGATGTGGTTGAATTTTGGCATAATTGGAGCTTATGCTTGATAATATGTGAAACTTAGTGCTTGGTTGTTGTTATGGACCATTATTGCAAAAATTGGATTTCGGTATTTAAATAGAAAAATACTGGCTGTCGGGTTTTGATGCCAAAAATTTTTTAAGTACTATATAAAATCATGGAATTTTGAAATGGGAGAATATCACGTTTTATGGTTCGATTTGACTATGTGACCACGCACAATTATTTTTCGTGTATTTTTAATATGAAGAAAATTGGCCAAGTCTATTATTTGAAATGGAAGTATTTGAGTGCAAAGCACGGTGTTCTTATCCAAGTATGGGTGTGCGCATGTGGTCACTAAGTGGAAACCGCTCGGAGGCGTTTACACGGGACGAAGCTCCTCAGTGGAATGCCGTCTAGGCGGAGGATGCTAGACGTTGCTGTTTGCGAATAGATTTCGGAATGAAGCTCCTTAGTGAAATGCCATCTAGGCGGAGGACACTAGACATTGCCGTTCGCAGATGAATTCCGAAACGAAGCTCCTCAGTGGGGTGCTGTGGCCATTGGGTCGTAAATAATTGGAATATGCTTGAGTGATTGAGATAGCCGCGCCTGATTATGGGACGAAATTGTGTGGCACATAATGGGACGTGTCATAATGATTTAACCCTATAATCGGGACCCCTGTAATTATTTGATGAGTAATATGGGGTGTTCCAGTTATTGAATGCATTTACTGTATGCATATGATATATGAGATATACTAATGTACAGGGAGGTGCTGAGGCGAGGTAAGTCCTATGTGGTGCATGTTTAGGCTGCCTCTAGGTGAATTCTCGTCCTAATTGAGGTTTAGGGTGTTGACTTGCTGAGATTTATTCTCACCCCGTTGTGGTTTAAATAATTTCAGGTCCTTAAGGTGAAGAACCCGGAGCCCGAGGCTGAAAGGTCCGAAGCGTAGGTGGCTTAGTAGTTTCTTTTTGGAGACAATTGGCGTGTATAGACTTGTAGGTTAACCTGGTTTGTTTATAAAGTATGGTTTGTGTTAATTGATTGTCTTGCTTTTACTATCCCATGTATTTGTTTGTTGGTTGGGTAATTATGAGTTCGCTTCTGCATGTACAATAAAAAGAAAGGGTCGGCGACGCGTCCTAAGAATGTTGCAATTTGATCGACCGCTGAGGGATGTGCGCGCGCTCGAGGTTCAGGGCATGACAATTGGATTCGGGCTGATATGCATCTATTATGTTATCCACGTCATTGGTGTCCTCATCTAACTCATTGTGGGATTCTTCATTAAGTCTCTATAAGAAGGCTTAAGAACTTTGTCTTTGAACAATAATCTTTCTTCTCTTGGTGGGGTGAGAAGAAGGATCGGGTGTATTGTCATCTACATCCACCTTCAGAAGGCAATTGAACATTACTCATCTTCCTTGGAATTTCAATATCCAGATGATGGATAATTTGCGTGATCAGAGAGCCATAGGGTAACTGACCCTTGTTCTTCAAGACAGTTCTATACATGTGAAGTAACACAAGATGAACAACAGAAAATGAATGACCATTCAAAATTACCCAAATCAGTTTTGCCTTATAGCAAGAGACATCGGTCTTTGAAGATCCTTTCGATCTCAGACAATTGATGATAATTTTATGAAGAACAATTTGCTTCAAAGGAAATAAAAGATGAGAAAGATAAGACTTATCATCTATGGGGAAGTCAAAAATTCTAGAGAGAAGTCTGTAAGCAACATCGGGATCAACATCTATTGCCTCAAGGTCTAAATACTTAACTCCTAAGATTTTTGCCAAATTCCAAGCTTGGAGTAGATAAGGCTTATCAAACATAGTGAACTCAGTAGTATCAGCTAAGTTAGAACAAAATTTTGCGTAGAAATAAGCAGTCAAAGCAGGATAAGTTGAATATTCAGTGAAAGAGATTAGTTAACATACGATCATAAAAGAAATGTTTGATTTGAACACTAATGGACTCAAAAAAGTCAAAATCAACAATTCTCTATTTTATTACTCCTCTATTCACCAGGCACGTAACTAGTAATTCTCCTTTCAAAATTTGTGTATAGCGTTTCATCCTTGTCTCCTCTTCGACCATCATCATCAACCATTTTTCTAGAAGTAAACGTTTCAGCCACTTTTTCCTTCCCCTTTCTAGACTTTACACTACTTGAATCACCAGCACTAACATGAGGCATGCTTCTGATAGGGTTTACAAACATCAACTCTAACGCGTCCTCTCTCTCAAACCCATAATTAGCCAGCAATCTAGAGATAACATCTGCATTATTTACCAAATCCTTGAGAGTAGCAACAATGGATCTCAATTGTGAGTACTCAAAAAAAGTTTCTTTTTCAGTCATACCTTTAGTGCTGTTAGAAGAGTCGGACAAGTCGAAGAACTCAGTGCTTCCTCTTAATTTGAACTGCATACCCACAATGCAATTTGATTTCCGTGATGCAGAGGGTCTAAGCTTCAACTTGGGTGCAGATTTTAGGGCCATGACTACAAGAACAGAGGAAAGTTTTGATCTTCTTGCAAAAAGAGAGATTTCAAGAGGTTTTGCAGAGGGAATTCTTGGGAGAGAAAGAAGAACGAAGAAGAAAGAAAAAGAAGAGATTTTATGGGAGATGAAAATATGTGACTTAAATGATAAGGAGTTTTTTTTTTTTTTTTTTTAAAGTCTGGTTTTTAAGGAGAAAATTATAAAACGGTTTTAGAAAATAATTCAAACAAGTTCCAAGGAAAATAAATTCTATAATTAATTTATAAAAATAATTATTTAAATAAGGTATAAATCATACCCGATATGCTTCTAAAAATACTCTTACCACCAAAATTCGATATTGCAGCGGTTGAACTATTCAACATCATCTGATGTTATTTCTTCAGATGAAACTTGTCTTAGGCACTTGAAGCAAATGAATCAATAATTCCTAGTTTATGACGAATGAAATCGAATGCTTTCTTTTCAAGAGGCTTCGTAAAAATGTTAGCTAATTGATTTTAAGAATCAATAAATTGAATGTTTACTTCACCGTTGTTAACATGATCACATATGAAATGATGCTTAACTTCAATGTGCTTGGCCAAGAGTGTAAAATTGGATTCTTTCTCAAGTTGATGGCGCTTGTATTATCACACTTGATTGTTGTATTCAAATCCATGACTCCATAGTCCTTTAGCTGTTGCTTCATCCAAAGAATTTGGGTATAACAGCTTCCCAATACAACATACTTAGCTTCAGCAGTTGATAAAGGTACCATTGATTGCTTTTTTTAAACCCATGATACAAGTATGTTGCTCAACAACTGACAAGTACCAGAAATACTTCTCCTATCTATCTCACATCCTACAAAATCATATCGGAATACCCAGATAATATAAATTATGATCTCTTAGGATACTAGAGTTCAAGAGAGGGATAAGTATTAATTTACTTAATAATCCTTTTTACTGTAGATAGATGAGACTCCTTAGGGTCTGATTGAATCTAGCGCACATGCATACATTAAAAAGGATATCAGGTCTTGATGTTGTGAGAAAAAGTAAGGAGCCGATCATGCTTTTGTACACTTATGATCAACCTTCTTGCCATTTTCATCTTTGTCAAGCTTTGAGGAGTAAGACATAGGAGTCTTCGTTCTCTTCGAGTTTTCCATGTGGAACTTCTTCGCAAGCTCTTTTGCCTACTTTTGTCGGAAGATGAAAGTTCCTTATTCCATTTGTTTGATTTGCAATTCGAGTAAAAAAATTTAATTTGCCCATCATGCTCATCTCAAACTCATCCTGCATTAACTTAGCAAAATTCTTGTAGAGATTTTTATTGGAAGATCCAAAAATAATATTGTCGACATAGATTTTTACTGATAAGATTTCCTTACCTTCTTTCCTTATAAATAGAGTAGTATCAACATTACCTTTCTGAAAACCATGTTGAACAAGAAAATTTGTTAGCTTCTCATACCAAGCTCGAAGAGCTTGCTTCAGACCGTATAGGGCTTTCTTTAATCTGTAGACGTGATCATATTTTCTTGATTCTTCAAAACCTGGGGGTTGTTCTACGAACACCTTTTCTTTGATGAATCCATTCAAGAAAGCACTTTTCACGTCTATCTGGAAAAGTCTGAAACTATGAAAATAGGCATAAGCAAGTAAAAGTCTAATTGCTTCTAACCTTGCTACTAGTGCATAAGTTTCATCGTAATCGATTCCTTCTTCATGCGAGTAGCCTTTGGTGACCAGTCTTGCTTTGTTTCTCGTGACTTTTCCCTGATTATTTAGGTTGTTCCTATATAGCCATCTTGTACCTATCATAGGATGGTCTTTCGCTCTAGGAACCAAATCCCATACTTCATTTATCTGGAATCGTCGAAGTTCCTCCTGCACTGCTTGGATCCAGTGTTCATCTGATAAAACTTCCTTAATACTTCTTGGTTCAATCTCTAAAATGAGTGCCAGAGTATTGACGACTTCATTTAGTGTTAATATTGTTCTAATCTTGTCATCAATGTTTCTGATGATTAGATCCTTTGGATGGCTTGACTTGTACTTCCAATTTAAGTTGAATCTATCATTAGACATTGTGTGTGGCACCCCAATCCAATAGGGTCGCCACAGTGCGCTTTCCATTCTGATACCTTGACTTGAAGGTCTATAAGTCCTGAGAGTTTGTTATTTACTTTTAACGGTCCTGGCGCAATCTAAGAGGTATAGCGGAAGCGATTTCACATCTCCCCAACTCCAAAAAAATTTGAAATGATGCACACTTACTAGACAATTTCACAAGATAAGCCAAGCACTTTTATTTATATAACTTGATGAACAACATGAGTTGGTACAATAAAAGGCCAAGGCTTTTCTAAAACTCGGCTATAACCCAAAAGTGACCAACTCCACATCAACCATAAACTTCAGTCCATCAGATAGTGCTGGCAGTCCAAAAAGAAGCTCCATCAGCTACCCATCACCCGAGGTCGATCACACCCAACCGGGTCCATCGGCTGGCGGCGGCGGTAGCATCCCCAACATAACCCCGTCACGGCGAATGTGTACGGACAGGAACTCCTGCACCACAGGGCCTCCAGGTAGGCCCACATTGTACATGACTAGGACTCGGACGCGGACGAACACCAGCCCCCGCACACTAACAGAAATGTGCTCTGTATATGAGCACTCAACATCGACCGATACGCCATAAAAGGTGCCACGAGAGACGGGTAGCAAAGGCATCTCAATCTGAAATGTTAGTCCCCAAACGGGGTGAGTACAGCCACTTAGCAGCAAAAGATTCAACAAGCTATATCGAGCATAACAATCAGCCTCGAATTTCATACAAGATAGACAAGGCAGGAAGTCAAGGGATAAATGGATATCAATATCATGGAATTCTTCAATATTAAAGCAATTGCAATTCTATAAGAATCATATGCCACATAATCAGATCACAATCATGAAACCCTTCAATGTGATGACAACATATCCAAGATAAACAAATTTCAATCATAGGGCCAAACTGAAATGTCATGTTCCGTTCCATGCCATGCACTCAGTCTTATATCCAGACCCCACACATTTATAGTCGAATCATTCATTTTATCATTCAAAAGGGTTTCATCCCCGAAGGACCAATGTTTGCATCTCTCCGGCATTCGCATCCCTCCAGGCATCATGAAAGCCTCCGGCATTCAGCCACTTCGGGTCACTGGGCATCTGGAGCGAATCACGCCTCCAGGCATCTCGTACCCCACTTGGCATCACGAAGAACCTCGAGGGCCTCCCATGAAAATGGTTACCCTGGCCATCCGGATTTACGTACCGACAAGCATACAACCGGGCATCCCAAAGCTCCTGGGGAAAAACCTCTAGCATTCAGCCTCTTAGGGCCAATGGGCATCCACAAGGCATCGACTCTCCCGATTCTTTGGACCTCCCGACTCCGGGGCATCATTAACCCGAGGATTCAATGGATAACAAATCGCATTTTAATTCACAAATGCATCATCATATATCAAACAAGATATCTTATGAACCTTTTATCAAACAAATCGCATTTTAATTCACAAATGCATCATCATATGTCAAACAAGGTATCTCATGAACCTTTTATCAAACACAATATCCCACCATCAGCATCACCAAGTCACATAGCAATTCGAAAACCATACTTCTTATAGGACAATATCTGTGGAAATCTCGAAATAGCAGCTTAATTTCTACAATTGCGCAGCTCTGGTAACAATTCCGAATTAATTACTAAACGGTCTCAGAAAATTACGAAATTTCTACACGTTATCCATGAGACCTAGAGGAACAAATACAAAGAAGAAAACTAAGTCAAATTCTTATGTACCGAGGGTAAAAATCTCGATCTTTCCTAACTACCATTCTGTAAAATTTCCAGATTTGGTGTTTTCATAGGAAAATTATTTCGATGGTCATAACTTTTTATTTTTCTCTGAATTTTTGATATGTTGTTCATGAGAATGTGCCCTAAAACTTTTGTTAAGAAGTCAAAGTTGTATTACGGCTAGATAATTACAGAAAATTAAAAATTCGTCAGGGGTCGCACTGTTTTTCACAAGGCAGTTCACAAATCAAGCAAGAACTCTTCCTATACCTTAAATTTCGACCTCCAACAATTATATCCAGTGTATATACATACACTTCACCACACCACAGCATGATTATCACCGAAACTCCTCATGGTCAGATCTCAAATTCGTTTGGTTTCATTTGCTAATTCGAAATCCACCCCTCACACTTCGTGCTCACCTAGTCTTCTTGATCTAACACCCTCCTATACATCAAAATATCCACATGCAGCTCTAGTACTTCATCTTCCTCACATATTTCACTACTTTTCTAGGCATGACAGCATGCAACAACATAGATGGAAGAACATTTGCTTACCTTAAACTCTCTCACTCGGTGGTTGTCTGAAAATGGAGGTTCGGGGGTCACGGCTTGGCCGGTCGGCGATGGGAACCGGTGGCGTTGACGGCAGCAGCTCGGACACAGCGAGAGGCGGGCCTTCCTTCTCTTTCCCTCGCTGCTCGCACCCACGCACGAACTCTCTCTCTCCCTCTCACTTGCTTGGTTTCACTCCAGCTCTCTCGGTTTCTCTCTCTCTCTCTCTCTCCTAGCTTCGTACGAAACCCCCTCCCCCTTTTCTTTGTTTTTTGATTAATCAATAAGTTTAAAATGGACAGATGGCAAAAGAGAAAGGACAGGTGGGATTATGGTGGAAGACAAGTGTTTGCTTTGCATGCTCCCCCTCCTCCCCTTTGCTTCGTGCGACGCCCATGGGGGTGTCCTTAGGCTTGCTTGGGCCCGAAATCTTGGGCCCATGAGTCCTTAAAATAAAGCCCAATTCCTTTTTTTTTTATAAATATATAGTATTTTATCTCTATCAAATTTAATTTAATAACAAAAATTCAGATTGCTTTATATACAAGTATACACACACACACACACACACACACACACACACATATATATACTCCAAATTCTTGCGGCCCGCTCAATATCCTCAAGTTCTAATTCTTTAATTTTTAGCGCATATAATTCTTATGCAAGATCAAATCCCATCCTTTTGGTTCAAAGGATAAAATTGAAATACTATTCCAAATGAACAAATACAAATCAATGCCTATAAAATAAAAACAAAGTCACAGTTCGGTGACTGTCACCTATCCGAGGGTTGTCTAAGATTTTGGATGCCACATTGTGGGTTTCTCATTGTCGTGCTTCTCAGATTTTTCTAGTTGCTAAGGCTATTCATCTGATTTTAATTCCTTGATTTCTTCTTGTTCTTGAACTGCTTCAGATTGTTGCCCTCCATGGTCAGAATCTTCATGAGTCTTGAGGAATTTCATCAAATTTCATGTCGATAGACTCCTCCATTGTGCGAGATCTTTTATTGTAAACTTTGAAAGCCATGCTTGTGGTTGAGTACCCCAGAAATATACTTTCATCTTATCTTTCATCAAACTTACCAAGCTGGTCATTAGCATTTCTCATAATAAAACATCTACAGCCAAACACTAGAAAATATGAAATATTTGGTTTCCTACATTTGAAAAGCTTATAGGGGTTTTTTTTTTTTTTCTAAAGAAGGTCTGAGAAAGACTCAATTGATAATGTAGCATGTTGTTGAAATGGCTTCCACTAAAAAATGTGATGTAATTTTGCTTTCAATAAGAAAGGTTCTTGCCATTTCTTGTAAGGATTAGTTTTTTCTATCTACTACACCGTTTTGCTAAGGTGTATAAGGAGTTGAAAACTGATGCTCAAAACCGCTTTCTTCACAAAAGTTTATAAAACTTTGGTTTTCAAACTCTCCCCCATGATCCATTTTGATGCAAGAAATTAAATATCCTTTTTCATTTTCATTTCCTTTTGCGTATTTTGAGATATGAGAAAAAGCTTCATGCTTATGTGCAATAAAGAAAACCCACATGTACCTTGTATAATCATCAACTATTACCAAACAGTACCTTTTACCTCCCACAATTTCCGTTTTTGTTGGTCCGAAGATGTCCATATGGAGAAGCTGCAAAGCTCGGTTAGTACTAACAAAATTGATGGCTTTAAAAGAACTTTTTACCTGTTTACCAAGGACATATATTGAGCAAACTTTAGATTTTTCAAACTTAAGGTTTGGTAGTCCTCTCACCAGTCTCTTTGAGGTGAGTTTTGAGACTTGCTTGGTATTTATGTGTCCAAGCTTCCTGTGTTGGAGGTCTAATTCGTCTTTGATTGCAATCAGACATTGAATGTTATCAGCTGTTATATCTAGTAGGTAGATATTTCCATGTCTCCTTTTGTTAAAAGACTGCTTTAGATCTTTGCTTGTGCCTGAGCACTTGTCTTCTTAAAAGAAAATATTGTACCCAGTATCACATAATTGATTGATACTGATAAGATTATAGTTCAATCCTTTGACAAGGGATGCATCTCTTATGATCAGGTTACCAAGCTCAACTATTCCTTTGCCAATAATATTTCCTTTGTTGTTCCCACCAAATGATACACTTCCACCATTAAATCCTGCGAGTTCAACGAACTTGCTTGGATATCCGATCATGTGTCTTGAGCAACCACTATCAAGATACCACTTGTTTTTCTTCTTCTTTCGTACCTACAAAAATCGAAACAAGTTCAAGTCTTCTTTGGTATCCATATCTGTCTGGGCCCTCTTTGGTTAGAAGGATCTACCATGCTTAGAAAATTTCTCCGAATAGGCTTGCAACCTTTTGAATAGTCATTTTCAAAAAGATGATAGCTACCGTAGATTGAACATTTAAGAAGGTTTTGACCGACAGGTTTTACAAATTGTTTTCTAATATGATTTTCATAAAAATTCTTGGAGGCTTTTGCTTATTCCGCTTTTTGTGTGTCGGAAAAACATTTTCTAAATCTTTTTTTTTTTTTACATCCAAGTCCTGATTTATTGTAATATGGGATTTGAATGGACAAAATATGTTGCAAAGTTTTCAAACAAGCTAAAATTTTTTTTGTAACATCCAAAATTTCCTTTTCAAAAGAATATTTTCTTTTAAAACACAATCAAGATTTTGTTTTGCTCAAAGAAGATCTTTTTCAAGACACTCAATCTTTTCTTTTTGGAAACAATTATGTTGTCTCAGTTTTGAATTTTCCTTCTTCATTCTCGAGAATTTTTTAAGCGTAGCGTTGTAATTAGTAAATAATTCATCTATGTAATTATGTACTTCAATTGAAGTATCAAAATTACTTATCTCAAATTCTTCCTCAGAATTAGATTTTGCCATCAGACAGATTTTAGTGCATTCTTAATTGCTTTCTTCGCACTCAGTGTTACTCCACGTTTCGGCCTTCAATGCTTTCTTTGTCTTTTCATACTCGTTCTTTCTTTTTTCCAAAAGAGGACAATTTGGCTTGAGGTGTCCTTACTTCTTGCATTCAAAACAGACAACGTCTCTGTTTTCCTCTCTATCATTGAAGCTTCTCTTTTGGTCAAATGATTTGAAGGGTCTTTTTCCTTTGAATTTCCTTCCTTTCTTGGCCATTCTTTGAAGCTTTTTCACCATAAGCACAATTTCCTCATCATCTTCATCGTCATTATATGAATCTGAATTATTAGAGTGAAGATGATTTTAAAGCTATTGATTTCTTACCTCCGGTGTCTTCATTGTTCATACGTCTTCTTCATAGGATTGAAGTGTTCTCACAAGTTCATCCACAAAGAGAGGTGAAATTCTTTAAGTTTCTCAAATAGATATCTTAATGTTGTTCCACTCCTTTGACAGTCCTCGAAGAATCTTGGTCACTTTCATAATGTTCGATACAAGTTGCCCTTGATTTGCCAACCCATTAAAAAGGTATTGACAATGTTAGTAAATTTGCTGAACATGTCAGTTATGGATTCTTTAGGTTTCATCCTGAAGGCTTCGTATTGCTGAAGAAGAATATTTATCTTCGTTTCCTTAACCTGATCAGTTCCTTCGTACTTCACCTGCAACCTATCCTAAATTTATTTCGTTGATTGACATGAGGAAATTTAGTTATATTCAGAAGGACATAATGTGCAATATGACGAATATACGGTTTTAGAATCTAATGCTTCTCTTTTCTTGATGTCCGCATCTGGTGAGGCAGAGACTTCTGATTTTTTGCCTTCTTCTTTGGATAAAGAAGTTTCGGGATTTATGCCTTTCAAACAACGTCCCACTCCAAGGAATCCTTAGATTTGATGAATACTTTCATCTTGTTCTTCTAGATGTTGTAGTCTTTTCCATCGAAGTACGAAAGTCTTGTATCACTTCCATAAGTCTTGGTGCAATATTACTAGCCATAGAAAGATCGTTAACTCAGAAGTAATAAAGCACTTCAATAAAGAGTAACCAAGCTCTGATACCAATTGTTATGGCTAAAACTGTCACCTAGAGAGTGGTGACTATGTGATTGTGTGGAAATGAAAGAATTTAAAGAAATATCGCAACGAAACTTCTAGTGATAGAAAACTAATTGATCAGATTTTACTGTTATGCAATTCTATTACAATAAATGAAGAGAGTAAGGGATAGAGAATTGCACACAAAAGATTGTAGAGATTAAGCTTTTGCAAGTCTATGTCCACTCTCTCGGCTATAGCTTATTGGCTAGATTCCAATAATAAGAACCGATAAGAGATTACAAGATTTGAGCAGTAAATACTCAAGCTCATGTGTATGACTCCTTACACACTCTCAATCTCTAAATGATTACACAATTACGCTCATAGAGATGAATGTATAAGATCAAAAAACTCTTCAGAATTTGGAATCAAAAGCTTCGATTCTCATGAATTTGATAATCCTTTCAATTTTGGGACCTCCTCTTATACTTCTCACAGTCCAAGCTGACCATTAGAGTCTAGTAGGATTATCCAGCCAGTCTACCCATTGGCATGGATCTCAATTAAAAGGTCTAATTGCGTCAATATTGCCGAGGATGATGGTACCCATGGATTCTACTGCCCATATAGTGGTTTGGATTTCCATAAGTCGAGTGAATTAACTTGAAAAGAATGTTTCGCCTTAAGTGAATTGTTCCAGGGATGTGACATCCTGATCTTCAACCCTACTTTCTGTTGGAGAAAAATCATTTACTGTTTTGAAGTTGACAAAACCTTTCCACAGTCTAGTCTCAAGACTTCCAAGACTAAAGTGTCAAAGTCTGAAGACCGCCAGACTTTAGATTCAAAGTCTGCTCACACTGATAGTTTCTAGACTGAATGCTACTGAACAATGAAGACTTATCCAGATGCGAGATTATCTTTATTTCTTCAAGGATTCGATTCGTATGGCTTATGGATGATTTTCTGGTTGGATATAGCACCCACATGATTGATTATCCTTAATGGAATCAATTTCGATAATCAAATCTTTTGGAAGGCAAGAAAACTTGGAAAGTTCTACTTATGGAAACCAAGATCTTGATTGTATAGGCGAACAGGATTGACGGGCTTTCATCTCAATCAATCAACTAACTCGAGATCCCCTTGATCGATTCTGTCTAACGGGTAGATTGGAAGAATTCTTTTGGAAAGTGCCAACAGTTGTGAAGGCATGAAGGAGTATTTAAGGAGGACTCTTTAGTTGTTCAAGATAGAGCGTGAAAGATAAATTCCAAAGTCTAAAGCATCCCAGTTCCTTGCTATTTCATTTACTAAGCTCAAAGTTGTATACAAAAGAGAGAAACTCATAGTGAGACTTTGTGTGAGACCAGTAGAGGTTCTTCACTGTGAAGTCGATATTGCAAGACTGTAAAATCTCTTTTGTTTCTTAGTGAAATCCAGCCAGTAGGCTGTCAGCGTGGGAGAGTGGACGTAGGCTTGATTTAAGCCAAACCACTATAAACCTTATGTTCTTATTCTCTTCCCTCAACTCCTTTATTTTGTTTAAAGTTTTATCGAACTGCTAAAGTTTGAATTTGTCCTAAGTCTATCTTTTCTAAAAGCAATTAATATTTCAGAATCTTGCGAGGATTTTTTTTTTGTTATATCTATTCACCCCCCTCTAGGTGTTATTACTAGCCATTTCAATTGGTATCAGAGCTTGTGTGCTTATTCTATTGAAGTGTTTTTACTTCTAAAGCTAAAGATCTATGGCTAGTATTTTTGCTATAAGTTTGGTTGAAGGCCAAAGCAACACCGAACCTCTTTACTTTGATGGGAAGGAGTACAATATTTGGAAAAACAAGATGAAGGCATTCCTAAGATCGAAAGATCCCCTGGAATGGGATGTGGTAGAAAAATAAATCAATCCCAAAGCTACATCAATCTCAGAAAGAGGAAAGGAAGTTGTAGATGCTGGCGAAATGACTAAAGAAGAATTAGCCAAGAGACAAACTCTTGATGCTAAAGCTATCTACTCTCCATACTATGCCTCATCTCCTACTGAGTATAATAGAATTTCTTCCTGTGAGACAACGAAAGAAGTCTGGGATAGGTTGCATGTTACCTACGAAGGAACTGATCGAGTAAAAGAAACAAAAATCAATATTCTACTCAGACAGTACGAAGCCTTCAAGATAAAGCTTGGAGAATCCATCACTGATATGTTTAGTCGCTTCACAAAGATTGTAAACGGCCTAGCATATCAAGGACAGCCAATCTCAGGACCAATGAAGGTCAATAAACTGCTGCGTGGGCTCTCCAAAGACTGGAGTCACGTGAATACATCAATTAGAGAAACCCAGAGGATCATGCCTCTTTTAGTAGATGAACTTGTTGGCACACTTCAATCATATGAAGTGGAGCAGATCATCCTAAATGTAAGAAGTCAATTGCTTTAAAATCTAACGATGATTCTGATGATATAGATTCCGAAGATGACATGGATGATGAAGAACTAGCACTCATGATTAGGAATTCAAAAAGTTGAATAGAAAGGGAAGAAGATTCAATTGGAAAAAATAGAGCACGCAAAATTTTCAGAAGAGATCAATTGAGGACGATGAGATCAGTAAAGAGGTAATATGCTTCGAATGTAAGAAAAAATGGGTATATTAGACCTAACTATCATTTGTTTAAGAAAAAGAAAAAAAGAACTGAGAAGTATAAGAAGGCTCTCAAAGCTAAAACCTAGAGTGACACTGAATGCGAGGAAAGTGATGAAGAATGTGCCAACATTTGTCTAATGGCAAATTCAAAATCAGATTCAGACTTTGAAACATATTATGACTCAGACTCAGACTCAGATAAAGAAGTTGAGGTTAGCAATTTAAAAATTCTTGTTAAAGTCTTGAAGTATATAGATGAACTCTGTCTTAACATCAAAACATCTCTTAAAAGGATTTCCGAGCTAAAGAAGGAAAATTCTAAACTAAGGCAACAGGAAACTTCTTGCAAAGAAAAGTTTGAAAATCTGGATAAAAGTTGTCGCGACCAAATTTTCGGGTGTACCACCTAAGGTTTGGCTAATGGATTACTAAGCCTAGACTTAGCTCGGCCTCTCCCAAGCCCATACCAATTCATGACTTAGATAAAATTTCTTAACATGCTAATGCATTATTTTACTCCTACAAACCAGAGACTTTGGGTACGGAGACTTGATTACACTAGACTTCTCTAATGCCCTTTTGGTACCATTTCTTTTATTTTCAAAAATGTTTTTTCAGGCAACTTGAATTGATTTTAAATCTATTTCCTTAACATGTGAGGTGATCATACGGGTGCACAAACCACCAATTTAACACCCAAGAAAGCAATGAATAAGTTACGAGACTTACCTTGTAGTAACAAAAGCATCTGTGTTGTTAGATCATAATTCACATCAACAACCCTAGATATGATTTCTAATTCACACGCATTTTCTTTTTGTTTTTATTTAATTAATGAGAATTATGCAATGTAACTAAATGACCTAATTCTAATGATAGGCAATTCCTAATTAAATGGACCTAGCAATAATCACTAAATGACATGGCTTTCATGAATCTAATTCTAAATGACATACACATAATATATTTTTTTTTTGTGTTTTCTTAAAAAGAATGCAATCTATCCTAGGGATTAAAACTAATTTATCCTAAGTCATTTTTTGTATTTTTTTATGAAATTCGAAATTAGAAAAATGTGAAAATTATCTAGCTAGATTAAGATTCTATCCAACTTATATTAAGGATTAGGTCAGGCTAAACCCTAATTTAAACCAAGATATTATCTTAACTTAACAATCTCTAACTTAAGATGCAGTCTATCTAAATCAACCTAACCTTAAAATGAAATATGCAATTTTATTCTAATGTGCAATGACGTGCAAAGGATGCCATAATTCTACATGACATATGCATGATGATTTTTGTTTCTTTTAATAATTTAAAATGTCAAATAATTAAACATGCAATTTAAGCTAATGAAACAAAAATCTAACATCCTAAATTTGTCTTTTTTTTTTTTTTGAAAATTTATGATAAATAAAATGCTTAGTCTAAACATGAAAATAACCCTAAAGCATGCAATATTCTAACTCAAACATATTTCAAAATAAATAAAGCAATCAAGACAAGGCAGACTATTCAAAATCATCAAAAATATCACACAACGTTCAGACTAAGGGATAATATTTCGCTAATAAAATCGATAAATTGATCTTAAGCCTTAAAGATCAAAATGTCAATTTTATTCCCACTTGATAAATTATTTCATCTAAAGCCTTATAGATGAAATAAAAAAACCCAGGTGCAATTGCGAATCAGGTGGTATGTCAGAATTTCCAATTATGCATAGGGAAATATTTCAAATAACTAAACAAGATATAAAATAAAATAAAAAAGATAAATTTGCCCAATAAAATAAAGCAAATATACCTAATTTCATTTTTTTCTTTTTTTGTTTTTATTTTTAAAAAAAGAAATCTTGGCTTCCATTCGGAGCTCCAGCGAGGAGCTCCGACGAAGGGATCAATAGCGAGCAGCACGTTTGGCGCGGGCAGTGAGGGTAGATGCCAGCAAGGGACTCCGGCAAAGTAGGGCACCGGCGAGGGGGCATCGTGGGGCGAAAGCGCGAAGCGTCGTAGGTTAGAGTCGGAAGCCCGGCGACCAAAGCAACTACGATCGGACGGCCCGAGAACGAAATCGCGGTAGGAACGGTGGCTTCGGTGTTTGGTTGTAACGGCGGTGGGGAGGCGTCGTGACTGGCGGCAGAGGCACGGCAAGGTCGGTTTGCTGGAACAGCCGGAGGTACTCGCGGCTTTGCTGGCAGATCGGCGCAGCTGATTGGACAGAGGCGCCGGAGTAGCAGCAGCGGTCGTCGAGGGGAATAGAGGATGCAAGCGTCTCGGGTGGCTCACGAACAAAGCAGGGACGTCGGGTCACCGGATCTACGCTTGGGCGATCGTGGACGACCGGCGGAGTGGTGGTGACTAGTGGTGCGGCTAGGTCGCGGGCAGAAGTGGCTTCGCTGCTGGGGTCGAGCGGCGGTGTGAGCGCAGCGCGGGTGAGGAGGAGCCAGCGGTCAGTTGCAGATGCGGGGCAGTGAACGTGGAGTCGGCGATCGGGGGCCGCGAGCAGCAAACGTGGAAGACCGGGGTCGCAAGGGGCGGAGCAGAAATGGAGCCAGTCGTCGCAAGGAGCGGAGCAGAAACGGATCCGGCAGAGGGAGGGCAGAAGTGAGCAGCAAGTGTGAGGAAGACGATGAACAATAAACGTCCCCTCACCTCTCTCCTCTGTCGCTTTTGCTTTTTCTGTTTGCCCCTCTCTCCTCCTTTTCTTTTTTACTTTTTCGTCAAGCTTTTTCTTTTCTTGTGCTTCTCTTCGAAGGAAAACACCACGGAAAAGACTTCCTCCCTTCTTCTTTTTTTGCGATTTTCCTTTAACTAAAGAGAAAACGAGAAAAAGCCTCAATTGTGGCCGTGTATTCAATGTGTGGCCTCTCAAAAATCCTATGCGAACAACGCTTTTATAGACCAAGGATTAGGGTTTCAATTTCCTTTTCAAATCCACATCCGTAAAAATTTAGGTGTCAACAGCTGCCCCTCTTTAATGCGATAAATGACTAGACAATTCGTCAAAATTTAGGTGTCAACAGTTGCCCCTCTTTGAAGGTGAGCTCGTAGAGGTTGCCTTTAAAGACAAATTGAGACCTAAATTTTGGTTATGCGCATGTAATGAATGATTTTTGTTGGAAAATGAATTCCATTTTTGAATGCAATTTATATGATGCATGGAAATGCAAATGATAAATGAACCTACCTGGATTACCTTATCTTCAAAGAGGATAGAGTAATTCGAGATAGTTGGTGTTACATGTCCAGGACACATACCATTCTACGGTCGCCTATAATAGTAACATGGCTTTGTAAAGAGACTGCTTTCTTAGGACCTGTACCTTTCTACGGTCGCCCATAATGGCAGCAAGGTTTTGTAAGAAACTGCTTTCCCAGGACCGGTACCTTTCTACGATCGCCTAGTATGGTAGTGTTTGGTTGTGTCTAGAACCCGTACCATTCTACGGTCGCCTAAACGAGAATTCACTTTCCAGGACCTGTATCATTCTAAGGTCGCCTGAATGGGGAAATAGATGTTGTCTAGGACCCATACCATTCTACGGTCGCCTAAATGGGGATTTACTTTCCAGGACTCATACCATTCTACGGTTGCCTGAATAAGGATATAAATGTTGTCTAGGACCCGCACCATTCTATGATCGCCTAAACAGGGATGCACTTTCCAGGACCCGTACCGTTCTACAGTCGCCTGAATGGGGAAATTGCTCTTTTAGGACCTTTTTACGGTCGCCTATTAGAGCAATAAATGTTGTCTAGGACTTGTACCATTCTACGGTTGCCTAAACTGAGGTTTTGCTTGGCTAGGACTCAAACCTTTCTTCGGTCGCCTTAATCAAACTGAATTTGGAGAAAAATCTTTGGGGGATAACTCAATCGAGTGTCGATGTAAAGGACTCTAGGCTACGAAAGCATGCTAGGTCGATCAAAGAAAACCGGGCTACGGAAGCATGCCGGTTCGATGAAAGGGACTCTGGGCTACGAAAGCACGCCGGGTCAATATAAATGAGACATCGGGCTATGGAAGCACGCCGGGTCGATAAGGGGGGACATCGGGCTACGAAAGCACACCAAGTTGATGAAAAGGACTCCGGGCTATGGAAGCATGCCGGGTCAGTGAAAAGGGCTTTAGGCTATGAAAGCACACCGAATCTCAAGGCTTCAAGGAGCAACTTTAATGTCAAGTATTACTCGGTCTTAAAGGAAATATTACTAGTCAGGCATGATTAGAGCAAAAACTAATATGCATTCATTAAAGACGTAGACAATTTTAGATACTCTAGAATGCACATTTCAAAGTTCAGTGGGTTTTCATCAATTCAATCAAGGTTTATGCATAATGACTTTACCATATTTGCATCACCCAAACTTCCACAGGAGAAAATTGTCGTTTAAGACAATGGCATGGATTTTTTAAGAATGATAAATTAGAGACTTTCAGTTAGAAAGGACTTTCACTCACTCTCATTCAAAATGGGTATTTTATGATAATCACTCCATCTCACCATCATCATATCAATAAGGGTCCGATTATTCTCGCAAGCAGTACAACTTTACCAATTTGAGAGGTCTTTAATAAGGACCGTAATGTGGGCTTGGTCAATGGCTTAACAAAGGGACTCTTTGAGTCAAGGCTATTGAAAGAATAATTCTGTAATCATCTTCGCGTTTACAAGTCAAGAACCCTACAAAATGAGAAAAAAATAATCTTGCTCGCACTTCTTCGAGCGATGCTTAAAAACATATGTAGGCTGGGTTCTTGGGTTGAGAAACGAAAGGATCAGTAGGCTCAAAATATGTGTAAAGGGTGAGAGATGATGATTATCTTGGCATTGCTACCAGTTTTGTTTTTCACCATCGGGGATTGTCTTCATGAAGTGCCCCATTGATTGTAAATACTCTGCATTTGAGTTCTTTGAGTATTGCTCCATTGGGATTCAATTCTTGCAATTAACAGTCACTTATCTTGACTCTCTTTTTCATCTATGGGCATTGGCCTTGCTTTTACAAGGCACACCACTTTTTCATGCCCCTAGTTCTTATTCATTTTTTCTTGACTTTTTTTTTCATGGGCATCGGCCTTGCTTTTACCAGGCATACTACTTTTTCATGCCCCTTAGTTCTATTTTAAATGACCATATGTTGCTTTTAACATTTGGACCTTTGGGAGGTATTCGTCTTCTGTCAGCACTCCAGACCATACCGTTTGAACAATTGCTTTTTGCCTTGCCCCAGTGTGCGGGATGATCATCAACTGGGCTTAAAGAAATGAAATTGCAAGCTCAAGTGGACTATGCAAGGGATATGAGTATGTAGGATAGAGAAAGAAATGCTCTTCGTCATCCTATGGCACTTAAATTACCACATGAATTCAATGTAATAGCATGACTTAAAGATTGATGCAAATGAGAGCAAGAAAATTTCTTTTCATTTTTTTCACCTCATGATGCCATCTGACCTCCCATTTGCCCCGATGTGGGGTGGTTCTTGACAGGGGTAATTTGAAAAGAAATCTCCACAAGTGTTTAAGGCTCAAAGAAGTTAAACAATGGGTCACTTGTTGTGTTTGGGATAGAGAAATAAATTACCCCTCATCATTTCAGTCATCGTACCTTTTGCGAGAGAACTCTTTACCTTGTAGATATGGAATTTCTTACACTCATCTCACAAGTGTATAAGTAGGGGATTGTGTATAGGATAAGGCTTGCCTTTCATCATCCTGACACGTCTCATTTAGCATGCTTAATCCATTCTACATCATTCATTGAATTAGTCTATCTTGATGTTCTTTAGTGGAATTGGTGGACAAAACATGTAAGAGTCATCATACAAAATCCTTAGTAGCTTTAACCATGAAAAATTGCAAACTTCAAAACAAACAATTTACCACACTCAAAAAATGCTTTCATAAGTATGAAAAACATGATTTTAAGTATTCATTCAATGAATTGTCCCCACGAGGGGATTGTCTCAGGAATGGGTGTTCTTGGATTGTCCCTGAAAATCCGCTTTTGCTCCTGCACAAGAGAACGTGCATGAATAAGATACCATGCAATATCAGAGTAAATTCAAATTGCACAACCATTTTGGCTCGAATCGAGATTTTGTCTCAGTTATGTCACTACTAGAATCCGTAGTGCCCCAATTCGTCATCTACAAGGAAAAGAACAGAGTGTCAATTCCAAAATTAATTATATTCATGAACACAATGTATCCATTTCATCCAAGACGGATGATCCTCTTTTGACTTGTTCCATCATTTTCTCATGGAAATGAGAAACTTCATTTGACATCTCACACAAACTGTAATGAGATATGTCACACATCACACATTGGAATCCATATGATCTTCTTTTGACTTGCCATTGGTTTCTTATTGATGTGCAAGGAAATCGCTCGGGACAAGTAAGAGGATAAGTAGTGCTTAATGTCTTCTTCACTCTTGGGAGATGTCATCAAGATAGCTAGGAAATGATCCCTTGCCCCCATGTCTATTTTTCCTTCGAATGTATGTTCCCAAATCAACGGGCCCACTATCACTAAAAATTGATGCGTTATTTTCAAATGCCTCTCTGTTATGCTCTGAGACATGAAGTAAATAAGTTAGAAAAACAAACAAGGGTAACCTAATGCATGCTTTTGGAAATGGCTTCAAAAATGATTTTTTTTTTAGGAATATTTTGGATGAGGAAGCATGAAGAAGCCCAATCCTCAGAATTTCTCCATAGATGATATTTTCTTTTCATTGTTGGATATCGTCATCGGGCTGGTTTGGTGTACTCTATCATGTCCTTAAAACAAAACTTGTAATTTTATTGATTATTATCAATCGAATTACATTTATTGGAATGTGATGTTCAAGCACAAAAGAAATTGAAATCAATCCCTAAAAAGCGATAAGAATTCCCACGCAGGGGAAGGTGCATGCCCCTAATTAAATGAGGAAATCGAACTACTTAGGACCATGAATCATGTGTACTTGAATTCTTCACCCTCCTTGATCATGTGATGCAAACCCTTCAAGTCAGATATTATTCCCTCTAGATATGTCACCAGTCTCTTCATGATGGCATCAAATTCAGCTGCCTCAGGAAAATTAGACGGTTCAAAAAGTCTTCTTGGCTCTCTCCTTGGAGTCACAATTTCTCATCGAAGATAGATCGCGCCACTTTTGCTTGACGAGTTTAGCTCTTTTTGATCCGTCATTTTAGCTCTCAATCATGAACGGATGGGTGAGCGGGATCACTCCATAATCACCTAATTCAAATGAACGGGAACATGTAAGCATGAGGTGTAAATAGAAAGTCAATCCATGACAATGATCTAATCGATTTTTCCATTTTTTCATTTATTCACGAAAAGTTCGTACAAGAAGGACATTTCCTAAAAATGGACTAGGAAAATAAAGATAGACACCCTAACAAGACCAAATTTCCTAGACATGAATTGAAAACAAATTCTCCAAAGTTTTTTTGCAAATGATTCATTGCATGTCAATTTCCTCATTTCATTCCTAATTGACGAATGAATTAGATCAAACGACTAACATAGATTGTCATGGACGGACCAAAAGTACGACAAAGTAAGTAAATTGCATAGTATAAGGGTAGAAGACTTACTTCACCAAGGAGAATCAATGGCAATCACATAGACATGCGCATGGTAAGTGGCTCGATTTCTAATTTATAAGGCTTATCAAAGTGGAGCCACAAGGATGATCAGACTAGCCACGGGCGTGTGGACTATGTCAGGTCCTCATGACTCCTGCTTGGTCAAAGAGCCGACCTAGGTTGCGGGCATGCGAACCGAGGTAGGTACTCTTGCCACCAAAAAAGAAACTTCGAGATTAAGATGGGCGACTCGTACCGTGGGCGGCGGTCGGAGTGGCATTCATCTCAATACCATCCAAGATGATCTTATGTGACCCAAGTTCGGCGGCAGGTTGTGTGTGCAAAAGTGTAGTGCAAAATGTAAAGCATGTACAACAATTTATATCAAGCAACACTTCATATATGAAAGTAAACCATACATTCCTACACCTCCCTGCAAAACAAAGGTTAGCAAACACTTCCCCTTATGCCTCCCATCCGGCGAGAACATTTAACACCTTAAATGTTAGGGACGTACCTAGGATCCTCCCTGCCAAACAAAAATATTTTTCAAAAAGAAAATTGGCCTAAGTCCACTAAGAGTTTTAACTCAAGTCCCCAATGGAGTTGCCAAGCTGTCGCGACCAAATTTTTGGGTGTACCACCTAAGGTTTGGCTAATGGATTACTAAGCCTAAACTTAGCTCGGGCTCTCCCAAGCCCATACTAATTCGCGACTTAGTTAAAATTTCTTAACATGCTAATGGATTTTATCTAGGAGTTGTCACTAATCAGTTTATGGTAGGTCGATTAGAAACCTAAGTAAAATAATGGGAGGATTATTTTACTGCTACAAACCAGAGACTTTGGGTACGGAGACTTGAATACACTAGACTTCTCTAATGCCCTTTTGGTACCATTTCTTTTATTTTCAAAAATGTTTTTTGCAGGCAGCTTAAATTGATTTTAAATCTATTTTCTTAACATGTGAGGTGATCATACGGGTGCGCAAACCACCAATTTAACACCCAAGAAAGCAATGAATAGATTACGAGACTTACCTTGTAGCAACGAAAGCATCTGCGTTGTTAGATCATAATTCACATCAACAACCCTAGATATGATTTCTAATTAACACTCAATTTCTTTTTGTTTTTATTTAATTAATGAGAATTATGCAATGTAAATAAATGACCTAATTCTAATGATAGGCCATTCCTAATTAAATGGACCTAGCAATAATCACTACATGACATGAATTTCATGAATCTAATTCTAAATGACATACACATAATATTTTTTTGTGTTTTCTTAAAAAGAATGCAATCTATCCTAGGGATTAAAACTAATTTATCCTAAGTCATTTTTTTGTATTATTTTTATGAAATTCGAAATTAGAAAAAATGTGAAAATTATCTAGCTAGATTAAGATTCTATCCAACTTATATTAAGGATTAGGTCAGGCTAAACCCTAATTTAAACCAAGATATTATCTTAACATAGCAATCTCTAACTTAAGATGCAGTCTATCTAAATCAACCTAACCTTAAAATGAAATATGCAATTTTATTCTAATGTGCAATGACGTACAAAGGATGCCCTAATTCTACATGACATATGCATGATGATTTTTGTTTCTTTTAATAATTTAAAATGTCAAATAATTAAACATGCAATTTAAGATAATGAAACAAAAATCTAACTTCCTAAATTTATGTCTTTTTTTTTTTGAAAATTCATGATAAATAAAATACTTAGTCTAAATATGCAAATAACCCTAAAGCATGCAATATTCTAACTCAAACATATTTCAAGATAAATAAAGCAATCAAGACAAGGCAGACCATTCAAAATCATCAAAAATATCACACAACGTTCAGATCAAGGGATAATATTTCGATAATAAAATCGGTAAATTGATCCTAAGCCTTAAAGATCAAAATATCAATTTTATTCCCACTTGATTAATTATTTCATCTAAAGCTTTATAGATGAAATAAAAAACCCAGTTTCGGTTGCGAGTCAGATGGTATGTCAGAATGTCCAATTATGCATAGGGAAATATTTCAAATAAGTAAACAAGAAATAAAATAAAAAATAAGATAAACTTGCCCAATAAAATAAATCAAATATACCTAATTTGGTTTTTTTCTTTTTTTTTTTAAAAAAGAAATCTTGGCCGCCGTTCGGAGCTTCGGCGAGGGGAATCGCTGGTGAGGAGCTCCAGCGAAGGGATCAATAGTGAGCAGCACGTCCGGCGCGGGCAGCGAGGGTAGACGCCGGCGAGGGACTCCGGCGAAGCAGGGCACCGGCGAGGGGGCGTCGCGAGGGTAGCAGCAGAAGCATCGTAGGTTAGAGTCAGAAGCCTAATGACCAACAGCTATGATCGGACGGCCTGAGAATGGAATCGCGGTAGGAACGGTGGCTTCTGCTGTCTGGTTGTAGCGGCGGTGAGGAGGCGTCGTGACTGGTGGTAGAGGCACAGCAAGGTCAGTCTGCTGGAACAGCGGGAGGTACTCGCGGCTTTGCTAGCAGATCAGCGCGGTTGATTAGACAAAGGCGTGGGAGCAGCAGCAGCGGTCGTCGAGGGGAACAGAGGGCTACAGGCGTCTCGGGTGGCTCACGAACAGAGCAGGGACATCGGGTCGTTGGATCTTCGCTGGGCGATCGTGGATGACCGGCGGAGTGGTGGTGACTGGTGGTGCGGCTGGGTCGCAGGCAAAAACAGCTTCGCTATTGGGGTCGAGCGGCGGTGCGAGCGTAGCATGAGTGAGGAGGAGCCAGAGGTCAACTGCGGATGTAGGGTAGTGAGTGTGGAGCTAGCGATCGGGGGCCGCGAGTAGCAAACGTGGAAGACCGGGGTCGCAAGGGGCGGAGCAAAAACAGAGCCGGTCATCACAGGGGGTGGAGCAGAAACGGATCCGGCAGAGGGAGGGCGAAAACGAGCAGCAAGTGTGAGGAAGACAATGAATAGTAAACGTCCCCTCACCTCTCTCCTCTGTCGCTTCTGCTTTTTTCGTTTCCCCCTCTCTCCTCCTTTCCTTTTTTCTTTTTCCTCAAGCTTTTTCATTTCTTGTGCTTCTCTTTGAAGGAAAACACCACGTAAAAGACTTCCTCCCTTCTTCTTTTTTTTTTTTTCGATTTTCCTTTAACTCAAGAGAAAACGAGAAAAACCCTCAATTGTGGTCGTGTATTCAATGTGTGGCCTCTCCAAAATCCTATGCGAACAAAGTTTTTGTAGGCCAAGGATTAGGGTTTCAATATCCTTTTCAAATCCACATCCATAAAGATTTCTTTTCCGCATGCAATATTACTTTTTTATTTTCCACATCTCTTTTAGATTTCCTTTGTAAAAAATGAATATTCCCTACAGATTTTTTCAAAATTGCAATAGGATTTTTCAAATTTGAAATCTCGCAAAGATGAGTCCATAATACAGGCTTGGGCCAATTTGCTCTCGTCATGGGCTTAGTCCGACCTGTCAATTTAAAGCTCAGAACCACCAAATCTAACCCAATCATCAATCCAATGCAAATGCAAAATAAATTCACCTAGAATTATATGCTCTGCAATTTAATTAATTAATAATTTTTTTAGGGGTTAAAATCAATCCCTGATTTTTTTAATGCGATAAATGACTAGACAAGTTGTCAAAATTTAGGTGTCAACAAAAGTTTTGTTAATTTGAAAGAAAATTCAAATTCTCTTTCGAAAGAAAATGTCTTTTTGAAAGAAGATATTTCAAATATCCCAAAAAGATTTTCAAAAGGATCTGAGAAGTTGGAGAAAATTCTTTATGTACAAAGATCTTATTTTAACAAAACTAGTTTGGGAATGACTTCAGAAACTATTCCTTTAATTGACTTTTCCAAAGTTAAAGAAAGAATTAAACAAAGACCTACAAAGGCATTTTACAAAAATCATTTTCAAAAGGTTTTTGTAAAACATGTTGGCAGAAGTACTCTCAAATGTTCAAAGTGTAACAGCTCAGAACATTTCAAGAAGGAATGTCCCAAGGTTTGGAGACCTGTTAAGAGGGATTGGGCAAAGACTATTTTTAATACTAACTCTCCTAGAGCCAAGAAAATATGGGTACCAAAGAAAGCTTGAGTTCTTCTTTTGATCACAGGTCACTATAAAAAAGAAAATCAAATAGTATTTGGATAGTGGCTGTTCGAGACACATGACTGGAGATTTATGTTGTTTTATAAATCTTATTCAAATAAATAGTGGAAAAGTCTCTTTTGGTGGGAACAGCAAAGGAAGAATTGTTGGATGTGGAACCGTGAAGATTAGAAGCTTGACTATCAACAATGTCTCCTTGATGGAAGGACTGAATTACAATCTACTCAGCATAAGTCAGCTTTGCGATACTGGATTCAAAATTAATTTTCAAGAAGGCATATGTTCAGGAACAAATAAAGATCTATCTCAATCTTTCACTGGGTGAAGACATGGGAACATTTACCTTCTGGATATAAAACCAGAAAGTGTCTTATATCCGTTCAAGATGAAGCAAATCTTTGGCATCGAAAGCTTGGTCATGTTAACATGAAGCAGATTGCCAAGATTTCATCCAAGAAGCTTGTTCGAGGTCTCCCCAACCTGGATTATCAAAAATCTGAGTTATGAACTCCATGTGTTTTGGGAAAACAGGTTAGAAGTTCATTTAAATCTGTAAATCAAGTTTCTACTAATCGATCTTTGCAGCTTTTGCATATGGACCTCTTTGGACCAACCAGAACTCAAAGCATTGGTGGAAAGAGATTCTGCCTAGTAATCGTGGATGATTACTCTCGTTTTACTTGGGTTTACTTTCTAGCAAATAAGTCTGAAGCTTTCTCTCACTTATCAAAGTTTGCTAAGAAGGTACAAAATGAAAAAGGATACGCTATTTTAAGCATACGAACAGACCATGGAGGTGAGTTTAAAAATCAAGACTTTGCAAAGTTCTGTGATGAATATGGTTTCCAGCATGTTTTCTCTTATCCATACACTCCAGAGCAAAATGAGGTTGTGGAAAGGAAGAATAGATCCTTGCAGGAGATGTCAAGAACCCTCTTAATTGAGAGTAAAATTTCCTTTCGATTTTGGGCTGAAGCAATTTCAACAGCTTGCTACATCATCAACAGAGTGTTCTTGAGGCCTATTCTAGAAAAAAACTCATTATGAAGTTTATAAAGGGAAGAAACCAAATGTTTCTTACTTTCATGTGTTTGGCTGTAAAGGTTATGTTTTGAAAAATGCAAATGATCGAACTAGGAAGTTTGAAGAAAGATCAGATGAAGGAATTTTCATTGGCTACTCAATCAAGCAAAGCATATAGAGTTTTCAACAAAAGGACTCAATCTGTGGAAGAATCTATGAATGTCAAGTTTCAAGATTCTATGCAAAATCAATTGGACTAGACTCAACTTGAAGAATCTGAACTTGCTTTGGACTTTACAAAGTCTACTTCCCCTAAAGTGGCTCATACTTCTGGAGATCAACTTCAAGTAGAAGACTCAATTGAAGCAGAGGATCAGCAGACTCTTAAACCAACCAGCAACTGGAAGCATAAGTCAAGTCATCCCAAAGAACTCATTATTGGCAACATTAATGAAGTAGTTCGTACCATATCCAAAAGGCGAGAAGAGTCGATTGCACTAGCACTTGTTTCAGAGATAGAACCCAAAAGTGTAGAAGAAGCCATGTCTGATGAAAGCTGGATCGAAGTTATGCAAGAAGAGCTCAGACAATTCAACATCAACGATGTTTGGGAACTAATTCCTAAACCTAAAGATAAGTCTATTATTGGGACTAAATGGGTTTTCAGGAACAAGATGGACAAGAAAGAAAAGTGACTAGGAACAAAGCAAGACTCATGGCCAAAGGATATATGCAAGAAGAAGGGATAGACTATGATGAGACCTATGCACTAGTAGTGAGGTTAGAAGCCATTAGACTATTACTTGCTTTTGCTTGCTATAAAAATTTCAGATTATTCCACATAGATGTAAAGAGTGCCTTCCTCAATGGATTTATCCAAGAAGAAGTCTATATGGAACAACCACCTGGATTTGAAGATTCAAGAAAGCCAGACTTAGTCTATAGACTGAAAAAGGCCTTGTATGGACTGAAGTAAGCACCTCAAGCCTAGTATGAGAGGTTAAGTAAATTCCTAACCCAAAATGGTTTTGTTAAGGGAAATGTAGATATTACTTTGTTCATAAAAAGAGAGGATAAAGACTTTCTGCCGGTTCAAATTTATGTTGATGATATTATCTTTGAATCCCCTAATGAAAATCTATGCAAGAAATTCTCTAGAAGTATGCAAGATGAATTCGAGATGAGTATGATGGGTGAGTTAACTTTCTTTCTAGAATTGCAAGTTAGACAATCGGAGAAAGGTATCTTTATTCACCAAGAGAAGTATTTAAAAGATCTCATCAAGAAATTTAGATTGGAGAATTGCAAAAAGACAGAGACATCAATGTCAAGTTCTTTGAAACTAGACAAAGATAAAAGAGGAAAAAAAAGCAGAACAAAAGCTTTACAGGAGCATAATCGGTTCTCTTCTTTATCTTACTCCATCTAGACCTGACATTTTATTTAGTGTTTGCATCTATGCTAGATTCCAATCAAATCCCAAAGAATCTCATTTAAGTGCTACAAAACGCATCATCAAATATGATGCAACTACTTTAGAGCTAGGTCTGTGGTATCCCAAAGAATAAGATTTTACTCTTCTTGGATATTCAGATGTAGATTTAGCAAGTTGTAAGGTCGATAGAAAGAGTATTTCACGTACTTGTCAACTGCTAGGCAGCAAGCGGGTGTCTTGGTTCTCAAGGAAGTAGAGTACTCTGGCTTTATCAACTATAGAAGCAGAGTATGTAGCTCTTTGGAGTTGTTGTTCTCAAATCTTGTGGATAAGACAACAGTTAAGAGAGTTTGGAATTGAAAAATTATGTACTGAGATCAAATGCAACAACACCAGTGCTATTAATCTTACGAAGAACCCAATTCTTCATTCAAGGGCAAAGCATATAGAGATTCGACACCATTTCATAAGAGATCATGTTCAAAATGGGGAGATTATGATCCAATTCGTTGACTCGAAGAATCAGATGGCAATATATTTACAAAGCCTTTGGAGAAAAATCTATTTGAATCTATTTGCACCAGACTGAATATTCTACCTCTTACTAGTTAAAGTCTGAAGTTGGTCAGACTCAGACTTTCCAGACTCTACTTCAGTAAAAGGAAGTCTCAAATTCAGGTATTTTATTTTTGAAATGAAAAGGTACGTTCATTCGAATCGTTGTTTACCTATTTTATTTTTGGACGTTATCTTTTTGAATTTTTGAATCTTTGGTAGTTTTTATTTTTTGAAAAAGACAGTTTTTATTTTCAGTTATTTGGAAAAAGGTAATTCTCTTTGTGACGGTTCATTTCCTTTTATTCGTGACCGTTCATTTTCCTTATATACCTTTGTATTCCTTTCAAGCATTTTCACCAAACCCTAGCATACAGTTTCTCTACTCTCTTCTTTCTACTCTTTAGTTTTTCACTCTCAAACTTGTTCTACAAGTTTTCATCTTTTTCATCCGAACGTGTTTGTGGAATCCTCCTCGACTTTGAAGATGTCTTTCCAAAGGAAGTCGTATCGAATCGCAAACAGGGGACCACAAAATATGCGAGAGGGGCCTACTCATTTTGACTTGACCGAGGAAGAAGATTCTTCTCAATAGCAACAACAACATTCTCAACAGCATACCACACAAAATCCTTCGTGTCATCAAGTGGAAGAGGAGATTTTGGAAGATGTTGAATCTGTAAGAACGTCAAAACCTGAGTTTGTTTTTAAACTCTATAATCAGTTAAAGCAAGGTGGTTCTGCCTTGAATGGGTGTTGCTACTAGTGTGCGTGTTGAAGGAATGAGTTTGTTTCGTTCTAAATAGCATAAAAAGACTTACTCGAAATTGTTGAAAAGAGGGGTGATGAACCCTCGATCTATGGATTTTGATTTCTTGGATTCTTTAAAGGTGAATTTTAGGGAGAAGCTGACTCTCTTTCAACTTGAAAAATTTTGCTCTAAGACTTCTGTTGCTTATCCTGAATTAATTGCATATTTCTATTTGAACTTGTCATTTCTTGACGCGAATAGATTTCATTTTACTGTGAGGGAAAAAGATTTTGTGGTGGATGTGGACACATTGGCGGATGTTATTGGTGTGGAAAGAGGGAGTTTCCAACTAATAAATGTCTGTTGGTCATGCAACAATGTCTCTCATTCAGGACAGACTTGTTGAAGGCGGCATTACCTATTTCGGAATGACTGCTTCAAACATTTTGCTGCATAAGGTTGTGATCAATTGCATCCAACCCAAGTCAACCTCCAAAACAGATGTCTCTCGTTCTGAAGCAAAACTGATGTTTGCCATCAGTAATGGGATGAAGTTCTCGCTGCCACACACAATTCTTATGCACATGTACAGGACTGTTGTGAAAGATAAGGGACAACTCCCTTAGTCAGCACTTGTCACCAAACTGTTTAGACACTTTCAAATTCAGCTTCCAGCATCTCTCTGTGTTCGAACAATTGCTTCTATGGTTATAGGATTAAAGATGGTATCAAAAATGAGGCTGAAGGAACTGAACAATGCTTTGGAGCGATTGAAGGAGAAGTCCCCCAGGAAAACAAAACAAGACTCTGCTGCTTTGAAAAGGAAAGGCAAGGAACCTATGAGTGCACCTATCAAGAATAGTAGAGCCTTTATCCTGCAGGACGAAGAGGATGAGGATGATCTCACTCTCTCTGCATTTGCCTTGAAAAATCTTCAGAGTTTTGTTAGTTTTGAGTAGCCGCAGGACAAAGAAGAAAGAGGTCAAGAAGAAACAGAGCAGAAAGATGAAGAAAGAGAAGAGAGAAGAGAAGAAAGTGAAGAAAGAATAGCAGAAGAAAAAAGCAAGAGAAAGAAGAGAAGCAGAAGAGGGGAAGGGTCAAGATGACTCTGTTGAACCCACCTTTGTAATGTCAGAGGATTCCGAGAAGACTAGGAGTGAGACTGCAGGAGATGGAAGAGAAAAAGAACATCACTTGGAAGCTGAACTTGAGAAAGAACAAGAAGAAGATTTTCCTTCTCCACCTGTAGTAATGGAAACAAGGGGAGCTGTTGAGAAAATATGTACTTATTCTTCTCCTTTTTTTACCAGTGATGATGTTAGCAGATCTTGTACCGATCCATAGGATGTCTTTTCGTCTCAATTTCCTAAAGTTGATATTGAGGCATCATCTCCAAGTCTTGGTGATCGACATGCTGAAGTTCCCTCAAATCTCACAACTCCTGAAATTAATTTGGCTGGACCTAGTGCATCAATAGAAACAACTGCAGACTTTCAAAGGCTGCTAGAGCTCTTTTTAGAGTTAAATGCACAACAATATGGTATGGAGTTTGAGATCAAGAACCTCCAATCAGCTTTGAAATCTACTTCAGACTCTCTACAAGAGTAGGTACAAGCCCTTAAGCTTCAAGTTCAAGAGACTGCCAAGGGTGAAGATATTGAGAAGCTGAAGGAGACCATGATAAAGCTGGAGGAGACAGTTTAGTCTGTGGGGGATTTCCATATCGTTCGCATCCCCAAAAACACCTAATTTGATTGAATTTTTTTTTTATTTTTCTCCACTTTTTAATGATGACAAAAAGGGGGAGAATGTGCAGATTTAACTTTTGTTTGAACTTGACTTGTTTGACTTATATTTTGGTGTTGTTGGACCTTTGTTAAACTGCTGGACTTTCTGTTGGACTTTTGTTTGATTTGGACTTTTTGACATCAACTTTTAATGATACTAATTATGGTTGGAGAATTATTTGTCTTATATTTTCCAGATTAGCATGTTTTCTGTGGTTGTAGAATCGATGCTATCCAGACCCCACTCAACTTATTTTTATAAGATATCATGTATTGCTTAAAGAGTTGTTTTGCAAGTCAAAAGTTCTTAAATCTGCAGGAAATTTTTGTCACCATAAAAAAGGGGGAGATTGTTGGAGAAAAATCATTTACTGTTTTGAAGTTGACAAAACCTTTCCACGGTCTAGTCTCAAGACTTCCAAGACTAAAGTGTCAAAGTCTGAAGACCGCCAGACTTTAGATTCAAAGTCTGCTCACACTGACAGTTTCCAGACTAAATGCTACTGAAGAATGAAGACTTATCTAGATGCGAGATTATTTTTATTTCTTCAAGGATTCGATTCGTATGGCTTATGGATGATTTTCTGGTTGGATATAGCACCCACATGATTGATTATCCTTAATGGAAGCAATTCCGATAATCAAATCTTTTGGAAGGCAAGCAAACTTGGAAAGTTCTACTTATAGAAACCAAGATTCTAATTGTATGGGCGAATAGGATTGCCGGGCTTTCATCTCAATCAATCAACTAACTCGAGATCCCCTTGATTGATTCTGTCCAACGGGTAGATTGGAAGAATTCCATTGGAAAGTGCCAGCGGTTGTGAAGGCATGAAGGAGTATTTAAAGAGGACTCTTTGGTTGTTTGAGATAGAGCGTGAAAGAAAAATTCCAAAGTCTGAAGCATCCTAGTTCCTTGCTATTTCATTTACTGAGCTCAAAGTTGTATACAAAAGAGAGAAACTCATAGTGAGACTTTGTGTGAGACCAGTAGAGGTTATTCACTGTGAAGTCGAGATTGCAAGACTGTGAAATCTCTTTTGTTTCTTAGTAGAATCCAGCCAGTAGGCTGTCAGCGTGGGAGAGTGGACGTAGGCTTGATCTAAGCCGAACTACTAAAAACCTTGTGTTCTTATTCTCTTCCCTCAACTCATTTATTTTGTTTAAAGTTTTATCTAATTGCTAAAGTTTGAATTCATCCTTAGTATGCCTTTTCTAAAAGCAACTAATATTTCAGAATCTTGCGAGGATTTTTTTTTGTTACACCTATTCACCCCCCTCTAGGTGTTATTACTAGCCCTTTTACTTTCGACTAAATGAAATGGGCTTTTCATCGATGCGCCTATAGTCTTTTTCTCTGAGCTGATTATTCAAGAGATAACTAATCTATCAGGTGAAGCCATTAAGGAATCTAAACGCGACCGACTTGAAAATTCGATCAGAAATCGATTGTTCGACCGTGTTTATCTGCAAGAGTCAATACGACACCGTTAAAATCGATTAGAGGCCAGAGATAGGTCAGTTCAATAGAGACATGTGATTAAAGTGTGGGTGATTCCACCTAATTGCAGAATTCGTGTTGAACGGCACTAAAGCGGTTTTTCTGTTGTTTCCATACTCTGTGCCCGTATTTGAAACATTGAGATTTTTACGACAACCGAGAGTCGCCTATGAGTCGGATATGCTCAATGTGGATAAAAAATAATCCACCATGGGTCAATTGTGCTAAAAATTCCTAAAAGCTATCTGGTAGGTTAAGTCATGCTAAAATCACGTCCGGTTGAAATTAACCGCGAAATTGAACCTGATTTCACAAATCGAAAGTTCTAGCGTGTCATGATTTATTTTTAGGACGTCGACTCACCCTTCGAAGAATTTTCAGCAAGCCTAGGATTTTCGGCAAAAAATCAAGATTCGGCGAAATTGATTCAATAATTCGGATGGACTAAATTGAGTGCACTTTTAGCCTTCTAGTTGGATCATTTGGTGAGGGAAGTCATGGAATTGATGTGGGTACCTTAGCTGGTACTTTTGGGCCACCAAATGAGATTTTATTGTAGAACTTTGGTGTGGAATTGAAGGGGAAATTGATGAAATTCTTAGGCCATGGGGGGGCTGCAACATTTTGACTTCCTTTGTGGCTTGTTTGGGAAGCTTTAAAGGGGAAATGGCTATTGTGGATGAGGCTGAAGCTAGTGGGGCCATCACTCAAGTGTTTAGGATATTTGTGATGGACTTTGGTGGCCTTCGTCCCTCTTGAGGCAGCAGCTCTTCTTCTTTCAGCTTCTTCTCCATTTCCAGAAGCTGAAGATCTCCATTTCCAGAGAACTAGCCTCTCCATCCCTGCTGCTGTTGATTGCCCTAGCCTACCAAAGCCACGGCCGGGGTGTCGCCGTTTGCCCGCTCGCAAGCCAGGCCAGCCCACGCGACTCCAACCGCTCGACCGTCTCCCGCTCGCGTCCTCGCCATCCCGTCGCATCTCGCGCCTGCTCACCGTCCGCTTGGTCGTTTGTTGTCGTTCGCCTGGTCGCCACCGTCGCCATCCAGCCCGCTAGCAGCTCCGCCAGCGCGCCTTGCCCGTTCCTGCGCTAGTTCGGCTGTTCCAGCCCTTCGCCTCTCTTTAGTCCAACCAAAATAGAACCAAACTCACAGCTTGGGCTGTGAGCTTCGTGGACCATTTTCGGGCCTTTTTGGACGTCCCTTGGCGTCGCCGTAGGCCCGAGTCTTGCTCGCCTCTGCGTCACCGTCGCCGTGAACTCATCGGCTCGCTAATTCGGTGAGTTTACTTGCTAAACTCTACATAGGGAGTTAATTATGCTTAGGAGAGGTTTAGATTAGTCTAAGTGAGATTAGTGTACTTATTTAGCTTGGTTAGCTAATTAGATTAATCAGATAGGTTAATTAGGTGGTTAATTAGTTTAATTAGGTATTTTAATTAGACTAGATGTTGCTAGATTGGTTAGATTATTTATTTAAGTCCAATTAGGTGGTTAGATTAGTGTATATAGCTTAATTAGTCATTTATTTAATTATTTTGGCATTTATTTAATTATTTTGTAGTTTATTTAATTATTTATTATTTTTCAGAAATTATACAGGGATAGGCAGTTGTTAGAATTTTTTGCTGATCGTCATGGTGTAGTTGGTTTGTACAATTGAGTGTTAAATTGTGCAATTGGATGATGATTGTTTATTTTTATTTATTATTTCAAAATTATGGATTTTTTATAATTAATTAGAAAAATACCGCGTGTCGGTTTTTTATGCCAAAAATGTTTTTAAGTACTATTTCAAATAGTGGGATTTTTAAAAGTGAGAATATCGCATTTTATGGCTGAATCTGATCGTGTACCCACACACGATTATTTTAAATGGTATTTTTAATATGAAGAAGATAGGCCGAGTTCATTATTTAAATTGAGGCATTTGAATGCAAAGCACAATGTCTTGGCCGAGATTTGGTGTGTGTGTGATGGTTATGAGAACCCGTCACCCGATGAGAGTCGGGTGGGCGATGCTCCTATAGGGAATGCCATTGTCAACGGATGCCAGTCGTAGTAGAGGCTGGGCCGATGCTCCTCCGGGAATGTTGTCTAGAGGTAGACGTTGCTGTGCTCGATGGGGCGAGATGATGTCCGGTTACGCCAGAAGACCGCCGAACGTCGAGTAGGCCGTGCCTGTGTATCCGTAATTAATTGGAACGCCTAAATGATTGAGATAACCGCACCTAATTATGGGACAAAATTGTGTGGCATGGAATGAGACGTGTCATAACGATTTAGTCTTATAATTGAGACCCCTGTGATTGATTGATTGATTTGAAAGTAAGGCGTTCCAGTTATTGATTACATCTACTGCATTTATAAATGTTATATGAGTCGTACTAACATGCAGGGAGGTGCTAAGGCGAGGTAAGTCTTTTGTGATGTGTGCTTAGACTGCCTCGAGGTGTATTACCTTCCTAATTGGGGTTTAGGGCGTGAACTCGCTGAGACATTATTTAACCCCATCGTGGGTTTCATGTTTTACAGGTCCCTAGATGGAAGTCAGTCCAGTTCATTTTGGGCAGCTGCGAGGGTATAGCGAGCAGAGTACCGTCTTCCTTGTCCCCGGGAATCCCTAGACCCGTGAACTCATCGTGATCACGATCTTGGTCGATGAGGGCCTACCTCAGTTGATACCTCATCGATTTAAGGCGTGGTTTTGTCACAAGCCTAACGGAGAACAAGAAGGTCGGGTGGATGGTTTCGACAGATCCGCCGTTGAGGGTAAGGGTGAGGAGGTACTCGATTCTATCGTGCACACCAATATTATCGCAAATATCGAGGCGAACCAATTGCCCGAGGATGAGTAGAAGCTTGAAGTTGAGGAAGTAGCTTACCCGCTAGACATCGACATCCCTGACGGTGTCATGATAGATCCAAATCCCAAGTAGATAGGGTCCAGAGTAGGGTTAGCTACGTTGTCCCTTTTGGGGGCCTTGACTTTTGTATATAACCTTGTAGGCTTATTTGGTTTGTTATAAAGTACGTTTGGTTTGATTTGGTTGTCCTGCTTTTCTATCCCATGTTGATTGCTGTCTGGGGATTGTTTATTCTGCTTTTGCATGTGCATGAATCGTTTGGGTCGGCGACGCGTCCTGGGAATGTTGCAATTTGATCGACCACCGAGGGATGTGCACGCGCTCGAGGTTCGGGGCGTGACATTCCAGCCCGAAGTGGTATCAAAGCTGGTCAATGTTTGGAGTGATAAGGTGCGATGGGTTATGGGATAGTTAGTAGGATGGTCCTTTTTTTTATGCCGATGCATGTGATTGATAGCTAATTGGTAGCTTGTTTTGTGGGGATCACTCAGTTTTTAATTTTGTGTGGAATTGAAAAACAGGTTCTGTAAGGATCTTGCATCATGAGTGATTAGGAGCAGAGAACTCCTAGGAAGAGGTCTATAACTTCAGTTACTCAGGGTAGGATGCCGATAAGTATCGATACTCGAGGGAGAGCACAGGCGTAGGCTAGCACGAATAGAATAGTGTCGTTGCAGGTTAGTGCTGGTGTAGCAGCACCTGGCGATCCGAGAATCGATGGGATCATTTAGGCGCTCGAGACCCTGGGGAATCTGATGGGGCAACAGGCCCATAATTAAGCTGCCACCACTTATGGCACCCCCGATCCGGCAAGGTCGCCACAGATACCTATCGCTCTACCTAATGAATACCAGTTACATATCTTTGATATAAAGGGGTTTAAAGAAGGACCGAGGTCCATATGCATTTTTGTTTTTTTTTAAAAGAGTTTAGTGCAGCTCATAGAGAAATTAAAGATGAGTCTCACCATCCCTCTACTCTCTTAATGATGGTACAATGCACACCAACTACACATCGAAGGAAAACATAAGCCGAGCCACTTTTATTTACATTTTTAAGATGGACATCTTGGGTCGGTACAACCAAAAAGCCAAGACTCTTAGCTAAACTTGGCTACAACCCAAAAGAGAGATCTCGACCCCCTACATCGATCATGTATAACCCTCCATCTACAAGTGTCAGCTATCCCCAAAAAGTATCAGCTCCCACTCCTCACGTGGGCTATCACACCTACCCTGGTGCATCGGGCGGTGGCGGCGGCAACATCCCCCGCATCACTCCGTCACGGCGGACATGGACAAACAAGAACTCCTGGATGACCAGGCCCCCAGCCAGGCCCACATCATACATCACCAGCACACGAACCCGTATGAACGTCAAACCAGGGATGGTGACACAATCAAGCTCCATACACTCGACCTCCACGTCAGATGGAAGGCCGTAAAAGGTACCCCGCGTGATTGGAGGGAGAGGCATCTTTCTAATCTGAAATGTTGGTCCCCAAAGGGGTGAGTACAACCATTCGGCAGGTAAAAGATCCATTAAACTACTCAATGCATCAAACAGAACAATCATGACATCATAGTAGAGTACATATCATTCATGCATCCAAGCATAACTTACCTTGCAGCCATGCATATGTCATCATACCATATGTGCATACACCATCATGCACTCATCATCAAGCGTTCATGAATATACCATCATGCCATAGTTGCATATACAACCATGCACTCATCATCAAGCATTCATGCATATCCATGCCTTATGTGCACATGCCACCATGCACTCATCATCAAGCATTCATGCATATCCATGCCTTATGTGCACATACCACCATACCATGCATGATTCAATTTCAACCTTTTTATCTTTCAATTGGGTCACCACATTTTTCTTTCCCGGGACCAGTAATTGCATCCCACATTTTATCGCTCGCACCCAACCTGGCATCACGAGGAACCTCCGACACACACCTCTGGGCATCTTGTACCCCAATTGGCATCACGAGGTATCCCCCGGCACACACCTTCGAGGCTTCCGGCACCCCCACATTCCGGGCATCTCGAAACTCCCGAGGATATCCGGCACACACACTCCGGGCATCCGGCACTCACCTCCGGGCATCCCGACACTCCCGGGGCATCGTCGGCTCACACCTCCGATGGTATCCTCATTTATCATAATTCATATTCACATTTGTGTCTCAATATCAACATGGCACATGATGTGATGGCAACACGGTCAATTTCAGCTTTTGATTTTATATGTAATGCCAAATATCATCACATGTGCAGCAAGATTCAATCACATAAAAACAATATAATTCATGGGGCAAACTCATGGATTATTGCTATTATTTTAGAAACGGAATGCATTCTTTTAATTTACACTTCTTAAAATTTAGTGATTGGCCCTAATAATTTCTAAGAATTTAATACATCATAGACAAGCTCTAGAGGCATTTATCTCATGAAGAACACAACACCACCAGAATTTCATACAAAACAGAATAGTCCATGCATTACAGCTTTTGAAATTCGCACAATCCAGCTTGCACAGTTTTAGAAAACATTTTAATTAAATACCCAAATGACCTTAAAAAATTATGAAATTCGAACATGTGATATTCAAGACATAAATACAGATATTTCGTGAAGAACACTACACCAAAAGATCCCCATATAATTCGGTATAGACCATGCATCACAGCACTACTATTCTAACAGTTCAACTTGTACAGTTTTTGAAACATTTTTGGTTAAATAGGAAAATGAACTTCAAAAATTACGAAATTTGAATATGTTGTAGGGAAGACATGAAGAGAGATATTTCATGCAGAACACGTTTCCAAAAGAACCTCATAAAAAATGATATAGTCCACGCATTGCAACTTACAAGGTCCGAACACATCAGATTGCACAGTTTTAGAAAAATTTCCGATTAAATACCCAAATGACCTTCAAAAATTATGAAATTTGACTATGTTATAGCCAAAAACATAAGGTAGATACTTCATGAAGACATCAAAGTCAGATTCATCATAGATAATTAAATATGGACGGTTAAAACCCCTGTTCCTAGTACCTAAATTTCCAAATCCATTCTTTCCAAAGAATAACGATTTCACCCACTTATACTTGTTTTTTTTGTCCCAAATTTGAGTATGTGATACTAAAAGAAGTCCTTTACAACTTTCATTTAGAGATCAAAGCCAAAATTCAACTATAAAATCACATGCAAGTCACTAGAACGTCCAAGGTCGAGCTGTTTTTCTCAAGAACAGTACACTAGGCTAGAGCACCACTCTTATAACTTCAATTTTTCACATTCTATACATCCGAAATTGTTACCATTCAATCACGCACACTAAGCACAGCATGCAAGACTAGATCAAGGGATCCCACTTGCCTCCAAACCGAGTGAACACAGCAAGCACGAACAGAGGGCGAGGCGGACTCGACGGCGGCAATCGGTTTCCTTCCTTCTTCTCCCGCACGCTCACTCTCCCTGTCTCTCGATTTCTCTCTCTCTCTCGGTAACCCTCTCTCTCTCTCCCTCTCTCTCGATTTCTCTCTCTCTCTCGGTAACCCTCTCTCTCTGTCCCTCTCGGTCGACACTCCCCCCTCATCATCAAGCCGGTTCTCCTATTTTCTTCCCTTCAAAGATGAGCAATCATTTGATTGCATGCAAGACACTTGGACTTAGGGGAATAACACTTGTCAATTCTCCCATGCACATGATGGGCTTCATCCGGCTGGGCTTGGGCCAACCTTGGTCGACGGCAGCTCCTCCTCTTTGGGCTTCGTGGGCCGGTCAAAAAAGGGGTGGGGCTATGGGCTGGTTTGGTCTTTAAATGTCCAGCCCACCCTCATCCTAATAATCCATCTTAAACCTTAATTATATAAACACCTAATTGAAATTTATAATTCACAAAACTTTGTGACCTAATTTAATAAATTCCAACTCATAAATCACATGGCCAAAAATAGAATTTTCCTATCAAATAATTACCCATCAAAAGCTTGGCCAAAATCTCAATGCAAAACATGAATTAAAGCACCTCTAAGGATTGACAAGAAATTCTAGGATGCCACACCACTACCACCACCGCTACAGCCGATGCTCCTGTTGTTGTTGTTATCGCGGCCGTACCTACTGAAGTTCAACCTGGAGTTGTAGTCGGGGAGAGACCGATGCACAAGCTTGTAGAGCAAATCCTGAAGTTGAACCCGCTGAGGTTCACAGGAGCAGGTGATGCCGAGGCTACAGTGTCACGCCCCGAACCTCGAGCGCGTGCACATCCCTCGGTGGTCGATAGAATTTTGCGACGTTCCTAGGTCTCGTCGCCAACCCTTCATTTTTATTGCACATGCGAAAACGGATTACTAATCCCCTGATCTCAACAAACTTGGGATAGAAAAGCAGGACAACAATTTCCAAATCAAAATACACATTCATAAACACCTCAAGCTTATACAAAAGGTTTGTCTCATAAAGAACTACTGAGCCACCAATGCTCCTGACCCTTCCGCTTCAAGCTCTGGGTTCTTCACACTAGAGACCTGAAAATGGTTATTCAATAACCAGTGAGATATAAATATCAGCGAGTTCTTCCCTAAGCCCTCGATTAGAACACCAACTAAACTCAGGGTATCTATCAAGAACTACCCCACCACAAGCAACAACCAACAATCGATTCGCATACAACCTTACCTGGTATGCCATACCCTACACGTTATAATTCAGCACGATACATGCAATGCACATGGCCATTAGAAGATACATTTCATCAATCACATACGAGTCGCATCACAAGCAATCTCACCTGGCCATTGCCACACCCTGCATGTTATCGATTCATGTGTGCATGCCATAAACAATGTGCTTAACTCATGTATGACCGAAATCACAGATGCCATGATTCTCATGCATTCTTGCACATTAGAACAGTTCAAAAACACGATGCATATACTCAATGCATACAACAATTGAAACGCCTCACTCATCTCAGTAAATCACAGGGATCTCAACCCAATCAATCACAGAGGTCCCGATTATAAGGCCAAACCGTTATGACACGTCCCATACCATGCCACACAGTTTTGTCTCATAATCAGGCGCATCAAACTCAATCAGTCATACGTTCCAATTGTTAATTAAGCCCTTCAAGGGTTCCACCTACTTGTCAATTCGGTGTTTTCTTAATTAAGCCCGTCAAGGCACCACCTACTTGTTAATTCGGTGTCTTCTTAATTAAGCCCGTCAAGGCACCACCTACTTGTCACTTCGGTGTCTTCTTAATTAAGCCCGTCAAGGCACCACCAACTTGTCACTTCGGTGTCTTCTTAATTAAGCCCATCAAGGCACCACCTACTTGTCACTTCGGTGTCTTCTGACTCAGTCAGGCTTCGTCTCCCCCCATGGAGCACGGCGACGTCTTTCAATCGATGGCTTTCCCGAAGGAGCGTAGGTCCAGAATCTACTGCGACCCGAGTCCCACTCAGTGGGTATCCCATATAGGGTAATGTCCATCCGACATCAATTGGGGACGGGTTCTCTTAATCAATCACATGTCAATTCAAACTCGGCCCGGGACACCTTGCAATTCACTCACTGTCATTCATTAAAATAGTGATCCCGGCCTCCTTTCTTCATATTAAAAATCATCCAAGAATTAGCCACGTGTGTGGATACCCGTCAAATTCAAATTAGAAAAATCAATGCCACTCTTTTTTCAAACCCCACTATTTGATATAATATTCAAATTCTATTTTCGGTGTCAGAACCCGACACTCGGGATTTTCTGAATAAAATCCATAATTTTCCAATCACCACGCAATTGCACAAATCATCACTCAATTCATGCGGATGTCCATGCATTTACACATCCATTCGCTTCATAGGATTAAAAGCACATGAATTTTGACAACTTTTCACATTCTGGATGAACAGTGCCCGTGAACAGTACTCGGTGAACAATGATTTTGAATAGTGTCAAGTGAACAGTAAATTTCCAGAATTTAATAAAAAATCAATTAAATTCAGAAATCATTAAAAGCATTAATTAAAGGAACCATCAATTAATTAAAACTAAACATACTTAATTAACCACATAAACCACATTAAGCAAATAAAACAAGATTAAGCTAAACTAATCTAATCCATCCATCTAACCACCTATCTTAAGGCTAATACAAATTAATTAAATTACCTAAACTAGAATTAAATCTAACTAAACCAACCCTAAACAAGTTTAGGCTCTAATCAAAGGATTAGAGTTAAACTCACCCGTTAAGCGGGCCGGAGGCATTGACGCGGCGGCAACGACAGAGGCGACACTCCGGGACCTCTACCATGACGATCCAAGGCGGTCCCAAGCTCATCACAACAACCACAGCTCGAACTCCCACCGAAACATTGAAAAACAGCCCTGCCAGAGGAGAAACTGAGTTGAACGGCTTGGCCGGAGCTCCGGCGAGGGCGTTGGCCGGCAACCAGTGGCACCAGGAGGTCAAGGGGGAGTGGTTGGTAGCTGGGCTAGGTGAAAGAAGGATCGAAATGGGAGAAAACGGGTCGAAATCGCGAACCAGGCGAAACTAGGCAGAATCAGGCAGTCCGGCGGCCTATGGCTTGTCGCCGGAATTCGGAAGGCCGGAGAATCTTTCCAGTGAACGGTGAAGTACTCCGATACGGGTTGGGTGTGCTCGTCACGGTGGTTGGTGAAGTGTTGGCTGATTCTCATGGGAAGACCACTTGTAACTAGAGTTTTTGACGAAATGTCAGTCTGGAGCAGAACAGTTTCAGGCAGTCAAACTGCCGTGGGATTCTGGCCGGCCGGCGGGTCAAACGGCGGCTCCGATCGGCGAACGGCCAAGTCCTCCCAAACGGTATGGATCTCTTGAAGACAACGGTGGGTAGTACGAAGGCTGATTCGTCTAGGAAGACAACAATCAACTTGGATCTTTAGAGGAAGGTCTGCTGGGGCGGAAACTAGAAGAGAGGGAGAATGAGGGAGAGAGAGCTCCGTCGAGGGAGAGCCAAATGAGGGGAGAGAGAGAGTGATGTGAGGGCTGTCAAGGCTCCCATCAAGCTCTTCAAAGCTTGCTCCAAGTCCCCATGCCAAGCCATCATCATTTTCTCTCTCTTCTCTAGCCTTTTCTCCCTACAACTAGGGGTATTTTGGTCATTTTACCTTGCACAATTCCCATTCTATCCTTGGGCTGAAATTGGTGGATGGGCCTAAGAAATGGGCTGGGCCATGAATAGAAGTGGGCTTGGAAATTGATTAGGCTCAAATGGGCTTAAGGTTGGATCATGGGCTTGAAAGATGAATAGTTGATTTGGCCTAATTGGCTCATTTGATTGCCTTAGGCCCACCATGGTGGCTATCCCACCTTGGGCCTAAGGCCCACGCTGACTTGGCCCGGCCCACATTCTCATGGGCTCGCTTCCTCGGTCCGAATATCCCATTTTCAAATACTCGGCTTAACAGGCACTGTCGACTGTCGCTGTAACTTCATCCAAAGTCTGTCCCGAACATTCCCGATAATTCGAAGTCCAATCTTTAGTTCTCATGCCATGTCAATTTCAACCTAATGCCATTTTGGTTACAACTCAAACTAACAAGTGGCTTTGAGGATTCCCACGTAATCGACTCGTGTCAAATCACGTTTAAGACATCTTGACGCATGGACATCCTTTGACTACATGAAATTACGGAGGATAGATTCTTATTTTAAAGTACACGATTATTGAGGATCAACATAAGGTCGTTCGCGGGTACGATAATGGTAAACGGAATCACCCATCATTCCATTATGTTCTGTTCGCAAATCGACTTCTAATCATCCTTAGAATCGGCCTGCCTATCTACAGGATCGTCCTCACGTAAGTCTCACGGTCAAGTTGTTTTCCCAGGTCGAGTCCTTTAGTCGTACGAGTTCTGTCCTCATTAGCCTTTCCCCTTAAGGTCAGTATCTCAAGAGTGATCAATTCCGAGTGAGATCAACCAACAATGCATTGACGAAATTCACATTCATTCATTCCTTAGAGGACTCAAATTTCAGGATGTCACATGCAGCCCTCTCGGTCCAAGAGCTTGAGAAAGCCTTTGCACTGCTGAGGTGCTCGGAGGAAGAGAATGTTGTCCTTGCAGTATATCAGTTGCAGGGCAATGCTAGTACCTAATGGAGGGCCACTAGAGGAAGAGTATTTCCTGCCGGTGTGGTTCCCGAGTGGAACGCCTTTTTTGAGGTGTTTAATGGCAAGTACTTCTCTGACAGCACCAGGGAGCAGAAGATGGACGAATTCCAGCACCTTCATCAAGGAATGATGTCGGTAGATTAGTATGAGGCAAAGTTTGTAGAGTTGTCTTAGTACGCCCCCAAACTGATAGAAGATCGGCAGACAGAGCTAGGAGGTTCAGGAATGACCTCAGATAGGAAGCTAAAGGACCCGCTGGTACAGTTCAACTTGAAAGATTACAACGACTTGTACGAACAGCTCAGTTGATAGAGAGGAACCTAAGCAAATAAGATGCCGCATCTGGGTCGCGGTTTGGTTCGAATACAGATGGAAATCGGTTTGGGAAGAAACCGCTGATCAGAGGAAGGTACCCCATTCCACCCAATAGGAAGGGTAGGATAGGAAAGTTAACGCCGAGCCATAATGGCATGTGTCACTTCTGCGGAAGGCGACACGGATCAGCCCCGTGTCGTTCTATGGCGGGTGCTTGTTTCGAATGTGGCCAGTAGGGTCACTTAGCCAGAAACTATCCCCGAAGGCCGATGGGATCGTAGTTGCTGCCGCCGCCACCGATGGGTCAGAACATAGGATTTGCGCCACAGAATGTACAGCAAGTCGTCCGCCTCACGACCACCGTCGCCGTCCAGCTCACCAGCAGCTCCACCCACTCGCCTTGCCCGTTCCCGGGCTAGTCCGGCCATTCCATCCCCTTACCTCTCTTCGGTCTAGCCTAAAACAGAACCGAACTCACAGCTTGGGCTGTGAGCTTCTTGGACCGTTTTCGGGCTTTCCAGACCTCCCTTGGCATTGCCATAGGCCCGAGTCTTGCTTGCCTCTGCGTCATTGTCGCTGTGAACTCATCGACTTGCTAATCCGGTGAGTTTACTTGCTAAACTCTACTTAGGGAGTTAATTATGCTTATGAGAGGTTTAGATTAGTCTAAGTGAGATTAGTGTATTTATTTAGCTTGGTTAGCTAATTAGATTAATTAGATAGGTTAATTAGGTGGTTAGTTAGTTCAATTAGGTAGTTTAATTAGACTAGATGTAGCTAGATTAGTTAGATTTTTTATTTGTCCAATTAGGTGGTTAGATTAGTGTATATAGCTTAACTAATCATTTATTTAATTATTTTGGCATTTATTTAATTATTTTGTAATTTATTTAATTATTTATTATTTTCTAAAAATTATACTGGGATAGGCGGTTGTTAGAATTTTGTGATGATCGTCGTGGTGTAGTTGGTTTTTGCAATTTAGTGCTAAATTGTGCAATTGGATGATGATTGTTGATTTTTATTTATTATTTCAAAATTATGGATTTTTGGTATTTAATGAGAAAAATCTCAGGTGTTGGTTTTTTACACCAAAAATATTTGTAAGTACTATATCAAATAGTGGGATTTTTAAAAGTGAAAATATGGCATTTTCTGGTTCAATCTGACCGTATACCCACACATGATTATTTTACCGAGTGTTTTTTGTCCCGTCCCGAATCTCGAGCGTGCACACATCCCTCGATGGTCGATGAAATTGCGACATCCCAAGACGCGTCGCCGACCCATTTATTTTATTGCACTTGCGGAAGTAAATAAACAAATCCCCAGATAACACAAATATGGGATAGAAAAGCAGGATAAAATTTTAATAAAACACTTTTTTTAAACACACTGGGTTTATATACAAAAGTCTACAAAAAGATCGGCTTTCAAAACGAAGCTGTCCTACGACCTATTAGTTGGACACATTTGCCGATCCTTTGGACTCCACCTCCACAAGCTCTGGGGGCTTCAGGTACTCAATAACTCCATCAGGAGGGTCAGCTGCACCCTCGCTCGGAGCGGTGCTGACCGTAACAGCAGGGATATCAAAACCCTGAAGGGGACCTGCCCTATACCCATTGAGTCCATGGTGAAACCACGCCTTGAATCAATGAGGTACCCTCCGAGGTAAGCCCTCATCAACCCAGACAGTGGTCATGACAGGCTCATAGACCCAATGACTCCCCGGGACAAGGACGTTTATGCTCCACTCGGTAACCCCCTGAGGCTGACCAAAACGTTCCAGAGGGACCGCCATCTAAGGACCTGAAAAGTTAAGCCCATGACAGGGTGAGACAACATTTCAGCAAGTCTACTTCCTAAACCCCGATTAGGAAGGAAATATGCCTAGAAGCGGCCTAACCACACAACTAATGAGACTCACCTCACCTCAGTTCCTTCCTGCACATCAGTACAGTTTATATCACAGATGCATATAATAAATGCACACATCAATTAGAATGTCTCACTTAATTATAGGGGTCCCAATTATAGGGCCAAATCATTATGACATGTCCCATTCCGTGTCACACAATTTTGTCCCATAATCCGGCGCATATATCTCAATCATTCACACATTCCAATTGTTTACGGCCCCTTGGGACTAGAATCCGTTGTTTAGGGGCATCCCATATAGGGGCAACGTCCACTCAACGCACATCGGGGACGGGTTCTTTTAACCACCACACAATCGTTCAATTCCGGCCAAGGACATTGTGCTTTGCACTCAAATGTCTTAGTTAAGATAACGAACTTGGCCTGTTTTCTTCGTATTAAAAACACCCGGTGAAAATAATCGTATGTGGGTACACGGTTAGATCGAACCTTAAAAATTGATATCATTTCTTTTAAAATCCCACTATTTGATATAGTATTTAAAAAAAATTTCAAGGTCAAAACTTGACACTCGGTATTTTCTAATTAAATACCAAAATTTCACAATTTTGAAATAATAACTCAAAAATCACAATCACCACTAAATTGCACTCAATTGCAATAACTAATCACACCATGACAATCAGCACGAAATTCCGGTCACCGACTATCACGATATAATTTCTGGAAAATATTAAATAATTAAATAAATTACAAAAATAATTAAATAAATGCAAATTAATCCAATAAACGTAAACTTAGGCCTAAAATGCTAATTTAACCATCTAAACGGGCCTAGAAAAATAATGCACATATTTACATAAATAGTACAATCTATCTACATAAACGTGACACTCACGCGCTGGCCTTTCAAGCGCGTTAAGCGCGTGGCTCCCACGCGCTGCGGCTTCTGGCCGCGCGTGTGGAAGTATGCGGCGTCCTCTGGCGACGCTCGACCCATCGACGGACTCGTCTTGATGAGTACTTTCACCCTATATATTTCAAAATTTATTTTGGCCGAAAAAATATTTCAAAAAATGGCCAAAACCGTACGGGTGTTTGCTGCCCCGAACCCGTTCTTTGCTTTGGTTCGTTTTCGACAATTCAGATAGCAATTCTGAGCAATGAACATCCAAACAGTGTAGATTTGATACTCTTGATCTCGATATCAAATGATAAACGAGAAAATTCAATGAAAACAAGGCATAAATCACGACCTGGCTTTGATACCAATGTTGGAATTCAAGTCGGCGAAAGACGACTTACCTTTATTTGATATGCAAACAACAATTAACCCTAGAATAAACATTGAATTGCGGATGAATCACGAACAAAAATACTTCACGTTGGTCTGAATGCAATCACGAGGAAAGCATCCGATTTCCACAGCGTAAATGCCAATTGTTCTTGTAAAAGAGAAATGGAACACCTTCTTTCTTTTTTATGGAAAGGGGAGAGAAAGGAAAAACTGTTTTTAAGCGTACGTTCTACCAACCGTCTCAACGGTTGTCTTCAGGAGTCTTTTATATGACTCCCTCATACCCTTTCAAAGGATGTCTTTCCATCGTAGCATATCATGACGAAACGGTGCGCTCCAATCGCACCCCATCATGGACATAATAATAAAATACTACACTCTTTTTCTCTCTTTTTCTTAACTTAACCCACTCACCCTCTCCCTACTCTATTTATAATGTCTCGGTGAAGTCAACATTTAATTTCCTCTAGAAGCTAACCTCTCAAAGAAGTTATTGACTACTTTTTCCAGAAGCTACTTCTTTCAGAAGCTGGTTTTGAACTTCTCAAATAAGTTATTGACTACTTCCTCCAGAAGCTGGATGAGCAAGAGAATAGCTCTCTTGAGTGGGCTATGTCTGATCGAGTGAATTGGTTATGGTGTGTGACATCCCTAGATTTATCATTGAGCTGGCAGTAAGACTTGCACTAACATATTAGTACTCCCAAGAGAATTGATTGTCTCTATTAATCTGTAGGTCCTACAGGTCATGATTGACATTTAGCAATATGTCATGGCTACCCAAACAGTGTGAATGCTTTAAGAACATAATGAACCCGTCAGCTCTGGTTACAGTGTAATTCAATCCCTCTGTCTTACTATGTCTTGATTGAACAAAGATCATGAAACATTTGTCAAGTCACCAATTCAATCATATACACAAACCTAATTGACTTGCATTTTATACGAGACATCAACAATTTATTCTCGGTTACAACCTTGGCCGAGGATTTCAATGCAGTGTCACAATTAGATCACATAGGACATTATTACCGTACCTTACATGTCACAAGGAGACAGATTCCATGTTGCGCACATGTGTAACTTTGTATGTGAACGAGTTATGACCATCAGGTATAGAGACAAATCAATGAACCGCCAATATGCGTATCTGTGAACCATAGCCGTCCGATATACAAGTCAACACCGTGTCTCAGGTCTAAGGATTATTTACACAAGACCAGAGCATGAATGATTAGTCATTGACCCTGCTAAAAGCTTCCATGTTGCCAATCATTTTATATATGTCACGTTCAATGAACTTGTCTACTACAAGCACCTAGTTCTAACTTGGGTATCATAATACCCAATGACTCATGACATCTTAAGCATCCAATAATTAATGGTGAAGCTAAGAACACACTGTCTCAATAGGATCATTAATATCCACTCAATGATCCATTGACCGAGAACGGTTTAAAGATTCAGTCTAACTATGAGCCCGTCACGCATATTCTTAGCGTCTCAAGAATAAGTCCAGTCACAACTGATTTTATGGAATCATTCATATAGATAATTTAACAAATGAATGAATACGTCTTTGCCATTAATTTGACAACACAACTAAAATCCCTAACATGTAACTATTACATGGTTGCTTTAGGGCATATAACTAACACCTAGTGGGTCAAGGAAGTCTGAAAATTTTTCCAGGTGTTAAGCCTAGTTGGTCAGAGGTGAGGGAAAGTGAGCATTTTTGAGAAAAATAAGGGACAACTAAGGAAACAAATGACCTGTAACCTAAACTAGAATACATATAGTTTGGTTCAAAATTGAATTGGTCAATGTAACATCCTCGATTGCGACCCCGTAAGGATCGGCCATAAGGTCCTAAAATGATCAATCATGGGCCATCGGCCATGGATCGATCGGTTTGATCGGCAAGGAGTAACGGATCGGTCACGACCGACCAACCGACCGACCGACCAACCGGTCACGAATTGGTTGAGGTGTCAGCCATGAATTTCTACCAACCATACCGATGAGATAGAATCACCAGCTCATAAGATGACTTTTTGATCATGTGAATTGGTCACGTGATGATTTTGGAGTTGTGGATGGTCACGGGTTGATCTAACCGATTGTAGTTTCTAGTCGCGGGTGATTCCGCCCAGTTATGCACCGATACACGGACGATCCAAATTTGACCAAATATAATTTCCTTCCAACAAAAAATGCATCATTCCCTATTTAGTTCTTAGTGATCACAGTGGAATCTTGAATTGGTGATTTCTGATCATGGATTGGTAATGCACCAATCATGAACCTTACCAGTGGATCGGGTGCTGACCAGAATGAGCCCAGGGATAGACCTGGCTATTCCGTCGCTAGTTCTAAGGTCCGTGAGTGCCTTGGCTTAGTGTTAGGCCATGGGTTGCCTTAGGATTGGCCTCGAATCGATTAAAGGACAATCGACCCTATTGGCCAATTGATCGTCCAAAGGAACGGTTCGGGCGAATATGGAACGTAATGGTCGAACCTCGGGTGTACATGATTCGGTTTTTTGAGGTGTGCCTAATGATCCATTCCTCAACTCTGGAATCAACTTGGACAATAGAATTCTCTAGCTTGCCTTCTTAATAAAGGAAGACCACCTTTGTGAGGAAGGAAAGGATAAAGCAAAAGAGAATTCTAGAATCTCTTCATTAAATGAAAGAGGATGAAGTGTCCAAGCTAACCTAGGACCTAGTGGGAAACTTGGAAGATAAGGATGCCCACCCATTAATATTTATTGACCAAGTGGGACGCCTCCTTTTCCCAATTAAGGTTGCCACTTTTGATTTTCGAAATTTCTAGACCTCTGCTATTTGCCAATTTTACACATATTTTTGTGGTGTGAATTTAAAGAAACTTTTTTCATGAAAGTTGTTTCAAAATCTTGATCTAAAATATAATTAAATTTCATATTTTTATGAGGTGAATTGGTAGGAACGAAGGCCTAATTATTCACCATCTGGAACCTGTCCCGTGTGGTGAAAACGGGGACTAGGTTGCCTTCTCGAATTTTTATAAAACATTTTCTTACAAATTTAACTATTCTTCCTTCATAAAAGTTTTAAAGGATATCTATTTATACAACATGTAGAATTTTCAAAGAGTTTTGTGAATATTTGGATTTTAAAATGAGTCTCTCTTTTCGATTGTTGAATTTGCTCGACGGACGAATTTTTGGGTTGTATTCAGTGATTTATTGATATTTTCAGAGAACGATTTGGACTTGGATTTCTTCATGAAAAATTTCCTTTAGGGTCTTATATACAACATATTAAAATTTCATAATTTTTCAAGCCCATTTGGTAAGGTATTGATGCTTATTTCGAAAGCTGCTCGAAACAGTTTTCACCCCAGGATAAGAGGGCCATACGTCCAACTTGGAAAGGGAGAGGGTTGCACGTCTAACTTAAGGAGCAAGGATAATCTAGAGTCTTCTTAATTTAGGATAAGGATGCATTAAATATCTGTGGACTCTAGTTCTTCAATGCCAAGTTGAGGTGTCCCTCAAAGGAATAGGCCTTGATGCCTCCCAACCTAAAAACTTGGAGAGCAAGTTTGTAATATGAAGATATCTAGCCTAATGATTACGCAAGATCCAAACATTAAATGGGAGAGGCTTAGTCATTGGCTTAGGTGTCCCCATAAAAATTACATGTAATTATTTCATGATGACTCAACCCCTTAGATGGACCAATGGAAAGATGAGCAAGTGTCGCCCTTAGGAACTAGACTTGCCCCCCATCTCTTTAGCTTGCCACCTCCTCAACCTAGATTGTCCACCTACATAAAGATGATTGGTCTATTTGGAAAGATCATCATGAGGGGTTTGCCTATAAATAGAGGCCTTCCCTCCCCTCATTTCCAGAAGATTGCACTTTTGAGTCCGGTTTGCATAGACTTTAACCCAAAAAGTGAGTAATATGCAATTTTTCACGAATAAATTCACATGAACCTTTCTTCAATGGCTTGGTGAAGATATTTACTAGTTGATTCTTTGAATTAACAAGCTGAACATTAATTTCTCCATTTTGCACATGATCTTTTATGAAATTGTGACGAATTTCAATGTGCTTCGCTCTTGAATGAAGAATAGGATTCTTGGTGAGATTAATCGTGCTTATGTTCTCGCATCTGATTTCAATATAAGGTTCTTCTATCCCAAAGTCTCTCAGTTGTTATCTAATCCACATAATTTGAAAACAACAATTACCAACAGCAACATATTATGCTTTAGCGATTGAGAGGGCCACAGTGTTATGCTTTTCGGAGAACCAGGATGTCAGCATCTCTCCCAGAAGTTGACAAGTCCCAAAAGTACTTTTCCTTTCAACTCTACAACCAGCTAAGTTAGTGTCTGAGTATCCAAGTAAAGTAAAGTCTCTTCCTTTCGGATACCACAGACCTAACTTTGGATTAATGGAAATATATTTGATGATTTGTTTAACAGCATTAAGATGTGATTCTCTAAGATCAGCTTGGAACCTAGCACACATACATACACTAAATAAGATATTAGGACATGGAGTAGTAAGATAAAGAAGAGAACTGATCACGCTTCTATAAGTCTTTTAATCCATTTTCTTACTATCTTCACCCTTTTCATGTTTGGAAGAGCTTAACATAGTCTTCTAACATTTCTCCATTTCAAATTTTTTGATGACATCTTTAGCATATTTCTCTCGATAGATAAAAGTTCCTTCTTTGGATTGTCTGACTTGGAGGCCCAAAAAGAATTTCAATTCTCCCATCATGCTTATTTCGAACTCTTCCTGCACAGACTTAAAAAATTTCTTGCACAGAAGTTCATTAAAAGAATCAAAGATGATGTCATTTACATATATTTGAACAAGTAAGAAGTCTTTACCTTCTTTTTTAATGAACAAGGTGGTGTCAACCATATCTTTCTTGAAGCCAATACTTACTTAGCCTCTTATATCAGGCACGAGGTGCTTGCTTCAGACCATATAAGGCTTTCTTCAGTTTGTAGACAAAGTCTGATTTTTAGGATCTTCAAATCTTGGTGGTTGTTTTACATAGACTTCTTCTTAGATGATGAGGAAAGCACTTTTGACATCAATCTAAAATAATTTAAAGTTATAAAAACATGTATAAGCAAGCAATAGCCTTACAGCTTCCAACCTAGCTACCGGTGAATATGTCTCATCATAGTCCATCCCTTCTTCTTGTGTATCATTTTACCGCGAACCTTACCTTACCCTTTTCATCCATCTTATTTCTAAACACCCACTTAGTTTCAATCACAGACTTTTCTTTTGGTTTAGGAACCAATTCCCAAATGTCATTGATTGTAAGTTGCGGAAACTCTTTTTACATAGCCCCTATCCAACTTTCATCGAATAAGGCTTCTTCTACTCTCTTTGGTTCTACTTTTGAAATAGGTGCCAAGGGTTACGAATCTTCCTTTTCCTTCGATATGGTATGAATTTCTTCTTCTATATTTCCAATAATGAGATCTTGAAGAAGACTTAACTTATGCTTCCAATTGTTGTTGTATTTGTCCTTTCCTACAAGAGTCTCCTGGGTCTGAGAAGGCTTTTCTTGCTTTTCTTCAACTTGGACTTGTTCAACAGGAAGCTGGATTTGTTTAGGAGGTTTAAACTTAGTTAAGTCTGAGACCAACTCAAATTCTTCAAGTTGATATTAATAGACTTATTGAAATTTGACGTTTATTGATTCTTCCACAGTTTCTGTGTATTTTTGTTGAAGACTCTATATGCCTTTCTTGTGGTGGAATATCCAAAAAATATTCCTTCCTCTGACTTGTCTTCAAACTTACTTAAATGGTCATTTGTACTTTTCAAGATAAAACACTTGTAACCAAACACATGAAAATAGGAAATATTTGGTTTTCTACCTCAAAGAGGGTTTTCTGTAGGATGGGCTTCGGAAACACTCTGTTAATTATATAGCAAGCAGTGGAGACTGCTTCTATCTAGAAGTGAGAAGAGACTTTTCTTTCAATTAACAAAGTTTTGGCGATTTTTTGTGAAGGCTGATTTTTCTTCTCTACAACTCTATTTTGCTCTGGAGTGTAGGGAGATGAGAAAATATGTTGAAAACCATTTTCATCACAAAAACTTGTAAAATCTTGATTTTCAAACTTTCCCCCATGGTCTATTTTAATGCTAGAAATAGTATAACCCTTCTCATTTTGAATTTTTTTAGCAAATTTTGAGAAATAGGAGAAGGCTTCTATTTTATTTGCCAAAAAAAAAAAACCCATGTAGATCTTGAGCAATCATCTATAATCACCAAATAGTATTTCTTACCTCCAACGCTTTGGGTTCTAGTAGGTTCGAAAAGATCTATGTGAAGGAGCTGCAAAACACGGCTAGTGGAGACATGGTTTATGGATTTGAATGAACTTCTAAGATGTTTCCCCAAAATACATGGAGTACGCAATTTGGACTTCTGATAAATCATTTTAGGAAGACCATAGACCAGCTTCTTAGAAGATAGTTTGGCGATTTGCTTCATTCTAACATGCCCTAGCTTGCGATGCCATAGGCTTGCTGTATCTTGTATTGAGATAAGACATTGAGAGCTTTCTGGATTTATGTCTAGAAGATACATATTGCCATGCCTTCATTTAGTGAAAGTTTGAGAGAAGTCTCGACTGACTCCAAAACAAACATTCTCTTGAAAGTTGATTCTGAATGCCGTGTCGCATAGCTGGCTAATACTTGGAAGGTTGTAATTAAGACCTTTTACCAAGGAAACATTGTTAATGATCAAACTGTCAATCTTGACTATTCCTTATCTAACAATTTTTCACTTGCTATTTCCACCAAAGGAAACACTTCCTCTTTATTATTTTTCTTTTCTAATATGATGAAGTTACTTGAGTCTCTTGTCATATGCCTAGAACACCCACTGTCCAAGTACCATTTGCTATTTCTGTTAATGGTAACCTACGTTCAAAAAGAGATCTAAAACTTTCTTTGATATCGAAATTTTGGGTCCTCAAGAGTTAGTGATAAAAACTATTTTTGCCTAATCCTTCTTAATAAGTCTCCAGACTTTAGGACATTCATTATCAAAATGTTCTAGGTCTCCATACTTAGAACATTTAAGAGCACTTCGACCAACAAGTTTTGTAAAGACTTTTTGGAAGTGGTTTTTGTAAGCAAGTCTAAGAGGTCTATATCTAAGTCTCTCCTTGGATTTTGGAAAATCAATCAATACATTACTTTTTTTTTTATACTAAAACCCAAACCAGATTTGTTATAATAGGGAATTTGAATGGAAAGAATATGTTCTAAAGTTTTTGAGCCATTTGAAAATTTTATAGTAATATCCTAAAATTTCTTTTTCAAAAATTCATTTTCTTTGGAAAGTGAATCACGACTTTCCTTTAAATCATCAAAATTATTTTTCAAATTCTCAAAATTTTCTTTCCAAGAGATTTCCTGTTGTCTAAGTTTAGAATTTTCCCTCTTTAGTTTGACGATCCTTTTCAGAGAGGATTTAAGGTTTAAACAAACCTCATCAATGTACTTAGACACTTTAATAGGAACCTCAAAATGACCTACCTCAATCTCCTTGTTTAATTCAGAGTCTGAGATAGATTTAGCCATCAAATAAATATTTACATATTCCTCGTCACTTTCTTCACATTCTGTGTCGTTCTAAGTTTTTGTTTTTAGTACTTTCTTGTACTTTCCTTTCTTTTCTTTTCTTTTTTTCGGCAAAGGACAGTTTGACTTGATGTGCCCATTTTTCTTGCATTCAAAGCATATCACATCCTTACTTGATTCATCCTCTTCCATTGATCTTTTCTAGGATTTTTGTTTGTTTTGCTTCTTCCAATTGAACTTTCTTCCCTTCCTATTCAGCTTTATGAAATTATTGATCAAGAAATGGAGTTCTTCACCATCCAAGTCATTTTTTGAGTATGTATCATCAAAATTGGCATCAGATTTAGGTGCAATAGACTTCTTACCATTTAAGTCATCTTCATCATTGATCTATTTCACTTCATACGATTGAAGAGTGCCATGATTCTAGTCCTTTCAAAGTCCTCGTAGAAGTTTGTTAACCTTCATTGGGGCAGAAATTAGTTGCCCTTGATATGCCAGACCATTTACAATTTCTGTAAATCGGCTGAACATATCTCCATTTGATTCTCTTGACTTCATCTTGAAGGACTTATATTGGCTAAGTAAAATGTTCACCCTTCTCTTTTACACGATTTGTACTTTCATAATTGACATGAAGTCTATCCCAGACTTCTTTCGCTGTTTCACATGAATAGATTCTATTATACTTAGTAGGAGACAGAACACAATATATGAAATAAATGACTTTTGCATCAAGAGCTTGTCTCTTGATAATTTTTGCTTGATCAGATTCTTCAGTGTCCTTGTCTATGACATCTTTGCCTTTGTCTGAAACAAAACTAGCCTTTGGATTGGTCCCTTTTTCCACAACATCCCATTTTAGGGGATCTTTGGATCTTAGGAAAGCATTCATTTTGTTTTTCCATACATTGTACTCATTTCCATCAAAATAAGGTGGTCTGGTATTGCTCTGCCTTTCTACAAGACTTGGTGCCAAGATATTAGTCATAGAAGATCTTTAACTCAGAAGTAAAGACATTTCAACAAAAACGAGCACTAAGCTCTGATACAAATTGATAAAGCCAGTACGAACACCTAAAGGGGGTGAATAGGTTTTTAAAAGAAATCTTGACAAAGTCTGGATAAGGATCAAAATCAGTTTCGCGAGATACCAGACTTCTATAATGACCTGTAAATATGCAACGGACTTATATAAAGAGTTAAGAGAAGAGAAAATTGCACACAAAGTTTATGGTGGTTTGGGTTAGATCAAGTTTATGTCCACTCTCTCACGCTAACAACCTACTAGCTAAATTCTACTATGTGATCAACAAGAGATTATAACTTTGAGTGCAAACACTGGTAGAACTCTTTAACTCACTAAGACACTCTTTTGTATTTTTTTCTCTTGATCACACTTTGTTATGCTCACAGACAAAAAACAAGTAATTGAGATTAGCCTCAGAATTTGGAATTTTAAATTCACGTTCCCACTATCTTCTAAACCGAATGACCATCTTTAAATGCTCCTCCACACCACACTAGTTAGTGGCAATCTCTAGAGGAATTTCTTCCAATCAATTCATTGGACAGAATCTATTAAAGGGATCTTTCCACTTGATTTTGATCGGGTTTGATTTTCCCTAAGCAAAAAAACCGGTCCAACTCACGGACCGATTCTATTTCGGACTTGAACCGGTGATCGCCAGATAGTCCAATGCCATCGATCACTCCTGATTGGCGACTTAAGTGGTCCTCAACCTCGCTGTGATCTCCGGCCAGATCGGTTCCAGTGACTTGCCTCCTCCGCTAGCATGAAGACCGGTCCAATTCTTAGACCAATTATGTGTTTTTTGCAAACCAGAGGTCACCGGAGCTTTTGGGAGGGACTAGCTATCTTTTATCAATTGTAGGAATGTCCTCTGACCTCGCTGTGTCAGAACTTGGCTTGTCAACCGCTGGATCAACACCGGCGGCTTGTTTTCTCACCGGTGCTTGAAGGCCGGTTCAATCGAACCGGTTTATGTTCTTGTTGCAAAACCAGAGCCCCGATCTAATCCATAGTGATCCGATCTGTATCCTTGGAGTTTCGATCATGATCCAAAGGGTTGCATCTCATCCGATCGTGATCAAAATCGACAAAAATCGATGAAAGGTAATTTTTCAGTCTCGAACCCCGTGGAGCGAGGCCGAATTAAACGGTCGGGGCTAGGGTTCAATCTAAGGGATATATGCTATGCTCATGTGATCTTTGATGAGTTGTTGAAGTTTGAATGTTGATGAGTGTTCTTGGATGAACTTGAATGATTGCAGTTGATTTAGTTTGAATCTGCAATTTCGTAACTCTAGGCTGATCTGACGATTTGGCCAAAATGAGGTCGGAAATGACCTTATTTCAATTCGAGTCGTCTTAGACTTTTAAAATACATATCACTAGCTTCGAATCAATAGGTTGCATGCCCCAATCGAGCATCGTTTGAACCTCAAAAAACATCTCTAAAGATGAGCGATTCTGCAATAGTTTAGGTGGATTTTCAGTTCTGTTCTTGTTCGGAAATGAGATTTTACTATTTTCGTGTAGCATTTTGTGATAATTTATGGATAATATTGCCTTCATGAGTTTTGTTCCAAATCGTCTTGTGCATGTTCTATAATTTTTTTTTGTGATTTTTGGATGTATTTAACTAGGTCGGATCCACTCGTATCTAAGCCTAGGTCAGGCTATTCCGTGTTGATCTCTGATTTTGTCATTTTTGTACTGATCTATGTGTTGATTTATGAAAGAACTTTCCTCCATGAAATTGCTCGTAATAGTGTGAAGCATGCTCTCTCTCTCTCTCTCTCTCTCTCTCTCTCTCTCTCTCTCTCTCTCTCTATATATATATATATATATATATTTTTTTTTTTTGGAATTTTTAGACATGATTAACTTTGTCAAAATACTTAGATCCGAACATAGGATAGTCTGTCCTACACTGCTCCAAATTCTGTTTTGGTAAAATTAAATCCAAAAATGAGCTTGTTTGGTCTCAAATCCTTCATGAAAGTTAAAACAGATACTATATATGTTCAATTGATACATGCTTTGCAAAGTCTTGATGTTGGCAAGTGAGTCAATCGCTTGAATTAAGGTGAAAACGTGCTGTAGCAATACATAGCTTAAATAAGCATCTTTGTTTTGTCTTTTTTGCTATGATTCATGCGATCACATTTAGTTTTGAACTCTTAACGAGAAATGTTCAACATTGCATGCTCTATATGTAAAAAATTTTGTAGGATTTTTAAATGTCTTGAGATGGCTAAAATCATGCTTGATCTGTGAAGTTAATACTAAAATGAAATCTTGTTGTATATACATCTTGCCAAGCTTGTTTGAGTCATTTAGAGACCAAGTTTTTCTATCATGCCTTCTTGACAATTAAACTGGTGTACAAGGTTCGCATACATGTTTAGGTCATATCCTTTGAATGTCATCTTGTACGTTAAATTTGTGTCACAAAAGTGTTCATCACACTTAGGATTCCCAAGCATACCATTAGGAATCTTGAATCATTTTATAATGTCATTTAAATTGTATGACATTTTGCATGCTAACCTAGGATTAGATTGTTATCCAATTTTTTCGTTGCATCCAATCCTAGGTCATGCCGTTTGTGCATTATTTAAATGAATTTGAGGTTTTCTAATGCATACTTGATTTCTGTTTTTCTTAGTTACCAACACGTGCACTATTAAAGATCTCGATCTTAAAACACCTAATTGACCTAGTTTGGACTCGAGCCCTTCTAGGAAGTTGTAAAACACACTTATAGGTTTCCAATGCCACTAATTTCATGTAGATCACTCATCATTTCGACCACTTTCCATTGTTTCAAAACTAGATCAGAATCTGGACATGGGATCAAATTTGGTGGACCACTTTCTATTTTTCAAAACTAGATTAGAATTTGGACATGGGATCAAATTCTGACCCTAGTTCTAACCCCTGTTTGGATAGACATTTGATATTTTAGTTACATTTTTTCTATTAGGTTTTTGCACTTAGCCTTTTTAATGAAACTTGTTTATCAACATGTTGGCTATGTTGTGTGAAAAATTGGTTATTTTTAGACTTGTTTTGATAGGACAAATCCTTGTGATATTGGCTGAGTGTCCTGTTGTTTTGACAATTTTCTAACATGCTATTGATTGTTGTTTTATTTTTGTAAAATCATGTGTAGTTCGTTTAGAAAAGCTTTCTTCACAAAAGTTGTTTATTATCCTGTCGTGCATGTTAAGGAATTTTTTCATTGCCTAATTTTGCTGTCTTTACATGCTTGTTTTGAAATTCCCTGATATGAACTTGATTGTGATTGTTTTAATAAACATCCTAGGTTAGTTTGTGCATGAACCTAGGCCATTCCATCTTCATAAAAGTTGTTTTAAATACCTTGATATTCATTTTTAAATGATTTTCGACGAATTTTCTTTCCAATCAAATTTAAAAATGCTATGGTACATGTGATGTTTCCCCAAAACAATTTGTTAAAAAGTTCTTTTCCAAAAGCTCGATTTAGCTTAAGGTAGAGTCGTGGTTTCGACCATATTCAAAATGCATGTGACGCTTGTGAGTGCATATTTGCAAGCCCTGATCTAGCCTTAGCAATTAAATGAGTTCCATAGCTTAGATATTCCTTAATCCAAAATATTTTCAAATTTTTTCTTAAATCTTGATTGCTAATTATGAATGTCATAGTTCAATTGTATTCAAAATGTATGCGATGCTTGTGAGTGCATTTATGCGAGGCCCAGGCTAGCCCAGGCAATTGAATACCTTTCATAACCAAGAAATGTCTATGTTTTTTATTGGCGCATGCTCATGGTAATAAGTGACCTGTTGACGGTTCACTTTCTAGTTTGACTAGTTGAGAAACAAGGTCCAAAAGACTTGCATGCATGTTTAATTGTTGCAAGCATGTTTAATTCCTACATGCATGTGATTTCTAAATGAATGGTAGGGTCGATGCATGATATCGAAGGAAAATTTTGAAATCACATACATCGCTTGGTTAGGAAACTTATAAGTTTTATTGGCCATGCGTGAACACAATTGGTCAATAATGGCTGTAAGTCATAAAATGAATCAGGTAAGCGTCTTAGAGAAACCTGTGCATGAATTTCAAAGGCCGATCCCGAGGCCTAAATCTTCTTTTTGCATTGAATTTCTTTCAAAAGATTGATTATTACGGTCGAACGATCGATTTCTGATCGAATTCTCTAGTCTGTCGCATTTCTATCCCTTAACGGCCTCACCTAATAGATTAGTTAAGTCGTCAGTGGCTAGCTCAGAGTAAAATGAACATAAGCGCGTCGACGAAACAACCATTTCATATTATCGAGACGAGGTTCAAATTTCAGGATGTCACAACTCTTCCCCTCTTATAAAAATTTCGTTCTCGAAATTTAAACCATTACAATCCTTCTTCAAAATGGTGAGGGTATTGATGTCTCATCGATTCCTCGCTTTCCCACGTGGCTCCCTCTGTTCTGTGGTGTTGCCAGACCACTTTGACCAAAGGGATCGTCTTGTTGCGTAACACTTGTTCTTTTTGATCCACTATCCGAACCGGTCTCTCCACGTACGACACTCTCTCGTCCACGTCTAATTCCTCAAAATTCAGCACATAGGTCGGGTCAGGCTCATACTTCCTCAACATCTACACGTAGAAGACGTCATGCACTTGTGCAAGTCTCGGCGGCAATGCAAGACGATGCGCCAAAGACCAAATTCGCTCCAAAATCTCAAAGGGACCAACGTACCTCGGACTTAGCTTCCCTTTATTGTTGAAGTGCAAAGTACCCCTCCTTAGTGACACTTTGAGGAATTCGTGTTCACCAACTTGGAACTCCAATGGTCTATGCCGCTTATCTGCACAGCTCTTCTGACGACTTTGAGCGGTCTTGAGTTTTGTCGAATGACTTTAACAGCATCAACTGACTGCTGAACTAACTCAAGACCCGTAATCTTACGCTCTCCAACTTCATCCCAACAAACAGGAGTTTTGCAGGCTTTGCCATACAACGCTTCAAACAGTGCCATCTTGATACTTTATTGATAACTGTTATTGTAGGCGAATTCAACTAGATGAAGTTGTTTCTCCCAGCTTCCTTTGAAGTCCAATTCACAAGCTCACAGCATGTCCTCAAGGGTTTGAATCGTCCTCTCAGACAGGCCTATCATCCGCTTGCGGATGATAGGCCGTGCAGCTTCGTTCCTAAGGCAGTCTATAAACTTTTTCAAATAGCTGCTATGAACTTCAGGTCTCGATCTCACGTGATTGTCACTGGCACTCCATGAAGACGAACTATTTGTCGCACGTACAATTCAGCATATCTGTCCAATGTGAAATCCTTTCATACGGCGATGAAGTGAGTAGAATTCGTCAATCTGTCGACTACAGCCCATATAGAATCATTACCTTGTTGACTCCTTGGTAATCCCATCACAAAATCCATTGTGATATGTTCCCATTTCCACTCGAGAATCTCAAGAGGTTGTAAAAGTCCTCCAGGCTTGCAATACTGTGCTTTCACTTGCTGGCACGTCAGACACTTGGCGACGTGTCTGGCGATATCTGCCTTCATACCGGTCCACTAACAGTATTGACGCGGATTCTGATACATCTTTGTACTGCTTGGATAAATAGTGTAACTGCTATGATGGGCCTCTAATAAGATATCTTCCTTAAGCTCCGCATTGTTGGGTACACATAATCGCCCATGAAACTTTAGTGTTCTGTCTTCGGTAACTTGAAAGTCGGTTTTCCTCTTTTCTGCATCCTCCTGCAGAATTTTCTGGATCTCAGGTTCTATCAACGGTAATGTCTTGATCCTTATTTGCACTTCTGGTTCAATTGTGAGGGTAGCCATGAGACTTGAAAGATGGCATACCTCAAACTTGAAATCCAAATCTTGAGCTCCTTCGAGTAGAATCCACTCCTGAACCATCAGCTATGCAATCGACGACTTCTGACTTAATGCATCCGTGACCTTGTTGGCTTTTTCAAGATGGTACAGGATGTGACAGTCGTAGTCCTTGAGAAGTTCCATCCAACGACGTTGTCTCATGTTTAACTCCTTATGAGAGAATAAATACTTTAGACTCTGATGGTCCGTAAAGATTTGGAACTTTTCTCCACATAGGTAATGTCTCCAAATCTTCAAAGCAAAGATGATCACTGCGAGTTTCAAGTCATGCGTCAGATAATTCAACTCGTGACGTCTTAGTTGGCGAGACGCGTATTGAACAACCCTTCCATGTTGCATTAAAACGCGACCCAGTCCTCGGTACGACGCATTGCTATAGATCTCATATCCTCCAGGACCAGACAGAATCATCAACACGGGTGCGGTAGTTAGCTTATGCTTAAGTTCTTGGAAACTACGCTTGCAGTTATCTGTCTTTTCAAACTTCTCTTCCTTCTTCAGCAATCGAGTCAAAGGCATGGCTATTGCAAAAAATCTTTCCACGAACCGTCTATAATAACCTGCCAATCCCAAGAAACTTCTGATCTCTATCACTGTCGTTGGTCTCGGCCAGTTTATAACTGCTTCAATCTTAGTCAGGTCCACGAAAATCCCTTCATCAGAAATCACGTGACCTAAGAAAGTTACACGAGTTAACCAAAACTCGCACTTACTGAACTTAGCGTATAGCCCATGTTCTCGCAGGGTCTGAAGCACTGTCCTTAAATGTTATTCATGCTCCTCTGGACTTCTCGAGTACACCAAGATGTCGTTGATAAACACAATCACAAACTAGTCCAGATACTCCTTGAATACACGACTCATCAGATCCATGAAAGCAGTTGGGGCGTTGGTCAAACCAAACGGCATTACGGTGAATTCATAATGGCCGTAACATGTATGAAAAGCCATCTTCGATATATCCTCCTTTTTAATCCTCAGCTGATGGTAACCTGTCCTCAGCTCAATCTTGGAAAATATCGAAGCTCCCTGTAGTTGATCAAACAGGTCATTAATCCTTGTGGATACTTATTCTTGATCGTCACCTGATTGAGTTGCTGATAGTCGATGCAAAGGTGCAACGAACCATCCTTCGTCCGTACAAACAGAACTGGTGCTCCCCAAGGCGATGCACTAGGATGTATAAATCTTTTCTCTAACAACTCTTGCATCTGCACCTTCAGTTCCTTCAATTCTGACAACACCATATGATAAAAGAGCTTTAGAAATTGGCTCCATCCTAGGGGCCAACTCAATCACGAACTCGATCTCCCTTTCTAGGGGCAAACCGGGTAATTCCTCAAGAAACACATCAGAAAATTCTTGTACCACGACAATGTCCTCTATCTTCGGCTCCTCAACTGATGTATCCATAACGGTTGCCAAATAAACTTGGCAACCCACCTCTAACAAACGGGTTGCCTCAAGCAATGAGATTAAGCTAATCGAGGGTCCTCCTTGACTTCCAACAAACTTGAAACTTTCACCCGCTAACGGGTTAAATTGAATCAATTTACGAAAACAGTCTATAGTAGCTTGTTGCTTGGTGAGCCAATTCATGCCAATAATCAAATCAAAATCAAACATGGCCCGCACAATAAATTCTATCATTTCCTCTCACTCACCAATAACTAACTTGCAACCAGGACACCCTATCGCAAATAACACTTTATCCTTTAATGGGGTGGATATACTAATGATTGTCCCCAACGATTCTGGACTCAATCCTACTAACAGCAATAAATGAATGTGTAGCTCCAGGATCAAATAAAGCATAAGCAGCGTGGTCGTTCAGCGAGACCATACCTGTGACCACGTCCTATGAGTCCTCCGCCTCCCTTCGGGTGATAGCATGCACCCTTCCCTACATCAGGGGCCTGTTCAAACTACCCTGCAGTGCGTTTTGCGATGCACTCCTTCTGTTCTGTCCCATCTGTGGTAGCGGCGTCTGTGCTTCCATAGGCCTACGCGGATAGTCCTTGATCTGGTGGCCATGCTGGCCACATCCATAGCAAACTCTCGTCCTAGTAAAACACGGGAATGATCCATGTCTTCTCCCACAGAAATGGCACACACCGTTCAAGTTGGGTGCCGACTTTCCAATCCCACCCTTTTGGTTGGGTGGAATGGGATACCTTCCTCTTGTCATCGGCCTCTTCCCGAAGCGATTGTTATCTTTGCTGGGCCCGAACCACGATCCAGATGTGGTGGCTTACTCGTTCAGATTCCTCTCAATCCATCTCTAAACCTCCTCACTCTGTCCACCGGGTCTTCAATCAACCTCAGTGCATACCTCGACAATTCAGCGAACTTTGCCTCGTACTGATCCACTGGCATCTGGTTCTAACGAAGACATTGAAACTCAGCCATCTTCTATTCTCTAGTGCAGTCCAAGAAGTACTTTCCATAGAAGACTTCCACGAAGGCATTCCACATCGGAACCATACCTTCGAGAAACACTCTCCCTCTGGTGGCTTCCCACCAAATGCTTGCATTCCCTTGCAATTGGTAGACCGCCCGGACTACCTTGTCTTCCTCAGAGCACCTCAACAGTGTGAATACTTTCTCTAGCTCTCTGATCTAGAGGGTTGTAGCCTTAGGGTCGCCTGCTCCAGAGAACATCTGCGGATTCAGCTTCAGAAATTGTTCTACCAACTTATGCATCGGCCGCTCACGATTCCCATTTCCTAGTGGATATTCAGCAGGTGTGGCGGCAACAGTGGCAACGGCATTGGCGGCAACAGTGGCGGCGGTGGTAGCAGCAGCTTGATTCTGAGCCTGCTGCCCCATCATGTTCCCCAGGGTCTCTAGCGCTTGAATGATCCCATCTATCCTAGGATCACCTGGTGCTCCTAACCCAAGTACCGACCTGTGGCGGTACTCTTTCCCTCACGCTAGCCTGAGCCGGCGCTCTACCTCAGGTACTGACCCTAGTCAGCGTCCTACCCCGAGTAACAGACTCAACTGCCCTCTTTCGAGGAGTCCTCTACTCAGGATCGCTCATACTGCAGACTCTTTACAGAACCTGCTTTCCAATTCTAACACGAAATTAGAAATCTGAGTGACCCACACAAAACAATTAATCAATCACAAGCATTAACATAAAGAAAATGTCTTTCCTACTAACTATCACAAAACCCATCGCAACTTATCACGCCAGACATTGGCCAGGCTCTAATACCACTTTGGGCGAGGATGTCACGCCCCGAACCCCAGGCATGCGCACATCCCTCGGCAGTCGATTAAAAATGCGACGTCCCAGGACGCGTCGTCGACCCATTATTTTTATCTTTCAATTAAGCACATGCGAAAGTGAATTAAATAAACACTTGGCCAACAATCAAACACAGGGATAGTAGAAACACGTTAGCTATTTTTCACAAACCACACTTTATAAATAGATCAAGTTAGCCCTACAAGTTTATACACATAAGTCTGGTTCAAAAAGAAACTACTAAGCCACCTACACTCTAGACCCCTCCGCCTCGGTCTCCGGATTTTCCACAACACCATCTGGGATGTTGATGTCCATGGGGTGAGCTACCTCCCCATCCTCGGTTCTGACGGGGAGTTTGTCAAAACCCTACAAGGGACCCTCCCGAGCCCTATTACGCTCGTTAATGAACCACGCTTTGAAGCGATGAGGTACCAAGTAAGGGAGGCCCTCATCGACCCAAATCGTGGTCACCACAAGCTCATGGGTCTGGGTGGTCCTGGGAATAGGGAAATAGGAGGGTCCGTAGTCCATCTCCCACGGAACCCCAAAATGGACGGGACGTACCTCCATACTAAGGACCTGAAAAAGGAGTAACCACGACGGGGTAAGATAAATCTTAGTGAGTCAAAACCTAAACACCGATTAGGACGCAAATTCGCCTCGAAGGCGGTCCTAAACACACACCATACAAAACTCACCTCGCCTGGGCGCGTCCCTGCATGTTAGTTCATTACACATGCTATTCAATGCAGCAAGCATAATTTAATAACCGAAACACATCATTTCATTCACATGGGTCTCGATTATAAGGTAAAATCATTATGACATGTCCTATACAATGCCACACAATTTTGCCCCATAATTAGGGGCAGTTATCACAACAATTCAGGCGTGTTCCAATTATTACGAGCCATCGGCCATGGGTAACTCAGCAATCGACGGTCATCCGGCATAACCGGGCATCGTTCTGCTCCGTCAGGCACAGCAACGTCTAGCACTACACGCTTAGACGGCATTCCATAAAGGAGCATTGGCCCGACCTCCACCCCGACTCTTGTCGGGTGACGGGTTCCGATAGTGACCATACGAACACACATATTTAGCCAAGAACACCATGGTTTGCGTTCAAATACCCCATTTTCAAATAATGAACTTGGCCACTTTTTCTTCGCATTAAAAATCTTGGTAAAATATAATCGTGCGGGGTCACATATTTAAATCGAACCATTAAACATAATACGCTCCCATTTTAAAACTCCACGATTTTATATTGTACATAAAAATGGGCGTAAAAAACCGACACCTAGTATTTTTCTAATTAAATGCCCATAGAATCAAATTTTGCAATAATAATTAATCACTACCACCAAGCAATCAATTGCACATCATAGCACATATACACCATCAAAAGCATGCATAAATTCATCCATAAGAATAAGCGTAAAATTTCACGAAACGACTAATCCATCACTAATTATGCTAATTACGATTAATTAAATAAATTACGATTAATTAAGCTAATCCAACTTAATTAACCTAACCATGATTAATTAATCTAACCATGGTTAACTAACCTAACCACGATTAACTAACCCAACCTAAGCCACTAACCTAACCAAGCTAACTAAACTAACCTCACCAAGTTACTAACCTAACCTAACTAAGTTAGTTACATTAACCTAGGATTAACTAACTAATCCTATGTGGCACCTCGAAACGGCCCCCGATCTGCAAAGGTCGCCACAGTTCACTTACCATTCACTTGCCCTAATAATATGTCACTCTGATACCATAGAATTGTAGTGGGTCCATATATCCTGGGGGTTTATATAATTTAAATCGGTCCCAACGCAGTTCATATAGCGGAAGCATATTCCAAACCTCCCTATCCCATACTCAAACAAAATAATGCAATGCAATGCACACCAACTACACATTATATATATATTTATATATGTTAGAGCTGAACCACTTTTATTTACATAACTTGATGGACATCATGAGTCGGTACATCAAAAGGCCAAGGCTTTTCTAAGCTCGGCTATAACCAAAAGTACCCGACCGCATAGCAGTCATCTACATCGGTCCATCATTCAGTGTCGGCCATCCAAAAAGAAGTTTCATCATCCCTCCATCGTGCTTAGTCACACCCAACCTGGTCTGTCAGCCGGCGGTGGCGGCAGCATCCCCAGCATAACCCCGTCGCGGCAGACATGCACAGACAAGAACTCCTGAATGATAGGGCCGGCGGGTGATCCAACGTCGTACAAAACTAGAACCCGCACACGAACAAAAACTAACCCCCGTATCTCAGGGTGATGATGATGCTCCGTACACTCAACCTCGACGTCGGTCGGTATGCCATAGAAAGTACCGGGGGTGACTGGCGACAGAGACATAACTCCTAGTCTGAAATGTTAGTCCCCGAAAGGGGTGAGTACAACCACTCAACAGTAAAAGATCCATCAAACTACACAATGCAACAAGCAAGACAACCAAGATATCATGTGATATGCACATATCATCCATGCTCCATAAGATCCATTCAATGCCTTAATGCCCACATTTGCAATACCAAATAGTACCAACTCAAATTCATAGACAATTTATGTACCATGCCATATGCACACACATGCCCATGTTTCATTTCCCATTTTAATATTCAAAAGGATCTCATTTTTCCAAGGGATCAGTATTTGCATCCCTCATGGCTCTCGCACCCAACCTGGCATCGTGAGACCTACAGCACACACCTCCAGGCATCCGGCACACACCTCCGGGCATCTCGCACCCCAACTGGCATCACGAGGCCTCCGGCACACACCTTCGGGCATCCGGCACACACCTCCGGGCATCTCGAAACTCCCGAGGACATCCGGCACACACCTTTGGGCATCATCGACTTAGCCGTCCGATGGTATCATCAACATCACAATGTATACATATATGTCTCACTTTGAAAATAGCATTTGATGCAATAATGTCAAAGGTTTCAATCAATTTTTGATGTCATATGATGTGTTAAATGTCACCACATATGCTGTATAAATAACAACCCAAGATACCACATCTCATAGAGTAATTCATTTGTTCTTGAAAATAAAACAATTTTCGGATAAAACAGAATGAACTACTTTAATTAAAATTCTGGAAAAATTAGTAAACGATCTTAATAAATTCTAAAAATTTAACATGTTGTAAACGAGACCTAGAGAAAAAGGTTTCATGAAGGATTCTAAGTCAAGAAAACTTTGCATGAGTCGCAATGGTCCATACAATCACAGCCATAAAACTTCAAACATCATTAATGCACAGTTTCAATAAAAAAAATTCGTTAAAATCCCTAAATGAGCTCAGAAAATTCTGATATTTTAATATGTTATACATAAGACCTGGAAGTAAAAGTGTCATGAAGAACTCTAAGTCGAATTCATCGTAGATCAAGAGATATAATCACCATAACTCTCCCTAACCCTCGGTAACAGTTTCCAGATTTAACATTTTTAAAGTAAAATCGTTTCACCGAACAATACTTATCCGTTTCCTCTCAAATTTTAATATGTTACTCCTCAAGATGTCATATACAACTTTCATCAAGGACACGAACTCATATTTCAACTGGATAATTGCATAAAACTCACGGAATCGCCAAAGGTCAAGCTGTTTTTCCATAAAATAGTTTGCTAGTCCTAAAGAACCACTTCTACCCTTTCGAAATTTCAACATCCAGCATCAAAATTCAAACATCTTCAAAATATACTTTACTAGACAACCATAGCATAGCATAATGTAGATCAATGGACTCCACTTGCCTTAAGTTCATGCAACCACAGCAAGCAAACAACGACTTGAGGGCTTCGGGCGCGGCTCAACCAACGGCGAAGCTAGGCGGCGTCGACAGTGGCAGTAGGCGTACGCACGGTGGGGCTGGTCTCCTTCTTCCCCTCACCGAAGCACCCTCACCACTCTCTTTTCTCTCTCAGTCACTCTCCCTTTTCTCTCAATCTCTCTCTCTCTCGGCGGTTCCCTCGACCAATCCGCCTCCCACTCTCCCTTTTATTTGCTTAATTGACTAGTAATCATTGGATTTTTGCATGCAAGAGACACTTGGCTCCAAGAGGAAGACAAGTATCTTCAACAAGAAGACAAATGGAGGAGGTGGTGTGGCCACTCCATCCGGTTTCCCCCTTCCATGGGCCGACGGTTTTGTGGGCCTCTTGGCTTGCTTTGGGCCCGGAAATTTTTGGGCCTAGATGTCCAATTTAAATGGCCCATAGAAAGTAATAATAATAATAATAATAATAAGCCCATAATTCCTACACCACTTTAGGGCATTTTGATTTTTATAGAAATCAATTAACATCCCCATAACAAATTTTACATAGGGGGTTCGGTCCACGAGATAAAATAACGTGGCCGATGATGTAATTGTCCATATGGCCATTCAAAGACAATTTCCTTTCCTTCAAAAATTAATATTTCGGGTTGTCGAGATTCTCGGATGCCATATCCTAATTAACACTAATCTAACCCCTTAAGTGCAATTAACACTCTAATCAAGGATTAGAAAGTTAACTCACTGGATTATGATAGTGGCTGGTTCACGGTGACGGCAACATGATGGCGGTGAAAACCCGAGACTACCGTTTCTCCAATGGAGCTCAACCGGCGGCTGAAATCAGCCCTACAAGTCTCGGCCAAGGGGAGGTTTCGATTCTGTGGTTGTTGGTTGCAAGGGCTGGCGAACGGCTGGGCGGCTGGTCGGTGGCTAAATGATGAGCTAGACGTGGGGCTACGGCTGTGGGGAGCTGGCTGAGATGGTTGTTGTTGAAGCGGCGAATTGGCTAGTTGGGTAGAGGCGGACAAGCGGTGAGGTCAGGACATTGGCTGGTGATGCGGCAATAGGCAGGAGGAGCTGGGACGGGCGGACGGTAAGGGTGAGGTGTGAAGATGCGTGGAGGTGGAAATAGGATGTTGGTGGTCGGTGAGGTGGGCGGGCTGGCTGAGGAGAGGTGTCGTCGGTAGTAGGGAAGATGGGATGAAAAAGAAAACGGCATGAGGGGAACGAAGAAAAGAAGAAGCAGAAGGGAGGAGAGTCGGTTGAGGGGGGGGAAGGAGTGTGTGCATGAAAGGGGGAAAAGAAAGGGAATGGAAGTCAATTGGATGGCCAATAGAAAACCTTGCAAAATATCAAGCCACTCATTGCCAAACCCTCAAAGTCTTCATGCCCAATTAGTCAAGTGGCCATCCAATGGCCATTTTTCCTCAATTTCCTCAAACAAAGCATTTTGGGTAGCCAAATAAACCATTAAATCAGCCCCTCCGAATTTCCCTTAATTTCTTGTTTGTCCGAAATCGATTTTGCCGCAAAATTATGGACTTGACAAAAATTCTCCAAAAAATGAGACAACGTCCTATAAATGAATCGTGACACGCTCTAACATTCGATTCCTGAAACTGAATTCAATTTCGTGGTTAAAATTGATTGAACGCGATTTTAGTACGACCTAACCTATCGGCTAGCTTTTAGGGATTTTAGCGCGTTTGACCTGTGGTCGATAATTTTGGATTCACATTTGTGCATCTCCGAATCGTAGACGACTCTCAGTTGCCGTAAAAATCGCGAGGTTTCAATTACGTGTCCCAAGTATAATATCGATAGAAAATCGGCTTATTGCCATTTGACGCGAATATCGCAATCGTGCGGAATCACCCGCAATTCGACTACGTACTTCCGTCGAATCGACTTATATCCGTTCGCTAATCGATTATAACGGTGTTGTATTGACATTTGCCGATTATTACGGTCGAGCAATTGATTTCCGATGGAATTCTCTAGTCTGTCGTGTTTCTATCCCTTAACTGCCTCACCTAATAGATTAGCTAACTCATGAGTGGCCAGCTTAGAGTAAAATGACCATAAGCGCGTCGACGAAACAACCACTTCATATTATCAAGACGGGGGTCAAATTTCAGGATGTCACAAGTTGTGGGTCCTCTCTTCTTCTTATCCTTTTCAATTGTTTCTTTTATATTTTCTAGGATTGCATGGTAGATTTACCGTGTTCCTTATTTGTTTACTTACCGTTTCACAATTTTCAATTCAATTGAGTGTTTTCTTTTCCTTTTCCTTAGAAATAGATTAGTATGAAAATGACCAACTATGCATGATCGCTTAATTTAGGACTAGTGATCCCGAAAATGTAAGAAAAAATGTATGGACACGTTAGGTAAACACAACATACTATGTAAGTACCGAAAGTGCGCTAATAGAAATATTAGGGTAACCTAAGTCCTCGGACTTAGATATCTGGTTGCGTACTCAATTGGGTTTATAGCCGACCCCTAAAAAAAAAAAAACGTGGTTAGTGGCAACTCTCATCTTATTTTTAGGTTGTCCTAAATAACTAGATCGTATAAATGAATTCGTCGCGTGGGGTACGGGTCTTGATAGGACTCACCATGGTTTAGCATACTTGCGTGTGGAAAATTCATAATGAATGAAGTGATGCAATCCTTAGGAAGGAGTACTAGAGGGAGAACTATCATGGTAAAGGAACCCTTTAATTTGATATTCACACCTGACCTCCTCTCTCGAGGTGTATCACCCACATGGGCACGGGTCGCAACACTTTACTGTCACGCAAGGTACGAGTTTGGGAGAACTCGTGACCTTATGAAGGGATCTCACAAGAGGTTTGTTCGGGGGATGGGGTGATGTTATCCCTGTGGTTGAGAATCGTGAGTGAACTTTTATGGTCAAGTACCCCTAAATTCGACCTTTCCCCCCTTCCTCTCCTTGAGAGAGGGATCAAGGGTGACAAGATAGGGTTGCGATAGACTTGGCGACTCCGCAAGGGATTGGTTACTAGATTAAGAAAACTTGAAGCCGTTTAAAAATGGTTGTTGCGTTTTAACTATTGTGTCTTGTGTAGGATTGCATGCATGTCGAAGTCACGTGGAAAATCAGTTAGTCGCTAATTTCGTGTTAAATGGTCTTGTAGGTAGGAGTTATAAGGGGAGGCATACTTATAAGCCCTTTGTTTTGCAGGTGGTGTAAGGATGTATAAATGTATGAAGGTTTGTATTGAACTGATGGATGTTTAAGTTCAAATGCGTGTTTACAAGCTTTAGCATGACATCGCACACACAACCACAGTCTGAAACTCTGATCACCCTATTAAGGACCTTAGGAGGGTTTATGGGTGTTATTTGCGAGTGAATGCTCGTGGTAATCCATTACTTACATAAAACCAGCTCGTTCCAACTGATAAAAATGGCACTGACTGACGATAGTAGCGGTGGTTAAACTATTTTTATCCTTTGGGATGGGGACCTTAAGCCTTTAGCACCCTTGCCTCAAGCGTCGAAACCTCACAGTTTCATGCGACATGTCATTTGTGCTTGCCATGTGTTTGGTGGGTAAGATATTGTTCATTTCTTATCGTTCTTATCTTTTTACTTTCTATATTTCGATTATGCATTTTATCTTTCAACAACGATATGTTTTAATTACGAATGCCCTTTAGGTTTAGGCTTAGATGGGTAAACCCAAATTGGACGTTATCCCGGTGCCAAGGAATCTCAAGACTCTATGAGAGAAGCTTGACCCAAGACATCAAGATTACATGGAAAAGCACATAGGCTTCCTCCCGACTTTATTAAAAGTCGAACAATGTATCACGATGGTGAAAGCATTGGCTCATTTTTAGAATCCCATGACTTCCACCTTCATGTTTAATTGATATGAATTGACCCCTACAATTAAGGAGTTCCGCAACTCTCTCCTATTGGTCAAGATCTAATATCTCTCTTAAGGCAATTCCTCAATATCCCTACTGACAAAATTAGGGCTATTCTTAAAGGAAATTCGAATTCCATGCCTTATACCTTCCTTGAACAACATTTCCTTAGCCTTAAGCCTAAAGTTGGGAACCAAATTCCTTGCGTTTTCCTTCTCATACTCTTTGGCTTTGTAGTGTTCCCACATAACCGAAAAATGATGGATCCTTTAGTCACTCACATTGTTAATCGAGTGTGCGCCTTTAGTTGTTTTACACACATGATTCTTGCCGAAACTTTCGCATCTCTTAATCGTTTCAAAGCAAATGGTTGAGGAACTCTTAGAGCCATATTAGGACTTCTTTAAATTTGGTTCTTTTTGTATATCAAAGATTTTGTTCCTCACATGAAGATTGTTGATGTCACGAAATATCATCATCCTATTCTTAGATTTTGCCAAAGAAGTGAATTCTTTCCATCATAGTCTTTTGCTATATGGTTTCATTTCCTCAAAAACCTCAACCCTAGCTTAATCCAATGGCATGCTCGGTGGCTTGGAAATCTCGAGGTACGTCTTGTTAGTGGAGTTGATGACCCACTCCCCCCCATGGGATTGACGGGTTTAACATTGTATTACCCTTTAAGGGTGCTTCACCAATATCGTGCGCTTCAAACAATCTCACCAATCCTCAAGCTGGGGTTATATCGTATTGATTATCACGATGAGGCCATTGAGGAAAACCAAATGGGCCATGTCAAGGCCGCAATTCAAGTTGCTATCAGAATTTAGTACTCCCGTTCCTCACATTACATGGTCACCATGGATAAAGCCGACTTCAAGGGAGAGATGAGGACTCACCATGCTACCATTGATTACATCTACTATCAAGTAGAGCCTGAGCTTGAGGTTCAATTGCCTGATATTTCCGATCCTCAAGGTTTTCGACGAGCTTATATTGAGGAACAAGAAAACGATGTCTTGATTGATGAGGAAAGCTTGGCCCATGATAACAAGCGTTTCCGCATGATCCCACCTATTCCTTAGGCTTCCATCTTATATTTTTTCTTGTAACCTTTGTGTTTCCCTCCTTTCAATCATTTCTCTATATTCATTTTCATATTACATGTAAAATCAAACCGCTCTGTAAGCTTCAAGAATGCAAAATACTATTTCCCTTATAATAGTTCGATGTAATCAATAGAAAATTCGTGAAGATTTTCATGTAATTTTTATAAAAGGGACATTCTGATTAAATATTTGTAGTCATTCCTTTTCAATTGTATAATTTCTTTTGAAGAAATTTTGATGAGAGGATGCTATGTGATACTAGGATCATATACGCTTTTATCACTATTTCATCTCAAGAAAATATAAAATTGACTACATTTTGTATTTTCTTGATTTCGTTTGGCTTGTACTAATTCAAACTAGCTTCTTTCAAAAGGTACTGAAAGACGGCTAAGAAACGGTCTATTATACGTACTAGCCACCAAGCAAGATGGAGAATTAAGATACCCGTGCTCGTGTTATTAACATGGAGTACCAATGTGACATCCTAAAATTTCAATTCTATTTTCGATTAAATAAATTGGGCCTTTCATCGATGCGTTGATAATGCTATTCTCTGAGCTAATCACTCATGAGATAACTAGATTATCTGGGGAAGTCATTAAGTGATTTTAATGCAATAGACTTGAGAATTTGACTAAGAATTGACTACTCGGTCGTGCTCATCTGCAGAGATCATTAAGACACAGTTAAAAATCAATTAGAGATTAGAGATAGGTTGGTTCGACATAGATGTGTCGCTAAACGTGGGTGATTCCACCAAATTGCAAAATTCTCGTCGATCGGCACTAGACTGATTTTTTTGTCGTTTTGGTACCCTGTGTCCGTATTCGAAATCTCGAGATTTTCAAGACCGTCGAGTCACAATGTGTTGAAGAGGTACATTGTGGCTTGAAGAAAATCGACCACGGGTGAATTGCACAAAAAATTTCTAAAAGATATCCTATAGGCTAGGTCACGCTAAAATTGCGCCAGATTGAAATTAACCGCGAATTTGAGTTTGATTTGAGAAATTAAAAGTTCTGCTATGTCATGAATCATTTTAGGTACGTCGACTCATCCTCCAAAGATTTTTCTGCAACCCGAGATTTTTGACGAAATGTCAAAATAGGGCAGTTTTTGTTTGAAAAATTCAGGGGACCGTTTTTGGGATGCAAGTTGGTTCTATTGGTGAGGAAAAATGTCAATTTGATCGAGGGCTTGATGGTGGAATTTATGAGGGCTGAATTGAATCAATTCCAGAGAGAATTGACGTGAAATTGAGGGAAATTCTTTCAAAATTCGTAGCCCCTTGGTCCATGAACTTTTGGACCATTTCAATAGCTTGTGATGGAAGTCTTGAAGGCTGCAAGAGGCTGTCGGAGCCAGCCGGCCATGGGGGGCCTCGGTCAAGGGGGCAAGAAGATAGTTTGAGGTCAAGGTGGCCCCCTCCAAGAGTTGTTGTCCCCCTTCTTCTCCATTCAGTTGGCTTCTCCATTTTCCATACCAAAGAAGCTCTGAAACTTGCAGGAAAAATCGAGCATCACACCCCCCAACACCATCGACCATCGCCTAGAGCCGCCGAGCGCCCTCGCTGCCACCGTGAGCCCTCGTGTGAGCCCGCATCCCTACTGGGTCGTCCAACCCGTTCCGTCACCGTGCCGCCTTATTCGAGACTCCTCAGGCCACGTCAAGCTCAGCCGGAGCCTCGATGTCGCCGTCCAGCTGCCGCCTCCCGCCATCAAGCACCGCCAAGACCGGCTGCAACCTTCGTGGGTCTAGTCTTGCCAAACCAACCGTCCAGCCCTCTCCTTCGATCCATCGTCCAAAACCGAAACCTAACAAGGGTCTTGAAGTTTCGAGGCCTGTTTCCAAGCCCTTCTGGACCTCGCTTGGTGTCCCCGCTTCGGAGTTTGTGGCCCGCCTTCGCGTCCCCGTCGTAGTGAACTCACCGGCTCACAAAACCAGTGAGTTTACTCACTAATCTCCGCTTAGGGAGTTAATTATGCTTAAAGGTTGATTAGTTTAGGTTAAGTATGGATTACATGGTTAGTTAGAACGGATTAACAATTTAATTATTCGTTTATGCATGTTAGGTGGTTAGAGTAGCGTAATTAGAGACAAGATAAGCGATTGTATTTATCTAAATAGTTTCCGAACCCGTTTTGGTATTTAATTAGGCTTTTTCGGCCTAAGTTTGTATTTGTGGTATTTATTGGTATTTATTTAATTAATTTTGGTCATTATTTAATTACTTATTATTTTCTAGAAATTAGACTGGTATAGCCGGTGACCAGAATTTCGTGCTGATTGTAATGGTGTGATTGGTTTATTTAATTGAGTGTCGGTTTGTGTAATTTGAGTGTGAATTGTAATTTTGGGGTATTTATCCCAAAATTTAATAATTTTGGTATTTAATTAGAAAAACCGGGCATCGGTTTACAATGCAAAAAATGTGTTTATGGACTATTGGAATTAGTGGGATTTTCAAAAGGGAAAATATTGTATTCTGGCGAAGGCTGACCATGTACTATGGCACCCCTCAACGCGGCCCCCGATTCGCTAGGGTCACCACAGTTCTCTAACCTTTCACTTGTCCTAATAACATGCCACTCTGATACCGTTTAAATTGTAGCGGGTCCATACAACCTGGGGGTTTACATCTTTTAGATCGGTCCCAGCGCAGTTCATATAACGGAAGCATACTTATCACCTCCCAAACCCGTACACAAACTAAATGATACAATGCAATACACACCACTACAACCTTTCATATATATATGCATTTTAGGGCCAAATCACTTTTATTTACATACTAAGATGGATTTTACAACTCGGTATAACAAAAGGCCAAGACTTTAAGTAAGCTCGGCTAAACCCAAAAAGAACCCGACTATACATCAAACGTGTATATCTATCCATCAGCTAGTGTCGGCCTATCACACCCATCCCAGTGCATCGGCCGGCAGCGGCGGCAGCATCCCCATCATCCTCCCATCTCAGCAAAGATGGACAAATAGAAACTCTTGTACTACGGGGCCATCAAGTAAGCCCACATCGTACATGACCAAAACACGGACGCGGATAAAAACCAAACCATGAACACCGACGCAGGGGTGCTCTGAGCACTCGACCTCTACATCAGACAGTAATCCATAAAACGTACCATGCGTGACAGGTGCTAGAGGCATCGCTCAATCTAAAATGTTAGTCCTCAAAGGGATGAGTACAACCACTCAGCAGTAAAGATCCATCAAACTACACAACGCAACAAGCAAGACAATCAAGACATCACAAGTAAAGCACATATCATCCATGCTATCGAGCATACATCACCATGCAGTTGTGCATATATCATCATGCAGTCGTGCATATGTCACCATGCAATCACGCATATCTCACCATGCCATCATGCATATACCACCATGCAATCATACGTATATTTCCATGAGGTTCATCCCATGCCATATGCACATACATACGCATGATTCATATCATTCATACAATCATGTATACATCCCCATGAGATCCATTCAAGCCTTCATGATCGCATTCTCAATGTCAATTAGCATCAATTTACTTTCATAAGCAGATCATGCCTCATGCCATATGCATACACCCATGCACATGATTCAATTTCAATATTTATCTTTCACAATGATCTCATCATTTTTCTTCCAGGGACCAATGTTTGCATCCCTTAATTTATCGCTCGCACCCAACCTGGGGTCGCGAGGAGCCTCCGGCACAAACCTCCGGCCATCTTGCATCCCAACTAGCATCACGAGGAATCCCCCCGGCACAAACCTTGAGGGCTTCCGGCACAAACCTTCGGGCATCCCGAAACTCCCGAGGACCTCCGGCACAAACTTCCGGGCATCCGGCACAAACCTCCAGGCATCTCGAAACTCCCAAGGCATCGTCGGCTCACACCTTCGATGGTATCATTATTATCACAATATATAATCACATATATGTCTTATTTTCATCATGGCATTTGATGAAACAATACCAAAGGTCTAAACCAGCTTTTTGATATCATATGATATGCTAAACATCACCATATATGCAGTACACATAACACCCACAATACCACATTTCATAAAGTAATTCATTGGTTTTTGAAAATAGAACCAATTTTCGGGTAAAATGGAATGCACCTCTTTAGTGAAAATTCTTGAAAAATTAGTAAAAAATCTCAATAAATTATGAAAATTTAACATGATGTAAAAAGATCTAGAGGAAGATATTTCGTGAAGAACACCATGTCAAGAAAGTGTCACATCAATCACATAGATCCACACATCACAGCAAAAGAAATTCCAGCACCACTTTTGCACAGTTTCGGAAAAATTTTTGATTAAGCCCTTAAATGAACTCCGAAAATTCTGAGATTTTAATATATTATAGCTGAGATCTAGAGGTAAAAGTATCATGAAGAAATAAAAGTTAAATTCCTTATGGATTAAAAGATATAGTTTTTGTAATTTTCCCTAACTCTCGGTTCACTGTCCAGATTCATCCTTTTTAAAAGAAAAATGGTTTTACCTACCTATACTTGTTCGTTTCCTCTAAAATTTTGATATGTTATTCTCCAAGAAGTCCTCTACAACTTTCATCAAGAAGTCGAAGTCACATTCCAACTAGAACATCGTATGCAACTCACGAAATCACCAAAGGTCGGACTGTTTTTCCAGAAACAGAATACTAGGCTAGAACACAACTCCTATAACTTCGAAATTTCTCACTTCAACCACATCCGAAATTCACCATTCATCACACACAAACACAGCAAGCAAAGGACAGATCAATGGACTCTACTTGCCTCTAATCCAAGAAAAAACACAGCAAGCACATGGCGGGGCAAGGCGGCTCGACGGCGGGACTCGGCGCACGCATGGCAGCGATGAACCTCCTTCTTCCTTTCTCTCTTCCTCTCTTTATCTCCTTCTCTCGCACGACAGCTCTCTCTCTCTCTCTCTCTCTCTCTCTCTCTCTCTCTCTCTCTCTCTCTCTCGGACGGTAACCCACTTCATCAATCCGCCTCTCCTCTTTTCTTTCCCCCTCAATGATTTGCAATCATTTGATTTTGCATGGCAATTGCCACTTGGCTCTAGAGGAATAACACTTGGCAAGCTTCTCTTGCCACTTAGGGATTTGCATGCAGGTTGATGGGCCTCCCTTTGGGCCGGGCCTCTCCCTCCGTTCCTCTCTTCCCATGGTCGACGGCAGCCCCTTCCCTTTGGGCTTCGCGGGCTAGGCCTTAGTGGCCGAACGGTGGGGCTCTTGTGGGCTGGTCTTGGCCTAAGAATTTTGGCCCACTTCCTTTTTTTAATAATCCATTCTAAATCCCCACTTATATAAATACCTAATTACACTTATTCACTTTGCCATAAAACTTTGCATCATAAATCAATAAATTCCAACTTATAAAACACATGGCCAAGAATAGAATTTTTCTTTCCTATCAAATAATTATCCATTGAAAAGCTTGGCCTTAATCTTATTGCAAATCATGGATCAAATGGCTACAATATAACTTGATGGTACTTCCATCACCTATCCATGGTTCATAGCACATCTAGAGGTTGTCATGAAATTCTAGGATGCCACATGTACCCACACACGATTATTTTTATCGGGAATAATAAAAGTGGTGAAATTGTAGAATGATCAGGATGGTATACTATATCAGCCTGCGGGCTTTGATATGTTAGCTTTTGGTGAGCAGTATACCTTAGCAGCTTTTGGTGAGCATTGTGAGTATACTATATCAGCCTGTGGGCTTTGATATATCAGCTTACGGTGAGCAATATACTTTGTTATCAGCTTTTGGCGAGCTATACTATCTATCTTCAGCTTAGGGTGAGCAGTTCTCGATGTGATTGAACTTGATAGATATTATTAAATTGGTTGACTGAGAGATTGTCATGATGACATGAAATCGAATGGATCGATTGATCGATGACTCGATCTGATTTGATGATTTGAATTGTTGAAGTGATTCGATGAATGTATGAATCGTACTGACTTGCCGGACGGAACTGAGGAAAAGGTAAGTCACCTATCTCTTGTGTGCATAGGTAACCTTTCAGCGTATTTCTTTCCTAGTCGAAGTTTAAGGGGTCAACTTACTGAGACGTCGTCTCACCTCATTGTAGGATAACATTTTCAGGTCCTTAGATGGCAGCTCATCTCGAGCATTTTGGCCAGCCGAAGAAGGTCACCGAGCAGGTGTCTTATATTTCGCTCCATGGGAACCCAAGGGGATGGGCCTATGAACTCGTGAAGTCCATGGTCTGGGTTGATGCGGGTCTACCCCATAAGGTACCCCATCAATACAGATCATGGTATCGTCGTGAGCGGAATGGACAGAGAGAAGGTCCAATATCGGAATCTGAGGTCCTTATGTCAGTGCTAGAGGTTGCTTTTGGGAAAGGCACGGCAAACCCTCCTGGTGGTTCAGTGGTGGACCCGAGTGTGGCATCCCAAAATTTCATGGCAATTTCTAGAGGCATTACGACCTATGGAAAAGTGAATGGTTGTGTCGTTGAAGTATGTTGTGGCCACTAGACCGAAGAATTGTAATAGATTAAGGCCAAACACTTTAATGGAAAGATATCTTATGTTCTTGGGTTATCAAAGTTGGTGCTATAGGATAATTTGATAATGAGAATTTTGTTCTTGGCTATGCACCTTATGGATTTGATTTTTATGGATTAATGTTGCAAGTTTTTGGCCATATTATTTTGTAATTAGGTATTTATTTAAGTGGAAAATAATAGTGGATTATTAAAGGAGGGAGTGGGCTGATTTTTTGGACCAAACCAACCCACAATCCCCCACCCTTCGACCGGCGAAGGCCTGGCCCAAGAGGCCCAATGGGCCATCGACCAAGGCTGGCTCAAGCCCAGCCAAATGAAGCCACCTTCTTGCATGAAGAATGGCAAGTGGCGTGAGGGGTCTTCCAAGTGTCACATTGCATGCAAAGCTAATGATGGTTAATCATTGAGGGGAAGAAATTAGTGAGGGGAAGGGGCAGATTATGCGAGGAGCAACCGAGAGAGAGAGAGTGACCGTCCGAGAGAGAGAGAGAGTGAAATCGAGAGAGGGAGAGCGAGCGTGCAAGAGAAGAAGGGGAAGAGGGAGGCCATTCGCTGCCGTTCGTCACCGCCGTCGAGCCGCCGAGTCCCACCTTGCCCCGCCGTCTTTGCTTGCTATGTTGTGCTCGGATTAGAGGCAAGTAGAGTCCATCAATCTATCCTTTGCTTGATATGATGTGCGTGTAGAAAATGGTAAATTTCGGATGTGGATGAAGTGTGAAATCTCGAAGCTACAAGAGTTGTGTTCTAGCCTGGTGTTCTGTTTCTGGAAAAACAGTCCGATCTTTGATGATTTCGTGAGTTTCATGTGATGATCTAGTGGGAATTTGACTTTTAATTCTTGATGAAAGTTTTGAAGGACTTCTTGGAGAGTAATATATAAAAATTTCAGAAGAAATGAACAAGTATAGACCGGTGAAACTATTTTTCTTTGAAGAAGTTAGATCTGGAAATCGTAATGCTGACCTAGTGTGATTCTGTGAATTTTATAAAATTTTCCGGTTGAAATTTGATCTCGTGTTCTGAATAAAAGTTGAAGATGACATGTTAATGAGTAACATACTAAAATTTTAGAGGAAATGGATGAGTTTAGATTGGTGAAACGATTTTATCCGAAACGGTTAGATCTGGAATTTGATGTCGAGGGTTATGGACGGTTATGGTTATTATAGTTTTTAATCTATCACAAATATGATTTCAAGTTCTGGATGAAATATTTACTTCTGGATTTTTTCTATAAAATATAAAAATTTCATAATTTTTGGAGTTGATTTAGGATTTTTACTGAATTTGTGAATGAAACTGTGTATGGCAATATTCCGAAATTATAAAGACTGTGATGTGTGGACTGTACCGAATTGTATGATGTTCTTTTGATATGGTGTTCTTCACAGAATATTTTCCTCTAGATCTTGTATATAACATATCGAATTTTTAGAATTTATTAAGGATGTTTACTAATTTTTCAAGAATTATGACCAAAGGAGTGCAATATGTTTTTATCAGAAATTTTTCTGTATTTTCAAAAATAAATGAAATTGCTCCATGTGATATAATGTCTTGAGTGGTTGATTATGCTGCATATGTGGTGACATATGGCATGTTATATGACATCAAAAGCTGGTTGAGACCTTTGATATTGTTGCATCAAATGCCATGTTGAAATATAGATATATGTGTGAATATAAATTATGATAATGATGATACCGTCAGAGGTGTGAGCCGACGATGCCCTGGGAGTGTTGGGATGCCCGGAATGTGTGTGCCGGATGCCCTGGGAGTGTTGGGATGCCCGGAGGTGTGTGCCGGAAGCCCTGGAGGTGTGTGCCGGGGGGATACCTCGTGATGCCAGTTGGGGTACGAGATGCCCGGAGGTGTGTGCCGGATGCCCGGAGGTGTGTGTCGAAGGCTCCTTGCGATGCCAGGTTGGATGCGAGCGATAAATTGTGGGATGAAAACATTGGTCCCTAGGAAGAAAAATGATGTGATCTAATTGAAAGATAAAGATCGAGAATTGAATCATGCGCATGGAAGTGTGCATGTGGCATGGGATGAACCTCATGGGAATGCAAGCATGGAGTACATGGTGGTATATGCACGTTGCATGGTGATATATGCTTGGCTGCTTGACGATACATGTATAAGTGCATGATGGTATATGCACGTTGCATGGTGATATATGCATGGCTGCTTGATGATATAAGTACAAGTGCATGGAGATTTATGCATGTTCTATGGTGATATATGCATGGCTGTAAGGTGAGGTATGCTTGAATGCATGAATAATATGTGTTTTATTCATGATACCTTGATTGTTCGGTTTGACGCATTGTGTAGTTTGGTGGATCTTTACTGCTGAGTGGTTGTACTCACCCCTTTGGGGATTAACATTTCAGATTAGAAAGATGCCTCTTTCACCAGTCGTGTGTGGTACCTTCTATGGCATACCTACCGACGTTAATGTGGAGTGCACGAAGCATTCCTGTATTAGTGTACCTGGTCTAGTGTTTGTCCGAGTCCGTGTCTTGGTGATGTACGACGTGGGTATTGCTGATGGTCCTGTTATCGAAGAGTTTTTGTCTGTTCACGTTCGACACAATGGGGTGATGCTAGGGATGCTGCCGCTGCCGCCACCGCCGCCGCCGCCGCCCGATGCACCGGGTTGGGTGTGATGGCACGTATGACTGGTGGGAGCTGACACTTTTTGGGATAGCCGACGCTTGTTGATGGAGGAGTGTACATGTTTGATGTAGGGTCGAGTTCTCTTTTGAGTTATAGCCAAGTATAATTAAAAATCTTGGCCTTTTGCTGTACCAACCCGAGATGTCCATCGTGAAAATGTAAATAAAAGTGACTCGGCTTTGTCTTTTCATTTGGTGCGTAGTTGGTGTGCATTGCATTATTGTTATTGGAGTAAGGGGATGGTGAGACTCGTTTATGCTTCCGTTGATGAGCTACGATGGGACCTTTACAAAAAAAAAAAGGGGGAGAAGAATTTTATTGATCAACCCCTATGAACTATGGTTCCCCTTTAATTAAAAAGTTATTAGACTGGTATGTAGTAGGATAAGTGATAAGTACCTGTGGTGACCCTAACGGATCGGGGAACGTGCCGAGGGGGTGCCATAGCGGGTGGTATCAACCCCTATGAACTATGGTTCCACTTTAATTAAAAAGTTATTAGACTGGTATGTAGTAGGATAAGTGATAAGTACCTGTGGTGACCCTAACGGATCGGGGAGCGTGCCGAGGGGGTGCCACACCGAGTCTATCGGATCCAGGGTCTTCGGAGTATTCAGTTGAAGACTTGAATGCTTAGAGGATCTTTAGCACTTTAAACCCCCCATTTTTGTAGACCTTATATATATCGGCTATTATTGTATATGACATAGTTTGTTATGTGTATATAAGTGTGTTGTGGTTTGAAAATTTTGTGGTCCTACTTTTTTATCCCACCTAGTTGTTGTCTGGGGATTTATTTATTCGCTTTCGCATGAGCATTAAAATGAATGGGTCGGCAATGCATCCTGGGACGTCGCTATTTAATCAACCACTGAGGGATGGGCATGCTCTCGGAGGATCGGGGCATAACATCCCCATTTAGTGGTATCAGAGCTGGTCAATAGTTGGAGTGATAAGGTGCGATAAGTTATGGGATAGTTAGTAGTAAAAGCCTTTATTTCATGTTTGTGCATGTCTGTGATAGCTGATTTGTAGATTTGTTTGTTTGTGTGGATCGCTTAACTTCTAATTCGGTATGAAATTGGAAGGCAGGTTTCTATAGAAAACTTGTTGTATGAGTAATCAGGAGCAAAGGACTCCTAGAAAGCATACTATTGGGCCTGTGACTCGGGGTAGGACACCGACGAGTGTCGGTACTCGAGGAGGCCATGGTAGAACGCAAGCCCAGGCCAGCGCAAATGGAGTAGCACCGCTGCCTATTGGTGCTGCAGTAGTAGCCCCTAGTGATCTCAGGTTCGAAGGGATTAAGTAGGCGCTTGAAGCGATGAAAGATCTGATGGGGCAGCAAGCCCCGAATCAAGCCGCCGCCGCTCAAGCTGCTGCTACTGCTGCCGTCGCCGCCGTTATTGAAGCCACCGCCGTTGCCGCACCTGTCGAAGTTCCAGCTGGGAACATAGTTGTGGAGAGGGAGAGACCAATCCATAAGTTGGTAGAGCAGTTCCTAAAGCTGAACCCGCTGAGGTTCGCTGGTGCCAGAGATCCAGAGACTACATCATTTTGGATTCAAGATTTGGAGAAGGCCTTTGCATTGCTTATGTGTATTGAGGCAGAAAAAGTTGTCCTAACAGTATATTAACTGCAGGGTAACGCGAATACCTAGTGGAGGGCCGCCAGAGGTACAGTATTTTCGGAAGGTGTAGTCTCGAGGTGGAACGCTTTCCTTAGAGCCTTCAACGACAAGTACTTTTCGGGTAGCGTTCGAGACCAGAAGACGGAGGAATTTCAACACCTCTGCCAAGTGATGATGATTGTTGACCAGCATGAGGTCAAGTTCGCGGAGCTTTCTCAGTGTGCTCCAAGGTTGATAGAGGATCCAGAAGACAAGGCTCGAAGGTTCAGGAATGGCCTCCGACTAGAACTGAAGAATACCCTGGTGTCGCTAGATTTGAAGGGCTATCGTGAGGTGTACAACCAAGCCCACTTGATAGAGAGAAGTTTGAATGAACAAGCCGCCTCATCTAGATCGAGGTTTAATTCGAATCGAGATGGGAAACGACATGGGAAGAGGCCCATGACTGGAGGAAGATTCCACATCCTGCCCAATAGGAAGGGTGGAGTTGGCAAGTCAGGGCCAAGTCAGAATGGTGCGTGTCGCTTTTGTGGAAGACGACATGGTTCAACCTCGTGCCCCCGAATGATGGGCGTTTTATTTCGAATGTGGCCAGCAGGGTTACATAGCCAGAGATTATCCTAGAAGACCAAGAGGACAACAGCAGTTACCACCGCCGCCACCGATGGGTCAGATCAGACAATTCGCGCCACAGAACGCACTTTAAGGTGGACATATGTGGCACCCCTCGACACGGCCCCCGATCCGCTAGGGTCACCACATATTACTTACCTTTCCTTTTGCCCTCATAACATGTTACTCCGATACCATTTAATTATAGTGGGTCCATAAATCCTGGGGGTTCATATCATCTCAATCGGTCCCAAATAGCTCATATAACGGAAGCATACTCGACATCTCCCTAACCCGTAACCAAACTAAATGATACAATGCAATGCACACCAATTACACTTTTCATATATATATATAAAAGCTAATGCCGAACCACTTTTATTTACATACTTTGATGGACATCACGAGTCGGTACAACAAAAGGCCAAGGCTTTAACTAAGCTCGGCTATAACCCAAAAGAACCCGACTCTACATCAGACATGTACATCAATCCATTATCCAGTGTTGACCATCCAAAAAGTGTCAACCTCTACCAGTCACACGCTCCTATCACACCCAGCCCAGTGCATTAGCCGGTGGCGGCGGCACCATCCCCATCATCCTCCCATCTCGATGAACATGGACGGACAAGAACTCATGGACTACGGGGCCATCAGGTAGGCCCACATCATACATAACCAAAACACGAACACGAATAAACACCAGACCATGAACACCAACGCAAGGGTGCTCCGAGCACTCTACCTCAACATTAGACGGTAAGCCTAAAATGTACCATGCGTGACAGGTGATAGAGGCATCTCTCAATCTGAAATGTTAGTCCCTAAAAGGAGTGAGTACAATCACTCAGCAGTAAAGATCCATCAAACTACGCAATGCAACAAACAAGACAACCACAATTTTGTGTGAAATGCACATATGATTCATGTAATCATGCTTGCATTTCCATGAGATTCATTCATTAAAGCAATTCATGTTCCATGCCATATACACATACATGTGCATGATTCATATCACCATCATGTATCTGTCCCCATGAGATCCATTCAATACCATCATGATCGCATTCTCAATGCCATATAGTATCAACTCAATTTCATAGGCAATTATATCCCATGTCATATGCACACACACATGCGCATGATTCAATTTCCATTTTAACTTTCCAAAGGATCTCATTTTTCTTCCAGGGACCAGTGTTTGCATCCCTCATATATCGCTCGCACCCAACCTGGCATCGCGAGGAACCTCCGGCACACACCTCCGGGCATCTCGTACCCCAACTGGCATCACGAGGCCATTCGGCACACACCTTCGGGCATCTCGAAACTCCCGAGGACATCCGGCACACACTCCGGGCATCCCGACACTCCCAGGGCATCGTCGGCTCACACCTCCGACGGTATCATCATCATAGTGCATATTCACATATACATCTCATTTTCAAATTAACATTTGATACAATAATGTCAGAGGTTTAAACCAGCCTTTTGATGTCATATGATATGCCAAATGTCACCATATATCCAATACAAATAACACCCAAGATATCACACTTTATAAAGCAATTCATTGGTTCTAGAAAATGAAGCAAATTTTCGGATAAAGCAGAATGCACTCCTTTAATTAAAATTCTGGAAAAATTAGTAAACGGTCTCAATAAATTATGAAAATTTAACATGTTATAAACAAGATCTAGAGAAAAAGGTTTCATGAAGACCACCATGTCAAAAGAGCTTCGTACGGGTCACTACAGTCCATGCATCACAACTTAAAGTTTCGGAACATCACCATTGCACAGTTTTATTCATAAATTCAGTATAAACCCTAAATCAACTCATAAAATTCTGAAATTTTGATATATCATAGCCAAGACCTAGAGGTAAAATTTTCGTGCAGAACTCGAAGTCAGATTCGTTATAGATCATGAGCTACATTCACCAAAACTCCCCCTAACCCTCGGTAACTATTTCCAGATTTAACACTTCAAAGAAAAATCATTTCACCGACCAATAATTGTCCGTTTCTTCTCAAATTTTATTATGTTACTCCTCAAAATGTCATATACAACTTTCATCAAGAACACAGGATCAAATTCTAACTGGATAATTTTATAAAATTCACGGAATCGCACCGGGTCGGACTGTTCCTACATGCAACAGCTTACTTGGAAAACTACCACCATTCACTCGAATTTCTAGCATTCAACATCACAACCCAAGCATTTCCAACACCCATTACACTTCACACACAACCACAGCAAGCAAAGTGTAGGCTAACGGACTCTACTTGCCTTAGATTCGATGAAATCAAGCAAGCAACGGCGACTCGGGGACTTCGAACACAGCACGGTCGACGGTGAAGCTAGGCGCACACACGGCGGCAACAGGTCTTCTTCTTCCCTTCCTCTCTCGTACGCTCACTTGGTCTCCCTCTCTCTCGTGAACACTCTCTTTCTCTCGGCTTTCTCTCCCTCTCTCTCGCGCGACAACTCTCTCTCTCTCTCGGTACTCCTCGCTCACTCCACCCCCTTCTCTCTCCCTTTTTCTTCCTTTCACCCTCATGATTAGCTAGTAATCATGAGGTTTTGCATGCAAGAGCCACTTGGCTGATCTCTCTTGCCACTTGTAGATTTTCATGCAAGTTGATGGGCTTAAATGGGCCGGGCTTCTCCATCCGGTCTCTCCTCCTTCGGTCGATAGCCCTTTGGGCTTCTTGGGCCGGGCCTTGGTCGGTTGAATAGTGGGGGCTGTGGGCTGGTTTTTGGCCTGGTTCGGCCTTAAGAAAATTGGCCCACTCCTTCTCCAATTTTTCTATTTAATCCCCACTTATATAAATACCTAATTACAATTTATATGGCCATAAAAATTTGTAACAAAAATCAATAAAATCCAACTTATAAAGCGCACGGCCAAGAATAAATTTTTCCTATCAATTTGTCCCTTAGCACAATCCTTGATCACTCATGGACATAGTGTGGCATCCTAGAGTTCCTTGCCAATCTTTAAAGGTGCTTTAATTTATGTCTTGCATTAAGACTTTGGCCAAGCTTTTGGTGAATAATTATTTGATAGAAAAATTCTATTTTTGGCCATGTAGGATTATGGATTGGAATTTATTAAGATAGGTCACAAAGTTTTGGTGAATTATAAATTCCAATTAGGTGTTTATATAATTAAGGATTAGGTGAATTAATAGGATGAGGATGGGCTGGACAATTAAAAGCCCAAACCAGCCCATTGCCTCACCCCACCTTCGACCGGCCCACAAAGCCCAAGAAGAGGAGCTGCCGTCGGCCCATGGCTGGCCCAAGCCCAGCCGAAAGATGGAGGCCCATCTTGCATGAAGAAGGCCATTTGTCCCTCCTAGCTGCCAAGTGTTCCCCATGCAAAATCAATGATTGCTCATCATTGAGGGGAAGAAAATTAAGGGGGATGATGCCGGTTTAAGCGAAAGAGAGGGAGAGAGAGGGGTTCATCCGAAGAAAGAGAGAGAGTGAGAGAGAGAGCTACCGAGGGGAAGAGAGAAATCGAGAGAGAAAGGGAGAGTGAGCGTGCGGAAGAAGAGAGAAAAGGAGGAGAGCTGTCCGTCGACCGTCCGCCGTGCGTCCGTCGCTCGTCGCCATCCGTGCTCACTGTTTGCTCGGTTTAGAGGCAAGTTGGGATCCTTAATCTGCTCTTGCATGTTGTGTCTAGTATGTGTGCTTGAATGGTGATAGAATTCGGATGTTTAGGGTGTTAAAAGTTGAAGTTTTAAGAGGGATGTTTGAGACTAGTAAACTGTTCTTGAGAAAACAGTTCGACCTTGGATGTTCTATTGGCTTGCATGTGTTGTTTGAGTTGGATTTTGGCCGTGAATTATAAATCAAAGTTGTTAAGGACTTCTTTAAATATAACATACTCAAATTTGGGACAAAACGAACAAGTATAAGTGGGTGAAATCTGTATTTTTCGGAGAGACTGAATCTGGAGATTTCGGTAACTACCTTTGATGAATGCATGGTCTGTAAGCCTATCGTTTTGTTGAAATTTCACTTTTATTTCTTAACAAAAGATGTAAATAACATCCTGAGGTTTAACATATAAAAAATTTAGAGAAATATAACAAGAATAGATAGGTGAAATCGTAGTTTTTCAGAAGTAGTCAGATCTGGAAACTTCGGTAGTGAAACAGAAGCTTTAACCGTCTATATTAAATCACCTAGAACGAATTTGACTTTGATTTCTTCATAAAAAACCTACCTTAGGATCTTGACTACAACATAGTCGAATTTCATGAATTTTGAAGGTCATTAGGATATTTAATCAAAAATTCTTTTAAAACCGTGTAACCTGGTATATTCGGATTTGATCAGTTTCAATGCATGGGTCATATCGTTTTGTATGAAGCTCTTTCGGCAAAGTGTTATTGACTAAGTATCTTCTTTTATGTCGTCCCTACAACATATTCAAATTTCATAATTTTTGAAGTTTATTTGCCTATTTAACCAAAAATGTTTCAAAAACTGTGCAAGCTGTATTGTTAGAATAGTAATGCTGTGATGCATGGTCTATATCAAATTATATGAGGGTCTTTTGGTGTGGTGTCCTTCATGAAATATTTGCCTTTATGTCTTGACTATTACATGTTCGAATTTCATAATTTTAAAGGTCATTTGGGTATTTAATGGAAATATTTTCTAAAACTGTGTAAGCTGGATTGAGCGAATTTCAAATGCTGTAATTTATGATTATTTTGTTTTGGATGAGCCCCATGAATTATATTGATTGAGGTGATTGAATCTTGCTGAGCACGTGATGATATTTGGCATTGCATATAGAATCAAATGTTGAATTTGACTTTGTTGCTATTACATCATGTGCCATGTTGATTGTGAGACATAAATTGGTGAATATAAATTATGATGAATGAGGAGACTATTGGAGGTGGGCCGATAATGCCCTGGGAGTGTCAGGATACCCGAGATGGGGGGTGTCGGATGCCCGGTTGTATTGTGATACATGCCTGGATGTCCTCGAGAGTTTCGAGATGCCCGGAATGGTTGGGTGCCGGAAGCCTCGGAGGTTTGTGCCCGGGGAATGCCTCGTGATGCCAGTTGGGATGCGAGATGTCCGGAATGTGGGGGTGCCGGATGCCTGGTGGTGTGTGCCGGAGGTTTTCTCGCGATGCCAGGTTGGGGTGCGAGTGATAATGTGGGATGCAATTACTGATCCCGGGAAAGAAAGATGTGGTGATCATGTTGAAAGATAAAAAGTGGAAAATTGAATCATGCATGGTATGGTGACATGTATGCATGGCTGTATGATATGATGTGCACATGAGGTATGGTATATGTGTGAATGCCTGATGATGAGTGCATGGTTGTATATGCACCTATGGCATGATGGTATGTGTACATGAGGCATGGTATATGTATGATATGATGATGATGAGTGCATGGTTGTATGTGCACCTATGGCATGATGGTATATTTACGAATGCTTGGTGATGAGTGCATGATGATGTATGCACATATGGTATGATGACACATGCATGGCTGCAAGGTAAGTTATGCTTGGATGCATGGATGACATGTACTATGCTATGATGTTGTAATTGTATTGTGTGATGCATTGAGTAGTTTATTGGATCTTTTACCTGCTGAGTGGCTGTACTCACCCCTTCGGGGACCAACATTTCAGATTAGGAAGATGCCGCTCTCTCCGGTCACGCGGGGTACCTTCTATGGCCTCCCATCTGACGTGAAGGTAGAGTGTTCGGAGATTGATTGCGTTACCATCCCTGGTCTGACGTTTGTGCGAGTTCGCGTGCTGGTCATGTACGATGTGGGCCTGGCTGGGGGCCCGGTCATTCAGGAGTTTTTGTCGGTCCACATCCGCCAAGATGGAGTGATTCGGGGGATGTTGCCGCCACCACCGCCCGACACGCCAGGATGGGTGTGATGGCCGCGTGAGGAGTAGAGAGCTGACATTTCTGTTTTAGAGTAGCCGACACTGATAGATGGAGGATGATACGTGATCGTTATAGGGGTTGAGATATCTTTTGGGTTGTGGCCAAGTGTAGTTAAAAGTCTTGGCTTTCTTTTTGGTTGTACCGACCCGAGAAATCCATCATGAAAATATATAAATAAAAGTGGTTCGGCCTTATCTTTTCATATGGTGCGTAGTTGGTGTGTATTGCATTATGGTTATTGGAGGGAGAGATGGTGAGACTCAATTATGTTTCCGCTAATAAGTTGCGCTGGGACCGTTTTAAAAAAATAAAAAATGCCTAAGGACCTTGGTTCTTCTTTAAACCCCTTTTTATAAAAGGCAAGTAATGGATATCTTTTGAGAGAAAGCGATTGGCAGGCTGTGGCGACCCTAACGGATCGGGGCCGTCGAGGGGTGTCACACATAGAATATATTTCCAACCAAATAATTGTCCATTAAATGCTCAGCCTTAATCTATTGTAATTCATTGGTCTAATGGCTATAATATAATCCGATGGCGCTTCCATCACCTATTCATGGTTCATGGTATATCCAGGGGTTGTCATGAAATTTTAGGATGCCACAATTCTCCCCTCCATAGAGAATTTCGTCCTCGAAATTAGACATCACCTATGACTCTTTAAACAAGTGAGGGTACCTTTCCCTCATTTCATTTTCACTTTCCCATGTGGCTTCCTCCACATCATGATGTCGCCATAATATCTTAACTAATGGAATTTTCTTGGTCCTGAGAATATGTTCCCTTCGATTCAGTACTTGCACAGGCTCCTCAACGTACCTCACTTTCTCATCCACTTTGATGGCTTCATGATCGAATATGTGACCAGAATTCGAATGATACTTTCTCAGCATCGATACATGATATACGTCATGCAAATTTCCCAATTTAGGAGGCAGCACCAAACGATAAGCTACGTCTCCTATTCTTTCAAGTATCTCAAAAGGTCCAACAAATCTAGGGCTTAACTTACCCTTCATTCCAAATCGAGATATTCCTTTCATAGGGGATACTTTAAGGAACACATGATCTCCCACATTAAACTCTAAAGGTCTTCTACGCTTATCTGCGTAGTCTTTCTACCTACTCTGGGCTGTTCTAAGTCTTTTCCTGATAATTTCAACAGCCTCAATAGTAATTTGTACCAATTCAGGTTCTGTCAATTTCCTTTCACCTACTTCATTCCAACAAATAGGGGTCCTGCACCTTCATCCATATAATGCTTCATACGGAGCCATGCCTATACTTTTCTGAAAACTATTGTTATAGGCGAACTCTATCAAGTGCAATTTTTCATCCCAACTTCCCTTAAAATCAATAATACAAGCTCTCAGCATATCTTCCAAAATTTGAATCACTCTTTCCATTTGTCCATCTATTTGAGGATGAAAAGCAGTACTAAATTGAAGCTTTGTCCCTAAAGCATTTTGGAGACTTCGCCAAAAATTTGAAGTAAACCTAGAGTCTCGATCAGATGTGATCGTTACAGGAATACCATGTAAGCGTATCACTTGGCTCACATATATCTCAGCAAGTTTATTCATCGAGTAGTCTACACTAACCGCTAGGAAATGAGCAGACTTAGTCAAGCGATCTACTATCACCCAAATAGAGTCGTGACCACTTGATGTCCTTGGCAGTCCTTGCACAAAGTCCATTCTCACATGCTCCCATTTCCATTCTGGCACGTCCAATGGCCTCAATAGTCCTGCGGGTTTGCGGTGTTCCGCTTTCACTTGCTGGCATGTTAAACATTGAGAAACATGTTTAGCTATATCCTTCTTCATGCCATTCCACCAAAATTGTTGGCGTAGATTTCTATACATTTTTGTACTCTCCGATGAATACTATAAATATTCTTATGAGCTTCTAATAGGATTTCCCTTCTTACTTCTTCATTATCAGGAACACAGAGCCGTCCTTGGCATCTTACTACTCCATCCTCAGAGACTTGAAACTCTTGTCTTTTCCCTAAAGACACAGCGTCTCGTATTTCCACAATCTCCGGGTCAGATTTTTGTAAAATCTTAACTTTCTGAATAATTTCGGGCTCAATCCTTGATGTAGTGAGCATACCAGTAAGGTGGTCTATTTCCAACTTGAAGTCTAAATCCACAATTGACTTTAATAGATTCCACTCTGTTATTCTTAGACTAGCCATGTCGATAGCCGACTTTCGACTAAGGGCATCTGCCACGTTATTTGCCTTTCCTGGATGGTATCGTATTTCACAATCATAATCTTTTAATAATTCCATCCACCTTCTTTGTCTCATGTTCAACTCTTTTTGCAAAAACAAATACTTCAAACTCTTATGATCTGTATAGATTTCAAACTTCTCTCCATACAGATAATGTCTCCATATTTTCAAAGCAAATACTATAGCTGCCAATTCTAAATCATGGGTTGGGTAATTTAACTCATGAGGTTTCAACTGCCTCGATGCATAGGCTATGACCTTGCCATGCTACATCAAAACACATCCTAGTCCTTTATGAGATGCATCATTATACCCCGTGAATCCATCAGACCCAGATGGTATAGTTAGAATTGGGACTGTAGTCAATTTTCTTTTAAGTTCCTGAAAACTCCTTTCACATTCTCCACTCCATTCAAACCTCACATTCTTTCGAGTCAATTTCATTAGAGGGCATGCCGGGTGTGAAAATCCTTCGATAAACCTCCTATAATAGCCAGCCAACCCTAAGAAACTCCGTATCTCAGTTGGCGTTGTCGGTCTCGGCCAATTCACTACCATCTCAACCTTTGCAGGGTCTACTGCAATTCCATTACCCGACACCACGTGCCCTAAAAATATTATCTGGTCTAGCCAAAATTCGCACTTACTGAATTTGGCGAATAACTTATGATCTCTTAGCGTTTGCAATGCTATCCTTAGGTGTCGTTCATGCTCTTCAGGTCCTTTAGAATATATCAGGATATCATCAATGAAGACAATTGCAAACTGATCCACATAAGGCTTAAATATCCTATTCATTAAATCCATGAATGCGGCTGGTGCGTTCGTTAATCCAAAAGGCATAACTAGGAACTCATAATGTCCATAACGAGTCTTAAATGCAGTCTTAGGAATGTCTTCTTTCTTTATCCTTAACTGATGGTATCCTGATCTAAGTCAATTTTAGAAAAGACTGAACTTCCTTGCAATTGATCAAATAAATCATCAATTCTAGGCAAGGGATACTTATTCTTTACAATCACTTGGTTCAGCTGTCTATAATCAACACATAAACGCATCGACCCGTCTTTCTTTTTCACAAATAGAACTGGTGCACCCCAAGGTGAAGTACTTGGCCTAATAAATCCCTTATCAAGCAACTCTTGTAGTTGCACCTTCAACTCCTTCAGCTCCACCAAGGCCATTCTATACGGGGCTTTCGATATTGGTCCTGTTCTAGGCATTAGTTCAATTTCAAATTCAATTTCTCGTTCCAATGGTAATCCAGGCAACTCCTTAGGAAACACATCCTGAAATTCCCTGACTATTCGAATCTCATCGATTTTAGCCTCTTTCTGAGTAAGATCTCTTACCACTGCTAGGTATCCTTGACATCCTTCGTCAAGTAGTTCACGAGCTTCTACCATTGAGATGATGGCTAGAGAGGGGTTTGTCTGACCTCCAAAAGATTCAAAACTAGACTGATCAGGTAACATGAACTGGATCACTTTCCTATAGCAATCCACCATAGCCCGATACTTATGGAGCTAGTCCATTCCTATGATAACTTTAAAGTCATACATAGCCATCACAACTAGATCTACTTCCATATCTCGTCCTCCTATAGTTATCTTACATTTCACACACATCATTGTAGATAATACCATATTCTTTAAAGGCGTGGAAACACAAAGAGGCGTCTCAAGAGGCGTAGTTTCTATTTTACTCAATTGCCTATATCTTTTAGATATAAATGAATGCGTAGCACCCGTGTCAAACAATGCATATGCCTTCTTGCCATTTATGAAAATCGTACCTGAGATAACATTTTTGGAAGCTTCTGCTTCCTCTTGGGTGACTGCATACACCCTTCCTTGTGATGGTGGCCTCTGTGGATTCCTTGGTAGGTTTAGTCTAACAATACTTTGTTGTACCTGTCGCATCGAGCCGACACTTAGCTGCAACCTCTCCTGTGGACAGTCTCTCTTAAGGTGACCTATTTGTCCACAACCATAGCATTTCAGCCGTCCATTGCAAGGTCCTTGGCCATGGTGCCCATCACATCTTCGACAAACATCATGCTGATAAGGTCCTTTCCCTATATTCAGGCCATTCTTAGCTTTTCCAAAGTTTCCAAAATTACTCTTTTTCTTAGAATCCTAGGTTTGACCTTGACTAGGATAGGGTCTCTTATCCCGTCTGATATCACCAAAGGTCAACTGTCTCTTAGACTACAATCGCTCTCTCACCAGCTCTTGCTCTACCAATTGTGCCCTTTCATAAATCTCATTATAATCTCTTCTATTCAGAGGCAACAGCTGTTTCCTGATATCAATCCTCAACCTTTTCATAAATCTCTTAGCTTTTTCCTCACGATCCTCAATCAGCCTGGGAGCATACCTAGATAATTCAGAAAATTTTGCCTTATACTGATCTACTGCCAGCTCCCTTTGTTCTAGCTGAACAAATTCAGTGATCTTCCTATCCTTGGCACAATTAGAGAAATGCTTTCTATTGAAAGCTCTAACAAACTCATCCCAATTTATATCAGTACCTAGTGGAAAGATCGTATCTCTTGAAGCTCTCCACCAAAATTTTGCATTTCCCTCTAGCTGGTTGTGGCACCCCCGACTGGCCTGAGGTCGCCACAGGTGATCTTTCTTAATTACTCGATCTCATATAACTTCACTTAACCGATACCCTTTTGACTAGGGTTTTTTTTTTTTTTTTGAAAAGTGGTCCTAGCGCAACTTATTAGCGGAAGCATAAACAAGTCTCACCATCTCTCCCTCCAATAACCATAATGCAATACACACCAACTACGCACCATAAGAAAAGATAATGCCGATTCACTCTTATTTATATTTTCGTGATGGACATCAAGGTCGATACAACAAAAGGCCAAGATTTTAACTATACTCGGCTACCATCCCAAAAGGACTCGATTCTACATCGATCATGTACCACCCCCCATCTACGAGCGTCGGCTATCTCCAAAAAGTGTCAGCTCCCAACAGCTATACGCGCCATCATACCCAATCCGGTGCATCGGGGGGCGACGGCGGTAACATCCCTAACATAACTCCATGGCGTCGGACATGGACAGATATAAACTCCTGGATGACTGGGCCCCCAGCCAGGCCCACGTCATACATCACCAGCACACGAACGCGTATGAACACCAAACCAGGGATGGTGACACAATTATGCTCCATACACTCGACCTCCACGTCAGATGGAAGGCCGTAAAAGGTACCGCGCATGACTAGAGGGAGAGGCATCTTTCTAATCTGAAATGTTGGTCCCCAAAGGGGTGAGTACAACCACTCAGCAGGTAAAAGATCCATTAAACTACTCAATGCATCAAACAGAACAATCATGGCATCATAGAGTACATATAGTTCATACATATCAAACATATCTCACCTTTTAGTCATGCATATTACATCAAAACAGCCATATATATATATATATATATATATATATATATATAGGTCACCATGTCATGTGCATATACCACCAATGCACTTGTACATATAACGTCATACAGTCATGCATACATGTCACCATAACATGTGCACATACCACCATGCACTTATACATGGTATACCATACAGCCATGCATACATGTCACCATACCATGTGCACATACCACCATGCACTTATACATATTACATCATACAGCGATGCATACATGTCACCATACCATGTGCACATACCACCATGCACTTATACATATTACATCATACAGCCATGCATACATGTCACCATACCATGCATGATTCAATTTCAGCTCTTGTTTTTCAATTGGATCACCACATTTTTTTTTTTTTCCCGGGACCAGTAATTGCATCCCACATTTCTATCGCTCGCACCCAACCTGGCATCGCGAGGAACCTCCGGCACACACCTCCGGGCATCCGGCACACACACTCCGGGCATCTCGAAACTCCCGAGGACATCCGGCACACACCTTCGGGCATCCGGCACTCACCTTCGGGCATCTCGAAACTCCCGTGGACATCCGCCACACACCTCCGGACATCCGGCACTCACCTCCGGGCATTCCGACATTCTCGGGGCATTGTCGGCTCACACCTCCGACAGCATCCTCATTTATCACAATTCATGTTCACAATTGTGTCTCAATATTAACATGGTACATGATGTGATGGCAACAAAGTCAATTTCAGCTTTTGATTTTATATGTAATGCCATATATCATCACATATGCAGCAAGATCAATTACTATTATTTTAGAAAACATAATGCATTCTTTTTAATTTACATTTCCTAAAATTTAGTAATTGTCTCTAATAATTTCTAAGAATTTAGTACATCATAGACAAACTCTAGGGGCATTTATCTCATGAAGAACACAACACCACCAGAATTTCATACAAAACAGGATAGTCCATACATCACAGCTTTTGAAATTTGCACAATCCAGCAGGTACAGTTTTAGAAAACATTTTCATTAAATGCCCAAATGACATTCAAAAACTATGAAATTCGAACATGTGATAGTCAAGTCATAAAGGCAGATACTTCATGAAGAACACTACAGCAAAAGTGTGGCACCCCCAAACAGCTAAGGTCGCCACAGCTACCTATCGCTCCACCTAATGAATACTAGTTACATACCTTTAATATAAAAAGGGTTTAAAGAAGGACCAAGGTCCATAGGCATTTTTTTTTAAAGAGTTTAGCGCAGCTCATAGCGAAATTAAAGACGAGTCTCACCATTCCTCTACTCTCTTAATGATGGTACAATGCACACCAACTACACCTTGAAGGAAAACATAAGCCGAGCCACTTTTATTTACATTTTTAAGATGGACATCTCAGGTCGGTACAACCAAAAAGCCAAGACTTTTAGCTAAACTTGGCTACAGCTCAAAAGAGAAATCTCGACCCCCTACATCGATCATGTATAACCCTCCATCTACAAGTGTCAGCTATCCCAAAAAACGTCAGCTCCCACTCCTCACGCGGGCCATCACACCCATCCTGGTGCATCGGGCGGTGGCGGCGGCAACATCCCCCGCATCACTCCGTCACGGCAGATGTGGATAGACAAGAACTCCTGGATGACCGGGCCCCCAGCCAGGCCCACATCATACATCACCAGCACACGAACCCGTATGAACGTCAAACCAGGGATGGTGGCACTATCAAGCTTCATACAATCGACCTCCACGTCAAATGGAAGGCCGTAAAGGGTACCCTGCGTGACCGGAGGGAGAGGCATCTTTCTAATCTGAAATGTTGGTCCCCAAAGGGGTGAGTACAACCACTCAGCAGGTAAAAGATCCATTAAACTACTCAATGTATCACACAGAACAATCATAACATCATAGTAGAGTGCATAGCATTCATGCATCCAAGCATAACTTACCTTGCAGCCATGCATATGTCATCATACCATATGTGCATACACCATCACGCACTCATCATCAGCATTCATGCATCTACCATCATGCCATAGGTGCATATACAACCATGCACTCATCATCAAGCATTCATGCATATCCTTGCCTTATGTGCAATACCACCATGCACTCATACATATTATATCATACAGCCATGCATACATGTCACCATACCATGCATGATTCAATTTAAACTCTTTATCTTTCAATTGGGTCACCACATTTTTTTCTTCCCCGGGACCAGTAATTGCATCCCACATTTTATCGCTCGCACCCAACCTGGCATCGCGAGGAACCTCCGGTACACACCTCTAGGCATCCGGTACCCCCACATTCCGGGCATCTCGTATCCCAACTGGCATGACGAGGTATCCCCCGGAACACACCTCCGAGGCTTCCGGCACCCCCACATTCCGGGCATCTCGAAACTCCCGAGGACATCCGACACCCCCCATTCCGGGCATCCTGACACTTCCAGGGCATTGTCGACTCACGCCTCTGACAGTCTCCTCATTCATCATAATTCATATTCACATTTGTGTCTCAATATCAACATGGCACATGATGTGATGGCAACAAGGTCTATTTCAACTTTGGACATTATGTACCATGCTATATGATATCATATATGCAACACAATACATCACATCACATGAAACAAGTTCTTTTATTTTTCTGAACATATATGAATGTTCGGATGAAGCATCATACACATTTCCGAAAATACTTCCGATTTAATGCATAAACGGACTCCAAAAATTATGAAGTTTTGATAGATTATAAACAACACCTAAAGGTAGTTATCTCACAAATACATTATGCCAACAGAACTTTACAAGATTGAGTACGGTCCATGCATTGCAGATTTCAAAATTCGGACAATTCTGTTTGCACAGTTTCAGAAAACATTTTAATTAAATACCCAAATGACCTTCAAAAATTATGAAATTCGAACATGTGATAGTCAAGACATAAAGGCAGATATTTAATACGGAACACTACACCAAAATAATCTCATACAAACCGGTATAGACCACGCATTACAACTTACAAGGTCCGAACACATCAGTTTGCACAGTTTTAGAAACATTTTCGATTAAATACCCAAATGACATTAAAAAATTATGAAATTTGACTATGTAATAGCCAAGACCATAAGGTAAATACTTTATGAAGACTTCAAAGTCAGATTCGTCCTAGGTAATTAAATATGGACGGTTGAAACACCTGTTCCTAGTACCGAAATTTCCAGATCCAGTCTTTCCAAAGAATAACGATTTCACCCACTTATACTTGTTCTTTTTTGTCCCAAATTTGAGTATGTTATACTACAAGAAGTCCTTAACAACTTTCATTTAGAAGTCAAAGCCAAAATCCAACTCGAACATCACATGCAAGTCACTAGAACATCCAAGGTCGAGCTGTTTTCTCAAGAACAATACACTAGGCTAGAGCACCACCTTTTTAACTTCGATTTTTCACATTCTAAACCTCCGAAATCTTTACCATTCAATCACACATACTAAGCACAGCATGCAAGAGTAGATCAAGAGATCCCACTTGCCTCTAGACCGAGCGGACGGCGAGCACAACGGCGGCGGGACACGGCGACGACGGACGGTGACGCACGGCCTCTCCTCCTTCCTTCTTCCCTTCTTCCTTTCTTCCTTCTCTTTCTCTCCTCTCTCTCTCTCTCTCTGACGAACTCTCCTCTCTCTCTCTCTCTTTCTCGCTTAAACCGGCCACTTTCCCCTCTAATTTTCTTTCCATCCATCATTAGCTATCATTACTCTTTGCATGGGTGACACTTGGCCATCTCCATGGGACAAATGGGGGAGGGCATGCAACCGGATTCCCCCCTCCTTCATGCGATCGACGGCCCCTTCATGGGCTTATGGGCTGGCCATTTTGGCCCATCTTAGGCCCAACACTCTTGGGCCTAAGACCCAAGCTTAATTAACCCAAGATTACCCCAAAAACAGCTTAATCCTTATTTAAAAACTAACAAAATCCCTATTAAATCAAAGCACTTAAATTAAAAATTTAAATGACTATAATACTTGGTAACATAGATTAATAAAATCCAACTTATAAAATTTATGGCCAAAGACACAATTTCCTCATAAAATAAATCTTGATCTCACATGGGCATAGAACATGTTTCCAACAAATATTCACCCATTAGGTGCTTGACCATTAATCTATTACACTTCTTTGGTCTAAAGACCATAACATAGATCAATGATGCGTCCTTCGCCCTTCCATAGGTTGTAAGGCATCTAGAGGTTGCCATGGAGTTTTAGGATGCCACAAAAAGATCCCCATATAGTTCAATACAGACCACGCATCACAGCACTACTAATTCTGTCCGTTCTACTTGCAGAGTTTTTGAAATATTTTTGGTTAAATAGGCAAATGAAGTTCAAAAATTACGAAATTTGAATATGTTAAACCTCAGGATGTCCTTTACATCTTTTGTTAAGACATCAAAGTGAAATTTCAACAAAAAGATTGTCTTACAGTCCATGCATTCATCACGGGTGGGTACCAAAATCTCCAGATCCAGTCTTTCCAAAGAATAACGATTTCACCCACTTATACTTGTTTGTTTTGTCCCAAATTTGAGTATGTTATACTCCAAGAAGTCCTTTACAACTTTAATTTAGAGATCAAAGCCAAAATTTAACTAGAACATCACATGGTCACTAGCTGTTTTTTTCTCAAGAACAGTACACTAGACTAGAGCACCACTCTTATAACTTCAATTTTTTCACATTCTATACATCCGAAATTGTTACCATTCAATCGCACAAACTAAGCACAGCATGCAAGAGTAGATCAAAGGATCCCACTTGCCTCTAGACCGAGCAAACGGCGAGACACGGCGGCGACGGACGACGGTGAGCAAGGCGGACGATCGACGGACGGCCTTCCTCCTTCCTCTCTTCCTTTCTTTCTTCCTTTCTTCCTTCTCTTTCTCTCCTCTCTCTCTCTCTCTCTCTCTCTCGGACAAACCCTCCTCTCTCTCTCCCTCTCTCTCGCTTAAACCGGCCACCCTTTTCCCCCTAATTTCCTTCCCTTCATCATTAGCCATCATCACCTTTTGCATGGGATGACACTTGGCCATCACCATGGGACAAATGGGGGAGGCATGCAAACCGGACTCCCCCCCCTTTCCTTCGTGCGACAACAGCCCTTCATGGGCTTATGGGCCGGCCATTAAGGCCCATCTTAGGCCCAACACTCTTGGGCCTAAGACCCAAGCTTAAATAAATCCATAATTGACCCTTTTAAAAACTAACTAAATCCTTATTAAATCAAAGTACTTAAATTACAAATTTAAATGGCTATAATACTTTGTAACATAGATTAATAAAGTCCAACTTATAAAATTCATGGCCAAAAAACATAATTTCCTCATCAAATAAATCTGGATCTCACATGGGCATGGAACATGTTTCCAACAAAATATTCACCCATTAGGTGCTCGGCCATTAATTCTATTACACTTCTTTGGTCTAAAGACCATAACATAGATCAATGATGCATCGATCGCCCTTCTAAAGGTTGTAAGGCATCTAGAGGTTGCCACGGAGTCTTAGGATGCCACAATTCTCCCCTCCTTAGAGAATTTCGTCCTCGAAATTAGACATTACCTATGTCTCCTCGAACAAATGAGGGTACCTTTCCCTCATCTTGTTTTCACTCTCCCATGTGGCTTCCTCCACATCATGATGTCGCCATAATATCTTAACCAAAGGAATCTTCTTAGTCCTAAGAACTTGCTCCTTTCGATCTAGTACTTGCACAGGCTCTTCGATGTACCTCACTTTCTCATCTACTTTGATGGCTTCATGATCGAGTATGTGACTAGGATCCGGCTGGTACTTCGTCAGCATCGACACATGAAACACATCATGCAAATTTCCTAATTTAGGAGGCAGTGCCAAACGATAAGCTACATCTCCTATTCTCTCAAGTATCTCAAAAGGTCCAACAAATCTGGGGCTTAGTTTACCCTTCATTCTGAATCGAGATATTCCTTTCATAGGAGATACCTTAAGAAATATGTGATCTCCCACATTAAACTCTAAAGGCCTTCTACGCCTATCAGCATAATCTCTATGCTTATTCTGGGCTGTCTTAAGTCTTTTCCTGATTATCTCGACCGCTTCTGTAGTAACTTGTACTATCTCAGGTCCTGTCAATTTTCTTTCACCTACTTCATTCCAACAGATAGGGGTCCTGCATCTTCTTCCATATAATGCCTCATACAGAGCCATGCCTATACTTTTCTGAAAACTATTGTTATAGGCGAACTCTATCAAGTGTAAATTCTCATCCCAATTTCCTTTAAAGTCAATGACACATGCTCTCAGCATATCTTCTAGAGTCTGAATCACTCTTTCTGTTTGTCCATTTGTTTGAGGATGAAAGGCAGTACTAAATTGAAGCTTTGTCCTTAAGGCATCTTGAAGACTTCGCCAAAAATTTGAAGTAAACCTAGAGTCTCGATCAGAAGTGATCGTTACAGGAATACCATGCAAGCGTATCACCTGGCTTACATACATCTCAGCAAGTTTACTCATCGAGTAGTCTACGCGGACAGTTAAGAAATGAGCAGACTTTGTCAAACGATCCACTATCACCCAAATCGAATCGTGACCATTTGATGTCCTTGGCAGTCCTTGCACAAAGTCCACCGTTACATGTTCCCACTTCCACTCTGGTATATCCAATGGTCTCAATAGTCCTGTGGGTTTGCGGTGTTCCGCCTTTACTTGCTGACACGTTAAACATTGAGAAACATGCTTAGCTATATCCTTCTTCATGCCATTCCACCAAAATTGCCGACGCAAATTCCTGTACGTCTTTGTACTTCCGGGATGAATACTATAATTGCTCCTATGCGCCTCCGACAAAATTTCCTTCTTCACTTCTTCATTATCGGGAACACAAAGTCGTCCTTGGCATCTTATCACACCATCTTCAGAGACTTGAAATTCTGGTCTTTTCCCTAAAGACACTACATCTTTTACTTTCATAATCTCTGGGTCAGATTCTTGCAGGATCTTAACTTTCTGAATAATTTTGGGTTCAATCCTTAATGCAGTAAGCATACCAGTAAGGCAATCCATTTCCAATTCAAAGTCTGAATCCACAATAGACTTTAACAGATTCCACTCTGTTATTCTTAGACTAGCCATGTCCATAGCCGACTTTCGACTAAGGGCATCTGCCACTTTATTTGCCTTTCCTAGATGGTATCGTATCTCACAGTCATAATCTTTCAATAACTCCATCCACCTCCTTTGTCTCATGTTCAATTCCTTTTGTGAAAATAGGTACTTTAAGCTCTTATGGTCTGTATAGATTTCAAACTTTTCTCCATACAGATAATGTCTCCATATCTTCAAAGCAAACACTATAGCTGCCAATTCTAAATCATGCATTGGGTAATTCAGCTCATGAGGTTTCAATTGCCTCGATGCATAGGCTATGACCTTGCGATGATGCATCAAAACACATCCCAGTCCTTTGTGGGATGCATCACTATATACTATAAAACCATCAGACCCAGACGGTATAGTCAGGATTGGAGCCGAAGTCAATTTTCTTTTAAGTTCCTGAAAGCTCATTTCACATTCTCCATTCCATTCAAATCTTACATTCTTTCGGGTTAATTTCGTTAAGGGGCCTGCTAGTCGTGAAAATCCTTCAATAAATCTCCTATAATAACCAGCCAATCCTAAGAAACTCCATATCTCAGTGGGTGTCGTCGGTCTCGGCCAATTCATTACCATCTCAACTTTTGCCGGGTCCACTTAAATTCCTCCTCCTGACACCACGTGTCCCAAAAATATTATCCGGTCCAGCCAAAATTCACACTTGTTGAATTTGGCATACAACTTATGATCTCTTAGAGCTTGCAAAACTATACTCAAGTGTTGTTCATGCTCTTCAGGTCCTCTAGAATATACCAGGATATCATCAATGAAAACAATCACAAATTGATCCAAATAAGGCTTAAATATCCTATTCATTAAATCCATGAACGCAGTTGGTGCATTTGTCAATCCAAAAGGCATAACAAGGAACTCGTAGTGTCCATAACGAGTCCTAAACGCAGTCTTAGGAATGTCTTCTTTCTTAATTCTTAGCTAATGGTATCCCGACCTTAAGTCAATCTTAGAAAAGACTGAACTTCCTTGCAATTGATCAAATAAATCATCAATTCTAGGCAAATGATACTTATTCTTTATAGTCACTTGATTCAGCTGTCTATAATCAATACACAAACGCATCGACCCATCCTTCTTTTTCACAAACAAGACCAGTGCACCCCAAGGTGAAGCACTTGGCCTAATGAATCCTTTATCAAGCAACTCCTCAGGAAACACATCCTGAAATTCCCTGACCAATTGAATCTCACTAATTTCAGCCTCTTTCTTAGTAAGGTCTTTTGCCACTGCTAGGTATCCTTGAATTCCTCCATCAAGTAGTTCACAAGCTTCTACCATCGAAATAATGGCTATAGAGGGGTTTATCTAACCTTCGAAAAATTCGAAACTAAACTGATCAGGCAACATGAACTGGATCACTTTCCTATAGCAATCCACCTTAGCCCTATGCTTATGAAGCCAGTCCATCCCTATGATAACATCAAAGTCATACATAGCCATTACGACTAAGTCTATTTCCATATCTCGCTCTTCCATAGTTATCTTACATTTTGCACACATCATCGTAGACAATACCATATTCCTTAAAGGCATGGAAACACAAAGAGGCGTCTCAAGAGGCGTAACTTCTATTTCACTCAAATGCCTATATCTTTCATATATAAATGAATGCGTAGCACCCATGTCAAACAATGCATATGCCTTCTTACCATTTATGAAAATCGTACCTGATATAACATTTTTGGAAGCTTCCGCTTCCTCTTGGGTGACCGCATACACCCTTCCTTGTGCTGATGGTCTCTGAGGATTTTCTTGGTAGGTTTGGTCTAACAACACTCTGCTGTGCTTGTTACACCGAGCCAACACTCATTTGCGACCTTTCTTGTGGGAAATCTCTCTTAAGGTGTCCCACTTGTCTACAACCATAACATCTCAGTCGTCCATTGCAAGGTCCTGGGCCATGCTGCCCATCACACCTTCGACATTCTTCATTTCGATAAGGTGCTCTTCCAAAATTTCCAAAATTGCTCTTTTTCTTCGCATTCCAAGTCTGACCTTGACCAGGATAGGGTCTCTTACCCTTTCTCACATCACTAAAGTTCGGCTGTCTCTTAAACTCTGATCGCTCTCTCACCAGCTCTTGCTTCACTAACTGTGCCCTTTCATAAATCTCATGATAATCCCTTATACTCAAAGGCACCAGTTGTTTCCTAATATCAGTCCTCAATCCTTTCAGAAATCTCTTAGCTTTCTCCTCACGATCCTCAATCAATCTGGGAGCATACCTAGACAATTCAGAAAATTTTGCCTCATATTGATCCACTGTCAACTCCTTTTGTTCCAACTGAACAAACTCAGTGATCTTCTTATCCTTAGCACAGTCAGAGAAATGCTTCCTATTGAAAGCTCTAACAAACTCTTCCCAGTTCACATCAGTACCTGGTGGAAAGATTGTATCCCTCGAAGCTCTCCACCAAAACTTTGCATTTCCCTCCAGCTGGTACTCTGCGAAAACTATTTTCTTAGCATCACTGCAGTCCAACAACCTGAAAATTCGCTCCATTCCATCAATCCAATGTTCCGCCTCCTCAGGATTTCCTATTCCACTAAACTTAAGTGGCTTCAACTTCAGAAATTGTTCCACCAGTCCTTGAGGGCGACGTTCCATTCCAAGTTGTTGCTGCGCTTGCCTCTCCATCAGATTTCCAATATTGGCCAATGCCTGTAGGATGTCTTCCATTCGGGGTTAAGCCCTTGCAGCAAAGGCTTCAGCCCTCGATGGATGAGCACTTCCAGCTCGCACCAGAACTTTCCTGCAATTTCCAAGCACTGCCTTAGGAATAATCTGAGACTCACTGTCTCCATTCAAAGCAACTACTACTACATAAGTAACATAAACATGTTACTGGTACCTAAAAGCAACTCATAATAAACTACTAGGGATCTACGAGTGAATACCCATCACCCGTTATTCAAGGTTAACCAATTATTCCATTTAATATCCTATGGTGTGCATTGTCATGATGTTCCTCAATTTCCAAATGAGGCTCCTTATCACTTCAATCTATAACCATGGCTCTGATACCATTAAAAAGGCGGGATGTGCCACCCCCGACTCGCCTGAGGTCGCCACAGGTGATCTTTCTTAATTACTCGATCTCATATAACTTCACTTGACCGATACCCTTTTGACTAGGGGTTTTTTTTTTTTTTTTTTGAAAAGCGGTCCCAGCGCAACTTATTAGCGGAAGCATAAACAAGTCTCACCATCTCTCCCTCCAATAACCATAATTCAATACACACCAACTACGCACCATAAGAAAAGATAACGCCGATTCACTCTTATTTATATTTTCGTGATGGACATCAAGGTCGATACAACAAAAAGCCAAGATTTTAACTATACTCGGCTACCATCCCAAAAGGACTCGATTCTACATCGATCATGTACCACCCCCCATCTACGAGCGTCGGCTATCTCCAAAAAGTGTCAGCTCCCAACAGCTATACGCGCCATCATACCCAATCCGGTGCATGGGGTGGCGGCGACGGTAACATCCCTAACATAACTCCATGGCGTCGGACATGGACAGATATAAACTCCTGGATGACCGGGCCCCCAGCCAGGCCCACGTCATACATCACCAGCACACGAACACGTATGAACACCAAACCAGGGATGGTGACACAATTATGCTCCATACACTCGACCTCCACGTCAGATGGAAGGCCGTAAAAGGTACCGCGCATGACTAGATGGAGAGGCATCTTTCTAATCTGAAATGTTGGTCCCCAAAGGGGTGAGTACAACCACTCAGAGGTAAAAGATCCATTAAACTACTCAATGCATCACACAGAACAATCATGGCATCATAGAGTACATATAGTTCATACATATCAAACATATCTCACCTTTCAGTCATGCATATTACATCAAAACAACCATATATATATATATATATATATATATATATATAAATAGGTCACCATGTCATGTGCATATACCACCAATGCACTTGTACATATAACGTCATACAGTCATGCATACATGTCACCATACCATGTGCACAGAGCACCATGCACTTATACATGTTATACCATACATCCATGCATACATGTCACCATACCATGTGCACATACCACCATGCACTTATACATATTACATCATACATCCATGCATACATGTCACCATACCATATGCACATACCACCATGCACTTATACATATTACATCATACAGCCATGCATACATGTCATCATACCATGCATGATTCAATTTCAGCTCTTGTTTTTCAATTGGATTGCCACATTTTTTTTTCTTTCTCGGGACCAGTAATTGCATCCCACATTTCTATCACTCGCACCCAACCTGGCATCGCGAGGAACCTCCGGCACACACCTCCGGGCATCCGGTACACACACTCCGGGCATCTCGAAACTCCCAAGGACATTCGGCACACACCTCCGGGCATCCGGCACTCCCCTCCGGGCATCTCAAAACTCTCGAGGACATCCGGCACACACCTCCAGGCATCAAGCACTCACCTCCGGGCATCCCGACACTCCCGGGGCATCGTCGGCTCACAGCTCCGACGGCATCCTCATTTATCACAATTCATGTTCACAATTGTGTCTCAATATTAACATGGTACATGATGTCATGACAACAAAGTCAATTTCGGCTTTTGATTTTATATGTAATGCCATATATCATCACATATGCAGCAAGATCAATTACTATTATTTTAGAAAACAGAATGCATTCTTTTTAATGTACATTTCCTAAAATTTAGTAATTGTCTCTAATAATTTCTAAGAATTTAGTACATCATAGACAAACTCTAGGGGCATTTATCTCATGAAGAACACAACACCACCAGAATTTCATACAAAACAGGATAGTCCATACATCACAGCTTTTGAAATTTGCACAATCCAGCTAGTACAGTTTTAGAAAACATTTTCATTAAATACACAAATGACATTCAAAAACTATGAAATTCAAACATGTGATAGTCAAGTCATAAAGGCAGATACTTCATGAAGAACACTACACCAAAAGATCCCCATATAGTTCAATACAGACCACGCATCACAGCACTACTAATTCTGTCCGTTCTACTTGCACAGTTTTTGAAACATTTTTGGTTAAATAGGAAAATGAACTTCAAAAATTACGAAATTTGAATATATTAAACCTCAGGATGTCCTTTACATATTTTGTTAATAAATCAAAGTGAAATTTCAACAAAAAGATTTCCTTATAGTCCATGAATTCATCACGGGTGGGTACCAAAATCTCCAGATCCAGTCTTTCCAAAGAATAACGATTTCACCCACTTATACTTGTTTGTTTTGTCCCAAAGTTGAGTATGTTATACTCCAAGAAGTCCTTTACAACTTTCATTTAGAGATCGAAGCCAAAATTTAAATAGAACATTACATGCAAGTCACTAGAACATCCAAGGTCGAGCTGTTTTTCTCAAGAACAGTACACTAGACTAGAGCACCACTCTTATAACTTCAATTTTTTCACATTCTATACATCCGAAATTGTTACCATTCAATCACACACACTAAGCACAGCATGTAAGAGTAGATCAAAGGATCCCACTTGCCTCTAGACCGAGCAAATGGTGAGCACAACGGCGAGACACGGTGGCGACGGACGACGGTGAGCAAGGCGGACGATCGATGGACGGCCCTCCTCCTTCCTTTCTTCCTTTCTTTCTTTCTTCCTGTCTTCCTTCTATTTCTCTCCTCTCTCTCTCTCTCAGACGAACCCTCCTCTCTCTCTCCCTCTCTCTCTCTTAAACCGGCCACCCTTTTCCCCCTAATTTCCTTCCCTTCATCATTAGCCATCATCACCTTTTGCATAAGGTGACAATTGGCCATCACCATGGGGCAAATGGGGGAGGCATGCAAACCGGACTCCCCCCCTTTCCTTCGTGCGACAACAGCCCTTCATGGGCTTATGGGCCGGCCATTAAGGCCCATCTTAGGCCCAACACTCTTGGGCCTAAGACCCAAGCTTAAATAAATCCAGAATTGACCCTTTTAAAAACTAACTAAATCCCTATTAAATCAAAGTACTTAAATTACAAATTTAAATGGCTATAATACTTTGTAACATAGATTAATAAAGTCCAACTTATAAAATTCATGGCCAAAAAACATAATTTCCTCATCAAATAAATCTAGATCTCACATGGGCATGGAACATGTTTCCAACAAAATATTCACCCATTAGGTGATCGGCCATTAATTCTATTACACTTCTTTGGTCTAAAGACCATAACATAGATCAATGATGCGTCCATCGCCCTTCCAAAGGTTCTAAGGCATCTAGAGGTTGCCACGGAGTTTTAGGATGCCACACTGGTACTCTGCCAAAGTTATTTTCTCAGCATCATTGCAGTCCAACAATCGGAAAATTCGCTCCATTTCATCAATCCATTGTTCCGCCTCCTCAGGACTTCCTGTTCCACTAAACTTATGTGGGTTCAGCTTCAGAAATTGTTCCACTAGTCCTTGAGGGCGACGTTCCACTCCGGGTTGTTGTTGCGCTTGTCTTTCCATCAAATTTCCAATATTGGCCAATGCCTACAGGATATCTTCCATTCGGGGTTCAGCCCTTGCAGCAGAGGCTTCAGCCATCAATGGATGAGAACTTCCAGCTCGTACGATGATTTTCCTGCAGTTTCCAAGCATTTGCCTCAGGAATAATCTGTGACTCAATGTCTCCATTTAAAAGCAACTACAACTATATATAAGTAAGATAAACATGTTACTGGCACCTAAAAGCAACTCATAATAACAACTAGGGTTCTACGAGTGAATACCCATCACCCATTGTTTAAAGTTAGTCAACTATTCCAATTAGTATCCTATGATGTGCATTGTCATCATATTCCTCAATTTCCAAATGAGGCTCCGTATCACTCCACCTATAACCATTACTCTGATACCAAAAAGGCAGATGTGGCACCCCTCGACACGGCCCCCGATCCGCTAGGGTCGCCACATATTACTTACCTTTGCTTTTGCCCTCATAACATGTTACTCCAATACCATTTAATTATAGTGGGTCCATAAATCCTGGGGGTTCATATCATCTCAATCGGTCCCAGCGCAGTTCATATAACGGAAGCATACTCGACATCTCCCTAACCCATAACCAAACTAAATGATACAATGCAATGCACACCAACTACACTTTTCATATATATATATAAAAGCTAATACGGAACCACTTTTATTTACATACTTTGATGGACATCACGAGTCGGTACAACAAAAAGCCAAGGCTTTAACTAAGCTCGGCTATAACCCAAAAGAACCCAACTCTACATCAGACATGTACATCAATCCATCATCTAGTGTCAGCCATCCAAAAAGTGTCAACCTCTACCAGTGACACGCTCCTATCACACCCAGCCCGGTGCATCGGCCGGTGGCGGCGACTGCATCCCCATCATCCCCCCGTCTCGACGAACATGGACGGACAAGAACTCCTGGACTATGGGGCCATCAGGTAGGCTCACATCATACATAACCAAAACACGGACGCGGATAAACACCAGACCATGAACACGAGCACTCGACCTTAACATCAGATGGTAAGCCATAAAATGTACCACGCGTGACAGGTGATAGAGACATCTCTCAATCTGAAATGTTAGTCCCCAAAAGGGGTGACTACAACCACTCAACAGTAAAGATCCATCAAACTACGCAATGTAACAAGAAAGACAACCACAATTTCGTGTGAAATGCACATATGATTCATGTAATCATGCTTGCATTTCCATGAGATTCATTCATTAAAGCAATTCATGTTCCATGCCATATACACATACATGCGCATGATTCATATTATCCATACCATCATGTATCTTTCCCCATGAGATCCATTCAATACCATCATGATCGCATTCTCAATGCCATATAGTATCAACTCAATTTCATAGGCAATTATATCCCATGCCATATGCACACACACATGCGCATGATTTAATTTCCATTTTAACTTTCAAAAGGATCTCATTTTTCTTCCAGGGACCAGTGTTTGCATCCCTCATATATCGCTCGCACCCAACTTGGCATCACGAGGAACCTCCAGCACACACCTCCGGGCATTCGGCACACACCTCTGGGCATCCGGCACACACCTCCAGGCATCTCGTACCCCAACTGGCATCACGAGGCCATTTGGCACACACCTTCGGGCATCCGGCACACACCTCCGAGCATCTCGAAACTCCCGAGGATATCCGGCACACACACTCCGGGCATCCCGACACTCCCGGGGCATCGTCGGCTCACACCTTCGAAGGTATCATCATCATAGTGCATATTCACATATACACCTCATTTTCAACTTAACATTTGATACAATAATGTCAAAGGTTTAAACCAGCCTTTTGATGTCATATGATATGCCAAATGTCACCATATATGCAATACAAATAACACCCAAGATATGACACTTTATAAAGCAATTCATTGGTTCTAGAAAATGAAGCAAATTTTCGGATAAAGCAGACTGCACTCCTTTAATTAAAATTCTGGGAAAATTAGTAAACGGTCTCAATAAATTCTGAAAATTTAACATGTTATAAAAAAGATCTAGAGAAAAATGTTTCATGAAGAACACCATGTCAAAGGAGCTTCGTACGGGTCACTACAGTCCATGCATCACAACTTAAAGTTTCGGAACATCACCATTGCACAGTTTTATTCATAAATTCGGTATAAACCCTAAATCAACTCAGAAAATTCTGAAATTTTGATGTGTCATAGCCAAGACCTAGAGGTAAAAAATTTCATGAAGAACTTGAAGTCAGATTCGTTATAGATCATGAGCTACATTCACCAAAACTCCCCCTAACCCTCAGTAACGATTTCCAGATTTAACACTTAAAAGAAAAATCATTTCAACGACCAATACTTGTCCGTTTCTTCACAAATTTTAGTATGTTACTCCGCAAGATGTAGTCTACAGCTTTTTTCAAGAACACAGGATCAAATTCTAACTGGATAATTTTATAAAATTCACGGAATCGCACGGGGTCGGACTGTTCCTACATGCAACGGCTTACTTGGAAAACTACCACCATTCACTCGAATTTCTAGCATTCAACATCACAACCCAAGCATTTCCAACACCCATTACACTTCACACACAACCACAGCAAGCAAAGTGTAGGCTAACGGACTCTACTTGCCTTAGATTCGACGAAATCAAGCAAGCAACGGCGACTCGGGGACTTCGAACACATCACGGTCGACGGCGAAGCTAGGCGCATGCACAGTGGCAACAGGTCTTCTTCTTCCCTTCCTCTCTCGCACGCTCGCTTAGTCTCCCTCTCTCTCGCGAACACTCTCACGCTCGCTTAGTCTCCCTCTCTCTCGCGAACACTCTCTTTCTCTCGGCTTTCTCTCCCTCTCTCTCGTGCAACAACTCTCTCTCTCTCTCGGTACTCCTCGCTCACTCCGCCCCCTTCTCTCTCCCTTTTTCCTCCTTTCACCCTCATGATTAGCTAGTAATCATGAGGTTTTGCATGCAAGAGCTCTTGCCACTTGTAGATTTTCATGCAAGTTGATGGGCTTAAATGGGCCGGGCTTCTCCATCCGGTCTCTCCTCCTTCGGTCGACAGCCCTTTGGGCTTCTTGGGCCGGGCCTTGGTCGGTCGAACGGTGGGGGCTGTGGGCTGGTTTTTGGCCTAGTTCGGCCTTAAGAAAATTAGCCCACTCCTTCTCCAATTTTTCTATTTAATCCCCACTTATATAAATACCTAATTACAATTTATATGGCCATAAAACTTTGTAACAAAAATCAATAAAATCCAACTTATAAAGCGCACGGCCAAGAATAAATTTTTCCTATCAATTTGTCCCTTAGTACAATCCTTGATCACTCATGGACATAGAATATATTTCCAACCAAATAATTGTCCATTAAATGCTCGGCCTTAATCTATTGTAATTCATTGGTCTAATGGCTATAATATAATCCGATGGCGCTTCCATCACCTATTCATGGTTCATGGTATATCCAGGAGTTGTCATGAAATTTTAGGATGCCACAACAGATTAGACCCCCAGCTCAAGGGATAGTCTACGCCATCACATGAGGTCAGGCATAAGACGTGCCTGATGTAATTACAGGTACGGTTTCGCTGAAAGACCATGTTGCTTATACTTTATTTGACCCTGGAGTGACTCATTCTTTTATTGCCGAGTAATATGTTAAGCTGATGGGATTAAGTCCTAAATTGCTAGAGTCGATGGTTAGCATATCTACACCGTTAAAGGATAAGGTGTTGGCTACATTAGGTTGTTCTGGTTGCAAGTTAGTGATTAGTGAGCAAGAAGGGAAAATAGATTTATTAGTCCTAGCTATGTATCACTTTGATTTGATAATTGGTATGGACTGGCTCACTAAGGAACGAGCTAAGATGGACTGCTATTGTAAAACGATTCAGTTCGACTCGTTAGAGGGAGGAAGTTTCGAGTTTGTTGGGAATCAAGGAGGACCCTCGATTACCTTAATCTCGTCGCTTGGAGCAACCCTTTTGTTAGACGAGGGTTGTCAAGGTTACCTGGCAACTGTCGTGAATACGACAGTTGAGGAGCTGAATATCGAAGATATCTCATTTGGTGCAAGAATTTCCAGATGTTTTCCCGAAGGAATTGCCAGACCTACCACTAGAGAGAGAGAGTTTGTGATTGAGTTAGCACCCAAGACAGAGTCAATCTCTAAGGCTCCTTACCGAATGTCATTGTCTGAGTTGAAAGAACTAAAGGTGTGGATGTAAGAGTTGTTGGATAAAGGATTCATACGTCCTAATGCATCACCTTGGGGAGCACCAGTTCTGTTCGTGAAGAAGAAAGATGGTTCGTTGCATTTGTGCATCGACTATCGTCAATTCAGTCAGGTGATGATCAAGAACAAGTATCCACTACCGAGGATCGACGACTTGTTTGACCAGTTACAAGGGGCGTCGATGTTCTCTAAAATCGACGTGAGAACAGGTTATCATCAGTTGAGGATGAGGAAGGAGGACATCCCAAAATTAGCGTTTCGTACTCGATACGGCCATTACGAATTCACTATAATGCCATTCGGTTTGACAAATGCTCCAGCTGCTTTTATGGATTTGATGAACCGAGAATTTAAGGAATACTTGGATCAGTTCATGATTGTGTTCATCGATGATATTCTGGTGTATTTGAGAAGTGTTGAAGAGCATGAGAGTCATCTGAGAATGGTACTACAGACTCTGAGGATTCACAAGCTGTACGCCAGGTTCAACAAGTACGAGTTTTGGCTGACTCATGTAGCATTCCTAGGTCATGTGATTTCAGGCTAAGGAATCTCCATGGATCCAGCCAAGATTGAAGCAGTGATCAACTGGCTAAGACAGACTACAATGACAGAGATCAAAAGTTTTATGGGTTTAGCAGGCTACTACAAAAGGTTCGTGGAAGGATTTTCGGCTTTGGCGTCGCCGTTGACTCGACTCTTGAAGAAGGAAGAGAAATTTGTGTGGACAAACAAGTGCGAGCGTAGTTTTCAAGAACTTAAGCAAAAGCTAACTACTGCTGTGACATCCTAGGATTTTTCGATTCTTCTTTCAATTAAATTAATTAGGCATTTCATCGATGCGCCTATAGGGCTGTTCTCAGAGCTGATCACTCTCGAGATAACTAGACTATCTGGGAAAGCCATTAAGGACTTTTAACGCAATAGACTTGAGAATTCGACCATAAATCGGCTACTCGACCGTGTTCATCTTTAGAGGTCATTATGGCACAGATATAAGCCGATTAGAAATCAGAGATAGGTCAACTCGACTAAGATGTATGGCTAATCGTGGGTGACTCCACTAAATCGGAAAATTCTCGTTGGCCGGCACTAGACTGATTTTTCTATCGTTTTGGTACCTTGTGTCCGTATTTGAATCCTTGAGATTTTCACGATAACCAAGAGTCGCCAATTTATCGAGTGGGTTCATTGTGGCTCAAAGAAAATCAACCACGGGTCATTTGCACTAAAAATTTATGAAAATTACCTGGTAGCCTAAGTCAAGCTACAATCGCGTCGAATTGAAATTAACCGCGAATTTGAGTCTGATTTCAGAAACTAAAAGTTCTGTCATGTCACAATAAATTCTAGGAGCTTTGATTCAGTCTCAGAAGATTTTTCTGCAAACAGAGACTTTTTGAGAAAAAGTCGAGGTATGGTCGTTTTTGTCCAGAAAATGTTGTGATCGTTTTTGATCGCGCAATTGGGATGCAAGTAGAATCAATTGGTGAGGAAAAATACCAATTTGATTATTGACTCGATATTGGAATTTATAAAAGCCAAATTGAATTGATCCAAGAGCTAATTGGTGTCCAATTGAAGGGAATTTAAGTGAAATTCGTGTGCCCCCTTTTCCCACACTTATGGACTAATTTAAAAAGCTTCTAGAAGGGATTTGGTGTTGGAAATTTGCTGTGCAAGCCAGCTGAGCTTGGTGGGCCATGTTTGAGGGAACAAAGGGATAAGAGAGAGAGAGAGAGAAGTGGTCCCCCAAGGAAGCAACCGGTTCCCCCTTCTTCCTTCCTGCTTCCATCGATCTCCTTCCCCCCCTCTCCATGCGTGCGAAGCCCCAACAAGTCTAGTAGAAGAAGCCAGTAGTCGTCGCAGCCACCTCTGGAGCTAGGGACACCGCCTCCGCACGCTGCTCGCTGCCCTGCGTGCTTGGCAGCCCACCGAGCCTCACCGTCGCCTAGCCGTGTCGTCTCGTCACCGTCCTTGCCTCTAGCAACATGCAGTGGTCTCCCAAGCCACCGCCGAAGCTCGCCAGAGCTCCCACCGCCACCGCCTAGACCCGGGTTGGCCACCTCGGCCTGTTGGCGCCTCAACCCGCTCTTGTTTCCACCTTTATTGGCCTCAACCACCAATGGATAGAGAGCAGGAAGAGTGGGTATTTCAGCACTGTTTAAGCCAGTTTTGGCCAGCTTCCGGACCCCAAAAGCTAGGCCCGCTTTGGAGAGAAGTGAGCCCCGTCACGTCCCTGACGATTTGAGTCAATCGGATCTCAAAACAAGTGAGTTTAACTCACTTATCCTCGCTTAGTAAGTTAATGACACTTAAGGGTTGATTAGTTTAGGTTAAGCATGGTTTATGTGGTTAGTTAGATTAGATTAGCGAATTTAATTAATTACCGAGGCATGTTAGTTGGATAGTTAGTGCAATTAGGGCCTAGACAAGCTCTAGTATTTATTTAGAGTGATTCGAAAATTTTCCAGATCCGTCTCGGTGTTCAATTAGGCTTTTTGGGCCTAAGTCACATTTTTGGTATGTAATAAATAATTTTTGTAATTATTTAATTAATTAATTATTTTCCAGAAATTAGACCGGGATAGCCGGTGACCGAGATTTTATGTTGATTGCATTGATGCAACTTGTTTATTTAATTGAGCTTTAATTTATGCTGATTGTGCATGAATTGCATTTTTGGAATTTATTCTTAAATTGATTTAATTTCAGTAATTGATTGGAAAATAACCGAGCATCGGTTTACAACGCCAAAAATATTTTGGTGGACCATATAAAATAGTGGGATTTGTGGAAAGGAAATTATTGTATTTTGGCTAAGGCCGACCGTGTACCCCCACACGATATTTTATCGGGTATGATAAAATTGGTGGAAATGTTTGATAGTTGGAGTGGTATACTATATTGGCCAGGGGGCCCTAATTTATCAGCTTTGGGGGAGCATATATAGTATACCATATTATTAGCTTTGGGCGAGCATATATAGTATACTATATTGGCATGAGGGCCCTAATTTATCGGCTTTGGGTGAGCATATTTAGTATACTATATTATCAGCTTTGGGCGAGCTATACTATCTATTTTCAGCTTTGGATGAGCAGTCCTAGATTATGGTCGGACTTTATAGATAGTATTGAATGTACCGACCAAGGGAAGGTCGTGTTGACATGGAATCAACTGAGTCGATTGATCAGTGATTCGATCTGGTTGAATAATTGTTTGAATTATATTGTTTAACAGGAAGGAACTAAGGTCACCTAATCGAGTCTTAGGGAGTTGAACTTGCTGAGATGCCGTCTCACCCCATTGTGGGATAACATTTTCAAGTCCCTAGTTTATAGCGGTGGAGGACCCAAAGCCGGAGTTTAGAAGGTGAAGCCTGAAGAATCGGCAAACTTGTCTAACTAGTTAGTCATAGGATAATTCTTTTTCGTTGAAAGCCGATCTCTCGTTGTAGGCTTCTGTGTATAAACTTGTATGCTTATAAAAAGGTATTTTATGAAAAATCGACCTTACTTTTCTATCTCATCTTGTTGTTGTCTGGGGATTTATTTATTCGTTTCAGTATGCGCATTAAAATCGATCTACTCGGATGATCGGGACGGGACATCCCCGTTTAAGTGGTGTCAGAGCAGATCTGTGTTTAGAGTGATAAGGTGCGATGAGTCATGGGATAGTTACTAGGAATGGCATTTAATTTATGCCGGTGCATGTCCGTGATAGCTGATTGGTAGAATTGTTTGTCGGTGTGGATCACTCGAATTCTAATCCAGTATTGGAATCGAAAAGCAGGGTGTCTATAGGAGCCTGTAGTATGAGTGATCAGGAGCTGAGGACTCCTAGTAAGAAGGCAATAGCCTCTGTGACTTGAGCTAGAACGCCGACAAGGGTCGGTACTCGAGGTAGTCGAGATAAGCGCAGGTTCAGACCAGCACTAGAGTAAGAGTACCACCGCATATTGGTACTAGTGTAGCAGCACTGAGTGATCCTAGGTTTGATGTGATCATTCAGGCGCTAGTGACCCTTGGGAACTGGTTGAGCCAACAAGCTCAAGACCAAGCCGTTGTTGTTGCCGCCTTTGCTGAGGCCTAACTTAGAATTGTGATCAAGGAACAGACTTCAGTATCTGAGTCAAGATTTAGTTCAGGCATAAATGGAAATTAGTCAGGGAAAATATCGATGTCGAGAGAAAGGTATTCTATTTCGCCCAATAGGAAGGGTGAGATAGTCAAGTCAACACCGAGTCAAAATGGAGCATATTGTTCCTATGGGAGATGATATGGATCGGTCTTGTGTTTTCCGAGGACAAGAATTTGTGGTAGATGTCGTCAGCACGGCCGTTAGTTTATAAATTGTCTACACAAGTAGATGGAACCCCGACAACTGTTATTGACATCACCTGACAAAAGATAGAGGACTCACCGGATGAGTGCAGAATTTGTGGAAGGAAGCATGGATAAATCCAGTGTCCGGGTATAGCTAGAACGTGTTGTGATTGTGACCAACACAGCTATTAGGTGAGGGACTGTCAGTGAAAGTCCAAGGGAGCATATATGCCGCTACCGCAGATAGGACGCCATTAGGATGCTAAAGGAACAGGAATGGAACCGACCCTGCACCAATCAGAGGAAGAATGTTCTTGAGGAGATTTTATCAGAGTAGCGCAGCAGAGTTTTGATTAAACTCGGGGAACTCCAGTTTGTTGAAATAAAGTGAAAGAAAGGGGAATTACTAGCTATAGTTGTGCTTGACTAGTTGCTGAGGTATAGCTTTGACGTCACCGATGAACAGAGTTGACACAAAGAGCCTTTCGTAGTTGTGTATTATTGACTTGAAATAATCCAGTCTAATATGTTGGTATGTGAAAGTGTCAAGTTTATTGGGAGTCGAAAGGAATCTTCAATTTCATTAATCTTGTCGATTGAAGGCAACCCGTTTGTTAGACGGAGGTTGCCAAGATCACTCGGCGGTTATCATAGATAAGACAGATTGGAGAACTAAAGATTGAGGACATCTCAGTAGTCTAAGAATTCCTAGATGTGTTGTCACAAGAATTGTCAAGCTGTCGTCAGGCCGTTGTCAGAGAAAGAGATAGAATTTGCAATCGAGCTAGCACCCGGGACAGAGCCACTCTCTAAGGCTTCTTACCAATTGTCGTTGTCTGAGTGATAGAACCGAAGGTGCAGATGTGAGGATTGATGAATAAGGAATTCATGCATATCAGTGCATTACTTTAAGGAACATCAATTTTGTGGTGAGAGAAAAAAAGATGTTTCGTTGCAATTATGCATCAACTATCGTCAACTCAATTAAGTGACAATCAAGAACAAGTGGTCACTACTGAAAATCGACGAATTATGTGACCAGTTACAAGGAGTGTCAATATTTCCAAAGATCGACTTGAGGACAAGTTATCATCAGTTGAGAATCAGGAAAGAGGCTATACTGAAGACAGCGTTTCGTACTCAATATGGCCCTTGTGAGAGAAATGTAATGCCGTTGGGTCTGATGAACGTTCCAACCGCTGTCATGAATTTGGCAAACCGAGTGTTAAAAGAATATCTAGATCAGTTGTGATCATGTCTTCCAAGGATATTATAGTGTATTCGAGGAATGCTAAGGAGCATGAGAGACATCTAAGAATGGTGAAGGAATCTCCATGGACCTGGCCAAGATCGAATAAGTTATTAGTGGACCAAGACCGACAATAGTATCAGAGATCGGAAATCGTTTGAGTTGGACAAGTCACTATAAAAGGTTCGTGGAGGGAATTTTAGCATCAGTGTCGCCATCAACTCGACTCCTAAAGAAAGGAGAGAAATTCATATGGATAGACAAGTGTAAGGATAATTTCCAAGAGTTTAAGTAGATGCTAGCTACCGCACTTGTGTTGACCATTCCTTATGGTTCTGGAGGGAGCGAGATCTATAGTGATGCGTCGTTTAGAGGATTGGGTTGCGTGTTGATGTAACGTGATAGAGTTGTTTCATACGCCTCCCGCTAGTTGAGACCTCATGAACAGAATTACCCGACGCATGACTTAGAACTTGCGGCCATTATTTTCGCCCTGAAAATTTGGAGACACTATTTGTGCAGAGAAAGATTTTAGATCTTGATAGACCATTAGAGTCTGAAGTATATGTTCTCTTAGAAGGAGTTGAACATGAGACAACGCCGATGGATGGAATTGTTCATGGACTACAACTGTGATATCTTATATAACCCTGGAAAGGCGAACAAGGTCGCCAACACTTTGAGTCGAAAGTCTTCAGTTGCTCATATTCTGATTAAGGAGTGGAATTTCATCGAGAGAGCTTGAGATTCGGTATTCAAGTTTGAGGTAGGCCACCTTTCGAGTTTCATGGCCACCCTCAGAATTAAGATGGATGTCCAGATCAGGATCAAGTTACTCCAACCAACAGACCTTAATGTCCAGAAAATTCTTTGAGAGGACACAAAGAAAAGAAAGGCTGACTTCCAGATGTCTGATGACGGAACACTGAGGTTCCGAGGACGTTTGGTTGTACCTGATGATGTGGGGGCTTAGAGAGGATATCTTATCAGAAGCATATCATAGCAGTTACAGCATTCATCTTGGTAGTACCAAGATGTATCAGAATCTGCGTCAACACTATTAGTGGTCAGGTATAAAGGCAGACATCACCAAGCATGTCGCTAAGTGTTTGACATGTTAGTAGGTCAAAGCTCAACATTGCAAGCCGAGAGGACTTCTACAACCTCTCAAGATCCCAAAATGGAAATGGGAGCATATCACGATGGATTTCATGACTAGACCATCGAGGAGTCAAAGAGAAAATGATTTGATTTGGGTGGTAATCGACAAACTGACAAAGTCGGCTCACTTCATTACAGTACGAAAGGACCTCAGTTTGGATAGCCTCGCAGATTTGTATGTGCGTCAGGTAGTTCTTTTGCATGGAGTGCCGGTTACGATAACTTCAGATAGAGACCTGAGATTTACTGCCACTTTTCGGAAGAGCTTGCAGAGCATTTTAGGTACCAAGCTAGAGTACAGTACGGCATATCATTCTCAGACGGATGGCCAGTCTGAGAGGACAATTCAGACCCTCGAGCACATGCTGCGAGCTTCTGTACTAGATTTTAGGGGAAGTTGGGAAGAACAACTACACCTGGTGGAATTTGCCTACAACAATAGTTATCAGCAGAGCATCCGGATGGCTCATTTTGAAGTGTTGTATGGCAGATCGTGCAGAACACCAGTATGTTGGGATGAAGTTGGGGAAACAAAGATTACAGGCCTAGAATTGGTCCAGCGGTCAGTGGAGGTTGTTGCAGTGATCAGAGGCAGATTAAAGACCGCTTAGAGCAGATAGAAAAGTTACACAAATAGGCGCTAGAGATCATTGGAATTCCAAGTTGATGATCACGTTTTTCTGAAGGTGTCACCAATGAGGGGAACTTCGCGCTTTGGTAGGAAAAGCAAATTGAGTCCGAGGTACATAGGTCCATTTCAAATTCTAGAAAGCAGTGGGACCTTAGCGTATCGTCTTATGTTGCCACCGAGATTGGTGCAAGTGCACGACGTCTTTCACGTGTCGATGTTGAAGAAGTACGAGCCTGACCCGACCCACGTGCTTAATTTTGAAGAATTGAACGTGGATAACCGAGTATCATACGTTGAAAGCCCGATTTAGATAGTGGACAGAAAAGAATAAGTTTTGCGTACAAAGACCATTGCATTAGTCAAAGTGGTCTGGCAACCCCACGGCACTGAAGGAGCAACTTGGGAGACTGAAAAGTCGATGAGGCAGTTGTAGTCCCACCTTTTTGCTTAAGTGTTGTAATGGTTTAAATTTCGAGGACGAAATGTTTATAAGAGGGTAAGAGTTGTAACATCATGGATTTTCCAATTCTGCTTTCAATTAAATTAATCGAACATTTCATCGACGCGCCTATAGGGTTGTTCACAAAGCTGATCACTCTCGAGATAACTAGACTATCTGGGAAAGCCATTAAGGAATTTTAACGCAATAGACTTGAGAATTTGACCAGAAATCAGCTACTCGACCGTGTTCATCTTTAGAGGTCATTACGACATAGATATAAGCCGATTAGAAATTAGAGATACGTCCGTTCGACTGAGATGTATGGCTAATTGTGGGTGACTCAACTAAATTGGAAAATTCTCATCAGCCGGCACTAGATTGATTTTTCTATCGTTTTGGTATATTGTGTTTGTATTTGAATTCTCGAGATTTTCACGACAACCGAGAGTCGCCAATGTGTCGAGTGGGTCAATTGTGGCTTGAAGAAAATTGACCACGGGTCATTTGCACAAAAAATTTCTGAAAGTTATCCGGTAGTTTAGCTCATGCTAAAATCGCGTCGAACTAAAATTAACTGCAAGTTTGAGTTCGATTTCAGAAATTGAAAGTTCTGTCATGTCACAATAAATTCTAGGAGCATTGACTCAGTCTCAGAAGATTTTTCTGCAAACCTCGACTTTTTGGGAAAAAGTCGAGGTATGGTCGTTTTTGTCCAGAAAATGTCGGGGATCGTTTATGATTGCGTAATTAGGATGCAAGTAGGATCAATTGGTGAGGAAAAATACCAATTTGATTATTGACTCAATATTGGAATTTATAGAAGCCAAATTGAATTGATCCAAGAGCCAATTAATGTCCAATTGAGGGGAATTTAAGTGAAATTCGTGTGCCCCTTTGCCCACACTTATGGACCAATTCAAAAAGCTTCTAGAAGGGATTTGGTGTTGGAAATTTGCTGTGCAAGCCAGTTGAGCTTGGTGGGCCACGTTTGTTGGAACAAAGGGACAAGAGAGAGAGAGAAGTGGTCCCCAAGGAAGCAACTGGTTCCCCTTCTTCCTTGCTACTTCCGTCGATCTCCTTCCCCCCCTCTCCATGCGTGCGAAGCCCCAGCAAGTCCAGTAGAAGAAGCTAGTAGTCGTCGTAGCCAACGCCGGAGCCAGGGATGCCACCTCCGCACACTGCTCACTGCCCCGCGCGCTCGCCAGCCCACTGCGCCTCACCGTCACCCAGCCGTGTCGTCTCATCGCCGTCCTCGCCTCCAGCAAGCTACCGTGGTCGCCCAAGCCATCGCCGAAGCCCACCGGAGCTCCCACCGCCATCGCTCAGACCTGGGTTGGCCACCTCGGCCTGTTGTCACCTCAACTCACTCTTGTTTCCACCTTTCTTGGCCTCAACCAGCAACGGACAGAGAGTAGGAAGAGTGGGTATTTCAGCACTGTTTAGGCCTGTTTGGCCAGCTTCCGAACCCCGAAAGCTAGGCCCGCTTTAGAGAGAAGTGAGCCCCGTCGCGTTCTTGACGATTTGAGCCAATCGGATCACAAAACAAGTGAGTTTAACTCACTAATCCTCGCTTAGTAGGTTAATGACGCTGAATGGTTGATTAGTTTATGTTAAAAATGGTTTAGGTGGTTAGTTAGATTAGATTAGCGAATTTAATTAATTACCGATGCATGTTAGGTGGATAGTTAGTGCAATTAGGGCCTATACAAGCTTTAGTATTTATCTAGAGTGATTCGAAAATTTTCCGGATCTGTCTCGGCATTCAATTACGCTTTTTCGGGCCTAAGTCGCATTTTTGGTATTTAATAAATAATTTCCGTAGTTATTTAATTAATTAATTATTTTCCAAAAATTAGACCGGGATAGCGGTGACCGGGATTTTATGCTAATTGCAGTGGTGCAACTTGTTTATTTAATTGAGCTTTAATTTATGCTAATTGTGCATGAATTGCATTTTTCGAATTTATTTTTAAATTGATTTAATTTCAGTAATTGATTGGAAAATAACCGAGCGTCGGTTTACAACGCCAAAAATATTTTGGTGGACAATATAAAATGGTGGGATTTGTGGAAAGAAAATTATTGTATTTTGGCTAAGGCCGACCATGTACCCCCACACGATATTTTATCGGGTATGATAAAATTGGTGGAAATGTTAGATAGTTGGAGTGCTATACTATATTGGCTAAATGACCCTAATTTATCAGCTTTGGGTGAACATATATAGTATACCATATTATCAGCTTTGCGTGAGCATATATAATATACCATATTATCAGCTTTGGCCAAGCTATTTAGTATCAGCTTTGGCCGAGTATATTTAGTATACTATATTATCAGCTTTGGGTGAGCTATACTATCTATTTTTAGCTTTGGGTGAGCAGTCCTAGACTATGGTCGGACTTTATAGATAGTATTGAATGTACCGACCAAAGGGAGGTCGTGTTGACATGGAATTAACTGAGTCGATTGATCGGTGATTCGATCTGGTTGAATAATTGTTTGAATTATATTGTTTGACAGGAAGGAACTGAGGCTAAGGTAAGTTCTCTGATTCGTGATTGTGCGTAAGCAGCCCTTTGGGCATATTTCTTCCTAATCGAGTCTTAGGGAGTTGAACTTGTTGAGACGCCGTCTCACTCGTTGTAGGTTAACATTTTTAGGTCCCTAGTTGAAAGCGATGGAGGACCCGAAGCTGGAGTTTAGAAGGTGAAGCCTGAAGAATCGGCGAACTTGTCTGACTAGTTAGTCATAGAACAATTCTTTTTCGTTGAAAGCCGATCTCTTGTTGTAGGCTTCTGTGTATAAACATGTATGCTTATAAAAAGGCATTTTGTGAAAAATCGGCCCTACTTTTCGATCCCATCTTGTTGTTGTCTAGGGATTTATTTATTCGTTTCGGCATGCACATTAAAATGAATGTGTCGGCGATGCTTCCTGGGACGTCACTTTTATATCGACCAAGAGGGATAGGCACATGCTCGGAGGATCGGGACGTGACAACTGCACCTGTGCTGACTATTTCATCTGGTCCTGGAGGATATGAAATCTATAGTGATGCGTCGTTGAGAGGACTGGGTTGTGTATTGATGCAACATGGTAAGGGTTGTTGCATACACCTCTCGTCAGTGGAGACCTCATGAGCTAAATTACCCAATGCATGACTTGGAACTCGCAACAATCATTTTCACCTTGAAGATTTGGAGACATTATTTGTGTGGGGAACGATTCCAGATGTTCACTGACTATCAAAGTCTCAAGTATCTATTCTGTCAGAAGGAGTTGAATATGAGACAACGTCACTAGATGGAACTTCTGAAGGACTACGACTGTAATATTTTGTATCACCCTGGAAAGGTGAATAAGGTCGCCGACGCCTTGAGTCGGAAGTCTTCAGTCACACAGATGATGGTTAAGGAATGGGTTTTACTCGAGAGAGCTCGAGATTCGATTTTCAAATTTGAGGTAAGCCACCTTTCGAATATTATGGCCACCCTTAGTATTGAGCCGGATGTGCAGATTAGAATCAAATCACTTCAATCGACAGATCCAGATGTTTAGAAGATTTTATAAGAGGACACTGATAAGAGAAAGGCTGACTTTCAGATTTTTGAGAATGGAACACTGAGGTTCCGAGGACGATTGTGCGTACTTGACGATGCTGAGCTTAGAGAGGAGATCTTATTAGAAGCTCATCATAGCAGTTACAACATTCATCTTGGCAGAACGAAAATGTATTGGAAACTGCGTTAACACTACTAGTGGTCCGATATGAAGGCGGACATCGTCAAGCATGTCGCCAAGTGTCTGACGTGTCAGCAGGTGAAGGCACAACATTATAAGCCGAGAGGACTTCTGCAACCTCTCGAGATTCCCGAGTGGAAATGGGAGCACATCACGATGGATTTTGTGACAGGCTTACCGAGGAGTCAGAGGGGTAATGATTCCATTTGGGTAGTGGTTGACAGACTGACAAAGTCAGCTCACTTCGTCGCAGTACGAAAGCATCTTGTTTTGGATAGGCACGCACAGTTGTACGTGCGTCAAATTGTTTGTCTGCATGGAGTGCTGATGACAATAACTTCAGACCGAGACCCAAGATTCACAGCTGCTTTTTGGAAAAGTCTGTAGGCTACTTTAGGAACGAAGCTGCAGTATAGTACGACATATCATCCTCAGATGGATGACCAGTCTAAGAGGACGATCCAAACTCTCGAAGACATGCTGCGAGCTTGCATGTTAGATTTCAAGGGAAGATGGGAGGAACAACTTAATCTTGTCGAGTTTGCCTACAACAACAGTTACTAACACAGCATTCGGATGGCTCATTTTGAAGAGTTGTATGGCAGAGCATGCAGAACGCCAATGTATTAGGATGAAGTCGGGGAAAGAAAGATCACAAGCCCAGAGTTGGTTCAGCAGTCAATGGATGTAGTTGCAGTTATCAGAGGCAGATTAAAGACCACTCAGAGCTGCCAGAAAAGCTACCCAGATAAGCGCCAGAGACCATTGGAATTTCAAGTTGGTGATCACGTATTTCTGAAAGTGTCACCAATGAGAAGTATTTCACGCTTTGGCAAGAAAGGAAAACTGAGTCCAAGGTACGTAGGTTCCTTTGAGATTCTAGAGAGAATTGGGATCCTAGCGTATCGTCTTGCATTACTGCCGAGACTGGCGCAAGTGTATGACGTCTTTCACGTTTCGATGTTGAGGAAGTATGAGCCTAACCCGACCCACGTGCTTAATTTCGAGAAATTGGACGTGGATAACAAAGTGTCGTACATTGAAAGCCCGGTTTGGATTGTGGATCGGAAAGAACAAATTCTGCATACCAAGACAATCCCGTTGGTTAAAGTGGTTTGGCAACACCATGGCACTGAAGGAACGACATGGGAAAGTGAAGAATCGATGAGACGATTGTACCCCCACCTTTTTGTTTAAAGTATTGTAATGGTTTAAATTTCGTGGACGAAATTTTTATAAGAGAGGAAGAGTTGTGACATCCTGAAATTTCAATTATGTTTTCAATTAAATAAATTGGGCCTTTCATCGACGCGCTGATAGTGCTATTCTCTAAGCTGATCACTCATGAGATAACTAAACTATCTAGGGAACTCATTAAAGGATTTTAATATAATAGACTTGAGAATTCGATCAGGAATCAACTACTCGATCGTGCTCATCTGCATAGATCATTACGGCATAGTTTAAAATCCATTAGAGATCAGAGATAGGTTGGTTTGACAGAGATGTGTGGCTAAACGTAGATGATTCCACCAAATTGCAAAATTTTCGTCGATCGGCACTAAACTGATTTTTCTATCGTTTTGGTACCCTGTGTCCGTATTCGAAACCTCGAGATTTTCACTATCACCGAGAGTCGCAAATGTGTCGAAGAGGTACATTGTGGCTCAAAGAAAATCGACCATGGGTTAATTGCACAAAAAATTTCTAAAAGTTACCCGATAGGCTAAGTCACGCTAAAATCGCGCCAGATTGAAATTAATCGCAAATTTGAGTTCGATTTTAGAAATTGAAAGTTTTGCTATGTCACAAGTCATTTTAGGAATGTCGACTCATCCTCTAAAGATTTTTCTGCAAACCGGGTCAAGCACTGCCAAGACCCGCTGCAACCTTCGCCGATCCAGTCTTACCGAATTAGCCATCCAGCCCTCTCCTTTGTCCCACCGTCCAGAACTGAAACCCAGTAGGGGTCTTGAAGTTTCGAGGCCCGTTTCCAAGCCCTTACGGACCTCGCTTGGTGTCCCCGCTTCGAAGTTTGTGGCCTGCATTCATGTCCCCATCTTAGTGAACTCACCGGCTCACAAAACCAGTGAGTTTACTCACTAATCTCCACTTAGGGAGTTAATTATGCTTGAGGGTTGATTAATTTAGGTTAAGTATGGATTAGGTGGTTAGTCAGAACGGATTAGCAATTTAATTATTCATTCATGCATGTTAGGTGGTTAGAGTGGTGTAATTAGAGACAAGATAAGCTGTAGTATTTATCTAGATAGGTTCAGAAATTTTCCGGACCTATTTCGGTATTTAGTTAGGCTTTTCTGGCCTAATTTTGTATTTTTGGTATTTATTGGCATTTATTTAATTGATTTTGGTAATTATTTAATTGATTATTATTTTCCAGAAATTATACCGGGATAGCCGGTGACCGGAATTTCATGCTGATTGCAATGGTGTGATTGGTTTATTTAATTGAGTGATGGTTTGTGCAATTTGAGTGTGAATTGTAATTTTGGGGTATTTTTCCCAAAATTTAATAATTTCGAGTATTTAATTAGAAAACACTCGGCATCGGTTTACAACGCCAAAAATTTGTTTATGGACTATTGGAATTAATGGGATTTTCAAAAGGGAAAATATTATATTTTGGTTAAGGCCAACCGTGTACCCACACACGATTATTTTTATCGGGAATGATAAAAGTGGTTAAATTGTAGAATGATTAGGATGGTATATTATATCAGCTTGCAAGCTTTGATATGTGTGGGACCCCTCGACTCACCTGAGGTCGCCACAGGCACCCTTTCTCTAATTACTCGATCTCATGTGACTATGACTAGGATTTTTTTTTTTTTGAAAACGGTCCCAGCGTAGCTTATTAGCGGAAGCATAAACAAGTCTCACCATTTCTCCCTCCAATAACCATAATGCAATGCACACCGACTACGCACCATAAGAAAAGATAAAGCCGAGCAACTTTATTTATATTTTCATGATGGACATCTCGGGTCGGTACAACCAAAAAGAAAAGCCAAGACTTTTAGCTAAACTTGGCCACAGCTCAAAAGAGAGATCTCGACCCCCTATATCGATCACGTGTAACCCTCCATCTACAAGTGTCAGCTATCCTCAAAAAGTGTCAGCTCCCACTCCTCACGCGGGCCATCACACCCACCCCGGTGCGTCGGGCGGTGGCGGCGGCAACATCCCCCGCATCACTCCGTCTCGGCGGATGTGGATCGACAAGAACTCCTGGATGACCGGGCCCCCAGCCAGGCCCACATCATACATCACCAGCACACGAACCTGTATGAATGTCAGAGCAGGGATGGTGACACTATCAAGCTCCATACAATCGACCTCCACGTCAGATGGAAGGCCGTAAAAGGTACCCCGCGTGACCGGAGGGAGAGGCATCTTTCTAATCTGAAATGTTGGTCCCCAAAGGGGTGAGTACAACCACTCAGCAGGTAAAAGATCCATTAAACTACTCAATGCATCACACAGAACAATCATGACATCATAGTAGAGTACATATCATTCATGCATCCAAGCATAACTTACCTTGCAGCCATGCATATGTCATCATACCATATGTGCATACACCATCATGCACTCATCATCAAGCATTCATGCCTATCCATGCCTTATGTGCAATACCCCCATGCACTCATACACATCATATCATACGGCCATGCATACATGTCACCATACCATGCATGATTCAATTTCCACTTTTTATCTTTCAATTGGTCACCACATTTTTCTTTCCCAGGACCAGTAATCGCATCCCACATTTCATCGCTCGCACCCACCCTGGCATCGCGAGGAACCTCCGGCACACACCTTCGGGCATCCGGCACCCCCACATTTCGGGCATCTCGAAACTCCCGAGGACATCCGGCACCCCCACATTCCGGGCATCCAGCACCCCCCATACCGGGCATCCTGATAATCCTAGGGCATTGTCGGCTCACCTCCGACAGTCTCCTCATTCATCATAATTCATATTCACATTTGTGTCTCAATATCAACATGGCACATGATGTGATGGTAACAAGGTCTATTTCAACTTTTGACATTATGTACCATGCTATATGATATCATATATGCAACACAATACATCACATCACATGAAACAAGTTATTTTATTTTTCTAAAAATATATGAATGTTCAGATGAAGCACCATACACATTTCCGAAAATACTTCCAATTTAATGCATAACCGGACTCCAAAAATTATGAAACTTTGATAGATTATAATCAACACCTAAAGGTAGTTATCTCGTAAATACATTATGCCAACAGCACTCTACAAGATTGAGTACGGTCCATGCATTGCAGATTTCGAAATTCGGACAATTCTGTTTCCACAGTTTCTGAAAACATTCCGATTAAATACCCCAAAGAACTTCAAAAATTATGAAATTTGAACATGTGATATTCAAGACATAAAGGCAGATTTTTCAAGAAGAACAATACACCAAAATATTTCCATATAATTCGGTATAGACCATGCATCACAGCACTACCATTCTGACAGTCCAACTTGCACAGTTTTTGAAACATTTTTGGTTAAATAGGCAAATGAACTTCAAAATTTACGAAATTTGGATATGTTGTAGGCAAGACATAAATAAAGATATTTTATGCAGAACACCTTCCCAAAAGAATCTCATACAAAACGGTATAGACCACGCATTGCAACTTACAAGGTCCGAACACATCAGTTTGCACAGTTTTAGAAACATTTCTGATTAAATACACAAATAACCTCCAAAAATTATGAAATTCGACTATGCGATAGTCAAGACCCCAAGGTAGATGTTTCATGAAGACATCAAAGTCAGATTCGTCCTAGGTAATTAAATATAGGCGGTTAAATCTTCTGTTTCAGTACCGAAATTTCCAGATCTAACTACTTCCGAAAAGCCACGATTTCACCTACCTATTCTTGTTGGTTTTCACTAAATTTTTGATATGTTAAACCTAAGGATTTCCTTTACATCTTTTGTTAAGAAATCGAAATGAAATTTCAACAAAAAGATAGCCTTACAGTCCATGCATTCATCAAAAGTAGTTACCGAAATCTCCAGATCTAGTCTCTCCAAAGAATAACGATTTCACCCACTTATACTTGTTTTTTTTGTCCCAAATTTGAGTATGTTATACTCCAACAAGTCTTTAACAACTTTCATTCAGAAGTAAAGCCAAAATCCAACTCGAACATCACATGCAAGTCACTAGAACATCCAAGGTCGAGCTGTTTTCTCAAGAACAGTACACTAGTCTAGAACACCACTCTTAAAACTTCAATTTTTCACATCCTAGACATCCGAAATTTGTCACCATTCAATCACACAGACTAGGCACAACATGCAAGAGTAGATCGAGGATCCCACTTGCCTCTAAACCGAGCGAGCAGCGAGCACAACGGGGAGACACGGCGGCGTCGGACGACGGACGCACGGCGGACGGTCGACGAACGGTCCTCTTCCTTCCTCTCTTCCTTTCTTCTTTTCTTCCTTTCTTCCTTCTCTTTCTCTCCTCTCTCTCTTTCTCGGACGAACTCCCTCTCTCTCTCCCTCTCTCTCGCTTAAACCGGCATCATCTTCCTCTAATTTTCTTCCCCTCCATCATTAGCCATCATTTGATCATGCATGAAGGACACTTGGCAATCTCCTTGGGACAAATGGGGCAGGCATGCAACCGGATCCCCCCCTCCTTTGCACGTCGACAGCCCCCCATGGGCTTGGGCCAGCCATGGGCCGGGCGACTTCTCCCTATCCTTGGGCTTCGTGGGCCGGCCAAAAGAATGGGGGTGAGGCTATGGGCTGGTTTGGCCTTTAAATGTCCAGCCCACCCTCATCCTAATAATCCACCTAATCCTTAATTATATAAACACCTAATTGGAATTTATAATTCACAAAACTTTGTGACCTAATTTAATAAATTCCAATCCATAATTCACATGGCCAAAAATAGAATTTTCCTATCAAATAATTACCCACCAATAGCTTGGCCAAAATCTCAATGCAAGACATGAATTAGAGCACCTCTAAGGATTGACAAGAAATTCTAGGATGCCACAATATGTCAGCTTTTGGTGAGCAATATACCGGTATACTATATCAGCCTGCGGGTTTTGATATGTCAGCTTTTGGTGAGTAGTATACCTTAGCTGCTTCCGGTGAGCATTGTGAGTATATTATATCAGCCTGCGGGCTTTAATATATCAGTTTAGGGTGAGCAGTATACTCTGTTATCATCTTTTGGTGTGCTATATTAATTATCAACTTTTGGCAAGCTATACTATCTATCTTCAACTTAAGGTGAGCAGTTCTCGATGTGATCGAACCTGATAGATAGTATTGAATGGGTTGATTGAAAGATGGTTTTGATGACATGAAATTGACTAGATCGATTGATCGATGGCTCGATCTGATTTGATGATTTGAATTGTTGAAGTGATTTGATGAATGTATGAATCGTATTGACTTGCCGGACGGAACTGAGATAAAGGTAAGTCACCTATCTCTTATGTGCATAGGTAACCTTTAGGTGTATTTCCTTCTTAGTTGGAGTTTAGGGGGTGAACTTTCTGAGACGTCGTCTCACCCCGTTATGGGATAACATTTTTAGGTCCTTAGATGGCAGCTCCTCCCGAGCATTTTGGTTAGCCGAAGAAGGTCACCGAGCAGGTATCTTATATTCCGCTTCGTGAGAACCCAAGGGGATGGGTCTATGAACTCGTGAGGTTCGCGGTCTGGGTTGATGCGAGTCTACCCCATAAGGTACCCCATCAATATAGATCATGGTATCGTCGTGAGCAGAATGGACAGAGAGAAGGTCCCATATCGGAATCTGAAGTCCCTATGTCGATGTTGGAAGTTGCTTTTGGAAAAGGCACGGCAGACCCTCCTAGTGGTTCAGTGGTGGACCCGAGTCTGTCGGATCCAAGGTCTTCGGAGTATTCAGTTGAAGACACGAATGCTTAGAGGATATATGGCACTCTAAACCCCCCCCCCTTTTAACAAACCTTGTATATATCGGCTAGTATTGTATATGACAACTTCAATAGCTTTTCTATCCCATCTTATTGTTGTCTGGGGATTTATTTATTCACTTCCGCATGCGCATTAAAATGAATGGGTCGGTGACGCGTCTCAGGACATCGCTATTGTGGCATCCCAAAAATCCAAGACAAGTTCTAAGGTGTGTTAAAGCCTATGATTAGGTAATGAAATTACCTATGGTTTATGCTTTAGCCATTAGTCTCCTTTTAGGACTAAGTGATATATGCTTGCGTTCATGAGATTTTAAATTTGATAAATTAATGAGAATAATCTATGTTTGGTTATGCACTTTATAGACTAAGTTTCTATAAATAAAATGTTACAAGATTTTGGCCATGTGGAATTTAGTAATTTAAATTCTTAAAGAAAGAATAAGAAAGGGTAAAATTGATTTTTATTTAGGTTGGGCCTTAGGCCCAATTGCTTGAGCCTTTGGTGGGCCAAATGGCCGGCCCAATTGAAGCCCACGAATGGGCTGCCGTCGGCCACAAGGGAGGCCGGCCCAATCCAAGCCCAATTCAAGCCCAAGCCCATTGCATGTGGCATGCCAAGTGGCAAGAAGGGACTTGCATGCATTGGCCATTGGAAGTGGCAAGTAATCATTGCCAATGATGAAGATTTGGGGAAATAAAAGGAAGAGGGAGAGAGAGAGTGGCCGGTTGGTGGTATTCGGCCAAGTGAGAAAGAGAGACAGAGTGAGTTGCGAGAGAGAGGGAATCGCCGAGAGGGAGGAGGAGTCGCCCGTCGCCGCCCGCACGCCGTTCGTTCGTCGCCGGTGTGCCGTCCTTTTTGCTGCTGTTCGTTCGGTTCTAAAGGCAAGTTGGGACTGATTTCCACCCTTGCATGTGTGCCTGATTTGATTTGTTGGTGGTAGGTTTCGGATCATAGGGAAGGCAAAACCGAAGCTAGAATGTGATTTGTTCTTGATTTTGCTTGCTGATTTCGTGAGATCCGCCTGACCCAGAATCTTGTGAAGGCTTACATGCATGTTTAGAGTTAGATTTTGACTCTGATTCCTTCATGAAAGTTTTAGCCAACATCTTAAAATACAACATACTAAAATTTTAGACAAAATGATGGAGATTTAAGGGGTCAAATCCTCATCCTACGAAGACACTAGATCTGGAACGATTTCGCTGACCTTTTGGTAGATTTGTGGTTGCATGTTGATTTTTACTAAGAATCTCTCTTCGAGTTCTTCATGAAACTTGTATAGAACATCTTAAGGACTAACATACTCAAATTTAAAGTAAAATGAACAAGTATAGCCTAGTGAATCGACTTACTCTTGAAGACGGTAAATCTGGAGACGCGGTACTGGACACCCGAGACTTAATGGACCCATATGATGACTATAATCTGGAAATTTGAATTAGATCCCTTAATGAAAGTTGTAGGGGACCTCTTCAAGTAAAACATATCCAAATTTCAGAAGAAACGAAGTAGAATAAGTGGGTAAAAACTCGATATTTCGGAGATACATACACTGGATGTTTCGGTATGAGAACCAGAAGCTTCGTACGACTATAGAAAATTATCTAAAACGAATATGGCCTAGAAGTCTTCATGAAAAATCTACTTCAGTGTCTTAACTATAACTTGGTAAAATTTCATAATTTTCGGAGGTTTTTTTGGATATTTTAATTGAATTATTTCGGAAACTGTACACTCTGTTTCTATCCGAAATTGCATGCTGTTCTGTGAGAATTGTATTTTCTTGTGTGGAACTCTATTGGGCATGTGTTTTTCATGGAATTTTATCTTATTGTCTTATCTATCATATGCCTTGATTTCATGATTTTTGAGAAGCTTATGGATATATAATTTAAATATTTTCTAAAAATGGTACATGCTGGAATTTTGTAAAAAGGGCATGAAATATGGACCATTTTAAATTGCATGGACTCCATGAATTGTATTGATTGGGTGATGGTGTCTTGATGCATGCATGATAATGAATTGAGATGCATGTATGAATTCAATGATGAATATGATCTTGAATGCCATCACATCACATGCCATGTTAAAAATTGAGCTATAATTGAAGATGAGAATTGAGATAAATGAGAAGGCCGTCGGAGGTGTGAGCCGACGATGCCCCGGAGTGTCGGGATGCCTGGCTAGAAGGGTACGGCCGGTTGCCCGGTGGTCATGAATGGCCGGATACCGGAGGGTCCTCGGGAGACCGAGTGGTATCGAGATGCCCGGAGAGTGGGGGAGCCGGAAGCTCGGCATGGTAATTATGCCGAGGGATACCTCGCGATGCCGGTTTGGGTGCGAGATGCCTGGCTAGAAGGGTACGGCCGGTTGCCCGGTGGCCTTGAATGGCTGAATGCCGGAGGGTCCTCGTGATGCCAGTTGGGGTACGAGATGCCCGGAGAGTGGGGGAGCCGGATGATCTGAATTGTATCTTGGATACATGTGGGATGCAAACATTGGTCCCGGAAAGAGAAATGTGGCGGTCCAAGATAAAAATTGAAATTGAATTATGCATGATGATATATGCATGATATGATGATGATGTTACATGCATGGATGCATGGCAATGATGATGGTACATGTGATATGATGATGATGTTATATGCATGGATGCATGGCAATGATGATGGTACGTGTGATATGATGATGATGTTACATGCATGGATGCATGGCAACGATGATGGTATATGTGATATGATGATGATGTTATATGCATGGATGCATGACATGATGATGGTACATGTGATATGATGATGATGTTATATGCATGGATGCATGACATGATGATGGTACATGTCATATGGTGATGATGTTATATGCATGGATGCATGGTAAGGATGATGCTATGAGTGACATGATGATGGTAAGTATATGATATGATGGTAATATCTATATGATGATAATGGTATATGAGGTATGATGACATGTGCATGATGCCATGGTATGTTGTGCATGGATGCCTGTATGACATGTGATGCTATGATTGTGATGATTGCACGGCATGATGCGTTGTGTGGTTTATTGGTCCTTTACTGCCGAGTGGTTGTACTCACCCCTTCGGGGACCAACATTTCAGATTAGAAAGATGCCGCTCCCTACTGTCACGCGGGGCGTCTTTTACGGCCTTCCTCAGGATGTGGAGGTCGAGTGGGTGGAGATCGACTGGCCTACTATCCCCGGTCTTACATTCATTCGGGTTCGCGCCGTAGTGATGTATGACGTGGGCCTAGCTGAGGGCCCTGTCATTTAGGAGTTCATATCCGTTCACGTTCGTCGAGATGGAGTGATGCGGGGGATGTTGCCACCGCCACCGCCTGATGCACCGGGATGGGTGTGAGGGCCTGTGCGTGTCAAGTAGGAGCTGAAATTTTTTGGGATGGTTAGCCGACACTAGTGATGGGGGATCTTGCACGTTAGTCGTAGTGGGTCGAGTGTTTCTTTTTGGGTTTATGGCCGAGTGTGGCTTCATGTCCTGGCCTTTCTTTTGATGTACCAACCCAAGGAAACCCATCTTGAAAATATGTAAATAAAGTGTCGTGGCTTTGTCTTTTCTCATGATGATTAGTGGTGTGCAATTGTATCATGGTTGGTGGAGGGGGGAGATGGTGATGTTATATTTTGCTTCCGCTAATGAGTCGCGCTGGGACCGTTTTCAAGAAGCAAAAAAAAAAAATGTCCATGATTTACGACGCTTCTCCTAAGAGATGAAATTAGGTGTAGCATTAGGTGCCTGTGGCGACCTAAGGGAGTTTGGGGTGCCACAGCTATTTAATCGACCATCGAGGGAGGGGCACACGCTCAGAGGATCAGGGTGTGACAACCAAATGGCGCAGATGATGGCGTCGTTAGCTAATCTCTCAAACCAATTCAAAAAATTAACTCTTGTAGCTCTTGCTGCTCCTACCATAAATCCTCTTATCGCACCCTCTGATGTGTCAGTAGCTAAACTCGTGGGGAAAGGGCTTGTTGAAGAGGTTCCTACTACTACCCCAACAATTATTGATCTTAAGGTTCTGTCTTAGAAGACCCCAACTCCGTACTTTGATGAAGAGAGTTCGAGATGCCTCGCGAAGATCGAGGAGTGCCTATGCATGCTGCCAGGCTATCAACTGCAGGGGTTTGATAAGTTGTCACCCTTCACTATGGTTAAGGTTCTTGAATTCTACAAGGAGCCCGAGTTTACAAGGAAGTATGACGGCATTGGGTGCCCCAAGACCCACTTAAAGTTCTATCTAGGCAAGATGGCCCGCTACTTAGGCAATCTTTTGCCCCTGATTAACTCTTTTCAAGATAGCTTGATTGGTCCTGCGTTAACGTGGTTTATAGAGTTAAACTTGGAGAAAATCCATACTTTGGAGGATCTTGCTTAAAGTTCCTCCAACAATATAAGTTCAACACCGAGATCATCCCAACTTGAGAGGAGTTGGTTCAGGTCGAGAAAAGGAGAACTAAAACATTTAGAGCTTATGCTTAAAGGTGGAGAGCTGCTGTGTCCCAAGTAAAGCCACCCTTAACTGGGAAGGAGGCTATGAAATTGCTGCTTCAAGCCATGCCTCGGGACTTCTTCGAGAAAATGTATAACCACACCCGTATCAACTTTGTTGCATTGGTAGAGTTAGGTGAACGCATTGAGGGTATCATGCGTGAAGGAAGGTTGACTGAGACCATGAACCATCGATATGCCTCGAAGAAAGATAAGGAGTCAACTATGGAAATTGCTTATATACAAAACTCTTCTTCTTAGAAAATGTACAACCCTCAAGCTCATAAGACTAATTTGATGATTTGGCCAAAATGAGGTCCCAAATAATCTCATTTCAACTCGAGTCCTTTTAGACTTTTAAAATACACATCATTAGCTTTGAATTGATGGGTCGCATGCCCTAATCAAGCGTTGTTTGACTCTCGAAAAACACTTCCAAAGATGAGCGATTCTGCAGTAATTTAGTTTAGTTCTCAATTTTGTTCCTGTTTCGCCTTCTATTTTTTCTATTTTTGTGCAATTTTCTGTACTGATTTATGGAGGAACTTTTCTTCATGAAAGTTGTTTGTTGGTGTGTGGTGTATGTTCTGTATTTTTTTCGGAATATTTGGACATGATTAGTTGGTCAAAATCATTCATATTCGAGCTTAGGTCAATCTGCTCTATGTTGATATCCAACTTTGTTATTTTTGCGTTGATCTCTGTGCTGAATTTTGGAGGAACTTTTCTTCATGGAAGTTTCTAATAATTGTGTGGAAAATGTCCTATAATTTTTTTTTTGGAATTTTTGGATGTGCTTAACAAGGTCAAAATCGCCTAGATCCGAATATAGAACAGTCTGCCCTACACTATTCCGAATTGTATTTTGGTGAAATTGAGTCAATAAATGAGTTTGTTTGGTGTTAAATCCTTCATGAAAAATTAAATACACGTTGTATGTGTTCAATAGATGCATGATTTGCAAAGTGTTGATGTTGTCTAATGTATCAATTACTTGAGTTAATGTGAAAAGATGTTGTAGCAATATATAGCTTAGATATGCACCTCTGTTTGCCATTTTTGCTATGACTCGTGTGATTACGTTTAGATTTCAAACTCTTAACAAGAGATTTTCTTCATTGCATGTTCTATATGTTGGATTTTTTGTAAGATTTTTACATGTCTTGAGATGGCTAAAATCATGCCCGTTTTGTAGAGTTAATGCTGAAACGAAACCTTATCGTATATGCACATTGCCATGCTTGTTTGGGTCATCAAGAGACCAAATCTTGCTATTATGCCTTCTTAATAATTGAACCGCATGTTGCAAGGTTTGCGTACATGTTTAGGTCATATCATTTGAGCATCATCTTTTACGTTAAATTTGTGTCACAAAAGTGTTCATCACACTTAGGATTCTCAAGATATCATTAGGAATCTTGAATCATTTCATAATGTCATTTAAATTGTATGACATTTTTGCATGCTGACTTAGGGTTAGATGATTATCCAAATTTTCTGTCACATCTAATCCTAAGTCCCATGTCATTTCTTCATGCTGTTTGTGCATCCCATGTGATTTCTTCATGTTGTTTGTACATTATTTGAATGATTTGGAGGTTTTTTAATGCATGCTTGTATTTTGTTTTTCTTAGTTACTAACACACACACCTTTAGAGATCTCGATCTCAGGGTACCAATTGACCTAGTTTGAAGTCGAGCCTTTCTAGGAAGTCATAAGGTACACTGGGCTTCCAATGCCACTGATTTCACGCAGATCGCTCATCGTTTGGGCCACTTTCCTTTTTTTTTTTTTTCAAAACTATATCAGAATCTGGACATGGAATCAAATTCGGACCCCTATTCTAACCCTTGTTTGGACAGATCTTCGACATTTTTGTTCTATTTTTTCTATAATGATTTTGCACTTGATCCCTAATGAAACTTGTTTGTCATCATGTTGGCTATGTTATGTAAAATTTTGATGATTTTTAGACATTTTTTGATAGGACAAATCCTCACAATATTGGCTGAATGTCCTGCTATTTTGTCAATTTTCTGACATGCTGTTGCTTGTTTTCTGATTTTTGTAAAACCATGTGCAGCCCATTTAGGAAAACTTTTTTCACAAAAGTTGTTTGTTATCATGTCATACTTGTTAGGGAATTTTTTCATTGCCAAAGTATCATTAGGCGTTACCCAATTTTGCAGTCCTTACATATTTGTTCTGAAATTTCCTGACATGAGCTTGATTGTGATCATTTAGGTAAACTTACTGGGTTGGTTTGTGCATGAACCTAGGTCATTTCATCTTAATGAAAGTTGCTTTAAACACGTCGATATTCATTGTTAAATGATTTTCGATGAGTCTTCTTTTCAAATAAAATTTAAAAATGTTTTGGTACATGTGATGTTTCTGAAAACCATTTTTTTAAAAAAATCTTATCCAAGGCTCGATTTGTGCTTGCCATGTGTTTGGTGGGTAAAAGATCATTCATTTCTTATTGTTCTTATGTTCTTACTTTTCGTATTTCGATTATGCGCTTTATATTTCAACGATGATATTTTTTAATCACGAATGCCCTTTTAGGTTTAGGCTTAGATGGGTAAACTTGAATTGGAAATAGTCTCGGTGCCAAGGAATCTTAAGACTCTATGGGAGAAGCTCGACCCAAGACATCAAGATTATGTGGAAAAGCGCATAGGCTTCCTCCTAACTTTAGTAAAATTCGAGCCACATATCGCAATGGTGAAGGCATTGACTCATTTTTGGAATCCCATGACTTTCACCTTCGTGTTTAATCGATATGAATTGACCCCTACAATTGAGGAGTTCCAGAAAGTCATTGGGTTAGGCAAAGCTTCTTTAGGTTTTGTCACTCCTCCTATTGGTCAAGATTCAATCTCTCTTCTAAGTCAATTCCTTAATATCCCTATCGACAAAATTATGGCTATTCTTAAAGGAAATTCATATTCTATGCCTTATACCTTCCTTGAACAACACTTCTTTAGCCTAGAGCCTAAATCTGGGAACCAAATTCCTCATGTTTTCCTTCTCATATTCTTCGGCTTTGTGATGTTTCCACAAACTCGAAAGACAATAGATCCTTTAGTCACTCACATTGTCAATCAAGTGTGCGCCTTTAATTGTTTTACACACATGATCCTTGCCGAGACTTTTGTATCTCTTAATCGATTCAAGACAAATGGTCACAGAACTCTTAGAGTCCCATTAGGACATCTCCAAATTTGGCTCTCTTCACATATCAAAGAATTTGCCCCTCACATGAAGATTGTCGATGTCACGAAATATCATCGTATTCTTAGATTTTGTTAAAGAAATGATTTCTTTCCATCATGGTCTTTCTCTATATGATTTATTTCCCCTAGCTTAATCCATGGCATGTCCGATGGCTTGGGACTCGTGAGGTGCGCCTTGTTAGTGGAGTTGATGACACACTCCCCCTCGTAGGGTTGACGGGTTTAACGTCATATTATCCTTTAAATATGCTCCGCCAATATCGCACGCTTCAAACGATCCCACCAATCCTCAAGATGGGGTTATATCATATTGATTATCATAATGAGGTCATTGAGTAAAACCAAATTGGTCATGTCAAGGTCACGATTTGAGCCGCTACCGATAGCGTTCCTCACATTATGTGGTCATAGTGGATGAAGCCGAATTGGAGGGAGAGATGAAGATTTCTCATGCTACCATCGATTACATCTACCGTCAAGTAGAACCTGAGCTTGAGATTCAACTGCATGATATTCCCGAGCCTCAAGGATTTTGACGAGCTCATGTTGAGGAGCAAGAAGACAATGCCCTAATCAATGAGGAACGCTTGACCCATGATAACAAACGTATCTGCACGATCCTGCTTAGTCCTTAGGCTTTTATATTGATATTCTTTTCTTGTAAAGGGATTTCCTTCATATTTCCCTCCTTTCCATCAAGATTTCCCTATATTCATTTTCATGTTACAAAAAAATCGAACCATTTTGTAAGTTTCAAGGTCCTATTTCCATTGTAATTGTTCGATGTAATCAGTAAAAATTCATGAAGGTTTTCATTTTCATGTAATCTTTTAGAAAAAGTGGCATCTGGACTAAATATTTGTTGTTGTCCTTTTCAATTATATAATTTCTTTTGAATAAATTTTGATAAGAGGATGTTATGTGATACTGGGATCATGTACGTTCTTATCACTATTTCATCTTAAGAAAATATAAAATTGACTAGGTTTTTTATTTTCATGATTTCTCTTGGCTCATATTGATTTGAACCATTTTTTTAATGGTATTGAAAGATGGCTGAGAAACGGTCTATTATATGTACTCGCCACCAAGCAAGGATGGAGAACGAAGACACCCGCACTAGCGTCATTAACATGGAGAACTAAATGACACAGATGATGACGAAATTAACTGATCTCTCTAGTGAAGTCAAGAATTTGACATCCATAGCTTCTGTTGTTCCTGCTATGAATCCTCCTACCACACCTGCTGATGTGCCGATAACTGAACCCGTGGGGAAATGGCCTGCCGAAGAGGTTCTTATTGCAACCCCGACAGTTATTGATCTAGAGGCCCCATCTAAGGAGACCTCAACTCCATACTTTGATGAAGAAAGTTCAAGAAGCCTTGTAAAGATTGAGGAATGCCTTTGCATGCTGCAAGGCTACCAATTTTAGGGGTTTGACAAATTGTCGCCCTTCGCTAAAAGGAAGGTCCCCGAATTCTACAAGGAAGTATGATGGCATTGGGTGCCCGAAGACCCATTTGAAGTACCATTTGGGCAAAATGGCCTGCTATTCCGACAATAATCTACTCTTGATTAATTCCTTTCAAGATAGTCTGGCTGGTCCTACATTGACATGGTTTATCGAGTTGGATTTGGAAAAGATCCATACTTAGGAAGATCTTGCCGACGAATTCCTGCAACAATATAAGTTCAATACTAAAATCGCCCGAACGGGAGAGGAGCTACTTCGAGTTGAGAAGAGAAGGATCGAAACGTTCATAGCCTATGCTCAAAGGTGGAGAACCACTGCGTCTCAAGTGAAGTGACCCTTGTCTAAGAAAGTGGCTATGAAATTGTTACTTCAAGCCATGCCTCGTAACCTTTTCGAGAGGATGTATAATCACACCTGTATTAACTTTGCCGCATTGGTGGAGTTGGGTGAACGCATTGAGGGGATCATGTGAGAAGGGAGGTTAGCCAAGACCACGAATCGTAGGTATGCTATGAAGAAAGATAAGGAGTCAGCTGTGGAGATTACTTATATATAGAACTCCTCTTCCCAAAGAGTATATGGTACTCCTGCTCGTAAATCTGCTATGGAGGTCGGGAATTCTTCCTGAAACTTTGATCACAAAGGAAAAACCCCCACAAAGGCAATTTACTCCATTACCTAGATCCATGTCTTAGCTACTTTCAATGCTAATTGAAAGTCATCTCGTGGCAAGAGAAATCTCAAGGGATAATCTGCCAAAGTTCCCTGGGTTTAACCTTAATAAGACGTGCGAGTATCACGTTGGAAAGAAGGCCACCATGTAGATAATTGCTTCATACTTCGTTCTAAGATCCAGAACTTGTTGGATAAGAAATTGCTCACCTTTAATATAACATCCTCGATTTCGACCCTTATTTTGGTCCCAAATAGGAGGCTAAGCTAGATAGGCCAATCTTCTTGAAGAACAAGAGTCAAATGCATTAAATGAGGATAATGAGTGTGGAGGCTTATGTATCCCAAATATTTAATGAAAAGGGATGACTCAATGATGACAAGTGATCTTGCAAGCCAAGTAAGGCGCCACACCTCCCCCATAGACTTGTCACCTTGAGTTTCATAGGTTTTGACTTCCGAGTTTTCCGAAAATACTGGACCTTTCCTACTTTCCAACTTTATAGAGCTCTTTGTACTTTGAATTTGGAGACAAAAAGTTGTTCAAAACATCTTAATCTATAACATACTTAACTTTAATCTTCTTCTAAGGTGAAACGGTTGGGATGAAGGCCCAATCAATTACCGTATAAAACCTACCCAGTATAGTCAAAACGGTAATCAAGTTTCTTTCTCGAATTTTTATAAAATCTTCCATTTCTAATTTGGACATACTTCCTTCACAAATTTTTTAAATGACATCCATATCTACAACAAATTAAAATTTCAAAGAGTTTTGTAAAGATTTGAATTTCAAAATGAGTCTCTCTCTCTGATCGTTGAATCTGCTCAACGGACGAATTTTTGGGTTGTGTTCAATGTTTCTTTGCTCTTTCCATAGAACGAATTTAGCTTGAATTCCTGCATGAATTTTTTTTTCTAAGGTCTTCTCTACAACGTATTGAAATTTTATTATTTTTCAACCTCGTTTAATAAGGTAATGGTATTGATTTTCAAAGTTGCTAAAAACTATTTTTGCCTTAGAATGGGAGAGCCACAAGCCCAAAACTTAGAGTGGGAGGGGCTGCACGCCTAACTTGAGGAGGAAGCCAATCTAGAATCTCCTTGGCTTAAAGATAAGAATGCATTAAATGCTTTTGGACCTTAGTGTGTTAAAGAGAACAAACCTAGTTAGCAAGTTGGCTAATGTGAACACATCTAAGCCTAATGATTGCATCAATTAATGGGAGAGGTGAGTCATATGCTTAGGTGTCCTAATAATTGAATGTATTTAATGAAGAGGTGAGTCATATGGTTTAGGTCTCCCCACAATCATTACATGAAATCATTACATGATGACTCAATCCCTTAAGTGGACCAATGAAAAGAGGAGCAAGTGTCCCCCTTAGGAACTAGACTTGCCACCTATCCCTTTAGCTCGCCACTATTGAGAAAACTCCTATTAAATTTTGAAGTTGACAAAAATTTCCTTATTCTTATTCTAAGAAATATTGGACTTCTATAGAATGCTGTCAAAGTCTATTTTACACTAGAAGTGTCACGCCTCGAACCTTGGGCACGTGCACATCTCTCGGTGGTTGACTAAATTGCGACGTTCTCAGGACGTGTCGCTGACCCAAACGATTCATGCACATGCATAAGCAAAATAAACAACCCCTAGACAAAATTCAACATGGGATAGTAAAGTGGGACAATCGGATAACACAAAACGCACTTTTATAAACCAACCAGGTCAGCCTACAAAGTTATATACAAAAGTCAAGACCCCAAAAAAGACTACCTAGCTAACCCTATCCCGGACCCAACTAATTGGGATTTGGGTCCACTACAATACCGTCAGGAATGTCGATGTCTAGTGGGTCAGCTAGTTCCTCAACTTTGGGCTCCTGCTCATCCTCCAACAACTGGTTCTTTGCGATGTTAGCTATAACATTGACGTCCACGACAAGGTCAAGTACCACCTCACCCTCACCCACGACGGTAGGTCCGTCGAAACCATCCACAGGACCTTCCCATTCCCCGTTAGGCCCGTCCACGCCTTGAATCGATAAGGTACCAACTGAGGTAGGCCCTCATCGACCAAGATCGTGGTCACAACGATCATGGGTCTAGGGATTCTCGAGTACAGGGAAGACGGTACTCTACTTGCTATACCCTCACAGCTGCCCAAAACGAACCGAACGAACTTCCATCTAGGGACTTGTAAAAAATGAAACCCAGCACGGGGTGAGACATTGTCTCAGCGAGTCTACACCCTGAACCCCGATTAGGAAGGTAATACACCTAGAGGCAGGCTAATCACCCATCATATAAGACTTACCTGGCCTCAGCACCTTCCTGCACATTAGTCCAGTTCATATAACACGTATAAATGCAGTAGATGCAATCAATAATAGGAACACCTCACTTTCAAATAAATCAATCATAGGGTCGATTATAAGGCCAAATCATTATGACACGTCCCATTCCGTGCCACACAATTTTGTCTCATAATCAGGCATGGTTATCTCAATCATTTAGGCATTCCAATTAGTTATGGCCCCACGGGTACGGCCTACTCGATGTTTGACGGTCTTTAGGCGTAATCGGGCATCGTCTCGCCCCATCGAGCACGGCATCGTCTACCTCTAGACGGCATTCCCGAAGGAGCATCAGCCCAGTCTCTACTGCAATCGGCATCCGTTGACAAAGGCATTCCATATAGGAGCATCGCCCACCCAACCTTCATCGGGTGATGGGTTCTCATACCATCACACGTACATCCAATCCCGGCCGAGGACATTATACTTTGCACCCAAATGTCTCAATTTAAAATAATGAACTTGGCCAATTTTCTTCGTATTAAAAACACTCGGTAAAAATAATCGTATGTGGGTACACAGTCAACTTGAGCAATAAAAAGTTATATCCTTCCTTTTAAAAATCACACTATTTGATATAATACTTAAAAATACTTTTGGTGTCAAAACCCGACACCTGGTATTTTCTAATTAAATACCAGAAATCCATAATTTTGAAATAATAAATCAAAATCAACAATCATAATCCAATTGCACAATTTAACAATCAATTGCACAAACCAATTACACCACGACAATCAACACGAAATTCTGACAATCGGTTATCTCGGTATAATTTTTGAAAAATAATAAATAATTAAATAAATTACAGAATAATTATATAAATGCAAAATAATTAAATAAAATACTAATTAAGCTATATACACTAATCTAACCACCTAATTGGACTTAAATAAATAATGTACTAAGCTAATTAAATCACACAATCTAATTAACCCCTAACTAAACTAATCTAATCACCTAATTAGCCTAATTAACAAACTAAATCACCAATTACACTAACTAATCCTCATAACCCAATCTTAGTCTAAACTATTCCTCCTTTAAGCATAATTAACCTCCTAAGCAAGGTTTAGCAAGTAAACTCACCGGATTGGTGAGCCGATGAGTTCACGGCGACGGCGAAACGGAGACGAGCGAGACTCGGGCCTACGACAACGCCAAGGGAGGTCTGGAAAGGCCCAGAATCGGCCAAGCAAGCCTCACGGTTCAAGCTGGCCTTTGGTTTTATGGCTGAACCGAAGAAGCTGGTCGAGCTATGGGACGGCACGGGAACGGGCACGGCGGGGCCAGGCGGTGACAACAGCGACTCAAGGATGGCTACGGGCAACCGGGCGGTGGCGACGAGTGGCCAGGGATGGTGGAGCTGACGTCGAGTTGGCTTGCATCGTGATGGACGGCGCGTGAGCGAGACGGGTGTGTGGGCGGAGCTCGGCCGAGTGTGCGGGCTGCTGCGACTTCGGCGGCTGGGGTGGTCAACGGTAGGAGCTGGCTCGGCTGCTGCTAGCTTAGCTGGTCTTCTCTGCTGGTTCTCCTATTCTACAATAGCAACAATAGAGGAGAATTGCTGAAGAAGAAGAGGAAGAGGCTACTACAGCTAGAAAGGAGGGGGGGACATGGCCTTCAATGCACACAAAAGATATGAAACAATTGAGTGTTGCCCCCACCAGCTTTAGCCTCATCCACAGCCCATTTGCCCTCTCCAAATCTTCCTAAGCAAGCCAAGAAGATGCTGAAATGTTGCAACCCCCCATGGCCTACGAATTTCAAGCATTTCTCTCAATGTCACACCAAGCCTCTCCAAATCAATCCAATTCAACGGCCAATAATGCTGAGGTAGGAGCCCACACCAAATTCCACAATTTTCCTCACCAATTGATCCAACTTGAACGACAAAAACGCTCACAAAAATGGCCCTCCGAATTTCCCGGTCAAAAATCGCCCAACTTTGATTTTTCGCCGAAAATTCCGGCTTGCCGAAAATTCTTCAAAGGATGAGTCGACGTTCCAAAAAAAAATTATGACATGCTAAAACTTTCGATTCCTAAAATTGGGTTTAATTTCATGGTTATTTTTAATCGGAGGCGATTTTAGCATGACCTAACCTACTTGGTAGCTTTTAGGAATTTTTAGCGCAATGGACTCATGGTCGATTATTTTTTATCCACAATGTGCATCTATGACTCATAGGAGACTCTTGGTTGTCGTAAAAATCTCAATGTTTCAAATACGAGCATAGGGTACAGAAACAACAGAAAAATCGATTTAGTGCCATTCTATATGAATTTTGCAATCTGGTGGAATCACCCACACTTTGATTACATGCCTCTGTCAAATTGACCTATCTCCGGTATCTAGTCAATTTTAACAGTGCTGCATTGACCCTTACAAATTAGCATGGTCGAGCAGTCGATTTCTGGTCAAATTCTCAACTTTGTCGAGTTTAGATTCCTTAATGGCTTCACCTGATAGACTAGTTATCTCGTGAGTTGCCAACTTAGAGAAAAAGGCCATAGGTGCGTCGATGAAAAGCCCATTTCATTTTATCAAAAACAGGGTTGAAAATCAGGATGTCACAACTCTTCCCCTCTTATAAAAATTTCGTCCTCGAAATTTAAACCATTACAATTCTTAATAAAAAAGGTGGGGGTATTGTCGTCTCATCGAGTCTTCACTTTCCCATGTTGCTTCTTTTATCTCGTGGTGTTGCTAGACCACTTTGACTAACGAGATCATCTTGGTTCATAGAACCTGTTCCTTGCTGTCCATAATTTGAACTGGTCTTTCCACATACGACACTCTGTTGTCCACGTCTAACTCTTCAAAATTCAGCACGTGAGTCGGATTAGGCTTATACTTTCTCAACTTCGACACATGGAAGACGTCATGCACTTGCACCAGCCTTGGCGATAGTGCAAGATGATACGCTAGAGTCCCTATTCTCTCTAGAATCTCAAAGGGACTGACGTACCTTGGACTCAGCTTCCCTTCTTGTCGAAGCGCAAAGTACCCCTCATTGGTGACACCTTCAGAAAGACGTGCTTACCAACTTGGAATTCCAATGGTCTTCGACGCTTATCTGCACAGCTTTTCTGGCGACTCTAAGTTGTCTTTAGTCTTTCTCGGATAACTACAACTGCATCCACTGACTATTGAACTAACTCTGGGCCAGTAATTTTCTGCTCTCCGACTTCATCCCAACAAATTGGAGTTTTGCAGGCTCTGCCATACAACGCTTCAAATGGTGCCATCTGAATACTCTGCTAATAACTGTTGTTGTAGGCAAACTCAACTAGGTGAAGCTGTTCCTCCCAGCTTCTTTTGAAATCTAGCACACAAGCTCTCAGCATGTCCTCGAGGGTTTGAATCATCATCTCAGACTAGCCATCCATTTGAGTATGATAGGCCGTACTGTACTACAGCTTTGTTCCTAAGATAATCTGTAAACTCTTCTAGAAGACAGCTGTGAACTTCGAGTCTCGGTCTGATGTAATTGTCACTAGCACTCCATGCAGATGAACTATCTGATGCACGTACAACTCAACATATTTGTCCAATGCATAGTCCTTTCATACGGCAATGAAGTTAGCAGACTTCGTCAATCTGTCAACCACAACCCATATGGAATCATTACCCCTCTAACTCATTAGTAAGCCCATCACAAAGTCCATTATGATATGTTCCCATTTCCACTCAGGAATCTCGAGAGGTTGCAAGAGTCCTCCCGGCTTACAATGCTGTGCTTTCACTTGTTGACACGTCAGACACTTGGCGACATGCTTGGCAATATCTACCTTCATACCGGACCACCAATAGTGTTGACGCAGATTTGATACATATTCGTACTACCTCGATGAATGCTGTAACTATACGATGAGCTTCGGACAAGATCTCCTCCTTAAGCTATGTATCGTCAAGTACACACAATCGTCCACGAAACCTTAGTGTTCCATCTTCAGAAATCTAGAAATTAGCCTTTCTCTTTTCTGCATCCTCTTGTAGAATCTTCTAGATCTCTGGGTCTATCAATTGAAACGTCTTAATTCAAATATGCACTTCCGGTTCAATTCTGACGGTGGCCATAAGGTTTGAAAGGCGGCCTACCTCAAACTTGAAAACCGAATCTCGACCTCTCTTGAGTAAAATCCACTCCTTAATCACCGTCTGCGCAATTGAAGACTTCCGACTCAACGCATTTGCGGCCTTATTAGCTTTTCTAGGATGATACATGATGTCGCATTCATAGTCCTTGAGAAGTTCCATCCAACGACGTTGTCTCATATTCAACTCCTTCTGAGAGAATAAATACTTGAGACTCAGATGATCTCTAAAGATCTGGAACCTTTCTCCGCACAAATAATGTCTCCAAATCTTCAAAGCGAAGATAATGGCTGCAAGTTCTAAGTCATGCATCGAGTAATTTAACTTATGAGGTCTCAACTAATGGGACGCGTATGCAACGACTCTGCCATGTTACATTAACACGCAACCCAATCCTCTAAACGACGCATCACTGTAGATCTCATATCCTCTATGATCATATGGTATTGTCAACACTAGTGCAGTAGTCAGCTTCTGCTTAAGCTCTTGGAAACTACGCACGCACTTATCTGTCCACACAAACTTCTCTTCCTTCTTCAGCAGTCGAGTTAGCGGCATAGTTTTTGCTGAGAATCCTTCCACGAACCTTCTGTAATACCTTGCCAAACCCAATAAACTTCTGATCTCTATCACTGTCGTCGGTCATGGCTAGTTGATAATTGCTTCAACCTTGGTCGGGTCCACGGAGATTCCTTGGTGTGAAATCACGTGACCTAGGAACGCCACACAAGTCAACCAAAACTCGCACTTACTGAACTTGGCATATAATCCGTGGTCTCGTAGAGTCTGAAGTACTGTCCTCAATTGTCTTTCGTACTCCTCTGGACTTTCGAGTACACTAGGATATCGTCAATGAAAACGATCACAAATTGATCTAGATGCTCCTTAAACACTCAGTCCATTAGATCCATGAAAGCAGCTGGGGCGTTCGTCAAACCAAACGGCATCATAGTGAACTCATAATCGCCGTAACGTGTACGAAATGTTGTCTTCGGTATATCTTCCTTTCTAATCCTTAGCTGATTATATTTTGTCCTTAAGTCAATCTTGGAGAATATCGACGCTCCTTGTAACTGGACAAACAAGTCGTCAATCCTCAGTAGTGGGTACTTATTCTTGATCGTCACCTAATTGAGTTGACGATAGTCAATGCAAAGACGCAATGAACCATCTTTCTTCTTTACAAACAGAACTGGTGCTACCCAAGGTGATGCACTGGAACATATAAATACTTTATCCAACAACTCTTGCATATGCACCTTCAGTTCTTTCAGCTCTGACAATGCCATTTGGTAAGGAGCCTTAGATATTGGCTCCGTCCCGGGGGCCAACTCGATTACAAACTCGATCCCCCTTTCTGGTGGCAAACCACGCAATTCCTTCGGAAACACATCTGGAGACTCTTGTACAACTACAATGTCTTCCATTTTCAACTCCTCAACCGTCGTATCCACTGTTGGGATATAATATGCGGAAACGACAGCATTTTGCAATTTATGTCAACGCGAAATCACCAGAGACATAAATGAGAAAAATAAGGACATCAGAAATTTACGTGGTTTGGTCCGAGTATCAATACCCACGTCCACGGGAAGAGCCAGTAGCAAATAATCCACTATAATCGGAGAATTAGAATTTACAATCACTATAATCCACTATAAGAGCCAGTGTTTCCCACACCTAGATTTAACACCAAACCCTAAGTGTTTATAAATAAACAATTCACTTGGGTATAAACTCAAGGCACAAAATTACCGCGTGACAAAACTCTACGTATGGCGAGGCTTCAAGATCTTGCGGCTCTTCTTCAAGCGGTGTGGACGTGCACGGCTTCATTACGTAGACCTCCGGCGGCATGTTCCAGGTTAAGAGAAGAAACCTGCATAATATTTGCTTTTTTACGTGGATGTGCCCAAGGTCAAAAGTTTGACCTTGGGCCCAACCTTTCCTCTTTTTGGTTCTACGAAGTAGAAGACTTCATCCAAAAAGGGTTTCGGTTAGGAGCTTCACGCGTGGACTTCTTCCTCACGCCAAAAGGGCCCACCACAATTGTTTTATAAAGTGTGCCCAAGATTCTTGTTTCGCACATACGAAGGAGGAAATCCAAGAAAGAAATTATTTCTTTCTTCTTCATCCGATTTATAATCCATTTGGAAAAACTTTATTGACAAATTCGATTTATCCGAATTGAAACTCGAGACATTAATTTAACAATTATCCACCTTGGCTCGATGTTTGAAGCCATTTATAGTGCTTATCATCCATGCTGCTCTCCCAACGCCCTGACGGGTGCTCACTCTCCACATATGCCAATAGAGCTCAAGAAGAGCTTGAGCTTTGCCAAAGGAACAAACTTAGTCATCATGTCTGCCGGGTTATCTGTTGTAGCAATCTTTTTGACAATAACAATAGCCTTAGTTAAGAAATATGGGATGAAGTGGTACCTGATATTGATATGCTTCGTTCGCTCGTGATAAACTGGATTATACGCCAAATATATCGCACCTTGGTTATCGCAGTGTATATCCACACTTTTATGTTCTAACCCAAAGTCCGAGAGCAAACTTTGTAACCATATCACATCCTTTGCTACAAATGTTAGTGCCATGTACTCTGCCTCAGTTGAAGACAAGGCAATGTGATCCTGTAAGGATGCTTTCCAACTAACTGCACCATCTGCTAGCATAAATACGTACCCTGCTAAAGACCTGCAATCATCCAAGTCACCGGCGTGATCCGAATCCACAAAACCAGTAGTCTCACTACCATTACTGTCCCTTCGATACACTATACACACGTTTGTTGTCCCCTTCAAATATCTGAGGATCCACTACACAGCTTCCCAATAAGCTTTACCAGGACGCTTCATATAGCGACTAACCACGCTCACAGCTTGTGAAATATCGGGCCTAGTGCACACCATAGCATACATACTACTACCCACGGCACTAGAATAAGGAACACGGGACATATGCTCCTCCTCCTCAGTCTGTGGTGATAATATAACTAAAAGTTTAAAGTGCTTCGCTAAAAGTGTACTTACAGATTTTTCTGACTGCATATTAAAACATGCCACAACCTTCTCAATATATTTCTTTTAAGATAGGCGTAAAACTCCTACAGTCTTGTCATGCAAAATCTCCATACCCAATATTTTCTTTGCAGCACCTAAATCTTTCATCTCAAATTCAACATTTAACTGCCTCTTCAGCACATCAATATCAGACATATTCTTAGATGCTATCAGCATATTGTCAACATATAAGGGTAGATAAATCAAAGAACCATTCTCCAATCTCCTATAGTAAACGCAGTTGTCCATATGACTTTTTGAATAGTTTTGACTAGCCATGAAAGCATCAAAACGTTTATACCACTGCCTAGGAGATTGTTTTAGCCCATACAAAGATTTCTTTAACAAGCAAACATGATCTTCCTTACCCAGAATAGCAAATCCCTCTGGTTGAATCTGCTCCTCCAACTCACCGTGAAGAAACGCAGTTTTCACATCTAGTTGCTCTAACTCGAAATCCTGCGAAGCAACTAAGGCAAGTAAAACACGAATAGAAGTATGTCTTACCACAGGAGAGAACACCTCATTGTAGTCAATGCCCTCACGCTGTGTATATCCCTTCGCCACAAGTCTCGCCCTATACCTTGCTGCCTCGACACCGAGAATGCCCTCTTTCCGTTTGAAGACCCATTTACTTTCGACAATCTTTTGGCTCTTGGGTACTTTGACCAACTCCCATGTCTGATTTCAATGGAGTGATTCCATCTCTTCACTCATAGCCCCTAGCCACTGCGACGACTTCGGACTAGCCATCACCTCAGAGTAAGATGAAGGCTCATCTATCTCCACCTCATCACTTACAGTTAATGCATAAGCAATATATGTATAACCATAACGTACCGGTGATTTAATTTGCCTTCTCTTTCTATCTGCGGCTATAGTCAGCTGCGGCTTTGCTGGTTGTTCACTATCACCGATTTCAAGAACTGCGGCTTCATCTGCAGTCTCAACTTCTATTACCTTCGAGGTCTCCGGAGTCTCCACCTGAAGCTCCACCTCACTTATGACACCATGATCTGTCTTCTCTATTGGTTGTGTCTCAAAACTCCTCTGTTGAAGCATTGCAGTCTCGTCGAAGATCACATCTCTGCTGATTAGAAAACCGGGTGATCTGGGATCAATGCACCACAGCCGGTAGCCTTTCACCCCATGTGCATAACCTAGAAATATGCACTTCTTTGCCCTCGGCTCAAGCTTACCATCACTCGCATGAGCATACGCAGGACATCCGAACATACGTAATCTGGAATAATCAATAGGTTTCTTGACCATACTTCCTTAGGAGTCTTCCACTCGATAGCAGATGATGGAGATCGATTAACTAGGTAACATGCCATGTTTATTGCTTCGGCCCAAAATTCCTTGCCAAGTCCTACATGCGAAAGCATACATCGAGCATGCTCAAGCAGAGTTCTGTTCTTCCATTCTGCCACGCCATTTTGCTGTGGTGTCCCAGGTACCGTGCGATGTCTTACAATACCTTATTTCTCGCAGAACTCAGTAAAATCTTTACCACAAAACTCCATGCCATTATCGATTCTCAGGCACTTGATTTGTTTATCTCATTGCTTTTCAATCAATGCCTTAAATTTCTTGAACCAATCAAACACATCATATTTGTGCTTCAGAAAGTAAACCCATACCTTCCTCGAATAGTCGTCGATAAAAGTCAGCATATATAGGACACCTCCTTTCGAAGGAACCGAAGATGGGCCCCAGACGTCTAAATGAATATATTCAACTGGTCGTTTGGTCAAATGAATAACTGTAGTAAACTTAACTTGGTGTTGCTTCCCATAGATGCAGTGCTCACATAAGTCCAGCTTCCCTATCTTTTGACCCTTCAACAACCCCCTTTCACTCAGCATCGTCATACCTGCCTCACTCATGTGCCCCAAACACATATCCCATAATTGAGTCAAGTCAGAATCTGACTCACCTGATGAAACTGCAGCAGTTCCAGTCACGGTCTCTCCCAATAGATGATAGAGAGTATTCACTTTATTCCCTTCATCATTGTCATGGCACCTCGAGAGATCTTCATTACTCCACCTTCAGCGGTATACCTACACCCGATGTCATCGAGTGTCCCTAGAGAAATAAGGTTCTTCTTGAGCTCAAGTACATGCCTCACATCTGTCAATATACGCACCACCCCATCGTGCATTCGAATCGAATTGTCCCTATCCCCACAGCCTTACAGACTGCATTATTCCCTAAAAGAACCCTACCACCATCTGCAGTATGGTAAGTAGTAAACTAGTTCTTATGAGGCGTCATATGATAAGAACACCCTGAATCTAGGACCCATTTGTCTCCTGACGAAATAGCATTCACACATAAAACAGCTTATGCATCACTAGTGCTCCCCTCAGCAACGTTTGCCACACTACTTCTGGCATTCTACCTATCAACTTTATTTCTCCGCTTTGGACAATCTCTCCCGATGTGCCCCTCCTCGTGACACTCAAAGCACTTCAGCGTCCCTTGGACTTTCTATGGCGTGATTTCGATATGCTTTTACCTTGCTGCTACTAGGCTCTCGATGTTGTTCTCTACCCCAAATCGTTAGTGCTTGCACTGCTCCTTTTGCCAGACCGTCATCTCACAACTTTCTCTGCTACTCCTTAGAGAATAAGGCGGATTTTACCTCTTCTGAGGTAATAGTAGTTCGCCCCTGCAATGGTGAATCGGTAAAGTGCTCCCATGACTCTAGTAAAGAGGCTAACAACATCATGCCATGTTCTTCATCATCAAGTATCTTACCGACGTTCTTCAGATCCAACATGAGTTTATTAAATTCATCTAGGTGGGTTCTGCTAAACGTATCTTCAGTATATCTAAATTGAAACATATTCTTTGCTTTTTCTTCACATAAAGTGCTTGAAGTTTTGCTCATAACGCTGCGGCATCCTTCTCCTCGGCAACCCCTATTAAGACCTCATTTGTCAAATTTAACTGAATTATGCTCTTTGCTTTTTCTATCAGCTCTACCCTCTTTGAGGCTTTCATGATAATCGGCAACTCATCTTCACCATCCACTGCCTTGACCAAACCTTGTGTTGTCAATAAAGCCCGCATCTTGATGCTCCATAACACAAAGTTGTTGCTCCCTTAAATTTCTCAATTTCAGATTTCCTCTCAGACATAATTACAATAACATAATTTCCAGATAGTAATCAGACAAGCAAAAGCTCCAAATCATAATCAAGAAATCCAACCCCAAGCTCTTATACCAATTGTTGGGATATAATATGCAGAAACGACAGGATTTTACAATTTATGTCAACGCGAAATCAAAAGAGAATTAAACGAGAAAAATAAGGACACCAGAAATTTACGTGGTTTGGTCCGAGTATCGATACCTACGTCCATGGGAAGAGCCAGCAGCAAATAATCCACTATAATCGGAGAATAAGAGTTTACAATCACTCAAACACTCAAGTGTTTCCCACACCTAGATTTAACCCCAAACCCTAAGTGTTTATAAATAAACAACTCACTTGGGTATAAACTCACGGCACAAAATTACCGTGCCAAAAAACTTTATGTACGGCGAGGCTTCAAGATCTTGCGGCTTTTCTTCAAGCGGCGTGGACGTGCGCGGCTTCGTTACGTAGACCTTCGGCGGCGTGTTCCAGGTTAAGAGAAGAAACCTGCATAATATTTGCTTTTATACGTGGGTGTGCCCAAGGTCAAAAGTTTGACCTTGGGCCCCACCTTTCCTCTTTTTGGTTCTACGAAGTAGAAGACTTCATCCAAAAAGGGTTTTGGTTAGGAGCTTCACGCGTGGACTTCTTCCTCACGCCAAAAGGGCCCACCACAATTGTTTTATAAAGTGTGCCCAAGATTCTTGTTTCGCACGTACGAAGGAGGAAATCCAAGAAAGAAATTATTTCTTTCTTCTTCATCCGATTTATAATCCGTTTGGAAAAACTTTATCGACAAATTCGATTTATCTGAATTCAAACTCGAGACATTAATTTAACATCCACGATAGTCACCAAGTAACCTTGGCAACTCCCGTCTAACAAACAGGTTGCCTCAAGTGACGAGATTAAGGTAATCGAGGGTCCTCATCGACACCCAACAAACTCGAAACTTTCACCTTCTAACGGGTTAAACTGAATCATTTTACGATAACAGTCTACAGTAGTTCGTTCCTTGGTGAGCTAGTCTATGTCAATTATCACATCAAAATCATACATGGCTAGGACTATCAAATCTATAATTTCCTCTTGCTCACCAATAATTAACTTGCAACCAGGACAGCCTATGCAGCTAACACCTTATCCTTTAACAGTTTAGAAATACGTACCACTGACTCCAACAATTCAGGACTCAACCCTACCAACTTAACGTACTGCTCAGTTATAAATGAATGAGTAGTGCCAGGATCAAATAAAGCATAAGCAACATGGTCGTTCAGTGAGACCGTACCTGTGACCACATTAGGTGAGTCCCCTGCCTATCGTCTGGTGACAATGTGCACCCTTCCTTGAGCTGGAGGTCGATTCAAACCACCCTGCGGTGCATTCTGTGGCACAAATCCTCTGCTCTGACCCATTGGTGGCGACGGTGGCAATTGAGATCCCATCGACCTTCGGGGGCAATTTATGGCTAGGTGACCCTACTGGCCACACTCAAAGCAAGCACCCGGCCTAGAATGGCATGGGGCTAATCCATGTCATCTCCCACAAAAACAACATACTCCATTAAAGCTCGGTGCTAACTTTCCTACCACAGCCTGCCTATTAGGTGGAACAAGGTACCTTCCTCCGATCATAAGCTTTTTCCCAAAATGGTTGCCATCTCTATTCGAACCAAACCGCGACCCATATGTTGCGGCTTGTTTATTCAAATTTCTTTCTATCAGCTGGGCCCGCTCATACAGGTCATTGTAGTCTTTCAGATTGAACGGTACTAGTGGGTCCTTCAGCTCTGATCTGAGGCCATTCCTAAACCTCCTAGCTCTGTCTACCAGATCCTTTATCAGTCTAGGGGTGTACTACGATAGCTCTGTAAACTTGGTCTCGTACTGGTCTACCGTCATCAGATCTTGACAAAGGCGCTGGAATTCCTCCATCTTATCTTCCCTAGCACTATCAGAAAAGTACTTGCTGTTGAAAGTCTCAACAAAGGCGTTCCGCACCGAAACTACGCCTTCTGGGAACATTCTACCTCCGGTGGCCCTCCACCAGGTACTTGCGTTGCCTTGCAACTGATATACTCCAAGGACAACCTTCTCTTCCTCGGTGCACCTCAGTAGTGCAAATGCTTTTTCTAACTCTTGAATCCATAGGGCTGCAGCCTCGGGATCCCCTGCACCTGTGAACCCCGGCGGGTTCAACTTCAGGAACTGTTCCACGAGCTTGTGCAGCAGTCTCTCCTCGACCATAATTCTAGGATGGACTTCAGTAGGTACAATTGCGGCAGCAACAGCAACATTTGTAGCAGCAGTAGTAGCGGCGGCGGTAATGGCGGCATCTTGATTTTGGGCCTACTGCCTCATCAGATTCCACAAGGTCTTAAGCGCTTGTACGATCCCATCAATTCTCGAATTGCCAGGTGCTGCTACACTAGCACCGACTTGTGGTGGCACTATTCTACTAGCGCTGCCCTGCGCCTGCGCTCTCCCTCGAGTACCAACTCTTGTCAACATCCTACCCCGAGTAATTGAAGTCACCGACCTCTTCCGAGGAGTTCTCTACTCCTGATCACTCATCTTGCAGACTCTCTACAGAACCGGCTTTCCAATTCCATACATAATTAGAAATTGAGTGATCCCCACACAAAACAAGCTACCAATCAGCTATCAATCACATGTATCAGCCTAAAAAAAAAAAGGCCTTCCCTATTAACTATCCCATAACCCATTGCACCTTATCACTTCAAACACTAACTAGCTCTGATACCACTTCAGGCGGGGAAGTCACGTCCCCAATCCCGAGCACGTGTACATCCGTCGGTGGTCGACTAAATTGCGACATTCCTAGGACGCGTCACCGACCCAAGTGATTCATGCACATGTGGAAGCAAAATAATCAATCCCGACACAAAATTCAACATGGGATAGTAAAGTAGGACAATCAGATAACATAAAACACACTTTTATAAACCAACCAGGTGAGCCTGCAAAGTTGGCTCACCTCATACTGGTAGTACCAAGATGTATCAGAATTTGTGTCAACACTATTGGTGGTCAGGTATAAAGGCAGACATCACCAAGCATGTCGCTAAGTGTTTGACATGTTAGCAGGTCAAAGCTCAGCATTGCAAGCCGGGAGGACTTCTACAACCTCTCAAGATCCCAGAATGGAAATGGGAGCATATCATGATGGATTTCATGACCGGACTATCGAGGAGTCAGAGAGAAAATGATTCCATTTGGGTAGTGGTCAACAGACTAACAAAGTCGGCTCACTTCATCGCAGTACGGAAGGACCTTGATTTGGATAGGCACGCAAAGTTGTATGTGCGTCAGATTGTTCATCTACATAGAGTGTCGGTGACGATAACTTCAGACCGAGACCCGAGATTCATAGCTGCTTTTTGGAAGAGTTTGCAGGCTGCTTTAGGGACAAAGCTGCAGTATAGTACGGCATATCATCCTCGAATGGATAGCCAGTCTGAGAGGATGATTCAAACCCTCGAAGACATGCTATGAGCTTGCGTGCAAGATTTCAAGGGAAGCTGGGAGGAACAACTTCATCTTGTTGAGTTTGCCTACAACAACAGCTACCAACAAAGCATCCAGATGACTCCTTTCGAAGCGTTGTATGGCAGAGCGTGCAGAATGCCAATGTGTTAGGATGAAGTCGGAGAAAGAAAGATCACAGGCCTAGAGTTGGTTCAGCAGTCAATAGAGACAGTTGCAGTCATCAGAGGTAGACTAAAAACCGGTGAGAGCCGCCATAAAAGTTATGCAGATAAGCTCCAGAGACCATTCGAATTCCAAGTTGGTGATCACGTTTTTCTGAAGGTGTCACTAATGAGTGGTACATCGCACTTTGGCAAGAAGGGAAAACTAAGTTCGAGGTATGTAGGTCCCTTTGAGATTCTAGAGAGAATTGGGATCCTAACGTATCGTCTTGCATTACCACCGAGACTGGCACAAGTGCACAATGTCTTTCACGTGTCGATGTTGAGGAAGTATGAGCCTAACCCCGACCCACGTACTTAATTTTGAGCAATTAGACGTGGACGACAGAGTGTCGTATGTGGAAAGCCCGGTTTAGATTATGGATCGGAAAGAACAGATTCTGCGTAACAAGACGATCCCGTTGTTTAAAGTGGTCTAGCAACAACACGACACTAAAGGAGCTACTTGGGAAAGTGAGGATTCGATGAGACGATTGTACCCCCACCTTTCTGCTTAAAGTATTGTAATGGTTTAAATTTCGAGGACGAAATTTTTATAAAAGGGGAAAAGTTGTAACATCCTAAAATTTCAGTCCTATTTTCAATCAAATAAATCAAGAATTTCATCGACACGCCTATAGTGCTATTCTTTGAGCTGATCACTCATGAGATAACTAGATTATCGAGGGAAACCATTAAAGGATTTTAATGCAATGGACTTGAGAATTCAACCAGGAATCGACTACCCGATCGTGCTCATCTGCAAAGATCATTACGGCACAGTTAAAAATCGATCAGAGACCAGAGATAGGTCGTTTCGATTGAGATAAGTGATCAAAGTGTGGGTGATTCCACCAGATTGCAAAATTCTTGTCAATTGACACTAGGCTGATTTTTCTGTCGTTTTGGTACCTTGTGTCCGTATTTGAAGCCTCGAGATTTCCACAACAATCGAGAGTCGCCAATGTCTCGAAGAGGTACAATGTAACTCGAAATAAATCGATCACGGGTCAATTGCACCAAAAACTTCTGAAAGCTATCCGGTAGGCTAGGTTACGCTAAAATCGCGTCAAATTGAAATTAACCACGAATTTGAATCCAATTTCAAAAACTGAAAGTTCTGCCATGTCACGAGTCATTTTAGAAACATCGACTCATCTTCCAAAGATATTTCTACAAATCGAGATTTTTGGCGAAATGTCAAAATATGGCCATTTTTGTTCAGAAAATTCAGGGGACTATTTTTATCGCATTTTTTGGATGCAAGTTGGTTCTATGGGTGAGGAAAAATGTCAATTTGATTGAGGACTCGATGGTGGAATTTATGGGGATCGATTTGGATTGATTCAAGAAGGAATTGGAGATTTGGTTCAAATTGGAGAGGGATGCTTCAAAATTCGTGGCCCCTTGGTCCCTCAACCTTTGGACCCCTCCAATGGCTTCTAAAAGAAGCTTTGTGGCTGGAAAATTGCTAAAAAAGCCAGCCATCAAGGTGGGACCTCTCCAAGGGGATAAGAGGATAGAATTGAAGGCCAAGGTCGCCCCCTCCAAGTCTTCAGCCGGCTACTTTCTCCATTTCCAGCACCTTGAAGCTTCCAACAACCAAAGAAACTAGCCATCTTCCTCCCTTGCCCGTCGCACGTCTGCCCAAAGCCTGCTGGAGCCACCACTCGTGCTGCAGCTCGCCCGTGCGCCTGCCTGCACTTCCCCGTGCCCTGCTCGCCCACCTTTCAGCTTCGCCAGTGTTCCCTGGCCATGTTGGAGGTGTCCGGAGCTCAGCTTGCCACCGTCCAGCAGCCGTCTCCACCCGCCTAGTTGCTGCTGTCCCATCCTTGCTGTTTCGGCACCAAGCTAGCACCATCCAGCCTCCCTCAGCCCAGCAGCAGAAACCGAAACCCAGCAAGTCCTGTGGGATTCGAGGCCTGTTTCCAAGCCCTTCTCGGCCTTACTTGGTGCCCCCGCTTCGGTGTTTGTTGCCCGCCTTTGCATCCCTGTCGTAGTGAACTCATCGGATCACAAAACCAGTGAGTTTACTCACTAATCTCTGCTTAGGGAGTTAATTATACTTAAAGGCTGTTTAGTTTAGGCTAATTAGGGATTAGGTGGCTAGTTAGAATGGATTAGTAATTTAATTATTCGTTTATGCATTTTAGGTGGTTAGATTGGCTTAATTAGCAACTAGATAGGTTGTATTACTTATCTAGTTAGGTTCGAAATTTTTTTGGGCCTATTTTGGTATTTAATTATACTTTTTCGACCTAAGTTGGTATTTTTGGCATTTATTGGTATTTATTTAATTAATTTTGGTAATTATTTAATTATTTATTATTTTTCGAAAATTAGACCGGGATAGCCGGTGATCGGAATTTTGTGCTGAATGCAATGGTGTGTTTGGTTTATTTATTTGGATGCTAATTTATGCTGATTGAGTGGTATTTGTAATTTTGGGAATTTATCCTAAAATTGAGTAATTGAAGTATTTAATCAGGAAATACCGGGCATCGGTTTACAACGCCAAATATATTCTTGTGGACTATATTAAACGGTGGGATTATCTTTAGAGGTAAAATATTGTATTTTGGCTAAGGCCAACCGTGTACCCACACACGATTATTTTTATTGGGTGTGATAAAAATGGTGAAATTGTCAGTGAATGAGATTAGTATACTATATCAGCCTGCGGGCTCTGATATGTTTGCTTTTGGTGAGCAGCATACTCTAGCAGCTTTTGGTGAGCACTATAAGTATCACACAGCTTTGGTGAACATTTTCAGTATACTATATTAGCCTGCGGGTCTTGATATATCAGCTTAGGGTGAGCAGTATACTCTGTTATCAGCTTTTGGCAAGCTATATCTATTATCATATTTTGGTGAGCTATACTATCTATCTTTAGCTTAGGGTAAGCAGTCCTTGATGTGATCGGACTTTATAGATAGTATTGAATGGATTGACTGAGAGATGGTATTGATGGTATGGAATCGATTGGATCAGTTGATCAATGACTCGATTTGATTTGATGATTTTAGTTGAATTGAAATGATTCGTTGAATACATGAATCGTACTGACTTGTAGGAAGGAACTGAGGCAAAGGTAAGTCACCTATCTCTTGTGTGCATAGGTAGCCTTTAAGCGTATTTCCTTCCTAGTCAGAGTTTAGGGGGTGAACTTGCCGAGATGTCGTCTCATCCCGTCGTGAGCTAACATTTACAAGTCGTTAAATTGTTGTACCTCCCGAGCATTTTGGCAAGCCGAAGAAGGTCACCGAACAACACTCTCAAATTCCTCTCCCTGGGAGCCAAGGAGCCTAGGCCTATGAACTCGTGAGATCCACTGTTTGGGTTGATGCGGGTCTACCCCATAAAGTACCCCATCAATTTAGATCGTGGTATCGTTATGGGCGAGATGGCCCAGAGAAGGCCCCCTTCTGGAGTCTGAGATTCCTAGGTTGGTGTTGGAGAGAGCTTTCAGCGAGGGTAAGAATGACCCTCCAAGTGGTTTAGTGGTGGACCCAGTCTTTCGGATCTAGGGTCCTCGGAGTATTCAATTGAAGACTCGAATGCTTAGAGGATCTGTAGCCTCTACCCCCCTCTTTTGTAGACCTTGTGTATATGACTTGGTCTGATGTGTATATAAGTGTGTTATGATTTGAAAATTTTATGGCCCTGTTTTTCTATCCCATCTTTCTATTGTCTAGGGATTTATTTATTCACTTCCGTATGCACATTAAAATGAATGGGTCGATGACGCGTCCTGGGATGTCGCAATTTAATTGACCACCGAGGGATGGGCACGCACTCGGAGGATCGGGGCGTGACATAAAGTCTATAATCATGCAAACTCAACAGTTCAACATGAGCTATTTGCATATGTCTGAAAATTCTCCAGACTAAGGTAGCTATATTTTAAATTTTTGGCGCGTAAGTTTCTTTCCTAAATGAACATGTATGTTTATCGCTTGCCTTTTTATTTTTGGAAATTGTAATTTCCTTGCTGATTTTTCGAATTTATTATTGGCAGTTATCTTTTTGAATATTTTGAAAAGGCATTTCCTTTATGACGATTCTGTCGCCATATTTCAATTTCTTTAAAACTCTCAAATTTTTCTTACGATTGCAGTTGTTTTCAAACCCTAACTCTCAAACCCTCATCTCCCTTGAATCCCCTCTCAAACTCTCTGCAAATTTCCTACTCAATCCTACATAAACATATCATCGAAGTCCTCCAACTATGCTTCAATGTTGTTCCAAAGGAAATCTTCTCACATTGGTAGTCACGGGCCTTAGAATGTTTTTGATCTAACCGGAGAAGATTCACCTCGGAGTTCTCCTTGTCGTTCTGCAGATGAGGAAGTTACTCAGGATGCAACCCCATTTTAGTGAGATTGCCTGAGGTACTTCTTAGACATTATAACTTTTTGAAGAAGAGAGAAAGTCCTATGGACTTCATAAGTAACTTTCTGAAAGAAAATGGCTATGCGAATGAAACCCTATTTTTGCGAGCCATGGAACGATTAGGATTAATAGAACTTGGAACTATAGAAGATGAGTTTTCAAACTTTTGGGTCAGAAAATCAGCTAGAAAACAAAGATGATGATGAAAGGATCTTTAAAAATTTCCACCCCAAGATTGGAGTTGTGACTGAAATCATTAGAGAAAGGATGAAACTGTTTTGTTCAAAAGAGCATAAGAAATTTTTTGCTCAAATGCTGAACAAAGGAGTTATCAACCCTCGAATTGTAGATTTTGATTTTCTGGATTCAATCAAGGTTAACCTAAGGGAAAAGTTTGCCAAACTTCAGTTGAAAAAGTTCTGTGTAGAGACGTCGGAAGCATATCCTGAATTGACAACATACTTTTATTCTAATTTGTCTGTTTTTTATCCCACTCATATTCAGTTTATTGTGTGTGATAAAGTTTTTGATGTAGATGTGAATCTCTTGGCTGACTTGTTGGGAGTAGAAAGGAGTGGATTCCTACCCATTAATGTGTTTAATGCGCAGGCCACAAGGTTTCTAGTACATGACAAGATTCCTAATGGCAATATTACTTACTCTAGAATGCCTACTTCGAATATCTTGCAACACAAGATAGTCATCAACTGCATCATACACAAGGCTGCTTCTAAGACTGATGTTTCTAGATTTGAAGCAAAGATGATGTGGGCAATATGGAATGGAGTTGCTTTTTCACTTCCTCACACTATTATTCTGCATATGTACAGAACAATCATGAAAGAAAAAGGACAATTGCCGTACTCTGCATTGATAACCAGAATTTTCAGACACTTATAGATTCAACTCCCATCTCAGCTTTGCTCCAAAACTCTTGCTCCCATGCAAATTGGACTAAAGATGATCTCAAAAATGCGTTTGAAGTATCTCTTTGGAGCACTGGATCATTTAAAGAAAGAATTTGCTAGCAAAATCAAGAAAGGATATGCTACTGAGAAGAAACGCAAAGGAAAAAGTGTTGTTTCAAAAACACCAAAGATAAAAAGATCTATCCTCTATAGGATAAAGAGGAGGAAGATGATGATTTGACAATCTTTGCTATAGCCTTGTGTAACCTTCAAGGTTTTGCTGAGTTAGAAGACAAAGATGAAAATGAAAGTGAGAAGGAACTGGAAGAAGAGAGTGATGCTGAAGAGACTGAAGTGAAAGAGACTGACAATGATGGCTCAGATGGAGATGCTGGTATGAACCTAGAACAGAATGAGACTGACAAGGAAGGAGAAGATACTAAGGAAGTTGATGCCCTAGAAATTGCGGAGACTACAATTGATATGCAAACTCGTGCTAGAAAAGAAAATAGGGGGGAGTAGGTGAGAAAACTCCCATTATTGAACCTACTACCAGTGATGGAATCAGTCGATCTCCTCCAAATGTTGAAGATGTATTCGCATCTCATTTCCCTGAAGTCTTACCTGAAGGTTTTGAAAAAGAAACTACTATTCAGGGGGAGCAACAAACTACATACATTCAGGTTGATGTTCCTTCACTTATGAATACTCTACGTGTACAATACGCTGAGGCTAGTGCCCAAATAGAACCGGAAGCCAACTATCCTTGGATAGTAGAACTCCTTTTGGAGATTAAGGCACAGTAATATGCTATCGAGTTTGACATTCAGAAGTTACATGCTGGTCTCGAGTCTACCTTTGAATTCCTTACAGGCAAGGTATAATATCTTGACACTCAAGTTCAAACTTTGAATTAGTAGGCTTCACAGACTGTAGCAAAGGTGGAGGCTGTTTATCATCAGTGTCAGGATAAGCTTGAGGAGACCATGTAGTCATTGGAGGATTTTCGACTTGTTCGTGTTCCAAGACAACCCTGATCTTTTTTTGACTCAACCTCTTTTTACAACGCACTGACTTTATCTTTTTGCTACCGACAAAAAGAGGGAGAGTTTATGTAGATTTAAAACTGTTTTGGCTTTTGGCATATTGAATCTTTTGTGGTGTTGTTTTTGTGGTTGTGTTTTGAACTTAGACTTGTGGTGCTTGAACTCGTGTTTGAACTTTAATTAGTATTGGCATGTGTTTTGCAGAACTGGTAAGACTAATGTGTTTTGTGGATGCATACTACTATGTTATTCATTATCTTTGTGGTCTGTTCTTTATCATGTGCTGCTAAAGTGTTGTTTTGCAGGATATAATTTCATACTATGATTAAATCTGCATGAAAGTTTTGTCACCATAAAAAGGGGGAGATTATTGAAAAAACACCTATTAAATTTTGAAGTTGACAAAACTTTCCTTATTCTTATTCTGAGAAATATTGGACTTCTATGGAATGCTGTCAAAATCTATTTTACACCAGAAGTCTTTCCCACTCTAACGAAGATACAGACTGAACTCAAGTCAAGAACGAAGATATAATTAGACTCAGGATTATTCATCGTTCAACAAAGATTCAGTATGTGCAAGATATATTTGGCTTTTTGATGGAGAATCTCACTTACCTTTTCTAAATATGTTGATGAAATCAATCACGGATTAGTGAAATCAATTTCGAAGACAAGTTCCTTTTTGGGAAGCATCTACTTATGGAAACCTAGATTCTGTTTGTATGGGCGACCAGGATCATCAGATTTTCACCTCAATCTTCAAACAGCTACAAAATTTCCTTAATTGATTCTATCCAACGGATTGATTGGAAGAAATTCCTCTGGAAAGTGCCAATAGTTAGAAAGGCATGGAGGAGGTCATTCAGTTCATTTGAGAGTGCACGTGAGAATTAAAATTCCAAAGTCTGAAGTTTTTCAAATCACCTGTTCTTCATCGATTACGCTTATAGCTGTACTCAAAGAGAGAAAAACACAGAGGAGTGACTTAGTGAGAGAGAAAGAAACTCTTCACTAAGTGATCGTACTCAATTCGCTGTAATTCTCTTTTGATTCATAGTGAAATCTAGCCAGGAGGCTGTCAGTGTGAGAGAGTGAATGTAGGCTTGATCTAAGCCGAACTACTATAAATTTTGTGTTCAATTTTCTCTTTCCTTAACTCATTTAATTTGGTTGTTGCGATATTTTTCTATGTTCTGCTAAATTCCAAAATATCTTATTTGAGTCTAAATTGAACTCAAAAGTCTGATGTTAATCAAATCTTATTTGAGAAAATAACCTTTATTGCTTTTATTGACTAAATTTGTTTTTACACCTATTCACCCCCCCTCTAGGTGGTAATACTAGCACTTTCGGCCACCTCTTCATCATAGGTTGTCCACTTAAAGAAATGTGATTGGTCCACTTGGAAGGGAAATTATGAGGGCTTTGCTATAAATAGAGGCATTTCTCCCTAATTTCCACACCATCTCCTCTTCCTCCCTCACTTACACTCACTTTTCTCTCACCGTTGCCCTCTCTCTCTTCTTGGCCTTGCTCGCCCACCACCTCATCGAACGACCCTCTATTGGTAAAACCACCTATAGTTTATTGAGGTTTATCGAAGGTAAGTAGAATCTCTAACTCTTGGCTAGGGCGATAGACTACGTCGTCGAGTTTAGTGGTGTGCTCACCGTGTAAGCCGTGTGTATGTTGTAATGTCCTTTCATGTGGTTTGCTCATGTTTGCATGCTTGAGTGTGTTCACGTACCGGGACGAGGTTGAGGTTTGCTCGGCTTGGAATCGACATCAAGTCGCGATAGCCTAAGCATCTGGCTCAAGCCGCGAGCCAAACATCGTGCCCGACATATTATATAGTATGATGTTAAGAGTCATGGCACACCTACTTGAATGAGCACGCCTTTGGGCTTTGTATGGATTGGCTAAGAAGAAAAGTAAAAACCGACCTGTGTGATGAAAATATATGATGCACTTAAATGGGGAAAAGCGCCCGTTGCCACATAGCGTTGGTGGTGATGCCTCGTTCATTGAACAAGATGTCTTGGTTGAGCTAGGATGCTTGGGTTTGAGCCCGGATGCCTCAGGTAAGCTAGGCCCGGAATGCTTTGGTTGAGGCAAGATGTCTGGGTTGAGCCTGGATGCCTTGGTGAGCTAGCACCAGGATGCCTCGGTTGAGTTGGGAGGGCTTGGTCAAGCCAGGACGACAGTAAATGAATTTGTATGAGTTCTGGTATATGCATAAGCATGATATGTTGATGGGTTCATCAATATTCAAAAAGTAAGCATGCATTGAAGTATGCAGTGATGGATATCTACATGTAGTCAAGGATAGCAATAAGTTTGCTATCGATCTTCCATTGACATTGCATTGCGAGTGTTGTACCTACTGGATTTTGATGATGATATATCCTTCTAGCAGAGATTTAGGGATTTTACTTACTGAGTCCATGACTCATCCCGTTGTTTTTCAGAATTGTAGGTATGGAGGAGTTGCAATCTCGATAGGAGAGCTAAGATTTACCCTGACCTTTTGAGTATAGAGCATGTAATGGTTGTAAATATAACGGCCCATGACAAAAAGGAGTATAAATATAATTGATGTAATTGTATGTTTTTAAATGGCTGTTTTCCTGGCTGCTTGTTGTTGTCTATGTGTTATATGTACGCTTCCACATGTGCTTAATGAAAAAATAAAAAGAAACGAGACAGCGATGCGCCTAGGACGACGTGAAAATAACCCTTGTTGCTCGAGACCCTAGAGATGGAGTTGGGGTAGTGACATTTAAGGATTCGATACCAAATGTCTAACAAAATCCCCTTCCAAAACACGATTGTCGACACCTGATTTTTAGTCGACACTTTATTAAAAAATAAAAATCGAGATTTGGGTTTCTAATCGCGACGGTGCCTCAATTTCTCGACCAAAAAAACAAATGGCTGACTTTCGGGTTGACTTTTTGGTCAATCCTTTGACTAAAAGTCAACCTTGGGTCAAAAATTAACTTTTTGCCGAAAAGATGCCAATTAGCCTTAATTTTACTTTTGCCAATCAATTTCTCAAAAATTAAAAGATTCAACCAAAAAATCAACCATCCAGAAAATGGAAAAATTTAAAAAATGCCCAAATACATTTCTTTTAATGCCAATTTGACCTTTGTGTCGAAAATTTCATAAAATTTGATTAAAAACCTTGATTTCTAAATTTTTCAATTTTAGGTTCTAAATCGACCAAAAATAAAATTACTTTTATTCTAGTCATAATTAGGTGTAGTTCCTTCTTTGATATTTGGTTTAAGGACAATTTGAAATCCGCCTGTGCATTTAATTTCACGATTTAAAATGTCAATGCGAATTGTCATTTTGAGCCCTAATTAGGAGACCAAACTCGATCATTCATAACTTGAGAACAAATGATTTTTTTCTCACTCATTTCTTTAAGATAAGTTCAAATCCAAAATCAATTTTGGAAAATTCACACGAACTTATCAATTTGAAGGATTTTATCCTCCTGGGCATAAGAAAGTCGAGTAATGAAGCTTCAATAATCAAAATTCAAATTGACCGATTTATGGTTATGGTTTAATTTCATAAATCTAGGTCCAATTTTAATATTAGGCTTAGATCAATTTTTGACCTAAGCTTGAGCGCTTCAATTCAAAGTCAATTTGAATGCAATAAGTGATCTTACACATGTGTAGCTCATTAGAAAGGGCAATTGTGACACTAATTGAGTTCAATTTTGGTTAATTTGCATTTTTGCCAATTGAATTGCAGATTTTACCATTTTAGCTCCTTAGGCCCAATTCAAAGCACCCATGGTTTTGACTCGTTGCTTTTCACGATAATCATTTGATTAGATCAATAAAAGACCCCTAGATCACGTTCATAAGGTTTGATTAGCTTAATTGTATCTTAGTTAGCCAATTTTTTCTTAAAAAGGATAAAATTCCTTTTTAATTTGGTCTTTTAGGGACCAAATTGCATAAATTTTAGATCCACAAGGGTCCGAGATGGACAAAACAGCCGGAATTAGTTCAAACTGGTCAAAAACTGGCCAAATTGAACCGAACTGGTCTCTCCTGTCTGACCAGCCGCCGGCTGGACTGGCCGGTCCAACCCCTTGTCGGCCAATTCCTGACCTTCGGCGATCGGTTCTGGAATCCTGTCAATGTCAATTTCACTTTTACACCTTCAATTTCTCGAAATTTTATAGATTGACTCTCGAATTTCATCAAATTGCAAACTAACCCCTAATTGGACATTTCGACGCAATTCTCGATTTTGCTTCAGGTTTTTGCAAATCAAACCCACTAAATTAATTGCCCAAAACCTCGAGATCATGATGGAGCTTTCAAAATCGATTTTTGACTATTGGATCAAAATTTCGGACGTTGGCTCGAACTGACGGCCGAAATCGCTTAATTTGGGGAGTATTGAAGGCAAATTTCCTCCATTTTAGGAGAGGCTTCATTTTGGCATGAAATCTTTCTCTCTTATCAGCTCTCTCTCTCTCTCTCTCTCTCTCTCTCTCTCTCTCTCTCTTTGTGACATCCTAATTTTCGATTTTGTTTTCGACTAAATGAATTGGGCTTTTCATCGACATGCCTATGGCCTTTTTCTCTGAGTTGGCCACTCACGAGATAACTACTCTATCAGGTGAAGCCGTTAGGAATCTAAACACGATCGACTTGAGAATTCGATCAAAAATCGACTGCTCGATTGTACTAATCTGCAAGGGTCAATATGACACTGTTAAAATCGATTAGAGACCAAAGATAGGTCGATTCGACAGAGGCATGTAATTAAAGTGTGGGTGATTTCACCTAATTGCAAAATTCACATCGAACGGCACTAAATCGATTTTTCTGTTGATTCTGTACCCTATGCCCGTAATTGAAACCTTAAGATTTTCATGACAACAAAGAGTCATCTATGAGTCGGAGATTCACAATGTGGATCGAAAATAATCGACCACGGGTCAATTGCACTAAATATTCCTAAAAGCTACCTAGTAAGTTAGGTTACGCTAAAGTCGCATCCGATTGAAATTAACCATGAAACATCAACTCATCCTTTGAAGAATTTTCGGCAAGCCTAGATTTTCGGCGAAAAATTAAAATTGGGCAATTTTAAACCGGGAAATTCGGAGCGCCATTTTTGTGTGAAATTTTGGCCTCTAAGTTGGATCAAATGGTGATGGGAATGCAAGAATTTTGTGTGGGCTCCTACCTTGGCATTATTGGCCATTGAATTGAGGTTAATTGAAGTGGATTGTGAAGAAACTGAAGTTGGAAAGCATGAAATTCGTAGGCCATGGGGGCTGCAACATTTTGGACCTCAAGTGTGGCTTATTAGGGAAGTTTTGGGAGGGATTTTGCTGCAGAATAAGGCTGTGGACTCTAGGGGCTTCTCACTCAAGTGTTTGAGATATTTAAGTGGACTTTTGAGGCTCTTGTCTCCTTCTTGTTCCCTCTCTCTCCCTCATCTCTCCCCCTTGCTTGTTCGACCACCCCTCTGCTGCAGCATCATCCTCTTCAACTCTTCTCCTTCCTTGTTCCTCCATTATTGAAGCTACAATTCAATTCAGCCCCTGCAAGCCGAGCCAACTAGCCCGCCTTTTCACCACCCAAGCTGCCGCCTGCATCGCTCGACCGCCCGTGCCGGGCCGCCTGGCTCCGCCCTCCATCTGTCTAGCTCGTGACCAGGGCTGTCCCCGAGCCGTGCCAGCCTGCCAGCTCACCCTTGCCTTCGGCCCGAGTTTTCGTCGCTACCTCTAGCCCCTTGCCGTCACACGCCTGGTCTCGCTGTGCAGTTCCCGCGCTAGCCAAGCCACCCGACCAGCCTCTTCGGTTCAGCCACAGAACCGAAGTTCCAGCTTATAGCTGAGGCTTTATAGGCCGTTTTCCGGCCTTTCCGAGCCTCCCTTGGCATCGCTGTAGGCTCGAGTTTCACTCGCCTTCATGTCACCGTCGTCATGAACTTATCATCTCATTAAATCGGTGAGTTTACTTTCTAAACCTTAATTAGGATGTTAATTATGCTTAGGGTGATTTAATTAACCTAATGAGTGATTAGTTAGCTTAAGTGAGATTAGAGTAAATTAGTTAGTTTAGTTATTTAATTAGATTAGGTAATTAGGTTAAATTAACTATTCGGTGGTTAGATTAAATTAGTTACATTAATAGGTTAGTTAATTAGTGATTAGGTGGTTAGATTAGTGTATATAGCTTAATTAGTGTTTTAATTTAATTATTTTGCAATTTATTTATTTAATTGTAATTTATTTAATTATTAATGATTTTCCGTAAATTATACCATGATAGCTGGTCGTTAGAATTTCGTGCTGATCGTCATTGTTGTGTTGGTTTGCGCAATTGAGGGTTAAATTGTGCAATTGGATGTTGATTGGTGAATTTTGATTTATTATTTCAAAAATATGGAGTTTTGGTATTTAATTAGAAAAATACCGGGTGTCAAGTTTTTACACCAAAAATATTTTTAAGTACTATATCAAATAGTGAGATTTTTAAAAGAGATGATATTGCATTTTATGGTTCAATCTGATCGTGTACCCACAAACAAGTATTTTACCGGGTTTTTTTAATATGAAGAAAATAGGCCAAGTACATTATTTTAATTGAGGCATTTAAGTGCAATGCACAATATCCTTGGTCGAGATTGGATTTGCGTGTGATCGCTATGAGAACTCGTCACGAGTTTTTACGCTAGACAATGCTCCTTCAAGAATGCCCCTTGTTAATAGATGCCGGTCGCAATGGAGGTTGGGCCAATGCTCCTTCGGGAATGCCATTTAGAGGTAGATGTTGCCGTGCTCGACGAAGCGAGATGATGCCTGGTTATGCCAAATGATTGCCGACTGTTGAGTTGGATAAGGCCGATGCATCATGTCGTGACCTAAATTCCAGGTGCACCACTTAAGATTTGGGCTAATGGACTACTAATTCTTAAACTTAGCTCGGGCTCTCCTAGGCCTATACCAATTCGCGACTTAGGTTCAAGTTTTTTAACATGCAAATTGATTTTATCTAGGAGTCGCCACTGATCAGTTTATGGTAGGTCGATTAAACATCTAAGTAAAATAATGGTAGAATTATTGTACTTCTACGAACCAGAGACTTTAGGTACGGGAACTTGGTTACACTAGACTTCTCTAATACCCTTTCGATACCATTTCTTTTTATTTTTCAAAAAATGACTTTGCAGGTAGTTTGGATTAAATTTAACCTAAATTACTATCATGCAATATGATGATCACACGGGTGTTCAATCATTATTAAGCACTTAATGAATCAAAAAAATTGCATCAAAAGAATTAAATGCACAAAGCAAACAATTTTTTTTTGGTTTTCTTTTATCTCGAAATTAAAACATGCACTTTAACTACATCACCTAATTTTGCATTTTCCAAAATCCTGCTTAATCAACGGTGGCTCCACGTGACCCGGCGTGGTTCGGCATAAGCGGCTAAGGTGGTGGGTCGTCGGGTCAACAACAGGTGTGGCACTGCATGACGAGAAAAGCTCGAGTGCAGCTCACGTCAGGGATGTCAAGGATGGCTCGAGCACAACGGATTGGCAATGTAGTGACTCGGGGTTTGTTTCGTCGGGATCAGATCGCGGTGGTGATATCTCCTCTGGACAGGTGACTAGATCATTGGACACGATCTTGAGGCAAAGAGCGCTTGTAAATGGGGATGTCCAGTAGCAGCGCCAAGTTTGCAAGCTTGGTGACTAGGTTGATAAAAGGGGGACACGTGCCTTAACATCAAGGGCCGTGGAGGCTTATGTCAGCATGGGCAAACCTGTTGGCCTTGCTCCCGGGCCGCTGGTTCGTTCTCACCTTGCGAATCGTGGATGTTGCAGCAAAAAAAGTGGGTCTCTCCTTGCCACTCTTCTTTTGCTTTTCTCCTTTTTTGGTGTCTTCTCCTCTGGCTTCTCAGTATGTGCAGAACGTGAAAAATCTTCACTCTCAATTGTGTGTCTTTATCAATGTCTTCTCTTTGTGGTCGTATGTATCGATTGTGTAGGCCCCCAACAAAGGAAAAAAGAAAAAGGTGTTTTTTTTTTCTTTTGTGCTTAAACTTTCGACCTAGAAAACCGAGAAAAGCCCCCTTCGACGGAATCAAGAAAAAAAAACCCCTTGTGCGGCCGTATGTATCAATATGTGTGGCCCCCAAAACCCTACGTGAACAACCTTTTTATAGGCCAAGGATTAGGGTTTTAAATTTTCAAATCAATATCCACGAAGATTTCTTTTCCCAACACAATATTTGTTTTTGATACGATTCAGGATTGCAATTTTCTCAAATTTCAAATCCTACAAAGCTCGCAATATTTTTCGTCACGCTTGCCCTATCTGAAGATATTGAAAAATCCCTAACATATCCCGGAAAAATTTCAAATCTCTATTTTTCACGAGATAATTTTTTATCATTAAAAAAACGGGCTTGGGCCAATTTGCTCCATTCGTGGGCTTAGTCCAACTTGTTAAATTAAAGTTCAGAACCACCAAATCAAACACATCCGTCACCAACCCAATGCAAATAAAATAATGCTCCTAAAACTAGATGTTATGCAACTTAATTCTATTTTTTTTTTGTAGGAGTTAAAATTAATCCCTAATTTTTTAATGCGATAAATGACTAAACGGGTCACCAAAATTTAGGTGTCAACAGGTCATATGAATTGGAATGCTTGTACGAGTGAATTAGCCGCGCTTGATTATGGGACGAAATTGTGTGGCACATAATGAGACATGTCACAACGATTTGGTCTTATAATCGAGACCCCTGTGATTGATTGGCATTTGAAATGGATGCGTTCCAATTATTGAGTACCTTGACTGTATGCATATGTTTAAGAATTATACTAATGTGCAGGAAGGTGTTGAGGCGTGGTAAGTCTGATATGATATGTGATTAGGCTGCCTCTAGGCGTATTATCGTCCTAATCGGGGTTTAAGGTGTAGACCCACTGAAACATTGTCTCACCCCGTAGTGGTTTACAATTTATAGGTCCTTAGATGAAGGAGTGTCACGTTTGTTATGAGGTTTTGTAGACGATGGATTTTGAGTTCACCTTTCTCCTTATTCCCGGGACCACTTTGGCTCGGGAGCTAGTAGAGTCCGTGGTGTGGGTCGATAAGAATCTACCTCAGTTGGTACCTCACTGATTCACAACATGGTTCATTGGCTTCCCTCAAGGGGGTGGGGAGGGTCCTTTACGGGGTTTCGACAGGCCTCCCGTTGGGACCGGGGAGTGGGAAGCAGCGCACCGCATGGATCTTGACACTCCTAATGGTGTCGTGGTGGACCCTGAGCCCATGGATGAGGAGTCTAGTGCCTAGATGGCTTAGTAGCTCTTCTTTTTGGAGTTAGGCTCTTGTATATAGACTAGTTGTGTATTTAAACCAGATATGTTTATAAAGTGTGGTTTGTTGAAATTGTTTATCTTGCTTTTCTATCCCATGTCGATTGTTGTCTAGGGATTGTTATTTCACTTCAGTATGTACATGAATCGATTGGGTCGGCGACACATCCTAGGAACGTTGCAATTTAATCAACCACTGAGGGGTGTGCGCACACTCAAGATTCGGGGCGTGACACTTTCTCTCTCAAAATTGCCATCGGTTTTGCCCCTCACCAGTGGCTACTTGATCGGAGCCACCAGCTAAGAGGTCCCTCAGCTCCTCCTTTGCTCAATCGCCAACTTAGGTTACTGGAGAGGTAGCCATAGCCTCTGTCCGGTGATTTCTCGGTGGTGCCACCAAAGACCAACAATCATGCCGATATGTTCCTCGATCGGCTGGTTCAATCAGATCGGCGCCGATCGCCGGTCTTCCTCTCAAACAAGTTGCTTCAATTGACTCCTCAAAGGATCCCTAACCTTACCGTGGTCGGGGATTAGTGGACTAGCCATCGAATCATCCACTAGCGGTCTTTGATTGGCCTGATTTCTCTCACCAGCGCACGAAGGCCGGTCCGATCGGACCAGTTCTGGTTTGATCTTGAGCCAGCAGCTCAGCCACATCTCAGAGCTATTTCTTGCTATCCAGATATAGTCCTTGGAGGTTCGTGAATATTTGATCAAAGTTCCGACGAAAACTCTACTCGATCGCGACCAAAATCAAGAAAAACCGCATCAAAAGGTAATTTCTCTATCTCAAACCTTGTGAAGCAAGGCCAGATTAGCCGACCGAGGCTAGGGTTCAATATTAAGGATATACACTATGCTCATGTGATCTTTGATGAGTTGTTGAAGTTGGAATGTGGATGATGAACTTGAATGATTTTGCTTGAATTTGTAATTTCGTAGCCATAGGACTGATCTACTATTCTGGCCAAAACGAGATCTGAAACGACCTCGTTTCAACTCGAGTCCTCTTAAGCTTAGATAATATACATCTCAAGTTTCAAAACAATAGGTCATGAGCCTCGATCATGTGCCATTTGACCCTCAAAAAACATCTCCGAATATGAGCAATTTTGTTATAGTTCAGTTGGATCATCAGTTTTCTCCTTGCTCCGAAATGAGATGTTGCTATTTTTGTGTAGCCTTATGTGATGATTTTTGGACAATATTGCCTTATGAGTTTTGTTCCAAATCATCTTGTGCATGTCTTGTAATTTTTTTTGTGATTTTTGGATGTACTTAACTAGGTCAAATCTACTCAGATCCAAGCCTAGGTCAGTTTATTCCATGCTGATATCTGATTTTATCATTTTTGTACTGATCTATGTGTTGATTTTAAGAGAAACTTTCTCGTACTAGTGCGAAACATGTTCTATATATATATTTTTTCATAATTTTTAGACATGTTTAACTAGGTCAAAATTGCTTAGATCTGAACATAGGACAGTCTACCTTGCATTGATCTGAATTTTGTTTTGGTAAAATTGAGTCCACAAATGAGCTTGTTTGGTCTCAAATCCTTCATTAAAGTTGAAATACATGATGCATATGTTCAATTGATGAATGCTTTACAAAGTCTTCACATTGGCAAGTGAGTCAATTGTATGAGTTTAGGTGAAAGTGTGTTGCAAAAATACATAGCTTAGATATGCATCTCTGTTTTGTCATTTTTGCTATGATTCGTGTGATCACATTTAGGTTTCAAACTCTAATGAAATATGTTCATCATTGCATTTTTTGTATGTAGGATTTTTCGTAGGATTTTTACACGTCTTGAGATGACTAAAATTGTGCGTGTTTTTGTGAGGTTAATGCTGAAATGAAATCTAACAATATATGCATCTTACCATGCTTGTTTAAGACATTTAGAGACTAAATTTTGAAATAATGTCTTCTTGACACTTAAACTACATGTTACAAGGTTTGAGTACATGTTCACGTCATTGTATTTGAGTGTTATTTTGCATGATTAATGTGTGTCGTAAGAGCACATGTTTACCTAGAAACCCTCAAACATTTCATCATGAATCTTGAATCATCTCCTATTGTCATCGAATTGTATGACATTTTCTCATGCCGATTTAGAGTTAGGTGATCACCCCAATTGTTTGTCACATCTAATTTTATGTCGCGTGCGATATTTTCATGCTATTTGTGAATTACTTGAATGGTTTTGAGATTTATTAATGCATGTTTGTGTTCTTGTTTGTAGTTATCAACATGCGCACCTTTAGAGATCTTGATCTTAGAGTACCAATTTGACCTAGTTCGGACTCGAACCCTTCTACGAAGTCGAAAGCACACTTAGAGGTTTCCAATGCCACTGATTTCATGCAGATATCATTTGGACCACTTTCCATTTTATCAAAACTAGATCAGAATCTGGACATGGGATCAAATTTGGACCCTTGTTCTATACTTGGCCTCTTAATGAAACTTGTTTTTCGTCATGTTGGCCATGTTGTGTATAAATTTGGTGATTTTCAAACTTGTTTTGATTGGACAAATCCTTATGATATTAGCTTAGTATCCTGCGGTTTTGACAATTGCTGTTTCTTGTTTGATTTTTGTAAAATCATGTGTAGCTCCATTAGGAAATTTTTCTCCACGAAAGTTGTTTGTTATACTATTGTGCATATTAGGGAATTTTTTCATTGCCAAATTGTCATTAAGTATTGCTCAATTTTGCTTCTTTACATACTTGTTCTGAAATTTTCTGATATTAACATGATTGTGATTGTTTAGATAAACTTTCTAGATTAGTTTGTGCATGAACCTAGGTCATTCCCTCTTCATAAAAGTCATTGTAAATACCTCGATATTCGTTGTTAAATGATCTTCGATGAATTGTCTTTTCAAATCAAATTTTAAAAAATACTTTGGTACATGTGATGTTTCCCAAAAATAATTTCTAAGAAATTCTTTTTCAAAGCTCGATTTGGCTTGAGGAAAAATCGTGGGTTAGACCATATTCAAAATGCCCGTGATGCTTATGAGTGCATTATGCATGCCCTAGGCTAGCCTTGGCAATTGAATGTGTCCATAACCTAGATATTCCTTAATCCTAAATATTTTCAAACCTCTTTAAAATCCTGATTTAACATCATGAAAGTTACGATTTGAACTCTATTAAAAATGCTTGCAATGCTTATCAGTGTATTTATGCGAGCCCCGAGTCAGCCTTGGCAATTGAATGCCCTTCATAACCGAAACAACACTTTGTTTTGAAAACTTTTCATAGATGATTTCGAAATATGTCTTTGAAATATTACATATACCCCGTCCATGCATACAATCACGTCATTCATTTAGAAGTGCATGTGTTTGTGATTGGCGAATGACTTTGGTAATAAGTGATCCGCCGACGGCTCACTCATCTGTTTGATTGGTTGAGAAACAAGGTCCAAAAGACCAGCATGCATGTTTAATTTCTGCAATGCATGTGATTTCTAGATGAATGGTAGGGTCGATGCATGATATCGAGGGAAATCTTGGGATCATAGATTGCTTTATTAGGAGACTTATAAGTGTTATTGGCCATGTGAAAACACAATTGGTCGATATTGGCTATAAGTCACACAAAAAATGGATTGGGTAGGTGTTTTAGAGGGACCTATGCATGAACTAGAAAGATCAACCTCGAGGCCCCAAAATTTGATCTTCACATTGAACTTTCTTTAAGTGATTGATCTTGACATGATGTTCTATTTTTTATTATTTTGATGTGTATGCTTGTCACAACCCCAACTCCATCTCAAGGGTCATGAATGATAAGCGTTATTTTCGCAACGTTGGAGGCTTGTTGCCGTCCCGATTCTTTTTATCTTTTTATCATGCATATGCATAAATGTGAACAAATAACTCCTCTGATAAACAACAGCTGGAAGACTGGGACATACATCACTTAGAACACACTGATTTATATTATAACAATACTTTTACTGGCCCTTTCTCTATGAGCCCTATTTTCTTTTTGCATCACACTATAGGCTTTCCACATAGGCCAAGGGAATTCCTATCTCCTCTAGCGTGACTACAGCTCCCAATACTAACTCGAGACTTCCATGCCTACAAGACTAAACGATAAGGGAATAGTTTTAGGGAAACTCAGTAAGTAAAATTCCTAGTACTATATTAGGAAAGCATCTCATCATCGAAGCTTAACAAGTATAACACTCGCAAACAGTGTCGATGGCAAATCAATAGTAAACTTGTTGCTACTCTCGACTACATGTAGATGTCCATCGCAACATGCTTCAATGCATACTTACCTTTGGCTTACCAATAAATATATCAACATATCGTGCTTATGCATAATCGGCACTTATGCAAATCCATTTATCATCGTCCTGGCTCGACTAGGCCCTCCTGACTCGATTGGGGCTTCCAGCTTCTTGTTGGGCTTCCTAGCTCAACTAGGGAATCTCAGCTCGACTTAGGCTTCTTGGGGCTAGCTTCCTAAGACTTCCGAGTTCAAGGCCAAGGCATCATGGCTCAACCAGGGCATTCCGGCTCAACTGAGACATCCTGTTCAATGAATGAGGCATCGCTGCCAACGCTATGTGGCGATGGGTGCTTTTTCCTCTTTGAGTGCATGCATAAATACATCATACAGACCGGTTCTTATCTTTTCTCTTTGTTGACACATGCATGGCCCAAAAGCATGCTTATTCATATGTGTGTGTCATGAGTTTCTTATACTTCACTAGCAAATATGTCTGGAACGATCTTTAGTGCGTAACTTGAATCAATCACTCAGTGCTGATCCCTGCATTGGTCAAGGCTCGAAAACGGTACTCCTCAATACTGATCCAAGACCTTGAGGTTTGGGTATATCTCGCATTAGTGATGATCACAAGCTTGACGAACCTCGGCTCCAACCAAATGTGAATACACATGTATCGAAAATGATCTTTGACTTGCGGTTTCATTCAACACCAAGCACAAAGTCCCCGCGTCCATTTGGACTATGGAAATCGGCATGCTTGGTGCCTTACCAAGACCTCGTGGATTAGGGCAATGCCCATATCTATCAAGGCATAAGATCAACACGCTTCAATGTCAACTTAGGACCTTATGGCCTTGGGCGATTCTCCACACCAAGGAAGACTTAGACCCAGCAATCCTATTTATACCAAACCCAAGGCCTTATGGCTTGGCGACTTTGTCTTGCGATGAAATCAATCTAGACACCTTGATTTCATTCCGAACATACACAACTCAAGCACACGGCCATGTCCATAACAAATAAGATCAAACAAAAGACATAGCACACTACCCACAACTTGATGGGTGAGCACTTACTAGCCTCAACAATGGGATCAACTTTCTTAGAAGAAAAGGAAGAATCCTACTTACCTTGGCAAACCTTAAGAACTAACTTGAATAGCTTAAAGGGTTGGTGATGCAAGGCCGAAAGAAAGGAAATGGAGGAAGAAGGTGGGTGTTCAAGAGGAAGGAGGAGAAAGTGGATGGCAATGGTGGAAATGAGGAGGGATCCTCCTATTTATACTACTCGGCGCCATCATTACCAAGCCAAATGGTCCACTCTAATTTTTCCAAGTGTCTCGCCTAAAGTCCTTAGTTGGCAAGCCTACTTGTCTAATAATTACACTTAAGAGAATGAGGTGGCATAGCTAAAAGATCTTGGTTGGCATTCTAGCTTATAGGCATCATCGATGATGGCTCGCTTTTCGCCATTTTATTAGGCCACTTGTACCTCACATCTAATTAGTATTTAATGAAGTTCGAGGATAAGGCTATCAAGATTACCAACTCGGTGCCTAGGTTCTTAGGTTATTAATGAGAGGCTTGGGTTTCGCTCTCCGATTGGTCCATGTGTACGCCACCCCTTTCTTGCCCATCAAGGATATCTACAACTTCATCATTACTTTTGAGAAGTCAAATGACCCATTACCCCCTTCATTAATGAGGGGTGCTCTAGAGTTTTCTTCTATTTTGTCATTTTCTTTATCAAGAATGTGGTCTAGAGAATTCCATCGTCTAAGTTGGTTCCGGGGCCGGAGAAGGGATCATTAGGTACACCTCGAAAAATCAAATTATATACACCCAAGGTTCGGTCCTTGTGACATCTTGTGGCACCCCTCAACGGCCCCCGATCCGCTAGGGTCGTCACAGTCCACTTGCCTTTCTCTTGACCTGATAATATTTCACTCTGATATCATAGAATTATAAGAGGTCCATAAGTCTTGGGGGTTTATATCATTTAAATCGGTCCTTGCGCATTTCATAAATGCATAGCGGAAGTGAAAATCACATCTCCCTATTCCAAAAAATTTGAAATGATGCACACCCACTAGACAGTTTTATAAGTTAAGCCGGACACTTTTATTTACATAAGCTTGATAGACATCATAAGTCGGTACACCAAAATTTGCCGTGGTTTTCTATACCCGGCGACATACTCAAAAGATAACCCGACCTTCCCTCGGCTTTCCTTTCCATTCAGCCCTATACAAAAGTCTATTAGACAGTGCCGGTAGTCCAAAAAGTTTCATCTACTACCCGTCACACGATCACACCCAGCCCGGTCCATCGGTTGGCGACGGCGGCAACATCCCTAGCATGATCCCATCATGACAAACGTGCACCGACAGAAATGTGGCATCCTAAAATTTCATAGCAACTCCTGAATATACCATGAACCATGAATAGGTGATGGAAGTGCCATCGGATTTCATTATAGCCATTAGACCAATGAATTACAATAGATTAAGGCTGAGCATTTTAATGGACAATTAATTGGTTGGAAATATATCTAATGTCCATGTGTGATTAAGAATTTGTATTAGCGGATAAATTGATAAGGAAATTTTGTTCTTGGCCATGTACTTTATAAGATGGATTTTCAATGATGTTACAAAGTTTTATGGCCAAGTGAATAAGTGTAATTAGGTATTTATATAAGTGGGAATTAAGGTGGATTATTAGGAATAATTGTGGGCTGGGTATTTAAGGACCAAATCAGCCCAAGACAGCTCACAATTACCCACCATTCGGCCGACCAAGCCCAGCCCAAGGAGCCCATGAAGTAGTCGACCGAAGGAGGGAGAGGCCCGGCCCATTGAGCCCATCAACTTGCTTGAGAAAAAAGACAAGTGGCAAGAGAGATTAGCCAAGTGTCTAATGCCATGCAAATCAAATGATTGCTAATGATGAAGGGGAAAGAAAAGAGGAGGGGCGGAGTGAGCGAGGGGGTTGTCGCGCGAGGGAGAGAAAGCCGAGAGAGAGAGAGAGAGAGAGAGAGAGAGTTGTCGCGTGAGAGAGAGGGAAACCGAGCGAGCGTGTGAGAGAAGAAGAGAAGAAGGAGACCGGTTGCCGCTATGCGTCCGCCTAGCTGCCGCCGTCGAGCCCGCCTTGTCCCGCCGTCGTGCTTGCTGCGATTTTCTTTGGACTAGAGGCAAGTAGAGTCCGTTAGCCTACACTTTGCTTGCTGTGGTTGTGATGTTGAATGCTGGAAACTCGAGTGAATGGTGGTAGTTTTCCAAGTGAGTTGTTGCATGTAGGAACAGTCCGACTTTTGGTGATTTCGTGAGCTGCATGCAATTTTCTAGTTGGAATATCACTTCGACTTCTGGATGAAAGTTATAGAGGACTTCTTGAAGATTAACATATCAAAATTTGAAAGGAAACGAACAAGTATTTTTTGGTGAAACCATTCTTCTTCAAAGATACTAGATCTGGAAACTGTTATGTTGATCCCTTGCGATTCTATGAATTTTGTGAAATTGTCCAGTCCGAATTTGATCTCATGTCCTTGATAAGAGTTGTATAATACATCTTGAGGAGCAACATACTGAAATTTGAGAATAAAAGGACAAGTATTGATTCGGTAAATGATTTTTCTCTGAAAGGAATTTAATCTGGAGATTGAGCCGAGGGTTAGGGTGAGTTGTAATAATCATATCTTTTAATCCAGAACGAATTAGACTTCGATTGCCTTTTACCTCTAGGTCTCAGCTATAAGATATTAAAATCTCAGAATTTGCGGAGTTCATTTAGGGGCTTCATTGAAATTATTTCCGAAACTATGCAAAAGTGGTGTTGGAAATTCTGTTGTTGTGATGTATGGACCTATGTGATTGATGTGAAACTTTCTTGGCATGGTGTTCTTCATAAAATCTCTTTCTCTAGGTCTTTTTTACATCAAGCTAAATTTTCAAAATTTATTGAGATTGTTTACTAATTTTCCAAGAATTTTTACTAAACAGGTGCATTCTGTTTTACCCGAAAATTGTTCTATTTACAAAAACAAATGAATTGCTTTATGAGATATGATATCTTGAGTTGTTATTTGTACTGCATATATGGTGACATTTGGCATATCACATGACCTCAAAAAAGGCTGGTTTAAACCTCTGACATTGTTGCATCAAATGTTAAATTGAAAATGAGATATATATGAGAATATGCATTGTGATGATGATGATACCGTTGGTGGTGTGAGCCGACGATGCCCTAGGAGTGTCGGGATGCCCGGAGTGTGTGTGCCGGAGGGTCCTCGAGAGTTTCGAGATGCCCGGTGGTATATCGTTACGTAATTCCAGGGGATGCCTGGTGGTATGTCGGTACGTAATTCCGAAAGGCAAGGGTAACCATTTTCATGGTGAGCCCGTCGATTCCTCGTGATGCCAAGTGGGATGCGAGATGCCCGGAGAGTGTGTGCCGGATGCTCGGAGGTGTGTGCCGGAGGTTCCTCGCGACGGCAGGTTGGGTGCGAGCGATATATGAGGGATGCAAACACTGGTCCTTGGGAGAATGATGAGATCCTTTTGAATATCGAAATGGGAATTGAATCATGCACGTGTGTGTATGCATATGGCATGTGGTATAATTGCCTGTGAAATTGAGTTGATACTATTTGGCATTGAGAATGCGATCATGATGGCATTGAATAGATCTCATGAGGATATATACATGATTGTGTGGATGACATGAATCATGCGTATGGGTATGTGTATATGGCATGAGATATAATTGTCCATGAACTTGAATTGGTATTGCTTGGCATGGGAAATATGATTAGTAAGGTCGTGAATGAATCTCGTGGACATATATGTATGATGGCATGGATGATATGTGCATTTCGCATGAAATTGTGGTTGTATTGCCTGTTGCATTATGTCGTTTGATGGATCTTTACTGCTGAGTGGTTGTACTCACCCATTTGAGGACCAACATTTCAGATTGAGCGATGCCTCTAGCACCTGTCACACGTGGTACATTCTATGGCTTACCATCTGATGTTGAGGTCGAGTGCACGGAGCACCCCTGTGTCGGTGTTCGTGGTCTGGTGTTTATCCGAGTCCGTGTTTTGATCATGTATGATGTGGGCCTACCTGATGGCCCTCTAGTTCAGGAGTTCCTTTCTGTACACGTTCGACGCGACAGACTAATGATGGGGATGCTACCGCCGCCACCAGCTGATGCACCGTGTTGGGTGTGATTGGAGCGTGTGACTGGTGGAGGACGACACTTTTTAGGATGGCCGACACTAGCTGATGGATTGATGTACATGTTTGATGTATAGTCGGGTACTTTTTTAGTATAGCCGAGCTTAGTTATAGTCTTGGCCCTTTTGTTGTACCGACTCGTGAAATCCATCTTAGTTATGTAAATAAAAGTGATTCGGCCCTAAAGTATATATATATGAAAGATTGTAGTTGGTGTGTATTGCATTGTATTATTTGGTTTGAGTACGGGTTAGGGAGATGATGAGTATGCTTTCGTTATATGAATTGCGCCGGGACCGATTAAGGTAATACAAACCCCCAGGTTGTATGGACCCGCTACAATTCAATGGTATCAGAGTGACTTGTCAATAGGGCAAGTGAAAGGTAAGCGAACTGTGGCGACCCTAACGGATCGGGGGCCGTGTCGAGGGGTGCCACAAGAAACTCCTGAACCACGGGGCCATCAGGTACCAACGTCATACATGACTAGAACCCAAACTCGGATGAAAACCAATCCTCGAATCCCGACATGAGTGTGCTTTGAACACATGCACTCAACGTCGACTGGGACACCATAAAAAGTACTGCGAGTGACAGGCAACAGAGGCATCTTTTAATCTGAAATGTTAGTCCCCAAACGGGGTGAGTACAGCCATTCAACAATAAAAGATTCATCAAACTATATCAAGCAATACCATCAATATCTAGGTTCATGCAAGATAGACAAAAACAGGTAATCAAAGAATAAGTAGGTATGAAAGTCATGAAATTCTTCAATGTAATGGCAAATGTAGTTTCAAAGGATCAAAATACATCATGTCCAGTTACACAAGTCCCGATCATAGAGCCAAACTGTAATGACACGTCCGATCCATGCCATACAATTTAGTCCCATAACCAGACCACCCACACACATAGTAGAATCATCCATTTTATCATTCAAAAGGTTTCATCCCCCGAAGAACCAATGTTTGCGTCCCTCCGGGCATTCGCATCCACCCTGGCATCACGAAAGCCTCCGCCATTCAGCCACTAAGGCCACCGGGCATCTGGTGCATATCACGCCTCTAGGCATCTCGTACCCCACCTGGCATCACGAGGAACCCCTCTGAGGCTCACCATGAGAATGGTTACCCCGGCCCTCCGGATTTACGTACCGACTAGCATACAACTGGGCATCCCGAAGCTCCCGAGGAAAAACCTCTGGCATTCAGCCACTTAGGGCCACCAGGCATCCACAAGGCATCAACTCATTCGATTCTTTGGGCATCCCGACTCCTGGGGCATCGTTGACCCGAGGGTCCAACGGCAACAATTAACATCTTAATTTCCAAAAGTACTTTCAAATGCAACGACAAGATGTCCCAAGAATCCTTCATCAAATCTCAATATTGCATACTATACCAATGCCAGTGTCATCATGTCACATAACAATTCAAGATATATTCACCTTTGGGACAATTTGTGCAAATTCGAAACAAAACAGCTTGATCATTAAAATGCGCAGTTTTAGTAAAAATTTCGGAATAATCCATAAATGAACTCAGAAAATTATGAAATTTTGGCATGTTATCAATAAGACCTAAAGGAAAATTTTTTATGAAGAACACCAAGTCAAATTATTTATGTATCAAGAGTAATAATTTCCGTATTCCTTGCTAACATTCTGTAATAACTTCCAGCTTTAGCATTTTCATAGAAAACTCGTTTCGGCGGTCATACCTTGTTCATTTATTCTAAATTTTTGATATATTGTTCCTGAAGATGTTCCCTACAACTTTAATTAAGTATTTGAAGTCAAATTTTGGCTAGATAATTACAAAAAAATCATGACATAACTGAAGGTCATACTGTCTTCTACAAAAACAGTTTACTGTCCTAAAGAGAACTACTCCTACTGTTTGAATCTCAGCATCCAACGTCCACAGCCAAGTGTTTACAAGTGTATTACACTACAATACAGCCTCTTCACTTCCAAAAATTCACCATAGCTAGATCCTTGAGTTCTCATTTCAATTCAAAAATGAAATCCACCAAAACATGCTCTGTTTTTGCTCAGTTTCTTAGTCCAGCTTCATCTCATTCATCTAAAATCGACATGCAGCTCCAAATTCTGTATTTTCTCACATTTACCAGCACTTCACTAGAGAATCACATCATGCAAAACATAGATCAATGAACTTTCACTTGCCTCAAGTCTTCCTACTCGGTTACAAGCAAAAACAGGGGCTCGGGGGTCTCGGCTTGACTCAATCGGCGATGGGGATCGGCAGCGACAACGGCAGAAGCTCGAGCTCGGTGGAAGGCGATCCTCCTCTTCCTCCCTCGCGGCTCACACCCGCGCGCCCGCTCTCTCGCTCAAACTCTCTTTCTCACTCGCTCGGTCCGCTCGCTTGAACTCTCGGTTTCTCTCTCTCTCTCCTTAGTTCCGAATTCTTTTTTTGTTCTTTCATTAATTAACTAATTAACTTTTGCATGCAGGTGATAAATGGCTTCAAGGAAAGGAAAAGTGGAGGGTGGCGTGGCCTCCTCTGTCTGGTTCCCCCCCCCCCTTTTGGTCGACACATTAGGGGCTTCATGGGCTGTTTGGGCCTGAAAATTTGTGGCCAAAGGTCCAAATTAAATGGCCCATGATCTTCAAATTTAAGCCCATAATTTTTCTACAATTATTAAGCATTTGGTTTCCACAGAAATCAATTTGATATCCCCATAGTCAATTTGCTTCATATACAAGGATATAACAGTAGTTCTTGCGTGTAGTCCAACTCCTCAAAATTTTATTCTTAAATTTTAGCATTCATGTTCCTCACGCATGACCAAATTCCATCCTTTCGGTTCTAAAAATAAAATAAAAATATTATTCAATCATAGTTCAAAGATTTTCTCTTGATGCACAGTTGATCGGTCCATTGCTAAACATACCAAATCAATCCAACAAATAAACAAACACAGATGACTGCCCAAATTGATACCAATGCCATAGTTCGATGGTACTTCTATCGATTGGTCATGACCATCACCTATCCAAGGATTCGCTGAAATTCTTGGATGCCACACATCTTGATTTTCAACCCTATTTTCGATGAAATGAAATGGGCTTTTCATCGACGTGCCTATGGCATTTTTCTCTTAGTTGGCCACTCACGAGATAACTAGTCTATCAGGTGAAACCGTTAAGGAATCTTAACGCAACAGACTTAAAAATTTGACTAGAAATTGACTGCTCGACCGTGCTAATCTGCAAGGGCTAATACGGCATTGTTAAAATCGACTAGAGACCAGAGATCGGTTGATTCGATAGAGGCATGTAATTAAAGTGTGGGTGATTCCACCTAATTGCAAAATTCACGTCGAACGACACTAAACCGATTTTTTTGTCGTTTCTGTACGCCGTGCCCGTATTTGAAACCTTGAGATTTTTATGACAACTGAGAATTGCCAATGTGCCGAAGATGCATAATGTGGATCGAAAATAATCGACCATGGGTCAATTGCGCTAAAAATTCCTAAAAGCTACCCGGTAGGTTAGGTCACGCTAAAATCGCGTTCGGTTGAAATTAACCACAAAATTGAACACGGTTTCAGGAATCGAAAGTTCTGGTATGTCATGATTTATTTTATGAATGTCAACTCATCCTTTGAAGAATTTTCGACAAGCTCGAATTTTCGGCAAAAAATGAAAGTTGGGCAATTTTGGACCGGGAAATTCGGATGGACCAAATTGAGTGCATTTTTTTTTTATCAAAGATGGATCAGTTGGTGAGGAAAATTATAGAATTTGATGTGGGCTCCTACCTTGGAATTTTGGCCATCAATTTGAGGCCAATTTGTGGCACCCCGAAGCGCCAAGGTCACCACAGACTTACCAAAGAAGAACCTTAGTTCCTAGGCATATATATATATATATATATTTTTTTTTTTTTTTTTGCTTTATCGGTCCAAGCACATCTTATTTGCGGAAGCATAATCAAGTTCTACTAACTCTCCCTCTCCTAACAATCATGATACAATTGCACACCACTAAACACCATTAGAAAAGATAAAGCCATGACACTTTTATTTACATATTTTCAAGATGGATTTTCTTGGGTCGGTACAACAAAAGAAAGGCCAAGACTTTTAGCTACACTCGACCATAATCCCCCAAAAGAGACAACTCGACCCTCTATGTCGATCATGCAAAATCCTCCATCTACTAGTGTCGGCTATTGTCCAAAAAGTTGCAGCTCCTACTCTTCACGCACGGGCCGTCACACCCATCCCGATGCGTCAGGCAGTGGCGGCGGCAACATCCCCCGCATCACTCCGTCTCGACGAACGTGAACAGATATGAACTCCTGTATGACCGGGCCCCCAGCCAGGCCCACATCATACATCACTAATGCACGAACCCGAATAAACGTCAGACCAGGGATGGTGGGACGGTCGATCTCCACACACTCGACCTCCACGTCCAAAGGAAGGCCGTAAAAGACGCCCCGCGTGACAGCAGGGAGCGGCATCTTTCTAATCTGAAATGTTGGTCCCCGAAGGGGTGAGTACAGCCACTCAGCAGGTAAAGGACCCAATAAACCACTCAATGCATCACACAATACAATCATAACAATCATATCATAAGACATATCATTCAAGCATCCATGCATATGCCATCATACCACATGTACACACATCCTCATGTAATCATCACCATCATATCATACATGTACCATCATGCCATAGGTGCACATACATCCATGCACTTACCATCATCATGTCACATATACCATCATGCCATAGGTGCACATACGTCCATGCACTTACCATCATCATGTCACATATACCATCATGCCATAGGTGCACATACATCCATGCACTCATCATCATGCATCCATGCATACATATGGCCATACCATGCATGATTCCATTTCAATTTCCAAATTTTATCTTTTCATTTTGAACCGCCACATTTCTCTTTTTCCCGGGACCAATATTTGCATCCCACATTTATCGCTCGCACCCCACCTGGCATCGCGAGGAACCTCCGGCACAAACCTCCGGGCATCCGGCACAATACCTGCTAGGCATCTCGTACCCCAACTGGCATCACGAGGTATCCCCCGGCACAAACCTCTAGGCTTCCGGCTCCCCACGCTCCGGGCATCTCGAAACTCCCGAGGACCCTCCGGCATTCAGCCATTTAAGGCCACCGGGCATCCGGCCTTTACCCTTCTAGCCAGGCATCCCGACACTCCCGGGGCATCGTCGGCTCACACCTCCGACGGCATTCTCACTTATCTTAGTTCACATTTCTAATTATAGCTCAATTTCAACATGGCATATGATGTGATGGCAAACAAGATCATTTTCATCATTTGATTCTTATATGCATTTCCAATCATCATCATACATGCAGCAAGATACAACCACTTATGACAATACAATCCATGGGGTCCATACAACTTAGAATAATCTATACATCATGTCCTTTTTGAAATTTATCAAATTCCAGCTTACACAATTTCGGAAAACATATAAATTAAATATCCATATGATCTTCAAAAATCATAAAATCAGAGTATGTAATAGAAAAGACATAAAGGTAGCAATTTCATGAAGAACACGTGCCCAAAAGAGCTTCCCACAATAAGATATGGCTCACACAATACCGCATGCAAAATTCGGGTAAAGTCAGATTGCGCAGTTCTTGAAATATTTCGATTAAAATACCCGAATGACCTCCAAAAATTATGAAATTTTACCAGGTTATAGTCAAGACCCTAAGGTAGATTTTTCTTGCAGACATCTAGGCCAGATTCGCTCTAGGTAATTAACTATAGACGGTCGAAGCTCCTGTTCCTAGTACCGAACAGTCCAGTTTAGCTGTCTCCGAAAAATCGAGTTTTTGCCTACTTATCTTTCTTCATTTCCTCTAAAATTTTGATATGTTTTGCCTCAAGAGGTCCACTACAACTTTCATTAAGGGATCTAGGTGAGATTCTCAAAGGATAGTCGCCATATAGTCCACGAAGTCTCGGGAGTCCAGTACCATACTTCCAGATCTGCCGTCTTCAAAAGAAAATCGTTTCACTAGGCTAAACTTACTCGTTTTACCTAAAATTTGAGTATGTTAATCTTCAATATGTTGTCTACAACTTTCGTGCAGAAGTCGAAGTGAGATTCTCGGTAAAAAGTAACATGCAACACACAAAACCACCAAGAGGTCGACAAAACAGTTCCAGATCTAACGTTTTCTTAGAGAAAGGGTTTCACCCCTTAAAACTCAGCCATTTTGTCTCAAATTTTTGGTATGTTATACTTTGAGATGTTGTCTACAACTTTCATGAAGAAGTCGAAGCCAAAATCTGACTCAAAACCCACATGCAAGCCTCTACAACATTCTGGGTCAGGCGGCACACTCGAAAACAGAACACATTTTCAAAAACAACACACTCAAGCTTCGGTTTCTCACACCCTAAACGTCCGAGATTCACCACCATTCAAACACACAAGCAAGACACAACATGCAAGAGCAGAATATAGATCCCAACTTGCCTTCAAATCAAGCAAACAACGGCACACGGACGGCGACGGACGAGCGGACCTCCCCTTCGCGCGGCTTCTCCCTTTCTCTCTCGGTTCCTCACTCTCTCGCAACCCTCTCTCTCTCTCACTTGGCTTGGGCAACAGCCCCCCATAACCGGTCATTCCTTCCTTTTATTCCCCCCTCTAAACCATCATTAGCCATCATTAGAAGCCACCCAAGAAGACCAATGGATGAAGCCTTCTTTTTGCCACTTGGCAAATCCCATGCATAATGGGCTTGGAAGTGGGCCGGCCACTCCCCCTCTCCTTGGTCGACGGCAGCCCTCCCCATGGGCTTCATGGGCCGGCCTTTTGGCCCATTAAAGGTCCACACTCTTGGGCCTAAGGCCCATCCCTAATTAAATCAAATTCCAACCCCTTTTTAAATACTAATTAAATCCTTATTGAATCAAAGTACTATAGTGTATAAATTAAATAATTATACACTTGAAATCACAAATCCATAGATTCTAACCCACAATACATATGGCCAAAGATAGATCATCCCTTTCCAAAAATTTATCCATTAAATTTGGCCATAGTCCTTAATACAAGACATTAATTTGAGCACCCCTAATGACCGGTAAGGAATTCTAGGATGCCACACAATTGGAATGAAATCGAATGGAATTGAAGTTGGAAATGGGTGAAATTCGTAGGCCTTGGTGGGGTGCAACATTTCAGCTTCATCTTGGCTTGCTTAGGAAGATTTGAGAAGGGAAAATTGGCCATGGATGAGGCGAAGGGCTGGTGGGGCCTCTAGTTGAGTGTTTGGAATATTTGTTGAAGACTTTTTGGTTTCCTTGTCCCCCCTCCAGCTGCAGCAGCCTATCTTCTTCTTCTTCACTCCACCATCCTCTATTGTTGCTGAATCAAGAGGAGAGAACCAGCTAAGGCCAGCCACTTCCCACTGAAGCAAGCAGCAGCCCCTCCTCGCCGCTTGCACTACTCCAGCCGCTCAACCATCTCCCGCGGTTGCTCGCCGTTCGCCTGGCCGCCATCGGCCGCCCTTCCAGCCCCCCGAGCCATCGCCGTCTGCCCCTGCTCGCGCTGCTATCCAACTCCGCCTGTTCCCACGCCAGGCAAGCCGCCATTGCCTTTGGTCTAGCCCAAGGCAAAATTGAAACTCACAGCTTGGGCTATGAGCTTCATGGGCTTTTTCCGGGCCCTTCCAAGCTTAGTTGGGCGTCGCTTTAGGCTCAAGTCTCGCTCGCCATCGCCATGAACTCATCGGCTCACTAATCCGGTGCATTTACTCTCTAAACTTTGCTTAGAGGGTTAATTATGCTTAGGGAAAGTTTAGATTAGCTTAAGTGAGATTAGGCTATTTGTTTAGCTTGTTTAGGTATTTAGATTGATTAGTTAAGCTAATTAGGTGGTTAGATTAGTTTAATTAGAGGTTAACTAGATTATGTGATTTAGTTAGCTTAGTAGAGTATTTATTTAAGTCCAATTAGGTGGTTAGATTAGTGTATATAGCTTAATTAGTCATTTCTTTAATTATTTTCCATTTATTTAATTATTTTGAATTTATTTAATTTTTTATTTATTTCGAGAAATCATACCAGGATAGCCGGTCGTCAGAATTTCGTGCTAATTGTCGTGATGTAGTTGGTTTGTGCAATTGAGTGTTAAATTGTGCAATTGATTGATGATTGTTGATTTTGATTTATTATTTCAAAAATATGGAATTTTGGTATTTAATTAGAAAAATACCGGGTATCAGGTTTCGACACCAAAAATGTTTTTAAGTACTATATAAAGTCGTGGAATTTTCAAAAGAGAGAATATCACATTTCATGGTTCAATCTGATCGTGTACCCACGCACAAATATTTTATCGAGTGTTTTTAATATGAAGAAAATAGACCAAGCGCATTATTTAAATTGAGAAATTTGAGTCTAAAGCACAATGTCCTTGGCCGGGATTGGATCTATGTGTGATCGCTATGAGAAATCGTTACCCGATGAAAGTTGGGGAGGTGATGCTCCTTTGTGGAATGCCCCTGACAACGGATGCCAGTCACAGTGAACGCTGGATGATGCTCCTATGTGGAATGACCTTGACAACCGATGCCGGATCGCGGTAGAGGCTAGACCGATGCTCCTTCGGGATTGCCACCTAGAGGTAGACGTTGTCGTGCTCGATGGGGCGAGACGATGCCTGGTCACGCTGGAAGCCTGCCAAATGTCTAATAGGCCATGCCCGTGGGACCATAACTAATTGGAACCTTGTATGAGTGATTTGACCGCACCTGATTATGGGACAAAATTGTATGGCATAGAATGGAACGTGTCACGACGATTTGGCCTTATAATCGGGACCCTTGTGATTGAGTGATTTATTAAAGTGAGGCATTTCAATTATCAATTACATTGGATGTAAGCATATGTTATATGAACTGTGCTGACGTGTAGGGAGGAGCTAAGGCGAGGTAAGTCCTCTATGATGTGTGCTTAGGCTGTCTCTAGGTATATTATCTTCCTAATCGGGGTTTAGGGTGTAGACTCTCTGAGATTTTTATCTCACCCCGTTGTGGGTTACCAATTTCAGGGCCGTAGCATGGAGGATCCAGAGCCCGAGGTTGAAGGGTCCAGAGTGTAGATAGCCTAGAGGTTTATTTTTGAGTTGGACCTCTTGTGTATAAACCGGATGTGTTTATAAAGTGTGTTTTGTTCAAATTTGTTGTCCCGCTTTTCTATCCCATGGTTGTTTGTTGTCTGGGGATTGTTTATTTTGCTTCTGCATGTGCATGAGTCATTTGGGTCGGCGATGCGTCTTGAGAACGTCGCAATTTAGTCGACTACGAGGGATGTGCGCTCGTTTGAGGTTCGGGGTGTGACATCCCCACCCGAAGTGGTATCAGAGATGGTTAGTGTATAAAGTGATAGGATGCGATGTGTTATGGGATAGTTAGTAGGAAAGGCATTTTTCTTATGCTGATGCATGTGATTGATAGCTGATTTGTAGTTTGTTTTGTGTGGGCTCGCTCAGACTTCTAATTTTGTGTGGAATTGGAAAGCAAGTTCTGTAGAGATCCTATAGAATGAGCGACCCGGAGCAGGAGACTTCTTAAGTGAGGACTGTTGCGTCAGCCTCTCGGAGTAGGATGCTGACTAGGGTTGGTGCCCGAGGTAGAGCACAGGCTCAAGCCAACGCTAGTGAGAGAGTACCGCCGCAGGCCGGTAATGGTGTAGTAGCACTTGGCAATCCTAGAATCAATGGGATCGTGCAGGCGCAAGAGACGTTGGGAAGCGTTCTAGGCCGTCAAGCAAAGAATCAAGTCGCCGCAATTGCCGCTATCACTACTGCCACCAATGCCGTAGCCATCACTGTTGCCGCACCTACTGAGGTCCAACCAGGGAATATGAACAGGGATTGAGCTGTTGCATCTGAGTTGCGGTCCAGGTCCATCAGAGATGGTAATTGATTTGGGAAGAAGACAACGACAAAAGGAAAATACCCCATTCGTCCCAACCGAAAGAGTAGAATTGGAAAGCCAGCATCTCACTAGAATGACGCATGTCGTCTCTGTGGGAAAAGAAATGGGTTGGCCCCATGTTTCAAGAGGATGGGAGCGTGTTACAGATGTGGCCAACATGACCACTAGGTGAAGGACTATCCACGTAAATCCAAGGGAGCATAGGCACCACTACCGCAGATAGGGCGCAACTAGGATGGCGAAAGGGGACAGGAATGAACCGAGCCATGCATCGATCAAGAGAAGAATGATTCTGGGATAATTTTATCAAAGTGGTGCAGCGAAATTTTAATTAAGCTTGTCGAACTTCAGTTTGTTGTAATGAAGTCGTAGAAAGGAGAATTACTGGCTAGAGTTGTACTTGACTATTTTGCTTATGTATAACTTTGATGTCATATATGAAAGGATTGGCTCAAGGAACATTTTGCTGTAATGAATTGTTGTCGCAAAGTAATCCAGTTTAAACCGTTAGCGGGTGAAAGTTTCGAGTTTATTGAAAGTCGAGAAGGACCCTCGATTACCTTAATCTCATCTTTTAAGGCAACCCGTTTGTTAGACGGGGGTTGCCAAGGTTACTTGGCGACTGTCGTGGATACAACAATTGGGGAGCATAAGAATGAGAACATTGCAGTGGTACAAGAGTTTCTAAATGTGTTTCCGAAGGAATTACCTGATCTGCCCCCAGAAAGGGAGATTGAGTTTGTAATTGAGTTGGCCCACGGGACGGAGCCAATCTCTAAGGCTCCTTACCACACAACGTTGTTAGAGTTGAAAGAATTGAAGGTGTAGATGCAGGAGTTGTTGGATAAGGGATTCATACATCCCAGTGCATCACCTTGGGGAGCACCAGTTCTATTCGTGAAGAAGGAAGATGGTCCGTTGCATCTTTGCATCGACTATCGTCAACTTAATCAGGGGAGGACCAAGAACAACTACCCACTGTCGATGATTGACAACTTGTTTGACTAGTTACAAGGAGAGTCGATATTTTCTAAGATCGACCTGAGGACAGGGTATCATTAGCTAAGGATTAGAAAGGAAGATATATCGAAGATGATGTTTTGTACGCGTTACGGTTATTATGAGTTCACTATAATGCCATTTGGTTTGACAAACGCCCTAACTGCTTTCATGGATCTGATGAATCGAGTATTCAAGGAGTATCTGGATTAGTTTGTGATCATTTTCATTGATGATATTCTAGTGTACTCGAGAAGTCCCGAGGAGCACGAGAGATAGTTGAGGACAGTGCTTCAGACTCTGTGAAGTCATGGACTATACGCCAATTTCAGCAAGTGTGAGTTTTGGTTAACTCATGTGGCGTTCCTAGGTCACGTGATTTCAGGCGAAAGAATTTCCGTGGACTCGACCAAGATCAAAGTAGTGATCAACTGGCCAAGACCGACGACAGTGACAGAGATCATAAGTTTATTGGGTTTGGCAGGGTATTACACAAGGTTCGTGGAATGATTCTCAGCAAAAGCTATGCCGCTAACTCAACTGTTGAAGAAGGAAGAGAAGTTTGTGTGGAGAGATAAGTGCGAGCATAGTTTCCAAGAGCTTAAGCAGAAGTTGACTACCGCACCCATGCTTACAATTTCGTTTGTTCCTGGAGGATACAAGATCTATAGTGATGCGTCGTTTAAAGGACTGGGTTGCATGTTGATGCAACATGGCAAAGTCGTTGCATATGCGTCCTGCCAGTTGAGACCTCATGAGCTGAATTACCCGACACGTGACTTAGAACTCACAGCGATTATTTTTGCTCTGAAAATTTGGAGACACTACTCGTGCGGAGAAAGGTTCCAAATCTTTACAAATTATAAGAGTCTCATATTCTCTCAGAAGGAGTTGAATATGAGATAGCGCTGCTAGATGGAACTTCTCAAGGACTATGATTGCGATATCCGGTATCATCCTGGAAAAGCTAACAAGGTTGCAGATGCATTGAGTCGGAAGTCTTCAATTGTTCAGATGGTAATTAAGGAGTGGATGTTACTCGAGAGAGCCCAAGATTCAGTTTTCAAATTTGAGATAGGCCACCTTTCAAGTCTTATGGCCACCCTCAAAATTGAAACGGAAGTACAGATAAGAATCAAGATGTTACAGTTGACAGACCCTGAGATCTAGAAGATTCTTCAAGAAGATGTAGAAAAGAGGAAGCCGGATTTTCAGATTTCTGATGACGGAGCACTAAAGTTTCATGGACGACTGAGTGTACCTAACGATGTGGAGCTTAGGAAGAGATTTTGTCAGAAGCTCATCATAATAGTTACAACATTTATCATGGCAGTACGAAGATGTATCTGAATCTGCGTCAACACTTTTAGTGGACCGGAATGAAGGCGGATACCGCCAAGCATGTCGCCAAGTGTCTGATGTGTCAGCAAGTGAAAGCACGGTGATGTAAGTAGGGAGGACTTTTGCAACATCTCGAGATTCCCGAGTGGAAGTGGGAACACATCATAATGGACTTCATGATGGGCTTACCAGTGAGTCAGCGAGGTAATGATTCCATATGAGTTGTAGTTGATAGATTGATGAAGTCGGCTCACTTCATCGCCGTACGAAAGGACTATGCATTGGACAGATATGCCAAGTTGTATGTGTGTCAGATAATTTGTCTACATAGAGTGCCAGTGACGATTATATCTGATCGAGACCCAAAGTTTACAGCAGCCTTCTGGAAAATTTTACAGACTGCCTTGGGAACGAAGGTGTAGTATAGTACGGCCTATCATCCTCAGACGGATGGCCAGTCTGAGAGGATGATTCAAACTCTTGAGGACATGCTACGAGCTTGCGTGCTAGACTTCAAAGGAAGTTGGGAGGAACAACTCCATCTTGTTGAGTTCGCTTACAGCAACAGTTATCAGCAAAGTATTCAAATGTCACCGTTTGAAGCATTGTATGGCAAAGCATGCAGAACTCTAGTTTGTTGGGACGAAGTCGGAGAATGGAATATTACAGGCCTACAGTTAGTTCAACAATCAATGGATGTAGTTGCAGTTATTCGTGACAGATTAAAGACAGCTCAGAGTCATCAGAAAAGCTATGCAAATAAGCGTCAAAGACCTTTGAAATCCCAAGTTAGTGAACACGTCTTTTTGAAGGTGTCACCGATGAGGGGTACTCCGCGCTTTGGCAAGAAAGGGAAGCTGAGTCCGAGAATTAGATGTGGACGACAGAGTGTCATACGTGGATAGACCAGTTCAGATTGTAGATCAGAAAAAGCAGGTTCTGTGCACCAAGACAATCTCGTTAGTCAAAGTGGTTTGGCAACACCACAAGACAGAATGAGTGACATGAGAAAGTGAAGACTCGATGAGACGATAATACCCTCACCTTTTTGTTTACGTATTGTAATGGTTTAAATTTCGAGGACGAAATTTTTATAAGAGGGGAAGAGTTGTGACATCCTGATTTTCAACCCTGTTTTTGATTGTATGAAATGGGCATTTCATTGACACGCCTATGGCCTTTTCCTCTAAGTTGGTCACTCATGAGATAACTAGTTTATCAGGTGAAGCCGTTAAGGAATCTAAATGCAACAGACTTGAGAATTCGACCAGAAATCGACTGCTCAACCATGCTAATTTGCAAGGGTCAATACAGCACTGTTAAAATCGACTAGAGACCAGAGATAGGTCGATTTGACAGGCCATGTAATTAAAGTGTGGGTGATTCCACTTAATTGCAAAATTCGTGTCGAACGACACTAAACCAATTTTTTTGTTGTTTCTGTACGCCATGCCCTTATTTAAAACCTTGAGATTTTTGCGACAATCGAGAGTCGCCAATGTGTCGAAGATGCACAATGTGAATAAAAAATAATCGACCATGGGTCAATTGCGTTAAAAATTCCTAAAAGCTACCCGGTAGGTTAGAACACGCTAAACTCGTGTCCGGTTGAAATTAACCACGAAATTGAACTTGGTTTCAGGAATCAAAAGTTCTAACATGTCACAATTTATGTTAGGAACATTGACTCATCCTTTGAAGAATTTTTGGCAGGCCCAGATTTTTGGCGAAAAATCAAAGTTGGGGGATTTTGGACCGAGAAATTCGGATGGACCAAATTGAGTGCATTTTTGGCATCCAAGATGGATCAATTGGTGATGAAAATTATGGAATTTGATGTGGGCTCCTACCTTGGCATTTTGGCCATCAATTTGAAGCCAATTGGAATGAAATTGAATGGAATTGAAGTTGGAAATGGGTGAAATTCGTCGGCCTTGGTGGGGTGCAACATTTCAGCTTCATATTGGCTTGCTTAGGAAGATTTGAGAAGGGAAATTGGCTATGGATGAGGCTAAGGGCTGGTGGGGGCTTCTACTTTAGTGTTTGGGATATTTGTTGAAGAATTTGTGGCTTCCTTGTCCCCCCTCCAGCTGCAGCAGCCTATATTATTCTTCTTCACTCCACCATCCTCCATTGTTGTTGAATTAAAAGGAGAGAACCAGCCAAAGCCAGGCACCTCCAACCGAAGCCAGCAGCCGCCCCTCACCGCTGCTTGCACCGCCCGCAGAAGCCATAGCAGTCGTCGGTGTCGCTGTCTGCCTGCCTGCAAGCTAGGCCAGCCCTCATGACTCTAGTCGCTTGACTGTCTCTTGTGCCTGCTTGCTATTCGCCTGGCCGCCACTGTCCACCATTCCAGCCGCCCAAGCCAGTGCCATCTGCCCCTGCTCGCGTCACTGTCTAGCTCCGCTCATACCCGCGCCAGCTGTGGTACCCCTCGAACGGCCCCCGATCCGTTAGGGTCGCCACAGTTCGCTTACCTTTCTCTTGCCCTATTGACAAGTCACTCTGATACCATTGAATTGTAGCGAGTCCATACAACCTGGGGGTTTGTATTACCTTAATCGGTCTCAGCGCAGTTCATATAACGGAAGCATACTCATCATCTCCCTAACCCGTACTCAAACCAAATAATACAATGCAATACACACCAACTACAACCTTTCATATATATATATATATATATATATATATATATACTTTAGGGCCGAATCACTTTTATTTACATAACTAAGATGGATTTCACGAGTCGGTACAACAAAAGGCCAAGACTTTAACTAAGCTCGGCTATACTCAAAAGTACTCGATTATACATCAGACATGTACATCAATCAATCAGCTAGTGTTGGCCATCCCAAAAAGTGTCGTCCTCTACCAGTCACATGCTCCAATCACACCCAACCCGGTGCATCGGCCGGTGGCGGTGGCAGCATCCCCATCATCAGTCCGTCATGTCGAACGTGTACAGAAAGGAACTCCTGAACTATAGGGCCATCAGGTAGGCCCACACATACATGACCAAAACACGGACTCGGATAAACACCAGACAACGAACACCGACATAGGGGTGCTCAGTGCACTCGACCTCAACATCAGATGGTAAGCTATAGAATGTACCATGTGTGACAGGTGCTAGAGGCATCACTCAATCTGAAATGTTGCTCCCCAAAGGGGTGAGTACAACCACTCAGCAGTAAAGATCCATCAAACTACACAATGCAATAGGCAAGACAACCACATTTTCATGCGAAATGCACATATCATCCATGCCATCATACATACATGTCCATGAGATTCATTCACAACCTTACTAATCATATTTCCCATGCCAAACAATACCAATTCAAGTTCATGGACAATTATATCTCATGCCATATGCACATACCCATACGCATGATTCATGTCATCCACACAATCATGTATATATCCTCATGAGATCCATTCAATGCCATCATGATCGCATTCTCAATGCCATCATGATCGCATTCTCAATGCCAAATAGTATCAACTCAATTTCAGAGGCAATTATACCACATGCCATATGCGCACACACACGTGCATGATTCAATTCCCATTTTGATATTCAAAAGGATCTCATCATTCTCCCGGGGACCAGTGTTTGCATCCCTCAAATATCGCTCGCACCCAACCTGGCGTCGCGAGGAACCTCCGGCACACACCTTCGGGCATCCGGCACACACACTCCGGGCATCTCGCATCCCACCTGGCATCACGAGGAATCGCCGGGGCTTGCCATGAAAATGGTTACCATTGCCTTCCGAAATTATGTACCGACATACCACCAGGCATCCCCTGGAATTACGTACTGATATACCACCGGGCATCCCAAAACTCTCGAGGACCCTCCAGCACACACACTCCCAGGGCATCATCAGCTCGCACCTCCAATGGTATCATTATCATCACAATGTATATTCACATATATATCTCATTTTCAAATCTGCATTTGATGCAATAATATCCAAGGTCTAAACCAGCCTTTTTTTGATGCTATATGACATGCTAAATGTCACCACACATGCAGCATAATTAACCACCCAAGACATCATATTTCATAGAGCAATCCATTTATTCTTGAAAATACAGCAAATTTCGGATAAAACAGAATGCACTCCTTTAGTTAAAATTCTGGAAAAATTAACAAACGATCTTAATAAATTCTGAAATTTTGACACGTTATAGCCAAGACCTAGAGGAATAAGTTCCATGAGAATTCGAAGTCTAATTCATTCTGGATTAAAATATATGATTATTACAACTCACCCTAACCCTCGGCTCAATCTCCAGATTTAACCCTTTCAAAGAAAAATCATTTACCCAATCAATACTGGTCGGTTTATTCTCAAATTTCCGTATGTTGATCCTCAAGATGTCGGCTACAACTCTTATCAAGGACATGAGATCAAATTCAGACTGGATAATTTTACAAAATTCATAGAATCGCAAGGGATCAACATAACAGTTTCCAGATCTAGTATCTTTGAAGAAAAATGATTTCACCAACAAATACTTGTCTGTTTTCCCTTAAATTTTGATATGTTAATCTTCAAGAAGTCCTCTACAACTTTCATCAAGAAGTCGAAGTGAGATTCCAACTAGAAAATTGCATGCAGCTCATGAAATCACCAAAAGTTGGACTGTTTTTCCAGAAAACAGATTACTAGGCTAAGGCACTACTCCCATAACTTCGAAAATTCTCACCTCCACCACCTCCGAAATTCACCATACAATACACACAATCACAGCAAACAAAGTGTAGATCAATGGACTCTACTTGCCTCTAATCCAAGCAAAATCACAGCAAGCACAACGGCGGGGCAAGGCAGGCTCGACGGCGGGACTAGGCGGGTGCACGGCGGCCGGTCTTCTCCTCCTCTTTCTCTCTCGCACGCCCGCTTTCTCTCTTTCTCTCTTCCTCTCTTCCTCGCGCGCGACACCTCCTCTCTCTCTCGGCTCAATCCCTCGGGCAATCCACCCCTCTCTCTCCCCTTTTCTTCCTTCCACTCATGATTAGCAATCATTAGCTTTGCATGCCGACGCCACTTGGTAAGTCCCTCTCACCACTTGGCATTTTTCCCATGCAGGTTGATGGGCCAAATGGGCCGGGCCTCTCCCTCTCCTCCTTCGGTCGACGGCAGCTTCTTTGGGCTTCGTGGGCCAGGCTTCTTGGCCCACTTTGGGTCCAACACTTTTGGGTCTAAAGTCCAACTTTTAAATGACCCAAAAACAATACTAAATAAGCCCATAATTGCTCTTAACAATTTACTTTAAATCCCCACTTAATTTTATAATCTCAAATACTCACATGGCCATAAAATTGCAACAATAATCAATAAAATCCAACTTATAAGGTTCATGGTATATCCAGGGGTTGTCATGAAATTTTAGGATGCCACACTAGCTAAGCCGACGTAGCCTTCGGTCCAGCTGAAGGCAGAACTGAAACTCATAGCTTGGGCTATGAGCTTTGATGACATTTTTCGGGCCGTTCCAAGCCTCATTGGGCGTCGCTCTAGGCTCGAGGCTCGCTCGCCTCCGCGTCGCCATCACCGTGAACTTATCGACTTGCTAATCCGGTGAGTTTACTCTCTAAACCTTGCTTAGGAGGTTAATTATGCTTATGTGAGGTTTAGATTAGCTTAAGTGAGATTAGGGTATTTATTTAGCTTTTTTAGTTATTTAGATTAATTAGTTAAGTTAATTAGGTGTTTAGATTAGTTTAATTTGAGGTTAATTAGATTATGTGATTTAGTTAGCTTAGTAGAGTATTTATTGAAGTCCAATTATATGGTTAGATTGGTGTATATAGCTTAATTAGTCATTTATTTAATTATTTATTTATTTCCGGAAATTACACCGGGATAGTTGGTCGTCAGAATTTCGTGCTGATTGTTGTGGTGTAGTTGGTTCGTGCAATTGAGTGTTAAATTGTGCAATTGATTGATGATTGTTGATTTTGATTTACTATTTCAAAAATATGGAATATTGGTATTTAATTAGATAAATACAGGGTGCCGAGTTTTGATTCCAAAAATGTTTTTAAGTATTATATAAAGTCGTGGGATTTTTAAAAGAGAGAATATCGCATGTCATGGTTCAATCTAATCGTGTACCCATGCACAATTATTTTACCGGGTGTTTTTAATATGAAGAAAATAGGCCAAGTGCATTATTTAAATTGAGACATTTAAGTGCAAAGCACAATGTCCTTGGCCAGGATTGGATGTGCATGTGATTGCTATGAGAAACCGTCACCCGATGAAAGTCTGGGAGGCGATGCTCCTATGTGGAATGCCCCTAACAACGGATGCTCATCATAGTGGACACTGGACCGATGCTCCTCTATGGAATGCCCTTGACAACGGATGTCGGATCGCGGTAGAGGCCGGACCTGTGGCATCCAGGAATTTCGACAACCTGAAATATTAATTTTAAGGAAAGGAGATTTGTCTTTGAATGGCCATAGGACAATTATATCATCGGCCACCATATTTTATCTCTTGGACTGAACCCCCTATGAAAATGTTAATTGGTTATAGGAATGTTAATTGATTTTTATAAAAATCAAAATGCCCTAAAGTGGTGTAGAAATTATGGGCTTATTATTAACATTTTTCTATGGGCTATTTAAATTGGACATGGGACAACTTGGCCCAAAATTTTCGGGCCCAAAGCAGACCAAGAGACCCAAACTGTCGGGCCATGGAGAAGAACCGGATGGAGGCCACGCCACCTCCTCCAATTGTCTCCTTGATGAAGCCACTTGTCCTCCTCTTGGAGCCAAGTGTCTCTTGCATGCAAAATCCAATGATTACTAGCTAATCATGAGAGTGAAAGAAAGAAAAAGGAGAGAGAGAGGGGTGGAGTGAGAGAGGGAGTGATTGAGAGAGAGAGCGAGACCGAGCGGGCGAGCGAGCGAGAGAGAGAGGAGGAGAGTTCGAGCGAGAGAGAGAGGGGTGAGTGCGGGCCGCGAGGGGGAAGAGGAAGGCCATCTTCCGCCGTGTCCCAGCTGCCGCCGTTGACGCCGCCTAGTTCCGCCGTCGATCGAGCCGTGCCCGGAGCCCCAAGTTGCCGACTTGCTTGTTGTGGTTGCTTTGAACTTGAGGCAAGTAGAAGTTCTTCAATCTATGTTTGGCTTGCTGTTTTATCTAGTGAGGAGTTGGTAGATGCGAGAAAGGTGAAATACTAGAGCTGCATGTTGGATTTGGGCATGAAAGATGAAGCTAGATCTAGAAAATTAGGTAAAAACAGGGCATGCATTGTGGATTTCGAATTTTGTGATGGAACAAGAATTTAAAGATCTGACTATAGAGGATCTTTGGAAGTGATAAGTCTGTGTTATAGTGTAATATACTTGTATACATTTGATTGTGGATGTTGGAGGTCGAAATTCAAGGAATAGGAAAAATTCTAGTTAGATCAGTGGACTGTTTTGTAAAGGACAGTGTGACCTCCGGTGATTTCTCGATTTTTCCGGAATTTTCTAGCCAAAATTTGACTTCTAATCCTTAACAAAAGTTAGATATCACATCTGTAAGAATAACATATCAAAAATTTAGCATAAATAGACAAGATTTAGTCGACGAAATGATTTTTTTACGGAAATGCTAAATCTGGAAATTTTACAGAAACTGTGGCAAGAAATACCAAAGTTTTTACTCTCGATGTGTATGAAATTTGACTTGGTGTTTTTCATGAAATTTTTTTCTTTAGGTGTCATTGATAACGTGTAAAAATTTCAAAATTTTCTGAGTCAATTTAGTATTTATTTCAAAATTTTTACCCGAACTGTGCACTGTAAAAGTCGGGCTATTCTGTTCTCGAATTTTCACAAAAGTATCCGAAAGTGAAGGTGTTTCGAATGGCTATGTGATATGATGGTATTGGCTGTGGATATTTGTGCAATATTGAGATGTGATAGAGGGTCCATGAGACGTCTTGTTTTAGCATTTGAAAATGTCTTGTAAATTAAAATGCTAAATTGTTACCGTTGAACCCTCGGGTCAACGATGCCCCGGGAGTCGGGATGCCCAAAGGATCGAGTGAGTCGATGCCTTGTGGATGCCCGGTGGCCTTCAATGGCTGAATGCCGGAGGTTTTTCCCCGAGAGCTTCAGGATGCCCGGTGGTATGCTTGTCGGTACGTAATTCCGGATGGCCAGGGTAACCATTTTCATGGGAGGCCCTCGAGGTTCCTCATGATGCCAGGTGGGGTACAAGATGCCTGGAGGTGTGATTCGCTCCAGATGCCCGGTGACCTTAAATGGTTGAATGCCGGAGGCTTTCGTGATGCCTGGAGGGGTGCGAATGCCGGAGAGACGCAAACATTGGTCCTCCGGGGATGAAACCTTTTGAAAAATAAAATGAATGATTCCATTATAAGTGTGTGTGGGTCTGGATATAAGATTGAGCATATGGCATGGAATTGAACGTGATGTTTCAGTTTGACCCTATGATTGAGATTTGTCTATCTTGGATATGTTGCACTACACATTAGGACTACATTGTTATTACATTGAAGGTTTTCATGATTCTGATACATACCTATTGTTAAATTTCTTGTTTTGTCTACCATACTTGAATCTGGATATTAATAGTAATGCTTGATATAGCTTGAGGAATCTTTTACTGCTGAGTGGTTGTACTCACCCCTTTGGGGACTAACATTTCAGATTAAGAGATGCCTCTGTTACCGGTCACACGTGGTACTTTCTATGGCTTACCGTCCAACGTTGAGGTTGAGTGTTTGGAGCATTCTTGTGTTGGTGTTCGTGGACTGGTGTTCATCCGTGTTCGAGTTTTAGTTATGTATGACGTGGGTCTACCTTATGGCCCTGTAGTCCAGGAGTTCCTGTCCGTGCATGTTCATCGCGATGGGATCATGATGGGGATGCTGCTGCCGCCACCAGCCGATGCACCGGGCTAGGTGTGATTGTGCGTGTGACTGGTAGCAAATGACACTTTTTGGATAGCCGACACTGGATGATGGATCGGTGTACATGACTGATGTGGGGTTGGGTACTTTTGGGTTATAGCCGAGCTTAGTAAAGCCTTGGCCTTTTGATGTACCGACTCTTGATGTCCGATCAAGTTATGTAAATAAAAGTGTTTCGGCTCTAACGTATATATATATATATATATATATATATGTGTGTGTGTGTGTGTGTGTGTGTGTGTGTGTGTGTGTGTGTGTGAAAGGTGTAGTTGGTGTGCATTGCATTGTATTATTTAGTTTGAGTATGGGTTAGGGAGATGTCGAATATGCTTTCGTTATATGAACTGTGTTGGGACCGATTGAAAAAAAGAAAATTTTTATAATCCCCCAGGATATATGGACCCACTATAATTCAATGGTATCAAAGTGACATGCTATTAGGACAAGTGAAAGGTAAGCAAACTGTGGCAACCCTAACGGATCGGGGGCCGTTTCGGGGGTGCCACAGCGGGTGGTATCAGAGCAATGGTTATATGTGGAGTGATAAGGAGGCTCATTTGGAAAGTGAGGAATATGATGACAATGCACACCATAGGATACTAACTGGGATAGTTGACTAACTTTGAACAACGGGTGATGGGTATCCACTCGTAGATCCCTAGTAATTTATTATGAGTTGCTTTTAGGTGCCAGTAACATGTTTATGTTACTTATATATAGTTGTAGTTGCTTTTAAATGGAGACATTGAGTCATAGATTATTTCCGAGGCAAATGCTTGGAAACTGCAGGAAAATCATGGTACGAGTTGGAAGTTCTCATCCATTGAGGGCTGAAGCCTCTGCTGCAAGGGCTGAACCCCGAATGGAAGACATCCTGCAGGCATTGGCTAATATAGGAAATCTGATGGAAAGACAAGCGCAACAACAACCTGGAGTGGAATGTCGCCCTCAAGGATTGGTGGAACAATTTCTGAAGCTGAAGCCACCTAAGTTTAGTGGAACAAGAAGTCCTGAGGAGGCAGAACAATGGATAGATGGAATGGAACGGATTTTCAGGTTGTTGGACTGCAATGATGCTGACAAAATAACTTTGGTAGAGTACCAGTTGGAGGGAAATGCAAAGTTTTGGTGGAGAGCTTTGAGAGACACGATCTTTCCACCAGGTACTGATATAAACTGGGATGAGTTTGTTAAAGCTTTCAATAGGAAGCATTTCTTTGATTGTGCCAAGGATAAGAAGATTATTGAATTTGTTCAGTTAGAACAAATGGAGTTGACAGTGGACCAGTATGAGGCAACCGCATGCCAATTTTTTATTTCATCTATAAGGCTCTAGATGGAATAATTAATCATGCGGGAATAAAATTGATATCTTGATCTTTAAGGCTTAAGATCAATTTATCGATTTTATTAGCAAAATAATCAAGTTTGATTAGATATCATTTCCAAATTCGAACGTTGGATAATATCTTTGATGACCATAAATGATTTGGTGTTTATCTTTTAATTGCTTTATTTATCCCAAAAATACAAAAAAAAAAATTGCATTTGCATATTATATAGATTAGAATTGATTTCCTAGATAGAATTGCATGATAGAATAGTTAGATTCTTTTCTAATTATATTAAAATGCATGTTTAGATGGTATCTAGGTTAGATAATATCTTTGAATTAAATTGCATGTCAAGATAAATTTCTAAGTCAAATATAGGATTCAAATTGGTCTATTTTCTAACTTAAAATAGATAATATCTCACTTTAGTTAGATTTTTATTTTTTTGCAATTTTTTATTACGAATTTTTATAAAAAAAAGTACAAAAATATCATGCGCATGTCATATGGAACTAGGTTCATGAAATGCATTTAGTGATTGTTGCTTGGTCCATTTAATTAGAAATTGTCGTCATTAGAATTAGGGCATTCTTTGCACGTCATTGCATGTTTAATTTTATTTTCTAATTAACTATAAGTTTAGATAACTTTTCCTAGATAGGTTGCATTTTAGGTTAAGGATTACTTAGTTAAGATAATGTTCTAGTTTTAAATTATGATTTGGCCTAACCTGATATCTAATATAAGTTGGATGATAGCTTAATCTAGATAGGCATTTTTTTGCATTTTTTTAATTTCAAATTTCATGAAAAATACCAAAAAAATTGTCTTATAATTAATTTCATTCTCTAAGATAGATTGCATGCTTATTAAGAAAATACAAAAAAATTATTATACTCACGTCATATAGTTTAGGTCATATTGCTATGTCATATCACTTCATGTTAGATTAGTAGTATGCATTGCATAAAGCATGATTCTCATTAAATAAGTGAAAACAAAAAATTAAGTGATTGCGTGTTAATTAGATATCATATCTAGGACTGTTGATGCGAATTTTGATTTAACATCGCAGTTGTTTTCGTTGCCATGAGGTAAGTCCTGTAATTTATATATTGTTTTTTTGAGTGTTAAATTCATGGTTTGTGCACCCACATGGTCAACTCACATGTTAGGGAAGTAAATTAAAATCAATTCAAGCTACCTGCAAAACATTTTTTCGAAATAAAAGAGAAATGTACCGAGAGGGCATTAGAGAAATCTAGCGTAATCAAGTCATCGAACTCATAATCTCTGGTTTGTAGATGTAAAGTAAATCTTCCTTTACTTTACTTGGGTTTCTAATCGACCGACCAAAAATAGATTAATGGCGACTCCTAGCTAATAATCTTTTGCATGCTAATTACTTGAACCTAAGTCACGAATTGGTATGGGCTTGGGAGAGCCCGAGCTAAGTTTAGACTTAGTAGTCCATTAGCCAAACCCTAGATGGTGCACTTGAGGTTAGGTCACGACAGTTTGACGACTCCATTGGGGACTTGAGTTAAAACTCTTAGTGGACTTAGGCCGATTTTCTCTTCTTTTGAAAAAAAAAATATTTTTTTTATTTGGCCGCGAGGATCCCAGGTATGTCCCTAATGTTTAAGGTGTTAAATGTTCTTGTAGGATGAAAGGTATAAGGGAAAGTGCTTGTTAACCTTTGTTTTGCAATGAGGTGTAGGAATGTATGGTTTATCTTCATATATGAAGTGTTGTTTGATATAAACTGTTGTGCATGCCTATGCATTTACACTACACTTTTGCACACACAACCTACCGCCGGACCTAGGCCACATAGGGTTATCTAGGATAGTATTGAGATGGATACCACTCCGACCGCATGCCCGTGGTACGAGTCGCTCATCTCAATGCCAAAATTTCTTTTTTGGTGTCAAGAGTACCCACCTCGGTCTACACGCCTGCGACCCAGGTTGCCTCTTTAACCAAGCCGGAGTCATGAGGACCCGACTTAGTCCGCATGCCTGGGGTTAGTCCGATTATCCTTGTGGCTTCACTTTGCTAAGCTTGTCTAGAGTAGAAATCGAGTCACTTACCATGCGCATGTTTATGTGAATGACCCTCATTTATTGGTAAAGTAAGTTCTCTAAATTCTCACCTTTTGCAATCTACTTACTTTATTGTATTATTTTGTCCATGGCATTAGGACTGTCCTGAGTCTTGGTCAATATACAATGGGGATATTGGACATTCGAATTGTTCTCCCTCCAAAGGAAGAGCTTAGCTCATGGTGGGACAAGTTAAATCAAGCTGGTCGTGAATTTGTAGAGTCGCACATTAGTCGACTACTTCCATTGCCGCGTATCAATATTCACAGCCTCATCCAAGCACTTGCCTATTGTTGGTGCCTGGAGACTTCTACTTTTATCTTTGGCAGTAAGCATGAGCTCACTCCCACCTTGGAAGAATATAGCATTACCATGGAAAAATCCTTGAAAGCTGAATTAATTAGTTCACCTATCGGAATAGATCCCGTTGTGGCCTTATCTAATTTTTTGAGAATTAAGGAGGACAATATAAGAAAGGTTTTAAAGGCTCAGTGTAATACATGTCCGTTATCTTTTCTAAAAGAATGTTTTGAAAATGGCACTTTATTTCAATTGCATAGGGTTTTCCATTTAGCTTTCTTTGGGTTTATAGTTTTTCCTTATTGCAAGAATGCTATTAACCCTTTGATTGCTCAATTAGTTAAACAAGTGTTGGAAGGAAAAAATTTCGTAAACACTATTCTGACTGAAACTTTTCTTTCTCTCACTCGGTTTAAATGTGATGGTGATAAGACTTTTCATTCATGTCCTGAGCTTTTGTAAATTTGGTTTCTTTCTCATATAAAATGGTTTGGTGGTTTAATGACTATACATGATGTTAATAACTATAATCACCTTATTATGAGATTTGAGAACAAGCAAAAACATGCACCAAATTACCATTATTCTAGAAGGCTAGCTTTCATGAAAAAACCAACTTCCAAAGGTTTCCTATGGCATGCTAAGTGGTTCCAAGTTCGTGCAGCAAGACTTTCATGTGGAGGTGTTGGCCCAATCCCTTTATTGGGATTCACTGGAGGAATGGAATACTATCCGACTAGAGTGACCCATCGGTATCAAGTTGTGCAAGAGCTTCCCTCGGAGTTACAAGCAGATCCGCTCTGAGTGAGCTTCATTGATGGAGACCGAGACCATGAGGATTCCATTCTCACGATCTAATCAATATGGGACACGTATCATCAACAAAAGCTCAAATGGCCTAAGGAGGAGCTGAATGGTAAAGAAAGGAAATACTATCCTTCAACTAAATACATTCAACAACACAAGATTCCAGAGGAGTTACTTCCAAATATACCAGAGGTGCCGCTGAAGATCACCAACCGTGCTAAGAATAGACGTCTCAAAAGAGTTGCCGAAAAAGCTCGAGAGGAAAATAATCGATTGCGTCGAGTAGTTTACCAATTGTATATTGAACAAGCTAGATGAAGCGGCTTGAATCAATCTAGCTATTTTCATTTCTAGAATAATGTTTAAGAGGTTGAGTCATTTACTTTTCTAGTTTATTTGTTTAGGCATTTCAAGTTTCTACTTCATTAGGCTGTGTCAAAAAACTCCATTAATGAATAAAAGCTTCTATACCGTTGCCATGGACTGACGTGTTTTATATGAGATACTTATTTTGTTCATTTCTTCAAATTAGGTGATAACGGATCCCCCATGATTGCCCATTATTACACGATTAAGAGCTAAAATGGCCGACCAAACTGAAATGCGTGATCATATCTCCACTATGGAAGACCAACTCCAACTGTTGCTCACCTCTATGCATCTTATGATAGCTCAAATTCAATCCCTCTGAGCGAATTCAACTCCTGCACCCGCTCTCCTAGAGTTAGTAGTCCCAAAGCAGGCAAACAAGGCCCAAATGAGTGATGACGACATGCCCAAGCTGGAAGATGACCCACTGTCGGTCACTGTGGAAAAGGTTAAGCTTGATAACGTCCCTAAGATGGAGCAAGATGAATGCTTCGCAAAGCTTGAAGAGAAAGTGAAGCATTGCAAGAGTCATAGAGTTCACTCCCGTTCAACTTGTCAGTTTATGAGAAGGTCAAGATGCCAAAAAAGTTTAAAATGCCGGAGTTTGAGAAATACGATGGTACTTCTTGTCCAAAAGCTCATTTGTAGATGTACCACGTACACATGACCCAATATGTCAAAAATGAGCCCCTCATGATCCAATCATTTCATGCGAGTTTGACCGGGCCCGCACTAAACTAGTATGTGATGAAGAATGTGAAATTTCTCAACACCTGGAATGAAGTATCTAATGCATTTCTCAAGCAGTATAAGTTCAATATGGACATTGCACCTTCCCGAGAAGATCTTGAGAGAATGGAGAAGAAGAGGAGTGAATCATTTAAGGAGTATGTTGTAAGATGGTGAAATTTGGCAGCACAAATCACTCCTGAGCCTACTGACAAGGAGTTGATTAAGTTGTTCATCAAGACTCTCCCTTCTGAGTTTTGTAACCGAATGACCAGCACATACGTCGATAACTTCAATCAACTTATTCCCGTGGGAGAACAAATTGAGATGGGGATAAGGCAAGGATGGTTTATTGAGCCATCTAACAAAAGGCTTTCTACCAAGAAGGAGAAAGAGGCTGCTATAGCTGTGAACGTGGCTTATAGCCAAGAAAGTACCAATCGCACCCCAACTATCCAGATGAATGCAAAGCAACAATAAATTGCTGGCCTTCAATCATTTGTCCAAGCAAATAATAGAAGGCGGTTCTCTCCTCTCCCTAGATCTCCATCCCAAGTGTTGGCAATCCTCCGAAAGAAAAGTTTGCTTACTAGCGAGCCGAAGCGACCTAATCGCGAACACATTCGTGGTTATGACTCGACAAAGAAGTGTGACTATCACAACGGCGAATTGGAACATTCAACTGATGAATGTTTTACCCTCAAGAACCGGATCCAAAACCTCTTGGACACAAAGGCTTTTTCATTTCAAACTACTCGGCCAAATGTCCAAAAGAATCCATTACCGGAACATGAAGGTAGGGTGAATGCTATTCTGGAACCTGAAGCCAGTCAAATCAAGAACTCAAAGGCACGTGGCAGATGTCTACAATGGACTGGTGAGAGCTGGATATTATCCAAATCATAAGGATATTCCCCTATCGTTGATGAAAGAAAGAGTTGCCAAAATGGTGGATGATGGCATCATCGTGTATGCTGACCATCACTGCATAGTTTCTACTATTTCCTATATCATTATCGATTGCGAAGAGGAGCAAGCTGTGCTCGATGCTGATGAGGAAGAAATAGATCATTCACTCATGGATATGCCCCCACTAGAAGATGCAGAATTGTCTGTCGAGATCCCCACACCCGACGAGGAGATAGTGATTGAGATGCCTCAACCGTATGAGTATGTCAACAATAAGGCAGTGCTTTCTTATGACCCAGATGTTGACCTGGTTATAACATCTGGTCGGACTTATGCTCAAGCTAGCGCCTAACCTGCAAAGCTTGTCACTGACGAAGAGGCTAAGGAATTTCTGGCTGTGATTAAAGCAAGTGAGTATAATATGGTCGACCAGTTGCGAAAGATGCCTGCTCAAATCTCTTTGCTCAAACTCTTATTAACATCCCCCGTGCATCAAAAGTCATTGATGAAGGTACCGAGTGAAATTCGTGTACCAGAAACGATCGAGGCGGATAAGTTGGAGGAATTTGTGGGATTAGTCCTTCTCGAGGATTTGATTACTTTTTCTGATGAGGAATTCCCTATTGAAGGTAGGGGGCATAACAAGGCACTCTACATATCCGTCAAACACAAGTCTTCTCATGTGTCCCGGGTGCTCATTGATAATGGGTTCGCTCTAAACATATGTCCGTTGGCCACTCTTCACTGCCTCAAGATAGACCCATCCAAGATACATGTTGCGACAACTTCTGTGCGAGCGTTTGATGGAACAAAGAGAAAGGTGATCGAGGAGATCCATCTTGATGTGCAAATAGGGCCGGTCATTTTCAACATCCCTTTTCAAGTGATGGATATCCTTACCGCATTTAATTTTCTACTAGGTCGTCCTTGAATACTTACTGCTGGAGTGGTGCCTTCAAGTCTACATCAAAGTGTGATGTTCATGATCAAAGGGAAGCTAGTCACTGTTTATGGAGAAGAAGATCACCAAATTTATCATGAGACGGCTATCCCCTATGTGGAGCCAGACTTTGAGTTCGAATCGAGTTATCACTCATTTGATTTGGTGTCCACCATACATGCTTCCCGAGATTCATCACCACCCACTCTTGAGGTTTCAAATGCTGCCCTTAAGGTGGGAAGGGTGATGGTTGGGAATGGTTTTGTTCCTAGCCATGGTCTTGGAAGAAGGGGTCAAGGTATTCAAAACCCCATTGAAACCCCTCGGAGGACCTAATCTACTAGATTAGGGTACCATGGAAAAGGTGGAGAAATATTTGGAGGGCAAAGACAGGATAGGCAGAACTCGCCACCTGAGCAAGGGCGAGGGAGGCAAAACTTAGTAGCTCCAAACATTCGCGAGACGTTCCCTGGCCCTCCAAGAATGATGCAAGATGAAGCAGAAGTGATGGACACTCTGGGACAACCAAGTGGCAAATTCGACTATTTGGTGAAGTATTCAGCCCCTCCCAGCCTTTACATTAACCCCCGCAACATAGTCCTAGATGGATGGGATGGCATGGACGATCCGACACCTCCAAAGACAGAGAACTTTGATGACGCCCTAGAAGGAATCGCAAGTCTGTTCGATGGCCTCCTTATAGGAGTCATTGATGAAGGACCTTCGGAAGAAATGGGCATTTAGCCACAAGAGTAACTTATTTATTGCTTTTGTACATTCCCCTGTGCTGGAATTTTTATCGCTTTCTAGGAATTACTTTCGATTTCTTCTTTTTCTCTTTCTATTTAAGGCTTGAATATCGCATTTTCCATTCAATAAATGTAATTGATTAATGAATTTCAATAAAATTACAAGTTTTATTTTGAATGCATGATGAGGTACACCAAACCAGCCCGATGATGATATCCAACCGATAAAAGAAAAGAAAAATCCAAGGAGAATTCTAAGGCCTAGGCTTCATCATGCTTTCTCGTGTCAAAATGTTTCAAAAAATGCTTTTGCAAAAGAATTTCAAAAATTTCTTAAAAATAAAATACAATTTACTCTATTTGTCTTTATCATTAATCTACTTCATATTTAAGGGATGATCATATAGCATGCAAAGGTGTGGAAATGGTCCAATCCAATGCAACAAGTGCTAATAATGATGATCCCAAAGACTCGATTGAAGATTCGATTGAGGTGCAACGTAGCTATGAACAACATGAAAAAACCAAGACTCTTACATCCGAGCAAACCGTCACTATCAATTTAGGTGACACTGAAGAATCCAATGAAGTGAAAATTAGGGCAAATCTCCCCAAAGACGAGGCCGAGTGCCTAATTCAGTTACTAAAAGAATGTCAAGACATCTTTGCATGGAACTATGTTGACATGCCTAGTTTAGACTTGTCAATCGTTGATCATTGCTTGCCTACTAATCCGGACGTGACACCTAAGAAGTAGAGGTTGCAAAGAACTAAACCCAAGCTCTCGAAGAAGATAGAGGAAGAAGTAATGAAGCATTTGAAGGTGGGATTCATTGAAGTCTCACAATACCCATAATGGGTGGCTAACATCGTATCGGTGATGAAGAAGGACGGTCGAGTTCGAGTTTGTGTTGATTATCGGGATTTGAACAAGGCTAGCCCGAAGGATGATTTCCCGTTACCATATATAGATGTCCTTGTGGATAGTACTGCTGGATTTAAATTGTTCTCATTTATGGACGGTTTTTCCGGGTACAATCAGTTAAGGATGAAGGAGAAAGACAAGGAGAAAACTGCATTTATCACCCTGTGGGGGACCTTTCATTATAAGGTCATGCCCTTTGGACTCAAGAATGCAGGGGCAACTTACCAGTGAGCCATGGTAGCACTATTCCACGATATGATGCATCAGGAGATCGAGGTCTTCGTTGATGATATGATTGTGAAGACTCAACTTGGAAGAAGCCACATCGAAACTCTACAGAAATTGTTTGATTAACTTCGTGAATTCATGCTTCCTCTAAACCCCGCTAAATGCGTGTTTGGAGCGACATCCGGTAAATTACTCAGATTCATTGTGAGCAGTAAAGGGATTGAGATCGACCCATCTAAAGCTAAGGCCATATGCGAGTTGCAACCTCCATCGACGGTGAAAGAAGTTCGAAGCCTTTTGGGAAGATTGAATTACATTGCTCGATTCATTTCCCAACTATCTGAAACTATCAAGCCGTTCTTCAAGCTCTTAAAGAAGAATGCACGAGTCAACTAGGATAATGAGTGCTGAGAAGTGTTCGACAAGCTAAAACAATATTTGATGAATCCACCAGTTCTTGTCCCGCCGTTGCCGGAGCATCCTTTGATTCCCTACCTCGCCATTCATAGTGAATCGTTGGGTGCAATGTTGGCTTAGGAAAGTCCCATCAATAAAAAAGAGCAAGCCATTTATTATCTAAGTAAAAAGTTCACTGTATCAGAACTGAAATATTCTGATGCTAAAAAGACTTGTGCTGCATTGGTGTGGGTATTGCATAGATTGCGACAGTACACATTACATTACTAGACGTTCCTCGTGACTGAGAACAATCCTATCAAGTACTTACTTGATCGGCCAGCTTTGGTGGGTAAGTTGGCTAAATGGCAAATTTTAATCTCATAGTTTGATGTGCAATTCATGCCACAAAAGTTGGTTAAGGGTCGAGTGATCATCGTTCTATTGGCCAAGAATTCAGGAGTCTCAAATAACGATGACCGTTCCATAGACAACCGTGTTTTGAGTATAAATGAAAACTCATGGACAATGTTCTTTGATGAAGCCGTGAACTTGTCTGGTTCTGGTACCGGAGCAATTCTAATATCCCCATATGTACAGCACCACCCAGTAGCTGCAAAATTGATGTTCCCATGCACTAACAATGTAGCCGAGTATGAAGCTTGCATCCTCGGGCTTCAAGCTGCAATTGAGATGGGTGTGGCCAAGTTAAAAGTGTTCAGAGATTCCATGCTATTCATACTACAGACCGTAGGGGAATGGAAGACCAAGGATGCCAAATTGGTCCCGTATCACAAGTATCTAGAAGATCTAACCAAGGAATTCGATGAAGTTTCATTTGAATACTTATCAAGGTCTCACAATCAATTTGCAGATGCACTCGCAACTTTATCATCTATGTTGCAATTCACTGACGGATTAGAAGTCGAGCCATTCAAAATAGATGTTTTACCAAAGCCGGCTTATTGTATGATCATGACTGAAGAACCTGATGGAAAACTATGGTATTACGATATCATGAATTATATTCAGAAACAGGACTTCCCCGAGGGAAGTACTCCAGTTGATAGGAAATACATCACAAAAATGGTCTCAAAATTCTTTGTCAATGGCTAGAATTTATAAAAGAGATCTTATGATTTAGTATTATTACGGTGTGTGAATGCAGCTGAAGCCACTCAAATCATGCAAGAGGTTCACGAAGTAGTGTGTGGCCCTCATATGAACGGGCACATGTTAGCTAAGAAGATTATGAGATTAGGCTACTACTAGCTCACACTAGAAAGTGACTGTATCCAGAATGTGCGAAGTTGTCATCGTTGCCAAATCCATGGTGATAAGATAAATGTTCCTCCAACTAAGCTGCACCAGTTTTCCAAGCCATGGCCCTTCTCAATGTGGGGCATTGATGTGATCGGGCCAGTAAATCCTAATGCTTCAAATGGGCATCGATTCATTTTGGTGGCGATAGACAGCAAAAGATCGCTTCAAGTGCCAAAAGTTAGCACAAATGGACACTTAAGTGCCAAAAGTTACAAAAGTGACACTTAAGTGCCACATTTGAAGAAAAGTAGGACACTTGAGTGCCACCTCTGGTGAAGTCGGCCGGAAATCATATGTGGCAATTAAATATTAATATTTCTCGCCTACGTGGATGGCCAGAGAGCTGACTCAGCTCTAATTCACCCAAAATGACGTCGTTTCTATAGTTGGCCAAAATAGAGCCCTTAAATCAACCAAAACAACGTTGTCTCCCCAATTGCCCTAAATCTAAAACCCTAAATTAGGCAAAATGCCATTGAAGTGCTGGAGCCCTAATCCTAAACCCTAATTTGATTTGCCACAAATTCTACAGTCGAATATTGGAAATAGAGAGCAGGACTTTTAGCAGCGACTTAAATTTCTCTCGCCGAAGCGAAGGAGAAGGCGAGCGTTTCTGTTTTTGTAGGTTACCAAGTCCAAGAAGAACATTGTGGACTCGAATGAATCTCGAGAGAAGATTCTATGGATGTGCCCGATACAGAGAATGGTCGAAGTGCAAATATTTCAAATTGGTCGATGCGAAATTCTCTCATGGAGCCACAGAGGTGATATTGGACCTACTTGATGGATGTCATCAACCTCCATCTACGCCTGTGGACGACTTGGATGATGTTGACTCAATGCGAGCTCAAGCTTCTTCTGCTAACCCTTGGAAGAATGAAGTTTCAAGGATGAAAATTGATTATAAGTGTTACCAAGCATTTACTGTGTTGCTGTTTTTTTGTCTATCATACTCTATGATGAAATGTAAAATATTGGAAGATTAGAAGAAGTTTCTCCAACTACCATAGTTGTAAATGACTGGAGAAATGTACTTGTTTTGAATGAAATGTAACTTATTTTTTTGGAAGATAAGAAGAAGTTTTGTATTGTCTACAAGATCGTTGTGGCTTTTTTTTTTTTTTTTTGGACTGTCATATGTATTATGTGTTACTTTTTGTGCTTGTGGGGAGATCAAGGAAAGAGAATGAATGAATGATATACTGTTTGTACTATGTTTTTGCTTATTCTCGAATATAAATCGGTGATGATGGATTGTATATTGGGTCGATGTGTTGTGGTGACTTCTTTACTTGAACTGAATGTAAACCAGCAACAAACATTAAATTGAATGGAGTTGCCATAAGTTGAACTGTATATATAAACCAACTGCTTTTCTGGTTTGCTGCAAACCACCATATACATAGGACAGACACGAGTGATTACTCGAGTGCTATAAGTTGTGTCTAGTGATCACTTAAGTTCCAGTCGTGATAAAAAAATAGTCATTTAAGTGTCAAGTTATTATTAAAAGTGATCACTCAAGTGCCATTTGTGATTAAAAGTGAACACTTAAGTGCCAGGTTTTTTAGAATGTGATCAGTTAAGTGTCAATTTTTTTTGTGCGATTCCTCTATAAATTGCACCAGCCATCAGCTACTACTAGTCATCACCACCGCCCACCACTGGCCACCATCAACCTCCAGCCATCACCACCATCCACACCAGGTATCCAAGGCATCTACTTGAGCCACCACCAGCCACCACTATGCTAGTGGTATGCTGCTGCAGAAGTTGCTAGTACAACGTGCCTTACACCAGCTTGCACTAGCACTACCTGGTGCAAGATATGCATATTGCACACTTACATCTTGCACCGGGTGCAGCACAAACCCCTAACCCAACCCTGATAATAGACCCACCATCAGTAGGCATCAGCAGTCACCACTGGCCACCACCACTAGCAACACTAGCATCCCAGCTACCACACCAGCACGTGGCCACCACTATAGACCCACTATTAGCAGCCACTGTTGGTGGTGGGTCGTGGGTCTGTTACAAAAAGGGCTCGTGCAAGCTAGGCTATGCACATTGCACTCTTGCACCAGTACTAGTTACAGCAAGAGGCCCCAACCCAACCCCCACAATAGACCCACCACCACCACGCTTCGCCAGCCGCCACCATTAGCCACACGAGCACCCCAGTCACCACCATAGATCCATCACCAGAAGCAGTAAGTAAAAGTAAAAACAAAATCAAAAAAAATGAAAAAGGCAAAAAATGACAAGCAACAAGATCGTTCCATTGATATTGAAATTAAGCCTCACAAAATCAATGACAAACTATTAAAAAAAAATCAACAGTAAAACAACTGACTCCTAAGCCCCACAAACCATATTCCATTCCATTTCATCAATCAATATGCACAATGCCTCATGTTCGTTCTCCTTTTGATGGACCCTTCACTTTATTCATAATCCTTGCACTTTTTCTAACTGGACGTGAGACTTCTTCTTTAACTGTCTCGGGATGCGTGATGGAGCTACAATTGTCCTAGGCTAGACTGATTTAGAAGGAGCTGCAACTGTCGTAGGCTGAACTAATTCAAATGGACCTGCAATCGGGTTCTTCTTACTCTTCTTTCTTGTTGGCACAGCCAATGTCTTCTTCTTTGTTGGTGCAGCCATTGATTCTTGAGTTGGGCCATAAGAGATAAGAACCTCTGAACTTCTCCTAGGCTTCAAAAAGAAAACTCAATTATTAACAAAAGTTTGCACCATAAATTAAATTAAATGTAGCCTATAAAACTTATATTAAGAATAATTGTTCCAGAACGCTCATCTGTATAAATGCCATAACAATATTGTTTTAGCCTCTTCCCAAGAGCCCCTTTTGTTCGAAGGGGAACATCACTTTCAGGTATTTGTGATTGGTTGGCCCTTCTTCTTGCATGTGATATATTGGGCTCTTGTTGTGGCTATTCAGCTATAGCAGGGGCTTCTTCAGCCAATTATTCAACTAGGCGTCTTCTAGATGGCCTTCTTGTAGGTGGCTCTTGATTTGGCTTTCTTCTGGTTGTTTTTCTATTTAGCCCTTTAGCTTCAGTGACACCTTTTGTTGGCTTTTGCGGTGGCCTTTGTGATGACCCTTCTCGTGGCCTTTGTGGTGACCTTAGTGATGGATCTTGTAGTGGCCCTTTAGTTGGGCCCTCTATTGGCAGCCGAGCTCTAGCTTGCCTTCTTCGAATTTGAAAAAAAGGCAAAGGACATCGTAAGTATAACATCATGCCATATAACAACGTAAAGGAAAAATAAACACAAATTATTGAACTTACCGGGTATTTTTTTTCTCTACTACCGCTGAAGAACAGTCGACTTAACTGCCCCTCCAGTTGCTTCAGCCAATCCTTCAGCTGGCTGTCTTCTACCTTGCCTTTTTTGAACAGGCACTTCAGTTTCAGGTACAGCAGGGGCTTCGACCAATTCTTCACGTGTCATTCTCGTGACCTGACAAATACAAAAACATTACATACATGTCAATTATATCCATGTACATATTTGTAATAAACCATAAAGTAACATAAACACAATTGTCATGACTTACTGGGTTTATTGTCATCGACTGAAGAACAGTCGACTCACTTCGCTTTTCTATTTGTCCTTCTCCAACTGTCCCTTCACTAGGCCCTTCTTTGACATCCTAAATTTTCACTTCCGCTTTCAATTAAATTAATCGGGCCTTTCATCAACGTGCTTATGGTGATATTCTCAGAGCTGATCACTCTTGAGATATTTAGACTATTTGGGGAAGTCATTAAGAAATTTTAATGCATTAGACTTGATAATTCGACCAAGAATCGGCTACTCGACTGTGCTCATGTGTAGAGATCATTACGGCACAGTAAAGATAGATTAAAAATCAGAAATAGGTCGGTTCGACTGAGATGTGTGGTTAAACGTGGGTGATCCCACCAAATTGAAAAATTTTTGTCGATCGGTACTAGATTGATCTTTTTTATCGTTTTGGTACCCTATATCCATATTTGAATCCTCGAGATTTTCACAACAACTGAGAGTTGCCAATGTGTTTAAGAGGTTCATTATGGCTTGAAGAATATCGACCACAAGTCATTTGCACTAAAAATTTCTGAAAGCTACCCCATAACCTGGGTCATGCTAAAATCGCACCGAATTGAAATTAATCGCGAATTTGAATCCAATTTCAGAAATTGAAAGTTCTGTCATGTCACGAGTCATTTTAGGAATGTCGACTCAGTCTTCGAAGATTTTTCTACAAACCGAGTTTTTGGCGGAAAAAGTCGAGGTAGGGTCGTTTTAGTCTAGAAAAATAAGAGGACCATTTTTTATCGTGTATGAAGACGGACATCGCCAAGCATGTCGCCAAGTGTTTGCCGTGTTAGCAAGTGAAAGCTTAGCATTGCAAGCCGGGAGGACTTCTGCAACCTCTCAAGATCCTAGAGTGGAAATGAGAGCATATCATGATGGATTTCGTGACCGGCCTACATAGGAGTCAGAGAGGAAACGATTCCATTTGGGTAGTGGTCGACACACTAACAAAGTCGGCTCACTTCATTGCAGTACGAAAGAACCTTAGTTTGGATAGACATGCAGAGTTGTACTTGCATAAGATAGTTTGTTTGCATGGAGTGCCAGTGACGATAACTTCAGATCAAGACCTGAGATTTACGGCTGCCATCTGGAAGCACTTGCAGAGTGCTTTAGGTACGAAGCTGTAGTACAGTATAGTATATCATCCTTAGACGGATGGCCAGTCCAAGAGGACGATTCAAACCCTCGAGGACATGCTGCAAACTTGCATGCTAGATTTCAAGGGAAGTTGGGAAGAACACCTTCATCTCGTTGAGTTTGCCTACAACAACAGTTATCAGCTGAGCATTCAGATGGCTCCTTTTAAAGCATTGTATGGCAAAGCGTGCTGAACACCCGTGTGTTGGGATGAAGTCAAGGAAAGAAATATCATAGGCCCAGAGTTGGTTCAGCAATCAGTGGATGTCGTTGTAGTTATCAGAGGTAGACTTAAGACCGCTCAGAGCCATCAGAAAAGTTACCCAAATAAGCACTGGAGACCTTTCGAATTCCAAGTTGGTGATCACGTTTTTCTGAAGGTGTCACCAATGAGGGGTACTTCGCGCTTTGGCAAGAAGGGAAAACTGAGTCCGAGGTACATAAGTCCATTTAAGATTCTAGAGAGAATCGGGGTCCTAGCGTATCGTCTTGTGTTGCCACCAAGATTAGCGCAAGTGCATGACGTCTTTCACGTGTCGATGTTGAGGAAATATGAGCCTGACTTGACCCATGTGCTTAATTTTGAAGAATTGAATGTGGATGACCGAGTGTCATACGTTGAAAGCCCGGTTCAAATTGTGGATCGAAAGGAGCAAGTTCTACGTTCAAAGACCATCCCGTCGGTCAAAGTGGTCTGACAACACCACAGCATTGAAGGAGCAACCTGGGAGACTAAAGAGTCGATGAGACATTTGTACCCCCACCTTTTTGCTTAAGTATTGTAATGGTTTAAATTTTGAGAACGAAATTTTTATAAGAGGGGAAGAGTTGTGACATCCTAAATTTTCACTTCTGCTTTCAATTAAATTAATCAGGCCTTTCATCGACGCACCTATGGTGCTATTCTAAGAGTTGAGCACTCCTGAAATAACTAGACTATCTGGAGAAGTCATTAAGAAATTTTAATGCATTAGACTTGAGAATTTGACCAAGAATTAGCTACTCGACCGTGCTGATCTGTAGAGATCATTACGGCACAGTAAAGATTGATTAAAAATTAGAAATAGGTCAGGTCGATTGAGATGTGTGGTTAAACATGGGTGATCCAACCAAATTGAAAAATTATCGTCAACCGGTACTAGATTGATTTTTCTGTCGTTTTGGTACCCTGTGTCCGTATTTGAATCATTGAGATTTTCACAACAACTGAGAGTTGGCAATGTGTCTAAGAGGTTCATTGTGGCTTGAAGAAAATCGACCACGGGCCATTTGCACTAAAAAAAGCTGAAAGCTACTCGATAGCCTAGGTCACGCTAAAATCGCACCGAATTGAAATTAACCGTGAATTTGAATCCAATTTCAGAAATTGAAAGTTCTGTCATGTCATGAGTCATTTTAGGAACGTTGACTTAGTCTCCGAATATTTTTCTGCAAATCGAGTTTTTGGCAGAAAAAGTCGAGGTGGGGTCATTTTAGTCCAAAAAATCATAGGACCACTTTTTATCGTGACATTCGGACGCAAGTGGGTTCTAATGGCGAGGAAAAATGCCAAGATGATCGAGGGTTCGAAGATTGAATTTTTAGACGCCAATTACACCGATTCACAAAGGAATTGAATCCCAATTGAAGGAAATTCAATCAAAATTCGTGTGCCCCCTTTGCTCACAACAATTGGAGCATTTCAAGGGCTTCTAGAAGAAGGAAATGGTCTAGAAATTGGCTGTGGACACAGCTGGGCAAGGTGGAACCCTCCAAGGGGACAATGAGACGAGGAGAGACCAAGTGGTGGCCCCCTCCATGCTAAACCGGTCCCTTCTCCCCCTCCCCTTGCTACCGTCGACTCCCTCCTCATTTCCCCTTGATGTTCGAAACTCAACAACCCAGAATCGTCGGAACCACCACACGCCACCATCGCGCCCCTCGCAGCCGCTCACTTGCTCGCACGCCACTGCCATCGCCCTGCCGGTCTCACGCCTCCAGCCGCTTGTCCGTTCTTGCTCGCAGCTACCCAGAGCACCCAGGCCACCATGCGTCACCGTTGTGGTCGCTGAAGCCACCGCCAGCCCTCGCCTAGACTCGCAGTAGCCCCCACTGGTCTCCCTTGCTTGTCTCCGCCTCAACTGCACCATCGAGTAGCTTCTTCGGCCAAGAGTAGAACCGGACAACAGTGGGTCTCACAGCTGCTGTTAGGCCCGTTTTCGTGGTTTTCCCGACCCTGAAAGGCGGTCCCGCTTTGGAGTTTATCAAGCTTCGCCGCGTCCCCGTTGATTTGATCCAAGCGGATCGCTTAACAAGTGAGTTTAACTCACTAATCCATGCTTAGTAAGTTAATGACGTTTAAGGATTGATTAGTTTAGACTAAGTATAGATTAGGTGGCTAGTTAGATTGGATTAGTGAATTACTTAATCGATATTGCATGTTAGGTGGTTAATTTAGTGCCTTTAGGGTCTAGACAAGCTCTAATATTTATCTAGAGTGGTTCGGAAATTTTCCGAGCTCGCCTCGGCTTTTAATTAGGCTTTATAGGCCTAATTTGCTATTTTTGGCATTTATTAATTTTCCGTAATTATTTAATTTATTTTTTCCGGAATTTATACCGGGATAGTTGGTGACCGGAATTTTATGCTGATCGCAATGGTGTGATTTGTTTATTTAATTGAGTTCTAATCTATGTTGATTGTGTGTGATTTGTGATTTTGAGAATTTATTCCTAAATTTATTTAATTTCAATAATTAAGCAGAAATTCATTGGACATTGGTTTACAGCGCCAAAAATGTTTTATCAACTATATAAATGGTGGGAATTTTGAAAGTGCAAATACTATATTTTTGGCCAAGCCCGACCGTGTACCCACACACGATAATTTTCATCAGGTATGATAAAAATGGTGAAAATGTGTGTTGGCTTATAGTCATAGTGAGATGACTATTGAAGGTTCAGGTAACGTAGGTTGTACATGACGATATGAGATGGGTCAAGAAAACCGCCAAAATATGGCTGTGCCTGTTGGGCCATAATCAACCGCTAGAATATGGCCATGCCTCTTAGGCCGTAATTTACCGCTGAACTTGGAACCGGCTGTGCCCGTTGGGCCGTAATTCACCGCTGAACATTTAGTAGGCTGTGCCCGAGCGTGGCCATAATCATCGGTTAGAATGGGTAATTGGAAGGACAGTGTGAAGGTCTTTATGATATGGAATTGACTGGGTTGATTGATCGATGAGTCGAACGGGTGTCATGAGTTGAGTTATTGACATGATTCGATAAATTTGTGAATTGTTTTGACATACATGAAGGAAATCGACGCCAAGGTAAGTCCTTTGACTCGTGATTGTGCTTAGGCGGCCCTAAGGGCGTATTTTCTTCCTAGTCGGGTCTTAGGGGGTTGAACTTGCTGAGACGTCGTCTTACCCCGTTGTGGGATAACATTCCAAGTCCTTGGATGGCAGCTCCTCCTGAGCATTTTGGACAACCAAAGAAGATCACAGAACGTAAGTACTACATTTCGATCCATGGGCACCCTAAAGAGTTAGAGTACGAACTCGTGAAGTCCATAATCTGGGTTGATGCGGGTCTACCAAAAAAAATGCCCCATCAATAAAGAGCATGGTATCGCCAAGATCGTACTGGAATGAGAGAGGGCCCCATTCCGGAATCTGAGATACCTCTATATGTGATGGAGGTTGCTTTTGGAAAGGGCACTGCAGACCCTCCAGGTGGTTCAATGGTGGATAGTGACCCGAACCGGCCGGAACCTGAGTCTCTTATGTACACAGCTGAGGGCTCTAACTAGGATCTGGATGAGGACGAAGAGGAGGACGAGGAACCGTAGTTTGATGAAACCCCCCTATTTTGTAGACGTTATAAATAGACCTGCTTGTATTATATATGACATGGTTTGTTATGTATATATATATAAGTGTGGTTGTGTTTTCAGTTCGAAAATTTGTGGCCCTGCTTTTCTATCCCATTGAATTGTTGTCTGGGGATTATTCATCTGCTTCCGCATGTGTATTAAAATGAATGGGTGGGTGGTGCGTCCTGGAGTGCTATTTAATCGACCGCAGAGGGATAGGCACGCGCTCGGAAGATCGAGGTGTGACATCCCCGTTTAAGTGGTATCAGAGCATGGTTTAGAGATTGGAGTGATAAGGTGCGATGGTTTATGGGATAGTAGTAGAAATGGCCTTTAATTTCATGTTGGTGCATGTCTGTGATAGCTGATTGACAGAATTGTTTGTTTGTTGAATTACTTAGCTTTTAATTCGGTGTGGAATTGGAAACAGGTTTCTTTAAAGAACCTTCAGCATGAGCGATCAGGAGTAGGACGCCGACGAGGGTCGGTGCCCGAGGAGGCCGAGGTAAGGCGCTATGCTAGCGCTAGTGGCAAAATACCACCTCCTGTTGGTGCTGGGGGAGTAGCCAAGGTGATCTGGGAACTGTCGGGATCACGCAGGCTCTCGATACGATGAGAGAGATGATGGAGCAACAGGCCCAAAACCAAGCTGCCGGTTTCATCGCTGCCATTGCAGCCGCCGTTACTGCCGTTGCTAATGCTGCCATTGCTGCCACAGCCGTTGCCGCACCTGTCGCCGCGCCTGCTGAAGTTTTAATTGGGAACATAGTTGTCGATAGGGAGAGACCAATCCATAAGTTGGTAGAGCAATTCCTGAAGCTGAACCCGCCGTGGTTCATTGGTGCCGGAGATCCAGAGATCGCATCTCTTTGGATTCAGGATCTGGACAAAGCATTTGCACTTCTGAGGTGCAATGAGGAGGAGAAAGTGGTCCTGGTGGTCTATCAACTGCAAGGTGACGGCAATACCTGGTGGAGAGCTGCTAGAGAGACAGTATTTCCGGGAGGAGTAGTCCCGCTATGAGACGCCTTCCTCAAAGTGTTCAATGATAAGTACTTCTCAGGAAGTGCCCGATAGCAGAAGATGGAGGAATTCCAACACCTCCGCCAGGGATTGAAGTTTGCGGAGCTTTCTCAATATGCTCTGAGGTTGATAGAGGACCCTGAAGACAAGGCTCAAAGATTCAAAAATGGACTTCAACTAGAGCTTAAACAACCGCTGGTGCCTTTTAATCTGAAAGACTATCATGAAGTCTATAATTGAGCCCAGTTGTTAGAAAGGAGTTCGAACGAGCAAGCCGCCTCATCTGGATCGAGGTTTAGTTCAAATAGAGAAGGAATCCGACATGGGAAGAGACCCATGATCAGAGGAAGATTTCGAGTCCCGCCCAACAGGAATGGTGGAATTGGGAAGTCAGGGCCTAACCAGAATGGCGTGTGTCACTTGTGTGGAAAGCGACACGGTTCAACACCATTCCAACCTAGGCTGAGTACTTATTTTGGGTGTGGCCAGTCGGGTCACATAGTCAGGGACTGTCCAAGAAGACACGGGAGACCACAGCAGTTGCCACCACCACCACCGTTGGGTCATATCAGAGGATACGCACCTCATAACGCGCCTCAGAATGCACCACAGGGTGGTCAGCTCAAACCCCCAGTTCAAGGGACAGTATATGCCATCACGCGAGGTCAGGTAGAGGACGCGCCTGATGTGATTACAAGTATGGTTTTGCTGAACGACCATGCTGCTTATGCTTTATTCGACCTCAATGCAACTCATTCTTTTATTGCCGAGCAATTCGTTAAGCTGATAGGATTAAGTCCTTAGTTGCTGGAGTCAGTGATTAACATATCTACACTGTTAAAGGATAAGGTGTTGTCTGCATTGGGTTGTTCTGGTTGCAAGTTAGCGATTGCTGAGCGAGATGAGAAAATAGATTTGTTAGTCCTAGCCATGTATGACTTTGATTTGATAATTGGCATGGACTGGCTCACCAAACAAATAGCTAAAATGGACTGTTATTGTAAAGCGATTTAGTTTTACCCATTAGAGGGTGAGAGTTTCAAGTTTGTGGGAAGTCGAGGAGGACCCTCGATTACCTTGATATCATCACCTAAGGCAAGCCGATTGTTAGATGAGGGTTGTCAAGGTTACCTAGCAACTGTCGTGGATACGACAGTTGAGGTGTTGAAAATGGAAGACATCATAGTAGTACAAGAATTTCCAGATGTATTCCCGAAAGAATTGCTAGGGTTACCGCCCGAGAGAGAGATTGAGTTCGTGATCAAGCTAGCACCTGGGACAGAGCCAATCTCTAAGACTCCTTACCGGATGGCGTTATCAGAGTTGAAGGAATTGAAAGTGCAGATAAAGGAATTGTTGGATAAGGGATTCATACGTCCCGGTGCATCACCTTGGGGAGCACCAGTTTTGTTCGTAAAGAAGAAAAATGGTTCGTTGCGCCTGTGCATCAACTATCGTCAACTCAATCAGGTGACAATCAAGAACAAGTATCCACTCCCAAGGATCGATGATTTGTTTGATCAATTGCAGGGAGTGTCAATATTTTTGAATATCGACTTGAGAACATGATATGATCAGCTGAGAATTAGGAAAGAGGACATTCCAAAGTCAGCTTTTCATACTCGATATGGTTATTATGAGTTTATTGTAATGCCGTTCGGGTTGACGAACGCTCCAACTGCTTTTATGGACCTGATGAACCGAGTGTTCAAGGAATACTTGGATCAATTTGTGATCGTGTTCATCGATGATATTCTGGTATATTCGAGGAGTGATGAAGAGCATGAGAGTCATCTGAGAGTAGTGCTGCAGACTCTAAGAGTTCATCAGTTGTATGCCAAGTTCAACAAGTACAAGTTTTGGTTGACTCGTGTTGCGTTCCTAGGTCACATGATTTCAGGCGAAGGAATCTCCATGGACCCAGCTAAGATTGAAGTAGTGATTAACTGGCCAAAACCGACTACCATGATAGAGATTACCAGTTTTCTAGGTTTGGCCGGATACTACAGAAGGTTCGTGGAATGATTCTCAGCATTAGCGTCGCCGTTGACTCGGCTCTTGAAGAAAGAAGAGAAGTTCGTATGGACAGATAAGTGTAAGCGTTGTTTCCAAGAGCTTAAGCAAAAACTAACTACCACACCTGTGCTAACCATCCCATCTAGTCCTAGAGGATACGAGATCTATAGTGATGCGCAGTTCAGAGGATTGGGTTGCATGTTGATGCAACATGGCAGGGTTGTTGCATATGCCTCCCGTTAGTTAAGGTCTCATGAACAGAATTACCCGATGCATGACTTAGAACTTGTGGCATCCCAAAATTCAAGGCAACCTCTAGATGTATTAAAGTTTATGATTAGGTAATGAATTTGCCTTTGGTTTATGCTTTAGCTATTGATTTTCTTTTAAGACCGAGTGTTATGTGGATGGAAATGTATCTTGTGTTTATGGGTTATTAAAATTAGTATTATAGGATAATTTGATAAGAAGAATTTATTCTTGGCTATGCGCCTCATAGATTTGATTCTTATAGTTAAATGTTACAAGTTTTATGGCCATATGAAATTGTAAATTTGGAATTTATAAAAGAGGGAATTAAGATGAATTATTAAAAGTAAAATTGGATTTAATTAAGCTTGGGTCTTAGGCCCAAGAGTGTGGGCCTAAGATGGGCCAAATTGGCTGGCCCATGAAGCCCATGAAGGGCTGCCGTCGACCACAAGGAGGGGAGAAGGCCGGCCCATCTTCAAGCCCATCATGCATGGGGTTTGCCAAGTGGCAAAAAGGGAGTTACACCCATTGGCCACCTTGGGCGGCTCCTAATGATTACTAATGATTGAATAAAAGGGGAAATAAAAAGAAGGAGTGGCCGGTTTTGAGAAAGGGAGAGAGAGAGGGAGAGCTGTCGAGAGAGTGAGGGAAACCGAGAGAGAGGAGGAGAAGGCCGCGCGAGGAAGAAGCCGCTCGTCCGTCGCTCGTCGCCGCCGCCGTGTGCTCGTGTTTGCTCGGTTTGGAGGCAAGTTGGGATCCTTAATCTGCTCTTGCATGTTCTGTCTAGCATGTGTGTTTGAATGGTGATGAATTTCGGATATCTAGGGTGTGAAAAACCGAAGTTTTGAGAGTGTTGTTTTGAAGTAGTGAACTGTTCTCGAGTAAACAGTCCGACCCAGATTGTTGTAGTGGCTTGCATGCGATGTTTGAGTCGGATTTTGGCTTTGACTGCTGCATGAAAGTTGTAGATAACATCTTAAAGTATCACATACTAAAATTTGAGGCCAAATAGATGAGTTTTGAGGGGTGAAACCCTCCCTCTACGAAAATGTTAGATCTGAAGCTGTTTTGTTGACCTCTTGGTGATTTTGTGTGTTGCATGTAACTTTTTACTGAGAATTTCATTTCGACCCCTTCAAGAAAGTTGTATAGAACATCTTGAAGACTAATATACTCAAATTTGAGGACAAACGAACAAATATATCCTAGTGAAACGATTTTTCTTTTGAAGACATTGGATCTGGAAATGTTGTACTGAACTCCAGTGACTTCGTGGACTATAAAGTGACTTTACTTTGAAAATATCACCTTGATCCCTAATGAAAGTTGTAGTAGACTTCTTCAGGCAAAACATATAAAAAATTCAGAGGAAAATATGGAAGATAAGTAGGTGAAATCGTGATTTTTCGGAGACGGCTAAACCTGGAATGTTCGGTACTAGGAACAGGGGCTTCAACCGTCCATAATTAATTATCTAGGACGAATATAAATTTTATGTCTTCATGAAAAATCTACTTTAGGGTCTTCACTATCACATATTCAAATATCATAATTTTTTAAGGTCATTACAGTATTTAATCGGAGATATTTCAAAAACCGTGTAATCTGACGCGTTCGGACTTAGTCAGTTTCAGTGCGTGGGCCATATCATTTTGTACAAAATTCTTTCGCAAAGTGTTCTTCATGAAGTATATTTATTTACGTCTTCCCTGCAACATATTCAAATTTCATAATTTTTGAAGTTCATTTGCCTATTTAAATGAAAATGTTTCGAAAACTGTGCAAGTTAAGTGGTTATGACAATGGTGCTGTGATGTTCGGTCTATACCGCATGATATGAGGGTCTTTTGGTGCAGTGTCCTTCATGAAATATATGCCATTATGTCTTGACTATCATATGTTCGAATTTCATAATTTTTAAAGGTCATTTGGGTATTTAATGGAAATATTTTCTAAAACTGTGCAAGCTGGATTGTGCGAATTCCAAATGCTGAAATTTATGATTATTCTGTTTTGGATGAGCCCTATTAATTATATTGATTGAGGTGATTGAATCTTTCTGAGCATGTGATGATATTTGGCATTGCATATAGAATCAAATGCTGAATTTGACTTTGTTGCCATTACATCATGTGCCATGTTGATTGTGAGACATAAATTGGTGAATATGAATTATGATGAATGAGGAAACTGTTGGAGGTGGGCTGATAATGCCCTGGGAGTTTCAGGATGCCCGGGATGGGGGGTGCCGGATGCCCGGTTGTATGGTGATACATGCCCGGTTGTCCTCGGGAGTTTCGAGATGCCCGGAATGGTTGGGTGCCGGAAGCGTCGGAGGTTTGTGCCCGGAGAATGCCTCGTGATGCCAATTGGGATGCGAGATGCATGGAATGTGGGGGTGCCGGATGCCCGGTGGTGTGTGCCGGAGGTTTCTCGCGATGCCAGGTTGGGGTGCGAGTGATAGAATGTGGGATGCAATTACTGGTCCCGGGAAAGAAAGATGTGGTGATCAAATTGAAAGATAAAAGTGGAAATTGAATCATGTAGATATGATATGGTGACATATGCATGGCTGTGTGATATGATGATGATGAGTGCATGGTTGTATGTGCACCTATGGCATGGTATATGTAGGATATGATGATGATGAGTGCATGGTTGTATGTGCACCTATGGCATGGTCTATATATGACATGATGGTGATGAGTACATGAGGATGTATGTACATATGGAATGATGACATATGCATGGCTGCAAGGTAAGTTATGCTTGGATGCATGAATGATATGTACTATGCTATGATTGTTATGATTGTATTGTGTGATGCATTGAGTGGTTTATTGGATCTTTTACCTACTGAGTGGCTGTACTCACCCTTCGGGCACCAACATTTCAGATTAGAAAGATGCCGCTCCCTACTGTCACGCCGGGTACCTTCAATGGCCTCCCATCTGACGTGGAGGTAGAGTGTTCGGAGATCGATTGCGTTACCGTTCCTGGTCTGACTTTTGTGCGAGTTCGCGTGCTGGTCATGTACGATGTGGGCCTGGCTGGGGGCCGGTCATGCAGGAGTTTTTGTCGGTCCACGTCCGCCGAGATGGAGTGATTCGGGGGATGTTGCCGCCGCCACTTGTGGCACCCCTCGATGGCCCCCGATCCGATTAGGGTCGCCACAGTTCGCTTACCATTCACTTTTCCTAATAACATGTCACTCTGATACCATTTCAATTTCAGCGGGTCCATACAACCTGGGGGTTTACATATTTTAGATCGGTCCCTTGCGCAATTTATATACGGAAGCACATCCAACAACTCCCTTCCCTATATTCAGAAAACGATGCACACCAACTAAACATCTTATATAAGTTAAAGCCGAACACTTTTATTTACATAAAGCAGATGGACATCTTTAGTCGGTACATCGAAATGCCATGGTTTTCTATACTTGGCTATACTTCAAAAGATGACCGACATCTCCTCCAACAACATACATACACTTAAAGTCCATCGATCAGTGTCGGCGTCTAAAAGTTCCTTCCTTTGCTATCCTCCTCCTCGCGGTCATATCCAACTACTTGATCCATCTACCGGTGACGGTGGCGGCAGAGGTATTATCTAATCTGAAATGTTATTCCCCAAAAGGGGTGAGTACAGCCACTCAGCAGGTAAAGGACCAATAAACCACTCAATGCATCATGCCACACAATCATCACAATCATAGCATTACATGTCATTGAAGTATCCATGCACAATTTACCTTGATATCATGCACATGTCATCATATCTCATGTACATACATCATCATATAGTCATCACCATCATGTCATACACTTACAATCATCATGTCACACACTTACAATCATCATGTCACATGTACCATCATCACTACCATGCATCCATGCACTCATCATCATCATATCACATGCACCATCATCATTACCATGCATCCATGCATTCATCAATCATCATATCACATGTACCATCATCATTACCATGCATCCATGCACTCATCATCATCATATCACATGCACCATCATCATTACCATGCATCCATGCATTCATCAATCATCACATCACATGTACCATCATCATTACCATGCATCCATGCACTCATCAATCATCATATCATTACCATGCATCCATGCATCATCATCATCATATCACATGTACATCATCATTACCATGCATCCATGCATCATCATCATCATATCACATGTACCATCATCATTACCATGCATCCATGCACTCATCATCATCATATCACATGTACCATCATGCCATAGGTGCACATACAACCATGATTCATATCATCCATGCTATCAAGCATACATCACCATGAGATCCATTCATGCCTTCATGATCGCATTTTCAATATCAAATAGCATCAATTTATTTTCATGAGCCGATCATGCATCATGCCATATGCATACACCCATGCACATGATTCATTTTCAATTCTTATCGTTCACAAGGATCTCATCAGTTTTTCTTTCCAGGGACCAATGTTTGCATCCCACAATTCATCGCTCGCATCTAACCGCATCGCAGTAACCTCCGGGCATGTATCCAAGATACAACCGGCATCCGGCACCCCCACATTCCGGGCATCTCGTATCCCAACCGGCATCACGAGGAACCTCCGGGCATGTATCCAAGATACAACCGGGCATCCGGCATTTACACTCCCCGGCCGGGCATCTCGCATCCCAACTAGCATCGCGAGGCATCCCCCCGGGCACAAACCTCCGGGGCTTCCGGAATTATGTACCGACATACCACCAGGATCCCCCTCCCCTGGAATTACGTACCGTATACCACCGGGCATCTCGAAACTCCCGAGGAAATCTCCGGGGCTCGCCATGAAAATGGTTTCCCCTACCCTCCGGAATTACGTACCGACATACCACCAGGCCTCCCCGGAATTACGTACGATATACCACCAGGCATCCCGACACTCCGGGGCATCGTCGGCTCACACCTCCGACGGTCTTCTCATCACCACGATGCATATTCTCATACATCTCATTTTCAATTTCACATTCACAATTATGGCTCAATTTCAACATGGCATATGATATGATGGCTAACAAGATCATTTTCATCATTTGATTCTTATATGCATTTCCAATCATCATCATACATGCAGCAAGATCCAATCACTTATAATAACACAATCCAAGGGGTCCATGCAACACAAGATAATCCATACATCATGACTTTTAAGATTTAGCAAATTCCAGCTTGCACAGTTTCGGAAAACATGTAAATTAAATATCCATATGATCTTCAAAAATTATAGAATCAGAGCATGTGATAGACAAGACATAATGATAGCAACTCCATGAAGAACACATGCCCAAAAGAGCTTCACACAAGAAGATATAGTTCACACAAATACAGCATGCAATTTCGGATAGAAACAGAATGCGCAGTTTTTAAAATAATTCGATTAAAATACACGAATTACCTCCGAAAATTATGAAATTTTACCAGGTTATATTTAAGACACTAAAGTAGATTTTTAATGAAGACTTCTAGGCCAGATTCGTTCTAGATAATTTTCTATAGTCATCCGAAGCTTCTGGTTCTAGCACCGAAACGTCCAGTGTAGTTATCTCCAAAATATCGAGTTTTCACCCACTTATTCTTCTTTTTTCCACTGAAATTTGGATATGTTTTACTTCCAGAGGTCCCCTACAACTTTAATTAAGGGATCTAAGTCAAATTTCCAAATAATAGTCACCATATGGGTCCATGAAGTCTCGGGTGTCCAGTACCGTGTCTCCAGATTTACCGTCTTCAAGAGTAAGTCGATTCACTAGGCTACACTTGCTCAATTTACTTCAAATTTGAGTATATTAGTATTTAGGATGTTCTCTACAAGTTCCATGAAGAATTCGAAGAGATATTCTTGGTAAAAATCGACATGCAACCCACAAAACTACCAAAAGGTCAGCAAAACAGTTCCAGATCTAGTGTCTTCGTAGGATGAGGGTTTGACCCCTTAAATCTCAACCATTTTGTCCCAAATTTTAGTATGTTATAGCTTAAGATGTTGGATACAACTTTCATGAGGGAATTAAAGTCAAAATACAACTCGAAACATGCATGCAAGCCTTCACAAGATTCTGGGTCGGGCGGTTCACACGAAATCAGCAAGCACATTCAAGAACAAGTCACATTCTAGCTTCGGTTTTGCCTACCCTAACATCCGAGATCTACCACCAACAAATCACACATGCAAGACACAAATGCAAGAGTGGAAATCGATCCCAACTTGCCTTAATTCAAAGGAAAACACAGCAAGAACGACGGCGGGACTAGGCGGGCTCGACGGCGGGGCATGGCGGCGACGAACCTCCTCCTTCCTTTCTCTCTTCCTCTCTTCCTCTCTTTCTCTCTCTCTCCTTTCTCTCGGCACCTAGACCGACCATTCCCTCTCTCTTTCTTTTTGGTTGTAAATATATTTGCATGCACTCTTATTTTGCATGGAGGACACTTGTCCCTAAGAAGGAGACAAGTGTCTCCTTTGTTGAAGACACTTGGAGGCCATGCGGCTCCTCCTCCTCCCCCTCCATGCATCGACATGGGCCGGGCTTATGGTTCACTTTAGGCCCATCTCACTTGGGCCTAAAGTCCAAACTTAAATGGCCCAAGTTTATTTTTAATAATACATTTTAATTCTCATTTAAATAAATACCTAATTGCATAATAAAATGGCCAAAAGACTTTGTGACATTATTCCATCAAATCTATAAAGTGCATAGTCAAGAACAAAGTCTTCTTTATCAAATCGTCCTATTTCCAATAGCCCATAGAAAAATATCGATAATAAGCCCATAATTCCTTCACCACTTTAGGGCATTAAATTTTGATTTTTATTTATAGAAATTAATTAACATTCTCATAATCAATTAAAATTTTCATAAGGGGGTTCGGTCCAAGAGATAAAATATCGTGGCCGATGATGTAATTGTCCCTATGGCCATTCAAAGACAAATATCGTTTCCCTCAAAACCAATATTTCGGGTTGAAATTCCCGGATGCCACACCACTGCCCGACGCGCCAGGATGGGTGTGATGGCCGCGTGAGGAGTAGAGAGTTGATGTTTCTTTTTTAGGGTAGCCGACACTTGTAGATGGAGGATTATACATGATCGACATAGAGGGTCGAGTTGTCTCTTTTTGAGTTGTGGCCAAGTTTAGTTAAAAGTCTTGGCCTTTCTTTTTGGTTGTACTGACCCGAGAAATCCATCATGAAAATATGTAAATAAAAGTGTCTTGGCTTTATCTTTTCTTATGGTGCTTAGTGGTGTGCATTGCATTATGGTTATTGGAGGGAGGAATGGTGAGACTTGTTTATGCTTCTGCTAATAAGTTGCGCTGGGACCGTTTTCAAAAAAAAAAATGCCTATGAACTACGACGCTTTTACTAAGAGATTAAGAGATGTAACTAGTGCTCATTAGGTGGAGCGATAGGTACCTGTGGTGACCTAAGGTGTTTCGGGGTGCCACAGCCGCCCTTTTTGGTATCAGAGCAATGGTTATAGATTGGAGTGACAAGGAGCCTCATTTGGAAATTGAGGAACATCATGACAATGCACACCATAGGATGCTAACTGGAATAGATGGGTAACTTTGAACAACGGGTGATGGGTATTCACTCGTAGATCCCTAGTAGTTATTATAAATTGCTTTTAGGTACCAGTAACATGGTTATGTTACTTATTTTCCTTAGTGCTGTTGATTTTAACGAAGACATTGAGACACAGATATTTCCTAAGGCAAATGCTTGGAAACTGCAGGAAAATCATGGTACGAGCTGGAAGTACTCATCCATCGAGGGCTGAAGCCTCTGCTACAAGGGCTGAACCCCGAATGGAAGATATCCTGCAGGCATTGGCCAATATAGGAAATCGATGGAAAGACAAGCGCAAAGAACAACTCGGAGAGCGTAACGCCGTACTCAAGGACTGGTGGAGCAATTTATGAAGCTGAAACCACCTAAGTTCAATGGAATGGGAAGTCCTGAGGAGGCGGAGCATTGGATTGATGGGATGGAACGAATTTTCCGGTTGTTGGACTGCAATGGTGCTGAGAAAATAACTTTGGCAGAGTACCAGCTGGAGGGAAATGCAAAGTTTTGGTGGAGAGCTTCGAAGGATATAATCTTTCCACCAAGTACTGAGGTTAACTGGGAAGAGTTTGTGAGAGTTTTCAATACAAAGCATTTTTCTGACTGTGCTAAGGACAGGAAAATTTCATAATTTGTTCAGTTAGAACAAAAGGAGCTGACAGTGGACCAGTATGAGGCTAGATTTTCTTAATTATCTAGATATGCTCCTAGACTGATTGAGGATCAGGAAGAAAAGGCTAAGAGACTTCTGAAAGGGTTGAGAACTGACATTAGGAAGCAACTGGTGCCTTTGAACATAAGGGATTACCATGAGATTTATGAAAGGGCACGCTTAGTGGAGTAGGAGCGATGAGAGAGCGATCGAGTTTAAGAAACAGCTGAACTTTAATGATGTGAGAAGGGGTAGGAGACCCTATTCTGGTCAAGGTCAGACTTGGAATGTGAAGAAAAAGAGCAATTTTGGAAATTTTGGGGGAGCAAGAAATGGCCTGAATGTAGGGAAAGCACACTATCAGCCTGATGTTTGTCAAAGGTGTAATAGGTGACATAGCCCAGGACCTTGCAATGGACGACTGAGATGTTTTGGTTGTGGACAAGTGGGCCACCTTAGGAGAAGTTGCCCATAAGAAAGGTCGCAAATGAGTGCTGGCTCGGTGCGACAGGGACAACAGAGTGCTGTTAGATCAAACCTACCAAGGAATCCTCAGAGGCCACCAGCACAAGGAAGGGTGTATGCGGTCACCCAAGAGGAAGCGGAAGCTTCCAAAAATGTTATCTCAGGTACGATCCTTATCAATGGTAAAAAGGCATATGCATTGTTTGATACGGGTGCTACGCATTCATTTATCTCTGAAAGGTATAGACGGTTGAGTAAAATAGAAGTTACGCCTCTTGAGACGCCTCTTTGTGTTTCCACGCCTTTAAAGAATGTGGTATTGTCTACGCTGGTGTGTGGAAATTGTAAGATAACAATGGGAGGAAAGGATATGGAAATAGACTTGATCGTAATGGCTATGTATGATTTTGATGTTATTATAGGAATGGATTGACTTCGTAAGTATCGGGCCAAAGTGGATTGTTATAGAAAAGTGATCTAATTTATCTTACCTGATCAGTCTTGTTGTGAATTTTTGGGAGGTCAGACCAACCTATCTATAGCACTTATTTCAGAAATAGAAGCTCGTGCGTTACTTGACAAAGGATGTCAAGGGTACCTGGCCATGGTTAAAGATTATACTAGGGAAGAACCTAAGCTTGATGAAATTCGAGTGGTTAATGAATTTCAAGATGTATTTCCTGAGGAGTTGCTTGGATTACCGCCAGAGCGAGAGATTGAGTTTGAAATTGAATTAATGCCTGGAACAGGATCGATATCGAAAGCCCCGTATAGGATGGCCTTAGTCGAGTTGAAAGAATTGAAAGTGCAACTACAAGAGTTGCTTGACAAAGGATTCATTAGGCCAAGTGCTTCACCTTGGCGTGCGCCAGTCTTGTTTGTGAAAAAGAAAGATGGGTCAATGCGCTTGTGCATTGACTATAGACAACTGAATCAAGTGACCATTAAAAATAAATATCCTTTGCCTAGAATTGATGACTTATTTGACCAACTCCAGGGAAGTTCGGTGTTCTCTAAGATTGACTTAAGGTCGGGATACCACCAGCTAAGGATTAAGAAAGAAGACATTCCTAAGACTGCGTTTAGGACTCATTATGGACACTACGAGTTCCTTGTTATGCCATTTGGACTAACCAATGCGCCGGCTGCATTTATGGATTTAATGAATAGGGTATTTAAGTCTTATTTAGACCAGTTTGTGATTGTTTTTATTGATGATATCCTGATATATTCAAGAGGGCCTAAAGAGCATGAACAACACTTGAGGATAGTTTTGCAAACTCTGAGAGAGCATGAGCTGTATACCAAATTTAGCAAATGTGAATTCTGGCTGGACCAGATAATATTTTTAGGGCATGTGGTATCAGGAGAAGGGATTGCAGTAGACCCAGCAAAGGTTGAGATGGTAATAAATTGGCCGAGACTAACGACACCTACTGAAATACGGAGTTTCTTAGGACTAGCTGGCTACTATAAAAGGTTTATTGAAGGATTTTCGCGATTGGCAGGTCCTTTAACGAAATTGACTCGAAAGAATGTGAAGTTTGAATGGAATGGGGAATGCGAAAGGAGTTTCCAGGAGCTTAAAAGAAAATTGACCTCAGCTCCAATCTTGACTATACCGACTGGATCGGATGGTTTTACGGTGTATAGTGATGCATCTCACAAAGGACTGGGATGTGTTTTGATGCAACATGGCAAGGTCATAGCCTACGCATCCAGACAATTGAAACCCCATGAACTGAATTACCCAACGCATGATTTAGAATTAGCAGCTATAGTGTTCGGTTTGAAGATATGGAGGCATTATTTATATGGGGAAAAGTTTGAGATTTATACAGATCATAAGAGCTTGAAGTATCTGCTCTCACAAAAGGAGTTGAACATGAGACAAAGGAGGTGGATGGAGTTGTTAAAGGATTATGATTGTGAGATACGATACCATCCAGGGAAAGCGAATAAGGTAGCGAATGCTCTTAGTCGTAAGTCAGCTATGGAGATGGCCAGTTTAAGGATGGCGGAATGGAGCTTGTTAAAGTCCGTAGCAGACTCAGAGTTTAAATTGAAAATGGATTGTCTTACAAATATGCTTAGTGCATTAAGAATTGAACCTGAAATTATTCAGAAAGTTAAGACTTTACAAGAATCTGACCCGGAAATTATGAAAGTGAAAGATGCAGTATCTTTAGGAAAAAGACCAGAATTTCAAGTCTCTGAAGATGGAGTGGTAAGATGCCAAGGATGACTTTGTGTTCCCGACAACGAAGAGGTAAAGAAGGAAATTTTGTCGGAGGCACATAGGAGTAATTATAGTGTTCATCCAGGTAGTACAAAGATGTACAGAAATTTGCGTCAGCAATTTTGGTGGAATGGTATGAAAGCAGATACGGCTGAGCATGTTTCTCAATGTTTGACGTGTCAACAAGTAAAAGCGGAACATCGCAAACCCGCAGGACTCTTGAGACCGTTAGACATACCAGAATGGAAATGGGAGCATATAACAATGGATTTTGTACAAGGATTGCCAAGGACATCAAGTGGTCATGACTCTATCTAGGTTATAGTGGACCGTTTAACTAAATCTACTCATTTCCTAGCAGTTCGCATAGACTACTCAATGGACAAATATGCGGATATATATGTAAGTCAAGTGGTACGCTTACATGGTGTTCTAGTAACTATTACCTCAGATCGGGATTCAAGATTTACTTCGAACTTTTGGCGGAGTCTTCAGACTGCCTTAGGAACTAAACTCTAGTTTAGTACTGCTTTTCACCCTCAAACAGATGGACAAACAGAAAGAGTAATCCAAACATTAGAGGATATGTTGAGGGCTTGTGTGATTGATTTTAAAGGGAATTGGGATGAAAGATTGCATTTAGTGGAGTTTGCTTATAATAATAGTTTTCAGAAAAGTATAGACATGGCTCCCTATGAAGCATTATATGGAAGGAGATGTAGGACTCCTGTCTATTGGAATGAAGTAGGAGAAAATAAATTGACAGGACCTGAACTGGTACAAGTTACCACTGAAGCTATCGAAATTATCAGGAAAAGACTTAAAACAGCTCAGAGTAGATAGAAAGACTACGCAGATAGGCGTAGAAGGCCTTTGGAATTTAGTGTGGGAGATCATGTATTCCTTGAAGTATCTCCAATGAAAGGAATATCTCGATTTGGAATGAAGGGTAAGTTAAGCCCTAGATTTGTTGGACCTTTTGAGATACTTGAAAGACTAGGAGATGTAGCTTATCGTTTGGCGCTGCCTCCTAAATTGGGAAATTTGCATGATGTGTTTCATGTATCGATGCTGAGAAAGTACCAGCCGAATCCTGGTCACATACTCGATCATGAAGCCATCAAAGTGGATGAGAAAGTGAGGTACATCAAAGAACCTGTGCAAGTATTGGATCGAAAAGAACAAATTCTCAGGACCAAGAGAATCCCATTGGTTAAGGTATTATGGCGACATCATGATATGGAAGAAGCCACATGGGAAAGTGAAGATCAGATGAAGGAAAAGTACCCCTATTTGTTTTAAAAGGCATGAGTGATGTCTAATTTCGAGGACGAAATTCTCTAAGGAGGGGAGAATTGTGGCATCCCAAAATTCAAGGCAACCTCTAGATGTATTAAAGTTTAGGATTAGGTAATGAATTTGCCTTTGGTTTATGCTTTAGCTATTGATTTTCTTTTAAGACCGAGTGTTATGTGGATGGAAATGTATCTTGTGTTTATGGGTTATTAAAATTAGTATTATAGGATAATTTGATAAGAAGAATTTGTTCTTGGCTATGCGCCTCATAGATTTGATTCTTATAGTTAAATGTTACAAGTTTTATGGCCATATGAAATTGTAAATTTGGAATTTATAAAAGAGGGAATTAAGATGAATTATTAAAAGTAAAATTGGATTTAATTAAGCTTGGGTCTTAGGCCCAAGAGTGTGGGCCTAAGATGGACCAAATTGGCTGGCCCATGAAGCCCATGAAGGACTGCCGTTGACCACAAGGAGGGGAGAAGGCCGGCCCATCTTCAAGCCCATCATGCATGGGGTTTGCCAAGTGGCAAAAAGGGAGTTACACCCATTGGCCACCTTGGGCGGCTCCTAATGATTACTAATGATTGAATAAAAGGGGAAATAAAAAGAAGGAGTGGCCGGTTTTGAGAAAGGGAGAGAGAGCGGGAGAGCTGTCGAGAGAGTGAGGGAAACCGAGAGAGAGGAGGAGAAGGCCGCGCGAGGAAGAAGCCGCTCGTCCGTCGCTCGTCGTCCCCGCCATGTGCTCGTGTTTGCTCGGTTTGGAGGCAAGTTGGGATCCTTAATCTGCTCTTGCATGTTGTGTCTAGCATGTGTGTTTGAATGGTGATGAATTTCGGATACGTAGGGTGTGAAAAACCGAAGTTTTGAGAGTGTTGTTTAGAAGTAGTGAACTGTTCTCGAGTAAACAGTCCGACCCAGATTGTTGTAGTGGCTTTCATGCGATGTTTGAGTCGGATTTTGGATTTTACTTTTCATGAAAGTTGTAGATAACATCTTAAAGTATAACATACTAAAATTTGAGACCAAATAGATGAGTTTTGTGGGGGTGAAACCCTCCCTCTACGAAAATGTTAGATCTGAAGCTGTTTTGTTGACCTCTTGGTGATTTTGTGTGTTGCATGTAACTTTTTACTGAGAATTTCATTTCGACCCCTTCACGAAAGTTGTATAGAACATCTTGAAGACTAACATACTCAAATTTGAGGCAAAAAGAACAAGTATATCCTAGTGAAACGATTTTTCTTTTGAAGACATTGGATCTGGAAATGTTGTACTGAACTCCAGTGACTTCGTGGACTATAAAGTGACTTTCCTTTGGAAATATCACCTTTATCCCTTAATGAAAGTTGTAGTAGACCTCTTGAGGCAAAACATAACAAAAATTCAGTGGAAAATATGGAAGATAAGTAGGTGAAATCGTGATTTTTCAGAGACGGCTAAACCTGGAATGTTCGGTACTAGGAACAGGGGCTTCAACCGTCCATAATTAATTATCTAGGACAAATCTAACTTCAATGTCTTCATGAAAAATCTACTTTAGGGTCTTGAATATCAAATATTTAAATTTCATAATTTTTTAAGGTCATTACAGTATTTAATCGGAGATATTTCAAAAACCGTGTAATCTGACGCGTTCGGACTTAGTCAGTTTCAGTGCGTGGGCCATATCATTTTGTAAAAACTTATTTCGGCAAAGTGTTTTTCATGAAGTATCTTTCTTTATGTCTTCCCTGCAACATATTCAAATTTCATAATTTTTGAAGTTCATTTGCCTATTTAAATGAAAATGTTTCGAAAACTGTGCAAGTTAAGTGGTTATGACAATGGTGCTGTGATGTTCGGTCTATACCGCATGATATGAGGGTCTTTTGGTGCAGTGTCCTTCATGAAATATATGCCATTATGTCTTGACTATCATATGTTCGAATTTCATAATTTTTAAAGGTCATTTGGGTATTTAATGGAAATATTTTCTAAAACTGTGCAAGCTGGATTGTGCGAATTCCAAATGCTGAAATTTATGATTATTCTGTTTTGGATGAGCCCTATTAATTATATTGATTGAGGTGATTGAATCTTTCTGAGCATGTGATGATATTTGGCATTGCATATAGAATCAAATGCTGAATTTGACTTTGTTGCCATTACATCATGTGCCATGTTGATTGTGAGACATAAATTGGTGAATATGAATTATGATGAATGAGGAAACTGTTGGAGGTGGGCCGATAATGCCCTGGGAGTTTCAAGATGCCCGGGATGGGGGGTGCCGGATGCCCGGTTGTATTGTGATACATGCCCGGATGTCCTCGGGAGTTTCGAGATGCCCGGAATGGTTAGGTGCTGGAAGCCTCAGAGGTTTGTGCCCGGAGAATGCCTCGTGATGCCAGTTGGGATGCGAGATGCCCGGAATGTGGGGGTGCCCGATGCCCGGGGGTGTGTGCGGGAGGTTTCTCGCGATGCCAGGTTGGGGTGTGAGTGATAGAATGTGGGATGCAATTACTGGTCCCGGGAAAGAAAGATGTGGTGATCAAATTGAAAGATAAAAGTGGAAATTGAATCATGCAGATATGATATGGTGACATATGCATGGCTGTATGATATGATGATGATGAGTGCATGGTTGTATGTGCACCTATGGCATGGTATATGTAGGATATGATGATGATGAGTGCATAGTTGTATGTGCACCTATGGCATGGTATATGTATGACATGATGATGATGAGTGCATGGTTGTATGTGCACCTATGGCATGGTATATATATGACATGATGAGTACATGAGGATGTATGTACATATGGTATGATGACATATGCATGGCTGCAAGGTAAGTTATGCTTGGATGCATGAATGATATGTACTATGCTATGATTGTTATGATTGTATTGTGTGATGCATTGAGTGGTTTATTGGATCTTTTACCTGCTGAGTGGCTGTACTCACCCTTCGGGGACCAACATTTCATATTAGAAAGATGCCGCTCCCTACTATCACGCGGGGTACCTTCTATGGCCTCCCATCTGACGTGGAGGTAGAGTGTTCGGAGATCGATTGCGTTACCGTTCTTGGTCTGACGTTTGTGTGAGTTCGCGTGCTGTTCATGTACGATGTGGGCCTGGTTGGGGGCCCGGTCATACAGGAGTTTTTGTCGGTCCACGTCCGCCGAGATGGAGTGATTCGGGGGATGTTGCCTCCGCCACCGCCCGACGCGCTAGGATGGGTGTGATGGCCGCGTGAGGAGTAGAGAGCTGATGTTTCTTTTTTAGGGTAGCCGACACTTGTAGATGGAGGATTATACATGATCGACATAGAGGGTCGAGTTGTCTCTTTTTGAGTTGTGGCCAAGTTTAGTTAAAAGTCTTGGCCTTTCTTTTTGGTTGTACCGACCCGAGAAATCCATCATGAAAATATGTAAATAAAAGTGTCTTGGCTTTATCTTTTCTTATGGTGCTTAGTGGTGTGCATTCCATTATGGTTATTGGAGGGAGGAATGGTGAGACTTGTTTATGCTTCCGCTAATAAGTTGCGCTGGGACCGTTTTCAAAAAAAAAAAATGCCTATGAACTACAATGCTTTTACTAAGAGATGTAACTAGTGTTCATTAGGTGGAGCGATAGGTACCTGTGGCGACCTAAGGTGTTTCGGGGTGCCATAGAACTCGCAGCCATCATTTTTGCTTTAGAGATTTGGAGACATTATTTGTGTGGAGAAAGATTCCAGATCCTCATGGACCATCAAAGTCTCAAGTATTTATTCTCTTAGAAGGAGTTAAATCTGAGACAATGCCGATGGATGGAGCTCTTGAAAGACTACGATTGTGATATCCTATATCACCCAGGAAAGGCGAATAAGGTCGCCGACGCTTTGAGTCGAAAGGGTTCAGTTGCGCATATGCTGGTTAAGGAGTGGAATCTAACCGAGAGAGCTCGAGATTCAGTTTCTAAGTTTGAGGTAGGCCACCTTTCGAGTTTTATGGCCACCCTCAGAATTGAACCAGATGTTCAGATCAGGATCAAGTTACTTTAGCCGACAGACCTAGATGTTCAGAAGATTCTACAAGAAGACAAATAAGAGAAAAGCTGACTTTCAGATTTCTGATGAGGGAACGCTGAGGTTTCGAGGACGATTGGTTGTACTTGACGATATAGAGCATAGAGAGGATATCTTATTAGAAGCTCATCGTAGCAATTACAGTATTCATCCTGGCAATACTAAGATGTATCAGAATCTGCATCAACACTATTGGTGGTCGAGTATGAAGGCGGACATCACCAAGCATGTTGCTAAGTGTTTGACGTGTCAGCAAGTGAAAGCTCAGTATTGCAAGCCGAGAGGACTTCTACAACCTCTCGAGATCCTAGAGTGGAAATGGGAGTATATCACGATGGATTTCGTGACCAGCCTACCGAGGAGTCAAAGAGGAAATGATTCCATTTGGGTAGTGGTCGACAAACTGACAAAGTCGGCTCACTTCATTGTAGTATGAAAGGACCTTAGTTTAGATAGACAAGCAAAGTTGTACGTCCGTCAGATAGTTCGTCTGCATTGAGTGCCGGTGACAATAACTTCAGATTTAGACCCAAGATTTACGGCTACCTTCTGGAAGAGCTTGCAGAGTGCTTTAGGTATGAAGCTGCAGTATAGTACGACATATCATCCTCAGCCGGATGGCCAGTACGAGAGGACGATTCAAACCCTCGAGGACATGCTGCGAGCTTGCGTGCTAGATTTCAAGGGAAGTTGGTAAGAACAGCTTCATCTGGTTGAGTTTGCATACAACAACAGTTATCAGCTGAGCATTCAGATAGCTCCTTTCAAAGCATTGTATGGCAGAGCGTGCAGAACACCCGCCTGTTGGGATGAAGTCGGGGAAAGAAAAATCATAGGCCCAAAGTTGGTTCAGCAATCAATGGATGCCGTCGCAATTATCAGAGACAGACTTAATATCGCTCAGAGCTGTCAGAAAAATTAAGCAGATAAGTGCCGGAGACCTTTTGAAGGTGTCACCAATGAGGGGTACTTCGCGCTTTGGCAAGAAGGGAAAACTAAGTCCGAGGTACGTAGGTCCATTTGAGATTCTAGAGAGAATCAGGATCCTAGCATATCGTCTTGCATTGCCGCCGAGATTGGCGCAAGTGCATGTCGTCTTTCACGTGTCGATGTTGAGGAAGTATAAGCCTGACTTGACCCACGTGCTTAATTTTGAAGAATTGGATGTGGATGACCGAGTGTCATACGTTGAAAGCCCGGTTCAGATCGTGGATCGAAAAGAGTAAGTTCTACGTTCAAAGACCATCCTGTTGGTCAAAGTAGTTTGGCAACACCACGGCACTGAAAGAGCAACCTAGGAGACTAAAGAGTCGATGAGACGTTTGTACCCCCACCTTTTTGCTTAAATATTGTAATGGTTTAAATTTCGAGGACGAAATTTTTATAAGAGAGAAGAGTTGTGACATCCTAAATTTTCACTTCTACTTTCAATTAAATTAATCAGGCCTTTCATTGACTCACCTATGGTGCTATTCTGAGAGCTGATCACTCCTGAGATAACTAGACTATTTGGGGAAGTCATCAAGAAATTTTAATGCATCAAACTTGACAATTCGACCAAGAATTGGCTACTCAACCGTGCTCATCTGCAGAGATCATTATGGCACAGTAAAGATCGATTAAAAATTAGAAATAGGTCGGTTCGACTGAGATGTGTGGTTAAACCTGGGTGATCTCACCAGATTGAAAAATTCTTGTCGACCGGTACTAGACTGATTTTTCTGTCGTTTTGGTACCCTGTGCACGTATTTGAATCCTCGAGATTTTCACGACAATCAAGAGTCGCCAATGTGTTGAAGAGGTTCATTGTGGCTCGAAGAAAATCGACCACGGGTCATTTGCACTAAAAAATTTTGAAAGTTACACAGTAGCCTGAGTCACGCTAAAATCACGCCGAATTGAAATTAATCGCGAATTTGAATCCGATTTCAGAAATTGAAAGTTCTGTCATGTCACGAGTCATTTTAGAAACATCGACTCAGTCTCCGAAGATTTTTCTGCAACTGAGTTTTTGGCGGAAAAAGTTGAGTTATCGTCGTTTTTGTCTAAAAAAATCAGAGGACTATTCTTTATCGTGACATTGGGAAGCAAGTGGGTTCTAATGGCAAGGAAAAATGCCAAGATGATCGAGGGTTCAATGATTGAATTTTTAGACGCCGATTACACCAATTCACGAAAGAATTGAATCCTAGTTGAAGGAAATTCAATCAAAATTCGTGTGCCCCCATTGCCCACAACAATTGGAGCATTTCAAGGGCTTCTAGAAGAAGGAAATAGTCTGGAAATTGGTTTTGGACACCAGCTGGGCAAGGTGGAACCCTCCAAGGGGACAATGAGATGAGAAAAGACCAAGTGGTGGCCTCTCCATGCAAAACCGGTCCCCTCTCCCTCTCCCTTTGGTCCCGTCGACTCCCTCCTCCTTTCCCCTTGCTGTTCAAAACTCAGCAACCCAGAACTGCCGGACTAACAAACTTGTAGCCATCGAAACCACTGCATGCCACCGTCGCAGCCGCTCGCTCGCCCGCACGCCACCGCGATCGCCCTGTCGGTCTCATGCCTCCAGTCGCATGGATTAGGTGGTTAGTTAGATTGGATTAGTGAATTAGTTAATCGATATTGCATGTTAGGTGGTTAATTTAGTGCAATTATGGCCTAGACAAGCTCTAGTATTTATCTAGAGTGGTTCGGAAATTTTTCGGACTCGTCTCGGCTTTTAATTACGGGCCTAAGTTGCTATTTTTGGCATTTATTAATTATTTTCCGTAATTATTGAATTAATTAATTATTTTCTGAAAATTCAACCGAGATAGCCGGTGACCGGAATTTTAGGTTGATCGCAGTGGTGTGATCTGTTTATTTAATTGAATTCTAATTTGTGTTGATTGTGTGTGATTTGTGATTTTGGGAATTTATTTCAATAATTAAGCAGAAATTCACCCGGGTGTCGGTTTATAGCGCCAAAAATGTTTTTATCGACTATATAAATGGTGGGAATTTTGAAAGTGTAAATTTTATATTTTTGGCCGAGGTCGACCGTGTACCCACACACGATAATTTTCATTGGGTATGATAAAAATGGTGAAAATGTGTGATGGCTTATAGTCGTAGTGAGATGACTATTGAAGGTTCAGGTAACGTAGGTTGTACATGATGTTATGAGATGGGTCAAGAAAACCGCCAAGATATGGTTGTGCCCGTTGGGCCGTAATCAACTGCCAGAGTATGGCCGCGCCTATTACGCCATAATTTACCGCCGAACTTGGAACCGGCTATGCCCGTTGGGCCGTAATTCACTGCTGAACATTTAGTAGGCCGTGCCGAGCGTGGCCGTAATCATTGGTTGGAATGGGTAATTGGAAGGACCGTGTGAAGGTCTTAATGATATGGAATTGATTGGGTTGATTGATTGATGAGTCGATCAGGTGTGATGAGTTGAGTTATTGATGTGATTCGATAAATTTGTGAATTGTTTTGACTGATAGGAAGGAAATCGAGGCCAAGGTAAGTCATCTAACTTGTGATTGTGCTTTGGCAGCCCTCAGGGCGTATTTTCTTCCTAGTCGGGTCTTAGGGGGTTGAACTTGCTGAGACGTCGTCTCATCCTGTCATGGGATAACGTTTCAGGTGCCTAGATGGAAGCTCCTCCTGAGCATTTTGGACAATCGAAGAAGTAGTACATTCCGATCCATGGACACCCTAATAGGTTAGAGCACGAACTGGTGAAGTCCATAATCTGGGTTGATGCGGGTCTACCCAAAAAGGTGCCCCATCAATACAGAGCATGGTATCGCCAGGATCGTATTGGAATGAGAGACGGCCCTATACCGGAATCTGAGATACATCTGTATGTGATGGAGGTTGCTTTTGGAAAGGGCACTGCAGACCCTCTAGGTGGTTCGGTGGTGGATAGAGACCTGGACCTGTCGAAACCTGAGTCTACTACATACTTAGCAAAGGGCTCCAACTAGGATCCGGATGAGGATAAAGAGGAGGACGAGGAGTTGTAGTTTGATGAAGCCCCCATGTTATGTAGACGTTATAAATAGACCAGGTTGTATTATATATGAAATGGTTTGCTATGTATATATATAAGTGTGGTTGTGTTTTCAATTCGAAAATTTGTGGCCCTACTTTTCTATCCTATTGAATTGTTGTATGGGGATTTTTCATATGCTTCCGCATGCATATTAAAATGAATGGGTCGGCGATGCGTCCTAGGACGTCGCTATTTAATCGACTGCAAAGGGATGGGCACGAGCTCGGAGGATCGGGGCGTGACACCTTTGGCTGGCCTCAACTATTCCTGCTGGTTCCTTAATTGACAACCTTTAGTATTGTGCCCTCCTATGTGGCAAAACTAACACTTCATCTTTACACCTGTCCTACTCATCCTACACTGACATGAGAGCTCTACCTCCGTCATTCTTCATTTTCACTTTGGTCTTCCCATTTTCTTCTTTAGTGGCAAAGGTTGAGGTGCTTCGCAATTTATTGGCTCCCAAAACTTGCTACTTCTGATTGGCTGTAACATGAATTGGTACGAAGCAAGATATGTTGGTTTCTTGTACCAATCATCAATGTAGTCTTCTGTGTTGTGGCCCTTCAATTGAATGGCACATATGGCATGTGCACAAGGAATTCCACTTAGTTGCCATGCTCTACATGAACACTTCCTTGTACCTAAATGGACAACATACTTATCAGAACCCTTCATTATCTCATATTATTAATCCCCATTCCAAATGGGATGACAATACCTACTTGCAGCCAAGTTCTTATCCAATTTCTTAGCAATCCTAGGACCACATTGCCTCGTCCACTTTGCAGCCTCATCTCTTTGATTGTGCAGCCGAGTCATGACCATAACCCGTATGTCTTCAAGTATCGAGATAATTGGTTTGCATCTGGCATCTATTATTGTGGCACCCCGAACCACCTAAGGTCGCCACAGATACCTATCTCTCCTCCTAATGAACACTAATTGCATCTCTTAGTAGAAGTATTATAGTTCATAGGCATTTTTTTATAATAAAAAAAACGGTCCCAGCGCAACTTAATAGCGGTAGCATAGTTGAATATCACCATCTCTCCCTCCAACAATCATGATACAATACACACCACTAAGCACCATATGAAAAGATAGAGCCGAGCCACTTTTATTTACATATTTTCATGATGGATTTTTGGGTCGGTACAACCAAAAAGAAAAACCAAGATTTTTAACTACCACTCGGCTACAACCCAAAAGATATCTCGACCCCTATATTCGATCACATGTCATCTTCCATCTATCAGTGTCGGCTACTCCCAAACAGAAACATCAGCTCTCTACCCCTCACGCGGCCATCACACCCATCCCGGCGCGTCGGGTGGTGGTGGCAGCAACATCCCCCTAAACACTCCATCTTGGTGGACATGAATCGACAGAAACTCCTAAATGACTGGGCCCCTAGCCAGGCCCACATCGTACATGACCAGCACTCGCACTTGCACAAACATCAGACCAGGGATGGTAACGCAGTCGATCTCCGTACACTCTATCTCCACATCAGATGGGAGGCCATAGAAGGTGCCCCGCGTGACAGTAGGGAGCGGCATCTTTCTAATCTGAAATGTTGGTCCCCGAAGGGGTGAGTACAGTCACTCAGCAGGTAAAAGATCCAATAAACCACTCAATGCATCACACAATACAATCATAACATTCATAGCATAGTACATGTCATTCATGCATCCAAGTATAACTTACCTTGCGGCCATGCACATGTCATCATATCATATGTACATACATCCTCATGTACTAATCATCATCATATCATATATATACCATGCCATAGGTGCACACACAACCATGCACTCATCATCATCATGTCATACATTTACCATCATGCCATAGGTGCACACACAACCATGCACTCATCATCATCATGTCATACATGTACCATCATGCCATAGGTGCACACACAACCATGCACTCATCATCATCATATAATATATATACCATGCCATAGGTGCACACACAACCATGCACTCATCATCATCATATCATATAGCCGTGCATATGTCACCATATAATATGTGCAAGATTCAATTTCCACTTTTATCTTTCAATTTGATCACCACATCTTTCTTTCCCGGGACTAGTAATTGCATCGCACACTTTATCACTCGCACCCCAACCTGGCAACGCGAGAAACCTCCGGCACACACCACCGAGCATCCGACACCCCCACATTCCGGGCATCTCGCATCCCAACTGGCATCACGAGGCATTCCCCGGGCACAAACCTCCAAGGCTTCCGGCACCCAACCATTCCGGGCATCTCGAAACTCCCGAGGACATCCGGGCATGTATCACAATAAAACCGGGCATCCGGCACCCCCCATCCCGGGCATCCTGACACTCCCAGGGCATTATTGACCCACCTCCAATAGTTTCCTCATTCATCATAATTCATATTCACCAATTTAGGTCTCACAAACAACATGATACATGATGTAATGGCAACAAAGTCAAATTCAGCATTTGATTCTATATGCAATGCCAAATATCATCACATGCTCACCAAGATTCAATCACCTCAACCAATATAATTAATAGGGCTCATCCAAAACAGAATAATCATAAATTTCAGCATTTGAAATTCGAACAATCCAGCTTGCACAGTTTTAGAAAATATTTCCATTAAATACCCAAATGGTCTTTAAAAATTATGAAATTCGAAAATGTGATAATCAAGACATAATGGTAGATATTTCATCAAGGACACTGCACCAAAAGACCCTCATACAATTTGATATAGATCACGCATCACAGCATTTCTATTCTACCAATACAGCTTGCACAATTTTTGAAACATTTTTGGTTAAATAGGCAATTGAACTTCAAAAATTATGAAATTTGAATATGTTGCAGAGAAGACATACATGAAGATGCTTCGTGAAGAACACTTTGCCGAAAGATCTTCATACAAAAATATATGACCCATACATTGAAGCTGACTAAACCGAACGCGTCAGATTACTCGGTTTTTGAAATATTTCCGATTAAATACTCTAATGACCTTAAAAAATTATGAAATTTAAATATGTGGTAGTAAATACCCTAAATTATATTTTTCATGCAGATACCAAAGTCATATTTGTCCTAGATAATTAATTATGAACGGTCGAAGCCCCTGTTCCTAGTACCGAACATTCCAGGTTTAGCCGTCTCCGAAAAATCGTGATTTCACCTACTTATCTTCCATCTTTTCCTCTGAATTTTTTATATGTTTTGTCTCAAGATGTCTACTACAACTTTCATTAAGGGATCAAGGTGATATTTTCAATGGAAAGTCACTTTATAGTCCACGAAGTCACTGGAGTTCAGTACAACATTTCCAGATCTAACGCCTTCAAAGAAAAATCGTTTCACTAGGCTATACTTGTTCGTTTTACCTCAAATTTGAGTATGTTAGTATTAAATATGTTCTCTACAACTTTTGTGAAGAATTTGAAGTGATATTTTCAGTAAAAAGTTACATGCAACACACAAAATCACCAAGAGGTCAACAAAACAGCTTCAGATCTAACATTTTCGTAGAGGGAGGGTTTGACCCCTCAAAACTCAGCCATTTTTGTCTCAAATTTTAATATGTTATACTTTAAGATGTTATATACAACTTTCATGAAGAAGTCAAAGCCAAAATCCTACTCAAACATCGGATACAAGCCACTACAACATTCTGGGTCAGACGGTTTACTCGAGAACAGCTTACTACTTCAAAACAACACACTCAAAACTTCGGTTTTTCACACCCTAGACATCCGAGATTCATCATCGTTCAAACACACATGCTAGATACAACATGCAAGAGCAGAATAAGGATCCCAACTTGCCTCCAAACCGAGCTACGGCGAGCACAATGGCGGCGAACGACGGACGCACGGGCGGCTACGGACGCACAGCTTCTTCCTCGCGCGACCTCTTCCTTCTCTCTCTCGGTTTCCCTCACTCTCTCGGTAGCTCTCTCTCTCTCTCACTTTGGACGACACCCCCTCCCTAAACCGGCCACCCTTTTCTTTTCATTTCTCTCCTACTCATCATTAGCAATGATTGGCTCTTGCATGGATGACACTTGGTCATCAACTTGGGACAAATGGCCTTCTTCATGCAAGATGGGCCTCCATCTTTCGGCTGGGCTTGGGCCAGCCATGGGCCGACGGTAGCTCTTCCTTTCCTTGGGCCTCGCGGGCCGGTCAAAGGTGGGGTGAGGCAATTGGGCTGGTTTGGGCTTTCAATTGTCCAGCCCATCCTCATCCTATTAATTCACCTAATCCTTAATTTTATAAACACCTAATTAAAATTTATAATTCACAAGACTTTGTGACCTATCTTAATACATTCCAACCCATAATCCTTCATGGCCAAAAATAGAAATTTTTATCAAATAATTTTTCACCATAGGTTGGCCAAAGTCTTAATATAAGACATGAATTAGAATACCCCTAAAGATTAGCAAGGAATTCTAGGATGCCACAATTCTCCCCTCCTTCGAGAATTTCGTCCTCGAAATTAGATAGTTACTCATGCCTTTTGAAACAAGTAGGGGGTACTTTTCCCTCATCTGATCTTCACTTTCCCATGTGGCTTCTTCCATATTATGATGTCGCCATAATACCTTTACCAATGGGATTCTATTGGTCCTGAGAATTTGTTCCTTTCGATCCAACACTTGCACAGGTTCTTCAATGTACCTCACTTTCTCATCCACTTTGATGGCTTCATGATCGAGTATATGACCAGGATCCGGCTGGTACTTTCTCAGCATCGATACATGAAACACATCATGCAAATTTCTTAACTTAGGAGGCAGCGCCAAACGATATGCTACGTCTCCTATTCTTTCAAGTATCTCAAAAGGTCCAACAAATCTAGGGCTTAACTTACCCCTCATTCCAAATCGAGATATTCCTTTCATCGGAGATACTTTAAGGAATACATGATCTCCCACACTAAATTCCAAAGGCCTTCTACGCCTATCTGTGTAGTCTTTTTGTTTACACTGAGCTGTTTTAAGTCTTTCCCTGATAATTTCGACGACTTTCAAAGGGTAACTTGTACCGATTCGAGTCCCACGTCAATTTCCTTTCACCTACTTCATTCCAACAGACAGGAGTCCTACATCTCCTTCTATACAATGCTTCATAGGGAGCCATGTCTATACTTTTCTGAAAACTATAAGCAAACTCCACCAAATGCAATCTTTCATCCCAATTTCCTTTAAAATCAATCACACAAGCCCTCAACATATCCACTAATGTCTGGATTACTCTTTCTGTTTGTCCATCTGTCTGAGGGTGAAAAGCAGTACTAAATTGGAGTTTAGTTCCTAAGGCAATTTGAAGACTCCGCCAAAAGTTCAAAGTAAATCTTGAATCCCGATCTGAGGTAATAGTTACTGGAACACCATGTAAGCGTGCCACTTGACTTACATATATATCCACATATTTGTCCATTGGGTAGTCTATGCGAACTGCTAGGAAATGAGTAGATTTAGTTAAACGGTCCACTATAACCCAGATAGAGTCATGACCACTTGATGTCCTTGGCAATCCTTGCACAAAATCCATTGTTATATGTTCCCATTTCCATTCTGGTATGTCTAACGGTCTCAAAAGTCCTGCGGGTTTACGATGCTCCGTTTTTACTTGCTGGCACGACAAACATTGAGAAACGTGCTTAGCCGTATCTGCTTTCATACCATTCCACCAAAATTGCTGACGTAAATTCATGTACATCTTTGTACTACTTGGATGAACACTGTAATTACTCCTATGTGCCTCCGACAAAATTTCCTTCTTTACCTCTTCATTGTCGGGAACACAGAGTCGTCCTTGGCATCTTACCACTCCATCTTCAGAGACATGAAATTCTGGTCTTTTTCCTAAAGACACTGCATCTTTCACTTTCATAATTTCCGGGTCAGATTCTTGTAAAGTCTTAACTTTCTAAACAATTTCGGGTTCAATTCTTAATACACTAAGCATACCAGTAAGACAATCCATTTTCAATTTAAACTCTGAGTCTGCTACGGACTTTAACAAGCTCCATTCCGCCATTCTTAAACTAGCCATCTCCATAGCTGACTTACGACTAAGGGCATCTGCTACCTTATTTGCCTTCCCTGGATGGTATCGTATCTCACAATCATAATCCTTTAACAACTCCATCCACCTCCTTTGTCTCATGTTCAACTCCTTTTGTGAGAATAGATACTTCAAGCTCTTATGCTCCGTATAAATCTCAAACTTTTCCCCATATAAATAATGTCTCCATATTTTCAAAGCGAAAACTATAGCTACTAGTTCTAAATCATGCGTTGGCTAATTCAGTTCATGAGGTTTCAATTGTCTGGATGCATAGGCTATAACCTTGCCATACTGCATCAGAACACATCCCAGTCCTTTGTGAGATGCATCACTATACACTGTAAAACCACCCGATCCTATCAGTATAATCAAGATTGGAGCCGAGGTCAATTTTCTTTTAAGCTCCTGGAAACTCCTTTCACATTCCCCATTCCATTCAAACTTCACATTCTTTCGAGTCAATTTTGTTAAAGGACCCGCCAATCGCGAAAATTCTTCAATAAACCTTCTATAGTAGCCAGCCAATCTTAAGAAAGTCCGTATTTCAGTAGGTGTCGTCGGTCTCGGCCAATTTATTACCATTTCAACTTTTGCCGGGTCTACAGCAATTCCTTCTCCTAATACCACATGCCCTAAAAATATTATCTGGTCTAGCCAAAAGTCACACTTGCTAAATTTGGCATACAGCTTATGATCTCTCAAGGTTTGCAAAACTATCCTCAAATGCTGTTCATGCTCTTTAGGCCCTTTTGAATATATCAGAATATCATCAATAAAAATAACCACAAACTGGTCTAAATAAGGCTTAAATACCCTATTCATTAGATCCATAAATGCAGCCGGTGCATTTGTGGATCTAAATGGCATAACCAGGAACTCATAATGTCCATAACGAGTCCTAAACGCAGTCTTAGGAATATCCTCTTTCTTAATTCTTAGCTGATGGTATCCCGACCTTAAGTCAATCTTAGAGAAGACCGAACTTCCTTGGAGTTGATCAAATAGGTCATCAATTATAGGAAAAGGATATTTATTTTTAATAGTCACTTGATTCAATTGCCTATAGTCAATGCACAAGCGCATCGACCCATCTTTCTTTTTCACAAACAAAACTGGTGCACCCCAAGGTGAAGCACTTGGCCTAATGAATCCTTTGTCAAGCAACTCCTGTAGTTGCACTTTTAATTATTTTAACTCGACTAAGGCCATCCTATACGGGGCTTTAGATATTGGTCCTGTTCCAGGCATTAATTCAATTTCAAACTCAACTTCCCGCTCCGGTGGTAATCCAGGCAACTCTTTAGGAAATACATCTTGAAATTTATTAACCACTCGAACTTCCTCAAGTTTAGGCTCCTCCCTAGTATAATCTCTAACCATAGCCAGGTACCCTTGACATCCTTTGTCAAGTAACGCACAGGCTTCTACTGCCAAAATAAGTGCTATAGGTAGGTGGGTCTGACCTCCCAAAAATTCACAATTAGACTGATCAGGTAAGACAAAGTGGATAACTTTTCTATAACAATCCATTTTGGCCCGATACTTACGAAGCCAATCCATTCCTACAATAACATCAAAATCATACATAGCCATTACGACCAGGTCTATTTCCATATCCTTTCCTCCCATTGATATTTTACAATTTCTACACACCAGAGTAGATAATACCATATTCTTTAAAGGCGTGGAAACACAAAGAGGCGTCTCAAGGGGCGTAACTTCTATTTTACTCAAATGCCTATATCTTTCAGACACAAACGAATGCGTAGCACCCGTATCAAACAATGCATATGCCTTTTTACCATTTATAAGTATCGTACCTGAGATAACGTTTTTGGAAGCTTCCGCCTCCTCTTGGGTGACCGCATACACCCTTCCTTGTGCTGGTGGCCTCTGAGGATTCCTTGAAAGGTTTGATCTAACCGTACTCTGTTGTCCCTGTCGCACCGAGCCAACACTCATTTGTGACCTTTCTTGTGGGCAACTTCTCCTAAGGTGGCCCACTTGTCCACAACCAAAACATCTCAGTCGTCCATTGCAAGGTCCTGGGCCATGTCGCCCATTACACCTTTGACAAACATCATGCTGATAGGGTGCTTTCCCTATATTCAGGCCATTTCTTGCTCCCCCAAAATTTCCAAAATTGCTCTTTTTCTTCACATTCCAAGTCTGACCTTGACCAGGATAGGGTCTCTTACCCCTTCTCACATCATTAAAGTTCAGCTGTTTCTTAAACTCTGATCGCTCTCTCATCAGCTCCTGCTCCACTAATTGTGCCCTTTCATAAATCTCATGGTAATCCCTTATGTTCAAAGGCACTAGTTGTTTCCTGATATCAGTTCTCAACCCTTTTAGAAATCTCTTAGTCTTTTCTTCCCGATCCTCAATCAGCCTAGGAGCATATCTAGATAATTCAGAAAATCTAGCCTCATATTGGTCTACTGTCAGCTCCTTTTGTTCTAACTGAACAAATTCTGAAATTTTCTTGTCCTTAGCACAGTCAGAAAAATGCTTTCTATTAAAAGCTCTCACAAACTCTCCCCAATTAACATCAGTACCTGGTGGAAAGATTATGTCCTTCGAAGCTCTCCACCAAAACTTTGCATTTCCCTCCAGCTGGTACTCTGCCAAAGTTATTTTCTCAACATCATTGTAGTCCAACAACCGGAAAATTCGTTCCATTCCATCAATCCAATGCTCCGCCTCCTCAGGACTTCCCATTCCACTAAACTTAGGTGGTTTCAACTTCAAAAATTGCTCCACCAGTCCTTGAGTACGGCGTTCTGCTCCGGGTTGTTGCTGCGCTTGTCTTTCCATCAGATTTCCTATATTGGCCAATGCCTGCAGGATATCTTCCATCCGGGGCCAATGCCTGCAGGATATCTTCCATCCAGGGTTCAGCCCTTGCAGCAGAGGCTTCAGCCCTTGACGGATGATGACTTCCATATCGTACCAAGATTTTCCTGCAGTTTCCAAGCATTTGCCTCAGGAAATATCTGTGACTCAATGTCTTCATTAAAAACAACAGCACTAAGGAAAATAAATAACATAACCATGTTACTGGTACCTGAAAGCAACTAATAATAACTACTAGGGATCTATGAGTAATTACTCATCACCCGTTATTCAAAGTTACCCAACCATTCCAGTCAATATCCTATGGTGTGCATTGTCATCATGTTCCTCAATTTCCGAATGAGGCTCCTTATCACTCCAACCTATAACCATTTGCTCTGATACCAAAAAGGGCGGCTGTGGCACCCCGAACCACCTAAGGTCGCCACAGATACCTATCTCTCCTCCTAATGAACACATTGCATCTCTTAGTAGAAGTATTATAGTTCATAGGCATTTAAAAAAAAAAAAACGGTCCCAGCGCAACTTAATAGCGGAAGCATAGTTGAATATCACCATCTCTCCCTCCAACAATCATGACACAATACACACCACTAAGCACCATATGAAAAGATAGAGCCGAGCCACTGTTATTTACAAATTTTCATGATGGATTTTTGGGTCGGTACAACCAAAAAGAAAAGCCAAGATTTTTAACTACCACTCGGCTACAACCCAAAAGATATCTCGACCCCTATATTCGATCACGTGTCATCCTCCATCTATTAGTGTCGGCTACTCCCAAAAAGAAACATCAGCTCTCTACCCCTCACGCGGCCATCACACCCATCCCGGCGCGTCGGGCGGTGGTGACGGCAACATCCCCCTAAACACTCCATCTCGGCGGACATGAATCGACAGAAACTCCTGAATGACTGGGCCCTCAGCCAAGCCCACATAGTACATGACCAGCACTCGCACTCGCACAAACGTCAGACCAGGGATGGTAACGCAGTCGATCTCCGTACACTCTACCTCCACATCAGATGGGAGGCCATAGAAAGTGCCCCGCGTGATAGTAAGGAGCGGCATCTTTCTAGTTTCAAATGTTGGTCCCCGAAGGGGTGAGTACAGCCACTCAGCAGGTAAAAGATCCAATAAACCACTAAATGCATCACACAATACAATCATAACATTCATAGCATAGTACATGTCATTCATGCATCCAAGTATAACTTACCTTGCGGCCGTGCACATGTCATCATATCATACGTACATACCTCCTCATGTACTCATCATCATCATATCATATATATACCATGCCATAGGTGCACACAAAACCATGCACTCATCATCATCATGTCATACATGTACCATCATGCCATAGGTGCACACACAACCATGCACTCATCATCATCATATCATATATATACCATGCCATAGGTGCACACACAACCATGCACTCATCATCATCATGTCATACATGTACCATCATGCCATAGGTGCACACACAACCATGCACTCATCATCATCATATCATATATACCATGCCATAGGTGCACACACAACCATGCACTCATCATCATCATGCCATACATGTACCATCATGCCATAGGTGCACACACAACCATGCACTCATCATCATCATATCATACATATACCATGCCATAGGTGCACACACAACCATGCACTCATCATCATCATATCATATGGCCGTGCATATGTCACCATATCATATGTGCATGATTCAACTTCCACTTTTATCTTTCAATTTGATCACCACATCTTTCTTTCCCGGGACCAGTAATTGCATCCCACACTTTATCACTCGCACCCCAACCTGGCATCGCGAGAAACCTCCGACACACACCACCGGGCATCCGGCACCCCCACATTCCGGGCATCTCGCATCCCAACGGGCATCACGAGGCATTCCCCGGGCACAAACCTTCAAGGCTTCCGGCACCCAACCATTCCGGGCATCTCGAAACTCCCGAGGACATCCGGGCATGTATCATAATAAAACCGGGCATCCGGCACCCCCCATCCCGGGCATCCCGACACTCCCGGGCATTATTGACCCACCTCCAATAGTTTCCTCATTCATCATAATTCATATTCACCAATTTAGGTCTCACAAACAACATGATACATGATGTAATGGCAACAAAGTCAAATTCAGCATTTGATTCTATATGCAATGCCAAATATCATCACATGCTCACCAAGATTCAATCACCTCAACCAATATAATTAATAGGGCTCATCCAAAACAGAATAATCATAAATTTCAGCATTTGAAATTCGCACAATCCAGCTTGCACAGTTTTAGAAAATATTTCCATTAAATACCCAAATGGTCTTTAAAAATTATGAAATTCGAAAATGTGATAATCAAGACATAATGGTAGATATTTCATCAAAGACACTGCACCAAAAGACCCTCATACAATTTGATATAGATCACGCATCACAGCATTTCTATTCTATCAATACATCTTGCACAATTTTTGAAACATTTTTGGTTAAATGGCAATTGAACTTCAAAAATTATGAAATTTGAATATGTTGCAGAGAAGACATACAGAAAGATGCTTCGTGAAGAACACTTTGCCGAAAGAGCTTCATATAAAAATATATGACCCATACATTGAAGCTGACTAAACAGAACGTGTCAGATTACTCGGTTTTTGAAATATTTCCTATTAAATACTCTAATGACATTCAAAAATTATGAAATTTAAATATGCGGTATTCAATACCCTAAAGTATATTTTTCATGAAGATACCGAAGTAATATTTGTCCTAGATAATTAATTATGAACGGTCGAAGCCCCTGTTTCTAGTACCGAACATTCCAGGTTTAGCCGTCTCCGAAAAATCGTGATTTCACTTACTTATCTTCCATATTTTCCTCTGAATTTTTTATATGTTTTGTCTCAAGAGGTCTACTACAACTTTCATTAATGGATAAAGGTGATATTATCAAAGGAAAGTCACTTTATAGTCCACGAAGTCACTGGAGTTCAGTACAACATTTCCAGATCTAACGCCTTCAAAAGAAAAATCGTTTCACTAGACTATACTTGTTCGTTTTACCTCAAATTTTAGTATGTTAGTCTTCAAGATGTTCTATACAACTTTCGTGAAGAAGTTGAAGTGATATTTTCAGTAAAAAGTTACATGCAAAACACAAAATCACCAAGAGGTCAACAAAACAGCTTCAGATCTAACATTTTCGTAGAGGGAGGGTTTGACCTCTCAAAACTCAGCCATTTTGTCTCAAATTTTAATATGTTATATGTTAAGATGTTATCTACAACGGTCATGAAGAAGTCGAAGCCAAAATCGGACTCAAATATCGCATGCAAGCCACTACAACATTCTGGGTCAGACGGTTTACTCGTGAACAGCTTACTACTTCAAAACAACACACTCAAAACTTCGGTTTTTCACACCCTGGACATCCGAGATTCATCATCGTTCAAACACACATGCTAGATACAACATGCAAGAGCAGAATAAGGATCGCAACTTGCTGTCAAACCGAGCTACGGCGAGCACAACGGCGGTGAACGATGGACGCACGGGCGGCTACGGACGCACAGCTTCTTCCTCGCGCGACCTCTTCCTCCTCTCTCTCGGTTTCCCTCACTCTCTCGGTAGCTCTCTCTCTCTCTCACTTTGGACGACACCCCCCTCCCTAAACCGGCCACCCTTTTCTTTTCATTTCTCTCCTACTCATCATTAGCAATGATTGGCTCTTGCATGGATGACACTTGGTCATCAACTTGGGACAAATGGCCTTCTTCATGCAAGATGGGCCTCCATCTTTCGGCTGGGCTTGGGCCAGCCATGGCCGACGGCAGCTCTTCCTTTCCTTGGGCCTCGCGGGCCGGTCGAAGGTGGGGTGGGGCAATTAGGCTGGTTTGGGCTTTCAATTGTCCAGCCCATCCTCATCCTATTAATTCACCTAATCCTTAATTTTATAAAGACCAAAATTTATAATTCACAAGACTTTGTGACCTATCTTAATACATTTCAACCCATAATCCTTCATGGCCAAAAATATAATTTTTTATCAAATAATTATTCACCATAGACTTGGCCAAAGTCTTAATATAAGACATGAATTAGAATACCCCAAAAGATTAGCAAGGAATTCTAGGATGCCACAATTATCCTCCCAATGAATGCTTCGCAGATGTTGTTATCGATGTTAACGCACTTGAATTCCTTGCTGAAGAATGCCCTACATCAATACTTCGGTTCTGTTTAGAATAGTGCATCATAACTTTCCTTTGTCAATTAAAGCAGTTCTTCTTTGGCCATCCTAAAGTCAGCCATATTTGTGTTCTTTGCTAGCTACCAAAATTGCAACTGCAGCTTGTCCCCTTTATAGTTCTTTGCCTAATTTGCCTATATGTGCCGCGCACACATTCGATGTTTGACATAAGGCAACAACTCAACTATTGCTGGAACTAGTCCCTGCAATGATTCAAAATAAGAAATGTAAGCAAATGACATGTTGATATCAAAAAGCAAACAATTGACCAAATTTTTCAAAAAGCAAACATTACATTTTGTTGGTCACTCATGAACGCCCACCCTGCCCCATTTGTTATCTCCAAATTAGTCATCAAATTTTTTAGGAACCAGGACCAATTGTCCTAGTTCTCTACCTTCACAACAGCCCAAGCCAATGGAAACATTTGGTTATTTGCATCTCTTCCAATTGTGGCCAGCAATTCTCCCTTGCACAAGCCCTTCAAAAAACACCCGTCCAATCCTATAATCCATCTACAACCAGATAAAAATCCTCGTTTGCATGCATCGAAGCAAACATAGAACTTATCGAACTTGGTCCTAATATCAGGAAGTGATCTCTCCACGACCTCTACATACACTCTACTTGAAGGATTTTGTAGCTTACACTCCCAAGCATAATCCCACAACTGTCCATATTCTATGCTATACTAACTAATGAGTATCTTCATCACTTTTTGCTTCAATCTTTTGCATTAATTCCTAGATATATTGATGCCTACCTACTCCTTTACCACCATCCTGAACTCAGTACTATTCATCTGAGACATCAGCTTAATCACATCAAAGAAGTGCTTGGACAACCATGCACTTGTTACCCTTTTATTTTCAAAATTAATAGAACAAGTATGTTCCTCTTGGTAAGCTCTAATTTGGAAGAATCCACTTCTCCTAACAAATGTGCCATAGATCTTCCATGGACAATTTTGCTGCGAACACTTAGCTCTTATAAAGGTCTTAGTATTTTCCTTCTATGCACAGCTCCTTCATCTTCTTCAAGCTCATCCTGGGAAGTAGTATTATCGACGCTTTCTTCATAATCAGTCTCTTCGCCAGCAGTACCAGCATCTGCAGGGCCTTCGATCCTGTTTGGAACTTCATCAGCTACCTACAAAGCTGCAAACTTATCTGTCAAAAAATCCCTTTACTTTTTTCTTGACTATACAAGCTCCTCGTCGTCATTATCCCTTATGAAATTTTCAGCAGGCAACCCTTTATCATCATCATCACTTGATTTTGCTGCTTCCCAATCTAATCCAGTGATTGTGACATCACTTATGTCATCATCACTTTGGTGAACTGCATCTGCGTTCCTCTCGTCTCCATCATGTCTATCCTGCACTCCTTTAACCCTAACGTTAGTACTACCTTGAATACCATCTCCTTCTTGTCCTACTTGGGCGCTCTCTCCATCATCAACTTCGTCCTCACTTTCACTATTGTACTCAACATATATTTTTACCTCTTCACCTTGAAGATAATGGTATAGAACATCCCTAAAACCATTATCATCTTCTAATCTTCTCAAACCATCTCTTAAGCCTTTCCCAGGAATACAATACACCAACTTCTGAACTTTACAAGGCAAATAAGTCACTATATCCCTAACAAATCCTGTATAAGATGCCTTCTTTATCTCAACAAAGATGGTGCCCTCATTTCCACCCTCATACTCCCACTCATCCTCCCCAATAACAAAATCCCCACTGTAGCAAAGTATGACAACGACATAATCCTTGTCATAAGCCATTTCTTCACCAAGAACATGAAAAAGAATAATTAGTTTTTGGGACGACATCCACAAAGAACAATAGACAATTGCACATGGGAGTCCCCCCACTCTCATGGACTTTATTAAAGAAAAAGGGAAGGGAGAAGAGATGCACATGTTAGGCCATTTACTAGAAAGATATCATCCATAACAAACAGAGATCCCCACACTGACAATATGCCCCTACATGACAGCCAAAAAACAGGTCACCACTTTAATTATTTGCCTTCAATTCCCTTAAAATATTAACTAAAAATAGAGGTCCCCATAACAAGCACAACCCAAGCAATTTTGTCTACTATCTTTTGCTGAACTAAACCTGCGATGTGAGAATGTACATCAACTTAATCAAATCTATTTTTCTTATGAAAACACATACAGAAAATTAAGAAAAGCTCGATGTAAAAATATAACGAGAAAGTTGTGTCACAGGTCTTCTCTTTCAATCTAACTATATTGTGGTTTCATGCCTACAATAGCAATGCTTCTTTGGAAACTTCATGCTATTAGCAAGATCAAGACCACACCCAAGAACCGCAGAAGGCCGCGCCATGTGATTAAAGGGAACCAATTCCACAAAATACAAGCCCTGACGCAAAGACCCTATTGCCAGAAGGTACATAAAAGCTTAAAAATCGAAGAATTTTTTGGTGGGCACTCAATATAAGATTGACTAAAACTATAAAGGGGAGACCGGAACTGGAAAGAGTCAAGCTTTATCCTTAATTCTCCGCTAAAAGCTACCGATCACTCGTCGCACATGCAGTTAAACATGTGCACACGATTTTCATAGCAAATGTGCGTACAAGGGACACGAGCATCGACTGTAGAAATCATCACTTAGGCGAGCATCTCCACACAGGGAAGTAGCGAAACAGAGCATGCGCATTTCAACAGAATTTATTAAAGCCAACATGCACAGCTCGAGCACAACACACCCACCTCATCGCTTGCAGGTTCGATCAGCACATTTCCCCGCTGAGCCCCAAATTTTCCATCGGAGCCCTAATAAAATAATCGAGCCCTAATTTCATCACAGGGGAGGGGGAGAAGGGGCCGAATATGGAGGAACGACGATGGTGAGTGTCGACGATAACCAATGATGGTGAGCGGCGATGACAACCAACAACGGCGACTGACGACAGCAACCGATGACCACCTCTGGGCGTGAGCGGCGACAGAAAGAAGGGCTTGAGATCTAGTGTGAACACGAGTGAATGGGGTGTGAATGGCGACGGCCAAGTCTACTTAGGCCAAAATAACCTAAACGACATCGTTTAACACTAAGGAGAAACGACGTCGTTTAGGTCAACTCAGTTAGTGTGGATGGACGACGTCGTTTTTATCATCCACGTGTGCCTTTTTTTTTTTTTAAACGTTTGCCACCTCAGTAAAAGAAGTCGCTAGAAAATGCCACATATGCAACTTAGCCAGATTTTCTCGCCGGTGGCACTCAAGTGATCCATTTTGCTCCAATTTTGGCACTTAAGTGTCCTTTTGTTCCAACTTTTGGCACGGCAGGGATCCGCACGTCGGCGATAGACTATTTCTCCAAATGGATTGAAGCTACGTCCTTTGCAAGTGTCACCGCTCGCAATATTGCGAAGTTCATCAAACGAGACATAATTGCTTGCTATGGTATCCCTGAAGCAATCTGTGGCACCCCTCAACGTCCCCCGATCCATTAGGGTCGCCACAGCCTGCCTATCGCTTTCTCTCAAAAGATATCCGTTACTTGTCTTTTATAAAAAGGGGTTTAAAGAACGACCAAGGTCCTTAGGCATTTTTATTTTTATTTTTGAAAACGGTCCCAGCGCAACTTATTAGCGGAAACATAATTGAGTCTCACAATCTCTCCCTCCAATAACCATAATGCAATACACACCAACTACGCACCATATGAAAAGATAAGGCCGAACCACTTTTATTTATATATTTTCGTGATGGATTTCTCGGGTCGGTACAACCAAAAAGAAAGCCAAGACTTTTAACTACACTTGGCCACAACCCAAAAGATATCTCGACCCCTATAACGATCACGTGTCATCCTCCATCTATCAGTGTCGGCTACTCTAAAAAAGAAACGTCGCTCTCTACTCCTCACGCGGCCATCACACCCATCCCGGCGCATCGGGCGGTGGTGGCGGCAACATCCCCGAATGACTCCATCTCGGCGGACGTGGACCGACAAAAACTCCTGAATGACCGGGCCCCACCAGGCCCACATCGTACATGACCAGCACGCGAACTCGCACAAACGTCGGACCCGGGATGGTAACGCAATCAATCTCCGAACACTCTACCTCCACGTCAGATGGGAGGCCATAGAAGGTACCCCGCATGACCGGAGAGAGCGGCATCTTCCTAATCTGAAATGTTGGTCCTTGAAGGGGTGAGTACAGGCACTCAGCAGGTAAAAGATCCAATAAACTACTCAATGCATCACACAATACAATCACAACATCATAGCATAGTACATGTCATCCATGCATCCAAGCATAACTTACCTTGCAGCCATGCATGTGTCATCATACCATATGTGCATACATCATCATGCACTCATCACCAAGCATTCGTACATATACCACCATGCCATACAACCATGCACTCATCATCATCATATCATACATATACCATGCCTCATGTACACACATACAACCATGCACTCATCATCATCATATCATACATATACCATGCCTCATGTACACATACCATCATGCCATAGGTGCATATACAACCATGCACTCATCATCATCATATCATACATATACCATGCCTCATGTACACATACCATCATGCCATAGGTGCATATACAACCATGCACTCATCATTAGGCATCCACGCATATACCATGCCTCATGTACGCATACCATCATGCCATAGGTGCACATACAACCATGCACTCATACACATCATATCATACAGCCATACATACATGTCACTATACCATGCATGATTCAATTTCCACTTTTTATCTTTCAATTTGATCACCACATCTTTCTTTCCCGGGATCAGTAATTTGCATCCCACATTCTATCACTCGCACCCCAACCTGGCATCGCGAGAAAACCTCCGGCACACACTACCGGGCATCCGGCACCCCCACATTCCAGGCATCTCGCATCCCAACTGGCATCACGAGGCATTCCCCGGGCACAAACCTCCGAGGCTTCTGGCACCCAACCATTCCGGGCATCTCGAAACTCCCGAGGACATCCGGGCATGTATCACAATACAACCGGGCCCACCCCCCATCCCGGCATCCCGACACTCCCAGGGCATTATCGGCCCACCTCCAACAGTCTCCTCATTCATCATAATTTATATTCACCAATTTATGTCTCACAATCAACATGGCACATGATGTAATAGCAACAAAGTCAAATTCAACATTTGATTCTATATGCAATGCCAAATATCATCACGTGCTCAGCAAGATTCAATCACCTCAATCAATATAATTCATGGGGCTCATCCAAAACAAAATAATCATAAATTACAGCATTTGAAATTCGCTCAATCCAGCTTGCACAGTTTTAGAAAATATTTCCATTAAATACCCAAATGACCTTTAAAAATTATGAAATTCGAACATGTGATAGTCAAGACATAAAGGCAAATATTTCATGAAGGACACCACACCAACAGACCCTCATATAATTTGATATAGACCATGCATCACAGCATTACTATTCTAACAATACAGCTTGCACAGTTTTTGAAACATTTTTGGTTAAATAGGCAAATGAACTTCAAAAATTATGAAATTTGAATATGTTGTAGGGAAGAAATAAAGAAAGATACTTCGTGAAGAACACTTTGCCGAAAGAGCTTCATAAAAAACGATATGACCCATGCATTTAAACTGATCAAATCCGAATATACCAGGTTACACGGTTTTAAAAGAATTTTCGATTAAATATCCTAATGACCTTCAAAATTCATGAAATTCGACTATGTTGTAGTCAAGATCCTAGGGTAGGTTTTTTATGAAGAAATAAAAGTTAAATTCGTTCTAGGTGATTTAATATAGACGGTTAAAGCTTCTGTTTCACTACCGAAGTTTCCAGATCTGACTACTTTCGAAAAACTACGATTTCACCTATCTATTCTTGTTAGTTTTCTCTAAATTTTTGATATGTTAAACCTAAGGATGTCCTTTACATCTTTCGTTAATAAATCAAAGTGAAATTTCGACAAAGATATAGGCTTACAGACCATGCATTCATCAAAGGTAGTTACCGAAATCTCCAGATTCAGTCTCTCCGAAACATACAGATTTCACCCACTTATACTTGTTCGTTTTGTCCGAAATTTGATTATGTTATATTTCAAGAAGTCCTTAACAACTTTCATTTAGAATTCACGGCCAAAATCTAACTCAAACAACACATGCAAGCCAATAGAACATCCACGGTCGAACAGTTTTCTCAAGAACAGTTTACTAGTCTCAAACATCCCTCTTAAAACTTCAACTTTTAACACCCTAAACATCCGAATTCTATCACCATTCAAGCACACATACTAGACACAACATGCAAGAGCAGATTAAGGATCCCAAATTGCCTCTAAACCGAGCAAGCAACGAGCACGAACGGCGACGAGCGACGGACGCACGGCGGACGGTCGACGGACAGCTCTCCTCTTTTTCTCTCTTCTTCCGCACGCTCACTCTCCCTTTCTCTCTCGATTTCTCTCTTCCCCTCGGTAGCTCTCTCTCTCACTCTCTCTCTTTCTTCGGACGAACCCCTCTCTCTCCCTCTCTTTCTCGCTCAAACCGGCATCATCCCCCTTAATTTTCTTCCCCTCAATGATGAGCAATCATTGATTTTGCATGGGGAACACTTGGCAGCTAGGAGGGACAAATGGCCTTCTTCATGCAAGATGGGCCTCCATCTTTCGGCTGGGCTTGGGCCAGCCATGGGCCGACGGCAGCTCCTCTTCTTGGGCTTTGTGGGCCGGTCGAAGGTGGGGTGAGGCAATGGGCTGGTTTGGGCTTTTAATTGTCCAGCCCATCCTCATCCTATTAATTCACCTAATCCTTAATTATATAAACACCTAATTGGAATTTATAATTCACCAAAACTTTGTGACCTATCTTAATAAATTCCAATCCATAATCCCACATGGCCAAAAATAGAATTTTTCTATCAAATAATTATTCACCAAAAGCTTGGCCAAAGTCTTAATGCAAGACATAAATTAAAGCACCTTTAAAGATTGGCAAGGAACTCTAGGATACCACACAATCGTCAGTGACAATGGGACAAATTTGAACAACAAACTTGTTGATGAGTTGTTAAGCCAGTTCAAGGTCGAGCATATGAATTCGTCCCCTCACTGCCCTCAAATGAACGGGGCTGTTGAAGCGGCTAATAAGAACATTAAGAAGATCTTGGCTAAGACCGCCAAGAATTATCGAGATTGGCATGACGGGTTACCCTTCGCACAAATGGCATACCAGACATCGATCCGTACTTCTATTGGGGTAACCCCTTTTGCTCTGGTGTATGGCATGGAGGCAGTTTTACCTATGGAAGTGGAAATAATTTCTTCTTTGAGAATTTTATCCCAAGTGGAGTTGTCAAAGGCGGAATGGTCACAACAAAGATTTGAACAGTTAAACTTGATTGATGAGAAAAGACGGAAGGCTCTTTGGCCAAACTTATCAGCAGAGAGTGGCCAAGTCCTTCAACCGGAAGGTACGACCGAGACATTTTGAGGTAAATGATCTAGTCTTCAAGAAGATGTTCCCATTTTTCCGAATCCTGATGGCAAATTTGCTCCAAATTACAGTGGCCCGTATATAGTGAAGAAGGTACTTCCTGGAGGTGCCTTGATCTTGGCAGAAATGGATGGTTGTGAGTTTTCCAATTCAGTTAATTCTGATGCTGTTAAGAAATATTACCCATGATAGAATTTACTGTGTCATGTTTTGAACTACAAGCATTTCTATGATGAATAAATTGCCTCAATGAGTTGCAAATTCAATTGTCCAAATTTGTTGGAAATTTGCATGTTTTCCCTGATGAATTGTGTGAGATAAATTGATTGTGTCAAATGGGATACTTTGGAATGATGAAAGGCAAGCTTTATTCCATACACTGCTTCATACACTAATCCCAAGTGAGTTGCGTGGAAAAATTCCATGCCCACAAGGGAAAGGGTGATCTCGTAAAGGGTATGTCAACCGAGGTGATGAGAGGCTGTTTCTTCCTCTACCCGAAACACTATAGGTATACCCATCTTTTAGCCCTTTGAGCCAACACACGTGAAGAATTTCTTAAATTATCCCTGTCAAGAATCATCCCACATTCGGACAAATTTGAAATGAATTGTAGGAATCTTCTTACTCACACTTGCATCAATCTTCAAGTATTGCTTTCGTAATGTAACTTATCTGGTAATTTAAGTGTTTTAGGATGACGAAGAGCAGTTCTTTCTTTATCTTATACACCTTTATCCATTGCATAGCCCATTTGAGCCTATAAATTAATTTCATATTAAACCAAGTTGGTGATCATCCCCCACACTGGGGCAAGGCAAGAAACAACCATTCAAGTAACATGGCTTAGAATGCTGATAAAAGATGGAGGCTATGCAAGTCCAAAGAAAATAAGTGCCAAAAAATAAGGGGGCATAAAAAAGCAGTGTGCCTGGTAAAAGCAAGGCCAATGCCCAAAAAGAAAAATCAAACATTGGTTGTAGTAAGTTATATCCCTAGTAATGCGGTACTAAAAAATGTTGAGTTGTTACAATCGATGGAGGGTTGATATGGAGAAAATCCTCGATGGTTAAGAAGAAAATTGGAGATGTCAAGATGATCACCAACTTTGACCCCTAAACACTTTTTGAGCCTAACAATCCTTTTGTTTCTCACCAATGAACCAAGTCTACGTTACGTCCCTTGCAAAGTCTCTTCAAATTATGGCACTTGAATTAGCGTGAAAGTTCATATGTTCAAAAGCATCGCTTGAAGAAGTGTGAGTAAGGCAATTTCTATCTCATTTCGTATGTTTCCTGACTTGTAAACCCCAAGATAATTGCGAAATGTCATCTTTCAATAGCCTCGACTCAAAGAGTCCCCTTTGTTAAGCCGTTGACCAAGCCCACATTACAGTCCATGTTAAAGACCTTGCAGATTGGTAGGATTGTATCACTTGCGAGATTGCTCAGACCCTTGTTTGGCATGACAATAGTAAGATGGAGTGATTGTCAAAATCCTGCATCGAAGTTAGGATGAAATGGCTCTTTTAATTAGGATGAGTGAAAAGTCATTTCAGACCGAAAGATCCCTCATTTGACACATCCATGACATTCATGTGTTCAGATTGGAATATTCTTTTGAAATTCTTCCCAACAGAAATTAGGTGATGCAAGATTGATAGAAATCATCACGCATGAACCTCACTTGAATTAATGCATGTCTATGAGCACAAATGCATGTTACCGCTCCTACAACTATGTTTTATAGGAGACATATCCCCAAAAATCAGAGATGTTACCAAGTAAGTATATCTCTATCCATACCTTAAATACTTATCATTGCACAGGTATTCCCTCTTGAGTACACCGACACTCGACTTGGTTGAGCTGTCCCCCAAAGATTTTCTCCATATTAAGTCTGATTAAGGCAACTGAAGAAAGGTTCAGTCCTGGTCAGATGATCTATGTTGCAATGCTAGGCGACTGTAGAATGGTATGAGTCCTAGACAATATTTGTTGTTTTAATAGGCGACCATAGAAAGGTACGGGTCCTAGAAAAGTTGTTTCCTATTCAGGCAACTGTAGAAAAGTATGAGTCCAGGAAAGTGAATCCCTATTTAGGTGACCATAGAATGGTTCGGGTCTTAGGCAATATCTGTTTCCCATTAAGGCGACCGTAGAAAGGTATGGGTCCTTGGAAAGCAATTTTTTTCGTCAAGGCAATCGAAGAAAAGTTCGGGTCCTAGACAACCAAACATTGCCATACTAGGCGACCGTAGAAAGGTACGGGTCCTAGAAAAGCAGTCTCCTTACAAAGCCTCATTACTATTATGGGTGACCGTAGAAAGATACCGATCTTGGACATGTAACACCAACTATCTTGAACTACTCTACCCTCCTTGAAGGTAAGTTATTCCAGGTAGATTCCTTTATCATTTGCATTAGCATTTCCATGCATCATATAAATTGCATTCCAAAATGGAATTCATTTTCCAACAAAAAATCATTCAGTGCGTGCATGCTCAAAATTTAGGTTCTAATTTGTCTTTGAAGGCAACCTCTACGAGCTCACCTTCAAAGAGGAGCAGCTGTTGACACCTAAATTTTGGCGACCCACTTATTTATTTATTGCATAAAAATTAGGGATTAATTTTTAACCACTAAAAAATATATAATTAAATATCATAGCATATAATTTTAGGGGTATTTTTTTATTTGCATTTGCAATGGACTCGTGATAGATGGGTTTGAATTGGTAGTTCTGAGCTTTAAATTGACAAGTTGGACTAAACCCACAAAGAGAGCAAATTAGCCTGAGCCCATTATTTTTTTTTTATGACCGAAAATTATCTTGTGAGAAATAGAGATTTGATATTTTCGGTGATATGATCGTGGATTTTTCAATATCCTCGGGTAGGGCAAGTGTGACAAAAAGATATTGCAAGCTCATCTTTGCAAGATTTGGAATTTGAGAAAAATCTCATTGAAATCTTGAATCTTTAGCAATAAGTGAAAAAATCGGTGGAGGATATTGCATTCGGGAGGTAATCTTCATGGATGTGGATTTTAAGAAGGAAATAAAGTCTTAGTCCACTCACCTATAAAAAGGTTGCTACACTACAGAAAGCGAGGGGGCTTTTCCTTCGTTCTTTTGGATGAAAACAACGCAAAAAAGAAGAAGAAAAAGCTTTTGAGGGAAAGTCAAGGTGTGCAGAAAGTGTAGGGACAACAGAGAGAGAGAGAGACATGTGAGTGGACAGGTGCAGCAGAGAAAAAAAAATAAGAAAAGAAGAACAATTGTTCTTCTTCTTCAGACCTTCTATCGACATCCACTGCTGCCTGAGCTGCCGACCACCACTATGCCAGCACCACCCAACGTCGGCAGCCGAGCTGCCGACCACAGCTGCTCCGCCTGTGCTACCGCTCGCCTGTTTGTGACTGCTCGCGCTACCGCTTGCCTGTCTACGATCACCCGGCGCCCCATCCCCTGCCAGCATCATCGCCGACGCCTGCAGTACCCTCGGCTGGGCTCTGCCTGCGATACCTCTGCTGTTCGCTACCCCGTCCGCCTCGCTTGCCGTGCCACCGCCGCTCGACCCCCCATGACACCTACATCGCCCTCATCCAGCTCTGCTCGCCAACCTCTCTATCCTCGTCGTGCTCTGCGTGCCACACCACTGCCGCTCGACCCTCTGACGCCAGCAGATTCCCGAGCCGGTCGCCGTGCCTCTGCTTCTGCTTTGCCTCGCCTCCACGCTCTGCTGCAGCACCGCCGCTGTTGGTCCGTTCTTGCTACCCCTCGTCGAAGCTCTAACGACGGCGTCCCTCCACTCATGGCTGCTCGTCCCTTGCATCTAGCCGAGCACTACCATGCACCGCTGTCACCCGTTGAGAGGATTTTGTTCAGTTCAAATTTGGTAACATTATTTGCGAAATTAGGTGATTATCTTATCTAAATTTTATTTTGATATTTTATTGCCTAATGCATGCTTTTCAATATCTTACGTGCATATTTGAACAATAGGCGTATTCCCAATTATGATCTATTGCCCAATCCAAAACCGCGCGCTAATTTTTTATTCCATCTATAAGGCTTTAGATGGAATAATTAATTACGCGGGCATAAAATTGACATCTTGATCTTTAAAGCTTAAGATCAATATATCGATTTTATTAGCGAAATAATCAAGTTTGATTAGATATCGTTTCCAAATTCAAATGATGGATAATATTTTTGATGATCGTGAATGATTTGGTGCTTATCTTTTAATTGCTTTATTTATCCCAAAAATACAAAAAAAAAAATTGCATTTGCATATCATGTAGATTAGAATTGATTTCCTAGATAGAATTGTGTGATAGAGTAGTTAGATTCTTCTCTAATTATATTAATGCATGTTTAGATGGTATCTAGGTTAGATAATATCTTTGAATTAAATTGCATATCGAGATAAATTTCTAAGTTAAGATAGGATTCAGATTGTTCTATTTCCTAACTTTAAATAGATAATATCTCACTTTAATTAGATTTTTATTTTTTTAGCAATTTTTTATTACGAATTTTTATTAATAAAAATACAAAAATATCATGCGCATGTCATATGGAACTAGGTTCATGAAATGCATTTAGTGATTGTTGCTAGGTCCATTTAATTAGAAATTGCCGTCATTAGAATTAGGGCATTCTTTGCACATCATTTCATATTAGGATAAGATTGCGTGTTTAATTTTATTTTCTAATTAACTATAAGTTTAGATCATTTTTCCTAGATAGGTTGCATTTTAGGTTAGGGATTACTTAGTTAAGATAACATTCTAGTTTAAATTAGGATTTGGCCTAACCTAATTCCTAATATAAGTTGGATGATATCTTAATCTAGATAGGCATTTTTTTTTGCATTTTTTTAATTTCGAATTTCATGAAATATACAAAAAAATTGTCTTAGAATTAATTTCATTCTCTAGGATATATTGCATGCTTATTAAGAAAATACAAAAAATATTATACTCACGTCATATAGTAGAGGTCATATTGATATGTCATATCACTTCATGTTAGATTAGTAGTATGCATTGCATAAAGCATGATTCTCACTAAATAAGTAAAAACAAAAAATTAAGTGATTGCGTGTTAATTAAAAATCAAATCTAGGACTATTGATGTGAATTCTGATCTAATATCACAGATGCTTCTGTTGCCATGAGGTAAGTCCCGTGATTTATATATTGGTTTCTTGAGTGTTAAAGTGGTGGTTTGCGCACCCACATGGTTATCTCACATGTTAGGGAAGTAAATTGAAATCAATTCAAGCTACCTGTAAAACATTTTTTCGAAATAAAAAAGAAAGGTATCGAAAGGGTGTTAGAGAAATCTAGCGTAATCAAGTCCCCGAACTCACAATCTTTAGTTCGTAGGAGAAAAGTAAATCTCTCGTTACTTTACTTGGGTTTCTAATCGAATCACCAAAAATAGATTAGTGGCGACTCCTAGTTAATAATCTTTTGCATGCTAAATACTTGAACTTAAGTCGCGAATTGGTATAGGCTTGGGAGAGCCAGATCTAAGTTTAGACTTAGTAGTCCATTAGTCAAACCCTAGGTGGTGCACCCGAGGTTAGGTCGCGACACCACTGATCCAAAATCACTCCATGACCAATCGTTGTGATCAAAAAGTCATCTTATGGGCTGGTGATCCTATCCCATCGATATGGTCGGTAGACAATTCATGGTTGACACCTCGACCAATTCATGGCCAATCAATCGGTTGGTTGGACCATGACCAATCCTTGATTCCTTACTGATCGAATTGATTGATCATATTGTCAATGGCTCATGGTTGATCCATTAAAGACCTTATTGCCGATCCTCATAGGGTCGGTATTGAGGGTGTTACAATGCTTGTTTTTTTCCATTGTATGTACCTAGTTATATATTTCTAGATTAGGTTTATATTAAGACCCCGAAAATGGAGAAAGTGTGAAGACAGTGGAGGTCGATGTCCATTCTAACCGTTATCATGTACTATTCATTTTCCAGACATATGTCTTCGGTTCTTTTTGTTGTATAAAGCCTAACGAGTTGTGGGTTCTCTTTTCCTTTTATCTTTTTCAATGGTGTTTTTCTTTTATATTTTCCAGGATTGCATAATAGATTTATAGCTTTCCTTGGTTGTTTACTTACTGCTTCACAATTTTCAATATTATTGAGTGTTTCTTTTCATTTTCTTTAGAAACAAATTAGTATGAAAATGACCAACCACGCATGATTGCTTAGTTTAGGACTAATGATCCCAAAAATGTAAGAAGAAATGCATGGACACGTTAGGTAAATATAACATATTATTTAGGTATCAAAATGGTGCTAATAGAAATATTGGCATAACCCAAGTCTTCGGACTCAAATATCTGGTTACATAAGAATCAAGGGAACACTCTCGACCCTTGATTGGGTTTTTAGCTGACCCCCAAAAATGAGGCTAGTGATGACTTCCGTCTTATTTTTAGGTTGTCATAAACAACTATACTGTATAAATGAACCCGTTGCACAGGGTACGAGTTTCAATGAAACTCATCATTGTTTAGCATACTCGATGTGGCAGTATCCTAAAGGATAAAGTGATGCTATCTTTATAGGCAAAGTGTACTATTGAGAGAGCTACCATGGTAAAGGTACCCTTAAATCTGATATTCACATCTAATCTCCTCTCTCAAGATGTGTCGCCCATGTGGGTACAGGTCGCGACACTCCATTGTCATGCGGGGTACAAGTTTGGGAGAACTCGTGACTTTAAAAAGGGAACTCACAAGATTTGACATCCCAAAATTTGGCCTCTGTTTTGAATATATGAAATAGTAATTTCATCGACGTGCTTATGATTATTTTACTCAGAACTGATCGCTCACAAGTTAACTAATCTATTAGGTGAGGCCGTTAAGGGATATAAACGCGACAAACTAGAGAATTTGATCATAAATTGACGGCTCAACCATAATGATTGGCAAGGGTCAATACGACACCATTATAAATCGATTAGCGAATAGATATAAGTCAATTCGATGGAAGTACGTAATCGAATTGTGGGTGGCTCTGCATGATTACGATATTCGCATCTGTAGTATTTTATTAATACATCCATGATGGGGTACGAGACACTATTGAAAGGGTACGAGACGTATAAAAGCCTCCTGAACACAACCGTTGATGGTTGTTATTGTCAGAATGTACACTCAAAGAGAACGTACGCTCCTTTCTCCCCTTTCCATCAAGGCGTTCCATTTTCATCTTAACGAAGACAGTTTGCATTTACACCGTGGAAATCGGGTGCTTTCCTCGTGATCGCATCCAGACTAACGTGAGGAAGTGTTGTTCGTGTTTCATCGGCAATTCAACGTTCGTTCTGGGGCTATTTGCTGTTTGCGCATCGGAATCCGGTAAGTCGTCTTCCGCCGACTAGAATTCCAACATTGGTATCAGAGCCCGATCGTGGTTTCTGCCTTGTTTTTCATCGAATTTTCCAGTACACCATTTGATATCGAGATTAAGAGTATGATATCTACACTGGTTGGATGTTTATTCATCGAAATTGATATGTGAATCGTCGAAAAATCGAACCAAAACGAAGAACGGGTTCAGGGTCGCGTGCATCCGTGCAGTTTTGGCCAATTTTCGAAATAATTTTTTGGCCAAAAATCAACTTTTGAATATACAGGGTGAAAGTACTCGTCGAGACGAGTCCGACAGTGGTTCAAGCGCGACCGGAGGAGGCTAGATGCGCCCACACGCGCGGCCAGAAGCCGCTGAGCGTGGGAGTCACGCGCCTGAAGGGCTGGGATAGCCCGCGCATGCGCAACATGCGCCGGTCTGCGAACCGACGCGTGCGCGTCACGCACGCGTCGCGCGGAGCGATGCGACGCTTGATGACGTCACGGATGACGTCAGCGCCGGCGGTAGTTGGCCAGCGGGTCACCGGCCGGCGACCCGACCCGATTGGCCACCCGACCCGAACAGTGATCCGACCCGACCCGTTGACCGAACCCGACCCGGACCGTTGACCGGTCAACGATCGGACCGGTCAATGGTTGGACCGGTCGGTGGTCGGACCGATCGGACCGGTCGACGGTCGGACCGGTCGAACCGGACAGGAGCCGTTTGGCTCGCTGGTGCGTGCGCCACACGCGCCGCGCACTCAGGCGGCGCATGGGGGCGCGTGCGAGCTCCGATTGGAGCGTAGTTGGTGGCGTTTGGTTTGTATGAGTGTCCTCTACACTGTGGTATATTTATTTTTGATTTTTGAATTTTATAAATGTATGAAAATGCGTAGGAAACCCTATGTACGCGTATTTTTTGGGGTTTAATGCATAGTTTATTCATTTGTATATTGTATTTTCTTGTAGTTTAGGAAATACAGTAGCTAGCTTGTGTGAAAATGATGGCATATATGCTGTGTAGAGCTTGGTTCGATGATATTATGTATACAGTCTAATATACTAGCAATTTTCTAGTTGTTAGAAAATTCGAACAATGGTAGGAAATCCATTACATGTTGAATTGCGATTTTGATTAATAGTTGAAGCATGATTGGTGTTTGTACGTTGGTTCATATCATATTATGCTTTTATGTTAATGGAAAAATGTAGAAATTACATGAGGTCATGTAAATTATTTTTCCTAGTGGGAGTTCGTAGGTTGGTAGAATTCGAAGGAGCTCTCACCTAGAACTTAAAATTTGTGCAAATTAAACTAATTAATGATAATAAAACAATTGTACATAGAAGTTGATTGGGAACATAGTGAACTTTTGCTTTTGTGTCTTTTGTTGAATTATCATTAATTTAGTTTGTCTTTGCTGCAAAATAAATATGTGTGTTACTCTGAAAAATGTGCTAGTATTAATTATGCGTTTATTATGTCAATGTGTTATAGCAATTGATTATGGCATTTGCATCCAAGACCATTGTGGCTGACCTCAATAAGGGTGAGAAGCTGAACGGTGATAATTATGATATTTGGCACCGAAAGGTTCAGTACATCCTTGAGGAGCAAGAGGTTTTGGAAACCCTTAACCATACCATGGATGAACCTAAGCATGGAACTTCAGCTCAACACAGGAGAGATCTAGAAGCTTATTGGAAAAAGAAAAATAGCATTGCTCGCATCACGTTGCTGAGCTGTATGCAAGATGATCTCATGTGTGAGTATGAAAGTTATGATTTAGCTCAAGCTATGTGGGTTGCCTTAAAAGATAAGTTTGGGGGTACATCTGCCACCAAGCTGAGGAGACTCACCATCAAGTTTGACACATACCGAAAGCGCCCAAAATGTAACGATGAGGCAGCATCTTCGGGAGATGTCAAACATGATTCGTGAGCTGAAGTCGGCAGGTCACTCCCTTACTGATGAACAGCAAGTTCAGGCTGTTATTAGGTCTCTTCCTGACAATTGGGAGCATATGAAGATCAATATGACGCATAATGAGAATATTGTCACTTTTGATGATATAGCGCGTCATTTGGAATTAGAGGATGAGCGCCTAGAGGCTGCGAAATCCTCTACCCATGCTTATGTTGCTGAATCGAGTTCGCGCAAAGCTTCGGGCTTTAAATGCAAAAGGAATTCTCAATTCAACAACAAAGGGAAGAAGACTGATTAGGCACCTAAGAGGGCTAAGACCTTCCAACGCAAGAAGCGTGGTGGGAAGAAGGACAAGGCCAAGATGAAGTGCTACAATTGTGGCAAGATGGGTCACTTTGCTCGTGAATGCACTGAGCCGAAAGAGGTACCCTATTACTCCATTACTTTAAGTAATGCTTTTGTTTCTAGTACTTGTAATGCTTGCTGAATCACATCCTATGTGGACCGTAGACTCGGAGCAACAGACTATGTAGCTAGAGACCGAGAACCATTCGTGGAGTATCGTCGGATACCGCCTGGAAGAAGATGGATATATGTTGGGAATAACTCAAGAGTTGAAGTGAAGGGTATCGGCACATGTAAATTAATTTTACGTGGTGGTCGAAGCCTATTCCTACATGATGTCCTCTATGCTCCGGATATTCGACGAAACTTGGTCTCCGTAGTTGTTCTTCTTAGCTTAGGTTATGTATTGAATTTTCATGGTGATTGTGTTGACATTTTGTATGGAACAGTTTGTTATAGTTCAGGTCATGTATCGAATGGTTTTATGGTGTTAGACATCGACTATGATCAATACAATGTTAATGTCGATGATTGTTTTTCTTTAATTGCATCTTCTAGTAATGTTGAGATTGATGCAAATTCTTGGCATGCTAGATTAGGTCACATTGGGTTGCAAAGATTAGCTAGAGAAGGCCTTTTAGGGTCACTCACTAATGTTAATCTACCTGTATGTGAACATTGTCTAGCGGGAAAAGCAACTAGAAAACCATTCGGTAAAGGGACTAGAGCCGAATTTCCATTGCAACTCATTCATTCTGACATTTGTGGACCTTTGAATGTGAGGGCGAGGCATGGAGCCTCATATTTCATCACTTTCATAGATGACTTTACGCGTTTTGGTTATGTCTTTCTGATCTCCCATAAGTCAGAAGCATTGGACTGCTTTAGACGATATATAATGATGGTAGAGAATTAGTTGAACAAAACAATAAAGGCATTGAGAACCGATCGCGGACGTGAGTATCTATCGGAGCAATTCAAGGCTCTTTGTGATGAAAAGGGAATTGTATGACAATTGACTATTCCTGGTACTCCACAACAAAATGGGGTAGCTGAGAGAAGGAATAGAACCCTAATGGAAATGGTTAGGTCTATGATGGCGCAAGCAAATTTACCTATCTTCTATTGGGGAGATGTATTATTGACTGCTGTCTATGCACTTAACCGAGTGCCCTCAAAATCGGTCACTTCCACCCCTTATGAATTATGGACTGGTAGGAAACCAGACTTAAGTAGTCTACGTCCATGGGGATGTGCAGCTTATGTTCATAATTCTTCCCATAAATATGGCAAATTAGGCCCAAGAGGGAAGAAATGTATCTTTATAAGATATTTTGAACACTTAAAAGGGTACGTGTTCATAGGTGAACAAGCTGATGGAAGTGTGACTAAAATGGAGTCACGAGATGTCACGTTCTTGGAGAACGATTTTCCTAGTAGAGGTGAGATTGATAAGGACTTCCAATTATATGAGGTAGAAGATCCTGATAACACACCCACTAATGTTGTAGAGAGAATGAAAATTTACCTCAACACACAAGACCTAGTGGGAGTGTAGCATCGCCTGACGAATTGAATTCAAGAGAAATTCAATTGCGTAAAAGTAATCGTAAAAGCATTCCTCGTCGTCATTTTGAGATTGAAGGGGAAGCATTTATGATTGCTCAAGAAAGACGATGCTGAGCCTAAGACTGTTCAAGAGGCTCTTTCATCCTCTGATAAGGAAGAATGGAGAAATGCTTTGGAAGATGAGATGGAGTCAATGAGGGCAAATCATGTCTGGGACTTGATTGATCTACCACCCAATCGTAAGGCCATTGGAAACAAATGAGTCTTTAAGATTAAACGAAGGGCGGATGGATCCATTGAAAAGTATAAGGCTCGCCTTATGGCAAAAGGTTATACTCAACAAGAGGGTATAGACTATGAGGAAACTTTTTCACCAGTTGTAAGGTTTGCCTCAATACGCCTTATTCTAGCCATCGTTGCACATTTGGACCTTGAATTACATCAAATGGATGTAAAGACAGCATTTCTCAATGGAGAACTAGATGAAGAAATCTATATGAAACAACCAATAGGTTTCATAGCTAAAGGTCAAGAGGATAAAGTTTGTAAACTTCGTCGCTCAATATATGGCCTTAAGCAATCATCTAGACAGTGGTATCTTCGTTTTCATTGAGTCATAACAACCTTTGGTTTCACGATGATCGAAGAAGATCACTGTGTATCTGTCAAGCGGTCTGAAGATAAATTTGTGATTTTATCACTTTATGTGGATGATATTCTGTTGGCTGGAAATGACAAGGTTTTGGTTATCACCATAAAAGAATGGTTGTCCTCTAATTTTGAGATGAAGGACATGGGAGAAGCTGCTTATATATTAGGAGTCAAGATCGAAAGAGATCGATCAAGGAAACTCCTTACTTTATCACAAGAGTCTTATATTATGAAGATTCTTGAGCGTTTCAATATGCAGCATTGTAATCCCATTGATACCCCTGTCATGCAAGGTGAAGGCCTAAGTATTGAGATGTGTCCTAAGACTCCAGAAGAAATTAAAGTAATGGAAACTGTTCCTTACGCTAGTGCGGTCGGAAGTTTGATGTATGCTATGATGTGTACTCGACCCGACATATGTTATGCTGTGGGATTGGTGAGCCGATATCAATCAAATCCCGGTCAAGGACACTGGAAAGCAGTGAAGAGGATCCTGAGATACTTGAAGGGCACCATGGACTATCGACTTTGTTACCAAGGGAATGATTTACGCCTTTTGGGTTATTCAGATGCCGATTGGGGTGGAGACCGGATGAGCGTAAATCGACTTCGGATATGCGTTCTTGCTCAATGGAGGTGCGATTTCTTGGAATAGCAAGAAACAGACATGCACGGCCTTGTCTACGATGGAGGCAGAATTCATTGCATGTTCTCGCCGCGGTGCAAGAAGCAAGTATGGCTAAAACGTTTCTTGGAAAATTTGGCCACCGTCACCGAAGTTCCAAGACCGGTGACGGTTTATTGCGATAGTCAAGCAGCCATTGCCTATGTGAAAGATCCCAAGTATCATGGAAGGACAAAGCACATTGACATAAAGAATAACTTCATCGAGATATTATAGCGCAGAAAAAGTGATCCCGCAATACATTTCAACCAATAGAATGGTTGCCGATCCATTTACGAAGGCTATTCCTAGAGACATATTCTTGACCCATAGGATGTCACTAGGATTGCGTAGAATGTGATATCTGTTATTGTAGAGGATCATTGGTTTATGTATTTGTGAACAGATGTATTGTACTTGTTTATTTATTAGTGATTTGATGTTTTATCAATAAGTACAAATCCACTATGAGACTAGCACAAACACACATGTATTATTGAAAAGTATGTCAGCATACAATAATTGGCTCACTCACACGAGCAATCGCCTCAAGTGTTTTAGATAGCACGTTGAGATGAGACGTTATGTACAAATAAATGCTGAAAAGCAAGTCTGGTACATAAAATATGTCGCCTTGATTGGAGTCAAGATGAGGTCTGTGATTTGTTTATAACAAGACCGAACATGATATTCCCACAATCACGTATGCCTGAAAGATGCCGGATGCGAGTACTTAATTGGGCACTATAGAAAGCGAGCTGATATAGCACTCGGGCCAAACATGAGTACGTGAGAAGCACGTGACTATGTTTAGGCTAAGATCCGTATAGTGTATATATTTGATAAATGACATACGCTCTTATAGAAAGAGTAATCCACTATAGCATGTAATTCATACTACATGTGCATTATACGACCAATAAGGGAATATGAGTAAAATTATCCCTATTTACTCATCGTGTGAGCCCTTGAGGTAATTTATAATTTACCTCAATTTTGTGCCCTATGTTACTTTTGACTATGTTCTCGAAGTGAAAGATCAATGTTGCTACTTTAGCATGTTATCGGCGGTCATGAATGGATATGACTTTATGGGACGTGTCTAGGAAAGCAGTTGTTCTGAAATGGAGAGAGACATGAGTGCGAAGGAAGACTATTGTTATTTTACATCTATCACATGTATTTACTGGTCGACCAATTATATCGCCCTCTGTGGTTGCGGATATAATTGTAAATACAAGGTGTTTTGAGAATAGTCAAGTATAACCTTTAAGGGATAGGTATACTTGGACTAATGTAACAAAATATGTCTGGGGCATTGTGAGACATCAATTGTTTATTTCTTTTTAGGGTTGTAGCCATTATGTCATCCCTAACAGGTGCATAATTTGAGCTCCCAAGTGCAGGTGTACTCACTGGTCGCACGGCTTATTTGCCAATATGAATTGTTTTGTAAAGTTGATGAATGTTGAACGCCTTGTATTCTTGATAGAGTGCCATCAAGCTCATCATGTCCGAGTGGGAGATGTAATATTTTATTAATACGTCCATGATGGGGTATGAGACACTATTGAAAGGGTACGAAAAGAGACGTATAAAAGCCTCCTGAACACAACCGTTGATGGTTGTTGTTGTCAGAACGTACACTCAGAGAGAACGTACGCTCCTTTCTCCCCTTTCCATCAAGGCGTTCTATTTTCATCTTAACGAAGACAGTTTGCATTTACACCGTGGAAATCGGGTGCTTTCCTCGTGATCGCATCCAGACTAAGGTGAGGAAGTGTTGTTCGTGTTTCATCGACAATTCAACGTTCGTTCCGGGGCTATTTGCTGTTTGCGCATCGGAATCCGGTAAGTCATCTTCCACCAACTAGAATTCCAACAGCATCGAACGGTAATAAATCGATTTTTTATCGATATTATATTGGGGACACATAATTGAACCCTCGCGATTGCATGACAACCAAGGGTCGTTTACGATTCGAAGATGCACAAACGTGGATCGAAAATTGTGATATCCGGATTTCACCGGACCTCAAGTACGTAATGGTTCGAGATGGGTCGACGAGTTTGTCGTCGAACTATGTTGATGGCACCACTTACGGCCCCATTTCACCACTACCATCACCGTACCGAGACGTCATGTATCGTCACGTTCTCATGATAGCATCTCACCTAGAAATTTCTTCACGTAACGCCACATGCGAAACCCACTGCATTCGCACCGGGTCAAGTGAATCATTCATGCAAGTTACTTCCGACCCAGTGTGTACGTGAGGATTGTGAAGAAAAGTGCTGGAGATTTCGCCATGCAATCACACGTCCATCTACCCTCCTTCGGGAAGACATGAAGACCGTTGATTTATACAGCCATGCACACGTCCATTGATGGTCAACCAAGGAAGGGCTGTTGACCCATGCAGCCCTGAGAAACTGACCCTTCTTCATGCAGAAACGAGGACACGCACGCCCAGCGTTGTCCCTTCCGTTCATTTAGTTGACTCAAGCAGTCAACTAAATGAAGCCCACGTCCATTGCATGAAGGGGGTGAGCTGGCATGTGCATGCATGAAATCTGGCTTCTCTTCGGTTGGAATAGCCACGCCAAGGGTCTTGACCAGCTGGAGCCACACATCAACGACTCCTTGCGCTGGCGATGGGGGACTTGGATCAAGGCCACACTCTTGCATGAGGAATGCAAGATGGCGTGCATCCAGGGAGGAGCCCCGGCTGATGGACACGCATAGTCCACCTGCCTTCAGCTTGGATGGCCACCGCACACCCAAAACATTGACAATGAAAGTGAACAAAGAGGAAAACGGGCAGAACGCACGAAGAAGGTGGAAGGTGCAGTCTTCTTCCTCTCACACTCGACTTCACTTCATTACCGTCGACCCTCTTCTTCGCCCAAACTTCAGCAAATTCCAGTCCAAATTCTGGTGTCATCTCACTCACGCCTGATTGCTGACCACCGTACCACCGTGTCACCAGCCCCTCACCATCTCGCATCTCATCACCAGTCGTGTCTCCGTCCGCTGTTGCATCATCCAGTCACCTCAGCCGTGCTTGTAGCCGCAGCTCATGCTTTAACTCACCGCTGACGCCGCCGGACCTGAGGCAAGTCAATATCTACTAACCTATATCTGTGGCACCCCCTCGGCACGCTCCCCGATCCATTAGGGTCACCACAGGTACTTATCACTTATCCTACTACATACCAGTCTAATAACTTTTTAATTAAAGTGGAACCATAGTTCATAGGGGTTCATCAATAAAATTCTTCTCCCCTTTTTTTTTGTAAAGGTCCCAGCGCAACTCATCAACGAAACCATAAATGAGTCTCACCATCCCCTTACTCCAATAACAATAATGCAATGCACACCAACTACGCACCAAATGAAAAGACAAAGCCGAGTCACTTTTATTTACATTTTCACGATGGACATCTCGGGTCGGTATAGCAAAAGGCCAAGATTTTTAATTATACTTGGCTATAACTCAAAAGAGAACTGGACCCTACATCAAACATGTACACCCCTCCATCAACAAGCGTCAGCTATCCCAAAAAGTGTCAGCTCCCACCAGTCATACGTGCCATCACACCCAACTCGGTGCATCGGGCGGCGGCGGTGGCAGCATCCCTAGCATCACCCCATTGCGTCGAACGTGAACAGACAAAAACTCTTGGATAACAAGGCCATCAGCAATACCCACGTCGTACATCACCAAGACACGGACTCGGACAAACACCAGACCAGGTACACTAATACATGAATGCTCCGTGCACTGCACATTAATGTCAGTAGGTATGCCATAGAAGGTACCACGCACGACTGGTGAAAGATGCATCTTTCTGATCTGAAATGTTAATCCCCAAAGGGGTGAGTACAGCCACTCAGCAGTAAAAATCCACCAAACTACACAATGCGTCAAACAGAACAATCAAGGTATCATGAATAAAACACATATCATTCATGCATTCAAGCATACCTCACCTTACAGCCATGCATATATCACCATACAACATGCATAAATCACCATGCACTTGTACTTATATCATCAAGCAGCCATGCATATATCACCATGCAACGTGCATATACCACCATGCACTTATACATGTATCATCAAGCAGCCAAGCATATATCACCATGCAACGTGCATATACCACCAAGCACTCCATGCTTGCATTCCCATGAGGTTCATCCCATGCCATATGCACACATCCATGCGCATGATTTAATTCTCAATCTTTATCTTTCAATTAGATCACATCATTTTTCTTCCCAGGGACCAATGTTTTCATCCCACAATTCGGCACACACCTTCGGGCATCTCATGCCCCAACTCGCATCATGAGGTATTCCCCCGGCACACACCTCCAGGGTTTCCGGCACACACCTCCGGGCATCCCAACACTCTCGGGGCATCCGGCACACACACTCCGGGCATCCGGCACCCACACTCCGGGCATCCCAACACTCCCGAGGCATCGTCGGCTCACACCTCCGACGATATCATCATTATCATAATTTATATTCACACATGTATCTCTATTTCAACATGGCATTTGATGCAATAATATCAAAGGTCTCAACCAGATTTTGATGTCATATAACATGCCATATGTCGCCACATATGCAGCATAATCAACCACTCAAGATATTATATCACATGGAGCAATTTCATTTATTTTTGAAAATACAGCAAAATTTCGGATAAAAACAGATTGCACTCCTTTGGTCATAATTCTTGAAAAATTAATAAAAAGCCTTAATAAATTCTATAAATTCGACATGTTATATACAAGATCTAGAGGAAAATATTCCGTGAAGAACACCATATCAAAAGAACATCATACAATTCGGTACAGTCCACACATCATAGTCTTTATAATTTCGAAATATTGCCATACACAGTTTCATTCACAAATTCAGTAAAAATCCTAAATCCACTCTAAAAATTCTGAAATTTTTATATGTTATAGAAAAAATTCAGAAGTAAATATTTCATGAAGAACTCGAAATCATATTTGTGATATATTAAAAACTATAATAACCATAACCGTCCATAACCCTCGACATCAAATTCCAGATCTAACCGTTTCGGATAAAATAGTTTCACCAACCTAAACTCATCCATTTCCTCTAAAATTTTAGTATATTACTACTTAACATGTCATCTTAAACTTTCATTCAGAACACGAGATCAAATATCAACCGGAAAATTTTATAAAATTCATAGAATCACACTAGGTCAGCATTATGATTTCCAGATCTAACTTCTTCAAAGAAAAATAGTTTCACCGGTATATAATTGTTCATTTCTTCTGAAATTTTGATATGTTACTCTCCAATAAGTCCTTTACAACTTTTATCAAGAAGTCGAAGTCAAATTCCCACTAGAACATCGCATGAAACTCACGAAATCATCAAAGGTCGGACTGTTTTTCCAGAAACAGAACACCAGGCTAGAACACAATTCTTGTAGCTTCGAGATTTCACACTTCATCCACATCCGAAATTTACCATTTTCTAAACACACATCAAAGCAAGCAAAGGATAGATTGATGGACTCTACTTGCCTCTAATCCGAGCACAACACAGCAAGCAAGGACAGCGGGGCAAGGCGGGACTCGGCGGCTCGACGGCGGCGACGAACGGCAGCGAACGTCCTCCCTCTTCCCCTTCTTCTCTTGCACGCTCGCTCTCCCTCTCTCGATTTCACTCTCTCTCTCTCGGTTGCTCCTCGCCTAATCCGCCCCTTCCCCTCACTAATTTCTTCCCCTCAATGATTAACCATCATTAGCTTTGCATGCAATGTGACACTTGGAAGACCCCTCACGCCACTTGCCATTCTTCATGCAAGAAGGTGGCTTCATCCAAGAAGGTGGCTTCATCCGGTTGGGCTTGAGCCAGCCTTGGTCGACGGCCCATTGGGCCTCATGGGCCGGGCCTTCGCCGATCGAAGGGTGGGGGATTGTGGGCTGGTTTGGTCCAAAAAAATCAGCCCATTCCCTCCTTTAATAATCCACTATTATTTTCCACTTAAATAAATACCTAATTACAAAATAATATGGCCGAAAACTTGCAACATTAATCCATAAAAATCAAATCCATAAGATGCATAGCCAAGAACAAAATTCTCATTATCAAATTATCATATAGCACCAACTTTGATAACCCAAGAACATAAGATATCTTTCCATTAAAGTGTTCGGCCTTAATCTATTACAATTCTTCGGTCTAGTGGCCACAACATACTTCAACGACACAACCATTCACTTTTCCATAGGTCGTAATGCCTCTAGAAATTGCCATGAAATTTTGGGATGCCACAATATCGCGTGAACTCAGTCCCTGCTTGATGAAATGCATTCCACAAACTAACTCTATTCTAGGATATTTGCGTTGATTTGTGAACTCGGAGGTCATCGGATCAACCCTGGACTATTTGAGAAAAGATTTAGTGTTCGAACGGATTGGTTTGAGTTTGGAAACATGTACGTGTTGATCTTGGTATTTCAAAACCTTGATTTCAAAATATTACGGTCGGGACACGAAACTTTCGATCCACCGATGTGCCGTTTTCAACATTTCAAGATATATGTACTGTTTTGATGAAAAATATCAAGTTTTGAGGCATGCACACGTTTTAAGTCCAAACTTATGAATTTTTTACTATGATCAAGGTGGAACGATAAAGATTCATTTTGAATTATTCTAGTATTTGAATTTGGGATTTTATGTGAGGTTTATTGCCATTGATTTGGTATATCTCTAAAGTTTTCATTGCACGTTGCTTTATACCATTAATTGGTATTTCGAAAACTAAGGCAATTTCACTTATTGTCGATACGAAAATGTTTTGGCATTAAATTGATTAGACTACTACACCATGGTTGAGATGTTATTGATGCCGTCGAACCCTTGGGATGACGATGCCCCCGGTGTTGGGTTGCTTGGAGGATCGTGATGGCGATGCCTCTTGATGCCTGGGGACATCATTGACATGGTGAGCCCCGGAGGTTCCCCGGAAGGCAGGATGCCCGGGAGTGTGACGTAACACGTACCGGATGCCTAGGGATAGGGGTGTCAGGAACCGAACCGAAAACCGAACCAAAAAATTTGATTTTTTTCGGTTCGGTTCTCATTAAAAACCAATATTTTTTATTGGTTCGGTTTTTATTGGTTAACTGAACCGAACCAAACCACAAATCGATAAACCATTACAAATTCGGTTTTATTCTCTCCCGGCTCCCGTCTCCTTTGGCTCTGAGTCCTTTCCTTTCCTGACTGTGATGGTGATGGTGATGATGATGGTGACTACAACGGCGATGGCGGTAGGGACGGCGACTGTGATGGCGACGGTGGCAGGGATGGCGACTGTGATGACGACGGCGACCGATTGAGGGACAGAGCCCCTTTCTTCTGTAAGCTCGGATGTTTTTGGGATTTTTTCTCGTGGTGCATCGTGTTTGGATCTTTCGTTTCTTGTTTCGGGATCTCCTGTTTGTTCGTGCTTTCTCGAGTCTCGGGCCTTTCAGATTTCGAGTGAATGAGTGGGGTTGGTGATTCGTATTGGTGGCTGGAAATTTAGGGTGGAGGGAATGGAGGAATGAGTCATTCTACATGCGTCCGCTACTGTAGTTTTGGGATTGGCCAGGCTTGGGTTTGTCTTAGCTGCTTCGACCCTCCGTCCCCATGTCTCCCCTCGCCCTCTTTCTTTGGTAAAGCTGCATTTTTTGCACCTTTTTCTCGGTGCCCAGAAGCTCCGAGGGGGAAGAAAGTCGGCTCCGCTCTTTTGGGTTTTGGCTTTTGGTCGAGTCTTGGGGGATTAGATGGCGAATGTGGTTTGACTATCTTCATTGCGCTTCTCTTCTTCTCCTTCTTCTTCGTCTCTGACGCCGTCCTCTTCGTGCCAGCGTGGTGCCCTATGCCCTCCTCCTCATAAGCTCCACAGGTGGTCCGATGCTTCTGTGAATTGCTCCCACGGTGGTGACGTTGCGGGTCTTGGTTTCGGAACCTGAAAGCGATTTGCCTCTTTGAAGGTGCGATTTTCCCTTTTCTTTTTCTAGGGAAATTCTCTCTTCTTGGGGTAAGTTATCTTCTGAGGGCTCATTTGAATGAGCTGTTTGTTGTGACGATATCTGTTTTGCACATTACCCTGGCAAGATCATGTTTCGATTTGAATCGGATTGGTTTCTTTTTTTAGTGTTTTGGGGGACTGTTCTCTTGTGTATGATTGTTGGATCTGTAGCATTACATGGACTTAATGACTGACCAACATTAATTAGGAGCAGGAAGGGCTTGTTAGGAAATGAATGAGTAGAAAGATCTCATCTTGGTTAGGATTCTCGGTGTATATCCCATATGTTGGGTCTTGCTCAATCATCCTGTACTTTGGTTGGAAATTTGGTTGCTCTGGATGGTCAAAGAAAACCAAGAAATTCCAGTAATGCATTGTCCACAGGTGCTCTGGTTTCGGTCAGTTTGTACATTGATCCTTTGAAGTGGAACAATCAGATGATTTCCCATTTAGTGGTATCCTGAACCAATAAGAGAGAACAGCAATAGCTTAGAGCCAAAAAAAAAAAATGTTTTGGAGGCTAAGATCAAGTATATTGCAATGCACATGCATGGTACCTTCTTTTGCTGGGTTTTTCAGTTCCATTGTCTGCAAACTCATGTTTGATGTTTGGTCTTGGCATAGAGTTAAGAGGGGCAAAGTGCAATGACTAGGAATATTCAGAGTGAATTTCATGGGAAGATCTGTGAGAGTTCCTCGATTCATTTGTGAGTTCCTTAGATACTGAAGTTGTCTTGCTGGGGTTCAAGTGTCCTTCAATTTGTTTTGAGCAATAATGGATTGTCATCATCCAAAAATATTCGAGAAGACCCTTTTACGATGTTTTTCCTTTCTCTATTGTGCTGCATTTGGCTCTCTGAAAATGTTGATCTTGCTAAAGGGGCTGAGAAACAGTTTTGAGGATCATTCAATTCAAATGCTTTTGCCTGAAAGTTGAAAGATTAATCTTCGCCTCACATAATTAGGCCTTAATGTGATGCCAAAAGAGAGGCACTGAGATTTGGAGTTTTCCTCCATTGTGTCGAGTTAAGTGCAAGTGATTTGGGAGAAATCCAGCTTAGTAAGGAGGCTTTCTTTGTTTGATGATATGTACAACCTGGTTGATTTGTTTTATTCATAAACATGCGCCACTTTTTTCTGAGATGATCCGTGGGCATAATTTTCAGCTGTTGCTGTCACGAATTTTAGGGATCCCATTGTGACGCTATGGCAATGTCTCTTATGCTTATATGAGGTTATTTGTCCTACCTTTTTTCTGTAGATCTTATTTGTTTTGGTATCTTACTTCTCGAACACGATTGCTTAATGTCTTACATTTATTCTCATGGCTTTTTTTAATTTAATTTATTGATGACTTTAGACAACTTTTCAAATTTGTGAATCTAAAAAGGATTTCTTTCTACTCAAGATAAGCCATTTGTAGATCTCCCTGTCAAGGCAGTAACATCATTTGCAAAGCCAAATATACAATGAGCGAATCTTTAATGAGTGAATCTAGTGGTACAAATAGGAGGAGGCTGAGATCTATTGTATGGGAACACTTTAAAAGAATAGAAAATAGCCAAGATAAAGCTGAATGTCTATATTGTGGGGGCTATTATTGGTTATTCTACTACTCAAGGGACTAGTGGGATGCATAATGATTTAAGTAGATGTAAGAATTATCCATATGCAAACGTGGAGAAAAGGCAAAAAAGTGCCTCGAATGAACTTGTTGGGGTTGGTAGTTCTATTTCAGTTGGTCATTGGAAATTTGATCAAGATGTTAGTCGAAAAGATTTAGCAGCGATGTTTATTATTGGTGAACTACCTTTCAAGTTTGTGGAACTTAAGGCATTTCGAAAATTTGTGAGTATAATCTAGCCAAAGTTTTTGATCCCTTCAAGAAACACATTAAGGGAGGACTATTATAAGTTATATCTGGAGGAAAGAAGCAAATTGAAAAAAAAAATTCTGATACTTCTCTAAGGGTTTGTCTTACGATTGACACATGGACTTCATGTCAAAATCTAAGTTACATGTGTCTTACTGCTCACTTTGTAAACGCTGATTGGAAGTTACAAAAGAAAATTTTGAATTTTTGTCAAATCCCAGGACATTCGACTGAGATTATAGGGAAAGGGGTTGAGAAATGCTTAACTAGTTGGGGGATCAAAGGCATTTTTTCTATCAATGTTGATAATGCTAGCTCCAATGACTCGTGAGTTCAATACTTGAAGAAAAGACTTAACTCTTGGAATGCTTTGATATTATCAGGTGAGTTACTCTATGTGAGATGTTGTGCTCATATTTTTAGTTTGATTGTGAGAGAAGGTTTGAAAGATATAGATGATTCCATTGTTAGAATACCGTCACGCCCCGAACCCTGAGCGCGCACACATCCCACTATGGACAATCAGATATGCGACGTTCCCAGGCACTTGTCTCCGACCCATTCTGTGGCATCCCAAAATTTCATGGCAACCTCTGGATGCATTACGACCTATGAAAGGTGATGGAAGTGTTATTGATTTATGTTATGGCCTTTAGACCTAAGAATTTTAATAGATTAATGCCGAGTATTTTAATGGAGAATTATTTGGGTAGAAATACATCTTATGTTAATGGATGATCAAGGTTGGTGCTACAGGACAATTTGATAAAGAAGACTTTGTTCTTGACTATGCACTTTATAGATTTGATTTTATGGATTAATGTCACAAAGTCTTTTGGCCATTTTATTATGCAATTAGGTATTTATTTAAATGAGGATTAAAATGTATTATTAAAATTAAACTTGGGCCATTTAAGTTTGGACTTTAGGCCCAAGAGTGTTGGCCTAAAGTGGGCCAAGAGGCCCGGCCCAAGGAGCCCATCAAGTGGTCGACCAAGCTGGTCCAAGCCCGGCCCATTGAAGGCCCATCATGTGCATGGCAAAAGTGCCAAGTGGCAAGAAAAGCTTGCCAAGTGTTGCCCCTTTTGTAACCAAGTGTCCCTCCATGCAAAAATGGGAGCATGCAAGGGTTTTAATTTGACTAAAAGGAAAAGGGGGAGGGGGATTTCGACCAGAAGAGAGAGAAGAGAGAGAGAGTACCGTCCAAAGAGAGAACGAGAGGAAGAGAGGAAGAGAGGAAGAGGAGACGCCGTCGAGCCCGCCTAGTCCCGCCGTAGTTCTTGCTGTGTTTTCCTTTAATTTGAGGCAAGTGAAGTCCTAAAACCTACTCTTTGCATTGCTGTGTGTATGTGTAGTAGATGGTAAGTCTTGGTTGTGGTAGATAGGATGAGATTTCGGAGCTTTGAAGAGAGATTCGTTGGTCATACATACTGATTTCGGAAAGACCAGTCCGACCGTCCACGAGTTTGTGTGTTGCATGTGACTTTTTAGTTGGAATATTGTTTCGACCTCTTCATGAAAGTTGTATAGAACATCTTGAATTATAACATACTAAAATTTGAGACAAAATGGACAAGTATTGAGGGGTGAAACCTTTTTTCTACGAAAACGTTAGATCTGGAACTGTTTTGTCGACCTCTTGGTGGTTTTGTGTGTTGTATGTTACTTTTTACCGAGAATCTCACTTCACTTCTTCACGAAAGTTGTGTAGAACATCTTGAATATTAACATACTCAAATTTTAGGTAAAACGAGCAAGTTTATCCTAGTGAAACGATTTTCTTTTGAAGACGGCAGATCTGGAAGTATTGTACTGGACTCCCAAGACTTCGTGGACTATATGGCGACTATCCTTTGATAATCTCACCTAGATCCCTTAATGAAAGTTGTATTGGACCTCTTGAGACAAAACATATCAAAATTTCATAGGAAATAAAGAAATATAAGTAGGCGAAACCTCGATTTTTCGGACACAGCTAAACTGGACTGTTTGGTACTAGGAACAGGAGCTTCGACCGTCTATAGTTAATTACCTAGAGCGAATATGGCCTAGATGTATTCAATAAAAATCTACCTTAGGATCTTGACTATAACCTGGTAAAATTTCATAATTTTTGGAGGTCATTCGGGTATTTTAATCGAAATATTTCAAGAACTGCGCAATCTGACTTTACCCGAATTTTGCATGCGGTATTGTGTGAGCCATATCTTATTGTGTGAAGCTCTTTTGGGCACGTGTTCTTCATGAAATTGCTACCTTTATGTCTTGTCTATTACATACTCTTATTTTATGATTTTTGAAGATCATATGGATATTTAAATTTATATGTTTTCCGAAATTGTGTAAGCTGGAATTTGATAAATTTCAAAAAGGACATGATGTATGGATTATTCTAAGTTGTATGGACCCCATGGATTGTATTGTCATAAGTGGTTGTATCTTGCTGCATGTATGATGATGATTGGAAATGCATATAAGAATCAAATGATGAAAATGATCTTGTTTGCCATCACATCATATGCCATGTTGAAATTGAGCTATAATTGAAAATGTGAACTAAGATAAGTGAGAAGGCCGTCGGAGGTGTGAGCCGACGATGCCTCTGGAGTGTCGGGATGCCTGGCTAGAAGGGTAAAGGCCGGATGCCCGGTGGCCTAGTGGCGTAATTCCGGAGGGTCCTCGGGAGTTTCGAGATGCCCGGTGGTATACGGTACGTAATTCCAGGGGGAGTGCCTGGTGGTATGTCGGTACGTAATTCCGGAAGCCTCGGAGGTGTGTGCTGGGGGGATTCCTCGTGATGCTAGTTGGGATACGAGATGCCCAGAGGTGTGTGCCGGATGCCTGGTTGTATTTTGAATACATGCCCGGAGGTTCCTCGCGATGCCTGGTTGGATGCGAGCGATAAATTGTGGGATGCAAACATTGGTCCCTAGAAAGAAAAACTGATGAGATCCTTGTGAAAGATAAGAATTGAAAATGAATCATGTGCATGGGTGTATGCATATGGCATGATGCATGATCGGCTTATGAAAATAAATTGATGCTATTTGATATTGAAAATGCGATCATGAAAGCATGAATGGATCTCATGGTGATGTATGCTTGATAGCATGGATGATATGACTGCATGGAGGTATATGCACATATGGCATGGTGATATATGCATGAATGCTTGGTGATGAGTGCATGGCGGTATATGCACATATGGCATGGTGATATATGCATGAATGCTTGGTGATGAGTGCATGGTGGTATGTGCACATATGGCATGGTGATATATGCATGAATGCTTGATGATGAGTGCATGAAGATATATGCACATATGGTATGATGACATATGCATGGCTGCAAGGTAAGTTATGCTTGAATGCATGAATGATATGTGCTTTGTATGATGCCTTGATTGTTCTGTTTGATGCATTGAGTAGTTTGGTGGATCTTTACTGCTGAGTGGTTGTACTCACCCCTTTTGGGGACCAACATTTCAGAATAGATAAGATACCCCTGCTGCCATTGCCACCAGTAGATGGATCAAGTGGTTGGATATGACCGCGAGGAGGAGGATAGCAAAGGAAGAAATTGTTGGACGCCGACACTGATCGATGGACCTTAAGTATACGACTGTTGGAGGAGATGTCGGTCATCTTTTGAAGTATAGCCGAGTATAGAAGACTACGGCATTTTGATGTACCGATGAATGATGTCCATATGGTTTAAGTAAATAAAAGTGTTCGGCTTTTACCTATAAATGTTTAGTTGGTGTGCATCGTTTTCTGAATATAGGGAATGGAGTTGTTGGATATGCTTCCGTTATATGAATTGCGCAAGGAACCGATCAAAAAAATAATAATAATAAATGTAAACCCCCAGGTTGTATGGACCCGCTGCAATTGAAATGGTATCAGAGTGACGTGTTATTAGGGAAAGTGAAAGGCAAAGGGAACTATGGCGACCCTAACGGATCGGGGGCCGTTCGAGGGGTGCCACACATTCATTTTAAATGCATATACGAAAGCGTATTATAAAACCCCTAACAATAAAATACGGGATAGGAAAGCAGAAACCAAACTCTTTCATATATATACATACACACCAGAGTATATATACATCAAAAGCCAGTCTACAAAAAGATCGGTCCACTAAAAAGGAACGGTCCTATGACTACTAATCAGACTCGTTCACCGATCCCACTTCTGACTCTTCAACCTCCGGGGCTTTGGTCCTCCACAACCACTTCTAAGGACCTGAAATGATTATTCAATAACCAGTGAGACAACGTCTTAGCAAGTACACCCTAAACCCATATTAGAAATGAAATTCACCTCAAGGCGCTCTAGCCACACAGCCACACAATTAGAACAGAGGACTTACCTTGCCTCAGTTCCTTCTTGCATGTCAGCACAGTTCATATCACATTGCATATAATTAATGCACACAACAATTGAAACGCCTTATCCACTCAATTAATAACAGGGGTCTCAACCTAATCAATCACAGGGGTCCTGATTATAAGGCCAAATTGTTATGACACGTCACATACCAAGCCACACAGTTTTGTCCCATAATCAGGTGCATCAACTCAAACAATCATGCGTTCCAATCATTAATTAAGCCACTCAAGGCACTGCCGACTCCCATGTTCGGCAGTCTAATGACGTAGCCAGGCATCGTCTCTTCTCCATTGAGCACGGCTTCGTCACATTGACGGCTTTCCCGAAGGAGCGTAGGTCCAGAATCTACTGCGACCCGCTACCCTAATGCATGTGTAACCCGAAAGTGGGATTTAGTAACGTCTATCTTAAACGCTAGGATGGGTCCTCTTTAACCAACACACAACCAATCAATCTCGGCCTTGGACACCGTGCATTGCACTCAAATGCCTCAATTAAAATAGTGATGCTGGCTTATTTTCTTCGTATTAAAAACATATGAGAAAATAGGCGTGTGTGGATACATAGTCGATTCGAACCTTGAAAAGTAATACTCTTCCTTTTTGAAATCCCACGGTTTGATATAGTCATTAAAATCACTTCCGGTGTTAAAACTCGACACCCGGGATTTTCTTAATAAAATCCATACTTTTCACAATCAACACTCAATTTCACCATTCAGCAATCAATTGCATAATCTAACCACATCACAGCAGTCAGCATTGAATTCTAACGAACGATTCCCTCGATATCATTTTCGGAAAATAATAATTAATTAATTAAATTACAACAAATAAATAAATAATAATATTTTATTAATTAAAAATAATATAAAATTATCATTAAATAAATAAATAAATTCGAAATAATTATTTTATATAAAATAATTAATTAAGGCTTAATTAAGATTATACTAATCTAATTCTCTCATTAGGCCTAATTAATTATCCACTAAACTAATCACAACCCTTAATCTAATCCACACTTAATTAAACTAATCTAACCACCTAATCTTACTTAGCTTAATCTAAATGCCCCTCAAGCATAATTAACCTCGCTAAGCGAGGCTTAAAGGATAAACTCACCGAAATTGCTTTCCGATGAGTCCACGGCGAAGACAACGGCGAGGCGGTCGATAAACCTCCACGTGGCAACACCAAGTGAGGACTAGAAGGCACCTAAAACGGGCCTTGAAGCTTCAAAGCTTTTGTTGGTTCTTTCTGCTGGACTGAGGAGAACTGGGCTGAATAGCAAGGAAATGGGCGGATCGGATTTTCGGCGAGCGGGTTGTTGGCAACCAGCGGCTCCTGGGGGTCAAGGAGATCTTGTAGGAGGTTGGGATGGGCAAAGAAAGGGTTGGAATGGGGCAAAATAGCAAGAAAACACGAAATAGTGCAGGCGGGCAGGGGATCGACGGACTGGTGACCGACGGCTTACGACGGCCATACAGGACGGCTGGTTGCTCCGTTGGGGGCAAGGTTGGGCTTGATGGAATGGTCTGGATGTCCTCTTCACGGCAATGGGTGGCTCATTCACTGATTCATCTAAGAAGTTGACTTTTTACTCGGATCTTTGGTGAAAGGTCGGCTGGAGCAGAAACTGGAACGAGGGGAAAACAGAGGGGGAAATGGAGTCCATAGTGCATGCGACTGTGGAGGGCTGATGAGCTCAGTTTTTTCCTGTTCTCTTAAGCTTCCAAGGGACCTCAACAATAGAGAAAGCCTTAGATTGAGGGAGAAGAAGGTTGCTGAAGAGGGGGGGTCTCCTTGGACTCTTTAGAGCTCAACACTTGTCAAAATCTCATTGGCTTTGCCTTCACCATGACATCACATGACATCAGCTACTCTGTCTCCTCAAACTTCCTCCACAACCTTGCCAATAGGTGCAAAATAGCTCTCCCCCCATGGCATACGAATTTCATACAATTGTACATCAAATTCCTTCAATTCTCTTCCAATGAAATCCACTTGAGCTCAAATTGAAGTCTATAAAATCCACCAATGTAACCACACTTCAATCCACATTTTTCCATGTCCATAGAACCATCTTGGATCCCAAAAGTGCAACCAAAAGTAGGCCTACCAATTTTCCCGAACCAAAACGACCACACTTTGATTTTTCGCCGAAAAACTCGGTTTGCAAAAAAATCCTCAGAAGATGAGTCAACGTGCCTAAAATGATTTGTGACACGATAGGACTTCCAATTTCCGAATTCAGTTTCAATTTCACGGTTAATTTCATTCTAGCGCGAATTTAGCGCGTCCTAATCTACCAGGTAGCTTTTAGGAATTTTTGTGCATTTGACCCGTGGTTGATCATTTTCAAGCTACAATGTACATCTTCGACACATTGGTAACTCTTGGTTGTCGTAAACATCTTGAGGTTTCAAATGCGGACACAGGGTACCAAAACAACAGAATAATCAGTCTAGTGCCGGTCGACAAAAATCGTGTAATTAGGTGGAATCACCCACGCTGAATCACATGCCTTTGTCGAGACGACCTATCTCGGATCTGTAATTGATTTTTAACTGTGCTGTAATGATCTCTGCAGATGAGCATGGTCAAGAAGTCATTTCCTGGTCGAATTCTCAAGTCTGGTGCGTTAGAATCCCTTAATGGCTTCACCCGATAGACTAGTTATCTCGTGAGTGGCTAACTCGGAGAAAAGAGCTATAAGCGTGTAGATGAAATGCCCAACTCATTTTATTAAAAACAGAATTAGAAAATCAGGATGTCACAATTCTTCCCATCTTATAAAAATTTCGTCATCGAAATTTAAACTTATTATAAATCTTAAGCAAGAAGGTGGGGGTATAGTCGTCTCATCGATTCTTTAGTCTCCCAAGTTGCTCCTTCAGTGCCATGGTGTTGCCAGACCACTTTGACCGATGGGATGGTCTTGGTGCGCAGAACATGCTCCTTGCGATCCACAATGTGATGACGGTAACTGTCTCCAGTGACTGCTGAACCAACTCTGGGCCTGTAATATTTCTTTCCCTGACTTCATCCCAACACACTGGCGTTCTACACGCTCTGCCATACAACACTTCAAAAGGAGCCATCTGAATACTCTGCTGATAACTGTTGTTGTAAGCAAACTCAACCAAATGAAGTTATTCCTCCCGGCTTCCTTTGAAGTCCACAACGCAAGCTCGTAGCATGTCTTCGAGGGTTTGAATCGTCCTTTCAGACTGGCCATCTGTATGCGGATGATATGCCGTACTGTACTGCAGCTTCATACCCAAAGTACTCTACAAACTCTTCCAAAATGCAGTTGTGAACCTCAGGTCTCGGTCAGAAGTAATCGTCACTGGCACTCCATCCAGTCGAACTATATGGCGCACGTACAGATCCGCGTGCCTATCCAAACTGAGGTCCTTTCGCACTACAATGAAATGAGTCGACTTCGTCAATCTGTCGACCACTACCCAAATCGAATCATTTCCCCTCTGACTTCTCGGTAGTCCAGTCATGAAGTCCATCATGATGTGCTCCCATTTCCACTCTGGGATCTTGAGAGGTTGCAGAAGTCCTTCCAGCTTACAGTGCTGAGCTTTGACCTGTTGACACGTCAAACACCTGGCGACATGCTTAACGATGTCTGCCTTCATACCAGACCACCAATAATGTTGACGTAGGTTCTGATACATCTTTGTACTACCAGGATGGCTACGATGAGCTTATGATAAAATCTCTTCTTTAAGCTCTACATCATCAGGTACAACCAATCGCCCTCGGAACCTTAGTGTTCCGTCTTCAAAAATCTGAAAGTCAGCTTTTCTCTTATCGGTATCCTCTTGCAAGATTCTCTGAACATCTGGATCTATCGGCTGAAGCATTCTGATTCTAATCTATACCTCCAGTTCAATTCTAAGAGTGGCCATAAGATTTGAAAGGTGGTCTACCTCAAATTTGAAACTCGAATCTCGTGCCTTCTCAATTAAAGCCCATTCCTTGAGTACAAACTACGCTATTGAAGACTTCTGACTTAGCACATCAGCAACCTTGCTCGCCTTCCCGGGGTGATATAAAATATCACAGTCATAGTTCTTTAGGAGTTCCATCCATCGATGCTTTCTCATATTGAACTCCTTTTGAGAGAATAAATACTTGAGACTTTGATGGTTAGTGAAGATTTGGAATCTTTCTCCGCACAAATAATGTCTCCAAATCTTCAGGGCAAAGATGATCCCCGCGAGTTCTAAGTCATGCGTTGGATAATTCAGCTTATGAGATCTCAATTGACGGGACGTGTATGCAACAACCCTACCATGCTGCATCAACACGCAACCCAGTACTTTAAATGACGCATCACTATAGATCTCATATCCTCCTGGACTAGATGGTATAGTAAGCACAGGTGCAGTAGTCAACTTCTGCTTAAGCTCTTGGAAACTACTCTCGCACTTATCTGTCCACACAAACTTTTCTTCCTTCTTTAGAAGTCTTGTCAACGGCGACGCTAACGTTGAAAACCCTTCCACAAACTGTGGCACCCCTCGACGTCCCCCGATCCGTTAGGGTCGCCACAGCCTGCCTATCGCTTTCTCTCAAAAGATATCCGTTACTTGTCTTTTATAAAAAGGGGTTTAAAGAAGGACCAAGGTCCTTAGGCATTTTTTTTTTTGAAAATGGTCCCAGCGCAACTTATTAGCGGAAACATAATTGAGTCTCACCATCTCTCCCTCCAATAACCATAATGCAATACACACCAACTACGCACCATATGAAAAGATAAGGCCGAACCACTTTTATTTATATATTTTCGTGATGGATTTCTCGGGTCGGTACAACCAAAAAGAAAGCCAAGACTTTTAACTACACTTGGCCACAACCCAAAAGATATCTCGACCCCTATAACGATCACGTGTCATCCTCCATCTATCAGTGTCGGCTACTCTAAAAAAGAAACGTCAGCTCTCTACTCCTCACGCGGCCATCACACCCATCCTGGCGCGTCGGGCGGTGGTGGCGGCAACATCCCCCGAATCACTCCATCTAGGCAGACGTGGACCGACAAAAACTCCTGAATGACCGGGCCCCCAGCCAGCTCCACATTGTACATGACCAACACGCAAACTCACACAAATGTCAGACCGGGATGGTAACGCAATCAATCTCCGAACACTCTACCTCCACGTCAGATGGGAGGCCATAGAAGGTACCCCGCATGACCAGAGAGAGCGGCATCTTCCTAATCTGAAATGTTGGTCCTCGAAGGGGTGAGTACAGCCACTCAGCAGGTAAAAGATCCAATAAACTACTCAATGCATCACACAATACAATCACAACATCATAGCATAGTACATGTCATCCATGCATCCAAGCATAACTTACCTTGCAGCCATGCATGTGTCATCATACCATATGTGCATACATCATCATGCACTCATCACCAAGCATTCGCACATATACCATCATGCCATAGGTGCACATACAGCCATGCACTCATCATCATCATATCATACATATACCATGCCTCATGTACACATACCATCATGCCATAGGTGCATATACAACCATGCACTCATCATCAGGCATTCACACATATACCATACCTCATGTGCACATCATATCATACAGCCATGCATACATGTCACCATACCTTGCATGATTCAATTTTCCACTTTTTATCTTTCAACATGATCACCACATCTTTCTTTCCCGGGATCAGTAATTGCATCCCACATTATCACTCGCACCCCAACCTGGCATCGCGAGAAAACCTCCGGCACACACCACCGGGCATCCAGCACCACCACATTCCAAGCATCTCGCATCCCAACTGGCATCACGAGGCATTCCCCGGGCACAAACCTCTGAGGCTTCCGGCACCCAACCATTCCGGGCATCTTGAAACTCCCAAGGACATCCAGGCATGTATCACAATACAACCGGGCATCCGGCACCCCCCATCCCGGGCATCCTGACATTCCCAGGGCTTTATCAGCCCACCTCCAACAGTCTTCTCATTCATCATAATTTATATTCACCAATTTATGTCTCACAATCAACATGGCACATGATGTAATAGCAACAAAGTCAAATTCAACATTTGATTCTATATGCAATGCCAAATATCATCACGTACTCAGCAAGATTCAATCACCTCAATCAATATAATTCATGGGGCTCATCCAAAACAAAATAATCATAAATTACAGCATTTGAAATTCCCTCAATCCAGCTTGCACAGTTTTAGAAAATATTCACATTAAATACACAAATGACCTTTAAAAATTATGTAATTTGAACATGTAATAGTCAAGACATAAAGGAAAATATTTCATTAAGGACACCACACCAAAAGACCCTCATATAATTTGATATAGACCATGCATCACAGCATTACTATTCTAACAATACAGCTTGCACAGTTTTTGAAACATTTTTGGTTAAATAGGCAAATGAACTTCACAAATTATGAAATTTGAATATTTTTCAGGGAAGACATAAAGCAAGATACTTCGTGAAGAACACTTTGCCGAAATAGCTTCATACAAAACGATATGACCCATGCATTGAAACTGATCAAATCCGAATATACCAGGTTACACGGTTTTAAAAGAATTTTCGATTAAATATCCTAATGACCTTCAAAATTCATGAAATTGGACTATGTTGTAGTCAAGATCCTAAGGTAGGTTTTTCATGAAGAAATCAAAGTCAAATTCGTTCTAGGTGATTTAATATAGACGGTTAAAGCTTCTGTTTCACTACCGAAGTTTCCAGATCTGACTACTTCCGAAAAACTACGATTTCACCTACCTATTCTTGTTATTTTTCTCTAAATTTTTGATATATTAAACCTGAGGATTTCCTTTAAATCTTTCGTTAAGAAATAGAAGTGAAATTTCAACAAAAAGATAGGCTTACAGACCATGGATTCATCAAAGGTAGTTACCGAAATCTCCAGATTCAGTCTCTTCGAAAAATACAGATTTCACCCACTTATACTTGTTCGTTTTATCCCAAATTTGAGTATGTTATATTTCAAGAAGTCCTTAACAACTTTAATTTATAAGTCACGGCCAAAATCCAACTCAAACAACACATGCAAGCCAATAGAACATCCAAGGTCGAACTGTTTTCTCAAGAACAGTTTACTAGTCTCAAACATCCCTTTTAAAACTTCAACTTTTAACACCCTAAACATCCGAATTCTATCACCATTCAAGCACACATACTAGACACAACATGCAAGAGCAGATTAAGGATCCCAACTTGCCTCTAAACCGAGCAAACAGCGAGCACGGACGGCGACGAGCGACGGACGCACGGCGGACGGTCGATGGACAGCTCTCCTCCTTTTCTCTCTTCTTCCGCACGCTCACTCTCCCTTTCTCTCTCGATTTCTCTCTTCCCCTCAGTAGCTCTCTCTCTCACTCTCTCTCTTTCTTCGGACGAACCCCTCTCTCTCCCTCTCTTTCTCGCTTAAACCGGCATCATCCCCCTTAATTTTCTTCCCCTCAATGATGAGCAATCATTGATTTTGCATGGGGAACACTTGGCAGCTAGGAGAGACAAATGGCCTTCTTCATGCAAGATGGGCCTCCATCTTTCGGCTGGGCTTGGGCCAGCCATGGGCCGATGGCAGCTCCTCTTCTTGGGCTTTGTGGGCCGGTCGAAGGTGGGGTGAGCCAATGGGCTGGTTTGGGATTTTAATTGTCCAGCCCATCCTCATCCTATTAATTCACCTAATCCTTAATTATATAAACACCTAATTGGAATTTATAATTCACCAAAACTTTGTGACCTATCTTAATAAATTCCAATCCATAATCCCACATGGCCAAAAATAGAATTTTTTCTATCAAATAATTATTCACCAAAAGCTTGGCCAAAGTCTTAATGCAAGACATAAATTAAAGCACAGTTAAAGATTGGCAAGGAACTCTAGGATGCCACACAAACCGTCTATAATACCCTGCTAAACCCAGAAAACTTCTGATCTCTGTCACTGTAGTCGGTCTTGGCCAGTTGATCACTACTTCAATCTTGGACGGGTCCACTGAGATTCCTTCTCCTGAAATGACGTGACCTAGAAAAGCAACACGAGTCAACCAAAACTCGCACTTGCTAAACTTAGCATATAGCTCGTGATTTCACAAAGTCTGAAGCACTATCCTTAAGTGCCTTTCGTGTTCCTCAGGGCTCCTCGAGTACACTAGGATGTCGTCGATGAAAACAATTACGAACTGATCCAAGCACTCCTTGAACACACGGTTCATCAGATCCATGAAAGCAGCTGGGGCGTTCGTCAAACCAAACGGCATTACAGTATACTCATAATGGCCGTATCGAGTGTGAAACGCCGACTTAGGTATGTCTTCATTTCTGATCCTCAGCTGATGATACACTATCCTCAAGTCGATCTTAGAGAATATCGACGCTCCTTGAAGCTAATCAAACAAGTCATCAATCCTCGGCAATGGATACTTATTCTCGATCGTCACCTGATTGAGTTGTCGATAGTCGATGTACAGGCACAACGAACCATCTTTCTTCTTCACAAACAGAACTGGTGCTTCCCAAGGTGATACACTAGGATGTATAAATCCTTTATCCAACAACTCCTGCATTTGCACTTTTAGTTCCTTCAACTCTAACAAAGCCATCCGGTAAAGAGCCTTAGAGATTGGTTCTGTCCCGGGGGCTAACTCAATCACAAACTCAATCTCTCTTTATGGCGGAAAACCTGGTAATTCTTTCAGGAACACATCCGGAAACTTTTGCACCACTGCAATATCTTCTATTTTTTGCTCCTCAACTGTCATATCCATGACATTCGCCAAGTAACCTAGACAACCCCCATCTAACAAACGGGTTGCCTCAAGCGACGAGATTAAGGTAATCGAGGGTCCTCCTCGACTCCCAATAAACTCAAAGCTCTTACACTCTAACAGGTTAAACTGAATTGCCTTGCGATAATAGTCCAGCTTAGCTCGTTGCTTGGTGAGCTAGTCCATGCCAATAATCACATCAAAATCATACATGGCTAGGACTATCAAGTCTATCCTCCCCTCTCACTCATCAATCACTAACTTGCAACCAAGACAACCCATTGAAGCTAACACCTTATCCTTTAACGGTGTAGATATGCTAACTACTGACTCTAACAACTAAGGAATCAATTCTACTAACTTAACATATCTCTCAGCAGGTTGGTCGTTCAGTGAGACCATACATGTGATCACATTAGGCGCATCCTCCGCATGTCCTCTAGTGATCGCATATGTCCTTCCTTGTGCTGGAGGTCGAACAAATCCACCCCGCGGCGCATTCGGCGGCGCGATTCATCTAATCTGACCCATCGGTGGTGGCGGCAGCAACTGTTGTCCCATTTGTCTTATGGGACAATTCCTGGCCATGTGACCCTGCTGGCCACATACAAAGCAAGCACCCATCCTGGAAGGACATGGGGCTAATCCATGATGTCCTCCGCATGAACGACACACTCTAGACTGGCTCGATGTTGACTTTCCTATCCCACCCTTCCTGTTGGGTGGAACAGGATACCTTTCTCCTGTCATCGGTTTCTTCCCAAACTGATTCCCTTCTCTGTTCTAACCAAACCGTGACCAAGATGCGACGGCTCTCTCATTCTGGTCTCTCTCGATCATCTGGACCCGTTTGTACAAGTCATTGTAGTTCCTCAAGTCAAGTAGTATCAGTGAACTCGTTACTTCCGGTCTGAGCCCATCTCTGAACCTCCTAACTCGGTTCACTGGATTCTTGACCGATTCGGGGGCATATCGCGATAGTTCCGTGAACTTCGCTTCATACTGATCTACGGTCATGGTACCTTCATGAAGACGCTAGAATTTTGCCATCTTCACTTCTCTGGCATAATCAGAAAAGTACTTGTCGTTGAAAACCTCGAGAAAGGCGTTCCACTCTGGAACTACGCCTTCAGGGAATACCGTGTTTCTAGTGGCTTACCACCAAGTATCAGCGTTACCTTCTAGCTGGTAGGTTGCAAGAACTACCTTCTCATCTTCAGTGCACATTAGCAGTGCAAAAGCCTTCTCTAAGCCCTTGGTCCAAAGAGCTACAGCTTCGGGGTCTCCTACCATAGTGAACTTAGGTGGGTTCAGCTTCAGGAACTATTCCACCAACTTATGAATAGGCCTCCCAACGGCCACGTTCCCAGGTGGAACTTCAACAGGTGCAACTACAGGTTCGATGACAGGTGCGGCAGCAGCGACAGCAGGTGCATCGATAGGTGCAGCGACAACTGCAGCAGCAGCAGCATTGGCAGCATTAGCGGCATTAGTGGCGGCTGCAGTAACGGCGGTTGAAGCAGTGGCCTGCTGATCCATTCTGTTCCCCATGGCCTCTAGCACCCGTATGATCTCGTCGATTCTAGGATCACCAAGGGCAGCTACCCCAGCACCAACCGGCGGAACTGGTGGTGGTGCTACTCCACTCGCGCTGGCCTCAGCCTGCGCTCTACCCAGAGCACCTCAAGTATCGACTCTCATCGGCGTCCTACCCCGAGTCACAGAGCCTACAGCCCTCTTCCTAGGAGTCATTTGCTCTTGGTTACTCATGCTACAGGCTTTCTACAGACACTTGTTTTCAAATCCTAACACCAGGTTAGAATCTGAGTGACCCCACAAACAAGCTATCAAACAACTATCATCCACATGCATTAGCATATTAAAAGTCTTTCCTACTAACTATCCCATGACTTAACGCACCTTATCATTCCAAATACTTGACCCACTCGATACCACTTAAACGGGGATGTCACGCCCGAGCCCCGAGCGCGCACACATCCCACTAAGGACGATCAGATATGCGACCTTCCCAAGCACTTGTCGCCGACCCATTCATTTTAAATGCACATGCGGAAGCGTATTATAAAACCCCTGATAATAAAATACAGGATAGGAAAGCAGGAACCAAACTCTTTCATATATATATACATACACATCAGAGTATATATACATCAAAAGCCAGTCTACGAAAAGATCGGTCCGCTAAAAAGGAACGGTCCTATGATTACTAGTCAGACTCGTTCACCGATCCCACTTCTGACTCTTCAACCTTCGAGGCTTCGGTCCTCCACAACCACTTCTAAGGACCTAAAATGGTTATTCAATAACTAGTGAGACAACGTCTCAGCAAGTACACCCCTAAACCCCTATTAGAAAGGAAATAAGCCTTAGGGCGCTCTAGCCACATAGCCACACAATTAGAACAGAGGACTTACCTTGCCTCAGTTCCTTCTTGAACGTCAGCACAGTTCATATCACATTGTATATAATTAATGCACACAACAATTGAAACACCTTATCCACTCAATTAATCACAAGGGTCCCGATTATAAGGCTAAACCATTATGACACGTCCCATACCATGCCACATAGTTTTGTCCCATAATCAGGCGCATCAACTCAAATAATCATGCGTTCAATCGTTAATTAAGCCACTCAAGGCACTGCCGACTCCCATGTTCGGTAGTCTACTGGCGTAGCCAGGCATCGTCTCTTCCGCATTGAGCACGATTTCATCACATTAACGGCTTTCCCGAAGGAGCGTAGGTTTAGAATCTACTGTGACCCGCTACCCTAATGCATGGGTAACCCGAAAGTGAGATTTAGTAACGTCCGGCTTAAATGCTAGGATGGGTTTTCTTTAACCAACACACAACCAATCAATCTCGGCCTAGAACACCGTGCATTGCACTCAAATGCCTCAATTAAAATAGTGATGCTGGCCTATTTTCTTCATATTAAAAAACATTTGAGAAAATAGGCATGTGTGGGTAGACAGTCGATTCGAACCTTGAAAAGTGATACTCTTCCTTTTTGAAATCCCATGGTTTGATATAGTCATTAAAACCACTTTCAGTGTTAAAACCCGACACTCGGGATTTTCTTAATAAAATCCATACTTTTCACAATCAACACTTAATTTCACCATCCAGCAATCAATTGCATAATCTAACCACATCACAACAAATCGACATTGAATTCTAACAAACAAATTCCTCGATATCATTTTTGGAAAATAATAATTAATAAATTAAATTCCGAACTTTAAATAAATAAATAATAATATTTTATTAATTAAATATAATATAAATTATTATTAAATAATTAAATAAATTCGAAATAATTAATTAAGGCTTATTAAAATTACATTAATCTAATCCTCTCATTAGCCCTAATTAATTATCCACTAAACTAATCACAACCCTTAATCTAATCCACACTTAATTAAACTAATCTAACCACCTAATCTTACTTAGCTTAATCTAAGCGCCCCTTAAGCATAATTAACCTCGCTAAGCGAGGTTTAAAGGATAAACTCACTGGAATTGCTTTCCAATGAGTCCACGGCGAAGACAACGGCGAGGAGGTCGATAAACCTCCACGCAGCGACGACAAGCAAGGACCGAAAGGAACCTAAAGCGGGCCTTGAAGCTTCAAAGCTTCTGTTGGTTCGGTTTCTGCTAGACTGAGGAGAACCGGGCTGAACAACAAGGAAACAGGCCGATCGGAGCTCCGGCAAGTGGGTGGTTGGCAACGAGCGGCTTCCGGGGGTCAAGGGAATCTTGTAGGAGGTTGGGATGGGCAAAGAAATGGTCGGAATGGGGCGAAACAGCAAGAAAACGCAAAACAGTGCAGACGGGCAGGGGACCGACAGACCGGCGACCGGCGGCTTGCGATGGCTGTGCAGGACGGCCGGAGGCTCCGTTCAGGGCGAGGTCAGGCTTGATGAAACGGTCTGGATGTCGTCTTCACATCGATGGGTGTCTCATTTACTAATTCATCTAGGAAGTTAACTCTTTACTCAGATCTTTGGCGAAATGTCGGCCGGAGCAGAAACTGGAACGAAGGGAAAACAGAGGGGGAAATGGAGTTTGAAGGGCATGCGACTGTGGAGGGCTGATGAGCTCAGTTTTCTTTGGTTCTCTTGAGCTTCCAAGGGACCTCAACAATGGAGAAAGCCTTAGATTGAGGGAGAAGAAGGCAGCTGAAGAGGGGGGGTCTCCTCGGGCTCTTTAGAGCTCAACACTTGTCAAAATCTCATTGGCTTTGCCCCCACCGTGACATCACATGACATCATCCACTCTGTCTCCTCAAACTTCCTCCACAACCTTGCCAATAGGTGCAAAATAGCTCTCCCTCCATGGCATACGAATTTCATACACATGTACATCAAATTCTTTTAATTCTCTTCCAATTAAATCTACTTGAGCTCAAATTGAAGTCTATAAAATCCACCAATGTAACCACACTTCAATCCACATTTTTCCATGTCCATAGAACCATCTTGGATCCCAAAAGTGTGACCAAAAGCGGGCCTACCAATTTTCCCGAACCAAAACGACCACTTTGATTTTTCACGAAAAACTCAGTTTGCAGAAAAATCCTTTGAAGATGAGTCGATGTTCCTCAAAATGATTTGTGACACGATGGGACTTCCAATTTCTGAATTTGGTTTCAATTTCACAGTTAATTTCATTATGGTACGAATTTAGCGCGTCCTAATCTACCGGGTAGCTTTTGGGAATTTTCGTGCCTTTGACCTGTGGTTGATCATTTTCAAGCCACAATGTACATTTTCGACACATTAGCGACTCTTCATTGTCGTGAAAATCTTGAGCTTTCAAATGTGAACAATAGGGTACCAAAACGACAGAAGAATCGGTCTAGTGCTGGTCAACAAGAATCGTGTAATTAGGTGGAATCACCCACACTGAATCACATGCCTTTGTCGAGTCGACCTATCTCTAATCTCTAATCGATTTTTAACTGTGCCATAATGATCTCTGCAGATGAGCACGGTCGAGAAGTCGTTTCCTGGTCGAATTCTCAAGTCTTATGCGTTAGAATCCCTTAACGGCTTCACCCAATAGACTAGTTATCTCGTTAGTGACCAACTTAGAGAAAAGAGCTATAAGCGTGTAGATGAAATGCCCAACTCAATTTATTGAAAACAGAATTGGAAAATCATGATGTCACAAATACACTCAGCTGTACGTTATGTGAGATCTTCTCCTTCGAGATGACAATGGTTTAAGGAGTGCATTTTGATGGAAAATATTGATTCCAATAATCTTGTATGTTTGGATGTGGAGACTCAGTGGAATTCAACATACCTGATGTTGGAAGTGGCCTTGAAGTTTCGAAATGCTTTTATCTCGTTAGATATTCAGGATAGAAGATTTGCTGAAAAGCTTTTCAAGGTAAAATATTGATTCCAATAATCATGTCTATGGTATTTATATGATGATTGATAAATATTGTGGGGATGAGGATAGGAGTTTGCAAGAAATAGCCAAGAGAATGAAGATCAAGTTCAATAAGCATTTTGGCAATGTGAACAACATAAATCTCACATGGTTCATTGCATGTATACTTAACCCTCGACATAAGATGGAGTATGTGAAATGGATGATTAATCAAGTGTATGAAGGCAACCGGGCAGAAACTTTGTGAGATAGAATGACAAAATCTCTGACATTATTGTTTGAGCAATATCACACCAATACATGCCCCCAAAGCAACGTGAGATTAAAGGGGACAAGGATAGTGAACATTTCAATGTCTCTTGTGGTTGGTGTGGACATTATGACTGCAATGTATCTTAGCCAAACGAGACAAGAATATGGGGAGAAAAATCTGAATTAGAGAAGTATTTGGAAGAAGGATGTAAACGGTATAGCTCCACCTTCACTATATTAAATTGGTGGAAGTCAATTCTTCCAGATATCCCATCTTATCTTCCATTGCTTGAGATATTTTGGTCGTGCCCATCTCCACTGTAGCATAAGAGTCTACATTAAGCACTGGAGGTCGAGTACTTGATGTATTTCGTAGCTCCTTGACCCCAATGATGGTAGAGGCTTTTATATGTACTCAAGATTGGCTACAATCCAAACCACTTTCTCAATAAATCAAGGAGGACTTAGAAGAGAGTGAAAATTTCGAGTCAGGTGAGAAAAAAATAACCCTGGAATATTTATATCTTTCAATATTACAATTGATATTTCAATTCTCATTTTCATTATGAATTTAATGTAGAGTTGTCATCTACAACCATGGACCTGAATTCAATAGCAATTTTTCTTGATGATTAACGAACTTAGATGTAAGAATTATCCATATTTATATCTTTCAATATTACAATTGATATTTCAATTCTCATTTTCATTGTGAATTTAATGCAGAGTTGTCATCTACGACCATGGACCTGAATTCAATAGCAATTTCTCTTGATGATTGACATGTAATAATTATCCATATTTATATAGTTCAATATTACAATTGATACTTCGATTCTTGAGGTTGGGACACCTAGAGTGCCAAAACTTGGCACGGAGGGACACTTAAGTGCCAAAACTTTGGAACGATACACTTAAGTGCTAATTTCGGAGTAAAATGGATCACTTAAGTGCCACTCCGGCCAAAATCTAGCCAAATTGCTGACGTGGCAATTTTCCGGCGAGGTGAGTGCAAAACGGCGTCGTTTTGCACGCTAACGTGGCGAGAAAATGCAAAAACGACATCGTTTTGTGTCTAATGTGTAAATAATTAATATAAAAATTAAAAAAATTAAATTAAAACTTAATTTTACTTCAAATATTCTAAAAAAATTAAAATTAAAAAAAAGGGGGACCTTGAAGGGAGGCGGCTGAGAGCTGAGCCCTCGCCGCCGGGAAGGGCCGGCGACGGAGGGGGGAGCGTCGACCGAGGTCGCTGGACCCCGGCTGATCGGCAGTAAGGGCTACGAGCCCTCACCGGATCGCGGCGAGGGCCACGACCCTCCCCTCGGATCCGGGCGAGGGCTCGCGGGCCCTCGCCGCCTCCCCGCCGTCGCTAGGAAGGGTTGTCGACGATGGGGAAGCATCGGCCGGGGTCGCCCGAGCCCCGGCAAGGAGCCGGTGACGCCGGCCGACCAGCGGCGAGGGCCCGTGAGCCCTCGCCGGATCTGGGTGAGGGCCACGACCCTTGCCCCAGATCTAGGTGAGGGCTTGCGGGCCCTCATCGCCTCCCTACCGTCGCTAGGAAGGGCTGGTGACGGTAGGGGGAGCATCGGCCGGGGTCACTTGGCCCCGGCCAAGGGCCGGCGATGCCCGGCCGACCGGCGGCAAGGACCCGCGAGCCCTCGCCCAAATTTGGGGCGAGGGCCGGATCCGATGAGGCTCACGAGCCCTCGCCGTCGGTCGGCCGTGGGCCGACAACCCCGGCCGACCCTCCCCCTCCGTCGCCGGCCCTTCCGGCGGCGGTGGGGAGGCGGCGGCGGCGGCGGGCTCGCCCTCATCCACCCCCTTCGGGCCTCCCTCCCTTGCCTTTTTTTTTTTTTAAAATTTTTAGTTTTTTAATTTTTTAGAATATTTTAAATAAATTTAGTTTTAAATTAAATTAAATTATTTTTATATTAATTATTTATACATCGAGACAAAACAACGTCGCTTTGCATTTTCTTGCCACATCGGCGTGCAAAACGACGCCGTTTTGCACCCAACTAGCCGAAAAATTGCCACTTCAGCAACTTTGCCAAGTGGCACTTAAGTGATCCACTTTACTCCGATTTTGGCACTTAAGTGTACATTTTCAAAGTTTTGGCACTTAAGTGTCTCTCCGTGCCAAGTTTTGGCACTTGGGGTGTACTTCTACCTTCGATTCTCATATTCATTGTGAATTTGATGCAGAGTTGTACCCGGCTCAGGAATTTGGTCAATTTTCCGGTTTTTATGTTCTCTCTTTGAAAGTTTGGAGGGCCATTTTGCAATTTCATATTGTTGATAGAGCTCCTGGAGATTGGAAGATAAAAGTTACCTAGGCTTGTTCTATTTTTAAAGGAATGGCATTCCCCCAATTTTATAATGTAGAAACAAGACTAAATGTTTCAGCTATTGGTTGATTGGGAGCTTAAGCTTTTATTTTTGTCAAATGATAATTTAAGGTTTCAAAAAAGTCTCAATCAAGTCTCGAGCTCATCTTTGATGGAATTACACGATTGGAAATGGCACGTGGCAAGTAGCCAAATATTCCACATGGAAGCCATGTCGGATTTCCTACGCTTCAATTTTACTGGTGGTGAGCACACGATTTGATTGGGACTTCTTAAACAAGTCTTCTGTTGACCAAACCAGAACTTTCAAGTATAGAATGGACTAAAATCCGGAAACTCTAAGATTTGTTTTAGCACTTACCAATATGTTATTCGGGAATGGGATAAAGTCAATGCTTTTTGCCAATAGTTTTTTTGACACTTATAAACTTTTTTAGTAATTTATCAGTACAGAAAAAATTCTTTCTTTGTTCAATTGAACAATAGAATTGTCTCTTAGAGAATCATCAAGAGAGATTATGTTACGCAATTGTTTAAATTGGATATCATTATTTGGCCAATGCTTAAAAAAGGGAATGAAGTATATGATCTAAATTGCAAAATCCTCTAAGCTTGAAATGTAGTAACATATTGAATTTAGATTATTTTGAGTTGACCAGAAAAAAAAAAAAAAAAAAAAAAAAAGACCGAAAACCAAAAGCTGAAAACCGAAAAACTGAACCGAACCGAACTGAAATTTTGGTTCGGTTTGATTTTTCAAAAAAACCGAATTGAACCGAACCATTGACACCCCTACCTGGGGACATCATTGACATGGTGAGCCCTAGAGGTTCCTCGTGATGCCAGGTGGGGTGCGAGATGCCTGGAGGTGTGACGTAACATGTTCCGGATGCCCGGTGGCTGAAATATGGAACCGGAGGCCTTCGTGATGCTAGGTAAGGTGCGATATGCTTGGAGGAATGCAAACACTGGTACTCCTGAAGATGGTGGTAGTGGATTGAGATAAAATGAGTTTTTAAAGTCTCATTGTTTCTGATATGCCTTTTTTGTTATGACATTTTCTTGAATTGATGTTTACTCTTTGCTCTAGTTGTTTGATTTGTTTCGGACTGTGTGGAGTTGGGTAGCGGTAGATGTACGTAATATAGTTTAGTAGAACTTTGACTGCTGAGTAGTCGTACTCACCCCTCGTGGGGCTAACATATTACAAAGTTATAAAGATGCCGTTGCAACCCGAGTCCTCTGGTATTTTTTATGGTATACCCATTGATCTCAGATGGAAGCAAACAGAGCACGGTAGGACCACTACCGCTATCGAGAGATGATGACGATGTGTCGAGCGGGCTGGAGTAGCGGAGGACATGGGAGGACGGCAAAATTTTTTATACGAACGCATGAAGACAGACGACGTTGTGAATAGATAGTGGAAGAGTCACTCCAACTTTTAGTATAGCCAAATATAGGAAATTTTGGCCTATGTGTACCAATGAACATCATCTAAACAAAAATATATGTAAATAAAAGTGCCTGGTTGATATCTATGTGCATCATTTCAATAGTTGGAAGGGAGTTGATGTATCCGCTTCCGCAATGATATAGCGCAGGGACCAGGATATTGGGCATTATGGACCTTAAGGATTAAAGACCGTCGCGACCCAGGGACGTTACAAAAATTATCGACCACGAGTCAAATGCGTTAAAACCCCTAAAAGCTACCCGGTAGATTAGGTCGTACTAAAGTCGCATTCGGTCAATTTTAACCACGAAATTTAATTCGGTTTCAGGAATCGAACATTCAAGAGTGTCACAATTTATTTATTGGACGTTGTCTCATCTTTTGGCGAATTTTCGACAAGTCCTTTTGTGGAAAAAAAGAATTTTCGACAAAAAGAAAATGGAAAGGAAATTCAGATGGGTAGGGAAATTGTGGCACCCCTCGACGGCCCCCAAACCGTTAGGGTCGCCACAGTTCGCTTACCTTTCACTTTCCCTAATAACATGTCACTCTAATACCATTTCAATTGCAGCGGGTCCATACAACCATGGGGGTTTACATCTTTTAGATCGGTCCCTTGCGCAATTCATGTAACGGAAGCATATCCAACAACTCCCTTCCCTATATTCAGAAAACGATGCACACCAACTAAACATTTATAGGTAAAAGCCGAACACTTTTATTTACTTAAACCAGATGGACATCATTCATCGGTACATCAAAATGCCATGGTTTTCTATACTTGGCTATACTTCAAAGATGACCGACATCTCCTCCAACAGTTGTATACTTAAAGTCCATCGATCAGTGTCGGCGTCCAAAAGTTCCTTCCTTTGCTATCCTCCTCCTCGCGGTCATATCTAACCACTTGATCCATCTACTGGTGGCAGTGGCAGTAGGGGTATCTTATCTATTCTGAAATGTTAATCCCCAAAAGGGGTGAGTACAACCACTCAGCAGTAAAGATCCACCAAACTACTCATTGCATCACACAATACAATCATAACAATCATAGCATAGTACATGTCATTCATGCATTCAAGCATAACTTACCTTGCAGCCATGCATATGTCATCATACCATATGTGCATATATCATCGTGCACTCATCATCAAGCATTCATGCATATATCACCATGCCATATGTGCACATACCACAATGCACTCATCACCAAGCATTCATGCACATATCACCATGCCATATGTGCACATACCACAATGCACTCATCACCAAGCATTCATGCATATATCACCATGCCATATGTGCACATACCACCATGCACTCATCACCAAGCATTCATGCATATATCACCATGCCATATGTGCATATACATACCATATCTCGCCATACCATCGTGCATATACCACCATGTTTCATACCATCCATGCTATCAAGCATACATCACCATGAGATCCATTCATACCTTCATGATCGCATTTTCAATATCAAATAGCATCAATTTATTTTCATAAGCCGATCATGCATCATGCCATATGCATACACCCATGCACATGATTCATTTTCAATTCTTATCTTTCACAAGGATCTCATCAGTTTTTTCTTTCCAGGGACTAATGTTTGCATCCCACAATTTATCGCTCGCACCCAACCTGGCATCGCGAGGAACCTCTGGCACACACCTCCGGGCATCCGGCACACACACTCCGGGCATCTCGCATCCCAACTAGCATCACGAGGAATTCCCCCCTGGCACACACCTTCAGGGCTTCCAGAATTACGTACCGACATACCACCAGGCACTCCCCCTGGAATTACGTACCGTATACCACCGGGCATCTCGAAACTCCCGAGGACCCTCCGGAATTGCGCCACTAGGCCACCGGGCATCCGGCACCCCCACATTCCGGCATCCCGACACTCCGGGGCATCGTCGGCTCACACCTCCGACGGCCTTCTCATCACCACAATGCATATTCCCATACATCTCATTTTCAATTTCATATTTGATGCAACAATGCCAATGATTTGACAACAGCCCCTTTTAAAATCATATAATATGCCTTGGGAAAAGTATCATTTGATGCAATGGTTCTGAAACTTCATTGAGTTCATGAAAATCCATCAATCCTTTGATGTCATATGAAATGTATGAATGTCATCATGTCATTGCATGAGTAATAATCCAGGATATCATGATTTACATAATAAATCCAATAAACAGTAAATAAAACAATTTCCAGCTTAAACAGAATGCGTGCTATTAATGAAAAATTCTAGAAAATTAGCAAACGATGGAAATAAATTCTGAAAATTTACCACAATGTAGATAATATCTAAGAAAACACATTTCGTGAAGAACACCATATCAAAAAAGGCTTCATAGAATGCGTACAGGTCCATGCATCACCGAAAAAGGATTTTAACATCATACATGCACTGTTTTGAAAACAATTTCGATTAAACCCTTAAATAAACTCGGAAAATTCTGAAATTTGGACACACTGTACTTAAGACATATAGGTACAAGTTTCATGAAGAAATCGTAGTCCAATTCTTTCTGGATGAAAAGATAAAATCGATTTACTTTTCCTATTCTCGGTATCGTTTTCCAGATCTACCCGAAATCAGCATGTATGACCAACGAATCTCTCTTCAAAGCTCCGAAATCTCATCCCATCTACCACAACCAAGACTTACCATCTACTACAAATACACACAGCAATGCAAAGAGTAGGTTTTAGGACTTCACTTGCCTTAGATTCAAGCACAAAACAGCAGCAAACAGAGGCAAAACAGCAACGAACGGCGGACGAACAGGCGGACGAACTCTCTTCCTTCTTCTTCACACGGCCTCCTCCTCCTCTCTCGGTTTCCCTCTCTCACTCTCTCGACAGCTCTCTCTCTCTCACTCACCAAAACCGGCCACTCTCCCTCTCTTAATTTCCCTTCAATGATGAGCAATCATTTGATTGCATGCAAGACACTTGGTGGCTTCTCTTGGCCACTTGGCAATTTACATGCAAGGCTTATGGGCTTCAAGGCTGGGCCGGCCTTGGGCCTTCATGGGCCGGTCGACCAAGGGGTTGGCATGGGCTGGTTGGATGGTCTTTGGGCCTAAAAATCAGCCCACCCTCTCCTATTCCTATTCCATTTAACCCTTATTTAAATTAACACCTAATTTCAACTTATAAGCCCACAAACTTTATAATTTAAATCAATAAAATTCTACTTATAAAGTGCACCACCAAGAATAAGATTTCTATATCAATTTGCACTTTAATAAAATCATTGGGTTACTTGAAGACACATCACCACCCAAACAATCATCCTTTACAATGCTCGGCCTTAAATTAATTGAAATTCATTAACTAAATGGCTAATACAAAATCGAACGGCACTTCCATTACCTAATCATGGACTTTAAGGTAACTGGAGGTCGTCATGAATTTTGGGATGCCACAATGGGTTTTTCTAACCCAAAAAGGGTTTAATTATGGGAAATCAGAGGTAAATCGTGATTGGGTGACCAAGGATGATCTTAGGACTTTTGATGCATGAAGACTTTGTGGCTATGTCATGATTGAATTAGATATTTTCCCTTAAAGTCTTTGTTGGCTTTAATTCTTTCTCTCTCTCCCTCTCCTTCTCTCTTGCATGAATCAGCCCTTTCTCCCCCACGCTACTTCTACTTTCTCTTCTGCTCACTCCTTCCTTTTCTTTCCCATCCATTTCTTTTCTTTTCTCTACCGCAACCCCACTTTCCTTCCTGCTAGTTTTGGTTGTACACTCCTTTCATTGAGCTGCTGCATATCATCCACAGCCGCTGCCACCTTTACACCACCACAACACCGCCCGCAGCACCACAGTTGCCACCACCCGCCAACAAACCCCCACCGTTCAGCACCTTCACGCCTAGCACCACCAAAACTCCATCATCACCCCAACATGTTTATCTTCCATTAGCCCCCATCCACCTTCACACCATCACCAGCAGCACGTCTACCATTAGCACCACACCATCGCCATCTTCACCATCCAGTAGCTCCATCTTCATGCTTGCAGCCCCACCAACGCCAACACAACCCCATCATCGTCTATGCCAACACCACCCGCCATCACCGCCAGTTACCAGCCACCTCCACCGAGACTGACCAGCCCCAAGCCGAGCCAAGCCCCCCTTGGCTGAGAGCTTCGAAGGTCTGCCGTCGCCGCCATTGAGCCCCGTTCGACCCCCGAGTGGCACGTCCTCGACGCCGTCACGTCGCCGTCACCGTGAGACCGCCGTCGTCGAAAAACCATGAGTTAACTCCCTAATATTTGATTATGCCATTAATTGCGCTTAGGGGTGGTTAGATTAGTGATAATGAGGATTAGCCTTAGTTAAGCCTAGATTAGTCTTAATTAAGCTTAGTTTAGTTTAATTAAGATTAAGAGTGGTTTGGATTAATTTTAATTGCGATTAGCTTAAGTAATTGCAATTAGGTTAATTAATCATGGTTAGATTAATTAATTAGATTTAGTTTAATTAATTGTAATTTACTTAATTTAATCGTTAATTATTTAATTAATCGCAATTAGCATAATTAGTGACAGATTAGGTGTTACATATAATTTTACGCTCGTTTTCTTGGTCGAAATTATGCGTGATTTTGAATGTTGCACGTACAATATTATGTGAATGGTTGTTCTATGATAATTGTCTATTATTATTGCAAAAGATGGTTTTATGGGCAATTAAATAGAAAAAAAATGAGGTGTCGGGTTTGGACACCAAAACTTATTTGCTCAATAAAACAATGGGGTTTTAAAATAGATATGTGCAAAGTTTGACCGGTTGATTTCAAATACTTGACCCCGTATGAATTTCTTTCCAAAATTTTTAAAGAAAAAAAAAAGGGGGTTACCCAAGTTTAGTTCCAAAAAGGGTGGTTGGACAAAGAAATAGAAAAAAAATAAGGTGTCGGGTTTGGATGCCAAATTTTATGTGCTCAATAAAACAAGGAGGTTTTAAAGTAGAAGAGTGCAAAGTTTGCGGGTTAATTTTGAGTACGTGAGCACGTACGAATTTATTTTGGAGAGTTTTAAAGAAAAAAAAAAGGGGGGGATTGCCCAAATTTACCATTTGAAAATGAAGTGTTGTATTCTTGGCTAATTACGGCAATTAAGGTGGACTTGATTGATTATGTGCTTGAGTGATCATTTGGGCATGTAATGCCATGATGTTTGATTGCCATATCATGTATTTTAAATGCTATTTTTCAAAGATGGTTTATTGTTGAGAAAATAGCAAACTTTGAGGTGTCGTGTTTGGACGCCGTATTTTACGTGATAAAAGGGGCAATGATGTTTTAAAATAGAAGTGTGCAAAGTTTGATGGGTTGATTTTAAAAGTGTGACCACATATGATTATTTTATCGGAATTTTAAATGTAAAGATTTTCCGAGGTTTGATTTTAAGCACGAACTTTTTACACTGGGCTAATTGACGGAAGATAAAAATCGGCTTGAGTGTTGGCATGCTTGTATGGTCACTTAATGGAACCCGTCACCCGACGAGAGTTGGGGGCGATGCCCCATTAAGTTCTGATGCCCCCAAGTCAACGGGATGTCGTTCACGACTGGATTTCGGAACGAAGCTCCTTATTGGAATACTGTCCTGAGGTGTATGCATACGCAGGATGATGTTATGCCTAATGGAGCGGGACGATGCCCGATTACGCCGGATGGCAGCCGACTCTTGTGTTAGCCATGGCCTGAGGGGTCGTAATAATCGGAACACGCCTAAATGGTTGTGATGCATTGCGCTTGATTATGGGGCAAATTTGTTAGGCATGGTATAGGACGTGCCAAAACGATTTTACCTTATAATTAGGACCCGTGTGAATGTTTGGATAGTGAGAACCTTGTGTTTTGGTTGTTGATTGTGCTTATGATATTCATAATGGCATATGTGACGTGCTAATATGCAGGGGTGTGCCAATGCGAGGTAAGTTGTTTGTGGTGCCTGTTTAGGCTGCCTCCAAGATGAATTTGTGTCCTAGTTGAGCCTTAGGGATTTGACTCACTGAGATTTATCTCACCCGTTGTGGTTAAACTTTTTCAGGGCCGTAGCATGGAGATCTACTGAGTGCGGATGTGGTGGGCGCAAGATGCGACACCTTTATGACTGGCCCTGCCGTTAGTGAAGTTTAGGTCAATCCTAACCCACTGTTGGTTTTTGTTGATTGATTGGAAGTCACCGGTGTAAAGGCTTGTAGTTATTAAACTTCTTAGGGGTAACAATGTATAAATAAATAAGTTATTTTCGGCAACTTTTGTTGTGCTTTACTATCCTGATTGTTTGTTTATTAATCAAGGGTTTATTTTAATTCGTTTCTGCTTGCGTTTAATTGAAAGATAAAAAGAATGGGTCGGCGACGCGTCCTGGAACGTCGCATTTTTAATCAACTGTTGAGGGATGTTCGCGTGCTCGGGGTTCGGGGCGTGACACAAGGGGTTCGTCCAGGGGATGAGGTGATGACATCCTTTGGTTGAGAACTGTGAGGGAACTTTCATGGTTAAGTACCCCTAAATTCGACCTTTTCCCCTTCCTCTACTCGTGATGGAGGATTGGCAGTGAGGTCAGGTCGCAACAAGCTTGGCGACTGGTTATCAGATTAAGAGGACTTGAAGCCATTTAAAAATGGTTGTTGTGTTTTAACTAACGTGTCTTGTGTAGGATTGCCTACACGTCAAAGTTGCATGAAAAATCAGGTTAGTCGCTAACCTTATGTTAAATGGTCTTGTAGGTGGGAGTTATAAAGGATGGCGTGCTTGTAAATCCTTTGTTTTGTAGGTGGTGTAAGGATGTATGAATGTATGAGTTTTTATATTAAAGTGCTAGATGTTTAAATTTAAACGCGTGTTTACAAGCTTTAGCATGACACCACACACACAACCGCGGTCTAAAACCTCAATCGCCCAACTTAGGACCTTAGGAGGGTTTACGGGTGGAATCTACAAGTGAATACTCGTGGTAATCCATTATCTACATAAAGCCACTCGTCCCAACTGATAAAAATAGCACTGACCGACGATAGTAGCAATGGGTAAACTATTTTTATCCTTTGGGATGGGGACCTTGAGCCTTTAGCTCCATCACCTTAGGCATCGAAACCTCATAGTTTCATGTGACATGTGATTTGTACTTGTCATGTGTTTGGTGGGTAAGATATCATTCCTTTCTTATCGTTTTTATCTTCCTACTTTTTGTATTTCAATTATTCACTTTATATTTCAAACGACGATATGTTTTAATCATGGATGCCCCTTTAGGTTTAGGTTTAGATGGGTAAACCCAAAATTGACATTGTCCCCGTGCCGAGGAATCTCAAGATTTTATGGGAGAATCTTGACCCAAGACATCAAGATTACGTGGAAAAGTGCGTAGGTTTCCTCTCGACTTTATTACAAGTCGAACCATGTATCACAATGGTGAAAGCATTGGCTCATTTTTGGAATCCCATGACTTCCATCTTCGTGTTTAATCGATATGAATTGACCCCTACAACTGAGGAGTTTCGGAAAGCCATTGGGTTTGGCAAAACTTCTTTAGGTTTCGTCACTCCTCCTATTGATCAAGATCCAAAATCTCTTCTAAGTCAATTCCTCAATATCCTTACCAACAAAATTAGGGCTACTCTTAGAGGAAATTTGAATTCCATGCCTTATACCTTCCTTGAACAACATTTCCTTAGCCTTAAGCCTAAATCTAGGAATCAAATTCCTTGTGTCTTCCTACTCATGTTCTTTGGCTTTATGGTATTCCCACATACCTGAAAAAAGAAAAGTGGATCATTTAGTCACTCACATTGTCAATCAAGTGTGCGCCTTTAATTGTTTTACACACATGATCCTTACCGAAACTTCCGTGTCTCTTAATCATTTCAAAGCAAATGGTTGAGGAACTTTTAGAGCCCTATTAGGACTTCTCCAAATTTGGCTCTTCTTGCATATCAAAGAATTCGCCCCTCACACAAGGATTGTCGATGTCACAAAATATCGTCATCCTATTCTTAGATTTTGCCAAAGAAATGAATTCTTTCCGTCATGGTCTTTCTTTATATGGTTTCATTTCCTTAAAAACCTCAACCCTAACTCAATCCAATGGCATGTTCGGTGGCTTGGGAATCTTGAGATGTGCCTTGTTAGTGGAGTTGACAACCTACTTCCCCTCGTGAGATTGACGGGTTTAACGTCGTATTACCCTTTAAGGGTGCTCCGCCAATATCGTGTGCTTCAAATGATCCCGCCAATCCTCCAGTTGGGGTTATATCGCATTGATTATCACGATGAGGTCATCAAGTAAAACCAAATTGACCATATCAAGGCCATGATTCAAGTCACTACTAGAACTTGGTACTCTCGTTCCTCGCATTACATGGTCGCCGTGGATGAAGCCGACTGGGAGGAAGAGATGATGACTCATTACGCTACCATCGATTACATTTACTATCAAGTAGAACCTGAGCTTGAGGTTCAATTGCTTGATATTCCCAAGCCTCAAGGTTTTCGGTGAGCTCATATTGAGGAGCAAGATGATGATGCCTTGATCGATGAGGAATGCTTGGCCCATGATAACAAGCGTTTCCACTCGATCCCACCTAGTCCTTAGGCTTTCATATTATATTCTTTTCTTGTAAAGGGATTTCCTTTGTGTTTCCCTCCTTTCTGTATGTAAAATCAAACCGCTTTGTAAGTTTCAAGAATGCAAGGTCCTGTTTCTCTTGTAATTGTTTGATGTAATCAATAAAAGTCATGAACATTTTCATGTAATTCTTAAAAAAATGGCATTCTAATTAAATATTAGTCGTTGTTCATTTTCAATTGTATAATTTTTTTTTAAAGAAATTTTGATGAGAAGATGCTATATGATACTAGGATCATACACACTTCTTATCATTATTTCATCTCAAGAAAATATAAAATTGACTAGGTTTTGTATTTTCTTAAATTCTTTTGACTTGTACTAATTTGAACCTTCTTCTTGCAAAAGTACTAAAAGACGGCTGAGAAACAATCTATTATACGTACTCGCCACCAAGCAAGAATGAAGAACAAAGAGACTCGTGTTCATGTTATTAACATGGAGAACCAAAATGGCACAGATGATGGCGATGTTAGTTGATCTCTCCAACCAAATCAAAAACTTAACTCCTGTAGCTCCCGCTGCTCCTACCGTGAATCCTTCTACCGTGCCCTCTGACGTGCCAGTAGCTGAACCTATGGGGAAATGGCCCGCTGAAGAGGTTCTTACTGCTACCCCAACGGTTATTAATCTAGTAGTTCTGTCTAAGGAGACCCCAACTCCGTATTTTGATGAAGAAAGTTCGAGACGCCTCGCGAAGATCAAGGAGTGCTTATGCATGCTATAAGGCTATCAATTGTAGGGGTTCGATAAGCTGTCGCCCTTCGCCAAGGTTAAGGTTCCTGAATTCTATAAGGAGCCCGAGTTTACAAGGAAGTATGATAGCATTAGGTGCCCCAAAACCCACTTAAAGTACTATCTAGGTGTTGACACCTAAATTTTTGCCCAAAAATCATTTCCAAAAAAAATGGGAACTTGTTTTTTGACAAAAATATTTCATCTCAAATTATTACATATAGATTATCTAGATGTTTAGTATAGTTTTTTTTTTTTGGAAGATGTTTTTCCTTCAAAAAAATTAATTAAAAAAAAAAAAAAAAAAAAAAAAAAAAAAAAAAAAAAAAAGAGAGCAAGTTGGGGCCAATGATCTAAATGTGACTAGCCAAGCCCAGGAGGTCAGATTGGAATTCAAATGGCAAGTTGGGGCCAAAGTGCAATTTCCAAAAGTTGAGGGACCAATTTGCAAATTTTGCAAAATTTGCGCCCGCACCCTTAAATCATCATCTTAGTCACCAATTGAGTTGAAATTGAATTTTGGCCAAGTCGAATCAACCAAATCGAGCCAAAAAGACCACATTTGTATTAAATTAGGTATTTTTGGATAAGAAAATGACCAACTTTGAGGGACTTTCTTACAAAATTGGGTGGGCACAATTGCAAAATCTGGTCGAGATCTTAAACTACTATACATGAACTTGCTAATTGATCAAAAACCGTAGCCAAATTGATGGATTAAAGCACCCAAACCAGCTACCAAAACCTAGTCCATGATTTAGCCTCATTTCGGAGCTACTGAAGCTTATTTGTGGCCCCACCATATCCTACTCAGCATCTCGACCAGCCTGATCTTTGCACGTGATGGAAGAACATATATAGTAGTGCAAGTAGATGAAATTTGACCACGGATAAGCTGCTGAAAGCACAGGAAAATCGCAGCAAAATCTGCACACTCAACAGCTGCAGAAGTTGAAAAAATTGGCTAAGTCAGAAAGTGGGTGGACTAGCTCAGTTGGCAGGCTTGGTACGGGGCAAAAAGCCAACCAAGAGATGAATGAATTCAGCGGATAAGATCTAAGAAGGAAGCTCTTTTGAGGGATGAGAGAGAGGAGACGAGAGGGAGAGGAGAGAGCTCACGGTCGTCCCCCAAGACACCTCCATAAGCAACTCAAGAAGGGGAAAACCCAGAAATTCCAGATCAACCTTCAGAGAGAAAAGTGAAATTTTCACAAACTTGCAGCCAAAATTAACCAAAACCTTCAACTAGAGAGTGAAACTTCACTCAAATATCTTTCCATCCATAGGTCGCACGTCCCAAATGGAGTTTGGGAAGGTCTCCTACAGCCCCCCGAAAACCACCCTCCTGGCAGGCCAAGAAAGTCCGAAAATTTTTTGGAAGTGTTGAGCCCGGTTGGTCGTGGGTGAGAGAAAGCGAGTTTTTTTGAGAAAATAGAGAGACAAATGAGGAAAAATTTTGACTTTCACCCCAAACTAGAATACATATAGTTTGTTTTGGTGTTAAGTTTTCCAACAAAAGAGGTCCTAATGTCTAATTTTAGAGGTCAACGAAAACCTTCGTTGTCAGTTCTTGTTTCTGCAAATCTCATTTCTAGTTTGAAGGAGCCAACTTCCACGTGCCTCCCGAGGATAATTTCTTGGTTTCCTCGGCCAAGAACCACTTGCAAAAGAAACTAGGAAGCAAGGTAAGTATCTTAGATGTATTTTTGTTCGAGTTTGAATGTTTTTTAATAGTGAAAAATCAAGAGAAAAACCAGTTCATAAAACTGATTTTGAGGCTGGAATTTTTCCAAGTGTTGAAATCTCTTCAAAGTTTTGCATGTGTGCTTCTTGGAGAGGTTGTTTTGATGTGTTCGGTGGGTCATTTTCTTTAATGTTTGTTGTATTTGAAAGTTCATGTTACCTACTTTCACGGGGATCAAGTAATGTTTCTCTTAGATCTCGTATGTGATGGGTGCCAGGGCTTGAATATGAGCATGCAACCTGTTTGCTTGACTTGGGTTCAAACCCAGATTTGCAAAATCAGCTCAAACCGGCATATTTGAGACCGATTTCAACTTAGTTCTTTTGCGTTTTAAGCTATGATTTCTGTCTAATCTTGTTCCTTGCATGTGGTAGTATAATGTTGATACTTTAGTTCAACATGAGATTGCTTATGAGTTGAGATTGAAGGCCGCAAACATGGCCCGAGGAAGCTAGTTTGGGGTGATTTGATGCACGCCAAGTGTTCGACGAAATGCGCAAACCAAGTTTCGATCTTGAAACGGTCGATTTGAGCTTGGTTATTGTGATATTCATGTGTTGTGTTGTTCAATGTTAGCATATATTGGTTTAGGAAATTTTTATTTTTATTTTAAAAAAATTAAAATAAAAAATCCAAAAATTTCAAATATATATATATATATATATATAAGTGATATATGGTATCAAATTAAGGTAAAAATGACATCTATGAAATTTTCCTAATTTTAAAAGGTCATTTTCCTAATTTAATGCTATTTTGGTATTTTATAATCATTTTTGTAAATAACCATTTTGCATAGATTAAAATTATCTAGAGTAATTTCATGCATCTAGAGTAATTTCATGCATATTTAAATTCCTATTTCGCTCACGGGGGTCCTGTCCCGGGGCGTGATAACAAGTCCATGTAATATTATTTGCCCGACTTGTATCGGGTCTTTCTTTTTCCGCATTTATTTTCAAGTCATTTCAATTTCTTGGATGTTTATTTACCGCACCGCTTTTCAATAATTTGAGTGTAAATTTCTTTTCTAGATTATGTTAGGATTAGTCTAGATATTTAAAAAAAAAAAAAAACCTACAAAAATATTTGCATGGACACTTAGTGGTTTCATAAAGATTATAATTGGTAATCAAGATTGTGTGGCCATTTAGATAAACAACCTTCCAAGTTAGTGGTACCACAAGGGCGCTAATAGAAACATTGGCGTAAACAAGTCCATGTTCCTAGAAATCTCTGGTTGCATAGGAATTGAGACAACACTCCCGTGTCTTGATTGGTTTCTAGTCGACCCCAATAAGCTAGTAGCGACTCCTAGAATTACATAAATTGTCAAGAATTGAAATACGAAATCTAACGTTGCGCGAGGTATGGACTTGGGAGAGCCCGCGCCTAATCTAGGGCCACTGGTCCGCCTCTTTAGGCAAATACCCCTAAACCTTCTTCCTTTTCCCCCAGACGGAAAAAGAGAGGTCGCGACACTGGGCAAGATGGCCTACTACTCAGACAATCCTCCACTCCTAATTAATTCTTTTTAGGATAGCTTGGTTGGTTCTGCGTTGACATGTTTTATAGAGTTGGACTTGGAGAAGATCCATACTTGCGAGGATCTCGCTGACGAATTCCTCCAACAATATAAGTTCAAAACCAAGATCACCCCAACTCGAGAGGAATTGGTTCAGGTCAAGAAAAGGAGAACTGAAACGTTCAAAGCTTATGCTCAAAGGTGGAGAGCCACTACATCTCAAGTAAAGCCATCCCCATCTAAGAAGGAGGCTATGAAATTGCTTCTTCAAGCCATACCTCGAGACTTCTTTGAGAAAATGTACAAGCACGCCTATATCAACTTTGCCGCATTGGTGGAGCTGGGTGAACGCATTAAGGGAATCATGCATGAAGGAAGGTTGACCATCGTCGATATACCTCAAAGAAAGATGAGTCAATTGTGGAAGTTACTTATATACAAAACTTCTCTTCTCAAAAAACATACAACCCTCAGGCTCATAAACCTACTGTGGAGATAGGGAGCTCTTCCCAAAACCTTGATCATAGAGGAAAGGCCCCATAAAGGCAATCTACTCCATTGCCTAGACCTATGTCTCAGCTACTTCCGATGCTTACTGAAAGTCATCTCGTGGCGAGAGAAATCCCGAGGGATAATCAGCCAAAGTTCCATAGGTTCGACCTTAACAAGATGTGCAAGTATCACATGGGAGAGAAGGGTTACCGTGTGGATAACTGCCTTGTGCTTTGTTCCAAGATCCAAAATTTACTGGATAAGAAACTGCTCACCTTTAAGGATTCAATGCTATATGTGCAACAAAATCCCCTTTCGAAACACTCTGAAGATGTCAACATAATTTTTGAGGATGATGACAAGCGTATACTTCTGATGGATATCCAAAAGTTGGAACAAATCACACCCTTTGCTGATCGCCAGCTAAAGGGTGACATCACTCATGATGAGAAGATAGCTTGCTTGGCAAAGCTTGCTAAGCTGGGAATTCTTCAATATGAAGATGGTGAGCCCACTCCAGGACAAATGTCCCTGGTTGAAGTTGATTTTTCTGGTGAGGACATAATCTCGAGGGTCATAAAAAAGGCTGAGAACTCAAGCCAAGATGACACTTGAAAAGACAATCATCGAGCTTTGAAAGGGAAAGCCCCTATCTACCAAGACTCAGATACCGAAAGTGAGGATAAGCATATAATTTGCCTCATGGACCGTGAATTTGTTTGAAAAGCTTGCGAAAGTGGTGAAGTTGTTGATATACTTGGCCAACCAAGTGGCAAATATGACTTTAAGGTGAAGTTTATTACACCACCAAGTTTCTTCGTTGACATAAAGGATATTGTCTCGAGCGGATAGGATGATTAAGAGGACCTTACTCTAACTTCAACGAAAGATAAAGAGGTCCACTCCGATGACGAAGATGAGGATCAATAAAACTTCTCATTAGGATCGTGAGTTCATAGGGAAAGCCCATGAGAGAGGTGAAGTGGTGGACACCCTGGGACAACCAAGTGGGAAGTATAACTTTATGGTCTAGCATACTCCTCCTCCAAGTTATTTCCAAAACCCCAAAGACATCGTCCTTAGTGGATGGGGAGATAAATTTGAGGATGACTTCGTGGCTATGATTGGGCCTACAGATCCCGCTGTGTAAAGGATGCTTCTAGTTCACGCATTTCATTTTAGTTGTATTCCATTCATTTCTCCACTACAAGAGAATTTCATTCATTTCATTAATTTACACTTATAATAATCTAGATCACAAACTCTATGGATCCAAGATGATATATATTGTAATGCAGTTTTAGCATATCAATAAAATTCACATTTTGTTAATAGATGTGTGAGGTTTACTAAACAGACCTATGATGATACTTTGAGGCCTGGTCCTCCACACGATCTATAGTTTCAAAATGTTTTAGTGGAACAAAGATGTCCGATGATATATCGTCGAGTTCCTAATAAATTTGTTTAAAAACCCAAATTCGAAAACAAGTTTTTCATAACATTAGCATGCATTGCATTCATCTATATTTATATACTAACCATTTTTTTATTGCATCTCAAGAATGATATTTCACATCATGATAGTCATTTGCATGGCTCGGATTTGCATTAAGAGGCTTTAGCAAACCCGATTATTCCAACTCAGAGAATCATGGTGATCCTCAAACTATTGAAAGGGAATAGCTCAAACATGAAGAGTCCAAATCTCCTACCACTGAGCAACCAATCACCGCGAACTTAGGATATTCAGATAACCCCAAAGAAACCAAGATTGGGGCAAGTCTCTCTCAAACGGATGCCGATAGATTAATCAGACTTTTGAAGGAACATCGAGATGTTTTTACTTGGTCGTATGCTGACATGCTGGGTTTATATCCCTAGATAGTGGAACACGCATTACCACTCGATCTTAATGTTCCGCCTAAGAAGCAAAAGCTTAGAAGGACGAAACCTGAGTTATCAAAAAAGATTGAAGAAGAAATCATGAAGCTCTTAAATGTTGGTTTCATTGAAGTCGCCCATTATGCTAATTGGATTGCTAATATATTCCTAGTTATGAAGAATGATGAACGAGTTCGAGTCTGCGTTGATTACCGTGACTTGAATAAGGCAAGCCCTAAGGATGATTTTCCTTTGCTACACATTGACGTCTTAGTTGATAGTACTGCTGGATTCGAACTGTTCTCTTTCATGCATGGATTTTCCAATTATAACCAAATCCGGACGAAAGAGAAAGACAAGACTAAAACCGCTTTCATCACCCCATGGGGAACATTTTACTACAAAGTTATGCCCTTTATCTTGAAGAATGCGGGGGCAACATATCAAAGAGCCATGGTGAAACTATTCCAAGACATGATGCATAAGGAGATTGAGGTCTATGTCGATGACATGATTGCAAAGTCAAGACAAGGTACCATGTTGAAGTCTTAAGGAAATTATTGGACCAAATGAAGAAATTCAAGCTAAGGCTTAACAACACAAAATACATATTTGGGGCAAAGTCTGGAAAGCTTCTAGGATTTATGGTTAGTAACGAGGGTATCGAGATAGATCCCTCTAAGAGGAAAGCCATATGCGACTTGAAACCTCCTTCTACTATTACAAAAGTCTGAAGCCTACTGGGAAGATTGAATTATATTGCGAGATTCATCTCTCAATTGTTAGAAACCGCTAAGCCATTCTTCAAGTTATTGAAGGAGAACGCCAAGGTCAACTGGGATGAAGAATGTTAGAAGTCCTTTGAAGAGCTTAAGTGATATCTTTGGCAAGCTCCTATACCGGTACCACCTATTCAAGGTGTACCTTTGATCTTGTATCTCACCATTCACGAAGAGTCTTTAGGAGCCATGCTAGCATAAAAAGGACCAAATGATGGAATGGAACGTGCCATATACTACATCAATAAGAAGTTTACTACCTTTGAAATCTGATATTCCAAAGTGGAAAAGACCTGTATAGCCTTGATTTGGGTTTTACACCGACTGAGGCGATACACTATTCACCATCGCATTCTGCTGGTGACAGAGAATGATCCGATTAAATATCTTTTGGAGAAGTTGCATAGGTTGGAAGACTCACTAAATGGCAAATATTACTCTTTGAGTTTGATATTCGAAACATGGAATAGAAGTCTATCAAAGGGCGAGCCATAGCTAATATGTTAGCTGAAAAATCCTGAGAATTCTAATGATTGGGATGACATTGATGAATGAATCCATCTAGTTGCACCTGATAAGTGGACCATGTATTTTGATGGTGCTGTTAACCTTGCTAGTCTAGCACTGGGGTAGTTTTAATATCTCTAGAAGGTTAACATTATCCAGTAGCCACAAAGTTGGTATTCCCTTGTACCAACATTATTTCTGAATATGAAGCTTGCATCTCAGTCTGCAATTAGCCATCGATATGAAAGTTAGAAAGCTTTAGGTTTATGATGATTCTGCACTCATCATCCTTGAGACAAGAGGTTAATGGCAAACACGAGACGTAAAGTTGATTCCTTACCATGAATATCTCGAACACTTGGTCAAGGAATTTGACGAAATCTCTTTTGATTATCTGTTGAGATCACAAAATCAATTTGCTGATGCCTTAGCGACTTTATCTTCAAAGTTACAAGTAACCGATGGCTTGAGCATTGATCCTTTGCAAATCGACATCTTGAAGAAGCCTACTTATTGCATGATGATTGAAGAGGAACCTGTTGGTCAACCCTGGTATTATGATATCATGAATTACCTTTGAGAAAGCAGATTTTCCCAAGGGAGTTAAGCCAATGATTGAAAATACTTGATGAAGTTGGCATCCAAATACTTCCTCAGTGGAGAAGCCCTTTATAAAAGGTATTTCAATTCAGTTTTATTGAAGTGTGTGGACATACAAGAAGCTAAACTCTTGATGAAAGAGATACATGAAGGAGAATGTGGCCTTCATATGAATTGTCACCTCCTAGTAAGAAAAATCATGAGTCTGGGTTACTACTGGTTGACCATGGAAGCCGATTGTATTCAACATGTGAGATGCTATCACCAATGCCAAGTCCATAGAGACAAAATCAATGCTCCTCCTAATGAATTGCATCAATGTCTAAGTCCTGGCCTTTCTTAATGTGGGCATCGACGTCATCTGACCAATTAATCCTAAAGCATCAAATGGACACGGTTTTATCTTAGTGGCCATTGATTACTTCACCAAATGGATTGAAACTAGTTCTTATGCCCACATCGCTGCAAAAAGCATGGCAAAGTTCATCCGTCATGATATGATTGCTAGATATGGATTTCCCAAGGAGATTATCACAGACAATTGATCAAACCTAAACAACAAGGTGGTGGATGAATTATTTGGAGAGTTCCACATTCGCCACTTAAATTCATCTCCTTACCGCCCATAAATGAATGAGCTATGAAAGCAATAAATAGAAACATCAAGAAGATTTTAGCCAAAACGATTGAAAACTATCGTGATTGGCATGATCAGTTGTCATATGCTTTGCTTGCTTATCGAACTTTAATTTGCACTTCAACTAGGGTAACATCATTCTCATTGGTCTATGGGATGGAGGCTGTGTTACCCGTGGAAGTAGAAATCCCTTCACTAAGGGTACTGTCTCAAGTCAAGCTCTTTGAACCTGAATCGGTTCAATAAAGGTTTGAACAACTCAATATGATTGATAAAAGAGGGTGAAGGCCCTATGCCATGGACAAAGCTATCAGAAGAGAGTAGCTAGGTTGTTTAATCGCAAGGTCAAACCAAGACATTTTGAGATCAATGATCTCATCTTAAGAAAAGTCCTACCAATAATTCCAAATCCTTGTGGAAAGTTTACTTCGAACTACGAAGGTCCATATATTGTAAGGAAAGTGCTATTTGGCAGAGCACCGATCCTTGTAGAAACGGATGGCCAAGAATTGCCAAGGCCTATAAAAGCCAATGCTGTCAAGAAGTATTATCCATGAATAAAGTGAAAGGCCATTAAGCCTCTTTTGGATTGAATCCGAGCCACTTTAGGATCTTTGAAGAAGATTCTACATGTCCACAAGAGGTTGATCTAAAAAATGCAAAACTTTCAAAAAGTGACCATCTTCTTAGAACTTAGAAGTGGTCCTATCCCTTAGAACGTCAAAAGAGTCAGTTAGAACTCTAGAAGTGAACCCATGTGCTGAGCTAAGCCTGTTCTGTCCACAAATTTCATTCAACCTTGTTTCCAAGAGTATCCCCAGTAGGGTAAAGGGAACATGTCTTTTCAAAAAATTTTGGTACATTTTTATTCCCCAAGGAGTTGAATTTAACCAAAATGTGTTTTGGAAAACATGAAAATGATTGTTAAATATGTCAAGTGGTAGTGCCTAAAATGATGAGAGGCAACCTCTTTACCGAACACGTCCTTATACACTATCTGAGAGAATTGAGTAGAAAGAATCATGTCTTGGGGCATAGGGTTCATTCACAATGAATACATGGTTTGAGATGATAAAGGTATTTTTTTTCTCAATCCCAAACACTACTGATATCCCTTGCAATTTGAGCCAAATAAGGAGCATTCCTAAAATAACCTTGTCAAGAACAACCCCACATTGGGGGTCTTGGTTAAAAATTATGTAGCAAAAGATTAAGAAAGATTTTATTGCTTTCACTTGCATCAATCTTCTTGTGCTAGCTTCAGGTTTTTTTTTTTTTTATTGAAGCTTGAAGCATCCCGAAGTGATGAAGAGCATTCCGTTCACTACGCCAAATACAATTAACCTTTGCTTAGCCAATTTGAGCCTTATGCAATTTTTTCATAACCTCAGGTGATGATTATCTCCTCACACTAGGGTAAGGCATGTGATATACCAACAAAATTGAGAATGTTGGTCGTGTTTGTAAATAACACTCGAGAGTCCTAGATACTCGAAAGAGAATGAAACTAGGGGGCATGAAAAAGCAGTGCGTCTAGTAAAAGTAAGGCCAATGCCCATAAAAAAATGCAAAAAAAAAAAAAGAGCAAAATTAATGGTCATGCAAAATATCATTTAGAAAAATAAAAGAAAAGCTGTTTAAAACATGTATTGCAAGCAATGTCATTAGAAAAGAGAGCAAAACTCTCATGTCTCAAGACAAATAGTCAAAAGGACTCTCGAGATAGGTTAAATTTCAAGAATCATAAATCTGAAAAGTTGTGTGATGGTAATGATGCCAAGATAATCACTCACTTTTAATCCCATGATATCTGAAAATTTCTCAAGCCTTTCTAAGCCTCACCTGAACCAACATTACAATCCCTGTTTGAAGTCTCTTCTGATTAGGATGGTTCGAGTTGAAATGAGGATTTCACATAGAGCTACCTTCAGAAGGAGTGGAAGCAATCCTATCTTAACTTATCTTCGAGGTTTTTAACTTGTAGACCTAATGATTATATTGATTGGATATTCATTTCTTAGCCTCAAAGTGTAAACCTTTTGTGTAAGCCCATGACCAAGCCATCATTACGGTCCTTTCAAAAGACCTTTTGATCAATGAATTGTATTCGCTGTGAATGTTTCCGAAAGCCTTAGATAGAGGTTGAGTGAAACCTTTCCAATGAGATTGAAGCAGTTTTCTCATATCAATGGTTGGGAGTAAAAGCCCTTTTTGAGAGTTAGTGTGAAAGACCTCTTTTGATTAGGATATTTCCACTTGGCATATTTGATTTAACCCTTAGGCAGTTAATCATATCTCATTTTCTTAAAATCCTCTCCAAAGGCATTTGACAATCGGTATCGTTTCGCAAGATTGGCTCTCAAGCAATCTCGAAACCCCTTTTCAAAATAGGTGTTTCCCAGTGAACCAATTTTTTGTAATCATTAACCATACGTTCCATCTTTTAGGTTCCTGGTCAACCTTAAACCTCGTCTCTTAGGTTCCTAGTTAAACTTAAACCTCGTCTTCTAGGTTCCTAATCAACCTTAAACCTAGTCCCTTAGGTTACTAGTCAACCTTAAACCTTGTCTTCTAAGCTCCTAGCTAACCTTAAACCTCGTCTTCTAAGTTCCTAATCAACCTTAAACCTAGTCCCTTAGGTAACTAGTCAACCTTAAACCTCGTCTTCTAAGCTCCTGGTTAACCTTAAATCTCGTCTCTTAAGTTTTAGGTTATCCTTAAACCTTGTCCTTAAGTTCCTGGTTATTCATAAACCTTATCTTTTAGGTTCTACGTTATCCTTTAACATTGTCTTTAGGTTCTAAGTTATCCATAAACCTTATCTGTTAGATTCTAGGTTATCCTTAAACCTTATCTTTAGGTTTTAGGTTATCCTTAAATCTTACCTTTAGGTTATAGGTTATCCTTAAACCTTGTCTTTAAATTCTAGATTATCCATAAACCTTGTCTTTTGGGTTCCAGGTTATCCTTAAATCTTGTCTTTTAGGTTCTAGTTTACCTCAAATCTTGTCTTTTAGGTTCTAGGTTATCCGTAAACTTTGTCCTTAGGGTGCTAGGTTATCCTTAAACCTTGTCATTAGGTTAGTGGTTATCCTTAAACCATTTCTTTTTCCTTAATAACCTCATTTCCTTCATTCCATTCCACGAGAGAGAGAAAGAGTGAAGAAACCCCAATAAGAGTTCAGATACCCCAATGAGCGAAGGTAAGTGTTAGGTACTTACCTAACCAAATATTGTATCTTTTGTCATTTTTATTCCCAAAGTGGAGTCGACTAAAAATTATAGGTATTAAGTTTATCTTTGAGTGGAACCTCTTCAAACTCCCACTCAAAGAGGGGTAGCTGTAAACACTTGATTTTTAGTCAACATGTTATTAAAAGGTAAAAATCGAGATTTAAGTTTCTGATCGTGACGGAGCCCCAATTTCTTGATCAAAAAGTGTCATTTTTCATTTCTTTTTTTTTTTTTTGGCAATGTCATTTTTAAGCAATTTCTAGTTCATTTTCAAGAAAAACACGAAAAGTCAAATGGTTAACTTTCGGATTGACTTTTTGGTCGACCATTTGACCAAAAGTCAACCCCACAACAAAAATTGAATTTTTTCCCAAAAAGATGCCATTTAGCCTTAATTTTACTTTTGTTAAATCAATTTCTCAAAAATTCAAAGATTGAACCGAAAAATCAATCTTTTAGAAAAATCAACTAAATAGTTGACTTTTGCTCAAATATTTGTCCAAAAAAATGGGAAAAAAAAAATACACAAGTACATTTCTTTTAATGCCAATTTGCCTTTTGTGTCGAAAATTTCACAAAATTCGATTAAAAACGTTGATTTCTAAATTTTTCAGTTTTATGTTCTAAATCGACCAAAAGTAAAGTTACTTTTATTCTTGTCATAATTAGGTGTAGTTCCTTCTTTGAAAATTGGTTTAGGGACTGTTTGAAATCCACTTGTACATTTAATTTCACAATTTACCATCTCAAACTGCAAATTGTCGTTTTGAGCCCTATTTAAGGGACCAAAATCGATCCTTCATGACTTGCGAACGGACGCTTGTTTCTCACTCATTTCCTTAAGATAAGTCTAAATCCAAAATCGATTTTGGAAAATTCATACCAGAACTTATCAATTTGAAGGATTTTATCCTCCCGAGCATAAGAAAGTCGAACAATTAAGCTTCAATCATCAAAATTTGCATTGACCCATTAATGACTATGGTTTAATTTCATAAATTTAGGTCCAATTTTAATATTTGGCTTAGATCCATTTTTGGTCTAAGCTTGAGCACTTTAATTCAAGGTCAATTTGAATGCCATAAGTGATCTTACACATGGGTAGCTCATTAGATAGGACAATTGTGACACTAATTGAGTTCAATTTTGAATAATTTGCATTTTTTGCTTATTGAATTGCAAATTTTACCATTTTAGCCCTTTAGGCCCAATTAAAAGCACCCATGGCTTTGAATCATTGCTTTTCACGATAATCATTCAACTAGGTCAATAAAAGACCCTAGATCACGTTCATAAGGTTTGACTAGCTTAATTGTATCTTAATTGGCCAATTTATTCATAAAAAATATAAATTTCCTTTTTAATTTGGTCTAAATTGCATAAATTTTAGACCCATAGGGGTTCCAAGTGGACAAAATAGCTGGAACAAGATCAAACCTATCAAGAACCGGTCAAAAACCGGTCGAACTGGACCAAACCTGTCTGACCGGTCAAACCGGCCGCCAGTGGGGCTGGCCGGTTTAGTCCCTCGTCGGCTGGTTCCTGACCTCTGGTGACCAGTTCTGGAATTCTCTCAATGTTAATTTCACTTTTGCACCTTCAATTACTCGCAATTTTACATATTGACCCTTGAATTTCATCAAATTGTAAATTGACCCCTAATTGGTCATTTCGAACCAATTCTCGATTTTGGCTAGATTTTACCCACTAAATCAATTATATGATATCTCGAGATCATGATGGAGCAATCGAAATCAATTTTTGACTATTAGATCAAAATTTCGATTGTCAGATCGAACCGACAGTCGAAATCACTTAATTTGGGGAGTATATAAGGCAAATTTTCCCTCCATTTTGGGGGGCTTCATTTTGGCACGAAATCTTTCTCTCTCATTAGTCTCTCTCTCTCTTTTATGTTATTTCTTGCCATTTCCTTCTCTCTCTCTCTCTCTCTCTCTCTCTCAAAATTACCGTCGGTTTTGCCATCAACGGCTACTTGATTGGAGCCACTAGCTGAGAGGTCCCTCAGCTCCTCCTTTCCTTGATCGCCAACTTAGGTTACCGGAGAGGCAGCCACGGCCTCCGTTTGGTGGTTTCTCGGTTGTGGCACTAAAGATCGGCAATCAAGTTGGTTTATTCCCCGATCGGCCGATTCAATCGGCACCGATCGACGGTCTTCCTCCCGAACAAGCTGCTTCAATTGACTCCTCGAAGGATCCCTGACCTTGCTATGGTTAGGGATTAATGGCCTAGCCATCAAATCATCCATTGGTGGTCTTCAATTGGCTTGATTTCTCTCGCCGACGCACAAAGGCCGGTTCGATCGGATCGATTTTGGTTTGATCTTGAACCAGCAGCTCACCCACATCTCAGAGCTATTTCTTGCTGTCTAGATCTGGTCCTTGGAGGTTCGTGAAGATTCAATCAAAGTTCCGGCAAAAACTCTACTCGATCGTGACCAAAATTGAGAAAAACCACATCAAAAAGGTAATTTCTCAGTCTCGAACCTTGTGAAGCAAGGCCAGATTAGCTGGTTGGGGCTAGGATTCAATATTATGGATATATACTATTGTCATGTGATCTTTGATGAGTTGCTAAAGTTTGAACGTGGATGATGAACTTGAATGAGTTTGCTTGAATCTGCAATATCATAACCATAGGACTAATCTATTATTTTGGCCAAAACGAAGTTTGAAACCACCTCGTTTCAACTCGAGTCCTTTTAGGCTTAGAGATTACATGTCTCAAGCTTCGAAATGATAGTTGTGCACCTCAATCAAGTGTCATTTGACCCTCGAAAAGCATCTCCAAATATGAGCGATTCTGCTATAGTTCAATTGGATTTTCAGTTATGTTCTTGCTCTAAAATGAGATATTACTATTTTTGTGTAGTCTTCTGTGATGATTTTTGGACAATCTTACCTTCGTGATTTTTGTTCCAAATGTTCTTGTGCATGTCTTGTAATTTTTTTTGTCAATTTTTGAATGTGTTTAACTTGATCAAATCTACTCAGATCCAAGCCTAGGTTAGTTTGTTCCGTGCTGATCTTTGATTTTGTCATTTTGGACTGATCTATGTGTTGATTTCTAGAGGAACTTTCCTTCATGAAAGTTTCTCATACTAGTGTGAAGCATGTTTTGTATTTTTTTTTCCGGAATTTTTACACATGTTTAACTAGGTCAAAATCGCTTAGATCTTAACATAGGACAGTCTACCCTGCATTGATTTGAATTATGTTTTGATAAAATTAAGTCCACAAATGAGCTTGTTTGGCCTCAATCCTTCATGAAAGTTGAAATACATGATGCATATGTTCAATTGATGAATGCTTTGCAAAGACTTGACGTTGGCAAGTGAGTCAATTGTATGAGTTTAGGTGAAAGTGTGTTGCAGCAATACATAGCTCAGATATGCATCTTTAATTTGTCATTTTTGTTGTGATTCGTGTGATAATATTTAGGTTTCAAACTCTTAACAAGAAATGTTCATCATTGCATGTTCTATATGTAGGATTTTTTGTACGATTTTTACACGTCTTAAGATAGCTAAAATTATGCGCATTCTGTGAGGTTAATGCTGAAATGAAATATTGCAATATATGCATCTTACCATGCTTGTTTGAGACATTTAGAGACTACAATTTGAGATAGTGTCTTCTTGACACTTAAACTATATGTTACAAGGTTTGAGTACATGTTCACATCATTGTATTTTAGTGTAATTTTGCATGATTAATGTGTGCCGTAAGAGCATATGTTTACCTAGAAACCTTCAAGTATTTCATCATAAATCTTGAATCATCTCCAATTGTCATCGAATTGTATGACATTTTCTCATGCCGATTTAGGGTTAGGTGATCACCCCAATTGTTTGTTGTATCTAATTCTATGTCGCATGCGATTTTTTCATGTTATTTGTGCATTACTTGAATGGTTTTGAGATTTATTAATGCATGTTTGTGTTCTAGTTTTTAGTTACCAACATGCGCACCTTTAGAGATATTCTGACCCCATGAGAATCGGCCATGAGGTCTTGAATGGATTGACCATGGACCATTGGCCATGGATCGATAAGCTCAATCGGCAAGGAATCATGGATCGATCATGGACCGATCGACCGGTCACGAATTGGTCGAGGTGTTGGCCACGAATTTTCTACCGACCATACCGATGGGATAGGATCACTAGCTCATAAGGTGGTGTTTTGATTACGAGGATTGGTCATGGGATAATTTTGGATTGGTGGATGGTCATGGGTTGATTCAACCGGTTGCAGTTTTTGGCTGCAAGTGATTCCGCCCGGTTATGCACCGATACACAGACGATCCAAATTGATCAAATGCGACCGTCTTTCGACAAAAAATGCATCATTTCCTATTTAATTCTTAGTGATCAAAATGGAATTTTGAATTTGTGATGTCAGGTCGTGGATAGGTAATGTACCAACCACGAACCCTACCAATGGATCGGGTGTCGACCAAATTGATCCCAAGGATAGACCCGGCTATTCCATCACTAATTTTAAGGTCCATGAGTGCCTTAGCTTAGTGCTAGGCCATGGGTAGCTTTAGGATTGGCCTTGAACCAATCAAATGACAGTAGACCCTTTAGGCCGATTGACCGTCCAAAGGAACGGCTCGGGCGAGCATGGGGCATGATGGCTAAACCTCGGGTGTACGTGGTTTGATTTTTTTAGGTGTACCTAACGATCCCTTCTCCAGCCTCAGAACCAACTTGGATGATAGAATTCTCTAGATCACCTTCTTAAGGAAGAAAAGGACAAAGTGAAGAAAATTCTAGAATACCCTCATTTAATGAGAATGATGGGTCACCACTTTAGATAGATATCTCTAGAATTGGTAATGATTACCAAAGATTCGCCTTTGGAATTAAGTAAGGGAATCTTAGACAAATGGACCAATCAAGAGAAGACATATAGAAGATTCTAGTATGCCTCATTAAATGCAAAGATGAGTCATCCCGCTTAGGTGTCCCTTAAGATTTGGTAATGATGGGTCAATATTTTCCTTGGAGAAGAAGTCAGTGAGTCATTAGCTTAGGTGTCCATGAAAGATATGGTCATCATTACCATAAAATTTTCCTTAGAGAACAAGCAGGCCAAGTCATGATGGCATTGTATAAATGGTCCAATAGGAATGAAACAAGTAAGCCTTTAATCATTACATTAGGCCATTAGGTGTGCCACCTTTTAAAATAGGCATGACACCTTGCAACTTAGGCTTGCCACCTCAATGCCATAGTCGTGCCACTCTAAGAAACGTGATTGGACCACTTGGATGAGTAATGATGAGGTTGGTGCCTATAAATAGATGGAGGCCCCATTCATTTCCATCATGGGAACCCCTTTGCCATTCATACACTATTCTCCCATTTCTCTCCTTTCTCTTGGCCTTGCACCATTGCCCCATCAAGTTATCCAAGCTAGTTCTTGAGGTTTGTCGAGGTAAATAAAATTCCTCTTTCTCCTCTTGGAAGCAGATTTCGTTGTTGAGGCTAGCTAAGTGCTCACCCATCAAGCTGTGGATGGTGTGCGGTGTCTTTTGTTTGGTTTTAATTGCAATTGTGTTTCGCCATGTTCTTGTGTCATGTACGTCCGGAAAGGAAGCCAAGGTTTGCTCGGATTGAGTTCATCGCAAGGCAAGGCCGTCCAAACCATAAGGCCTTGAATCGGCATAAATAGTGTACTAGTTCCAAATCTCACTTGGTGCGGGAATTGCCCAAGGCCGCAAGGTTCTAGATCGACATTGAGGCGTGTCAATTCTAAACCTTGATCGGTACGGGAATCACCCAAATTCACAAGATCTTGACAAGGCACAAAAGGGTGCCAATTCTAGGGTTCGATTTGGTGCGGAGACCTTGCGCTTGATGTTGAATCAAACCAAGAGCCGAGGGACATTCACAGTACGTGGTATGTTCACATCGGGTTGGAGCCGAGGTCCGTCAAGTTTGGGATCGTCACTAAAGTGAGGTGTACCCAAGCCTCGAGGTCTTGGATCGACATTGAGGCGTGTCGTTTCTAAGCCTTGCTGGGTGTGGGGATCGTCACTAAATACCTCGATATTCGTTATTAAATGATCTTCAACAAATCGTCTTTTCAAATCAAATTTTAAAAAATACTTTGGTACATGTAATGTTTTCCAAAAATAATTTCTAAGAAATCCAAAGCTCGATTTGGCTTAAGGAAAAATCGTGGTTTGGACCATATTCAAAATGCCTATGACACTTGTGAGTGCACTTATGCGACCCTCGGGCTAGCCTTGACAATTAAATGTGTTCTATAACCTAGATATTCCTTAATCCTAAATATTTTCAAACTTCTTTAAAATCCTGATTTGGCATCGTAAAAGTCACGGTTTGAACTGTATTCAAAATGCTTGCAACACTTGTGAGTGCATTTATGCGAGCCCCAAGCTAGTCTTGGCAATTGAATGCCCTTCATAGCCGAGACATCACTTTGTCTCAAAACTTTTCATGGATGATTTCAAAATATGTCTTTGAAATATTACATGTACCCCTCCATGCATACAATCATGTCATTCATTTAGAAATGCCTGTGTTTGTGATTGGCGCATGACTTTGGCAATAAGTGATCTGCTGACGGCTCACTCATCTGTTTGACTAGTTGAGAAACAAGGTTCAAAAGACCTACATGCATGTTTAATTTCTATGCTGCATGTGATTTCTAGATAAATGGTAGGGTTGATGCATGATATCGAGAGAAATCTTGGGATCACATAGATCGCTTCATTAGGAGACTTATAAGTGTTATTGGCCATGCGAGAACACAATTGATTGATAATGGCTATAAGTCACCCAAAAAAAAAAAAAAAAAAAAAAAAACAAAGGATTTGGTAGGTGTTTTAGGGGGACTTGCGCATGAACTACAAAGGCCGACCACGAGACCCCAAAATCTGATCTTCGCATTGAACTTTCTTTAAGTGATTGATCTTGACATGATGTTGTGTTTTTTATTGTTTTTATGTGCATGCTTGTTTATTTCAATTGTATGTACCTAGTTATATATTTCTAAATTAGGTTTAGATTAGGACCCCAAAGATGGAGAAAGCGCAAAGACGGTGGAGGTCAATGTCCATTCTGACCATTATCATGAACTATTCATTTCCCCATCATATGTCTTAGGTTCTTTTTGTTGTATAAAGCCCGATGAGTTGCGAGTTCTCTTTTCCTCTTATCTTTTTCAATTGTGTTTCTCTTTTATATTTTCTAGGATTGCATGATAGATTTATAGCTTGCCTTGGTTGTTTACTTATTGCTTCGCAATTTTCAATATAATTAAGTGTTTTACTTTCATTTTCTTTAGAAATAGATTAGCATGAAAACGACTAACCATGCATGATCGCTTATGTGGCACCCCTCGACGGCCCCCGATCCGATTAGGGTCGCCACAGTTCGCTTACCATTCACTTTTCCTAATAACATGTCACTCTGATACCATTTCAATTTCAGCGGGTCCATACAACATGGGGGTTTACATATTTTAGATCAGTCCCTTGCGCAATTTATATACGGAAGCACATCCAACAACTCCCATCCCTATATTCAGAAAACGATGCACACCAACTAAACATCTTATATAAGTTAAAGCCGAACACTTTTATTTACATAAAGCAGATGGACATCTTTAGTCGGTACATCGAAATGCCATGGTTTTCTATACTTGGCTATACTTCAAAAGATGACTGACATCTCCTCCAACAAATCATACACTTAAAGTCCATCGATCAGTGTCGGCGTCTAAAAGTTCCTTCCTTTGCTATCCTCCTCCTCGCGGTCATATCCAACCACTTCATCCATCAACCGGTGACAGTGGCGGCAGAGGTATCTTATCTAATCTGAAATGTTCTTCCCCAAAAGGGTGAGTATGAACCACCAAATATGGTAAAGGACCAATAAACCACTCAATGCATCATGCCACACAATCATCACAATCATAGCATTTCATGTCATTGAAGTATCCATGCACAATTTACCTTGATATCATGCACATATCATCATATCTCATGTACATACATCATCATATAGTCATCACCATCATGTCATACACTTACAATCATCATGTCACACACTTACAATCATCATGTCACATGTACCATCATCATTACCATGCATCCATGCACTCCTCATCATCATATCACATGTACCATCATCATTACCATGCATCCATGCATTCATCAATCATCATATCACATGTACCATCATCATTACCATGCATCCATGCATTCATCAATCATCATATCACATGTACCATCATCATTACCATGCATCCATGCACTCGTCATCATCATATCACATGTACCATCATCATTACCATGCATCCATGCATTAATCAATCATCATATCACATGTACCATCATCATTACCATGCATCCATGCATCCATCATCATATCACATGTACCATCATCATTACATCATCCATCATATCACATCATATCACATGTATCATCATCATTACCATGCATCCATGCACTCATCATCATCATATCACATGTACCATCATCATTACCATGCATCCATGCACATCATCAATATCCATGATTCATATCATCCATGCTATCAAGCATACATCACCATGAGATCCATTCATGCCTTCATGATTGCATTTTCAATATCAAATAGCATCAATTTATTTTCATAAGCCGATCATGCATCATGCCATATGCATACACCCATGCACATGATTCATTTTCAATTCTTATCGTTCACAAGGATCTCATCAGTTTTTCTTTCCAAGGACCAATGTTTGCATCCCACAATTCATCGCTCGCATCTAACCAGACATCGCGAGTAACCTCCGGGCATGTATCCAAGACACAACCGGGCATCCGGCACCCCCACAATCCGGGCATCTCGTATCTCAACTGGCATCACGAGGAACCTCCGGGCATGTATCCAAGATACAACCGGGCATCCGACATTTACACTCCCTGGCCGGGCATCTCGCATCCCAACTAGAATCGCGAGGCATCCCCCGGCACAAACCTCCGGGGCTTTTGGAATTACGTACCGACATACCACCAGGATCCCCCCTCCTCTCGGAATTACGTACCGTATACCACCGGGCATCTCGAAACTCCCGAGGAAATCTCCGGGGCTCGCCATGAAAATGGTTTCCCCTACCCTCCGGAATTACGTACCGACATACCACCCGGCCTCCCCGGAATTACGTACCGTATACCACCGGGCATCCCGACACTCCGGGGCATCGTCGGCTCACACCTCCGACGGTCTTCTCATCACCACGATGCATATTCTCATACATCTCATTTTCAATTTCACATTCACAATTATGGCTCAATTTCAACATGGCATATGATATGATGGCTAACAAGATCATTTTCATCATTTGATTCTTATATGCATTTCCAATCATCATCATACATGCAGCAAGATCCAATCACTTATAATAACACAATCCAAGGGGTCCATGCAACACAAGATAATCCATACATCATGACTTTTAAGATTTAGCAAATTCCAGCTTGCACAGTTTCGGAAAACATGTAAATTAAATATCCATATGATCTTCAAAAATTATAGAATCAGAGCATGTGATAGACAAGACATAATGGTAGCAACTCCATGAAGAACACATGCCCAAAAGAGCTTCACACAAGAAGATATAGTTCACACAAATACAGCATGCAATTTCGGATAGAAACAGAATGCGCAGTTTTTAAAATAATTCGATTAAAATACCCGAATGACCTCCGAAAATTATGAAATTTTACCAGGTTATAGTTAAGACACTGAAGTAGATTTTTCATGAAGACTTATAGGCCAGATTAGTTCTAGATAATTTTCTATAGTCATCCGAAGCTTCTGGTTCTAGCACCGAAACGTCCAGTGTAGTTATCTCCGAAATATCGAGTTTTCACCCACTTATTCTTCTTCGTTTCCTCTGAAATTTGGATATGTTTTACTTCCAGAGGTCCCCTACAACTTTCATTAAGGTATCTAAGTCAAATTTCCAAATAATAGTCACCATATGGGTCCATGAAGTCTCGGGTGTCCAGTACCGTGTCTCCAGATTTACCGTCTTCAAGAGTAAGTCGATTCACTAGGCTACACTTGCTCATTTTACTTCAAATTTGAGTATGTTAGTCTTTAGGATGTTCTATACAAGTTTCATGAAGAATTAGAAGAGATATTCTTGGTAAAAATCGACATGCAACCCACAAAACTACCAAGAGGTCAGTAAAACAGTTCCAGATCTAGTGTCTTCGTAGGATGAGGGTTTGACCCATTAAATCTCAACCATTTTGTCCCAAATTTTATTATGTTGTAGTTTAAGATGTTGGCTACAACTTTCATGAAGGAATTAAAGTCAAAATACAACTCGAAACATGCATTCAAGCCTTCACAAGATTCTGGGTCGGGCGGTTCACACGAAATCAGCAAGCACATTCAAGAACAAGTCACATTCGAGCTTCGGTTTTGCCTACCCTAACATCCGAGATCTACCACCAACAAATCACACATGCAAGACACAAATGCAAGAGTGGAAATCGATCCCAACTTGCCTTAATTCAAAGGAAAACACAGCAAGAACGACGGCGGGACTAGGCGGGCTCGACGGCGGGGCATGGCGGCGACGAACCTCCTCCTTCCTTTCTCTCTTCCTCTCTTCCTCTCTTTCTCTCTTTCTCTCCTTTCTCTCGGCACCTAGACCGACCATTCCCTCTCTCTCTTTCTTTTTGGTTGTAAATATATTTGCATGCACTCTTATTTTGCATGGGGGACACTTGTCCCTAAGAAGGAGACAAGTGTCTCCTTTGTTGAAGACACTTGGAGGCCATGCGGCTCCTCCTCCTCCCCCTCCATGCATCGACATGGGCCGGGCTTATGGCCCACTTTAGGCCCATCTCACTTGGGCCTAAAGTCCAAACTTAAATGGCCCAAGTTTATTTTTAATAATACATTTTAATTCTCATTTAAATAAATACCTAATTGCATAATAAAATGGCCAAAAGACTTTGTGACATTAATCCATCAAATCTATAAAGTGCATAGTCAAGAACAAAGTCTTCTTTATCAAATCGTCCTATTTCCAATAGCCCATAGAAAAATATCGATAATAAGCCCATAATTCCTTCACCACTTTAGGGCATTAAATTTTGATTTTTATTTATAGAAATTAATTAACATTCTCATAATCAATTAAAATTTTCATAAGGGGGTTCGGTCCAAGAGATAAAATATCGTGGCCGATGATGTAATTGTCCCTATGGCCATTCAAAGACAAATATCGTTTCCCTCAAAATCAATATTTCGGGTTGAAATTCCCGGATGCCACAATTCTCCCCTCCTTAGAGAATTTCGTCCTCGAAATTAGGCATTGCCTATGTCTCCTTAAACAAGTGAGGGTACCTTTCCTTCATCTCATTTTCACTCTCCCATGAGGCTTCCTCCACATCATGATATCACCAAAATATCTTAACCAATGGAATTCTCTTGGTCCTGAGAATTTGTTCCTTTCAATCCAGTACTTGCACAGGCTCTTCAATGTTCATCACTTTCTCATCCATTTTGATGGCTTCATGATCGAGTATGTGACCCGGGTCTGGCTGATACTTCCTCAGCCATGCCTATACTCTTCTGAAAGCTATTGTTATACACAAATTCTACCAAGTATAACTTTTTATCCCAACTTCCTTTAAAATCAAGGATGCAAGCTCTTAACATGTCCTCTACTGCTTGGATCACTCTTTTCGCTTGTCCATCCATCTGTAGATGAAAAGCATTACTAAATGGGAACTTCGTCCCTAGGGCGGTTTGAAGACTTCACCAAATGTTGGAAGTAAATCTGGAGTCTCGATCAGATGTGACAATTACAGGAACACCATGTAAGCGTACTACTTGGCTTACACTTAAATCAACAAATTTATCCATCGGAAAATCTACGCGAACTACTAGGAAATGGGCAGACTTAGTCGAGCGATCTACTATCACCTAGATAGAGTCGTGACCACTTAATGTCCTTGGTAATCCTTGCACAAAATCCATCGTCACATGATCTCATTTCCATTCTGGTATATCTAACGATCTCAATCGAACACACCATTTAGCCGAATCATTCCTATACCTTAGTCACCATCAATTCAAGCCTAGAACCATCAAAATCGACACCATTAACAACTCATTTATTTCAGTCCAACAAAGAAGTTCACTATGCTTTCACTGCAACATAGATTCAAGCCTAAAATATAATACCATTCATTCGGTTCAAATATCGATAGTCCACCAAGACTTATTCAATTCAAAGATCGACAATCCACCAAAATAAAATTGCCTAGTTTCCATCGAGTATACCTTATGTCTCACCCTAAAAGATCATTACTTGGACTAATCACTCATCAAATCCACAACTTGAACTTTCACCTTTTCACCTTGGAAAAACTATAACCACAATTGATCATATCCACTAATTCCACCAAACCTTTTCAAACTGAGATCATCACCTAAAATTAAAAGTTGACCACCATCGATTAAACCTATTATTCCGACATATAAACCACAAATAATTTCATGTCTCATATGACCACTCAAACTCATGACTTCCAAGATCAATCTATACATACTAAATGCCACCATGTAATACATCAAGACTTCCAATGAGATCCTCTAATAGGAAGTCACCACTTAGCTCAAATGATCATAACTTAATCCTCAAATTCATAACTTACTCTCTATAATTCACTTCTTAAGCCTTGCTTGCAGCACTACGCTTAGATGCTGCGCATGTTCTTCAGTCCTTTAGAATATATCGATATCATCAAATGAAGACAATCATAATTTGATCCAAATAAGGCCTATATATCCTATTCATTAAATCCATGAAGACAGCTAAGGCATTCGTCAATCCAAATAGCATAACTAGGAACTCGTAGTATCCATAGCGAGTCCTAAATACGGTCTTAGGAATGTCCTCTTTCTTAATCCTTAACTGATATCCTGATCTCAAATCAACTTTTAGAAAAGACCGAACTTCCTTGCAGTTGGTCAAATAGGTCATCAATTCTAGGTAATGAGTACTTACTCTTAATAGTCACTTGATTCAATTGTTTATAGTCAATGCATAAACGTATCGACCTATCCTTCCCTTTCACAACAAGAGTTCTACAAGCTTAACCATGCTTCCACTGCACCACTCTGATAAAATTATCCTAGAAACACTACCTTCCCAGTTCAGTTCATAGTTCGGTTCATTCCCGCCCCCTTTTTGCCATCCTAGAAGCCTGCCAGGAGCCGCTCCTTGTTCAGGTCCTCTGACCTCGGCGTCCACTCCTCGCTCTCATCGGATCGGGTCGTTACAGGTACACCAGCTTTCGCCTGGTTCGAACCCAAACTATACATCCATTGGAGGGTCTCGTTTCGATAGGGACTAACTTACAGAGATATTATCCGCTTTGGCCTATCCCGTTCTTAGCCTCACGGTTTTATCCTTAGCGCACGAGTAAGTACTATCTCAGGAGATCATTCATCCTAGTCCATTGCTTACGGAGCTAGTCCATTCCTACGATGACATCAAAGTCATACATAACTATCACTATCAAGTCCATTTCCAGATCTCATTCCACTAGGGTTATGTCACACATCTCACATACTAACGTAGATAACAACATATCTTTCAGTGATGTGAAAATACAAAGAGGCATATCTAGAGATTTGGTTCCTACTACTCACAATCATCTATATTTTGCAGACCAAATGAATGCGTGCCACTCATATCCAATAACGCATATACCCTCTTATCCCTCTATCGAAATCATACCTGAGGTAACATTTTCGAAAGCTTCCGCTTCCTCTTGGGTGACCGCATACACCCTTCCTTGTGCTGGTGGCCTCTGTGGATTCCTTGGTGGATTTGGTCCAAAGAAGACGTTGTTGCACTTGTCGCACTAAGCTACATTCGGCCGCGACCCATCGCGTGGACAATTTCTCTTAAAGTGTCCTATTTGCCCACATCCATTACATCTCAGTTGGCTATTACAAGGTCCTGGCCCGTGTTGTCCACCACATCTCTGACAAAAATTACCCTGGTATGGTACTCTCCCAAAAGTCGGGCCATTCCAGTTTCTTCTAAAATTTCCAAAGTTATTCTTTTTCTTAGGTTCCCAAGGCTGACCTTGATCAGAATAAGGTCTCTTACCCCTTCGAATATCATTAAAGGTCATCTGCCTCTTAGATTCTAATTGCTCTCTCACTAACTCTTGCTCTACCAACTGTGCCCTCTCATAAATCTCATTATAATCCCTTATATTCAGAGGCACAAGTTGTTTTCTAATATCAATCCTTAATCCTTTCAAGAATCTCTTAGCTTTTTCCTCACGATCCTTAATCAATCTGGGAGCATACCTAGACAGTTCAGAAAATTTTGCCTCAAGAATAATTTGCAACTCGGTGTCACTAGTCAGATCACTAATTAAGGTTATTACTAAAGTCACATAAGTAACATAGAATGTTACTGACACACAAAAGCAACATCACACTAGTTTCCAGAGATCTACGAGTGAATACTCATCACCCGTTGTTCAAAGTTAGTCAACCATTCCAGTTAGTATCCTATGGTGTGCATCATTCTATCCTCATCTCCATCTCGAGGCACCTTATCACTCCAAATAGACCATAGCTCGATACTAAAAATTTGCATGGCACCCCTCGACGGCCCCGATCCGATTAGGGTCGCCACGCTTCGCTTACCATTCACTTTTCCTAATAACATGTCACTCGATACCATTTCAATTTCAGCGGGTCCATACAACCTGGGGTTTACATATTTTAGATCGGTCCTTGCGCAATTTATATACGGAAGCACATCCAACAACTCCCTTCCCTATATTCAAAAACAATGCACACCAACTAAACATCTTATATAAGTTAAAGCCGAACACTTTTATTTACATAAAGCAGATGGACATCTTTAGTCGGTACATCGAAATGCCATGGTTTTCTATACTTGGCTATACTTCAAAAGATGACCGACATCTCCTCCAACAGTCATACACTTAAAGTCCATCGATCAGTGTCGGCGTCTAAAAGTTCCTTCCTTTGCTATCCTCCTCCTCGCGGTCACATCCAACCACTTCATCCATCAACCGGTGACAGTGGCGGCAGAGGTATCTTATCTAATCTGAAATGTTATTCCCCAAAAGGGGTGAGTACAACCACTCAGCAAGTAAAGGACCAATAAACCACTCAATGCATCATGCCACACAATCATCACAATCATAGCATTACATGTCATTGAAGTATCCATGCACAATTTACCTTGATATCATGCACATGTCATCATATCTCATGTACATACATCATCATATAGTCATCACCATCATGTCATACACTTACAATCATCATGTCACACACTTACAATCATCATGTCACATGTACCATCATCATGACCATGCATCCATGCACTCGTCATCATCATATCACATGTACCATCATCATTACCATGCATCCATGCATTCATCAATCATCATATCACATGTACCATCATCATTACCATGCATCCATGCATTCATCATCATCATATCACATGTACCATCATCATTACCATGCATCCATGCATTCATCAATCATCATATCACATGTACCATCATCATTACCATGCATCCATGCACTCATCATCATCATATCACATGTACCATCATCATTACCATGCATCCATGCACTCATCAATCATCATATCACATGTACCATCATCATTACCATGCATCCATGCACTCATCATCATCATATCACATGTACCATCATCATTACCATGCATCCATGCACTCATCATCATCATATCACGTGTACCATCATGCCATAGGTGCACATACAACCATGATTCATATCATCCATGCTATCAAGCATACATCACCATGAGATCCATTCATGCCTTCATGATCGCATTTTCAATATCAAATAGCATCAATTTATTTTCATAAGCCGATCATGCATCATGCCATATGCATACACCCATGCACATGATTCATTTTCAATTCTTATCGCTCACAAGGATCTCATCAGTTTTTCTTTCCAGGGACCAATGTTTGCATCCCACAATTCATCGCTCGCATCTAACCAGACATCGCGAGTAACCTCCGGGCATGTATCCAAGATACAACCCGGCATCCGGCACCCCCACAATCCGGGCATCTCGTATCTCAACTGGCATCACGAGGAACCTCCGGGCATGTATCCAAGATACAACCGGGCATCCGGCATTTACACTCCCTAGCAGGGCATCTCGCATCCCAACTAGCATCACGAGGCATCCCCCCGGGCACAAACCTCCGGGGCTTCTGGAATTACGTACCGACATACCACCAGGATCCCCCCCTCCTCTGGAATTACGTACCGTATACCACCGGGCATCTCGAAACTCCCGAGGAAATCTCCGGGCTCGCCATGAAAATGGTTTCCCCTACCCTCCGGAATTACGTACCGACATACCACCAGGCCTCCCCGGAATTACGTACCGTATACCACCGGGCATCCCGACACTCCGGGGCATCGTCGGCTCACACCTCCGACGGTCTTCTCATCACCACGATGCATATTCTCATACATCTCATTTTCAATTTCACATTCACAATTATGGCTCAATTTCAACATGGCATATGATATGATGGCTAACAAGATCATTTTCATCATTTGATTCTTATATGCATTTCCAATCATCATCATACATGCAGCAAGATCCAATCACTTATAATAACACAATCCAAGGGGTCCATGCAACACAAGATAATCCATACATCATGACTTTTAAGATTTAGCAAATTCCAGCTTGCACAGTTTCGGAAAACATGTAAATTAAATATCCATATGATCTTCAAAAATTATAGAATCAGAGCATGTGATAGACAAGACATAATGGTAGCAACTCCATGAAGAACACATGCCCAAAAGAGCTTCACACAAGAAGATATAGTTCACACAAATACAGCATGCAATTTCGGATAGAAACAGAATGCGCAGTTTTTAAAATAATTCGATTAAAATACCCGAATGACCTCCGAAAATTATGAAATTTTACCAGGTTATAGTTAAGACACTAAAGTAGATTTTTCATGAAGACTTATAGGCCAGATTCGTTATAGATAATTTTCTATAGTCATCCGAAGCTTCTGGTTCTAGCACCAGAACGTCCAGTGTAGTTATCTCCGAAATATCGAGTTTTCACCCACTTATTCTTCTTCGTTTCCTCTGAAATTTGGATATATTTTACTTCCAGAGGTCCCCTACAACTTTCATTAAGGGATATAAGTCAAATTTCCAAATAATAGTCACCATATGGGTCCATGAAGTCTCGGGTGTCCAGTACCGTGTCTCCAGATTTACCATCTTCAAGAGTAAGTCGATTCACTAGGCTACACTTGCTCATTTTACTTCAAATTTGAGTATGTTAGTCTTTAGGATGTTTTCTACAAGTTTCATGAAGAATTAGAAGAGATATTCTAGGTAAAAATCGACATGCAACCCACAAAACTACCAAAAGGTCAGCAAAACAGTTCCAGATCTAGTGTCTTCGTAGGATGAGGGTTTGACCCATTAAATCTCAACCATTTTGTCCCAAATTTTATTATGTTGTATTTTAAGATGTTGGCTACAAGTTTCATGAAGGAATTAAAGTCAAAATCCAACTCGAAACATGCATGCAAGCCTTCACAAGATTCTGGGTCGGGCGGTTCACACGAAATCAGCAAGCACATTCAAGAACAAGTCACATTCGAGCTTCGGTTTTGCCTACCCTAACATCCGAGATCTACCACCAACAAATCACACATGCAAGACACAAATGCAAGAGTGGAAATCGATCCCAACTTGCCTTAATTCAAAGGAAAACACAGCAAGAACGACGGCGGGACTAGGCGGGCTCGACGGCGGGGCATGGCGGCGACGAACCTCCTCCTTCCTTTCTCTCTTCCTCTCTTCCTCTCTTTCTCTCTTTCTCTCCTTTCTCTCGGCACCTAGACCTACCATTCCCTCTCTCTTTTTCTTTTTGGTTGTAAATATATTTGCATGCACTCTTATTTTGCATGGGGGACACTTGTCCCTAAGAAGGAGACAAGTGTCTCCTTTGTTGAAGACACTTGGAGGCCATGCGGCTCTTCCTCCTCCCCCTCCATGCATCGACATGGGCCAGGCTTATGGCCCACTTTAGGCCCATCTCACTTGGGCCTAAAGTCCAAACTTAAATGGCCCAAGTTTATTTTTAATAATACATTTTAATTCTCATTTAAATAAATACCTAATTGCATAATAAAATGGCCAAAAGACTTTGTGACATTAATCCATCAAATCTATAAAGTGCATAGTCAAGAACAAAGTCTTCTTTATCAAATCGTCCTATTTCCAATAGCCCATAGAAAAATATCGATAATAAGCCCATAATTCCTTCACCACTTTAGGGCATTAAATTTTGATTTTTATTTATAGAAATTAATTAACATTCTCATAATCAATTAAAATTTTCATAAGGGGGTTCGGTCCAAGAGATAAAATATCGTGGCCGATGATGTAATTGTCCCTATGGCCATTCAAAGACAAATATCGTTTCCCTCAAAATCAATATTTCGGGTTGAAATTCCCGGATGCCACAGCTTAGTTTAGAACTAACGATCCTGAAAATGTAAGAAGAAATGCATGGACACATTAGGTAAACACAACATACTATTTAGGTACTGAAAGGGCGCTAATAGAAATATTTGCGTAACCCAAGTACCCAGACTCAGACACTTGGTTGCGTAGGAATCAAGATAACACTCCCGACCCTCGATAGGGTTTCTAGCCAACCCCCAAAAATGAGGCTAGTGGTGACTCCTGTCTTTTTTTTAGATGTCATAAACAACTAGACTATATAAATGAACTCGTCGCACGGGGTACGAGTTTCGATTAAACTCACCATGGTTTAGCATACTCGATGTGGCAGTTCCTAAAGGATGAAGTTATGCCATCCTTATAGGTGAAGTGTACTATCAAGAGAGCTACCATCGTAAAGGTACTCTTAAATCTAATATTCACATTTGACCTCCTCTCGAGCTGTGTCGCCCATAAAGGTACGGGTCGCGACACTCCGCTGGTATGCGGGGTATGAGTTTGGGAGAACTCGTGACTTTGTAAAGGGAACTCATAAGAGGTTTGTCCAGGGGATGAGGTGATGACATCCTCTGGTTGAAAACCGTGAGCGAACTTTTATAGTCAAGTACTCCTAAATCCGACCTTTTCCCCCTTCCTCTACTCGTGATAGAGGATTGGCGACGAGATCGGGTTGCAACAATGCTGAAGATGTCAACATGATTTTTAGGGATTATGACAAACGTATACTCCTGATGAATATCTAAAAGTTGGAACAGAACACACCCTTCACTGCTCGCTAGCTGAAAAGTAACATCACTTATGATGAGAAGATAGCTTGCTTAGCAAAGCTAGCGAAGCTAGGAATTCTTTAATATGAAAATGGTGAGCCCGCTCTGGGACGGATGTCTTTAGTTGAAGTTGATTTGTCTGGCAAAGACATAATTTCAAAAGTTATAAAAGAGGCTAAGAATCCAATTTAGGATAACACTCAAAAGGAGGATTGTCGAACCTTGAAAGGTGAAGCCTCTATGTACCAAGACTCTGATACCAGAAGCAATGATGAATATAAAGCTTCCCGCATGGACTATGATTTTGTTCGAAAGGCTCGCAAAAGTGATGACGTTGTTGATATCCTTGGCCAATCAAGTGATAAGTACGACTTTAAGGTGAAGTTCACACCACCACCGAGTTTCTTCGTTGATGTGAAGGACATTCTCCCAAGTGGATGGGATGATGAAGAGGACTTCGCTTCAACTCTGTCAAAGAAAGGAGAAGCCCAATCTGATGGTGATGAGGATGAATGTAAGACTTCTCATTGAGATCGAGAGTTTGTAAGGAAAGCCCGCAAAAAGGGTGAGGTAGTGCACACCCTTGGGCAACTGAGTGGGAAGTACAACTTCCTAGTCAAGTATACTCCCCCTTTAAGCTATTTCCAAAATCCCACGGATATCGTTCCAACAGATGGGTGAGTTCGAGGATGACTTTGTGGCTATGACTAAGCCCGTTGTGATTGATCTGACTAAGGAGAATATCCCTCATGGGGCTGGTGCAACTGACAAGGGCATCATCAAAGTTGGCTCATTGATTGACAATTTTGAAGCCATGAAGATCTCAAGCGTGGGTTTTGACTCTGTCGTCATTGAATTGTCACTAGAAGTTGGTGAATGCTCAATTACCAAAGTGTCTCCTACTTGAGACACCAAGGTGGTCCCTTAAAACTATAACACAAATGAAATTGACGCCGTCACTCGATTGGGTTGAATATACCCATCACATGAAGGTGTGGAAAAGAAGGCTGTAACCAATGAGCAAGCTTAACAGCTCCTCAAATCACTAAAGACAATTGAGGTAGAAGTGATATACCAATTGTGTAAGATGTCCGCCCAGTTTCCTTACTAGAACTTTTCAAGCCTTCTAAAAAGCATAGAAATGCCCTTTTCAAAATCTTGAACGAAGTTCATGTGCCTGAAACTATTGAAGAGGTACATCTGGAAGAGTTTGTGAGTACCATACTCCTTAGTGATCAAATAACTTTCCCAGAGAAACATCTCCCTCCTGAAGGCCAAGCACACACTAAAGCACAATATATGTCTGCTTAATATTTTGGAACCAGGATTTTGAGGGTATTGGTTGATAATGGTTCCGCATTGAACATTTGGCCTTTATCCACCCTTCATTATTTGGGCATTGACATGGAAAACGTCCACCCTCCAAAGATTCCCGTCCAAGCTTTTGATAGGATGAGAAAGGAATCACTAGGGGAAATCAACTTGTCGCTCACAGTCGGCCATGTTACCATTACTAAAAAATTTCAAGTGCTATATATCCCAAGCAACTTTAGCATGATATTAGGACGGCCTTGGATCCACTCAGTGGGGATCATTCCTTCTAGTCTTCATTAGATGATGAAACTTACCATTGATGGAAAGATTGTGACTATCCAATGCAAAAGAGATGTGGAGACTTTTTATAACATCATTATACCCTTCATCGAGCCTAAAGTCAAGGGAGAGTCGAGCTACCACTCGTTTGAGCTTGTGTCTATCACTCATGTGCTTATTGGGTCAATCATCAAGAAGCCTCAGTGCTTAAAGGCATCCTTAATGTCAATCGTACCTGAGATAACATTTTCGGAAGCTTCCGCTTCCTCTTGAGTGACCGCATACATTTGTCCTTGTGCTGGTGGTCTCTGTGGATTCCTTGGTGGATTTGGTCCAGCAGTACGTTGTTGCACTTGTCGCACCGAGTTGACATTCAGCTGCGACCCATCGTGTGGACAATTTCTCTTAAAGTGTCATATTTGCCCACATCCATTACATCTTAGTTGGCTATTACAAGGTCCTAGCCCATGTTGTCTACCACACCTCTGGCAAAAATTACCCTGGTAGAGTGCTTTCCCAAAAGTCGGACCACTCCAAGCTCTTCTAAAATTCCAAAGTTACTCTTTTTCTTAGATTCCCAGGGCTGTCCTTGACCAGGATAGGGCTTCTTACCTCGTCTGACATTACTAAAGGTCGACTGCTTTCCAGATTCTGATTGTTCCCTCATTAACTCCTCTTCCACCAACTGTGCCCTTTCATAAATTTCATTATAATCCCTTATATTCAGAGGCACTAGTTGTTTCCTAATGTCAGTCCTTAGCCCCTTCAGGAATCTCTTAGCCTTTTTCTTCTCGATCCTCAACCAACCTGGGAGCATACCTAGACAATTCAAAAAATTTTGCTTCATACTGGTCTACCGTCAACTCCCTTTGTTCTAACTGAACAAATTCTGTAATTTTCTTATCTCTAGCACAATCAGAGAAATGCTTTCTATTGAAAACTCTAATAAACTCATCCCAGTTTATGTCAGTACCTGGTGGAAAGATTGTATCCTTAGAAGCCCTCCACCAAAATTTGGCATTTCCCTCCAGTTGGTACTCTGCCAAGGTTATCTTGTCAGCATCGCTACAGTTCAACAACCGGAAAATCCGTTCCATTCCATCAATCCATTGCTCCGCCTCCTCAGGACTTCCCATTCCACTAAACTTAGGTGGTTTCAACTTCATGAATTGTTCCACCAGTCCTTGAGGGCGACGTTCTGTTCCAGGTTGTTGCTGTGCTTGCCTTTCCATCAAATTTCCTATATTGGCCAATGCCTGCAGGATATCTTCCATCCGGGGTTCAGCCCTTGAAGCAGAGGCTTCAGCTCTTGGTGGATGAGAACTCCCAATTCATACCATGATTTTCCTGCAGTTTACCAAGCATTTGCGTCAAGAATAATTTGCAACTCGGTGTCACTAGTCAGATCATTAATTAAGGTTATTACTAAAGTCACATAAGTAACATAGAATGTTACTGACACACAAAAGCAACATCACACTAGTTACTAGGGATCTACGAGTGAATACCCATCACCTGTTGTTCAAAGTTAGTCAACTACTCTTGGTTAGTATCCTATGGTGTGCATCATTCTATCCTCATTTCCATCTGAGGCACCTTATCACTCCAAATAAACCTTCGCTCTAATACCAACCGTTGTGGCACCCCTCGAATGGCCCCCGATCCGTTAGGGTCGTCACAATGCGCTTACCTTTCTCTTGTCCTGACAATATATCACTTTGATACCATAGAATCATAATAGGCCCATAACTCCTGGGGGTTTATATCTTTTAGATCGGTCCCTGCACAGAAATATGGCGGAAGCGTATCCAACAACTCCCTTCCCTATATTTAGAAAACGATGCACACCAACTAAACATTTATAGGTAAAAGCCAAACACTTTTATTTACTTAAACCAGATGGACATCATTCATCGGTACATCAAAATGCCGTAGTCTTCTATACTCGGCTATACTTCAAAAGATGACCGACATCTTTTCCAACAGTTGTATACTTAAAGTCCATCAATTAGTGTCGGCGTCCAAAAGTTCCTTCATTTGCTGTCCTCCTCCTCACGGTCATATCCAACCACTCGGTCCATTTGCTGGTGGCGGTGATAGCAAAGGCATTTTATCTAGTCTGAAATGTTAGTCCCCAAAAGGGGTGAGTACAACCACTCAGCAGTAAAAGATTCATTAAGCTATATCACGCAGTACCATCAATATCTAGCTTCATGCAAGATAGACAAGATAGGCAATCAATGAATGAGTATGCATCCAAACCATATAACTCTTCAATCCAATGACCAGTACATTTCCAACCAATAAGATGCATCATGTCCAGTCACACAAGTCCTGATCATAGGGCCAAACTGTAATGACACGTCCCATTCCATGCCATACAATTTAGTCCTATAACCAGACCACACGCACACTTAGTGGAACCATCAGTTTTAATATTCAAAAGGTTTCACCCCCCAGAGGACCAATGTATGTGTCCTTCTAGGCATTCGCACCCAATCCTGGCGTCGCGAAGTCCTCCGGCACACACCTCCGGGCATCTGGCACACACCTTCGAGCATCTCGCATCCCACCTGGCATCACGAGGAATTGCCGGGGCTCGCCATGAAAATGGTTACCCCTGCCTTCCGGAATTACGTACCGACATACCACCAGGCATCCCTTGGAATTACGTACCGATATACCACCGGGCATCCCAACACTCCCAGGGAAAAACCTCTGGGCATGTATTCATAATACAACCAGGCATCCAAAGGGCATCGACTCATTCGAACCTCTGGGCATCCCAACTCCCGAGGCATCGTTGACTTGAGGGTCCAACGGCAACAATTAACATCTTAATTTCCAAAAATACTTTTCAATGCAATGACAAGATGTCTCTTGAGTCTCATCACATCTCAATATTGCATGATATGCCAATGCTAGTATCATCATGTCACATAACAACTCAAGATGCATTCACTTTTGAAATCAGTTGAGCAAAGTCGGAGTAAAACAGCTTAAAAACCAGAATGTGCAGTTTTAATGAAAATTTTGGAATAACCCCTAAATGAACTCAGAAAATTCTGAAATTTGGATATGTTATAAAAAAATACCTAAATAAAAATGTTTCATGCAGAACACTAAGTCAGATTCATTATATATCAAGAGCAATAATTTCGATATTCCTTACTAACACTCTGTAATAATTTCCAGATTTAACATTTACAAGAAAAATCATTTCACCAACTAAAACTTGTCCATTTATTCTCAATTTTTTAGATGTTATTCCTACAGATGTTCTCTCCAACTTTCATTAAGGATTCGAAGTTCAACTCTATCTAGATAAATACAGAAAATTCGTGGAATCATCAAAGGTCAGGCTGTTTTTCTACGTAACAGTTTTTCTGTTTTAAAATGAATTGCTTCTATCTACACGTTCTTGTATTCATATAGCTATAACTATGAGTTAAACTCAATCTAATGGATGTTATCTTAATTAAAATGGTTCTATTCCTCATCTTCATCTCTAGAAATTAAAGCGACACAATAAAAACGACTTTCTATCCATGTTCCTCTAAGACAGAAAACATCTAATGCTTTTCTCTTCATTTCCAGCTCAATCAAACCGTTTGTTTTACTACAAATTCATCACGTAGCATCTCAACACACTTACACAGCATCTAGGAGTAGTCATAGTACATTTTCACTCACCTAGAATCCTTCACAACTCGGTACAAAGCACATACTCACATCTCGGCTCATGTATCTCAACATGCATCACCTTTTCTTCACTCGGCACACACCATTACACCTCACTCAACAATCACAGTTCACTCACAATTTGATTTCGAGACATGCAAGCCTCAAATGCAACATGCAATGACTTATAGCCTCAATCTAGAACTTATCTAGCTCAATCCAACACAAAACAGCAACTTCACATTCAATCCTCCATAGATTGGCATTCAGTTTTCATCTCAACCCTTCCTCAAGTCTATTGCACTACACTAGACAGCAACATCACTACATCACATAGATTGATGAACTTCTACTTGCCTCTAATTCCTTAGCTTGACAGCAAGCAAAATCGAAAGCTCACACTTGGCTCAATAGCGACGAAGACTGGCGGCGGCGACGGCGGCAACTCGAGCACAGGCACGGGCGGTCTCTTCTTCCTCACACCGTACACTCACTCACTGCTTGCATCTCTCTCTCACTTGCTCGCTCGCTCGTTCGGTCTCTCTCTCTCTCTGCTCAAAATTCTATTCGGTTCACTCTCTTTCTTCACCATCAAAACTGAGCTAATAATTCCCTCAAAATTAATTAGACTAATGATGATATTTGCATGTAGGGGTTTCGGTAGATGCATGCATGGAGGACAGGTGGGTGTGAGACGTGGCAATTTTCTTTGGCCACTTGTAGACACGAACGAAGCAGCTGTTCCAAGCTCCTCCTTCGCTGGCCAATGAAATGGAGAGCAACATGGCTGCTGCTGGGTGCCCCTCGATCAACCACCCACCTTGGTTGACTTCCCAACGTTCGTATGGGCTGCATGGGCGTGGGCTGTGGGCTCTTCATTCCAACGTGATTATGGGCTGTAGACGTGGGCCATATACGTGAGCTTCATGTTGCTGCATGGGTCAACAATCTTATTTTGTTGACTGGTTGGACAACAAAGAAAGGCCCGGCTGCAAGTCTTGTACGTGCATGGGATATTTGGGTTGGCATGGTCTTCATGCGTAAGAAGAAACGGCCAGCTCAAGGCGGCCGATTTTTTTTTTTTTTTTTTTGGTGCTCCTTCACCAACGTATTCGGGTTAGCGTGTTAGGAACTCGGGCATGATCGAGAATCGGCGCAAAAATAGGGGAGCCCTCGACGATTTATGTTATCAACTTCCATGTACAAAGAGGTAAAAAACAACTGGCATGTAAGGCTCATTTAGCAAGGTGCAAATGCGGGTGAGGTTGGTCTTGCAAGTGGCCTTACCTAAGGGAATTTTTTTTTTTTTTGACGAGACTATGGCTTACTCGACAATTAGACCATCGCTAAAAGAAATGCATTGGTCCAACAATAATATGAGCCAATGATCGTGTATAGCACCAACGGCATAATCTGACGATACTTTCGTCACTTAATCACGAACCGCCGCGCATCCAAGGGTTGTCGAAATTTTCGGATGTCACAGAAAGTGTGAAATGCTGTGTCTTTAGGAAAAATACCAGAATTTCAAGTCTCTAAGTATGGAGTGGTAAGATGTCAAGGACGACTCTGTGTTCCCGACAATGAAGAAGTAAAAAGGGAAATTCTATCGAAAGCACATAGGAGTAACTATAGTATTCATCCGGGTGGTACAAAGATGTATAGAAATTTACACCAACAGTATTGGTGGAATGGCATGAAAGCAGATATAGCTAAACACGTCTCCCAATGTTTAACATGCCAACAAGTGAAAGCAGAACACCGCAAACCCGCAGGACTATTGAGACCATTGGATATACTAGAGTGGAAATGGGATCATGTGACGATGGATTTTGTGCAAAGATTACCAAGGACATCAAGTGGTCACGACTCTATCTGGGTGATAGTAGATCGCTTGACTAAATCCGCCCATTTCCTGGCAGTTCGAGTAGATTACTCAATGGATAAATATGCTGACATATATGTAAGCCAAATAGTACGCTTACATGGTGTTCCTGTAACTATTACGTCAGATCAAGACCCAAGATTTACTTCAAACCTTTGGCAAAGTCTTCAAATTGCCTTAGGGACCAAGCTCCAATTTAGTACTGCTTTTCATCCACAGACGGATGGACAAATAGAAAGAGTATCCAGACGCTAGAGGATATGTTGAGGGCATACGTCATTGATTTGAAAGGAAGTTGGGATGAAAAGTTAAACTTGGTGGAATTTGCATATAACAATAGTTTTCAGAAAAGTATAGGCATGGCTCCCTATGAAGCATTGTATGGGAGGAGATGTAGGACCCCTATCTGTTAGAATGAGGTAGGTGAAAGGAAATTGACAGGACCTGAGCTAGTACAAGTCACTACAGAGGCTGTTGAGATTATCAAGAAAAGACTTAAGACAGCCCAAAACCGACAAAAAGACTACGCAAATAGGCGTAGAAGACCTTTGGAATTTAACATAGGAGACCATGTATTCCTTAAGGTATTCCCGATGAAAGGAATATCACGATTTGAAATAAAGGGTAAGTTGAGCCCTAGATTTGTTGGACCTTTTGAGATACTCGAAAGGATACGAGACGTAGCTTATCGGCTAGCATTGCCTCCTAAGCTAGAAAATCTACATGATGTATTCCATGTGTTGATGCTGAGGAAGTATTAGCCTGACCCTGGACACAAACTCGATTATGAAGCCATCAAAGTGGATGAGAAAGTAAGATACCTAGAAGAGCCGATCCAAGTACTGGATCAAAAGGAACAAGTTCTTCGGACAAAGAAGATTCCACTGGTTAAGATATTATGGCAACATCACGATATGGAAGAGGCCACATGGGAAAGTGAAAAAGAAATGAGGCAAAGGTACCCTCATTTGTTTAACAAGTCGTAAGTAATGTCCAATTTCGAGGACGAAATTCTCTAAGGAGGGGAGAATTATGGCATCCAAAAATTTTGACGACCCTCGAATATGCAACGGTCCCTAACTGAGCGACGGAAGTATCGTTGGACGGTGTTAGCGACACCACAACAGACATCATTTTGTTATCCTCATCAAACCAATGTGCCTCGTTTAGTAATGGTCTGATCGCCGAATAAATTATAGTCTTGTCGGAAACCTTTCATACATTCAAGCAAGACCAAGACTCATTCCAAATGATTCTCGACCCTGCCAACTCGGGTACGCCAGTGAAGAAACGTCCAAGGATCGGCCATTGGGAGCTGCCCGTTTTCTTATGTGCATGAAAAATAGGAAACCTCAAAAACTTCATGCACGATTATTTCTATAGGTAGCTAACAAAAGGAAAATTTGATGATGCATAGGAACTGTTTTCCGTCCAAGCTGCCCTACGAATTTGTGTTTATTGACTAAAGAAGTCAATTAACTTAAGAGAACGTCCAAAAGCATGCATGCGGACGTGAGGAATTGTAACCACCGAAGGACAGCTCCATATTACTTTTCTTTTATTTGGCCGGTCAATTATGGAAGAGGATTATTGACTAAACGCCAGGTGGCTCTTCTTTCGGTGGACAACAAAAGGGAGGATGTGACTTTGCGGAAGACACGCACCGCATGAGGCGTTGAGCTGGCTCGGCAAGAAGGGAGATCCGCTTGCTGAAGACACGCCTCTCCCCCAGCTGTCTCTTGCGCGTGCAGCCATCAAAGAAACATGCATGCAATTGACAAATTAGTCAACAGATTGAGAAACAAAATTCTCATGAATGTGAGGAGGAGAGAGAAAGAGCCGAGCCAGCGGGTGAGAGAGAGAGATAGCAAGCGGACGAGCAAAACACAGAGAGCGAGTGAGAGAGTAGTGAGCAAGCAGCGAGCAAGAGTGAGGGGGAAGGAAGGAGACCGCCCTCTGCCGTGCTCGTGTGTTGCCGTCGTCGACGCCGCTTGCCGCCGTTGAGCTGCACCACCGCACCGAACCCCTCGCCGTTAGCACCATAGGACTTGAGGCAAGTTGAAGTCTGCTAATCTATGTTGTGTAGTGCTGTTGCTGTCTTAGAAAGTGCATTGATAGGCTGGATTGTTGGATTTTGATGCTGAATGATGATTTATTGAGTGATTGAGATTGTTTTAAAGCTAAAGGGTTGAGAAAATGTTCGGATTTTTCATATCTGGTTTCGATTTCTTCGGACTTCATCCAAAACAGATTTTATGACTATGAAATCTTGAAGAATTCGGCAATTAATTTGAATTGAAAAAAAGAAAAACCTCCCGATCCATATTTGAAGTTTTACTTACCACGGCACCGGCCTAAATTGTTTTAAGAAAATGTACGGTGCTTTCATATTTGAAATTCTATATCAATTCTTTTAAAACCATTAGAGATCGGGTTGACATTTCGGACTTGCTATACAAGTTTTAAACTCATCTATCGTTTTGAACAAAACCTGGCCGTAGTCCAATTTGGAAAACCTCCCGAGTCGTACTGAAATTTTTACTTACCGAGGCGCCGTTCATCAATGATTCAAAAAGGAAAATAAAATATTTTTGGTGCCCTTGAAATTACAAATCTTTGCACGAACCAATCTTTGAAAATTTTGAAGTCGGGAGTGTAGCTTCTAATTACCAATATGTTGAATTCAATCTATTTGTGTTTGATAACTCTTTTGGAATTTGGCCGTGAGGCACAAGTGCAACTCAAGATTTTACACATGGATTCTTGAAATGCTTTGAAGGTGAAACGTGGAAATGGATTTATGAACTGATATTATGTTGCTGAAATTTTGTGAATGGATTTCTTTGACATAGAAATGGCATATGATTTCAAAGCCTGATGTTGTTGCATTGAAAGTGTTTTGGTATTGAAATAATTTAAGATGTTAATGTTGCCGTTGGACCCTCGGGTCAACGATGCCCCGGGAGTCGGGAGGCCCGAAGGATCGAATGAGTCGATGTCCTTTGGGATGCCTGGGGTCCGTAGTGCCCTAGAGGTTTTCCCCAGGAGCATCGGGATGCCAGGTTGTATACTTGTCGATACGTAAATCCGGAGGGTAGGGGTAACCATTTTCATGGCGCGCCCCAAAGATTCCTCGTGATGCCAAGTGGGGTGCGAGATGCCTGGAGGTGTGATGTAACACGCTCTGGATGCCTGGTGGCCTAGTAGCGTAATGTTGGAGGCTTTCGCGACGCCAGGGTGGGTGCGAATGCCTGAAAGGATGCAAACATCGGTCCTCTGGGAGGTGAAACCTTTTGAATATTAAAATTGATGGCTCTACTAAGTGTGTGTGTGTGTGGTCTGGTTATAGGACTAAATTGTATGACATGGAATGGGACGTGTTATAACAGTTTGGCCCTGTAATCGGGACTTGTGTGGCTTAAACGATACATCTTGGTTTTGAAACTACATTGCCATTGCTTTTCAAAAGTCTTATCGATCTGATGCATACTCATTCTTTAATTTCCTATTTTTATCTATCTTGCATGGACTTGGATTGTGATGGCTTGCATAGTATAGCTTGGTAGATCTTCAACCGCTAGGTGGTTGTACTCACCCCTTTTTGGGACTAACATTTCAGACTAGACAAGATGTCTATGCTACTCGTACCTCCCGGCACATTTTATGGAGTCCCAGTCGACCTGCAAGTGGAAAGGTCGGAGCATCACCATCTCTAAGTGCGGGGGTTGTCCTTTATACGAGTGCGGGTGTTGATAGTGTTTGACGTCGGTCCTCCCGCCGGCCCCGTACTACAGGAGTATCTGGTCGTTTTTGTCCGCCAAGATGGACGCACGCTGAGGCCCCTACCACCGCCGCCAGCAAACGGACCGAACGGATGGGTGTGACCGCGAGCGAGGGTTAGCAAAGGCAGCATTTTTGGACGCCAACACTGAGTGATGGACTTTTGTAGGTGACTATTGGAAAAGAAGTCGGTTATCTTTTGAAAAGTACCCGGGTATAGAAACTTGGCATTTTGTTGTACCGACCCGTGATGTCCATCTAGTTATGTAAATAAAAGTGTTCGGCTTTAACTTATAAAATGTTTAGTTGGTGTGCATCGTTTTAATTACAGGAAGGGAAGTTGATGGATGCGCTTCCGTTATATAAACTGCGCAGGGACCTATAGAAATGATATAAACCCCCAGGATTTATGGACTTGTCAAAGTTCTATGGTATTAGAGTAATAGACTGTCAGATTGAGAGAAAGGTATCTATGGCGACCCTAATAGATCGGGGGCCATCGGGAGGTGCCACAGACACGTCCCATTCCGTGCCACACAATTTCGTCCCATAAATCAAGCGTGGCTAATTCACTCATACAAGCGTTCCAATTCATATGACCCATCAGCCTTATCCAACTCAACAGTCGGCAGTCATCCGGCATAACCGGGCATCGTCTCTCTTCGTCTCGCATGGCAATGTCTACCTCTAGATGGCATTCCCGAAAGAGTATCAACCCAGCCTCCCCTGCGACCGGCATCCGTTGACATGGGGCATTCCCGAAGGAGCATTGTCCAGCGTAAAAGCTCGTGAAGGGTTCTCATAGCGATCACACGCACATCCAATATCGGCCAAGGACATCGTGTTTTGCACTTAAATGCCTTAATTAAAATAACTTACTTGGCCTATTTTCTTCATATTAAAAACACCCAGTAAAATACTTGTGCATGGGTATACGATCAGATTGAACCATAAAATGCAATATCCTCTCTTTTAAAAATCCCACTATTTGATATAGCACTTAAAAATATTTTTGGTATCAAAACCCGACACCCGGTAGTTTTCTAATTAAATACCAAAATTCCATATTTTTTAAATAATAAATCAATATTCACCAATCAACATCCAATTGCACAATTTAACACTCAATTGCACAAACCAACACAACCACGATGATCAACACGAAATTCTAAGGACCGGCTATCCCAGTATAATTTACGAAAAATCATAAATAATTAAATAAATTACAATTAAATAAATATATTGCAAACTAATTAAATTAAAACACTAATTAAGCTATATACACTAATATAACCACCTAATCACTAATTAACTAATTTACTAATCTAACTAATTTAATCTAACCACCTAATAGCTAATTTAACCTAATTACCTAATCTAATTAAATAACTAAACTAACTAATTTACTCTAATCTCACTTAAGCTAACTAATCACTCATTAGCCTAATTAAACCACCATAAGCATAATTAACATCCTAATTAAGGTTTAGAAATTAAACTCACCGGTTTAACGAACTGATGAGTTCACGGCGACGGCGACGCGGAGGCGAGCAAGACTCGAGCCTACGGCGATGCCAAGGGAGATCCTCGCGTGCATGCCCATCCCTCGGTGGTTGATTAAAATTGCGACTTTCCAGGACAAGTCGCCAACCCTTTCATTTTAAGCACATGCTGAAGCGAAACAATAAACCCCTGATAACAAATAGCATAGGATAAGAAAGCAGGGCAACATTTCACATAAGCCAACTTTTATAAACAAAGAGGCTTAGGTACAAAACGAGTCTGGTCAAAAGCTTACAAAAGATCGGCTCTCAGAAAGGAATTGTCCTACGACATACTAGTTGGACACATATGCCGATCCTTCAGACTCCACCTCCACAGACTTCGAGCTTCGGGTCCTCCATAACCACCACTTAAGGACCTGAAAAGTTAAGCCCACGACGGGGTGAGACATTGTCTCAGCAAGTTCACCCCCTAAACCCCTATTAGGAAGGAAATATACTCAAGGGTGGCCTGGCCACACAATACAGAAGACTTACCTCGCCTCAGTTCCTTCATGCACGTCAGCATAGTTCATATCACAAATGCATATAATTAATGCACATAACAATTGAAACAACTCACTTTGAAACCAATCAAACACATGAGTCCCGATTACAAGGCCAAATCATTATGACACGTTTCATTCTGTGCTACACAATTTCGTCCCATAATCAGGCGCGGGTAACTCATATCGGCGGTTCAATCCACACCCGATATTCACTCTCAATAAACAAATTCCCAATTCAACTCGACATCCCCACTCAAAATTCTGACTCAATACTCAATACCAGGCTTAAAGTTCTAGAGGTGCCCTCTCCCCACGAAGTTCCGATATCGTGTGGCACTTAGTCCCTGACCACAATCAGTCATAGTACGTGGTCCTAGAGGTGGCTCCCATGAATTCACACTATCATGTAGGACTTAGTTCCCGACTATACTAAGCAATAGTTTAAGGTACTAGAGTTGGCTCCCACGAAGTTCCATTATCGTATAACACTTAGTTCTTGATTATAAGAAGCGATAGCCCAAGTTACTAGAGGTGGCTCCCACGAAATCACGCTATCGCGTAGCACTTAGTTCTTGGCCATGAAAAGCACTAGTATAAAGTTCTAGAGGTAACTCACACGAAATCTCTTTATCGTTTAGCACTTAGCTCCTATACTATGCATGACCATACTGCAAGGCTTCTAGAGGTGACTCCCATGTGACTCAATTCACCATGTAGCACTTAGACCTTGACTACAATAAGCAACGGTACAAGGTACTAGAGGTGGCTCACACGAGATTTCATTATCGTGTAGCACTTAATTCTTTACCGGCTCACAACCCATTGGGTTTCCTCAACACATCCTATGTCACTTCAACATTCAATAGTCACATTGCCATGACTATAAATTATCACACGATCATCAAGCATAAGCTCTAGGCATGTCACAAACCAACCATATTATCAAATATGCACAAACCAGCAAGCATTGCACCAATAACACCACAACCGTGGCATAACCATTCGCGCCTCATCACGCATAACCTCCAGGCATAACACAAAGCAACCATATCACCAAATATGCACAAATTAACCATCAAATGCACAAACTAATTGCGCCACGACAATCAGCACGAAATTCTAACAACCAGCTATTCCGGTATAATTTCTATAAATAATTAAATAAATTACAAAATAATTAAATAAATGCAATTAAATAAATAAATTGTTATTAATTAAATTGAACTACTTAATTAACCTAACCATGTAGGCACCTCATCAACCAAGCTAACTCTTAGCTTCTAACATATAACCAAAACACCAAAATCCCCTTTTAAAATAACCTTAGTAACTCTTTTTTTTTTTGTTCAAACTTTCCGAAATAAATTCGTATGGGGTCACGTACTTGAAATTAACCCGCCAAACTTTGCACGCATTTAGTATAAAACCTCCTCATTTTATTGAGCACATAAAACTTGGCGTCCAAACCCGACACCTCATTTATTTTCTATTTTCTTTTCCAAACACCCCTTTTTGGAACTAAACTTTAGTAACCCCTCTTCTTCTTTTTTTCAAGCCTTTAGAAATAAATTCATAGGTGCTCACGTACTCAAAATTAAATTGTCAAAATTTGCATGCACCTAGTTTAAAACCTCATTGTTTTATTGGGAAAATAATTTTTGGTGTCCGAACCCGACACCTTATTTATTTTCTATTTAATAGTAAAAAATGTCATGTTTTGCAATAACAATAAGCAACCAACAAAGAGCAATCCACCTCATGATCTCACACATAAGTTTTCAGCATGCCACAAGTCTACTATATCACTAAATACACCTTATTCAGCAAGCACAACATTAAGAACAACCACAAAATCATAACCGGTCCTAATTGGCAGAAACCGGACCACTCACGCATCTCTAGGTTTAAATCCAGAAACCTAACCAAATGAGCTCAGAAAATTCTCAAATTTGAATATGTTGTAAAGGACACCTAAAAAAACATTTTTCATGAAACACCTTAACCTAGATCTTCCTAGATTAAGAGCAGTAAATCGCTCAAACCGTTACAAAAACTGTGTCTGTTTCCAGAAATTCTGTTTTCAAAAATCAATTTGGTTCGAGTTCCAAAACTTGTCCGTTTGATCTAAAATTTTACTATGTTAAACTAAAAGATGTTTTGAACAACTTTTTTGAAGAAACCAGTTTGAAATTCGAATCCTAAGAGTTGATAAAAATCCCTAGAATCCCAAAAGGTCACAAATTCCAGCACAGTCCAAGAACCTATTTGCAACTGACGGGGCTGATATCTCCTTCTTTTAAATTCATAAAAATCTTAAGAAAAATATATGTTATATTCAAAGATGTCTATAACATTTCTCAAGAAAGAATCAACTTCAATTTCGCAACCCATTTTGATCTACGGAAATGGCAAACGATGAGGGTCTAGAAATCCGAACTGCAGAAAGTCTACTGATTTGGACTAATCCAACCTCATTAGTGCTAATCTCACCAATTAGATTAACACTAATATGTTATAAGGTTAATCTAACCATTCTAGATTATTACTAATACATACTTAATCTAATCTAAATAACCCTTAAGCATAATTAACCTCCTAAGCAAGGTTTAGTGAGTAAACTCACCGGTTTAGTGATCCAGTGAGTCCACAGCAACGGCAGCGCGAAGGCAACCAAGACTCGAGCCTACCGCGACTCCAAAGGAGGCCCGAATGAGGCTGAAAAACAACCCGCAAGCTTTATGGTTGCTGCTGGCTTTGGTTCTGTTTGCTGCTGGTCAAGCTCGACACAGGCTAGCTGTGGCGTGGTTGAGCTGCGGTGGAGAAGCTGCTGGAGCTGGTGGGGCTATTGGACGATTGCGGGAAGATGGAGGCTGTTCGGTGGCCAGTGTGAGGGTGGGCTGGCGGTGGAAGGCCAGCGTGAGGTGAGAGTTTGCTGGGTTGAAGTGTTGCTGGCGTGACTGAAATTGGAGGCTGTGGCAGCTAGGTGTGAAGCTTTGGTGGATGCTGGCGTTATATGGTGGGGTGAGGGCTGGTGATGTGAAGGGGTGAAGAAACGTGAGATGGAGAGAGTGGAGGGGAAGAAAGATGAACACGTGAAAGGGAAAGGGAATGGCTAGAAGAAGAAAAGAAAGGAGGGGCTGTTCGGTCGAGCAGGGGGGCTAAACATGAAAATAGAGAGGGAGAGAGAGAGAGAGAGGCCCATTTAGTCAAGGGAAAATATCCTATGTCATTATTCAAATGCCACAAAAGTCTTCTTATGCTCCTCTTCTTGTCCCCAATTACTTTCTTGAGCCTAATATCCCAAAATTAAGGATTTTTGGGCAGCAAAATAGCCCACACCTCCTCCCATCCGAATTTCACCTTTATTTTCCAATTTGTCCGAAAATCGATTTTTCTGCAAAATTCCCGGCTAGACAGAATTTTCCCGAAAGATGAGACGAGGTCTTAAAAATGAGTCATAACACGCTCGAATGTCTGAATCCCGAAATCGAATTCAATTTCGTGGTTAAAATCGAATGAATGCGATTTTAGCGCGACCTAACCTACCAGGTAGCTTTTAGGGATTTTAGCGCGTTTGACCCGTGGTCGATGATTTCGATCCATGTTTGTGCATCTCCAGCTCGTAGTCGACTCTTGATTGTCGTAAAAATCACAAGGTTTCAATTACGGGCACCGAGTATAAAATTGATAAAAATCGGGTTAGTACCGTTCGGCACGAATTTCATAATCATGCAGAATCACCCGCCATTCAATCACGTGATTCAGTCGAATCGACCTATATCCAATCACAACTCAATTATAACGGTGTTGTATTGACCCTTGCCAATTATTACGGTCAAGTAGTCAATTTCTGATCGAATTCTCGAGTCTACGGCGTTTATATCCCTTAACGGCTTCACCTAATTGATCAGTTAACTCGAGAGTGATCAGCTCCAAGAAAAAGGACCATAGACGCATCGATGAAATGCCCATTTCATATATTCCGAACATGGTCGAATTTCAGGATGTCATAACTCTTCCCCTTTTATAAAAATTTCGTCCTCGAATTTTAAACCATTACAATCCTTTCACAAAAAGGTGGGGGTATTGACGTCTCATCGACTCTGGGCGGTCTTGAGTCTTTCTCGAATAGCTTTGATGGCGTCCACTGACTATTGACTAACTCAGGACCCGTAATCTTCCGCTCTCCAACTTCATCCCAACAAACTAGAGTTCTACAGGCTCTGCCATAAGACGCTACAAACGGTGCCATTTTGAATATTCTGCCAATAACTGTTGTTGTAGGCTAACTCAACTAAATGAAGCTGTTCCTCCCAGTTTCCTTTGAAGTCTAATACGCAAGCTTGCAGCATGTCCTCAAGGGTCTGAATCGTCCTCTCAGAATGGCCATCTGTCTGTGGATGATAGGCTGTGCTATACTGCAGCTTCGCTCACAATGCAGTCTGTAAACTTTTCCAGAAAGTTGCCGTGAACTCCGGGTCTCCATTTGTCGTGATTGTCACTAGAACTCTCTGAAGACGAACTATCTATCGCACATACAATTCAGCATATTTGTCCAATGCAAGGCCCTTTCATACGGCGATGTCTTCCATTTTCGGCTCCTCAACTGTCGTATCAACTACGATTGTCAAATAACCTTGGCAACCCGCATCCAGTAACTAGGTTGCCTCAATTAATGAAATCAAAGTAATCGAGGGTCCTCCTCGATTTTCAATAAATTCAAAACTACCTCTCGCAACCAAGTTCAATTGAATTGCTTCACAATAACAATCCATTGCAGCAAGATGTTCCTCCTTTCTCCGACCTCATTCAAATAAACCGAAGTTCTACAAGCTTAACGATACTCCCGTTTCGCCACTCTAATAAATTATCCAAGAAACACTGCCCCTCATGTTCGGTGCATAGTCCGATTCATTCATGTCCCCTTCGCCCTCCTAGAAGCTTGCCAGGAGCCGCTCCTTGTTCAAGCCCTGTAACGCCCTGAGCCTCGAGCGCGCGCACATCAGTGGTTGATAATATTGCGACATTCCCAGGACGCGTCGCCGACCCATTCTTTTTAGTGCACATGCAGAAGCGTATACGAAAGCCCTTGGCAGTAACTAATACGGGATAGAAAAGCAGGAAACAATTTAACAACCAAACATGCTTTCATAAACACGTAATGTTTATACACAGAGGCCAACCCTAAGGTCTATGTACAGGAGATCTATCTCCCAAAAAGAACTACTAAGCCATCCATGCTTCTGACCCTTTCGCCTCAAGCTCCAGGTTCTTCACACTAGGGACCTGAAAATTGTTATACAATAACCAGTGAGATATAAATCTCAGTGAGTCCTCTCCTAAGCCCCGGTTAGGACACCAAATCAACTCAGGGTATCTTTTCAGAACTACCCCACAAACAAGTCCACGACCAACAAAACAATAGTTGGTTCGCATGCAACCTTACCTGGTATGCCATACCCTGCACGTTGAATCTCAGCACAATACACGCAATGCACATGGCCATTAGATGATGCACTTCATCAATCACATACGAGTTGCGTCACAAGCGATCTCACCTGGCCATTGCCACACCCTACACGTTATCGATTCATGTGTGCGTGCCATAAACGATATGATCCACTCGTGCATTCCAATTAATTACGGCCACATAGGCACGACCTACCCAACACACAAAAATACGGCCACACAGACATTGCCTATCATACATTCCAATTGATTACCGCCACACAGGCACGGCCTACCCAACACACAAAAATACCGCCACACAGACATTACCTATCATACATTCCAATTAATTTTTAAAATATAAATAACTAAAAATTCATTTTTTTTGAAAAAAACTAATTTTTTGGTCAATTAAACATATTAAAATTCAATTTTTTGATAATGTTTACCAAACAATTAAATTAGCTAACGAGCGGTGGAAAATATTTTTCACTCAAAGTTAAGTTTTCAGTCGAATACCGAAAAATAGTCATTTCCAAAAAAATGACTTCCTAAAAAATATTTTCCGAAAACGTGATATTTTCCGCGAAACGAACAAACCCTTAGTCTCCCACTTTTTAAATTTTTTTTCCAACTTTCGATATTCTTCTTTTAATCAAGTACTTTATCTAGAGTTACTTTAGAGAGTATTCTTTGCATATGGCACGATTTCTTAGTGAATGGTTTTTCAGATTGGGATTTTTATTGATAGTAGTCATCATTTCGAAAATCGTCAGAAATTCAGCGCACGGTGAAATACAAGAATAGTAAGAGTTCCCACCAAATTGGTAGCAGATGTCGAACTGTGAAAGTACAGCATGTTTTCTACAAGAACGACGATACATGCAGGCAATAGGAACAAAGTCAGCAACTTGGAAGCACGAAGCATTGATCTTCGTGACATGCTGAGTGTGGATTGGGACTTACTGTGCCGCAGTATCACAAAATCAGAGCATGAAAATTTGACACCAATGGAATATGGATGGATCGTTCGTGATGGATGTCTGATCAATACGAGAGTTCAGGTCCCGCAATGGAAAGCGTGCAATAACCTTTTGTGCTCGATAATTTGACAAGCAACACTTCAATGATCATTTTGAGGCTGATCCGAGTGCCCAAAGTCGTTGCAATTGTTTTCACTGAGCTTATATGCATCTGATCGAAATCTGTGTTTTGTTTCTATTATGACTTTGCTTGGGATTTGGCTCCGGTCCATATGAGAAACTTTCGTCAAAACAGGGATCAAGAAACAGGAGATTCTTAGTAAATAATACTTTACTGATCAATTACTCATACAAGAGGTAAACATATCCATTGACCACTGACATAAAGTAGCGTTTTTATTCTTGGAAATCTCTCATGGAAACTAGGAATGCTTGCGTAAGTTAAATGGCTCAGATGCTCTGTTGGTGTTTTTCTGGTCATCCATTCCATTTAGTTGTTGTCGTACCAAAACTGTGCCTGGAGGTAGTCAACAGTTTTCTTGTCCACTTGGAAGGCCTTGGTGAGAACATCAGCAGAAATGGGTGGCTTTGCTCCAAAGACGGAGTTAGCAATGGTAATGACTCCTGGATTTTGGCTGCTCAAACCGGCAAAGGCCAGCGCAGGGATCTTTCCAGTATTCAACTGGAAGTGAATGAGTCCAATTGGGAAAACAAACACATCGCCTTTGTACAAGACTTTGGTGAAGAGAGTGTTGTTCAATTGGTTGGATGTGACGAAGCCGACAAGGAGTGTGCCCTCGATGACGACCAAGACCTCAGTGCCACGAGGGTGAGTGTGGGGAGGGTTTAAACCTCCAGGAGCGAAGTCAATGCGAGCCATGGATATGCCCAAAGTATTGAGTCCTGGAAACTCGTTGACGGTTGCAGGTGTGACTTTCGATCCAAGTGGGTTTGCAGTATTTCCAGGATTTCTGAACCCCATAAAGGTGAAGTCATCTGCGTTGGCTTGCTTAGGGTCCTTGCAAAACTCTCCGTTCACAAACACTGCATAAGAAAACAAAACTCATCTTAATATGCATCACTCAATATGCGATGACTATTGTACTAGTTATGAGCGATAACAATGTTGTCATGCTACCAAAACAAAACCTTTTTGCATGTTCTGTTTATAGCATCATTGATCAGAAGAAAACAGTATGTCAATAACACTAGAATAGAGGTTTAACCTGCAGACTTGGGGTCTTTGATGGCCACGCATATGTCCTGAAGAGGACTTGGGTCATAAGCAAAGGCAGTTGCAGTTGCCAAAGCCAAAATGAGAAGGCTAATTGGAAAGGACTTCATCGTGGGCGGGAGTTGGGGCTGATCTCAGGTTCTATTTCCTAGCTCAGAGTATTATTGCTCGAGGGAGGAGTGAGGTGCCTTGCATGATAACATGGTCTATATTTATAGATGACAGTGCTTGACCTGGTAAACAATTTATGCAACAAGTTTCCCTGCAGACGACCAAGTTTTCAATGTTTCTATCTTTATTTCCCCTTTCTTAATTCCAAACAATGAACCGTTCCATAACCACTGTGATTCTTTCCATGTTGAGATGGTGGATATTAATTAAGTCACCTAATTCTGTTGGAAAAACGAAGGTTCGGAAGGTTATAATTCAAAAGAGGCTTTTGCTACCAACACCAAAGAATATTAGCTGATTCCCTTCAAATTACCGAATGTTCCTCTATTGTTTCTAACCCCGAAGCTCCTCTACAGATTTTCTCAGAGAAGTGGGAGAGTTGTTAAAGATGGGTAGATGATGAAGGCAACTTTCCAATCGTAATTGTCATGATAGATTTTGTGCTGACCGTTTTAAGAGACGAAAGTTGAAAAGACAGTCCCGCTGCCTTATATCTTTCAGTAATAAGATTGTTAGAAGCACAAATTTATTTGATTAATTTTACACTATATGATATTTCAATGCGCGGCTGCTCCCCAAAAATAAGTTTAGGAAGCTTTTAAGTCAGTAATAGCGAGTCTTCTTTCTGTGGTTTCTTAGGTCCGTTTGATAATGCTTTTGTTCCGGAAAATGATTTCTTTTCAAAATTAATTTTTTTCTTTTTGTATTTCCCTGAACAATTTTTAAGTAAAAAAACGCGTTTGGTAATTATACAAAATTTCTATTCTCTGAGTGAAAAAATAATTGGAATGTGTTTGGTACGATCTATAATTTTTTTTTTTTATAATCTATAATTTCGTTTAATTTTTTAATAATTTTTTGAAGTTCAGACTCAAACGGCCACAAATGAAAAGGAGGCCTTGGATCTTTCACCTTTCTGGTTCATCTTTTGATATTATTCTCATGGACATGCAAATGCCCATCATGGATGGCCCCGAAGTAGAAAAGTGGTTAATTTCTTCATTCCGTCTCATATTTGACAATTATATATGCACAATATCAAGTGGTGAAGATAAAATGTACAATTTCTTCCATGTTTTCGTGTGTGTAGGCGACGAAGGCGCTGCAAGCCATGGGGACAGACAGCATGATCGTGGGAGTGACCGCGGTGGATGCCTGCTGCTGACAAGGAAGCTTTCATGGAAGCGGGTCCGGACGAGTGCCTCGCGAAGCCACTTACTGCTGATAAGATCACGTCTCTGGTTGAAACCCTAGAGAAGAACAAATAGAGATGTGCCACGCCACTGGAACTTAAAAGATGAGGTAGCAATTTTCCCTGTAATAATTCTATTAAGGATTTCCATAGCCAGAACAATGAGGTAGGAAGAAAGGGGGTCACTTTGTCAAAGCCCATTTATGCTTGCAAAATACCCAACCTGTTCACTGTTGAAGTTAACTGAGAACCCTGGGGTGGTAATGTATTGATTTATCAGATTAATCTAGTACTAAGGGGAATTAGTAGCTTTTAGAATCCCGAGAACAGCGTCCCATTTTACCATATCATACTTTAATGTAATATGAAGAAATGGGAGAGTTGTTGAAGATGTCTGTCTAGATGATGGTGACTTTTAACCTGTACCTCTGCTGGGAGCTTCACATCCGAACCGTTTCGGATAAAATTCCATGAGATAATTGTCCTTCTCTGCTTGTGAATTATGGAGAAGTTCTATGGCTTAGGCGCTCTCGGTTCTCCACCGACCACCTGCTCCGTGAGAAATGCCGTAGGGGACTTCATTCTTGTTATACCAAGTCTTGGTCCAACTTTCCATATTGGACTTTCCTCGAATCAAGGAGGGAAAGGGAGGGAGGGAGCTCCTTGGTAAATGATATGTTATTGCTCATTGACCATTGGAGATGAATTATGGATTTATTCTCGACAATCTCTGATTGAAACTAAGAATGATCTCATAAGTTATAAGGCTCAATTAGCCTGTCATCTTTCCTCTGATCATGCAAAACCAACTAGAGGATAGAATAAGAACACTTTGCTTAAAAAAAAAATTAAAAAGTGCTGTTTTTTAAAAATGATAGAAGGTCGGGAACCCCTTGCTTTGGGAAAGTGTTGCTAGACCTCCGCCGTCCAAGAGAGCACTGGTAGGCCTTCGCTGTGCGGTGTCTATGGCTCGCCAGCCAAGCGTGCCTCCGCCCGACCACCACCAGCAACGTTGCCTATGGACGACGAGGTTGCCTGACCTCTGCTGCAGCTTAGCCGGGGCGCTGGACCCTCGTGAGCAGGGTTGGAGCGTCCAATCCTCTGCGCATGGAACGTCCAGTCCTCTCTCTCTCTCTTTCTCTCTCTCTACAAATATTCTCTTTGGTACTTTTGTGTTTTTTATTCTGGAGTGGGGCCACATCTAAACACATTTTCGTATATTGCTACATCATCGATGTGACAATAGGAGTAACACTTAGATGATGGGACAACTCGATTGCACAAATATATTTATGTTAAAACTACACTGCATAATAAAATTGCCAATGGATTAGATCGCTCAAATAAGGATATTTAAAGGATTAGTTGTAACTAACAAGCTAATTTTTTTAGGGTTACAATTAAGAGTACTAATGATTTGGGTTCCACATCGGATGCGCATCATGGTGAAGAGCAAGTGGATTATTTAGTTGATACTAAAGTTGTTGGCTTAACTTTTTGTTAAAGGTGAGTCTAGTTAAATAAATTAGTAGAAAGACTTTAGGTTCTCTGCAGGTAATCTACTTGACGAGGCATGGCGACAAGTGCTCTATATATAAAGGGAAAATGTTACAAATGGTCCATATACTATTACTTAATGTGCAATTTGGTCCCTGAACTATTATTAAATGTCCAATTTGGTTCCTGAATTTTCGATCGGCTCAATTTGGTCCATGAACTATTGATAAATGTCCGATTTAGTCATTCGTTACTGTTTTTCCTTTTTTTTTTTTTTTTTTTGCTTCTTCTGTCTTCCCTCCGCTGGTTTCGGTGAAGGGAAGCCGGCATTCGGTGAGGGTCGCCCTCGCCTGACGCCGGGGTGCTCCTCGCTCGACGCCGGCGAGGGCGACCCTCGCTCGACGCAGACGAGGGAGCCCCTCACCTGATGCTGGGGTGCTCCCTCGCCGGCGTTGGGCGAAGGGCTCCTCGGGCTGCGAGGAGCCCCTCACCAGAGGAGCCCCTTGTCGGCGTTGGGCGAGGAGCACCCCGGCGTCGGGTGCGAAGGAGCCCCTCGCCCAACGCCGGCGAGGGCTACCAAATCGGACATTTATCAATAGTTCAGGGACCAAATTGCATATTAAGTAATAATATAGGGACCATTTGTGACATTTTTCCATATATAAATGCAGATTGTTGACCCAGTACAGCGCCTTCTGCGTGATAGGCAACATTGAAAATCTTCGGATATTATGCAAGTTCGGTTTTAGGCGCAATGGACAGGTCATTCCACAACAACTACAAGCACGTGTCCGTTACTTTGATTTTATGTTTCTAAGAAAAAGAAATGAACAGCAACTTTCATGAAGTGACGCGACGACCCGGGACGAAATCAATGGAGGCCAAGTCTTGACATGGAATGTTCGAGTGATGGGTCTTTATCACGACCATTCATGTACTAAGAAGCGTGATTTGACGTGGTCTAGGGGCCTAAAACTAAGCCAACTAATTGAGTCCACCCTTTTGGTGTTTGTCTTATAAAATTGATATCTGATGCCTTTTCAAGCTCAACTTATTTGTGTAAAGACTGATACAATATTGTCTCTGCAAATGTTGTTGAAAGTTTCAATCTCCGGGTCTCTCGAACATTTGCTTTTACATTTGCGAAAGAAATAGTTTAGGGTTGCTGATGTTTTTTTTGGTAAGGTTAGGGTTGCTGATGTTCTCCCTCGTTAAATTAGAAAATTTGATCCACTCTGTTATTTGGAGGAAACTACAAAGAATATTCAGAGCATATGCTTGCTTGCAATGCATGCACTTTTATATGTTGGACCAAAAACATATCTTATCCTGGACTAAAGTATTTCTTAAGGTTGTTTCACATAGCTTGGCTTTGTTAATAAGGTTATCTCCTATTCTGTTGAATGGATTTCTAGATGGTCCCGTCGTTTCTGGAATGGACTTGTTGAGACCGGCGAACTTGAGGATTAACATGATTTTTACTTTGGTTTTTACGTTTTTTGTTGAAAGTTCAAAAGTTATTGGAGCAAGGATTATCTAGCAAGCATGCATTGATTAATGTACAAGTGAGAGAACAAAGCTGGGAATAGGTCAAGGACTCAGGCAGAACACTAACCCAAGTCAAATTGAATAGAGATATGGCATTTCGATTAGAAAGACACAATTTGATATCTAGTTCATCCTACTTAACACCGTTATGCTTTGGTTTAATTAAGAAAAGCGCTTACTATTTTTTCACTCGTAAAAGCTTCAAATACGCTGTACGTCCATTGGCGTTTGGTTCCTAAAAAAGTTCTTTGAAAATCAATGGTTTCAAATTTTTGGATTGTGCTTCGCCTTCCTCATATGATGTAAGTCACAACAACCAGGCCTTGGGAGTTCGCAAATTTTTATTTGACTTTTCCGGCATACAACACGTCAGCCAGTCCTCTCGATGAAGTAAATTAGATCACGTGAAGCTTTTTAAAAGGGAAATATGCAGAAACTTCATCGCTTTGCCAGGTGTTTGCATTGCATTACGATTCAATCATGTACTTCCATTTTTTAGCTATTTTTTATCCATTAAGTATGTGAAAACCGCAGCACCAATCAGAAGCCTACCACAACGAATATATACTGCCGACGATGATTGAAAATAAATCAAACCTGTACATGGAAAAAAAAAAAAGATTATCTTTTGACTTCTGCTAACGAGGACTCGCTTATAGGAAATTGCAGGAGGAGCAGAGCTGTTAAAAGGCAGTTTACACTTCTTGATAAAACATGGAGAAATGGGAGAGTTGTTGAAGATGTGTAGATGATGGCGACTACTTAATTTGCATATCTGTAGTGAGCTTCACATCCAAATCGTTTTCGGTACTGTACGTTTATTAGATAATTGTCCTTCTCTACTTGCGAAGAACGGAAAGTTCTATGACTTAATGTGCTCGCTATTCTTTCCCGAACACCTGATACTTTATATAAAGTATTCTAGGGGACTTCAATTTGGTTATAGTGAGTCTTTGTCTCCCACTTCTTTTGTCTTTCAAATTTCCATATTCTGCTTTTAATCAACTACTTTATCTTGAGTTATTTTAGGGAGTAGTCTTTGGCTATGTGGCACAGTGAATGGTTTTCCAAATCGGGCTTTTGGTCGAGACTAGTCATGGTTTCAAAAATGACCTGAAATTCAGCATGGAGTGGAACACATGAATCGTAAGAGCTCCCACGTAATTGCAATAGGACAGTTTTCACAGATATGCAGATGTTGAACTGTGATAATACCGCGTGCTTTCTACAAAATGACGATACATCGTGGTCAGTAGGAAACAAGTAAACAACTAGGCAGCACAAAGCAATGATCCTGATGACAAGCAGTGTGTGGACTGGGACTTCCTTTCCTGTGCTTCCACCAAATTAGACCATGAAAAAGGTGACACCAGTGGAATTTTTATGGATCCTCGCCCCGTAATGAAATGTGAGGAATGACTTTGCGAGGTTGAAAGAGATTCTTAGTAAATGATCTTTATTGCTCAATGATTCATACAACAAGGCATATAACAACCCTATAAACATTGAGATAAATTATTCATTTACTCTTAGCAATCTCTCATGGAAAATAGCAATGATTTCATAAGTACTATGGCTCAAATGCTCTGTTAGCATTTCTTGAGTCATCTGTTCCATTTAGTTGTTGTCGTACCAAAACTGTGCTTGGAGGTAATCAACAGTTTTCTTGTCCACTTGGAAGGCCTTGGTCAGAACATCAACAGAAATGGGTGGCTTCGCTCCGAAGACAGAGTTAGCAATGGTGATGACTCCTGGGTTTTGGCTGCTCAAAGCAGCAAAGGCCAGCGCAGGGGTCTTTCCAATATTCAACTGGAAGTGAATGAGTCCAATGGGGAAAACAAACACATCACCTTTGTACAAGACTTTGGTGAAGAGAGTGTTGTTCAATTGGTTGGATGTGACGAAGCCGACCAGGAGTGTGCCCTCGATGACGACCAGAACCTCAGTGCCACGGGGGTGAATGTGGGGAGGGTTTAGACCGCCAGGAGCAAAGTCAATGCGAGCCATGGATATGCCCAAAGTATTGAGTCCTGGAAACTCCATGACAGTAGCAGGTGTGACTTTTGATCCAAGTGGGTTTGTAGTATTCCCAGGTTTCCTGAACGTCGTAAAGACAAAGTCATCTGCAGTGGCTAGCTTAGGGTCCTTGCAAAACTGCCCGTTCACAAACACTGCATAAGAAGACAGAACTCATCTTAAAATGCATCACTCAATGCGATGACTATTAGACAAGTTACAATAGACTACCATGTTGTCATGCTACCAAAACAAATCCTTTTAGCATGTTCTGTCTATAGCCTCATGGATCAGAAGAAAACAGTATGTCAATAACACTAAAATAGAGGTTCAACCTGCAGACTTCGGGTCGTTGATGGCCACGCATATGTCCTGAAGAGGACTTGGGTCATAAGCAAAGGCAGTTGCAGCCACCAAAGCCAAAACGAGAAGGCCAATTGGAAGGAACTTCATTGTGGGCAGGAGTTAGGGCTTTAATCTCAGGTTCTATTTCCTAGCTCAGTGTATTATTGCTCAAGGAAGGAGTGAGATGCCTTGCATGCTAACATGGTCTCTATTTATAGATGACAGTGCTTGACCTGGTAAACAATTTATGCAAGAAGTTTCGCCGCAGACTACCATGTCTTCAATGTTTGTATCTTTATTTCCCCTTCTTAATTCAAAAGAATGGACTGTTCCATAACCACTACGATCGTGTGGGAGTCAATTTGATTTACTCATATCCACTTAAACAATGCATATTATCAGCTATGGAAGTGCTCATTCGTAACTTTTACAACCTTGCATTATTCCTCCTTCACCGCTTCAGCTCTTCAGGCATCAATTTGGAGTAGCATGATCAAACAAGGACTGTTCTCTGATCACAGTTTCATGCGTCTGAAGTGGATTGAATTGACCCTCTCTGGAGTAGGAAAAGCCCTTTTCACACATATCTTCACCATGAAAATTTTGAGGCTGCCGATATTCCCTATCAGCAATAATTAGAGGATTTCATCTGATTTAACATGCCAAACACTGAACTTAGTTACAATACACATAGCAGTGATTCACTCTTCTGTCGCACAAAACTTGATACATTATGTACCTTTGGATACACAATGCAAGCTCATCACTGATGTTATGAACATTTAGTACAATTAGTGCCTTGTCCATTGACTGATGGTTATGTGCAACTTTGCCTATGGTTCATGGGAGGTTAGAAATAAGATGCCGTTGTCCAGAGCTGCTACTGCTCTGTAATCTGATGAGCATGAAATGTTTTAAAGGTTAGAACTTGTAAGCAATGTCTTATTCCAGTGGCTTCTAGAACTCATGGGACATTGCCAACTTGAGGATCAAGGGTGTGACCGTTTCCATGTTGAGCTGGTGGATATTAAATAAGTCACCTAATTCGGTTGAAAAGTGAAGCTTAGGAAGGTTATAATTCGAAAGAGGCTTTGCTATCAACCACATAGAATTTTAGCTAATTCCCTTGAAATTACCCAATGTCCCTTTATTGTTTCTAATCTCGAAGCTCCTCCGCAGATTTTCTCAGAGAAGTGGGAGACTTGTTAAGGGTGGCTAGATGAAGGCAACCTTCTGATCGTAATTGTCATGATAGAGTATATGCTAACCATTTAAGAGATAGAAAATTCAAAAGATAGTATGATTACCTTATATCTTTGAGTATTGAAATTGGAAATAAGGACATTATAAATATCAAAATTTTCGTATGACGCTTACTTGAATACCCCAACTTTTTTTTTGACCACTTGGGCGCATAATTTCTAAAACGTTTCCTTAATTGTCATAGCTTTCAATTGAGTGTCATTAATTTTAAAAAACTCTTATCCAAGGTTTTTTTTTTTTTTTTTTTGGTTGAAGCTTATCCAAGTGTTGAAAAGTCAACGTGGCATGACACTTGTGTTGCATATTTATGAAAGTTATAGTATTAAAGTGATTGATTGAAAGTTATAGTGTTCAAGTGAGTATTGTATATAAGTTATAGCATTTAAATGAGCAAAAAAAGTTATGATACTTAAGTGAACACTATATAAAAGTTACGACACTTGTGATCTTTTCCTAAATAAAATTGCTAGAAGCGCAATTTTTGTTTATTAATTTGACGCTATGTAATAATTCAGTGGGCATCTGCTCCCCAAAAATAAGATCGGAAGACTTCAATTCAGCCATAGTGAGTCTTTGTTCCCCGGTTTCTTACCTTCCGCACATCGAATTTTCAATAACTAGTAATCTCGAGTTTTCTTCTTGGGGAGTATTATCCACATACGGAAGTTTAAATACTCATTAGTTTTCTAGATCCTACTTTCGGCTGGAATCGGCCTTTTACCCCTCTGATATTAAGATGCTTGCTCTGCTTATCCTTGTCAATATTATCGCAACGCAAATGCACAGCAAGTGATTTTATGGTGTGAACGTCCTGCGTGATACACTGAAAAATCGGAAGCAAATCACCAACTAGGCAAGTCCTTTCATGGTGAAGGCGTATTAGGAACGCCTATTCCTGCATTTTCTCGTAAATGAATTATTCAACTTTTTAAGGATCTGATACTTTTTCTGAGGAAATGGTCCGCACAATCCCACTGCTGAGTCGACCCTGGACGGCTGCAACAGTGAAGTACAGAGGTCAAAAAGAAAGACGCTGACGTTATCTGTGAATAGAGGAAATTTAACCTGATCGGGGTTTCGTCGAAGCAGCAACGGAACGACACATCACCGGATTTAGATATCTACTTACGGCCCCAGCGAAGCATACTAGTCAATTGGAGAAATCAGGGAAAGAGTTGTTGAAAGCGCTCACCCAGGGGTTGATTTCCTAAACCCTATCTCTGTTGCTGTTGTCAAAGGTCCATTATTGACCTTCTCAAACACTGATCCATTCAGAGAACAGTTCGTCTTTATCTTCTCTCAGGATCATTATCTAACAACTCATGCACTCTCTTTTCTCCCCTCTGCACCGATAAAACCATGTGGCAGTATCATCCAATTTTGAGTTGTTGTGATTGTGGCCATTAGTCTTGTGGTTTACATATTTTATTGGCACGGTCTTATCAACCTCTAGAATGTGCTTTTTGAATTGGGTTATTAGGTGGGTGTTTTCATCCACTGAGCATTAAAAATGCTCTCAATACAACGTTTATTTTGCTTTGAATTGCATAATATGTAATACTTGGGCTTGCAAAAGAAAAGAAAAGGCCCAAGACCTCAGCCCATTCCACCTTCAGTCCAGATAAATCTGAAAATGTTTCCTTCTCTTCTCCCTCTTGTCACGAACCAGAGAAAGAAGAAGAAATGGGGCTTTTGCATGCACGCACGAGAGGCTACGATGACTCAAGTTTGCCTTTGTTTTGTAGCACCCTAGGATTGTAATCCTTTGTTCATTTAATCAGGGGAAATTTTGGAGTTAGGACATAAATTAAGTCTATGTTAATTTTGAGTTACCGTATCGATTCAGGAATCATTTGGCTGAGCAAATTATGTGGAAATGATCATTATGGTGTTGTGGAGCTGTGAGATCTTATAAAAATCAGTTTCAAGTTACGGTTCGATTGGAACGAATATTTAGTGTTTTGCATTCATTGCTACTCAGTTCAAAATTTTTGTTTTTTACAATGGTTTTCACTATTCTTTGGTCATCTTTTGAGTTGATAAAGCATAGGATCTTATAATACTTAAAAAGAGTTTTTTCTTTTTCTTTTAAAGTTTGCTCGTGTTAGGATTTGGTTCACAAATTCAACAAAATAGAGTCTAAACATAAGAAAGAGAAATCGAGACACGGACTTTATCCTAGTTTACTCTCAAGGGGTACATCCAGCAGATGATTATGCTATAAGTAGCTTCTCTCACATCTCTATATATCACTCAATTACAAGAGAAATAGAATATATATAGGCGGCATAAGAAAACTCTAGGGTTGAGAAAGCGTTAAGCTATTCAGTAGCTATTTATGGACCCAAGCCCAAACTACTCTTTTGACCTTATCCATCGCTCGTTCATCGAGGAGTGAGATCCCATGTCTTCTTGTCGATGAGGAGTATAAACCACACCCTAACAGCTTGAACCGGAGTTCATTAGAGAAATACAACACAATAAAGTTGGTAGCACGAGCTTGGGTGGATGTTTATCATGCGAGTGATTATTCATCATGCAACTGCCTGCCTTGAGGTCTTTTGTCGACCCGTAGTGAATGACTCAGCCCACAAATAGTGTTACCTAATAGAGTCTCGGTCGAAGTTAGTTGGTGTGTAAATTTGATATTCAAAATATGTTCTCTTTTTCGTAGAATTTTGAAGCTTGCTAGGCAGCCTAGCTTCCGATTTGGGCTTTTGGTTAGTGGTGATTGGTGCTTATATCTCCTTTATATCTGATGATTCATATTTCGAAAGTGGTAAAGATTAAAGAGCATATCCGTGGCATAAAAATTGGATCAGACATTTGTTATCCTCTATGGTATTCAAAATAGTTAGAAATGATTTTGACCATTTGAAATAGTTTGATTTAAATACTTGTGATTGGTAGGAGAACTAGTATATGAAACGAATTGGGCAGAAGAACAGCCCAAGTGCCAAAACTTGGCACGGAGGGACACTTAAGTGCCAAAACTTTGAAAAGGTACACTTAAGTGTCAGTTTCGGAGTAAAGTAGATCACTTAAGTGCCACTCCGGCCAAATTGCTGACGTGGCAATTTTCCGGCGAGTTGGGTGCAAAACGGCGTCGTTTTGCTCGGCGACGTGGCGAGAAAATACAAAAACGATATCGTTTTGGCTTTGATGTGTAAATAATTAATATAAAAATTAATTTAATTAAATTTAAACTTAATTTTATTTAAAATATTCTAAAAAATAAAAAACTAAAAATTAAAAAAACTAAAAGGGGGGGGGGGCGAAGGGACGGCCGAGGGTAGAGCCCTCGTTGCCGCCGCCGCCGGGAAGGGTCGGCAACGAAGGGGGAGGGTCGGCCGGGGCCGCCGGCCCCCCCGGGCTTGGCAACCCCGACCAATGCTCTCCCCACCGTCGCCGGCCCTTGGCTAGGGCCCGGCGACCCCGGCCGATGCTCTCCCGCACCGTCGTCGCCCCTTCCCAACAACGGCGAAGAGGGCCCGCGAACCCTCGCCCAAATTTGGGGTGAGGGTCGCGGCCCTCGCCGTCGGTTGGCCGAGGGCCGGCGACCCCGGTCGACCCTCCCTCCTCCGCCGCCCCTTCGGCCACCCCCTTTTTTTTTTAGTTTTTTTTTAGAATATTTTAAATAAAATTATGTTTAAATTAAATTTAATTCATTTTTATATTAATTATTTACACATCAGACACAAAACGACGTCATTTTTGCAATTTGTCACCATGTCAGCTAGCAAAACGACGCCGTTTTGCACCAAACTCACCGGAAAATTGCCACGTCAGCAATTCGGCCGGATTTTGGCCGGAGTGGCACTCCAAGTGTCCCAAACTCAAACGAATTGTGAAAGATTATATGAATTGAATTATGAACTTGGTTTGTGAAACCTAATTGGGTTTGAGAATCTTAGGGTTTGAGAATCTTATACTATTAATATGCGTTGGTCAAGAACTAAGTTCTACATGGTGATGCGAGTTTTGTAGGAGCCACCTTTAAAACCTTGTATTACGTTACGAGGGGTCCAATGATTAAGTGCTATACCATGACACAAGTCTTGTGGGAGCCATCTCTAAAATCTTGTATTATCGATACAAATTGGTCAAGGACTAAGTGCCACTTGGTAACGTGAGCCCCGTGAGAGCCACTTCTAAAATTTTGTACCATTGATATATACTTCTCGAAGACTAAGTGCTGTGGCCCCAAGTCATCAATGCTTCTGAATATAACATGGAAATATAAGAGATTTTTTGAAAATGAGTAGATATCTCTGATGCGAGCTTCACATCCAAACCGTTTTCGATGCTGAAAGTTTATGAGATAATTGTCCGTATCTACTTGCGAAGTATGGGAAGTCCAATGGTTAAGTCTCTATTCTGCACTGAACGCCCACTCCACATGAAGTACGGTAGAGACTTCAATTGGTTATAATAAGTCTTAAGCTTCCATCGTTTAACGGAAAATGACTTTGAGGAAAAAAAATTTCCGGATTTTTCAGTGTTCGTTTCACGGAAAATAAATCGAGTCAAGGAAAATGTTTTTTCCATCATTAAAAAAAAAAAAAACATTTTCCATAACTTCTTCCACCTTACTTCTTTTCACCAACACATTTTCATTTTATTTTTATGCTTTTTTTTCTTTTTTTTTAAACAATCGAGTTTTTATTTTTTATTTTTTTTCAATTTTATTTTTTTTTCTTTCTTTCCTTTTCATCTTCTTCCTTAGCCTTGGCCGATCGCCGGCCACGGCGGCGGCCAGCCGCGAGCCAGCTCGAGTCTCACCCCAGGCCGACGAGGCTTCGCCTAGCCCGATCTGGGGAAGCCGAGCTCACCCGAGCCCGGCGAACTCGGGCTTGGCCAGATCAGGCGAGGCGGAGCGTTGCCAACCTATGGCGGAGATCGGGCCTCGCCAAATCCGATGAAGGCGGGCGGGGCTCGGGCCCTACCCGAGCTTGCCAAAGGTTTGCCGGGCTCTGGCGAGCCGCGAGCTCATTGGATCTAGTGGCAGAGCTCGGGCTCCTGATCCAAGCGAGCCTGAGCTCCGCCGTTAGATCCGGCAAGCTCAAGCGAGATCGGTCGAGCCTCGAGCTCGCCAGTTCTGGTGATTGCGTCTTGGTCAGCCGCCGAGCAGCCGACCATCGTCAGGCTTGCGACAGCGGAGGAAGGAGGAGGAAGAAGGAGGAGGAAGGAGGAAGGAAAAGAAAAGGAAAAAAGAAAAATAATAAAATAATAAAATTTTCGATTTTTTAAAATATAAATAACTAAAAATTCATTTTTTTTTTTTTTAAAAAAAAAACTAATTTTTTGGTCAATTAAACATATTAAAATTCAATTTTGTGATAATTTTTCCCAAACAATTAAATTAGCTAACGAACGGTGGAAAATATTTTTCACTCAAAGTTAGGTTTTCAGCCGAATACCGAAAAATAGTCATTTCCAAAAAAATGACTTCCTAAAAAATATTTTCCGAAAACGTGATATTTTTCGCGAAACGAACAAACCCTTAGTCTCCCACTTTTTAAATTTTTTTTTCCAACTTTTGATATTCTTCTTTTAATCAACTGCTTTATCTAGAGTTACTTTAGAGAGTATTCTTTGCATATGGCACGATTTCTTAGTGAATGGTTTTTCAGATTGGGATTTTTATTGATAGTAGTCATCATTTCGAAAATCGTCAGAAATTCAGCGCACGGTGAAATACAAGAATAGTAAGAGTTCCCACCAAATTGGTAGCAGATGTCGAACTGTGAAAGTACAGCATGTTTTCTACAAGAACGACGATACATGCAGGCAATAGGAACAAAGTCAGCAACTTGGCAGCACGAAGCATTGATCGTCGTGACATGCTGAGTATGGATTGGGACTTACTGTGCCGCAGTATCACAAAATCAGAGCATGAAAATTTGACACCAATGGAATATGAATGGATCGTTCTTGATGGATGTCTGATCAATACGAGAGTTCAGGTCCCGCAATGGAAAGCGTGCAATAACCTTTTGTGCTCGATAATTTGACAAGCAACACTTCAATGATCATTTTGAGGCTGATCCGAGTGCCCAAAGTCGTTGCAATTGTTTTCACTGAGCTTATATGCATCTGATCAAAATCTGTGTTTTGTTTCTATTATGACTTTGCTTGGCATTTGGCTCCGGTCCATATGAGAAACTTTCGTCAAAACAGGGATCAAGAAACAGGAGATTCTTAGTAAAAAATACTTTACTGATCAATTACTCATACAAGAGGTAAACATATCCATTGACCACTGACATAAAGTAGTGTTTTTATTCTTGGAAGTCTCTCATGGAAACTAGGAATGCTTGCGTAAGTTAAACGGATCAGATGCTCTGTTGGTGTTTTTCTGGTCATCCATTCCATTTAGTTGTTGTCGTACCAAAACTGTGCCTGGAGGTAGTCAACAGTTTTCTTGTCCACTTGGAAGGCCTTGGTGAGAACATCAGCAGAAATGGGTGGCTTTGCTCCAAAGACGGAGTTAGCAATGGTAATGACTCCTGGATTTTGGCTGCTCAAAGCAGCAAAGGCCAGCGCAGGGGCTTTCCAGTATTCAACTGGAAGTGAATGAGTCCAATTGGGAAAACAAACACATCGCCTTTGTACAAGACTTTGGTGAAGAGAGTGTTGTTCAATTGGTTGGATGTGACGAAGCCGACCAAGAGTGTGCCCTCGATGACGACCAGGACCTCAGTGCCACGAGGGTGAGTGTGGGGAGGATTTAAACCTCCAGGAGCGAAGTCAAGGCGAGCCATGGATATGCCCAAAGTATTGAGTCCTGGAAACTCGTTGACGGTTGCTGGTGTGACTTTCGATCCAAGTGGGTTTGCAGTATTTCCAGGGTTTCTGAACCCCATAAAGGTGAAGTCATCTGCGTTGGCTTGCTTAGGGTCCTTGCAAAACTTTCCGTTCACAAACACTGCATAAGAAAACATAACTCATCTTAATATGCATCACTCAATATGCGATGACTATTGTACTAGTTATGAGCGATAACAATGTCGTCATGCTACCAAAACAAAACCTTTTTGCATGTTCTGTTTATAGCATCATTGATCAGAAGAAAACAGTATGTCAATAACACTAGAATAGAGGTTTAACCTGCAGACTTGGGGTCTTTGATGGCCACGCATATGTCCTGAAGAGGACTTGGGTCATAAGCAAAGGTAGTTGCAGTTGCCAAAGCCAAAATGAGAAGGCTAATTGGAAAGGACTTCATCGTGGGCGGGAGTTGGGGCTGATCTCAGGTTCTATTTCCTAGCTCAGAGTATTATTGCCCGAGGGAGGAGTGAGGTGCCTTGCATGATAACATGGTCTATATTTATAGATGACAGTGCTTGACCTGGTAAACAATTTATGCAACAAGTTTCCCTGCAGACGACCAAGTTTTCAATGTTTCTATCTTTATTGCCCCTTTCTTAATTCCAAACAATGAACCGTTCCATAACCACTGTGATTCTTTCCATGTTGAGATGGTGGATATTAATTAAGTCACCTAATTCTGTTGGAAAAACGAAGGTTCGGAAGGTTATAATTCAAAAGAGGCTTTTGCTACCAACACCAAAGAATATTAGCTGATTCCCTTCAAATTACCAAATGTTCCTCTATTGTTTCTAACCCCGAAGCTCCTCTACAGATTTTCTCAGAGAAGTGGGAGAGTTGTTAAAGATGGGTAGATGACGAAGGCAACTTTCCAATCGTAATTGTCATGATAGATTTTGTGCTGACCGTTTTAAGAGACAAAAGTTGAAAAGACAGTCCCGCTGCCTTATATCTTTCAGTAATATGATTGTTAGAAGCACAAATTTATTTGATTAATTTTACGCTATATGATATTTCAATGCGCGGCTGCTCCCCAAAAATAAGTTTAGGAGACTTTTAAGTCAATAATAGCGAGTCTTCCTTCCGCGGTTTCTTAGGTCCGTTTGGTAACACTTTTCTTCTGAAAAACAATTTCTTTTCAAAATTAATTTTTTGATAAATAGAAGCACCATAGTTTAGCTTCTGAAGGAGGCCAACAAAGGCAAGACCCGGTTAAAAAATTAAAGTGGGAGAGATTGCTGAGATGGTTCGATTATGGTGACTTACAGCCCATATCTCTGTTCAACACCTTTTAAATACTTAAACTTGAGCAACAATCAAATTTTTCTTTTCTTTGTTAAATAAAACTACAGAAATTATGAAGAATTTCACGACTCAAACGTTTTCTAAGCGTGAAAAGGCACCTGCTCCTTAGAAACTAAGCTAGAAGAGCTCAATTTCGTTGTAACAAGTCTCTGTATCCATAGTTTCTTAACTTGACATTGTGATTTGCTTTTTACTTTTTAAATTATCTTGAGTAAAGTTCGAGAAGAATCTTATCTATGATAGTTTGAATACTGAAGAGTTTTGCCAATCATAATTCTTGGTAAAAGCTAGTCGTCCTTTGTGATAACGGTCGGAATGGATGAATCGTATAAGCTCGTGCAGCATAGCTTTCGACCACGTTGGCATCACCCCAACGGAGTTGGAAACACAAGTCAAACCGTGAATTATACCTCTTTGAACGTGAATCTGGACCGGGCATACGAAACAGTAAAGCAAAAATAAAAAGACGTAAATTCCATCGGAGAAGACCACTTCCATATCAGATTAACGGAAAAGAGGACAGGTCAAAGTGACGGGTGCTTCGACGTAGCAGCTGTGGAACAATTCTTTTCTGGAGTAAGAAATTAACCAGCACACCGGAGACTTGGTACCTGTCAGGCGTTCCTTATCATAGAAACATAATACCAGGTCAGCACTACTTTCATCTATAAAAAGGAATCAAGTGTCCATGCTAGACATCTCACTCCTATCTCAAGCAAAGAAAACAAGAAGATATCCAGGCCTGTAACTCTCCTGTCTGCAACCGCAATGAAGTTCCTTCCAACTAGCCTTCTCATCTTGGCTCTGGCAACCGCCACCGCTTTTGCCTTTGACCCAAGTCCTCTTCAGGACTTCTGTGTGGCCATCAATGACCCCAAAGGTTGGAGCTCTGCACAAGCGACAGTCGAATCTTTCCGTTCTGATGATGCTAAAAGAACTACCCTGGCAAGTATTTATGCTTAGATAAGCCTAACAACGTGAATTCTGTTTCTTTTGCAGTATTTGTGAATGGGAAGTTCTGCAAGGACCCAAAACAAGTCACAGCAGATGATTTTCTCTTCAAGGGGTTCAGATACCCAGGGAATACGGCAAACCCACTCGGATCGAAAGTCACGCCCGCTTTCGTCGACCAATTTCCAGGACTCAACACTCTTGGCATTTCCATGGCTCGTATTGACTTTGCTCCGGGTGGCCTGAACCCTCCCCACACTCACCCTCGTGGGACCGAGGTTCTGGTTGTCACTGAGGGCACACTACTTGTCGGCTTCGTCACGTCCAACCAATTAAACAACACCCTCTTCACCAAAGTGTTGTACAAAGGGGATGTGTTTGTGTTCCCAATCGGTCTCATCCACTTCCAGCTGAACATTGGAAAGACCCCTGCGCTGGCCTTTGCTGCTCTGAGCAGCCAGAACCCAGGAGTCATTACCATTGCTAATGCAGTATTCGGATCAAAGGCACCCATTTCGGCTGATGTTCTCACGAAGGCCTTCCAAGTGGACAAGAAGGTTGTTGACTATCTACAAGCACAGTTTTGGTATGACAACAATTAAGTTGATACACTGACGTCCAAGACGTCGGATTACCCTTGTATTCTCCATACATGATTGCTGGGATGGATTATTGCTTTGCAATAAAAGAATTGCTCTCTATGAAACCAATGATGAATGTTTGAGTAATAAAAGATGATTCTTAATAAGAATCTCTCTCTCTCTCTCTCTCTCTCTCTCTCTCTCTCTCTCTCTCTCTCTCTCTCTCTCTCTCTCCGCGGCAATATAGGCATTGAATGGATTCCCAGTAATGCCTGACAACAACCACATTCACACCTTGGCTAGCGGGTTGAGTTTGCTAAATATTCTGGTGCAATAACAAGTAACGAAAAAATATGAAGTTTGGCCAAGCTAGAATATTACATAAGAAGAACCTCAATAACACTATTATTTTGTCTAGACATTTAGTTGTTACAGGGAACAAGCATTTGTTTAATACTATGACAGTGGCTAATTCATGATTTTTTACGCTTCTTGACTCTCGAAGCACAAACACGAGTTTTGAGCTTTATCAGAGGCCAGGCAGAGCCATCCTCTTGAAGGAACTCCAAGAGCGTGTCATCTCTTCTTGCGCTGAAAAAGTGGAGTGAAACAGGCAAACCACTATTTATTGACATTGGATCAAAAGGAGGATTAATGTTTGGTGGCCCCATTGCAAAGTCAGTCTTATACAAACTCTTAATCCTTATAGAAAATCAACAAAACAAAGTAAGGCAGAAAATTACATAAGATGTACTTCTATATCAGAATGATGAATTTACTTGAGTTAAACAATGCTATCAAAGAAAAATTATTCACACGCTGATACTTGAGATTAGTATGCAGTGATCAAGTGACATATCCCGTTTGGAAAGTTAGTCCAAGACCTGGAGCGAGCAAGATGGAAAGAGACCTTGAATTAATTTTTCATTACAGCCCTCGAAAGATTTACGAGAGAGAGAGAGAGAGAGAGAGAGAGAGAGAGAGATAACAAACAGTGGAACCTTATCAAATATCAGATAACATACAATTGTACTAGTACCCAAAGTTCAGCATGCTATTGGAAAGAATTCTTCTTTGTAATATAATGAACAAACACAATTACTCTTGTGAACATCTGCCTAATGGTTGTCAAACCAGTTCTGTGCTTGCAAATAATTGATCAGTTTGTTGTCCACTTGGAAAGCCTTTGTAAGGACATCAACATTGATCAGTGGCTTCGATCCAAAGACTGAATTTGCTATGGTTATGAGACCCGGATTCTGGCTGCTCAAGAAAGCAAAGGCCAGTGCATTAGCTTGTCCAATATTCAGCTGGAAATGAATGAGGCCTTGTGGAAACACGAAAACATCTCCTTTGGTCAAGACTTTGGTGAAGAGAGTGTTGTTCAATTGGTTGGATGTGACAAAACCGACGTAGAGTGTACCCTCCACGACCACTAGCATCTCAGTGCCACGAGGATGAATGTGGGGAGGGTTTAGACCATACGGAGCAAAGTCAAGGCGGGCCATGGCGATGCCAAGAGTGTTGAGTCCTGGGAATTGGTCAACAAAGGCAGTCGTTACTTTGGATCCGAGCGGATTCGATGTGTTCCCAGGATATCTGAACTTTGTGAAGGAGAAATCATCTGCTACGGCAAGCTTTGGGTCCTTGCAGAACTTTCCATTCACAAGCACCGCAGAGTTGCTGTCGTTGATGGCTACACAGAAGTCCTGAAGAGGACTTGGGTCGGAGGCAAAGGCATGGGATGATGCCAAAGCCAAGAGGACAAATGTTAGAAGGAACTTCATCATGGAATATTTTCCGAGCTTCGATTAGTCTGTCTCGGAAATTCTGTTCTGTTGAGGATTGTTGTGAAACGCGGCTCATCTATTTATAGTAGTTAGTCATTTGACTTAGTCCCAGTCAACAGGCCTGCAGGAAGCAGCTGAAGCAAGGAACAGTGCTAAGTGTATAACAATTGTTTATTCTTCCGTGTGATTGGTGAACCATTCTACAACTTCAACCCCCTCTTGTTTCTAAACCCGTTCTAATTGAGAATTAGTCATTCGATGAAGCATTCCCACTTTATTTCTCGTCTTTTTACATTCTCAGATTTTTAACTTTAGACGCCATGTTCAAATTTTACATTCTCACTGCCCCTATTTGATTGCTGTGATTATATTGGAGGGAGAATCGGTCTGTACTCTAGGCTATCTAACAACATAAAGAGAACAATTTATTTTTCACATTATCTCCAAGGATTAGCCTTATTTGTTGGATGTTATGGAAAAATCAATGTTCAGGACTACTATTGAAAAGTTATATACTTGATGATATTCTCGGTAATCTTCTTGGGGAATCATATCGATAGTAGCTTGAATAGTGAAAAGTTTGTCAGGTCATACTTTTGGTGGAAGCCAGTCGTCCCAATGATAAGGTGTAAAATTTGGCATGTAGATATGGATGGACCATCTGAGTTTTGTGAAATATAGGTTTACAACATGTTCACAGCAGCAAATTTAAAAACGAGTCAAACCATTCATTTTACCTCTCCGATGCAATTCAAACAGATTTTGATTATTAATCTTATATCATCCAGATGGTGTGAAAACCATGCATGTTTTATGTGACAAAGTAAACATTAATGTCTGTAGGAAGTAAATCGGCAGCTTGGCAAGTGTTTCATGGTGAAGGATGGAGATGCATGTGAAAACACTTGTACCTACATCATTTTCATTTGACAGTTTGGTATGATCATACGAAGCACTTCCAGAAGAATTGGCCCTCGCTCCATCCAGCTGAATCTGCATAGGATGTCAAAACAGTAAAGCAGTAGGAAACCGAAGATTTACATATTATTGAAGAAGTGCACTTCCGTATCAAATATCATGCTTTTTCTTAATAGGGAAAGAGGATAGGTCAAAGAAAGGGGCATTTTGTTGCGGCAGTTGTGGAACAATTCATCTCTCAGAATAAGAAATTAACTACCATATAGGAGACTTGGTATAGCTGTAGATCTGGGAAGTGTTGCTTGTCATGGAAAATCATATACTGGGTCAACAACACAATCATCTATAAAAGGGGGTCATGTGTCCATGCAAAACATGTACTCTCATCTCAAGCAAACAAGAGAAGAGGTAGATATCAAAGCCCCGACCAGAGACTCCCTCTCCACCACAATGAAGTTTCTTCTAATTAGCCTTCTCATCTTGGCTCTAGCAACTGCCACCAGTTTTGCATATGACCCGAGTCCTCTTCAGGACTTCTGTGTGGCCATCAATGACCCAAAAGGTTGGAGCTCACTGACGCATTATTCGTATCTTTCTGTTCTGTGTAATGATGCTATAAGTATTTCCGTGAAAGGAGTTTCTGCTTAGATAAACCTATTAACATGAATTCTGTTTCTTATGCAGTATTTGTGAACGGAAAGTTTTGCATGGACCCAAAACAAGTTACAGCGGACGATTTCCTCTTTAAGGGGTTCAGATATCCTGGGAATACTGTGAACCCGCTCGGATCGAAAGTCACACCTGCTTTCGTCGACCAACATCGAGGACTTAACACTTTGGGCATTTCCATTGCTCGTATTGACTTCGCTCCGGGTGGCCTGAATCCTCCCCACACTCACCCTCGTGGGTCTGAGATTCTGGTTGTCGCTGAGGGCACACTGCTTGTCGGCTTCGTCACGTCCAACCAATTAAACAACACCTTCTTCACCTAAGTGTTGTACAAAGGGGATGTGTTTGTGTTCCCAATTGGTCTCATCCACTTCCAGCTGAACATTGGAAAGACCCCTGCGCTGGCCTTTGCTGCTCTGAGCAGCCAGAACCCAGGAGTCATTACCATTGCTAATTCAGTGTTTGGATCGAAGCCACCCATTTTGGCTGATGTTCTCACCAAGGCCTTCCAAGTGGATAAGAAGGTTGTTGACTACCTTCAGGCGCAGTTTTGGTATGACAACAATTAGGTTGAATTGAACTCCAAGATGTCGAACTACCCCTGTATTCTCCATACATGATTGCTGCGATTGATAATTGGTTCCCAATAAAAGAATTCTTCTTATTGTAACTGATCGTGAACGTTTTGAGTCATCCATGATCATTCTTTATAGGAATCTCTCTCTCTCTCTCGCCTCTCCCCACCCCCAATGCAATGTTGGCTTTACAAGGTTTCCATGTTCTGCCTGACCGTTACCACATGCAAACCTTGGCAAGCTGCTGGAGTTTGCTGAATATACCCGTGCAATAACACTTAAAATAAAACTATGAAGTTTGGCCAAGCTAGAATATTACATCAGAAAAACCTTAATAACACTATTCCTTAACATTTAAATGTTGCAAGGAACAAGCGTATATTTAGGGCACGTTTGGTAACGATTATGTTCCTAGGAACAGATTCTGACAAGAAATGATTATTTTTTATTCTATTCCCGAAACGATTCGAGTAAAAGAACGCGTTTGGTAACTCGTCCAAAATTTCTGATTCTCGGAATAGAATTGTATTTGGTACCATGCTAATTGATTATGTTTCAAATCAATTTCTTTTAATTTTTAAATAATTTTTATATTTTTTCCTTTTTTCTTTTTTTTTCTTTTCTTTTTTTTTTCCTTTTTTCCTTTTTTTTTTCTTTTTTCTCCTAATCTTCTTCTTCTTCTTCAGGCCGGTCGCCGACCGAGGACCGGCTAGACCAGGGCCGGCGACCTCACCAGAGCGTCGCCGGCCCTTGACCTCACCAGATTTGGTGAGGCCGAGCCTCGCTGGGGCTGGGCGAGGCCCGCCTGGCCACCGGCGGGCCGGGCGTTGCGAGGCTCGCCCGACCACCGGTGAGGCTTGCCCAGCCCTACCGGTGGCTGGGCGAGCTCGTCGGACCAGTTGCTGGCGGCGGGCGGCGGCGGGCAGCAGTGGGCGGCAGTCGAGGGATGGCGGTTGGTGAAGAAGAAGAAAAGAGAAGAATAAGAGTTTTGATTCTCAATTTTGTTCCCGGAACAAGAATCAACTTTTTTTTTATTCTTGATTCTCCTCCAAATCTGTTCCCGGGAACAAAACAAAAATTTTGCCAAACGCGATTCTGTTCCAAAACTATTCCCAGAAACAAAAAATCAGAATCTGGCACTGTTGGGATGGTTACCAAATAGGCCCTTAATTTCATGATAGTGGCTAATTCATGATTTCTTTTAGCATCTCGACTCCCTAGTACAAACACTAGTTTTGAGCATTATCAGTGGCCTAGGAGAGGCATCCTATATAGACTCTCTCTGCCTCTCGAAGGAACTCTGCGCGCATGTCATCTCTTCTTGCGTTGAAGTCGAGTGAAATAGGGAAACTGCTATCTATGGACAATGTGAAACATTTCTTTACTGCATTGGAATTATTTGGATAAATAAATGAAGATCCTCAAGATATACCACTAAGGGTCATTGTAACATTTTATGGGCATGAATGGAATAAAGAGATAATTAATGTTTGGTGGCCCTATTCCAAGGTCAGTCTTAAACAAACTCTTAATCCTTACGGAAAATAAACAAACCCAAAGTGAGGAAGAAAATTACATAAGACGCAGCTCTATATCAGAATCATGAAATTGTGTGACTTAAACAATGCTATGAAGGCAAAATTATTCACAAGCTGATAGTTGAGATTGGTCTGGAGTGATCAAGTCATATGTCTCGTTTGGAAAGACAGAGACCTGGAGCGAGCAAGATGGAAAGAGACCTTGAATCAGTTTTTATCTGAGCGCTCTAAATATTTACGAGAGAGAGAGAGAGAGATCTTATCATAAATCGGATAACAAACAAATGTACTGGTACCCAAAAGTCAGCATGTTATTGGAAAGAATTCTTCTTTGTAATGTAATGAACAAACACAATTACTCGTGAACATCTGCCTAATGGTTGTCAAACCAGTTCTGTGCTTGCAAATAATTGATCAGTTTGTTGTCCACTTGGAAAGCCTTTGTAAGGACATCAACATTGATCAGTGGCTTCGATCCAAAGACTGAATTTGCTATGGTTATGAGACCCGGATTCTGGCTGCTCAAGAAAGCAAAGGCCAGTGCATTAGCTTGGCCAATATTCAGCTGGAAATGAATGAGGCCTTGTGGAAACACGAAAACATCTCCTTTGGTCAAGACTTTGGTGAAGAGAGTATTGTTCAATTGGTTGGATGTGACAAAACCGACGTAGAGCGTACCCTCCACGACCACTAGCATCTCGGTGCCACGAGGATGAATGTGGGGAGGGTTTAGACCGTACGGAGCAAAGTCAAGGCGGGCCATGGCGATGCCAAGAGTGTTGAGTCCTGGGAATTGGTCGACAAAGGCAGTCGTTACTTTGGATCCGAGCGGATTCGATGTGTTCCCAGGATATCTGAACTTTGTGAAGGAGAAATCATCTGCTACGGCAAGCTTTGGGTCCTTGCAGAACTTTCCATTCACAAGCACCGCAGAGTTGCTGTCGTTGATGGCTACACAGAAGTCCTGAAGAGGACTTGGGTCGGAGGCAAAGGCATGGGATGATGCCAAAGCCAAGAGGACAAATGTTAGAAGGAACTTCATCATTACCATTAATTTCAACACATCCAATGCAAGAAATCGGGAAGGTAATCCCCAAGGTAATCCCCAATTGAATTTCCTGCGAGAACGGGAAGGTAATCCCCAATTGCGCCCCATAAACTGAATATTGGATCTTTCCATACTTGGTCACATATCGCTTCATTCCTTCAGTATATAAATTGACACAATTCACACCCAATTCCTATCTCACACACCAAATAGCTTTGAACTCCCAATAAAAAGAAAAAAGAAACAAAAGAAGGATGAAGAACTTTCAAGTTGCAGCAATCCTTGTGCTCTTTCTGTTCTTAACAACAAGTAAACTTCCTCTTCGCGATACGTATGCTTCTTCTTCTTCCTTTTTAAAGATTTACGTACTGAAATCATAAGGATTATATTATTTACACATGCATGATTTTCAACCAAAGGAGATTCTAATTTCTTTATCATTTCTTTTTTGGGGGTGGGGGCGTGAAGGGGAGGTGATACTGGCGAAGTAAACGGGGCGGCTCTGCGGGGAGGGTTATGATTTCCCCAACTGCCAGGGTCACGCGTGCAACACCTTTTGCATTAACAAGATTGGAGCCATAGAGGGAGTTGAGGGGATCTGTGGTCATGATGGATCCAACTGCTTTTGCTTCGAACCTTGCTAATAAGTAAATGCTCCCTCTTTGTTTCAAACTAAGTCAAAAAGATTTTTGACCTTTCTATAACCTGTCTTCAGTGATCTCTCTCTCTCTCTCTCTCTCTCTCTCTCTCTCTCTCTCTCTCTCTCTCTCTCTCTCTCTCTTTAACGTGAAAGTCCCCATTGCTTGACCAAGAAGGGTATGTCCCAAGATATCACTAGTCTCAATCTAAATTATGTTTAATTTTATTGTGATCGGAGCTTACAACACGAGCATCCAATACTCACGATAATAACGAAGTAAATTGATGGCACATTGATTGTTGCTTGACATGAACAAATTGGAAATTTTAAGCAATTGTAGACCTTATCCGTTAAATAGACAATCGATGATTGAAAGGAACTTGACTTGATCTCGATTCTTGAATTTGAAGTCTAATAAAATGATTTGAACACTTAATTCTCAGATTCAAGAAGTTGATGGCAAGAGATCTTGTGCGAGAAGGTTGGTTTTGACTACGTTGAATATACATTGCCCAAGAGGTGCAGGAAATTGAAGAACATAATTAAAGCAAAAGCATATTACATTTACATGATAGGAAATTGATATGCAATTAGGGTAATCCTCGCCTATTTATAGGCTATCATCTATGCAACTTTATATCAAACACAACACCACACAACATTAGATAAAAATAAAATGGGAAAATTGTCTGAAAAATCTTAAACTTATTATTCATCGGCTAATTCAATCATAAATTTTTCATTTTGTCCAAAAGTCCTAAGCAACATCTTTGTCTCCCTCTTTCTCTTTTCTCTCTCCGTCGTCTTCTTCAACCTTTAGCCATGGGGGAGGGTTTGAGCTAACCTCACTCTTCCCTCCCTCTCTTATTGATTTTGTTTGTGTTTTATTGTTTTTTCTTCACTCTCGATCTACATCTGAGAGCTTTCTTTTCCCAGTCTAATTCTAGATCTGAGAGTTTAAACTCTCAATCTAGTTTTAAATTTAGGAGCTATCCTCCCTCTATTTAGATATGAGAGTTTGATAAATATGTTTTTAGGGATTTGATACTCCGGTGCAATGTCGGTGTACGGGTTCCTCTGCCTCTAGTCTTAATGGTGATCGCATGAACTTTAACATTTGGGTGATCAATGAAGATTTACTCTTTCAAATATTAGATCTCTGTTTGTTCAACCTGTTTTAGTTGTCCTCGCACAATGATGATGTAAAGAAAGCCAAACCTAGGTGTGTATTGACAATTGGCAACGCCGTGATTACTAGAGAAAGAATCTCTAACATGTGTTTATCATTGACGATGATATGAAATCCAATGATCGACCATCGATTATTTTACTTGATAGATCCGCTCTCATGAGATGAGTATGTGCTTAAATCTAATGGTGCTCCATTGATCCTCTTTATTTTTTAGATCTGGCTTTGTTTTGTAGTATTTTGGGTTTTGCTATGCTTCAATTTATGTTGCTATATATATATGTACTTTTCATGTATTATTTTAATCAATAAATACAATTTCCTTTTAATAATTTTTTTCTTGAAATCATGATTTTCCATTATAATCATTCTAGCTAATTTTGATTGGAAATAACTAAAAGGTATGCAGGCCTTGGCCCAATTGCTGGAGAGGGTCACGGGCCATCACCAAGGCCCTTTTGGAAAGATAAACAATGGAAAAAATAAAGAAAATATAAGAAAAAAATCCATTTGAGTGCCGTAGTGCCACATAGGATAGCCAAAGCTGACTAGACCACTATGAAAAAATTGGCCAGAAGAATTACATCGGAAAATTGTTAAAATGTCTAAGATTAAATTGACCAAATTGAAAAGTTTAGGATTGAATATATAATAGGTTTAAGAATTTTTGGACAATTTTCTCAAATAAAATGTTAAAAGTTTGAAAGAAGACAATTGCCATTAACTTTTCACTAAGAGGTAGGACTTTTGAGAAAATTCAAATGATGGTGGAAATGCTTAAGCTTTATTTTTTTTGAGGGTGAGAGAAAAAATAAAACATAAAAAAATGGGCTCTTTCTTTTTAGGGTTAATACCAAGAAAAATCCAAAATTGATACATCCGTGACAATTTTATCATAAACTAATTTTTTGATCACGAAAAATCTCAAACCGGTATAATTGTGATAAATTTACTCCAAATAAATATTTTGATCACAAAAAATTTTAAACTGGTGCACTTGTGATAATTTACCCTCTGTTAGTTTTTATAAAATGAGATGAATAATATTGAAAGGACAGTTGGCAACCAAACAGCTACAGAGAAAAGTTTCTCCTCAATTCTCAAGTCCAAACAGGAGACGGAGAAGAAATTGGCCGGTACTATGAAGGAGATGGAGGTGCCGAAGGAAAAGCTGGCTGATCTAATGCTTACTCAGGAAGAAGCAAACAGTTTATCCAATATTGTCTAGTTCAACAATGTTAGGCTCGAACATGACGTAACATTTCCCAAGGCTGTTTCGGGTGATAATGGTGCACATAAATTTCGAGTTCATTGGGATGCATCTATGGATGAAAAGTCACTTATGATGTCATCTTAATTTTTTATCTTAGCAGTTGCACTCAACTTGAGGAATCCTTGCTGGGGAGAGGGCTAGGATTTTCCATCTTCAAGTATCGGTCTGTTTCATTTCGCAATTCGTATTAATAAGATCAGTCCTTTTTCATTTCTAGAAATTTCAATACCTGGAGAAGGTCTGCTTTCAAAGGCTTCGGATTTGTATGTCTTTAATAAAGAAAAGAAAATTGCCTGGTAGAAAAGACGATATAGCAGCAGTTGAATCCATGGCGCAAAATAATTCCTCTTCACCATTATGTGGCTTAGCTTCAATTCATGTTGGGATACAATAACTGCTGATACCAGCTCCCATAATGGCGATTCTTCTTTAGTCGATGGCGCACTCATGCCGCGTCTCTGTTCTTATCGCTTTCCGCTCGCAACGCAGGTTGAAGACTTTCGATCTCAAGCGGAAGTTGCAATCTATGGAAAATAGAGCGGCCATCCTGAGGAAACCTTTTCATGTTTAGCTGCAGAGGATCCTTCAGAATAATGTACAAAATTTTCTCAGCGGTATTGGACCGAGCTGACCCTTAGCTAATCTATGCTCACTTTAGTTGTATTTGGTGATAAATACCGTGAAATCAGTCTTTGGTGCTTAAAGCAGATCGTGGATTTACTTCTTATTGAAGAGTAATTGATGACTGAATGCACTGATGCACGTTGAGCGGGCGATTTGGCTAGATAATTTGGCAAATAACGGAGGCCATTAAGTGTGGCAAAATCCGTGAAGAGATCTCTTTTTCTTTTTTTTTTTTCCTGAGCCAATCATGAATAAGAGACTAAACTAGCAAGCCTTGTAAGTTGTAATACACCAAATCTCTAAAAAGCTCATCCAATCTGTCTCAGACAAAGCCCCTGAAAAAAGTCCAGGGACTACATTAAATAAATTGAATGTTTATGGATGACTTTGCACTTTGGGCTAAAGTCAAAGTTCAAGGACTAGTTATATCATTATCCCTAAATAATTTAATGTTATACCTCAGATAAGAAGATGCAATATTGCAAATTAGGGAAGGCAATTGAATTTCATGCCCAATACACAAGAAAACCTATCAAATATTGCATCTTTCTGTACTTGGTTGCATTTCTATCTGTTCCTTCAGCATATAAAATAACAAAATTCACCCAATTCATATCTCATGCACAAAAAATTTAAAACTCCCAATAAACCCAAAAACAAAAGAAGAATGAAGGACTTCCAAGTTGCAGCAATCCATGTGCTCCTTCTGTTTCTAGCGACGATAACATTACACGTTGGGCCAAAGAATCTATCCATAAAGTTTTGATTTTTTTTTTCCCCTTGAAATGGTTCATTACCAAGAATAAGAAAAAAAATACCAACATAACCATTTGAACCCACGTAAATGAATAGGAAAATGACAAATGATTCACAAACTTTTAATTTATTCAATATGATTCATGCATTTTTAATATATGTTCAATTTAGTTCATGTGCTATATGAATATATTCAATATTATCAATGAACTTGAAATAATAGCAGGATATTATTGGACATTTTCATATAATTCGAGACTAACTTAAACATGTACTAAAACAATAGAAACTACATCAAACAAATTGAAAGTTCATGAACGATATTACACATTGGGCTAAAGTCTAGGACCATATTGAATAAATTAAAAGTTTAGAGATCACATTATACATTAAGTCAAAGTTCATGAACTATTTATATCATTATCCCTAAAAAATAATGTTATTCCCCAAATAAGAAATGCGCATATCAAAAATTGGGGAAGGCATTTGAATTTGCTGCCCAATCCACTAAAGAAATGTATTGAAGATTGCATCTTTCCATACTTGGTTGTATATCTCTCTATTCCTTCAGTAAATAAATAACACCATTCACCCCCAACTCCTATCTCGCACGCAAGAAATTTTGATCTCCCAATAAGAAAAATTAGAAGAGGGATGGAGAACTTCCAAGTTGCAGCAATCCTTGTGCTCGTTCTGTCCCTAGCGACGAGTAAGCTTCCTCTTCCTGATACGTATGCTTTTTAATTTTTGTTTTAAATCTTTATGTAGGTGTATTATATATATCTAACTTTTATGTATATTCATTGAAGGCGAGGTGATGGTGGGGATTGCGCAGAGTTTGTGTTGGAAGAGTGTTGATTTTCCCAACTGCCAGCTTCAATCGTGCACTGCCTTTTGCGTTAATAAGACCGGAGCTACAGAGAGGGTTGGGGGGGCGTTTGTGCTGGTGGATCCACATGCTTTTGCTTTTTCCCTTGCTAAGTAAACTGCTCCCTCCCTCCCTCCTTCCTTTCTTTCAACAGCATTAGCTTTTCTGTAACCCGCCTTCAATAAAGTGATCATCTTGGGACTCTCTCTCGCTCGCTCTCTCCCTCTCTCTCTCCAAAATATCACCAATCTCGATCTGAAGAGAGGGCATCAGATCTTGTCCATTCCACCGCTGAGCAAGACTTTTCTTGGACCTCCAAAGTTGCTGTAAGAAGAGGAGGAATCTGTTTGAGTGTATAAGCTGAGCTGTGTGAGGAGAATCCCGTCAGCGTTATCCTTACTCTCAAGGAAGTCGAATCAACTGGAAGCCATGCCAACCCTTCTGAATAGGATGCTTCTTACTCACTTTAGTGTTGTTTCATTTGTTCTTCCCCTATGTGGGAAATATCCGTCATCTCTTTTCGTTCTTTGATTTGCGATGTGAGTAACACCTTGAATCTTGAGCAATTGGTCCATGATGGCGTCCGTTGTAATATGGCCTTATAATTTGAATTTCAATAAACCATATGCTAGTTTTATGTCTGCAAGAGTTTTATCTCGAGATAGCACGTAATTTTATCGCGATTGAAGCTTCATCCCTCCCTGAGATGAGCCATATGGGCATAAGACGTAGATTGACAATGGAGCGGCCAATACTCATGATATTAATGAAGTAAATTGATAAATTGATTGTGCTGACATTACAAGAGTTGGAAAATGGCTAAAATGCCATGTTAATGGTGGCTTGACCTGAACAAATAAGAAATTGCCAGCAACCGCAATCCTTGTGCAGCGTTAAAAGGTCAACTAACGATAAAAAAGGAACTTGATTTGATCTTGGTTCTTGAAGTTGAGGTTTAAAACGATTCAAACACTCAACTCCCAGTTCCAAGAATTTGATTTTCGTGCGAGGAGTTTGGTTTTGGCTAACAGTGAATATACATCGCAAGAAAGGTGCAGGAAATTGAAGAACATAAAGTAAAGCAAAAGCAAATTACATTTTCTTTTGGGTCCGTGAGCAAATTGCATTCACATGATAGAAAATTGAAATGCAGTTAGAGCTATACTTATTGCAGACTACGCATTGCCTATTTATATGCTATTGGATATACAACTTTTTATTAGACAACTACTGCGTAACATTAAATAAAAGTAAAATGAGAAGATTGTCCGAAAAATCCTAAATCTATTTTACAATAATTAGTCTAGTCCTAAACTTTTCAATTTGACTAATTCTATGCCTAAAATTTTCAATCATTGGCTAATTTGAAAAGTTTAGGACCAACTTAGCCAAATATTCGATATGCATAAGAGTTTGGCCAATAATCTTAAATAACATGTTACAAGTTTAAAAGAAGATAACTAATGTTAACTTCTCACTAAAAAATTGGACTTTTGAGAAAATTTTAATAATGGTGGAAATGCTTATACTTTATTTTGCTGAAGATGAGATAAAAATAAAATGAAAAAAAAAATGTGTTCTTTTAAATTTTTAGTCAAAATTCAAGTTTGAAAATCATGCTATTAATCTCCTTTGCTTTTGGCTAACCTGAGAAAACATGGGACACCACAAAGAATTCAACAATGAGCCAAGGTAGGAAACTATCTAAGTACAGTTCCAAGGTAAGGAAACTACAAGATTTCTAGATCAGATAACCCCGCGCGCGCGCACACACATATATAATCAAAAACAAACTCTGTATTTGGCAAGTTGGAAATGCTGCTAATAGATGCTCCTCTATTTAGTTGTAAATTACCTAATTAGCACTAAACCTAAATTACATATGCTAATTCAGTACCAAAATTTCCAATTTTACAATGCAATAGTAAATTGTTTAACGATTTTCCAAGATAATCTCTTTGGCTAATTTTAGCCTTAAAATGGTGCGCATCGTGTAGAAAGAAGAGAATTTGATTCTTGATCTCAACATATCATTTTGAAGATGACTTCCCCATATAAAAATAAGGTTAACACCACCAAAAACCCCAAATGAGTGCAGCTATATCACAATTACCCCGAGCCAATTTTGAATTTGTACACCTGTCCTGCATTTACCCTTAAAAAAATTTGTATTTACCATAATTTTGGGTAAATATTGTAAGACGCGAAAGCACAACCCAATATCTCCATAACTAAAAATAAGAACACATATATAATAATGTAAGTAGATTTACACACCTATTTTGGACCATCATTTTTTATGCGGAATAGCGACGATTTTTGGACCATCATTTTTTATGCGGAATAGCGACGATCCAAACTCAAGAACTTTTCCTCTATTGCCTTTTATATCACTGGCTCAATGAGACGGTCTTTCACCCTTTAGCGTTAGGTAAAGGCTCCTTTTGAGGTTAATTGTGAAAATTATGGTCAGATGAGAGACTTGAGCACTATTTATAGAGTTTCCAACTAGGCCCTCTCATTACGAGCCAGGCTCAATTTCGTCCACACTAACCAGCCCCATATTAGACTAATTAAGAAACCTTCCATCTCACTTTATATCAACCCCATAAAATAGTAAATTACAATATTAATTAATGTAACTTACGTTAGGAAAACTCTTACATTCTCTCACTTAGGCTATATTAATTGAAAATGTACTGTATGTGCGCACCTTGGTGTAGCAATAATTTTTAATAGTTAATCATATTCTATAAAGTCTCGAACACCGAATTATGGCAGTAACCGCATGTATACACATAGAGCCTTCCATGGTCACGAGTGCTTTTAATTTTATTGATATTGATTCAATATAATAGTGTGGCAAATTGATAATAACTCTCATAGAGAAATCCCATTTGTTAATCATCATTCTCTTACCTTAAATTGTTACAAAAACTTGTGCCATTAGAGAATATTTTTATGATTTCAGTGAACCCACATATGCTTTGTTTTTATGGTTAACATTTCTTTATGTGTATACATATGTTCAAAGCCAATAACCGGATGCCCCTAGGCTTCACTCAAGGTTTATACAATACTTTGTGACTTTTATCAATATGTATTCAATATAATGACAACACATTCAAAAAATATCTTATTAAATGCAAAAGTTGATTACATTTACATGATAGGAAATTGATATGCAATTAGGGTAATCCTTGCCTATTTATAGGCTATCATCTATGCAACTTTATATCAAACACAACACCACACAACATTAGATAAAAATAAAATGAGAAAATTGTCTGAAAAATCTTAAACTTATTACTCATTAGCTAATTCAATCATAAATTTTTCATTTTGTCCAAAAGTCCTAAGCAACATATTTTTCTCCTCTTTCTATTTTCTCTCTCCGTCCTCTTCTTCAACCTTTAGCCATGGGGGAGGGTTTGAGCTAACCTCACTCTTCCCTCCCTCTCTTATTGATTTTGATTATGTTTGATTGTTTTTTCTTCACTCTCGATCTACATTTGAGAGCTTTCTTTTCCCAGTCTAATTCTAGATCTGAGAGTTTAAACTCTCAATCTAGTTCTAAATCTAGGAGCTAATTTCTCTCTATTTAGATTTGAGAGTTTAATAAATATGTTTTTGGGGATTTGATACTCCGGTGCAATGTCGGTGTACGGGTTCCTCTGCCTCTAGTTTTAATGGTGATCGCATGAACTTTAACATTTGGGTGATCAATGAAGATTTACTCTTTCAAATGTTTTAGTTGTCCTCGCACGATGATGGTGTAAAGAAAGCCAAACCTAGGTGTGTATTGACAATTGGCAACGCCGTGATTACTATGAGGAAAAGCAGACTCGAGTTACAATGAGGCAAGGAGAACACGATCGGCAAGTAGATATACCAGTAAGTCCTCCATCACAGTTGGGTATGCATCGTTAAGGTCAATGGCAGCAATGCCCTACGTGTAGCTTCTTATCAACTTCAGTTAGTGATTCTTGTCCTTCACATCATGCTTTGACTGAAGCAATTCAAAAACCAAAACCAAAACCAAAACCAAACTATCACCTCAAGAAAGCACGGCATATATTTATACAACAGAGGAAAGTGTACCTTAAAAGAAAATCGCTGGCCATCATAGTGTACCTTCGGGTTATTTGCCAAACTGTCAAAGACAGCTTTATTGGAAAGCCTATCAACATACAATGTTTCATTTATCTGCTCTGGTGTGAGCGCCAGACTTGTCTGGAACAATTTATTTCAATCAGTGAAGAGTGTTCAGATAATGTGTACTCTAGGTCTCAGATCTAAACACCGATTGGTAATGTTTTACCGACTTTAAGAGTAATTATGGAGGGAGATGGGATACAACAAGAAAAGACATAAGGGGCAGCACAAAAAAGAATTAACAAGAAACATAACAGCAAACAGAGAATTAGACGAGAGAGATTGATGCTATTGATTGGTGCCAGGGACTTCTGGTGCAATATATGCAATCTAATTTAGAAGGTCAAGACAAAACATCTGGAAGTATGCGCAGCAGGTGGGCAAAACTGCTTGTCAATTATTCCATTATTAAACCAAGACAACTTTGGTGGACCGCCTCCATTCAATGAGATATACCACTCAAAAAAGGTGCTCAGTTTGCCCACGGCCGTTGTTTGACTCCCGAATTACTAGGACTTTGCCTAAGTCCCCTATCAAACTGATTGAATTCACTGCTCCAGAAAAATCATGAACCTTATTGTAAAGCCGCATTCATCAATCAATTAGTACATACCATCACACAACATTTAAGGAAGATTCAACCAATTCTCCAATCAATGATTAATGGACCTCTAACTCCAACTAATGACAAATCCCCATCATGCATTCTACACTACGTCGAGTAAATTAAATTGCAGAGCCAAGCCAACTGTTCCGAAACTCATTCAGCTCGTTATACGTATCAATAATCATTAGTAATCATTAGAAGAGGGATGAAAGACAACCGAATCATTAGAATACGACCACACTCGAGTACGCATACAAATGCACGCAAACCTCTCCCAAATTCAATGCCCAGCACAAGTGAATCTGTGCCGACCGAAATGGATAAGTCAGCAATCAGCAACTCATAGTAAGAAGAGCTCAAGCTAAGCATGACAAGTGAGATTGCGCAGGCTAAGCCTTAAGAGAAGCGCGACAGCAATGAAAAATCGGCAAAGTTCACATCTTTCTGCAAAAGTAACGGCCGCAAATCCGCCCTCAACCTCAGCATCGTCGGTCGAGAATAATCAGAGCGAAGCCCTCACGGCAACTTCAACAACGACCACGGGCGATTACGGGAAAATCACTTCGACGACCACATAGCAAGGATGTGTCTGTGACCCCGTTCTGCGCTCTGCTCGCATAGTGTCTAGAACCAGGGTACTGGTTAGACATGTCGTTTCTAGATATTGTGCAAAGTACATGTCTGACCAATAGAAAGCAAACTTCCGACTGGGACTCCCAGTGATAATCTGGTAATCTAATGACTAGTCCGGATGCATTCCTTATTTTAACGTATCGGTGTTTACACGCTTCCAAGAAAGCTTTTGTTCTCTCGCCCCTGCGAATTTTACCTCCTAGAGTTCTGACGAAAATTCTTGCTAAAATATAAACCGTTATCTACTAAACCCGAATCCTCGTATCTTCGACTTGGTTTCCACTAGTCGCAATTGTCCAAAGGTCCTAAATTTATTGTATAGCAATCGATTCAATTATAAACATAGTGAAAATTTAGTCACTAGCATCTCGATCAAGTCTTAAATCTTCCAAAAATTTAACTTATTATTTGGATAATTGATCGAAAGGATTGTAATGGAAAATTAAAATAAATTGATAAATTGTCAAAAAGATTTTAGAATTAAATCGAAATAATTACAAATTTTATGACCGAATTGCCGGTATATGAGTTTCGGACTTCTTGACTAACTTTCAAAACCTGTATCAATTCGCTGAAACCGAGGTCAAAATCTCATACAGAGAAGCAAGAGTAAAATGGAAAACAAGACTACCCCCTCGGGCAAAACACGACCACATCACTGGTCCAGCGGCAGGGACAAGTTGTGCCTCTGGTGCCATCTGCAAGGTATGTTCTAGCATCGGGGTACATGTTCTCCAAACATTCCGAATGATTCGCCGGACCACACTTGCCCGTGGGGCAACAATACTCGTCGGTCTCAAGCGCTGCGCACAGTTTATTGCACCCGCAGTGGGCCTTCAGTTCGTTCGGGCACTGGCCCTCGATGTCGCCTGCCACTCGAGCGTAAAACACCTTGGTTGCGCCGACAGCTCGGTAGGGATAATTTGAATGGGGATGTTGAACCCGTCGTTTAGGGAGATACGTAAGAGATCCGCTTGAACGTGATATCGGTCCAGATAGTGCCGGACCCAGGTGTTGAGGGCGTGCCCAATCCTTCGCACTGGAGGACGCCCCTGCAGTCGTCGGTCTGGCGGTGGCCCCGGCCGCTAGCATCGATGCTGCAGTTTGTGCAGCCTCAGATGTGGGCCTTGGAGGTGCCCCGGGGAAGGTCGAGGGTCCATACCTAGCCGCGGTCAATGCGACGGCCTGTGCCAGATGGTATAGGGACAGTCGCTGCCGACGAAGATGGTGGTGGAGTGGAAAGGCGTGAGGAAGAGGCCTAGGGGGACGGAGAGGGAGGGCAAGGGGCATCTCTTCCGGTGGGGAGCAGTTAGCTCTAACTCGGCATTGTAAATGAAGATGAATAGGTGGACTGTCAAGCGGAGTCTATTTATAGAACACATCGCTAGCATGCTCCAATAAGTTATTCTTCTAGGGCTAAACTAAGGTGAAGCTTGACCTCGGCGTTGCTTGATGAGGTCCATCAGCCGGCGAGTCGACCTTTGCCCTACCACCTGCGAGTGAGGCTTGCCATCACTAGGTTGGCAAGGCTTGCTTAGGCCGACGAGGTCCATCTCGCCGACCCTCACTTCGCCAGTCGTCAACTCTTGCCAAGGCATGGCAATTGGCTATAGGCAAAAGGAAAAGGGAAAAAAGAAAAAAAGATAAAAAGATAAAAAGAAAAATTTTAAAATCGAAAAAAATTAAATATGGTTAAAATTAGCCAAATTAACTCAAATGACATAATTAAAATGTTGATTGCAATAGATTTACAACTTTTGAAAAATATTCTTCATTGTACAATAACAATTTATAACATCACTTCATATAGACTTTATAATTCCAACTCAGTATTTCTCTTCGAATATACCCATCAATACTTGGTGAATGCGTGAACATAAATGCTAGCAACATTTATGATTAACGTAAAATAAGCAAATGACACTTTCAAAATATGGAAATTCTTTTCTCTGTCATTGACATATGTATAGTGAAGAAATCATTGTGTAGGCTAAGCTCTAACTGTCTATCACGGTCACATAAGAAAAAAAGAAGAAGAAGGAAACTTCACTCAAATATAAAATTTCTACACAATTTGTGCATTGCACACGTTTCGACATACCTATAAGATGAAATTGCACCATCAAATATTTCGACAGGCGATGGCTGAGTTCAAATTATGATATTCTATATAGAAAAAAGAAGTTATATGCTATTTTATGGAAAAAGTATCAAAAAGTCCTAAACCTATTATATTGATATCAATTTTAGTCTTAAATTTTTAATTAGACAAATTCAGTCTTAAACCTTTTCATGTTGGTACCAATTCAGTTCATCTAGTAAATTTTGGCCAGTTAGGCGTTAGCGTGGATGCCGGTTGGTGGGCGGACAACGACGTGACAACGTTTAATGATTTTTTATTTTTATTTTTCAGATTTCTTTATTAATTTTTTTCTCCTTTTTCTTTTCTTTTTCCTTTTCTCTGCTTCCTTCTTCCTCCTTGGACTGTCCTTGCGGTGGCCAGAGAGCCTCCGACGAGGGTTGCCAAGCCCTCACCGGCTGTTGGTGAGGGTCGCGGCCCTCGCATGGCCTCACCCAGTGCTGCGAGCAAGGTGGCTTAGTCCAAATTTGGGCGAGGCCATAGCAGCCATCGCTAGGTCGGACACTCGCCGACCATTGGGCAATCTCTTTTATTTATAGGATATAATGACAACATACCATATAATTGATAATAATATAGGGGTAGATACAAGAAGAACCCTAACTTGCATTGTGATTATTATTGTCTCATTAGTATAAATCGTCACAAAAGCTACTATTTAAGTGGCGAAGAGGTAAGAATTGGGAGAGTGGTTTCAAATTCCACTTGGAATCGTGGAAGCTAACTTGCATATCATGTGGAACTTAGAACCTATATTGTCACGGTTTCACGATCAGTTTGGATCTACTTGATTCCACTTATATACTAATTGAACGATTACAATAAATGATCACTTTTAACAATCATCATTGACTATAACTTATATTGAGCCACATAAAAAATATGAAATATTAACAAAACAAAAGTCTTGGTTATAAAATGAAAATTTGAAACTAGTGGTTCCGGATTATATACTCATAATCAAATGTTATGGAATATTGTAGGATCCTTAAGACGAAAAACGCAAAGACTTACTTCCGATTTTAGGTTCTACTTATCTAGAACCTAGAACTTGCACCTATTGAAATATGTTTATTAATTTTTAGAACGTGGAACCATGCTCACCCCAAGGTAAGACCCTATAAATTGAGCTCATGAGCAACTTTCATTAATTCCGCAACGTTATTCTTATTTTAAGTACAATTAATTCCCCAACCATTATTCTTATTTTAAGTAAAATTTTGGCCCTCATGGGCAAAATGTGACCATATAGTTTGTAACACCCGGGCAAGCGAAGGATGCTGGTACATCTAGTGGGTAGGTGTAAGCATCCGGGCACCTATCCTTGAAGAATTGGGAGGACGTGGTCGGGCCACGGCTCCTGGACTTATTGTCACAACAATACTCGTTGGTCTTGGACACCCTGCACGGGTTGTTGCATCCCCATGGACCTTCAGCTCCTTTGGGCACTAGCCATTGATGTCATCGAACCACCTGATCCCTCGGCACGCACCGGTGGTGGGCCTCAAGTGCATCGGAAGGTTGAACCCGTTGACGAGCGATATGTCCAGGAAGTCCGAATAGTTGAACAAGGTGAAGTCGACGAGGTTGTTGGGCGGGCTCCCGTAGCCTGAGCAATCCAAGAGTTGGTCGCAATCTCTGGTCTGGCACTGGCCCTGGCCTTTGGCATCGAAGGTGCAATTGGTCCGGCCCCATATGCACCCAAGATCATGTTCGGGGCCACGGATAGTACCCACATCTGGCTAGGGTTGAGCCGGCGCCTGCCGCCAGGTGATGCCGTGGCCCAAACAGTGTATGTGCATCGGTTGACAACCACAAAAGTGGCTGCATGTGGGAGTGAGGAAGAGTGTCAGCAAAAGGGACAAGATCAGGGACAGAGGCGCGAGGATGGAGCTCATCTTGGTTCTTGAACACTTGACCGGGACAAGAGTGCTAGAACCGCTCGAAGAAGAGACATTTTTCCATCGCGCTCCCCTTGCTGATTATTTTGATTCGCAGGGGAGGGGTCTATGTAGATTGAGGAGCCGTACATTTTGCGTAAGGAATGGGGAACTCGACGATAAAATGCCAGTGAATTTTCCCAGAAATTTTAGAGCAGACGATCGTTTCAAATGGGGGACAAAACACGAGTCATCGAATGGACTAAAAAGATCGAGAGAGGAAATTCTCTCAGTTCGGTTTAGTCAAAAACACGTATTATCAATAGAAACTAGAAACCCGAGACCACACGGCATCACTCTCTCTTGTTAGTCTTCCAGCCTGTGACTATGTGCGCTGAAAATCTATGACGTTCTTGCTTTTAAGTAGCATTGACATCGACCTTTCGACACAACACAACATATTAGCATATCGTTTATCAAAAAATAGAAATTTTTGATACATGTAACCCGTTATATATTGAATATATATTTTTATTTCTATTTTTATGATTATTTTAATCAAATTAACAAATAAATAAATAAAGAGTTTAGAATGAATTTACACTAAAATTATTAATCCACAAATTGTTAATATCATTCATTATTTCAATTCGACAAATTTAACTCCATTCAAATAATCCATAAAACTTGGAAAAAAAAAGTAATCCACATTTTAGGTTCGCATGTCGGAGGAGATGTCGGAAGAGAAGAGAAAAAACTTGAGGATGAATTGTACATCATAGAAAGTGAGAATCGGAAGAGAAGAAAAGATTAGATTTTTCTTATTTCCCCATTTATTATTTTTATTATTGTTTATTTTTTTTACATATTTATATTTTGACTCTCATTTATTGAAAATTTTTATAATTGACTTGTGCGTGTCGAAATTACATTTTGAAATTTTGAACTCTCATGTTGGAATTTCGGACTCGAGTATCGAAGAGTGTTAGAGAGTTGACTAGACATCAAATTTTTCGACACATATTGGTGAGTGTTCGGCCAATATAAAGGCTTTTAAAGGGTGTTGATCTTCATAGCACAGTCGTCAGATTTAAGGTCGTTGATATCGATCATTGAATCTTGCGTCGGTGTTTGATCTGAAACTTGTCATTGTCAAAGTTTTCAAATTTGATTGCGGTAAGTTTGCTTTGATTTGATCATGTGCATGGAAAATTTACCCGGCATTCTTGTTAGTTGTCAGATTTAAGCTCGTCACAGTTGACTATTAGATTTTGCGTTGGTGTCCGATTTAAAACTTGTCAACGTCAAATGTGAATGCAATAAATATGCTTTGATTTTGCTCATGGCACTATAGACTGAGCCCTTCCTTCCTTAATGATATGATCACTGAGAACAGATAATTATCATCTCATCCGTTTAAAGGATGAAGTATCTAACACACTTCACATCAACAGCGCCATGTTTTTGTTAGGTATAAATCTGTTGATATTTCAGATGGATTTTGTTAAAACCTAAATAATGAATGTATGTTAATTTCAAAACACCGTCCCTCTCGTGATATGTGAAATGAATATATTTAAAAGCGAAAAAAAGCTTTTCTTATTAAATGTGCTAAACAGGTGCTCTAGTGGACTTACTCATTGACAAGATCCGTCCTAAAACGTCCATAGAAACCTAAGCAGCCATATAAATCATTGACATACGTTGGTTTTATTGTCTCGGCCTCTATGAAAAAGTGTTCGAATCCCGCGGTGCGTGATCTTAAGCGCTGACGTCGGAGTAGTGGGACCTCCGTTAGCATCACTCCGGGGTTTACCCGTCGGCTGCGTTGTACGGGGTTCCTAGGTATAAAAAAGAAAAAAATGTTCAGAGAGCAATTATTAAATAATCAAATAAGGAAGTGTTGCGATTTCGAATGCACTAGCCACTAGTCTTGCGATATGCACAATCACTGTTAATGGATGCTTTACAAGAAAATTAGGCTTCTTTTTATTTTATTTTATGGTAGGTCCTCTTGTAGCACCTTCTAGAGAATAGCCACAAAAATTAAAAAGACTCAAAACGATTAAGGTTCCATTTGTTTCATGAAAAATTAATGATATAAAAAATATTTTCGTAAAAATGATTATTTATATCACATAAATTTATTAATAAATGTAAAATGTTTTCATCATCGAATAATAATTTATGTGTAGATTTTGTCAATAATAAAAATATTATTTATTTATTTATTTTTCTTATGTGATATAAGCAATCACTTTTTATAAACATTCGAAAGCATACATCGCTGTGAGACTTTTGTTTAGTCATGACAAGACTGAGTCAAACTCGCAGATGTAATTAAACTCCCTGGAAAAGTATTTGATTTAACTTTCAGTCAAGCACATAAAATTAGATTCTCCCGTTAATTGCGGCGTTTTGGTTTGGTTTCAACATCTTTTTTAGTCTCCACCCTTGTTCCCTGCAAATTTCTGGGTCGAGATTGTATTGACTTTCGTCAAAATAGATCTAATTTTTTTGCGCTTTTTTTTTTCCTCCGAAGAAAAATCTTATAAAGATCAATGGCTACAGAAATAATCTCTGAAGCCAAATCACAACGAAAACGCACAAAATAAGACAAAAAAAAAAAAAAAGAGGGAGAGAGAGAGGAAAGACATGATCCAATAATAGAACTCTAATTACAAACTTTTTTCGAATAGAGAGCTTCGTTTATTTCCATACCTATATTTACACGTCTTAATTTCAAAGTTTTCACTTTACACCATTAGATTTCAACAATATTTATAAAAAAAAATAAAATTAGGTTTCATTTGTTTCATGAAAAATGTAACTATTCTGAAAAATATTTTCAAAAAGGTCATTTTCTAGGAAAACGACAATATTTTCAATTAAATGGTGTATTAGTAGTGATCGATATTAGGACATTTAAAAAAGACATTTACCTTCTACATGGGTCGCATTATTTGAACACCCATGTATTAGTGTCCAATCTCAGTTCAATCATAGCAATAACGTTGCTCAAATTTTCTCATGTAGCAAGAAGCGATAAAGTCGGTCCATTATGAGCATCTTTCCCCTACTTGGACGACATTGACTAAGTCTTGTGGAATTTATGTATTCGTTTGGCGAATAATTCCTCTTTCCATATTGAATCACTATTGAAGGTGCTCTTTTTGTCTTTTATATACCAAATTATGAAAAAGTGTCAACGTGAACTTCTTTTTTTTTTCTTTATAGATATGCAATGACAAACTCTTTCTTAAGAATTATCTCTAAAACTGACACATAATACTCTAATTTACAATAGATTTATTATTCTTCTTACATAGAGTGTTTCTTTTGCATGCTACTCATTCTGTTCCCATTACGGTTTGTACTTGCCTCATTCAATACTATTACTTGAGCTAAAAAAAAAAAAATATTAGTTCTTACCGCATTTTTTTTTGATGAGTTCTAATGTTGCAAACTAGCAATTATTGATTGTCCTAACATTTTCTGTAGCTCTTCCCCTATAATATTTTTTTAGAACATTTAATTGTTTTCTCCAAATATCTCCTTAAGGATTGCCTTTGTAAGTGAGACGCGGAACTCTAATTTACTAGAGATTAATCATTCTCCTTGCAAGGAGTATTGTTCTAGCACCCTCCACTCAGTTTGCATTCACCTAGGATTTGTGCCTGTCTCATTCATTACCATGAGCCCAAGTATGTGCTATGAAAATGATATCTCGCAAACGATAAAGTTGGCCAAACACGGAAATTATCTTGAAATGAAGTTCGTGGTTTAATCTGACAAATGCGAGCAGAGCAAGTGGTAAAACCCAACTTTGTAAAACCCAACTTTTCGCGTGTACGGCCTAGAGCCTTTAATTCTTTATCTACTCACGAACGAAGTCTCTTTTTATCCAAGCGTCGCTCTCGCTCTGCACGCTTTCGATTCCAACATCCCAAAAAGAAAAAGGCCAGGTAGCTACAGACAACCCGAAGAAAAGGCTATGCTAAAAAGACATGAATTGCTGATTAAGGGCGCATATAGATGTTCATTTATTCAACTCCTTAAACTTTTGTTCTTGCCTCAGCTGCATGCATAGAGGAGCTTGAGGCAATACACTCATGCAAGTACAGTAGCTCAAACTAACTTGAGCACCATTATTTTGACATAAAGTTTCCTATGGAGTATTCCCTACGATCCCGCTCATACTTCAAGGGCAGAACACGACCCTGTAGTTTGTTCCACCAGGGCAGGTGAAAGTGCTGGTCTGATCATCCTTAGGGTAACTGTAAGCATCTGGGCACCTATCCTTGAAGAACTTGGAGAAATTCGTGGGTCCGCAGCTTCCAGAGTTGCAACAGTACTGGTCGGTCTTGAACACGGTGCAGGGGTTGTTGCAACCGCCGGGCGCCTTCAGCTGGGCAGGGCACTGGCCATTGATGTCGGCCGTGCACTTGATCCACGGGTGCACCCACTGGAGGTCGGGCTGAAGTCCATGGGAACGTTGAAGCCGTCAACCAGGGAGATGTCGAAAAAGTCCTTGCCACCGAACTGGTTCAGCGCGTACTCGGCCAAGGTGTTTGGGGGCTGGCCAAAGGATTTGCACTCGAGGACGCCGCCACAGTCGCCGGTCTGGCACTTGCCCTTACCTGCCCCATCAAACTGGCAGTTAGTCCGGGCCCAGATACGGGCTTGTTTCGTGCCGGGGCTCACGTTCAGGCTCAGGACTGGCCTCGGTCAGCCGTCGGCCACCTCCTGGGACTGCTGCGGCCCAGACTGTGTAGGGGCAATTGTTCCTGATATCGAAAGTGGCAGCATTGGCAAAGTGAGGAAGACGTAGAGCAAGAGGACGGAGGAAATGCTGATAGCACAGGAGCGAGCCAGGCTAGGGTTTGCTCAGAATCTGGGCGTGATTTCTTTGTGTGACAGTGCTTGTGTAGTAGATGGTGGGTAATGAAGAAATGCGTGAGTCCTATCTTGTAGAAGAACGCATCTCATCGATGCTCAAATTACCACAAGTGACACTGGCGATGCTGGTAATTAGAAGCTTATAAACTGCAATAATGAAGCAGCACTCAGCCTAACGGCACGATACAACAAAGTAGATTCCGAAGCCGCCGTCACTGCCTAGGCTATGCTCACTTCCTCTAGTACGCCAATCTTCTCATAGATCCAGACATAAGCGGGGCCAACTCCTCCTGTTCTTCGGCACGACACGAGGAAGGATCTGCATGCGCACCGCGTCCTATCGAGCCCACCACATCTCGGAAGAGAGACTCGTCGCAAGTGAAAGCTAATGGCCCATCCGTCTGATGGCTGCACTCCTCATACGCCTGGTCCAGGAGCTGATGCAAAGTGGGGTGGTTCAGTTGCTCCACCTTGATTACATATCTCCGATGCGTAACATCCCAACGAGAACAGCCAGGTGGCCCGGAGGGACATCTGAGGTGGATTCCTTCCGCCCCGCCGCTGCCACTGGCTCTCGCGCCTCCGCCTACATGGAAGGTATTTTCTTGAAGCTTCGATGTTGCCGATGTCGACGGTTTGCACTATTGGCGACATCAGCAACGCCATGGAAGCAAAGCTTTTGGGACGACGGCGGCGGCGTTGAGGAGGATGAGAAGTTGAGGCTTGCAAGAGCGGACGTCGGTTTTAGTGCCTATTTAACAAACTAGGAGGGTTGACCTGACCAGTCATGACCTCTAATAGCCGCTAATATAAACTAGGGTGACGGACCAAACACATCAATTTTTAGGAGAATATTACAATCGATATACTGTATCCGTTACACGGTAATAGTTCGAAAGCAGATAGATGATCATGACTACGGAACTCACGGATGAAATAAAAAGCCGATAAACCAATGGTGGTAAAGTCAACATCACATGTGACGACGTTCTTAAAAATACTAATTTGATTGCTATAGCGTGAAAGTTTTTTATACATTTGACTTTTGAGTTATGATGTTCTTGTCTTGTGCCATTGTTGTGTGGTAAGTGTCTGGCTTTGCTAAGATACGTGCACGAGTGATGTTTCCATAAAATGATGACATCTTCATCCATGCCTGGTTTTGAAGGGTACGTCCCCTCGCATGCCTTTTTTCCAACTTCATTTTTTAGTACCCATATATCACTATATAACACGCAATTACATTGTTTTTCTCATATAAGGGTCCAATGGTGTCTAAATCAGCTTTCGCCACTCTGACTGGTCCTTGAGAACCTAAAAGTTTGATCTAGAGACGGCAAGGGCAAGGAGCAAACTTCCTTGTCATTCAAATCGGCGTCTTATTGCTAGCATTTCTCTTAATTCTCAAGTAATCTAACCTAGACTACTTGTCAAAAGAAGCTACTGCAAAGAAACCTACTTTCCCATTCAATTTACTATAATTCACACCCTAGCAAAATTCACATGATAAATTTTTATTGAGGCAATTAGGATCCGAATAATATTTCAACTACGGGTAACAAGCTTGATCTATAAGAAAAACATCCACTTCAAAGGGATAAAAAAAAGAAAAAAGATAAGAGGGATGCGGAATGAACATCCGCGATGGTTTAGAAACTTCCCAGGCTTTCCATGAGTATTTCAAGTGATATGATAGCATTCTATCGATTGTAAAACATGATCGTTTCGTCGGATTTAGCAAGGTATAAGGAAGATTTGAGTATTGCCTACAGCATGTAGAAACTACAGTAATTGGTCAAGAATGTGTCGGTCGATTACGTTTTACGGATTCAGATTAAAAAGAAATTAGGTTTTACGGACACGAAAGAATCGATGAAAATCAAAATTGTGGGATGTGACGAAACGAAGAGAAAGGGTCACGGAGCCTATGCGCGTCGGATGTGGGGGGAAAGGGAAAGTGGGGGTGGTAACATCTGATGTCGTGTGCCGTTATGTGCATATTGTCACGCCAACTCGGACAAGACATCCTTACGTGCGCCCACGTGTCTTCGTTTGCTGAGCTGGTGCTGACGTCTTGCCGTCTTGATCCATGTCTGCAATTGTTATACTCCCCATTGTATTTTGGAAAATTGAAAGACCCCCCGATTCGAGCCTATTCTCAATAGAACCCTCGCAGTGGGGGCTTTTTGGAAATATCCTCAGAAATGAATCGGTGTATTTCACTTGATCTCCTATCATCGGCAGTGCAAAAACGTGCCCATTCCATATATTTCATACATACTAAGTAGGCTTTTTCGCTAATTACTTGTTTGCTCACTTAATTATCTTTAAAACATGACACAAACAATATCGTTTGATTCAAGGAAGATCGTTTGATTTAATGCATGACTTTGCCCACCCGCCTTCATACGGTGTCTGTGGTTCAAACGAATGGCACATCCATTAGATTCACTCAATAATTTCTTAAATTGAATTGCTCGGATTGATCGGACCCAAGAAAGTCAAAACAAAAGAAACAAAGGAGAAGGAGAATCACAATTTAAAGAGGTGTATGGCATTCAAACAGAACTCACGAGGTGAAAAATCATTAACAAAAGATGAAAAATTGGAAAATAGATTCGAGTATAGTCTAATGGCAAAGATTATCATGTGATGCAAGCTGCGCATGTAGGTCTTAGCATTCATGAGTCATATTGCATCAGACAGATCCACAATTTTTTCTTCCTATCATACTTACGTAAACTCCTTTTCAATCGCCGAAACCATTGTAGATAAAGTGCCATCGCGTTCAATGAGAAGCTCAACCTCTATACAACCATGCGTATGAAGCCAATGTAATTAGGAATTGGTCGGTCCTCCATGCATAGCCCCACTGATGCGGTCCGCTTCGTGGAATCGAGAAGGCCAGCAAGAACGAGAGATGCCGAGGAACCGTAGACTATTTATCCCGAATTGAAGAGTTTCATTTTGAAAGTTCTGGCCGAGAAAGTGAATGGTTTCATATGGTGGTGAGGCTGTTGCTTATGTTGCAATTAGATGGACAAATGATTTGGCGAGAAACTTAGCTGAGATCCTTTGTCTATGATGACAAAATCAACACTATCGTGCTTGTCTAGCAACGGAATGGAAAGGCATATTCGTGCGTGGATCGAGCTCTCGTGTGCATGTTTTGATTATGGTCCCTTTCTTGTCTAAGTTTAGAAACAATGGAACATGGGTCGAGCGATTGGGCCTTCACATCTTGTCCAGGGAATCGGCCAAGATAAGATCCCCACGGCTGCACAAACGGACACGCGGCCAAGAGCATCTCGATTCAAAGACAGATGGTCCGATCATGACGACGACGGGTCTCATCGATCGCCATCGGGGTGTGGGCAAGCCCTTCTCACGGGTATGATTGATTCCCTGATCAAATAGGACCGGGGAGGCGTAATTCATTGCGCCGGACTTTAGTTACTGCGATTGAAAAGGAGAAGGGAGTGCAGAGGAGAGGGTGAGTAGAAATTATACTCCAAATGCTAAAGGGTTTGGTTATGACTTTAGGGCTTCTAATGGATCATAATGACTGATTTGATATAATTTTCTCTAAGTAGTTTCTGCTGTGCAAAGTGGTTATACAATTTGTAATCCAGTAAAATTGTGATAACTACCATGATGAGCTCATAGCCTTGTCAAAATGAACCAAATAAGTCACCTCAAATTTTCATTCACAACCATAATAGTAGATTTTCTTTTTTCGATTCTAAAATAAAAATGCAAATTGATTTAATTGATATATTATGAACACATTTACAACCCACTTAACTCATTTCCCATTAAAAGTTCAGCTCAGCTCACTAGGCAAACCCAAAATATGAATTCTCATGACCATCATCACTCAGGAACGAATTCATCGCCCCATAGTCGCGCCAATAGAGGAGCATGGTGACTCAATGCCTTATGATGTAGAAACTCACTCTTTGCTTGTTCACCAGCCTCGTGCAACTCCTAGTGAAATCACATGTCCTCTACGATGGCGATGGTGACGGCCACGGCACCTCCTTCCTTGATAGCTTCCACTTGTCGCCAAGTAATGTTTTTGTTGTCGGCATGTGATTGCTAGCCATGTGATGATCTTGCTTTTTAAGAAAAGAATTGAATTATGCTTTTTGTGCATTGGTTGAATGAAGTTGTCTCTCTTTTCCGCTCCTAGCTGATGGGTACTGGAGAGAGAGAGAGAGAGAGAGAGAGAGAGATGAAGTGAAGTGAAGTGAAGTGATGGAGGAGGAAGACCATTTTGTGAGATCACCATCCTGGGCTCCTATTGCCATTCCTCCTTGGCCCACGTACATTAACTTTCCCAAATCATTAGATTTTCAAACTTAACTTAATCATTATCTCCCGATTTCTACCTAAACTTACAATTACAGTGATTTTTGCTCATCGTTAGCATGTGTGGCAAGACAATAAAATTAACTTTGCTCATCTTTGTTGTGTGTAACAAGTCAGTAAACTCATGGTTTTCATTGTTTGCAAAATAAAGAACCGTACATTGGTGACAAGATATATGCCTGTTGAACAAACCGCTGAAATTAATGGGGATAATATCAAAAAGTCCTAACTTTTTGATTGTCTTGGGTCTGTCCTAAACTTTTTTTTTTTTAAATGTCTCATCCTTTACAATTGTGTCGACCATTCTACTAAAATGGCCCGGCTGAGCGCACGTGGGCGCACTTGGGACACTGGCCGAAGAACAATTTTTTAATTTTTTTTCGAATTTTTTAATTTTTTTAATTTTTTAAATTTTTCTTTTTCCCCTACTTTCTTCTTCTTGGGCGAGAGCGGCCACTTTATGCCACCGGTGAGGCTCGGCCTCGCCCCGGCCACTTGCGGAGGCCGCCGTCGCCCAGTGGCCGGCAAGGGTGACCCTCGCCCGCCTGCGAGGCTTGACCTCGCCATGGTTGGGCGAGGCTGCCGTTACAGCCGGATCTAGCGAGGCTCGACCTCGCCATGGCCGGGCGATGGCGGCCTCGCCGTCGCCGACGGTGAGGCTCGACCTTGCCATGGTTGGGCGAGGGCCGAGCCTCGCCTTGGCCGGGCGATGATGGCCTCACCGTCGCTAGGTGAGGCTTGCGGCTCACCGCGACCGACGAGCCTCGCCGGCCAAAGGAAGAAGAAGGTGGGAAAAAAAAATTCAAAAAAAAAATTAAAAAATTTGAAAAAAAAAGGATTAAAAATCGTTCGCCGCCCGCCGCTCTGGCCGGCGTCCACGCGCCAATGCTGGCCGGCCAATTTGGCCGATGGACTAAATTGGCACAATTGTAAAAGGTTTAGGACTAAATTGATTAAAAAAAAAGTTTATGGCGACGACGCAAGACAATGATATATGTTATGACTTTTTTGGTAATTCTCCGAAATTAATGTATCGAACTTGAATGCGATTGATCAAGACCCAACTAAAAGCCAAAATCCATTTCATGGTTTATGGATGCCCCCAAAAGCCGTCTATATTTAACACAAAACCAAAACTCTAACCCGTTTCATGATTTATAGATGACTTGGGCGAACTTTTACCACCACTTTCATGTCCAAGTCCATAACTCAGCCCCCAAGCTTCCTCACTAGCTCAACAAGTCGATCCATGAAGCCGCTGATTCTTGAAAGGTAACAATCTAAGAAAAATTCTGAAGTGCAGGATGAAAATGAATCGATTTATAGTTGCACAAGGAAGAAGTGCCAAAAAAGTCCTAAACATTTGCGCTGTGCATTGATTTCTCCTAAACCTTTTTGGTGCAATTCACCCTAAACCTTACGTTGCAAATTCAATCCTTTTCCGGCCAATTTTGGTCGATTTTGCCGACGATGCCGGCCGGTTGACGGGCGGCGATTGACGTGGACAACTTTTTAATAATATTTTAATATTTTTGAATTTTTTATTTTTATTTTATTTATTTTTTCTTTTTGTCTTTTTCCTCCACTCGGTCACCGAGGTCCGGCAACCGGCCGAGCCGAAGGTTGGCGAGGGCGAGGCCGACCCTCGCCGGCCACCTCGCGAGTGAGGCCCTCGCCCATGGCCGGCGAGGGCAAGCCTCGCCCATGGCCGGATCTCGGCGAGGTCGAGCGTCGCCGGCCATGGGCGAGGCTCGCCGTCAAATCCGGTGGGTCGAGCCTCGCCGGCCAAGGGCGAGGCTCCCCTCCGGATGCGGACCGGGGCGAGGCGAGCCTCGCCCATGGCCGACGAGGGCGAGCCTCGCCCATGGCCGGATCTCGGCGAGGTCGAGCCTCGCCGGCCATGGGCGAGGCTTCCCCTCGGGATCCGGAGGTCGAGCGGCTGCCCATGGGCGAGGCTCGCCCCCGCGCATCCGGCCATGGGCGAGGGCCTCGCCGCTCGCGAGATGGCGCGCGAGGTCGGCCTGGCCTCGCCAGCCTTTCGGCTCGGCCGTTCTTTGGACCTCGAGGACCCGCTAGAGGAAAAAGACAAAAATAATAAAAAATAAATAATAATAAATAAAAATAAAAATAAAAATTCAAAAATATTAAAATATTATTAAAAGTTGTACACGCACGGCGGCGTCCAAGCAAAAAATCCAGCCAAAATTGGCTGGAAAGGACTGAATTGGCACAATGTAAAAAGGTTTAGACTGAATCGGCAAAAAAAAGGTTTAGGACTAAATCGCACAGGCAAAAGGTTTAGGACTTTTTTGGCACTTCTCCCGTTGCACAAGTAGTACCTTCTCAATTCTTTCATTTTTAGTGAGTTAATTTGTCACCTGATGTTTCGACCCAAAACTTTGAAGTGCACGATGAAAACTTGCTAGTGTTATTACTCACAGCTTATGGCTGCCTCCTTTAGTCTGTTCTCTTTTTAATCACTTCCTCCAGTTTTCAGAACAGCAGACTGAAAAACTTTGATAACAAGGCGTGGTGATCTTTTTGTGTACGTGTGCATGCTGCGCCGCGTGTTTTCTTTTTCCCTATAAATTCTTTGATCACGTCGTACTCTGAATAATGCAATGTAAAATATCAGCCTCGCGAAAGGTCTAGAAAGTGTAGAACATGTTGTAGGTGGCACAAACCCAGGCAGGCGAAGCTCGGCGATTTTAGGCTGTCCACAAGACAAGGCCTCGACAAGTTATGGTTGCGCTCGGTTCATATGGTGGACGATAAAGGATTTTCTTCATTTACATTGATCTACTGCATGCGTGGGTTGAAATGCATCATATCTCAACCAAGACACTGTAATCTTCTACAAGGTGGGAAGTACACGATACCTATCTTGAAGAAGAAGGCATCTCATCGATCGCTCTCAAATTACCACATCTGACACACTGGTTACGCTGGTAACGAGAAGCTTATAAACTGTAACAATGAAGCAGCACACGGCTGACGGGGCGATGCGACGAAGTAGATTGTGAAGCCGCCGTCACTGCCTAGGCTATTCTCACTTCCTCTAGAACGCCGATCTTCTCATAGATCCAGACATAAGCAGGGTCAAGTCCCTCCATTCTTCGACACGACCACGACACGAGGAAGGATCTGCAGTTGCGCCACGTTCTATCGAGCCCACCACTTCTCGGAAGAGAGACTCGTCGCAAGGCAAAGCTAATGGCCCATCCCTCTGATGGCGGCACTCCTCATGCGCCTGGTCCAGGAGCTGCCGCAAAACGGGGTGGTTCAATTGCTCTACATTGATTACAAATCTCTGGCGAAATATCCCAACGAGAACAGCCAGGTGGCCCGGAGGGACATCAGAGGATGGATTCCTTCGCCACCGCTGCTGCCAGCTCTGTTGTGCTTCTGCCACATGGAAGCGATTTTCATGAGCTTCACGATGTTGCCAGTGTCGTATTTGGGTGGCTTTATTGGCGACGCCATGGAAGTAAAATCTTCCAGGACGACGAAGACGACGACGAGAATGGTGTCTGAGGAGGGATGAGAAGCTAAGGCTCTGAAAGAGCAGACGTTAGTTTAAGTGCCTATTTAACAAACCTGGAGGGTAGACCTGTTGAGTCATGTCCTCTGATAAGTTCCTATTTTCACATACTTTGGTATGCTATTATAAACTAGGGCAACAGAACGACGATCTCGATCTTTATAGAGAATATCACAATCAATACACTGTGTACATCACACGATTATAATCTGAAAGCAGACGGTGGTCATGACCACGCAACTTACATATGGAAACAATAGAGTCCATCGCCATTGTACCTCATAAAAAGCCAATAAATTAACGGTGGTTAAGTCAATATATCACATGTGATGACCTTCTTAAGGACACTAATGCTCTTTCGGTACTTAATCTTGTTCATTTTAAAAAAGATTTTTGGTCAAGTAGTTTGGATTCATTTTAAACCAATCCACTCACACGTTAGGTGATCATGTGGATAGCAATCATTAAAACAACAATTAGTAGCCAAGGAAAGTGTTAAATAAATTGTATGCGAGAGCAAAGATTTAAGATTAAGGAAAAGATAAATGTTAACCCCAACTAGACTAAAAGTAAGCCAAAATCAATGTATTAAAATCACGCAATCAAGGACATTTGTCTTTAAGGACAATTGAAATCCTAATGTAAAGCTCTAAGGGCTTGATCAACCTTGAGTATAATTCTAAATTGAAAAACTTCCACTTTTAAAGAGAAAATAACCCAAAAGATTAATTTTAACATTTTTGAGGATTTTTTATTTCTAAATTTTTTTAGATTTTTTTCAGATTTTCTTGAACTTTTCTTGATTTTTAATAGTTTTAAGTTTAAAAAAAATCGAATTTTTTTAATATCTTTTGAAAGTTTTTTGAATTTTTAAATACTCTCCGAAAGTTTTTGAATTTTTGGAAAGATTTCGAATTTTCTTAATTATTTTAATTATCATTATTATATTCGGGAAACGGATTCGGACTATTTATCCTCTCCGGCCCATTGACCCAACCCAAACCCGGATTCTTCTAACTCACATCAAGTCCCAGCCTATTCAAATATAGCCCTAGGCCCTACACAATTACATTAGAAATGAATTCAACCAAGCCCACCCAAAGTAGAAAATTCTTACTTCTTATTTATATTCCAAATCTATTTCTGGAACCAAAATCTATTTTAAAAAAAAAATGAAATAATTTTATCAAACAGTTTATATTCCTAAAACAAGTCTGGAATAAAAAATTATTTCCTAACAATAAATAAGGCCATTATCGCATTAATCTCTCAAGCTCTCTTCTTTTTTATTTTACATTAAGTCTTGAAAAAAAAGAAAAATGAAGCTCTCTTCCGGCATGTACTATAATGCGGGTCATTTACAATGTTCAATGAAAGAGGGACAGCATATATCAAACAAAGTGCAGCGCAGTGACTTTTGCCCAAGAAAATCAAGTTTAACAGCTAGTGACCCAACAAGCCGTATCAAGATGCACCATCGGATTCGAACAAAAACAGAAGTCATTTCTTAAAACACTTCTCAGAAACATTTCGCCGGGCACGTCTCATGCGTTCAACTAAAAGAGACATGGAATATCGATGAGCCCGCACTTTGGTATCGAGTTGGTCGTACATCAATCAGAGGACATCTCAAGTCGACGAAAATGTTTTAAACAGGTTCACGACATGCTTTCACAGAAGTAACCCAGACTTCGGTGTCATTTTTAGAACAGCACTAACCGAGGCATTATATCAAACACCTGGGCTTGTCAAATGAAAGGCAACCACAGACAAGAATAAGACTCGAAACTGGATCAAAGCTCAACGATAATGGCAGGGAATGCTCAACATCAACAAGGACAGCATAAGCGAGCTCGAAACGCACGCCCCGACTCAGTAACTCATGCAAAAAGTATGAAAGAACAGGACAAAAGCAGGGCACAAAAAAGGGTCGACGCAGGGTCCCTATCCGGCTCTGGGGGTGGCGAACGGTGGGCCAGGATTCTTGGGAAATCGACACGGGTTGAACCAGAAACGGAGAAACTCACCGGAAAAGCTTGAAATCGAGGAAAGAGAGGCCGCGGCTTGGTGGTTCCAGCTACGAGGCGCGAGCTCGCGTCGGGGATGGCTGAGCGACGCTCGGCTGAGGTGGATTCCGGGTCTCCTCCTTCCTGGTCACTCTCCGTTTCTCCCTCGAACAAAAAACGAAAATCCTCCGCTTCTCGCTCGCTCCTCTCTCGCTTTTAGGCATCCGCGCGGATGGCCTCTTGCCAAGCCAGCTGTTGCTGCCGGTCTACCCCCGACCACCAACTTCAGTGCGAGGCTCGCGCTCGTTCCTTCTGCCTCTGTCCTTCCTCTTGTTCGCGTACGTCGTCGGCCTTTCTGCAGAATGCGTGAGCGAGAGAAGGGGAAAGAAGGCTGGGCTGATCTTGGGCAAAATAAAAGAAAAGTGAGCCGGCCCAGCCGAAGAGAAAGAAAAAGGAGAAGAAAGAGGCCGGGCTGACCTGCCCCCGACCCGGTCTCTCTTTTCCCATTTTCTTCTCTTTTTCTCTTCTCTCTCTTTTTAAATTAATTTCTTTAAATAATTTTTTTTAAATTTTTTTCTTTTTTTCTCTACTTTTTAATTTTTTTTTCTTCAGAAATTTTTATTACTATAGACACAAATGCTCCTAATGTATATACGCCATGCAATTTAATGAAAATTAATTTTTATTTATGAGTTAAAAATTAATCCTAATTTTTTTATGTGATAAAACTTTTAATAAAATGGCTAAATTTAGGAGCCAATATTCTCAAGTAATATAACCTAGAGTACTTGTCAAAAGAAGCTGCGTTGCAAAGAAACCTTACCTCCCTTCAATTCACTGAAATTCGCATAGTAAATTTTTATTGAGGCAATTAGGACCGAATAACACTCAACTACGCATGACAAGCTAGATCTATAAGAAAAAAAATTCACTTTAAGGACCCAATAGTGCAAAAGAGAAAAAAGATAAGAGGGATGTAGAATGAACATCCGTTTAGGAACTTCCGAGACCTTTATCTATAAGCATTCCGAGTAATATGATAACATTTTATCCGTTGTAAAACATGACTCGCTTCGTCGGATTGGGCATACGTGTAGGGAAGATTTAGTATCACCAACACCGCGTAGAAACTACAAGTAATTGGCCAATGAATGTGTAGGTCAAATCGACGAAAATCAAATTGGGATGTGACAAGACGAAGAGAAAGGGTCACCTGGAGCTCCCTATGCTCGCGTTGGATGTGGGGGAAAGGGAAAGGGCAAAGAGAGAGGGTCAAGTGCTCCCACGTGTCCTTAGTTGCTGAGCTGGTGCTGACATCATGCTGTCTTTATCCATGTCTCCAATTGTTATATTATTTCATTGTATTTTGGAATATTTCAAAAGGCCCCCAATTCAACACGTTCTCAAAAGAATCCTCGAAATGGTACAATTCTCGAAGTATTCTCCGAAATGAATTAGTGTATTCCACTTGATTTCCTACCTCATCAACGGTGCCAAAAGATACCGTCTACCGAGCGTTTGACGGTAATGTGCCCATTCCATTCATTGGAGAGATGCACTCTTGTCTCAAAAAGTAAAAATCCCTCCCGCCCCCCAACGGAGACGCCTCTATCAGATAATTCTATTTTTCAAATACATGCTAAACTCGTTTTCTCCTGTTTGCTATGCAATTCGGTTCATGGAATCGGATCGGACGGGGAGGACCGGTTCCTAGTTTTTGGGACCAACGATTGGACCGGCTGGTCCTGATTTGTTCTCTTTTTATCAGTTTCTCCAATTTTCAGAACAATAGACTGCCATAAACTTCAATAACAAGGTGCGGTGTTCTGTTTGTGTGTGCGCGCATTCTGCGCTACTGCGGGTTTTATTTCCTATAAATTCTTTGATCATGTCGTACTCTGCAAAATGCAATGTAAAATATCAGCATCGCGAAAGGTCTAGAAAGTGTAGAACATGTTGTAGGTGGCACAAAGCCGAGCAGGCGAAGCTCCTGCTCGGCGATTTTTAGGCTGTCCACAAGACAAAGGCCTCGAAAAGTTACTGTTGCGCGCGGTTCGTAGGGTAAGTCCCCTCAAGCCATCACTAGTAGCCTAGGGAAGAGATGGACCATAAAGGATTTTCTTCATTTACATTGGTCTACTTCGTGCGTGGGGATGAAATGCATCATATCTCAACCAAGAAACTGCAAGCTATTACAAGGTGGAAGCACCCGATACCTATCGTGAAGACGAAAGCATCTCATCGGCGGCTTTCACATCATTACCACATTTGACAAGCTGGTGATGCTGGTAACTATAAAATTATAAACTGCAATAACGAAGCAGCACACGGCCTAACGGTGCGATGCGACGAAGTAGATTCCGAAGCCGCTGTCACTGCCTAGGCTATGCTCACTTCCTCTAGCATGCCGATCTGGTCATAGATCCAGACATGAGCGGGGTCAAGTCCCTCCGTTCTTCAACACGACATGAGGAAGGATCTGCAGTCGCGCCGCGTTCTATCGAGCCCACCACTTCTCGGAAGAGAGACTCGTCGCAAGGCAAAGCTAATGGCCCATTCCTCTGATGGCTGCACTCTTCATACGCTTGGTCCAGGAGGTGCTGCAAAGTAGGGTGGTTCAGTTGCTCTACCTTGATGACAAATCTCCGGCGAAATATCCCAACGAGAACGGCCAGGTGGCCCGGCGGGACATCAGAGGGTGGATTCCTTCCACCACTGCTGCCGCCAGCTCTGTTGCGCCTCCGCCACGTGGAAGCCATTTTCTTGAGCTTCATAATGTTGCCGATGTCGCATTTGAGTTGCACTATTGGCGACGCCATGGAAGTAAAAGCTTCTGGCACGACAATATCAGCAGCGTTGAGGAGGGATGAGAAGCTGAGGCTTTGCAAGAGCGGACGTCCGTTTTAGTGCCTATTTAACAAACCAGGAGGGTGGACCTGTCTAGTCATGTCCTCTAATAATTTTCTCTTTTCACGTACTTTGGTACGCTATAATAAACGGGGTGATGGACCAAAGACATCGACCTTTGTAGAGAAAATTATGATCGATACACTGTATCCGTTACATGGTTATAGTTCGAACGCTGACAGTGATCATGACTGCGTAAGTCACAGATGAAATAAAAAGCCAATAAAGAATCGATCTATCACATGCAACGACCTTCTTAAAGAAAACTAATTTGATTGCTCTGGTATGAAAGTTTTTTATGCATATGACTTGAGAGTTATGATGTTCTTGTCTTGTGCCATTGTCGTGTGGTATTGTTCGGCTTTGCTAAGACGTGCACGAGTGAGACTTCCAAAAAATGATGACATCTTCATCCATGCCTAGTTTTGAGGGGTACGTCCCCTCGCATGCCCTATTTCCTAGTTCATTTTCTAGTGCCCCTATACCATTATATGACACGCAATTACATTGTTTTTTCTCGTTTAATTGTCTGATGGTGTCCGAATCAGGTTTCATCACTTTGGCTGGTCCTTGAGAACCTAAAAATGTTTGAGCTAGAGACAGCAAGAAAAGGAAGAAACTTCCTTGTCATCCAAGCCGGTGTCTAATTGCTACATTTCTCTTCATTCTCAAGTAATCTAACCTAATGTTCTCTCGTTTTGTAGAGTCCCTCACCTCTCGAAATGAAGAGAATTTCCTACCCTTTGATAGCCATGGTTACTAAAACCCTAACCCTAACTTACATCACCACTATCCTTCTTTCTATCTGAATTCTGTCTTTCTTTATCCATGGGTGTTGTCTTCTGTCATTACCAAATCTCATTACTTTGAGCGATTCTTGTCTTCTTCGGAATTGACGATGGCCCCTGACTTTACGCACTAGCTTCGACTGTTTTTGCATATCCAATTCTGCTTGTTATCTTCGTAATTGAAGGTGGGTCCTGACTTCAAGCAGTATCTTCAATGTTTTTCCGTCTCCACTTCCATCGGATTGCACTCGATAAGCTTCAAGTCCTCTGTTTCTTCACAATTCTGAGTGCATCGACTGTCTTAGCTTCTGCATGTGGGGCGTTGGAGAATCCGGCACATTAGATGTATTGTATCGGTGGCCTCTTATCGCTTCTTACTCAGTTTTCAGCTAGCCTACCGATAGTTCTTGGTTTGATCTTCTTTCTGTGGGATGGAATCGGAAGAGCACAGCAACTCCGTGCGACTGGCTGCCCTTTGCTCCAGATTGGGTAGACTTACTACTGAGAAGAACATCGATGTTTGGGATGATGAACCACCTCCTGAAAAATTGGCAGAATGTAACTTAACTTTAGTGGGAAGAATTCTGTCTAACCCATCCATAAACTTCCCTGCATTCCAGAGTACATTAAAAAAAGCTTGGTGGATTGAGCTAGTTGATTTTTCACAGCGAGAAGGTGGCCTATATGTAGTAAAATTTCATTTGGCTGCTGACAAACAGCGTGTACCGGATGGTGGTCCTTGGCTTTTTTCGGGCCACCTCTTTATCCTCAAGCCATGACAGCCCAATACCCCCTACATTGTTATGATTTTTCAAAATATGCCTTCTGGATACAAATCTTCGGACTGCCATTGGAATGGACTACTGAGAAGATGATAACAAAGGCTGTGCAAGACATTGGTCGGGTAATAGAGGTGCGGATGACAACGCTTTTTGGTTGGGGAAGAGTTTTTTTTTCAAAAATAGTTCTTTTTATTTCTATTCCGGAACAATTTATGAGTAAAAGAATCCGTTTGGTAACTACACAAAATTTCTACTCTTGAAATAGAAAAATAATAGAAATGCGTTTGGTAACGCAACGCTTTTATTTTTTGTATTTATTCATTTTTTATTCTTACTCACGGATCGCCACCGCACCGCCCGCCGCCCCGCCGCCCGTCGCCCGTTGCCGCGCCCGCCCGCTGCCATTGCAGTCACGCCGCCCGCCATCGCCGGCGGGCGGCGACCGGTGATGGGGTGGGCGCGGCAAGAGTAAAGAATAAAAAAAAAAAAAAATTGACTTATTTCTAGAAATTGTTCCGGACAAGAAGCAATTTTTTTGTTTCTCGTTTCGCTCCAAATCTATTCCTGGGCTAACTTTCTATTCCGGAATAAAAAAACAACTTGGCGTTACCAAACGGGTTTTTGTTCTTTTTTTGTTCCAGGGAACAAAAGAACAGAAATTTTTAGGAAGAGAAATGTTACCATGCGGCCCCTAGATGTCCGAGTCAACACTAAAGAGGGAACCACTTCTAGGACTTGGTCGAGCAAGGGCGAACTACAGCTGCAGGACCCTTTAAGAACATGAAAGTTGATTCGTATTGATGGGAAACTACTCTGGCTTGATTTCCGCTATGAGCGCCTCTCACACTTTTGTTACTCTTGCGGGAAGTTGGGTCATTATGCAATGTACTGCAAGGCGATCCCCTATGACGTAACAAAATTTGAAGGACGTGATAATATGGTTTATGGTCAGTGGCTTAGGGCTGAAGTCAAAGAACCTAGTCCTTATTGGCAATCTTTTTTATACACCTCACTCTATAACAAATCAGTCTGAAGATACTATACCTGAGACGCCTCCGTCACAGCTTCTGAATGTGCCTCTCTTGCCTCTAGTGACTAACGATGCAGCAGCAACAACAGCTAGATCAGTTTCTCCAATACCTCATCACGCTACAGGATCTGACCAGCAGCATTCTCAAATGAACCTCATGGATGGGACTTCTATTCATACCGCGCTAATTCTTGCTTCAGTCAAAATGAAGGGGACTCAGTCACCTACCTCGAATAATTAGTAACATAGGAAGAAGAAGACTTCACGACGACACCTAAGCCGGGTGTCGCTAAAAACAAAACACTACATGCCATATGACACAAAGGGTTTACTTTTGAATGATCTGGATGAAGCAAGTTTGATGGAAACACCTGTGCTTGACATGGGGGAAGCTCAACCTTGGGCTATGGTGGCTGGCCCTCAATAGCCACCACACCACAAATGAAACTCATATGTTGGAACTGTCAGGGTTTGGGCAATCCCCTAACAGTTCAAGCGCTAAAGGCCATGACGGCCAAGGAAAAGCCCAGTATAGTTTTCTTAATGGAAACTAAGAATAGTGAAGTGAAGCTTACCAGTATTCAACGTTGTTTACACTTTAATAACACTCATGTTATCAATCCTATTGGTCTGGCGGGAGGCCTGGCAGTTTTTTGGAACAATCAAGTATCCATCGAAGTGCTTCATTCAACGAAGGATTATATTGATATGACTTATAGGGAAGTGCAGGAAGACCATACTATACGACTAACTTGCGTTCATGCTCCATTTGATTTTCAACTTAAACAACTCTTGTGGGCTGAAATGAGAGGGGTAAGTTCGGCTAATGCACTACCCTGGATATGTGTGGGTGATTTTAACGAAGTACTTTATCCGTGGGAAAAGGTTGGGAAAAGGCCAGCTCATCATTTTCGCATGCTATCCTTTCGGCAGGTTCTGAATGATTGTGCCCTAATGGAACTAGAAAGCAAAGGTTGTCGGTTCACTTGGATGAATAACAGGGAGGGTGATGACCTGGTGAAGGAAAGGTTGGACAGGGCAATGTGCACACTTGATTGGCGACTACTATTTCCTAATGCGTAGGTCTTTGCGTTACTGTTGTGGGCTCCAATCATAGCCCTTTGCTTATCAACACTTCAGCAACATATCGTAGAAGAGGGAAGACTTTTATTTTTGAATCTTATTGGAATGAAGATGAAGAATGCCGACGAATTATTTAAGCCTGGAATTCAAAGCAAGCGCAAGGTTCGACCTAACTCTAAAGCTGCAAAAAGTCTCTTTTGCATTGACAAAGTGGAGTCGTTCCAAATTTACTAGGGGTGATCTTAAAGTCACAACTTTACAGCAACGACTTCAGGATATCATAAACCAGCAGCATAATAGTTTCAATGGCAATGAAGTAAATCAAATCAAAGAGGACCTAAGGTGGACTTGGTACCAAGAAGAGCAATATTGGGCTATGCGTTCGAGAATTCAATGGTTAAGGTGGGGGTGATAAGAATACAAAGTTTTTTCATGCTGCTACTCTTCAGAGAAGGCAAAAAAACCGCATTATCATGTTGCAGGATGACAATCAGCGATGGATTCGTGATCCAGAGACCTTGAAAGTTATTGCATCCACTTTCTTTTCTGGTTTATATACAACGGTGGGAAATAGAGATTATGGACCTATACTAGATCAATGCCCGTAGGTTGTCACTACGACATGAATGATAAGCTGCTGGAATTGATTTTGTTAGAGGAGGTTCAACATGCTACCTTTCGGTTTGGCACTACTAAGGCTCCCGGCCCCGACGGTTTTAATGGATTATTCTATCAGACTCATTGGAAGGTTATTAAGGACGATCTTCTTCTCCTTGTACATAATTTTTTTTAGTCAGGAAGGATGCCTACAAATCTGAACCGGACTATAATTGCTTTGATTCCCAAGACGCCTCACCCAGAGAGACTAGATCAATACAGACTGATTAGCCTCTACAACTTTGCTTATAAAGTCATCTCTAAGGTACTAGCTAACCGCCTAAAACCTTTGTTGCCTAATCTGATTTCCATGGAGCAGTCGGCTTTTGTGAATGGAGGACAGATTCCAGACAATATACCAATCGTCCAGGAAGTTCTTCATCAATTTAGGACCCAAAGGAGAACGAGAAAATTTAATGTAATCCTCAAGACTGACATGAAAAAGGCTTATAATAGAGTAGAATGTGATTTCCTTAATGACTATCTCCTAAAAATGGGTTTCCATCCAAGGTGGGTACAATTGATACTCCAATGTATAACCACATTGTCTTACAGTGTCCGATTTAATGGCGAGCTACTTTCTTTTTTCTATCCAACTCGTGGCCTCAGAAAAGGTGACCCTCTTTCTCCATACATCTTTATTCTATTAGCGAATGTTTTATCTACTCTGATTACTCAAGCAGTCGACATGGGTCACATAAAGGGCATTAAATTAAATAGATGGTGTCCAATCTTGTCCCATCTTTTTTTCTCATATGATGCCATATTTTTCCTTGATGCAAACATTCGGGAATGCCAGAATCTGGCTAATATCTTAAATCAGTATTGTATGACAATGGGACAGGCTTTGAACCGAAACAAATCGGGACTTTTTTTCAGCAAGAATTGTCCTTTCAGTTTACGGGAAAATTTGTCGTACGAGTTCGTAGTACCGGTGCTACAACGGTATGGAAAGTATTTGGGAATTCCGTCTCGACCGGGTCGCTCTAAAAAGGAAATGTTCTCTTGGCTTTTGGGGAGAATACAAGCAAAGTTGGAAGGATGGAAAGAAAAGTTTATCTCTAAGGGCGATAAGGAAATTCTCATTAAATCTGTCATCCAAGCAATTCCTCACTATGCTATGTCGATTTTCAAACTTCCTTTGTCTCTTTGCAAAACTATAGAACAGAGCATTGCTCGCTTCTGGTGGAAGAAT